>CM059602.1:61760000-63010000 GCA_030412105.1 Cyclura pinguis
ACAGCTTCCTTAAGGCTATTTAGTTCATGCCAGAGGCAACATCTATGCAGGGGACATCCTGGTTTGCAGCTGAGTAGCTCATCAGTGTGTTACACTATTTTCACATCAGCATCTATTCAACAAAATGATTTGGACAAACTATCTGCTAAACTTAAGCTATTCCTAAATCTTAAACTCTGGAGTTCACTGCTTTTGGAACATGCTCCATGGCCATTCTTATCAGTTTGATATATCACTGAACTTCAAAAATATTGACAAGTGAGCTATACAGGTCCAGGCTATGTGACAGACTTTATCTCCCTGTATGAGCATGCCCAGACCCCAACATCAACATCAGATACCTTTCCTGCAGTCCCACCACAAGTACAGTTAGTGGGGACAGAAGATAGGGTCTCCTCAATGGTTGCCCTTAGGTTCTGGAACTCCATCCCTAGGACGGCTAGAATGGTTTCCTCCTTGCTGCTCTTCTGTCAGCAGGTGAAGGACTTTTTTAATTTCAATAGGCTTTTAAAACTGAAGGTTTCTAAGGGAGTGTGTTTAATACTGTACTGTTTTTAACTATTTTATCCTTTTAAAACTGTTTTAATATTTTTAATTGTTTACTTCTATTTTGATGTTAGCTTTTTGTATTTTTTTACTATACTGCAATCATTTTAAATTTGTAAACTAACTTGAATTCCAACCTTGGGGGACTTAATTTAACTTATTAAAGTTAATACTACTAACAATGATACTAAAAATTTCAGGGTTAAAAGACAAGTCTGTTGCAAACCAATGTTTGTGATCTAGGCACATCTCATCCATCTTAAACCAACAGTCTCCACCACCAGACTAATTGCAGTTTAGACAACTCTTACAAGGGAAGGTGCTGACATCATCCTTAAAAAGGCTCTGTGTCTCTCCTGTCTTTGCCATGAAGCGAGTCAAAGCCCTTTCAACATCACGTCTTTGGGAAGCAGCTTTTTCTCGAAGGATCTGGTAATCCAATACAGGCTCCCGGTATGTCTGTTAAGTAAGGAGACAGAGGCAACAATGGCTGAACATGGATTTCAAATTTAGATTATTCAGACTCAAGGGAGCAACCCAGCAAGCCAATCAATGCATTTAAGCTCACAACTATTCAATGGTCAACCAAACCCTCTTGTTCTAGACATATTTCAGAAATAACTGAAAAGGAACCCCTCAGTGGGATCCTGGGGCCATCCTCAAAGTCTGAAAATAACTCAAAAAACTCATCTTACAATTTTATCTTTCGAGTTCAAGCCAATTTCTGTTCCATAGTGGGAGAATGTGATCATTTTGACACAAGGCAGGCCTACTTACTGGAGTTTTGATATACGTATGAGGATCTGGGAATTCTGGGAAATGGCTAGGTATGTGTGATGGATGAGGCTTGTTCTGGCCAGCTGTCAGGGCTTTGGGAATCACAGGCTGATTTGTCACAGGTGCTGCAATCGGAAACATAAATTCAGTCATGGCACTCTCTGCCATACAGGTATCGCTCCAGTTTAAAAGAGGAATAATCCAGGAGATCTGGTCAGTTCAGTGTACAGTGAATCTATTTAGGCAAACAGAATGGAAACAGACTGTCCTGTAACCAGTACAATATAAAAGAAACAACAATAGAAAGATGTTAACACTAATCAGTGCTGGAATATCAAGACAAAACCACATAGAACCATATAGAGTTACCACACATTTTTTCCCCATGTTGAATTTTCTCCCTCATTTCTGTAACACACAAGATCACCATTCCAAGTCATCACATACACCCCCCTTAGATGATAATAAGAGACAGGGGTGAGGAAATGGACAACATAATGAATTTAGAGCGTGTGTTAAATGAAGCCACACTTTCCAAAGGAAAAGGATGGGGAAGAACTTGATGTAGAGATCCTGTTTTTGTCAGCAGCCTTGCATCCTATGGTACCTTCTGCCCTCTCTGGTGGCAACAAATGAGAGTACACTCTGCAACTCTTTGGTTGCTAAATGATACCACAGCATGCATTAAAATACAAATCAGTTTCTCATATATTGTACAAAAATTGGCTTACTGAGATAAATTAAGTCTGGCTGACTATACAACGGACTACTGGATTACATCCTATCTAGACTAAATCTGAATGCATCTTACAGAACATTCAAGCCTTTAATTTGAGGCTAGAGAAACACTTTTTCCCTTAAGCTAATATGTGATATCTCAGGAACATGCCAAAACTACAAACTATATCAGGGCGAGCAAAGTATGGCCCTGGGGCTGCATGATTGTTCTTGAGGGCCTCCACCCTTTCAAACTCACCAAACTTCCTTCTTCAGGATGCCACAGAAAGGGTAAAATGCTTTCAGGAGAGGCAGTTCCCCTTTTAATTAAGATGTAGGGGACCCCACATCAAATAACATTCAAAACTGGTCACTTCTGAGGATTTTTTGCTTTTTGGCAGTCCGTGCAGGCCCCCCAAAAGTCCTAGAGGCAAAAAGCGCCCCCCAAACTCACCACAGTTACCCACCCCTTCACTAGATCAAAGCTCACTTACGTGCAGTGATCACCATTCGCTGGGACCGTTTGGCATACGCAGGGAGTGTTTCTACGTTGAAACCTGAAACACACAAAAAATAGAAGAGCACTAGCTAGCTAGCACACAAAACATTCATAATACAGCCAGTGGTGAAACCCTATTACACCAGCTACTCAGGGAATGGGTGGGCAAGAAATGTTCCACCATACGTGCTCATCCCTCTCTGTTTCTAAAGACATCCAGCCAGAAAGCTAGAATAGAGCAGTGAGGTTCACTGAAATAAATATATAGATATATGTGCTGATGAGAATGTGTGTGAGAGGGAGATGGTGTATGTTCTTTACACTATGAAAACTCCAAAGAGGGCCAAATTAAGACATCTTATCTAGAGCAAGGAAGAAAAGTGAGTGAAGAAGACTTCCTTCTGGATGATTTCAATGTTAAGATTCTAGGCCTTCCGGTGTCTGTCTAAGACATGATTTCTCAGCTACGTGATTTCTGTCTTGTCTCTGATCTGCCTCATGGCTTTGGCTGCCTGGTAAGTCAGGGTGACCCTGACAACTGATAAGCAACACCTGGTTCTCCTCTGTGTGGGACTGCTAGCTTGTTATGATCAGCGGTCAGGCTTTGCCCACACAGAGCCTATAAGTTCAGTGAGAGATTTCTCACTTCTCCCTCTTACGCCTTGTTGTGTCTTTTGCATACCTGAGCCTGTTGAGGAACTATGCTGTATGGAATAAACACTAGATTAGTTTTTGGTAATATGTGTTGGCCTGGACTTTGTTTTTTTTGACTCTGCTGGTTTTTTGCCTGGCCTGGAGCTATCGCAGCATCGTGTGGGTCACGTTTCTTCTTTCCATGTCTACAGAGTAAAGCGTGGCCCCTGGAAACTCTAACATTCAAAGATATCCATGGTAGTCTGTTTCAGCACAAAAAGATGTAACAGAATTCTGTAGTACCTTTGAGACTGAAACTAATTTCCAACATGTACTCTAGTCCACCTTATCAAAAGTAAGTAAACAGGACTGGAATCCACAACAGCTTGTGCTAGGAATATCTTTTTCTCACTTAGTCTCAAAGGTGCTTCAGGACTCCTTTATATCTTTCCTTCTAGATAGCCTGGGAGACATGGGAGTGGAGAAGCACTAAGATCATGGTAGCCTTCCAGAAGATCCCATCATCACTCATCCTTGCCTTCCAAATCAATGGATGGAACACGCATTTTGAAGAACTCAATTGTACATCCTCTGCAGGAGTAGAGATAGTCACTTTGTTGCCACGGTTATATAATCCCCTTCCTGCCTCCTCCCCAGCAATACAAACATGTAAAAGTAAAGCACTTATTCAGGCACTCACCCATTTCAACTAAGGTGACGACAATATCTGAAAGGGTTGGCTGAGTCCTTGCAGTATGTTCACAGAAAGACTTGGCACTCCTCCCTATTTCTGAAATATCTGGCAAAACAAAGATTACTACAGAACTGAGATTTGAAATGTATATCCTTATTCTCTCTGCCAAGAAAAGTTTTCTTCCCAAAGTCCTCGCTGAATACAAGGCAGACATGGACGTATGACCTCCAAATGTCAAACCATATATTTAAATCCACAACACACAACTGTGAACCCATTTTACAGAAGAGAAAGTATATTCAATTAAGCCCATGTGTATGTGCCTTCAAGCGACCTGTTGACTTATAGTGACCCCATGAATTTCAGAGGTGGTTTTGCCAGTTCTTTCTTTTGAAATATAGCCTACAGCAACTCATATTTGTTGGAAGTCTTCATCCAAGTACTAACCAGGACTGACTCTGCTTAGCTTCCAAGATCAGATGAGATCTGGTGCCTTTAGGGTATTTTGGTCAGCTCCACATATCAATTTACTAGCTGGGCTTCCCATGACATGGTGCAGGTGCTTTCCTGCCTTCTCTTGTTCTTTGCCTACCATACCATTTAGGGTTGTGTGGTCTGCACAGAAAGGCAGCTCCCGAAATACTGCAAAAATAGACGCTGCTCAAGTACCTCCTAGAGAAGCAGAGGTCCAGTTGAGGCCCATGCTTAGTACAGAAATTGGAACTGTCTGTGACTGACTTTGGAAGTACTGGTATTTAAAAGACTGATGTATTTAAACTGGGGAAACTGTAGTGTAATGTAAGCCATCATTACCCATTTAGCGATACTCACAGCTCTGGAGCATTTCTGTCATGGTTTCCACAGCAGCCTTCTCAGCACTTTCAAACCCAGCCTCTGTCAGCAGAGAGCTGACCACCACCTGGAGAGTCCTTCTTCGAGCCAAATAATAATTATCTGCAGGGGTTGTAGAGTGTTTGCCACCCGACCGCTGTTGGAAAAGAACCCAACCCAGAAAGAGCAAGTGATGGATCAGGTAAGGAAATAAACCAGGAATGGGGATAGCCCTTCAGATATTCCTCACCTACCCTTCCTTCAGTTGCTAGCGTCAGAATAAAACAGCCAGCATGATTGTTGAAAAAAAGGGGAGGCACAGGACATCAGTTACCAAAATTCACTGCTGTTCCCCCAGTTGTAAACACAGCACAGTGCAAAGGGCACAATACACACAGACTTCAGCTACTATCAGCCTGAGGGCCCCTTCATGCTACACAATTACAGCACTATGAATCCACTTTCTATTGTAAGTCATCATTACCCATTTGAGAGCACTCACGGCTCTGCAGCACCTCTGTCACAGTTCCTACTGCAATCTTCATGGTTTCATCCTATTGAATTCTGGATTTTGCGGTTCAGAGAAGAGTATCTACAATTCTCTGCTGGAGACCTCTAGTGACTCACCAAACTACAAATCCCAGAATTCCACAGGATGTTGCCACGGCAGTTAAAATGGAATCACAGGACTATAATGGTATAGTATGAAGGGGCCCCTCTAGCCAATGGTAAAGGAGTGGGAGCCCAAAGCATACGCAAGACATTCCCCACCCCTAAAGAAAGTTAAGTGTCCTGGTCTCCAAACCTCCAGTTCTGTAAACCAAGACATAAACATAAGCACATAGGGTTCAGAAGGAGGTCCTCACCACTGCCAGGTGACGGCAGTGTACAGAATGGATGAACCGGGAAAGTGAGGCTCTCGGGGTGAAACGCCTACCAGCCATAGGGTGCATTAACAACGCTGAAGGATGATAGCAGTCGGAATCCAACAACAATCTGGAGTGCCACAAGTTGTCCATGTTGTGAAAAATAAAAGGGAGAAATGGAATGTGTATGTGTGTACTTTCAGGTGTGGCCTCTTCCATGCTTGTGCACAGATCTCGTCCTTCGCGAAACTGACGGCCGTGTACGCTCGGAGAGCTTCCCGAAAAGGGGCTGCCGGCGCACCCGGTGGTCCTCCAGGTACTGCCAAACTTCAACTCCTGTCAGACCGGCCACTGGTGAAGGAAGCAGCCCAGCATCTGGCAGCCAACACGTCGCCCGTCTCCAGCGCAGCTCGGTCCGCTGCGCTCGAGCGCAAAGAGGCGAAAAGCTGCCTCCAGCGCAGTCAGAGATCCCCAAACCCAGTCCTCACCCCGAGGTGGATCCAGAATGGTTTGAAGATGATCGGCACCTGCCGGAGCCACTCAGAAGCAAAGGAGTTCGACAAATCAAGAGCCGCCCGCCTCCCCCGATTCTCCAATCCGAACCAGACCTTCCTCTTTACTCGGGGCCTCGCGACCTTCCGCCCAGACCCTGCCGTGAGGGCCGGAGACGGATACCCGGCCACGCGAATGCTTGAGAGCTAGTCGTCCCAGGAGACAAAAAAAAAAAAAAGGAGGGAGAGGAAACCGCTCTCTCTCGGTGTCCACCCTTACCGTGCCTGAACTGCTAGATCCGCCGGTCCCTGTGTCTGCCATCTTGGTTCCATGGGAGAGTTCGAGCATGCGCCGCCGCGAAAAGAATTGTGGGAGTTGTAGTTCTTTGCGAAGCAAGGCGGGCTGGTCCCCCTCATCCTCGGTAGTAGGTGAATTAGAAGGGCTTGCGTGGTTCTCCTCCAGAGGAAGAAGAGTGCCGAGCGTGGCTAGGCCGCTACGAGCAAATAAATAAATAAATAAATAAATAAATAAAATGCGAACATCTTTTTTTTAATTTTATTGAATATATATAAAAATGACAAGAACATGACATATAAGAAAACAGACATTTCAGTGGAAAATGCCAACATCTTAAGCAATAATCTTATTTCTGTGAAGCTAAAAATAAAAGTCGGACTCGGAGTACTAACTGCAGGGGTTTACAGATTTTGTGTTCGCCTGACATAAACTTTTGTAGGCAGCGTTATGTGTCAAATTATTTTAGTTTTAGTATGTGAGAGAGAAATGGAAATTATAAAGGAGGTGCGGAGGGGGTGCAGCAGGTACAGAGAAGCAAAAGAGGACGATTTGCCAACTATCAAGCTCAAAACTCCATTTAGGGCGACCTGATACAAATACACTTCATGCACATGGTGAAAAAGATGTTACCTTCAGAGGCTTATGCCGCAAAGAAGTCTTTTCACCTTTAAGGGGCTGCAAATATTTGTTACAACAGCTAACACCACTGACACCTCTGTATTTTTGTAGGTCCAGGATTAGACTGAAATAAATACTTTATTCATCTGCACCGGTGCTTATAGTTAGCCCCCCAGAGAATGTATTTTTTTCACTGTCCTTTACCTGATACTGGCCCTGGGGTGGGGGAGAATGTCACACAGGCCATTTCCATACCAGAATGTTATAGTGCTATTATTCCACTTTCAACATCCTATGGAATCTTGGGGTTTGCACTCTAGGGAGGGGCCTTTGAGGCGTCAGAGGCTCCTCCCTAAACTGCAAACCCCAGGACTCCATAGGATGTTGAAAGTGGAATAATAGCACTATAACAGTTTAGCGCAGAAATGGTCACAGTTTACTTGGCAGTAGAAAAAGGAGAGACAAAAGACTGTACTCTGCACCTTGTGTAATTAAGGGCCTTTCCGCACTACACTGTTATAGTGCTATTATTCCACTTTCAACCTCCTGTGGAATTCTGGGGTTTGTAGTTTGCAGAGGCCAGTAAATGCCCTTCCCTCAACTGCAAATCCAAGGATGCCATAGGATGTTGAAAGCGGAAGAGCAGGGCTTTCCAAACAGTGTACCGCGGTACATTAGTGTGTCACCTGAAGTGTGTAGGTGTATCGCCTACAATCTTGGAAATGTATGTTATTATTTGTAAATTATATATTTTTAAAAATATGTGAAAAGTTTTCATGAGATATGTTGTGTCCCCCATACATTTTGTTATTACAATTTATATGTGTCTGTATCTCTTATAAGGGGTTAGTTTAACCTCCAGTTTGCTAGTAAAACTGAATTACTGTGTCACAAAATGATGCATGTCTAAAAAAGTGCGTCACCAACATGAAAAATTTGGAAAGCTCTGTTACAGAGTTTCCTTTCACAAGATGTGGGGACAAATTAGAAGCTTGAATGGCTTTAATTAATTTGACAGAACAGTTCATTCACACAGAAATATCTGAGTCCCATGTGTGTAAAAAACAAGCCTTATTTGATCATCTGTTATTGATATGAAGGGCAAACATGAGGCTTTAGATATCACTTCTCTATAAACAGTGCCTTGATAAAAAGCAGTCCAGAGGAGACACTCATAGCTTTCATAAAGACCATCAAAACCATTCATTTCCCTTTAGTTATATAAAATAATCCTGAGAAGGACCTCATTAAAAAAATATTGTTCTATGCCTTCACAATAACCTATCAGAAGGTTTTCTTGGGAAGATTTGTCCAGAGGGAATTTGACATTGCCTTCCTTTAAGAATGAGAGAGTGCCGATTTGCCCAAACTCACACATTGGACTTCTATGACTGAGCAGGGATACAGGGAATGTGAACCCTGGTCTCCTGAAGTCGCCTGGCCAGCACTCATACCACTACATCATTTTGATAGATGAAGGGAATGCTGTGGATGTAGCATATCTTGATTTCAGTAAGGCCTTTGACAAAGTTCCACATGACATTCTTGCAAAGAAGCTAGTAAAATGTGGGCTGGACAGAGCTACTGTCAGGTGGATCTGTAACTGGTTGACTGACCGTTCCCAAAGGGTGCTCACCAATGGCTGCTTTTCATCCTGGAGAGAAGTGACTAGCGGGGTGCCACAGGGTTCTGTCCTGGGCCCAGTGCTGTTCAATATTTTCATCAATGACTTGGATGAAGGAATAGAGGGCATGCTCATCAAATTTGCAGATGACACCAAATTGGGAGGGGTTGCTAATACGCCAGAGGACAGGATCAAAATTCAAAATGACCTGGACAGATTGGAGAGCTGGGCCAAGGCTAACAAAATGAAATTCAACAGAGAGAAGTGTAAGGTCCTACACTTAGGTAGAAAAAATGGAATGCAGAAATATAGGATGGGGGACACGTGGCTGGATGGCAGTACGTGTGAAAGGGATCTAGGAGTCTTAATAGACCACAAGCTGAACATGAGTCAGCAATGTGACGCGGCAGCCAAGAAAGCCAATGCAATTCTCGGCTGCATCAATAGGAGTATGGTGTCTAGATCGAGGGAGGTACTGGTACCACTCTACTCTGCTTTGGTTAGACCTCATCTTGAATACTGTGTCCAGTTCTGGGCACCCCAATTCAAGAAGGACATGGTCAAGCTGGAGCAGGTCCAGAGGAGGGCGACCAAAATGGTGAAGGGCCTGGAAGCCAAGCCCTATGAAGATAGACTTAGAGAGCTGGGTATGTTTAGTCTGCAGAAGAGAAGGTTAAGAGGGGACATGATAGCTCTGTTTAAATATTTGAAGGGATGCCATGTAGAGGAGGGAGAGGGCTTGTTTTCTGCCGCTCCAGAGACCAGGACAAGGAGCAATGGATTCAAGCTGCAGGAAAGGAGATTCCACCTGAACCTCAGGAAGAACTTCCTGACAGTCAGGGCTGTCCGGCAGTGGAATATGCTGCCTCGGAGTGTGGTGGAGTCTCCTTCTTTGGAGGTTTTAAGCAGAGGCTGGATGGCCATCTGTCGGGAGTGCTTTGAGAGTGTTCCTGCATGGCAGGGGGTTGGACTGGATGGCCCGTGTGGTCTCTTCCAACTCTACATTTCTATGATTCTATGATTCTATGATCATGCTGGCTTACCATTAAAGAAAAATATTCTTCTAGAAGGCAGGGCATGTATGAACACATGAAAGCCATTTCTGTGTTCATTCCTGTAAACTTCAGGCTTGTTCTCATCAGCTGGATCCAAGGTTTCATAAGCAAAATAATATTTTGGGGCTCATCAGTTCTGACAGATTCCTATTTAGAGCCAGAGCAGTCCAATGATTACAGTAAAGTACTGGATTGGGACTTGGGAGATCTAGGTTCTAGTCCCCACTGCACCATGAAATTCACTAAATGAGTTTTGTTCTGTCACTCACTCTGAGCCTGGCCGATCTCACATGGTAGTCGTGAGGTTGACAAGGAGAGAAGAAATGATGTGTATACTCTGAGCTCATTTGAAGAAATATGGTACAAATAGAGTAAATAACATTTCTCTAAGTCCCTAAAGGCCTATTTGAAAGGTCAACACAGTATGAGTCATACTTGGGTTTTGTGTTTTTTAAATCAGTTATTGCAGCTGTCCCATGAGTGCATATTCACCTACAAATATCCCCTTGAGATCAGTGTATATAGATCTTCTTTCAGCTATGTTGGTTTCAGCTGCTGAAATCAATTGTCAATTATACTTTCAATAAATTTTTCTGTTTGCTGAATGAGAGGCATATCACTGTGAAATTATTTCATGAGCAGCATGAATGTGGAAGTGGCTAAGAGGACTCTCTTCTGTATTTTCAAGAACTTTGAGAAATGTGGGCTCCCAAATGAAAAGAATCAGGTTATTGAATGGGTGGAGAAAGCAACTCCATACATACTGTTGCCAGATTGGATATGGGACAGGGCTCTCTCTTTTTAATCCTTAAGAGATCTTGGAGCAGGACAAGGTACTATAAACTTCCATCAAGCAGAATGAAGGTGCCTGTCCTCCCTCACCTTTCAGACTCCAACTTTCAGCTGCAGCCATCCCTACCCATAAGGGCTATTGCTTCACTGGTGGAGAGCGCAGGGAGAGGGCACAGAAGAGCACCCAGGAAATCCAGTGAGAAGAACAGAGCTAGGGTCTTGTCTGTGCCCCTTTCTGCTTTCAACCTTTTTTTCAGTTTAAAGAAAAAAAAACACCTGAATGTGGGAAGGATAATAGTGTTGGGCTCTCACACCTGTATTGGTGCAAGAACTACTATGCTAGTATACCTTAAACTTTTCCACAGCTTAACCTCTGGCTTCTCTATCACATGACTGTGCCATGCAAACCAACATGCCAACAAAGAGGACAGGCAGAGCGTGGAAAATTCACTTTCTGACTACAGCTCCCAGACTACCACCATCCCCTCCAGCCAACATGGCCATGGGGCTGGGTAGTGAGAACCACACGTATACAAAAGTGGGAGACACCAACAGTGAAGACATTTACCTTAGCGCCTTGTTTCTGAACCATTTGCCCAAAACAGAAGTTACTGTTTTGATTACTGAATCTAAAGCTAGTTGCACATCCAGACCCATAATTTGGTTTTCAAAAAAAAAAAAGGTTTTAAATGCTTCTTTGAGTTTGAGCCTTCTCTACACAATTCAGCATCAACAACTACTACAAATATTGTTTTCTCTTTTTGTATTTTCTCATCCAGTCATTCCCTGTGCTTCATTTTCTCTAAGATCCATTGCTGGCAATCTGATAATGTACCCACATCAACGCACAGCCTCACCTTTTAGGAATCCCTACAATAGATTTGGGATTTTTTTAAAAAAAACAAGGTTGCTAAATAAATACTCTCAGCTTCTTGGCTGAGTCCTTTTAGCATTTGGGAAAGTGCTGTGTTTCTTTTGTTTATCAGAGCTGATGATAACTTATGTTTTCTTCCACTTCACTTTCCTTTTCAGGATGCTGACTGTGCTTAGGATCTGTGTCTGAGTGTGTCTGTGTATGTTCCAGGCTACAGAACAGGAAAACCACCTCTGCTCTCCATTTCCTGTTCAAGTACAATACTTGTGACAGAACGTATTGTTCCAACCAATAACAGTGCTGAAGTACAGAAATGTAAACAACCGTCAGAAGACTGGAAGTTAAAGGTCTTCTGCTGTCTTGATTTAAATCGCAGTGCCTATTTCAGCAACACTGACTGGCCGTGATGCTTGGAGAAAGGGAAAATTAAGTAAAATAAATTAATAATCAGGAAACATGGTGTTATTTTAAAAAAAATAAATACATGTGTCATCAGAGAACTGAGTTTCTTGATTGTCGGCAATGAGGTAAGAAGCTACTTTGTTTTTTTACATGTTAAATAACAAAAATGAGTTCTTGTCCTGAGAGAACAGCCCTGGCAAACAAAGATTCTTGAAATGTATGTATGGATATGTTTTCTGAACAAATTCCATGGGATTTATAGAGTCATATCAGTAAAGTACAGGAAAAAATACAGTTTTTGACCATATGCTGGTTCTGGATTAAAAAATAAAAATTATTTTTATGTGGCTGGATCCAGACTTATTTGCATTTAGGTGAACCACAGAAATCACTAATTGAAGTTCCACTGCAAAAATTTCCCAGGGGTGGGGGAGGCCTAGATGTTTAATGCAGCAAAAACAACAGCAATGAATAATCTTCTGACATTTTAAAGACTAACAGGTTTTATTTGGCATAAGCTTTTGTGGGCTACATCTCACTTCATCAGATACATGGTGTGATGGAGTATAAGAAGAGTAGTAGAAGAGCCATCCAGCAGCAGGTTGCTAGGTAACCAGAATGGCCACTCCAGAGGAAAGCCAGCCCTTTAGTGGGAAGGAGGGGTGGAGGCCTGAGTGAAAATGTATTTACAAAAGGTACAATGGTTTGGTTGAGGAGTCAGACTTCTAAAGATCAAGGGTGAAGGGTAAATCCTTCAGCCAGAGGAGTTCTCATTCAGTCGATGGGGAGGGGGGTTTGAAGGAGAGAGGTGTTTTCTCAAGGAAAGGGGCAGAAGAGAACTCAACCCACTGTTTAAATCTGGTCAGAAAGAGTAACCTGGATTTGGAAACATAGCCTTTGGCAAAGAGGGAAGCCAGTGGGCTCTGTGTGTGTGTGTGAGTGTGACCTGTGCTTTTATGCTGTTGTAAAGAGACAAGAAACTGTTTAAACACGCTCTAAAGATCTGTTTGAACTTAAACATACGTACAAAACCAATACGTTATTCTGTTTGCTGTTTTAATAAAGATTATATTATATTTTCTTATAAAGCTGGTGTTAACTGAATGATTCTCAGTGGTTGTAAACAACCAGAACCACACTGCCATAAATCTTTAAAGGGGTTTTAATTAACAACTGAAAGGATTTACCCTGGTTAAACAAAGGCGGTGTTTTTAGGGAAAGCCAGAGCTGTGCATAAAGTGGCAAGGCACCTAGGCAGACAGGAGAGCAGGAAGCTGCCAGTCCGATCTGAGAAAAGAGAAAGGCCAGGCCTGGTTGTTGTCTTCACACACGGTTTGTTGCTGCAGTCACAGATATTTGTGCATGTATGGTTGGTACTGATTGATTGCTACATATGATCCTCGCCCATTATTTTCTGAATTTAGATGTTAAAGAAGAGCAATACTTTTTCATATAAATTTCAGATGCACTTATTAGATTTACCTCACTATTTTTCTTCCTCATTTAGTATTGGTCTTCTGGCTTTTGTGAAATATGATTTTGGCAACCCTGAGGTGGCTTCTGTTGTTCAAAGCATTCATATGTGCATACAAAAGAGGGCAGGGCTCTTTCACCTTTGATCATTGTGTAGTGGCAATTTCATCAAGTATAGCTCAGAATTCTGCCCAGAAATTTGAGATCCTGAATGTAGATCCTATTGCATGTCCAACCACTGTGAGAGGCTAGATCAGTAAGTACCTGTAGCAGGGCCTTCTTTGTAGTGACATCCTAATTGTGGTTGTTCTTTCTCTGGGACATCAGGTTGGCTCCATCCCTCTTGAGCCAAGACTATGTTATTCCATACAACTTTGATCATTAAAAGCAGCATGGCTTTTCTGATTGATTATACACACACACACACACACACACATTTCCCATTTTGTATTGTACAATCAAGTTCCTGTGAAAATGGGACACGGAACTCTTAGCTTCTTGTCTATAACATACTATCTCATGGACCACCTGGTTCGCAGCATCATGCTTGGTAAAATATCTTTATTTCTTTAGGTTTCTAGAATTGAGTTGAAAAGCAAATGACAGCTAAGAAGTTATTTCAAAGTGCCTTTTAATCATTACAGTTATTTTATTCTTAAAGAGCAGATGTTCTATCACTTTGAGATGGGTTTTGGCAGTAGCAGCTGGTGGCTTTTATGTCAGCAGGACAGGGAGTCTACTCCAGGCTTTAGCCAACTTTAAAGGAGCTATCAAGGGTGTTCAGCCCAGTCTCCAAAATAGGTTCAGTGTCCTGAATAGCAACTTAAAAGCTCAGATTAAAACAAAAAACAGATTCATTGCTCTACTGCCATGGCATTGTGGGATTTAATGGCTCACTAACTTTTCTGTCCCAGATAGATCATTGTGTTTTGCATTTTGAACATGTGGATGAACTTGTGGGAGAATCTTGAATCTCTTGAATCTTCAACCACACATTTGCTTCCGGTTTTTCGTATCTCCCCTTACAGTTGGAATTCATTTTCTTCTCATCCTGCTATCATTCTGCTATACTATCCTCCTTTCCTAGGCTGCTCCAAAAGTATACAGTGCCTTTTAACTCTGATTAGGCCTTCCTGACCACATCCTCTCTTCCTGGCTGTTGACAACAGCTTCCTTGTATGCTATACATCAGTTTTAAAATGGTTTTGTTTTCATTATTCGATCACACTGCTGTCCCCTGTTCTTTTTGTATTTTGATTGGTAGACTGTTAACTTCAAGTGGTGATCTGATGCTTTTTTTTAGTCTACTGTAAAGTAGGTGCTTTCTTATTAGACGTAGCAACTATTTTTCCTGTCATCATCATCGTCACTGTCATGTTGAGCCATTAGTGTCAGACAAAAGGTATATCCATACAGTGCAATTATAGCAATTTGATAGTGCCAGTGTGGTATAGTAGTTTGAGAGTTAGACTATGACTCCTGAGACCAGAGTTCAGATTTCCACTTGGCCATGAAAACCCACTAGGTGACCTTAGGCAAATCACATTCTCTCAGCCTCAGGAGAAAGCAAAGGCAACCCCTCTGAACAAATCTTGTCAAGAAAACCCCATAAGAGGTTCAACTTAGGGTTGCCATGTCAGAAATGACTTGAAGGCACGCAACAACAACAACAACATACTTTAACAGCCATGGCTTCATCCTATGGAATCCTGGGGTTCATAGTTTATAATCACTAGTTCAGTATCTACTAGCGTTCTCTGGCACAGAATTCTAAGTAATTTATCACATATTTACATGATAATTATTACATATGATAAAGGAGCCAATTTACTTTCAGTCATGCAAATGATTTTAATTCTGTTAACCTTTCTTTAAAGCTCTTTTCATTTATTTGAATAATTTAATATGTTTTATCTTGTTTAAATTATTTATTGATTTTAATTTGGAATTGTTTAAATTGTTCATATTGTTTTATCTGTTTTCCATCTTGAGATCTCATGAGAAAAGGGCAGGATAAGAATATTTAATTAATAAATTAATAAACTCTCATTTCATATATCATTTCGTTTAACATATACTGTACCCTGTGGGGGGGAAATATATGCAAAAAATGTAGCTGCACTAAATTTATGGTCTAGGTGTCTGAAGCTAGGTGTCTGTGGCCTACATAAATAGGACTGATGATGATGGTAATAACGCTGATGTTTACATAGTAGTCACATTATGTCAAGAAAGCTAGTGGTTAATGCAGAATGTTCTATTATTCACAACATTATTAGTGCTTGCAATTGGTCAGGATCTTTCCATGCATTGGTTATAGGCACCAGTGAAAGCTGGTGGCCTCCATGGATTGGTGAACATGTTCTGGATTTTAGTTTGAACATTAAAGGATCTATCCAAGCCGCTTAACATATTTTGGGCTAGGGTACAGCACCTTGGATAGCTCCTTTAAGGATCCAGTGAGAAGAAAAGATGGAACAGGTAGTGGGAAATCTCTGAAAAGTTACAAATGGAAGATCACATCATCAGAATCTCTTGCCTTCAATTATAATTATGTGGTTGAGACAAAGCGACTGCAAAATAAAAACCTTGCCATGAATAAGACCTAGGTTTTCCATAAAGTGAGAGGCCAAGGGATCACAATTAATACAAAGGCTATCTTGTGACTTTTTCATATTGGTCTAAAGAAGCATGAACTCTCACAATATAACCCCTTGGATTTTGCTGAATTTTGCCTGTTGTTGTCACCTCCACATCTACTTGTTTCATTCTTTTGGGAGGCTGTTTCTCGGATCTGCTCTTGGGCTCTTTCTGAGATTTTTTTTTTTAATGGGTATATGGTCTCCCCAAATGGACCAGTGATTTAATGTGTACTTCTTTTCTCTCTGAATTTTTAAAAGACTTTTTATAGTGCAAACTGACATTTCACAGGTATGGTATAGCACTATAACCCTGGGGGGGGGGGAGAAGGAGAAGATAATGGAACATATTGTTCCAATATATTTCAGAATGAGAGAAAAAAAACAACTTGAGGGTAAGAATAAAATGTTGCAGCTGGTGTTAGGAATTGCCCAAAAATACTTCAGGACTACAGATATGTCATTTGAAAAAACACACACACACACACACACACACACACACACACACAAAACCCCAAGAACTACAGCAACAGATACCACAGCCTCCCAACACATTTGCCCTGTCTAAAGAAGCCCTTGCTTGCTTTACATACTGTAGGTAATTTTCTCTCTTTCTCATGCTTTAAGTGTTGTTTTTTTGCCATTAGGGGGCAGACTTTAACCAGTAAAGTATTTTCTCTACCATATCTGTATTTTGATTATGTCAGGTCAATGGCCTAAGTACCCTAAAGGCACTAGATCCCCATCTGACCTTGGGAACTAAGCAGGGTCAGTCCTGGTTAGTACTTGGATGGGAGACCACCAATAAATACCAGGTGTTGTAGGCTATATTGCAGAGGCAAAACCACCCTGGAATATTCCTTACCTAGGAAAACTCTGTGAAATTCACGGGGTTGCCATAAGTTGACTGGCAACTTGAAGGTACATGCATACCTACACACACCAGGTTGACTCTGAATTTCCCATCAGGAGAGCTGCTTTTGCCACTTAAAAGTGAGACAAAAATCTTTGCAAAGACATTTATTACTTGACAGGATCAAGATAGTCTGTACTGTATGCATGCACAGATACAGCAGTGTGTTCTAGGTAAACTGATGCCAGCAGGTATAGTATAGTACCAAGCAATTAATAAAAATCACCAGAAGGTGCTCAGTGAGGATCTCCACCAGCAGAGCAAAGCCACCCTGAAGCAACCCTGATTTCTGTGTGCAGTACTGAGGGAAGATGACAGCCTACACATTTTACCCATTTATGGTATTTTAACTCCATAAAGCTTCCTGGGTCAGACTAATTGCTTTGTAGTGTGCAATCAGATAGCCTCTGGTTCCCTACTATTCATTGCATATTTCTGCCTTTTGGCTCCTGCATCACTTGTGCCCCTGTAACCTACCCCATCACTTTAGCAGACATGCTCAATTTTTAGTATATGTTCACCTAAAGTATAGCTTCATCAGAAACTTAACTCACAGATTCCTCAGACCAAATATTTCTATGGAATGTTTTCCTGACCCTCAGTGCTATGTTGCTGTGTGCCTCTACGTCATTTCCAATTTACGGCAACTTGGTGGAAGCAATCCATTGCAGCCTGCATTGTAGTGCGTTACAAACAGGAAGTAATGCATTGTGATCTCATATTACAACCTGTAACATGTTGTTGTTGAGGATAAGGAAGGCATGATGGTCATTTTGCATATAATGCAACAATTGATAACACCATTACTCTATCATGTAAGAAGCAGCATTTACTCTTTACTCATTCCCATTACTTTCAGAAGGCTACAAATGCTTTCTTGTAGGCATTTTGAGGAAAGTATTTTTTTTTAATTCTGGGGCTATTTAGATGGTTGCTTTTTTAAAAAAAATGAAGTAAAAAGTAATTAACAAAGTAAAATGCTTTGCAGAAAAATTCTGCTGTGTTGATAGTGACAAGTTATTGGGGAGGGTACTGCATCAAGTTATGTAATGAATTGCTTTTAAAAACTAACCATCCTCATTATGACCTCATTCATTGATTGACTTCTGAGTTCCAAAGTATTTAATGTGCTTCATTATTTGGAAAAATCAGCCTTCTCCAACCAAACAAACAGGCCCAGCCATCATAGCCAGTGATGGAAGTTGCAGTACACTGAGAAAACCAGACTGAGAAAAGCGGAGACCTTCCATTGAATGATGGGTAGCTGAGATGTACAGGACAACAAAGTGTAGAGTAATACGCCTAGTAAATTAGAAAAAAGCAAGGCTCAGGTTCTGATTCATAGCTCCATGTCTCATCAAACAAGTATGTAGATCAACAGCTTCTAGAGAAAGCCCCAAGTCTCCACTGACGAGAAGTATTAAAGATCTTTGGTCATTATATCATGTTTTATGAATGAATCAGATTTTGCTTCCCTGTCTTTTCTTTTGCCAAGATATTTTGGGATTTGGAGGTTTCAATAGGTGACATCATCTGCGTGTGAGGAGAAGTTCTCAGCTGTTCTCTATCATTTTTAATGAAGAAGCAAAATAATTGGTAAGATGGGGGAGTTAGTGTTAGTTATGAAATATATTTAAAAGGCAAAAGAATGATATGGTAGCAGTGTCAATAGTAAAAAAAAAAGTATTACTGGCCATTAAATGAGCTGTATCTTGATCTGATATTAAGATGAATATAGTCAAAAAATATTTAGCTGCTTGGGAAGATTAGTTGAACTTGTACAGGCTGTATCACAAATACATCCAATCACCACTAACAAACGTGGAAAATATGTACATCCGGGTAGGAATTCCGCAATCCTCCAGCTGATATTGAAATGCTGATACTGCAATTCTCAGCAAACCTAGCCAGCATAGCCAATGTCAATCAACATCTGGAAGGGGTGCATTTTGCTCCTCTGATGTAGATACTTGAATCCATATGGCCTCCTTGTGTTTAATAATATGATTTCTATGGTCTGCAGTTCATAAGACCTTAAATATATTAGATGCCTCATTAAAATCTTTGCATGTGTTTCTTGGCTGTATACCAAAAATACAGACGTTGAGCATTGTTTTGCTGATAACAAAATACTCCTACCACAAGCTCAGGGTGGCCAATTTACACCCAAAATTTGACACAGGACAGATCAGGGTAGGCAAACTGCACCCCCTGAAATATAGCCTCTCACAGGTGAAAGCTTGTCCATCCCTGGAACAGAAAGATTGTTTGCAATAATTCATTGAATCTGTACCCGGACTTCACCCCAGTTTTCCATGCTCCCTACCATCCTTCTGCCCCATGGACCCCATTAGGCATTTTCCCCTCCTATTCCCAGTTGTTTTCTTTTTCTTTTCTTCATGTGGGGATGGTCTCTGTGTGTGTATGGATTATAAAAATTAAGCAACACTTGTAACAATATAGATTTGTTTTAAAAAACATTGAAGAGTAGAGTGACTTAGGTTATAAATCTAGGCAGGGAAAGCATTATGACATGCTCACCAATCTTTCACCAATGAAAACTGGGACGCAATAGCCAGGAAACACCAGAGCATAGTCAAGATGGCAAAAGTTATTAAGGAAGAAGAACCCACAAGCTAGGAGAGGCTGCATTAGTTTTCATTTTGTCTGAGTCTACAGGGACGGTCGAGACTCCACTCTCTCCTCTCCTACTTGCTGAGTTAAATGAATGCAAACTGCTCTTGCACTTTGAATTTGGTTGACAGCAGTTTGAAGCAAGCCCTGGACATAGGGGGAAAGTGTGAGGAGGAGGGAGAAACAAAGACATTTTAATAGCAGCTGAAAAAGTGGGATGAGAGAAGATTAATTGAGATTCTCCCTGCCAAATTGAGACAGTGGGAGGATATGATTACAGAATTGGTGTTGCTTTTCAATTGCACCTACTTCTAAGTGAGAGGAAACTTCACTTCAGAACTTCGAAAAGCAGTATCAGAAATAGACCCTTGCAAAGATTACTAACAGGTACCTACAAAGACAAGCAAGCTCTGTGCTTATGCAGTCTGTTACATACAGATGCAAAGCTGTAGCCTAAATTTAATGTGATGCTGTGGACTGCAGCATCAGCACAGCTGAAATCCCTTCTCCTGCTACGCTATAGACGTTGGAGTGGCTCAGAAATTAATCCTGGAAGCTTTCCCAATCCTTGTCCCCTGGAGCTGGTCTGCGGGGTGCGCAGCAGGTGGATGAGGGACCGTGCCCTCCAACTTCCACTGGATTCCATTCCTCTGTCTGGTGTGGAATCCTGGCCTGTGCCTGCAGTAAAGACAGCAGGGCCTGGCAAATGTGGAAGAACATTTGTATGAGCAAGCCCATGCTCTTCCCTCCTCTGCTTTAGCTAGCCCTTTGTAGAAGGCTGTGCATGCAGCATAGATCAGTCATTTATTTTTTTTAAAAAAAGGATGCTGCAAGGGAGGGAAGCACAGCATCCTCAATGTCTGTGACAGACAAAGGGGATGCACAAGCGAGCAACTAACCCAGCAGTGCTTTGTGGCATGGGTTTCTGAAAGCTCTGCAAAGAAGAGGGTGCTGCAAGGTGACAGATTCTCTGTCAGCAACCTTCTTTGACATATCTGCCTTTTCCCCAAAAGGGGCCACTTATCTTCACACTTTACCACATTTGGGTTTATCACAACAATCTTCAGCAAAGGTACTACAAAGCCTTCAGGAAACCACAAAGAGGGTGGTGCATTTGCAGGGGATATGTGTGCTTTAAGTTGGAGGCAGCAGTTGCAGGGGGGGCAGAGAGGAATCCTTCTTCCCAAGTTTGGCACAACATGGAGCTAAATTTTCTCTGCTAATACAATGAGAAAGTTGAGACCTTAGCTCCTTCCACATGAGCCACTTCATCTGAAATGAACATCCTTTGTTCACTTGGTGAATGAAACATTTCCATAGTGCTTTTGTGAACCAGTTGTATTCCAATGGAGAATGAACGAGCATTATTGAGGATTTAGGGCATTACTGTCCCCTTAAATTGGGGGTCAACTGTTTATTTATTTTTATTTATTTATTTGGCAGTCCAAGTTTTTTAAATTTTATAGTATCTTCTACCTTGTTCTCTTTCTTTTAAAATGGCTAATTGGTGGCTTCTTGTTTACTCATCTATGTCTCCCATATTCCTGAAATTCCCTTAGGACCTTTCCACACTGCACTGTTATAGTGCTATTACTCCACTTTCAACATCCTTTAGAATTCTGGGGTTTGTAGTTAGGGAGGGGCATCTAGAATTCTCTGCCAAAGAGCTCTTTGGCCTCAGTAAACTATAAACACCAGAATTCCACAGTATGTGGAAAGTGAAATAATAGCACTGTAACGGGGTAGTGCAAAAAGGCCCTTTGTGTGTGTTTCTGCAATGTGAGTGGGTGGGGATGTTTAACCAATCCCATTTCTCACCCACCTAACCTCAGATCACTCTCTTGCTTTTCCTTTGTTCCTGTCTTAAAATATGATCCCTTTAGCCCCCATTTCTTTTCACCTACTGGATCGCAGCAAAATTCCCAAGGTTAACAGTTTCAAAATTCAGTTTACTAGGACCGATAAGGAGCCTCTATGCACTATATTTGTTGAAATGAATTTTAGTAGCTCACGATGTTTTGACAAATATGTGTTTGAGAGAAAAATATTTTGTAAAAAGAGGACAATACTATATATAATGATGTTCTTATGGTATTTGTTTTCTCTTGGAGGGTAATCACTTCACATGGATTTCAAGTGTTTCTACCAGATCCACCAGATTTTAAGAATATAAAAAAAGTCTCATTCAGTGGTATGAATACTTTCCCAATAAATCCCACTGGGATTATTTTTGTAAGTGGTTAGAATTCTGTCACCTAAATCTTGTAATTCCCCAGCCCTGAAGGACTAATAAAAAGCAAGAAGTATTTTTGCAAATGTCCAGGAGCACTAAACTTTGGGTTTGCTAAACTTTTAGTTCTTTAGATCGAACTAGGTATTGTAAAAATTGTTGTCTTTTTTAAAAAATTTAAATTTAAATTTAAAAATTTTAAAAATTTTAAAAAAATTAATTAATTGATAACAATTCTGGATATACTTTTATGCTGACTTAATCTCTTTAGTTAAAATAAATTTAATTAAATTGCCCATTTTCATTAGTAAATCTCCAACATAATCCAGATTTCAAATGATTTTAATGTGTTTGTTCCTATCAGTGATAATCTTAAATGGTTATAACAAGGTAGCCTGGTTGCATTCAGAGACTGAAAGAAACAGAGAAGAACAGAACTGGGTGCTGTCCTCTTCTGTTGCATCTTTGTTTGTGTGTTTGGGTTAACATGCGGTGAGCTTCCATTAAATTAGATGACAAAATCCTGTTCAGTGCAGGTAGAATGTAAAGCTCCACCAGCGATGTTCCAGGCACTGTTCTGTGGCCTTTCTGGTTCTTTTTCTAAGTTATCGGGGGAGGTATGCCCGCTGCACTGTGGGTAAATGGGGAATTGCTTGCACAAGTGATTACTAGATGCTTCCTTACATGAGTATGTAAAAGGCACAACTAGGTGGCATAATTTGGAGTTATGCCAGGGTAGTTCCTGAACAGGAATCTATCTAATAGTGGATTGTCTCATACATTTTTTAAAAAATGGTTTTGAGCATAGCCTAAAGATTTGAACACCCACATTTTAAGGCAAATCATTTAGATACAGTGTGCTGTTTCAGATTTCATCACATTTGGGACAAGAAACTGTAAGAAAGTATTCTCTACTGAGTCACAGCAACAAGTCAAAGGCCCCTTCCTAAACTGCAAAATCCAGGATTCCATAGGATGTTGAAAGTGGAATAATAGCACTTTAACAGTCTAGTGCAGAAATGGACTGTGACTACTCTACATCTCTCTGGAGTGACTACATCTCTCTGGAGTATTACTGTTGTGCCAACACACCTTACGTATAGGAAAAGTCTGTAATGGCTTCAACATATTCACAAAACTTCTGTTAAGCAAGGCTGTATCTCCTTTCTTCTTTGAGAACAAATACTCAATCTTGATTTGGACTTGAAAATAAGAAGGCATGATAAGAAGTTGAGCCTAGTGTTTTTTTGTTTTTTTGTTTGTTTTTTGTTTTTGTTTTTTGTTTTTTTTGCATCTTCAGTGACAACAGCAAAGGCTATTGCACTCTGTGGCAGAGTGAGTGAAAAGGAGGGCCACTATCAGCCCTGCAAAGAAACCCCTTTTGTGATGGTGCCAGGTGACATTCCAATGGTTGGGACCAAACAATATGATCTCCACTGAAGAGCTCAGAGGCTGACTGGGTAACATAGGAAAGGCATTTCTGCTAGATATCCTTACAGGGCTTTGTATGTCACCAATAAAATCCTGAACATGGTTTGGGAGTTAATTGAGAGCTGGTGTTATTCTTTCAACCCAGATGTAATATATGCATAGCTTGGTGTTCCAAGAACAGCCTAGCTGATACATTCTGGTTTGTTGTATATTCTGAACCAAGAGCAAGGGCAGTCCTACATGCGGCACATTAAAATAGCCTAATCAGGAGCAGCTTGTGTGGTGTCGTTGTCTGGTGGACTAGGACTCTGGAAGACCAGAGTTCAAATCCCTGCTTAGCCATGGAAACCCACTAGGGGACCTTGGGCAAGTCATATTCTCAGCCTAAGAGAAAGGCAATGGCAAACCTCCTCTGAATAAATCTTACCAAGAGAACCTTACAATAGGATTGTCATAACTCAAAGCCAACTTGAAGGTACATAACAACATCAATCAGGAATTTACCAGTGCATGGTCTAGAATGGCAAGGGTGTCCCTGTCTAGGAAATGGTACTGTTAATACACCGGTGAATCCTGGTATTTCAGAATGCTGGGATTACGTAGGCCTCCAGTGATAAAAACAGATCCAGAAGCAACCCAAAACTACTTACGTGGTGGTAAGTAGTTTTGTCCAGATTAGATAAACAAGACATTTCCTGGACCTGAGGACTCTCTATTCAGAAATGTGTCAACAGAATTCAGCTTTAACTTATTCACCCTCATCCAGCTCACTACTGCAACTAGGCAGTTGTTCAAAGTGTGTGTGACCTCACTTGATTCAGATCTTGCAGAGAACTAGACCTTGGTGTCATCTGTGTAATGATACTTTAGCTGTAATGATACTGTAGCTGATACTTCAGCTTTGTATGGACAGGGGAAAGGACCAGTTTTATCTTTGCAACATTAAATGAGTTCAAGAACTGTTTTGATTTCCCAGAATGGTTTTTAGTGGAGAAAATACATGACAATACTAGGTGAAAAGAATGAGGTGTGGAAGTGGTGAGGAGTTGTGAATAAATGCAGTCTAGAGATAACCTGTTCATTTACTGGGCAGCAAGTGCTGTCACTCACAGGCATCAGGAGAAGGATGGCAGGACACCAAAACATGAAGATACAGACTGTCAGCTGCATCTGTTGAGAACACACCACGGCAGCCAAAACTCCCGCCCTTTTTTGGAGCTACACGGTTAGTTGAGAGAGTGAAAAATAGCTGCTGATAAAGCCTCACAAAGCCCAGCTGTCAAGAGACCAGCCCACCAACCATCCCTGGGGAGCAGCACCAGCTGGGAGACAATGATAGGCTTCATTGCCCGCCGTCTGTTCACCCTCACTCCTCTGGGGACAGAGACCAGCGTATATCATCTCCCTTCCTTCCTCCATGCAGTCTCCAATATGCTGCCTTCTCTTCCTCTTGGGTCTATATTTGTCTCCATAGATTCTGCTAACTGGTCCCTGAAAAAACCCACTGGTTCCCCTCTCTCTCTCTTCTGTTAAATTCTGTCTCTGCTCAACTGCCTGGTTTTGCATTTCTCCCCTTTGGTAGGGGTCCCATAGAACCGTAGCAGCTTATGGAGGAAGAATTTGTGAAAGTGATGAAACTGCTAGTGGTGGTGGATTTTCTAATAACAACTGGAGAATTGGAGGGAGGCTCTTTGGCAATGAAAGCAGAAAAAGAAAAAAACAACAACAAAGTAGCCATGCAGTCCGTTAGTTAAAGAAAACTGCAGACAAGTTATACCTTTTATTTTGACTATTTGTGTGATGCCAGTGGCACATAAGGGGATGCTATCTAAGTGGTAAACCATTTTAGAGTAACTTCAAGTTAACTGGAGCAGACTACACAAACAAACTGTCTTAACTCCTCCTTCTCATCATTTTAATTCTGAGTGTGAGCTCTCATTAGGCCTAAACTCCCCTGAAATAACTTGAAGTGCTTGTGTTAGGCAGATTTCCATGTGTCCTTTCTCTAACATTCACATGTATGTGTATGTGTTTATAAGTTGATAAGTAAGCAAACAAGTTCCAGCCCAACTGAGGAGAAGCAGAGGGGTAGAAGTAGAAGCACAGATTCATACATTGGAAAGGACAACAAGGGCCATCTAGTCCAACCCCTGCCATGCAGGACACACTGTCAAAGTACTCCCAAGATACAGTCACCCAACCTTTGTTTGAAGACCTCTGAAGAAGGAGAATCTACCACTCTCCAAGGCAGTCTATTCCATTGTGGAACAGCTCTTATTGTCAGGAAGTTTCTCCTAATGTTTAGGTAGCATCTCCTTTCTTGCAATTTTAATCCATTGGTTTGTGTTCAAATTGGCAGAGCAACTGAAAATAAGCTTGTTTCATTTGCAGCACAGCAACTCTTCAAATATTCAGAAATAGCTATCATGTCACATCTCAGTCTTCTCTGCTCCAAGCTACACGTTCCCAGTTTCCTAAGACGTTTCTCATAGGACTTGGTTTCCATACTCCTTACCATCTTGGTCACCTTCCACTAAACACATTCCAGCTTGTCAATATCCCTGTTAAATTGCCCATAACTGAACATAGTAATCCAGTTTGTTCTAATCAAGTATTTGATAACTTGGTTCTGATATAGAAATGTCTACAGTTAGCTTTGAACTTGGAAGCTGGAGTCTGTGATAGATGATACTGCTGTCATTGAGGAACAACTGATTGTGCACGGGGCTGAGCCAGTGAATGGGATAGATGATGCCTCTGAGATCGAGGAGCAACTGACTGTGCCAAGGACTGGGCCAGTGAGTGAACAAGTCAACCTGCAAACATACCCCACACTGGAAGGTCAAACAGAGACAGAGTTGCCCCAGCCAGCTCATGATGGAGAGGGAACCAGCAGTGATGCAGAGGAGTTGCAGCCAGCTGTGCCCATCAGCCCTCAATCATGCAGAAGGCTGAAACGAGCTGTTCAGAGGGAGGCTGCATGGACTAGGTTGAGGAAACAATAACAAGCAGCACCAGCTCACAGTGGCTATTTCAGTCTGCCAGCGTGGCTGCTCTTTGCTTGCAGCAAATTACTAGCAAGTCCTCACGACCTTCGTGTCTCCTGCTCCCTGAAACCCTCCAGACAGATCTCTGCCTCCTGAACCTTTGGACTGGACCTTGACCTGGCTCGGCTTGTGTTTTCTTGGTGTTTGGTATATTCAGACTCTCCCTGAAAGTATTCCTGACCTCCCTCCTCCCTTGCTGGCTGTGGCTTGGCAGGGAGAGATTCCTGACAGAGTCCAGCCTGCTTCAATCTGGAGCCCTTCAAATGTGTTTAACTACAACCCCAAACATTCCCACACAGCATGACCATTGGATGTCTCTACTGGGGTGGTAAAAATTCTATCTGGACCCATCTGGAGGGCACCAAGTTAGGCAAGGCTGTTCTAGATTATTGTTTGCAGCAAAGTAGATGCGCCTAACATCATCATACATAATAATCAGGACCCACCTTGCATCAAGATTAGGGGTTGTTTTGTATCCATGTTGATCACTTTATGACTGCAACATGGAAGAATATTTTTAATGTATGAATGAGACATTGCCAATTTAACAACCTGGTTTTCATATCGCTTGATTTGAAGTACCACCTTCACCCATGTGATCCCACCTAGATCTTAAATTGAGCCTTAGAGATGCCATTCATGGGCCTGCCATCAAGATGTAGTAAGATTGGCAGACATTAGGGGACAAGGCCATTTCAGTGGTGGCCACTTATCCAGAGAATCTGTACTCTAGAGAAGTATATAATAAGGCCTGATTTGCTGGTTTTCAAAAGGACTTGGAATTATTCCATTTAATCTTATTTAAGGCTGCTTTTAATTAATATCTGGTGCTATATTTTAAACTGCTTTTTTTGAAAAACCTTGAGGTTGCAGTCTTGTTCTCACTTACCCAAGAATATGTTTAATTGAGCTCGATGGGACTTATTTCTGAATAGACACATGGAAGATTGCTCTTTTAATTTTGTCATGGTTTTTAGTTTGAATTTTCATAAGCATATAAGGAATTTTGAGTATGTTTGGCATTCATAATGTCATAGACTCTGTCCTAGAGGTCCCTATAATGCTTATGTAACCTTATCTGAGAAAGTACTCCAAATCACAATGCCATACTAATTGGGGGAGAAAAAGTTTCTCAAAAACAACAACTTTGCATCTTCTTAAGTGCTGAGAAAATAGGGTATCTTCAAATCTTCAAACAGGGTATCTTCCTTGAGCAAAAATATTTAGATCCCATGGGACCAGTAAAGCCACAGCTGCTCATTTTTCAGATTTGTAAATGTATGATTTGGAACACATTTAAACGTTTGTATTCTAATGCTAAAAGTAAGACAAATTTAGAACAGTGAATTTTTAAAATCTACAAATATAAAAAGGGATAAATAGAATATTTACACGGATAAATACGCTGGTGAGCAGTGGTGCAACGAGAACAAGCAAGGACCCTCAGGGTCCAGTCACAATTCCTCATTGCACTGCCATTCACCTATGGGAGGGGGCTGAATGCAACATCCTTCAGCACTTTGCTCACCATTGCTACAGAATTCTGTCTCTTGGTACAGCTGCCAAGACTTCAATGTGGGTTTTGGGGGGCATTTATGATCATGGCAATGGTGCTAAATCATAAATGTAAATGCCAGACCGTAAGCCTAACCTATGATGTAACTGACTAGCAGGATGCCACCCATAACTGGGTGGCAGTAAGAGGCTCTTTTGTTATATTCTAAGGAACTGTCATGATTGGAAGGCAAGTTCCTTTGTCAAAGTCCAATGTTAGTAGCATATGGTGTTGATGATGTGCAGTTATCTAGCCAGCATCACCCAAGATGAGAAACAATGGGAGCTGCAGTCCAACATCATTGGGAGAGACATACAACCTTTCCAAAAGAACCTTCATTGAATCCAGCTCTGACAAAATATATCTTTCAATGGGACTAGCTATTTTTGTACACCCTCCATGGTCTCTGTTCTGACAACAGATACCTAATATAGCTTCTAGTTGTAGAGGTCCAAGCACACGGCCTGGGGTTGGGAAGTGTTACAAAAAGAGTCAGTTCATGCGTCACCTGTGAACAACTGTCACTGCTCAGAAACTGGGTTTCTTTTCCTCTTTGAATGAGCAGGGTCTTCTCATCTGGCACTGGCAGTTGAATAACTCTGATGATACAATCATAAGAACGATGCATGCTGGGGGAAAGAACCAAACACCTGTTTTGCTTGAAACCGTGGTCTCACTTTTGATGAACTGAATGCCTGTGAAGACCCAAGAAAAGCCACAGTTAGCACAGAAGCCATGGAATGGAAATTAGCTACATCTGAAGTAGAAAGAAAGAAGGTGGGAACTTCTGAAGGTCAGATTATATGGCAGGTGGAGACTTGGCCCACTGTGACTGTGCTAAGGATGCTGATTGGACCCATCAGAAGCAAGACAAAGGGCCATACTGTAAACTTGTTACATGCAGTTTCATGTAAAAATTGATGGGGTGGTGTAGGTTGCGAGTTGGAACACAAGGACAAGTCCTCATTGACCTGAAAGGCCCACAAGTGGCTTCTGGGTAGAACACAGAGGAGAAAGAACAGCCAGTTTAAAGAGTTAACAGGGCATTGAGGCTTGGAAAGTGTTCAGCAAGGTTTTGAAATCTGATTTTCTTTCTGCAATAGAGATTAATCAACTTCCTATCTGAGAGCAGAAGTAGAAGATGGTGCAGAAGGCCAGTGGCTAACATTCTTTGCAAGCTATAGTTATAATAAATAACCCAAATCAACTCTCATGTAAATCACTGTTAACACTAAGCTAAACTGGAAGATGACTGGGACCCTGACTTATGTTCCTTTCCTGTTCCATGCTGCTGGAATGCAGTATTTCTCTAGAATTACTTCCCCTGCTGCCTGTCTACCCAATCAGCTTCTGCTATCCCTTAGTCATTGCTGTGTTGCCATTCACGATGAAAACATTACTTCAGCCTTCCTGCCCCAAAGCAGATTTGCTTAAATATCCACAGCTACTTTCATAACCCTGCAGTGTTCTAGCACTCAAGACACATTTGGAATATGTTTTAAATTCCTTCTGCTGTGATGGAAATTTATTTTTTCTTTCTCTTTGTTTTGTTTTTTAATGAAAAGATGACATTTTCATGTCAGGCTTCATGACCGCAGGAGCCTCTGATGAATTGTTTGCAATGCATAAATTGATTTCTTTGCATAAAGCATTGCAAACAAAACAAAACAAAGCAAACATGGCTTCATATATCTTCTCAGGTGGTGTCTGGGTTCAGGATTCAAACATCCTGCAGATATGAATCCTCTTTAAATTCTCATACCCAGAATAGGGATTATCTGGAATACTATACAGGGATACTTGTTAACAAACCCTCTGCTAAACAAAATCCTTTTTGATAAAGCCCTTCCTATTCCTCCAAGTATTCTGTCTACCTGGAGATGTTTTAGCAGCATTGGCATTAGCAAGACAGTGGAGAAAGGCTGGCGAAATGGACTTTCAGTGCCACTTTGCAGTAGTGCTTCCGCAGTAAACCATGCAATAAAGCTTCAGGTGGGAAAGAATGGGATTCTATGCTGCTTTAGGTCTTACTGTAGCCACATGGGTCTTCCTAACACAGACAAGGTAAGTAGCAGCTGCCTCTAGTATCCCTTACTGAAGATGTAAATAACAGTAAAACAAGGGGAAAAGGGGAACATGGATTAGCCTGCCTCACCTGCTACTCCTATTATGTTAAAAAGCATTGTTATGTTAAAAAATGGAAATCATAAAAAAAAAAAAAGTAGAGGTTGATGAAGGAAAAAGGTCATCCCTGGATGTATTTTGGAAGAAGCCTTCAAGCGGTCTCCAGCAGGTTCAAAAAGTTTTTTGTTTACTTATGCAAAGCTTACCTGGCCTGGTTGCTCTACTTCATAAGTGCATATTGTTAGTTTTGAATAAAAGTTTACTGAAATGTGTGGAACTGCTCTTCTTTGTTGTGCTGTAGGAACCTATCCCTATTCTTTCCATATTACTTCCGCTTCCGGTACTCAGTTTTCTATCAAAGAAGTAATGCCCAGGAATACAGCTACTTCATTAACTGGGATATGCTTGCATTACATTTTGTAGGTATGGTTTCACCCACAAAGTGTGGTTGGTACTTGCACTTCTTTGGCAGTTATTGAGGAGACTGTGCCATATTGACAAGCTGGAACATATCCAGAGGAGGGAAACCAAAATTATAGAAGGCCTGGAAACCATGCCCTATGGAGGAGTGGCTTAGGGAACTGGGTATGTTTGGCCTGGAAAACAGAAGATTAAGGGGCAACATGATAGCTATGTTTAAATATTTGAAGAGATGTCATCTGGAGGATGGAGCAAGCCTGTTTTCTGCTTGCTTGAGAGTTTAGGACATGGAGCAATGGCTTCAAATTTCAGGAAAAGAGATTCCATCTAAACATTAGGAAGGAATTCCGATGGTAAGAGCAGTTCAACAGTGGAATACACTGCTGCCTCAGAGTGTGGAGTCTCCTTCCTTGGAGATTTTTAACCGGTTGGATGGCCATCTGTTGGCAATGCTTTGATGGTGTATTCCTGCCTGACAGAGGTTTGAACTCAATGGTCCTTGTGGTCTCTTCCAAGTCTGTGATTCTATGCTGGGAGAAAGGCAGGACATAAATTAAACAAATAAATAATTCTCCAGACTGACGTTTTCTCCAAAACATATGCAGTACTCCCCTGTTTTTTCTTCAGAGACGTAAGAAAACTAAAACGAGATTTAACAGCCTAGTCCTAAGAATACATTGAGCCCTTAATATCCACTAGAGTTTGGTTCCAGGACCTCCTGTGGATACCAAAATTCATGGATGCTCAAGTCCCATTATGTGCAACAGTGTAATGAAATGGTGTCCTTTATATAAAAGAGAAAAATCAAAATTTGTTTTTTAGATTTTTATTTTTAGTATTTTCAAGTCATGGTTGGTTGAATCCATGGATGCAAAATTCATGGATATGTAGAGCCAATAAGTTTACTTACTTGAAAGTAGTTCCTGTTGAGTTCTACAGAATCTGTTGCCCAATAAAAGGTTGCCTTGGTGTGCAACCTGAATCTGCTGAATTATTCTGAAGTTCCACAATACCTCCTAATAATTCAGTTGGTGCAGGGTGTGCACCAAGGCACACTTTTACTGGACAGCAAGTTCTGTAGAACTCAACAGGAATTGCTACCTTTATGTGGCAACAGAGCCAGTTTGAGCAGAGAAGTAGTGCTGCTAGAAGAGGGTTCTTAAACAATATTCATCTCACCCCATTTACCCAATCTTGCCAGCTGCAAATAGCCCCTCCCAGCTGCTGTTAACCATGCTGGTAGAGGGTATGAGGGTGTTTTCCTTCACCGAGTTGTATAGCTGTTGGGGGGATTTAGATTGTGGAAACAGCAGAACTTAAACCTCTATTCGTTAACTAAATTTGCCACATCAGAATATCCCAGCACCATAGGTTCCATGGCCAAACCCTGAGACCTTAGGACAACCTCTTGTGATATCACAAGAGGTGGGTCCTGGTGATGTTATGGAGTGATATCACAAGGGGCATCCCCTAGTGATGTCATTATGCACAACATATTAAACATCATCTACAGTCGCATCCTAAAGGCACCAGATCCCATCTGATCTTGAAAGCTATGCAGGATCAGCCCTGATTAATACTTGGATGGGAGACTGCCAACAAGTACCAGGCGCTGTAGGCTATATTTCAGAACCAGCAAAACCACCTCTAAGCATTCCTTGCCTAAGAAAACCCTGTGAAATTCATGGCGTTGCCATAAGTCGACAGCAACTTGAAGGCATACACACACAGTTGCACAAACCATGCCATTTAAAAAACTCACCAAGTCTAACAAGTGGGGGAAACACATATGCACACCCTTTTCAAGACAGCAGTCCCACCTTGAGATTCTTCCTCCTCAGCCTGAGAACTGGAGAAGAGGGCCAGGGACTTGAGACTCAGGGCTAGGACCTGAGATCTGAGACCCCTACTCATCACTGCTTTCTCTGTCAAAATAGTAGCAGCCGAAGTAAAATGGGAACAGCCATCAGGAGGTCCAGTCAAGGATGAATACATTTGTTCATTAGAAGACAGGTAATGGCATGAAATGACTGTGAATCTGAATCTAATTTAATACCACATTCACATTAAATCAAAACTATTTAGAGAGGATGATTTCATGGCCTGGAAATTCCCAAGAACTCTTTCCATTGAGAGATTACTCATTTTACAGTTGCTAGTTTACTCAAATTATGAGAATTACAAAATTTGATGTGACCAGCAGTATTAAGATGGTAAAAAGAAACTTTCTTTTTAAAAAATCTGAATATGAAATTATTTGTCTCCAACAGACTCATATAAGAAAAAGACACTGTTGGCTTTTTCAGAATACAAGTATGGGCCTCGAATTTGTGTCTGCAAACAAGAAGAAAAGAAATTGACTATTTTTTAATATAAACCAAAGCATTACAACCTAAATTGATATATGAAGATGGGCATGGCAGATGTGTAATTATGCAAATCAACTAGAATGGCAAGATAATGTATTTAATGGTCATTTATGGCCTAAATAATGAAAAATTAATATTTTATGAAAATTTATTCAGAAAGACATCAGAATTGGATTACAAAATCTGATCTGCATGGGCAATTGGAATAAAGTTGTTCATCCTAGTAAAGATAAATGTTCCAGTACAGAAATAAAGGAAGACCTAGGGAGATTATCCAGAACCTTTTTGAAATATACAGTTCTTTAGATTAATAGATGGTTGGCGATATTTGCAGCCAAATTCCAGAGACTATTCCTTTTTTCCCCCAAATCATCATGATTTTTTTCTCTAGAACAGAGAATTGGATTTCTAAGGATATAGCCAACTTAGCAAGGTGGGTGGACATTTTTACAAAAGCATTTTCTGAAGTTTTCAGAAAATGGAGCAAATGCAGCTTAGATGGAGACTGAATGAATAGCTACTTTTGAAGACAGAAATATTACAACAATGTAAACAAGAATTGAGGAAATTCTTTGAACTGAATTTAAATAAATTTATACGAGAGGACGATTTATGAAATATGACTCCAGACTGGAAAAAGGAAAAGAAGCAAAAAACAGTTAGTTGATAGATGAAGTACAAAACTTGGAGGGAAAACGTAAGCAAAATTTTGATAAAAAGACTCAACAAAAGATTAGTTACTTCAAGCATAGTTCTCTGTGTCTACAGTCCAAGAAACTAATGCCAAACTACTATAACTTAAATCAAAAGAATTTTGAATTTGCAAACAAAACCAGAATTTACTTTCTTATAAGTTGAGACAGGAAAGGATAAGAAAACTTGTCACAATGATCAGGAAGGGAGGTCAGTATGTAATGGACAGCCTGTAAATATTAAAAGCCTTTGAGGAATATTACAGAGGTTTACAGCAAGGGGCAACAAAAATCTCAGATATGGAAGATTATTTGGATAGATTCCAATTGAATAAACTATGTCTGGAACGAAAGTAAATTTTTAATGGGGCTGTGACAATTACAAGGCTCATCAAAGCAATTAAGCAGATTAAAGCTGGGAAAGCTCCAGACCCAAATGAACTATCTACAGTATAAGAAATTTGAAGATGAATTACTTCAACCACTAAAGATGGTGTGTGATGAGTTATTAGGAAAGGATGGATGCCAGATTCTTGGAGAGATGTCTACATTACTGTGATTCATAAAGAAGATACAGATGAGACATTAACAAAGAATTATAGATTTATTTCATTTCTAAACAACAACAACAAGATATTTACTAAACAATGACTATAAGACTGAGGAAGCATATTTCTCAGAACACCCATGAGGATGTGAGTGGATTTTTCGCAAAAGAAGACAGGTAAGGAATAATGTAAGAACTATTCTTAATATTATCAAATATTTGGAATATCATAATGACAAAAAATACTGTTTTTACTTTTTTTAGATGCAGAGAAAGTGTTTGATATTTCTTGGAATTACTGGTTTCAAGTGTTGCAGAGAAGGGACTTTGGTGATGATATTATCTGGGCAATAAAATCAGTTCAAAAAGCCCAGATTTTGGTAAACAGCAATGCAACAGCAACTGAGATAAAAAAAGGAACTACAGAAGGCTGTCCTCTCTCACCTTTGCTGTTTTTTTCGTGTTGAAGACATTAATGAGAGGCAGCAAACAAGATGACAGAACCTGCGGACTGAGAGTTAAAAAAGAACAGTATAAGTTGAGGGTTTATGTAGATAATCTTGTGATAAAGCCACAAAACTCACTGGATTCAGTGAAGGTTTTTTTGAAAAAAGTTAAAGGGTTCAGGATATGCACCAGGTTCAATGTGAACTATGATAAAAAAAAGGTATTAACTAAGAACATGACTTTAGAAGAGGAAAATGAATTAACTGCTCTAATTCTAAAGTGGAAAAAAGGGGATTAAATATCTGGCAGTACAATTTTATGAAGAATAATAGTTTCAAAACAATTATGAAAAAGTCTGGAAAGAAATTTAAAGAGACTTAGAAAAATGAGGAAAGTTAAATTTATCCCTTTTGAAGTCTAAAAAAAGCAAATATTTTGCTAAGACTTTTATTCTACTTCCAAATTATCCCTATCATAAGAAATGGAATACCTTTTGTACAATGTCAGAAAAAAAAATCCAGATCTGTTTGGCAAGCAAGGAAACTCAGAACAAAATTTAAAACATTGTCTGATATTAAAGGAAGGGAGGTCTCAGAATTCCTAACATTAAATTGTATTATGATTCCTGTTGTTCTGTATGGTTAAAGGAATGGATATTGCTTAGATATGGGAGACTCTTGGAATGTGAAGGTCAAGATTTGAGATTTAGGTGGCATTATTATCTTTGAGATGATAAAATTAAGGCACATGCTGAATTTAAAAATCATTATATTAGAAAGGGTCTTCCATGAGTGGTATAAACATAAGCAGACACTTTTTCCTAAGGTAATATTAGTCACCTGACCACAGCAAGCCCTTTTCAGCAAAGAATGGGTTAAAATCAGAGATGGTTGTTTTATGATGACCTTTAGTACTTTGAACAAGACAGCTGGGAGCTTAAATCAAGTGAGATCCATCTTAAGGAAGGCAAAGAGTGGCTTGCTTGCTTAAGTGGCTTGCTTTTATGCAACTCAAATATAGATTTAATCAAGATAAGAGAGATCTAGCTATAGAGGTTGGAAAAAATAACTTTTATTTAGAGCTATGTCAAGATGACGGCCATAGAATTTTAAAAAGTGTATAAATGCCTTTTGAAACTAAAAACAGAAAATGACCCTTAAAAAGAGTGTTTGATAAGGTGGCCCAAATTTTTGGAGCACAGTGTTCAAACGGATATATTTGGTCTAGAGATATAAAATGTACTTTGTTTAGTAATTTAAAAGTACATGAGATAATATATAGATAGATTGTTGTTGTTGTGTGCCTTCAAGTTGCAGAGTTTTCTGGGGCTGAGAGTGTGTGATGCATTCAGGATCACCCAGTTGGCTTCCATGTCTGAGCTGGGAATTTAACCCTGGTCTCCAGAGTCATAGTCCTGCTTGAGCCACTACACCACACTGGATCTCTATAGATGGTATCTAACATCAAATAAGCTCCCTATCTTGACATCTCCAGCATTGATTTGAAACATTCTTAGACATTTTTGATAACTTATAGATGGGTACAGATCTCTAAGAATGTTTAAGAATGTTTCAAATTAATGTTGGGATGTCAAGATAAGGAGGGCTCCTTGTTCCATATGTGGGGGACTTGTAAGAAGGCAAAATGTTATTGGTCTAAGATTTACCTGTTAATCCAAAAAAAAAAAAAATGTAAAAGTAGATCTTGTAATGTTACCAGAAATGGTTTCAGTGGGTATTATGGATAATCAACTGGATAGTAAACATGGATTATTTCTCCAATACATGATAACAGCAGTAAAAACATTGTTTGCTCAAACCTGGAAACAGACTGAAGCATCAATGATGGAAGAATGGATTGTTAAAGTTGCTGAGTTAGCAATTGCCAGATTCACATGGTTTTAACAAATAAACAAATTGAAGATTTTTTGAACGATTGGAAACCATTTGTGGACTTTTTAAACACTAGAATCTAACAATGCAATAATTTGTGTGTATGGTTGCTAGTATCTCTAGTGGGATTATTTAGTTAGACCTGTAATGGTATTTTTTTTCTTCTTTTATTATTTCATTACAGTTTGGTTTGAGGGGTCAGAACCCTTTTGAGTTTTGCTTAGATAGTATTCAATATTTTAGTTTAGCATTTTAGTACTGTATTTTAGTTTTAGTTTAATTTTAGTTTTTTTTATTTATTATCTTTTTCTGCTTTTTTCTTTCTGAATGCATATTTGTAAATTAGATTATTTGTGTTAAAATTAATAAATAATTTTTAACAAACATGGTTAAAAGGAGAGCAGTACTAATACAGAAAGTCTGAAGTCTAATAATCTACTTAATCATCCCTGCTCTCCTATACAATGATCCAAATATTGTGTTGATCAAAGATGAGGCCCAGCAAATCTGTTGAATTTCAGCTTCCAGAATTTTCCAGCCAGCTTTGGTGAATATAATTTAGCATCATTGGATATCAAAACGGGAGAATTTTGGTGTATGCTGCCTCAGAGTGTGGTGGAGTCTCCTTCTTTGGAGGTTTTTAAGCAGAGGCTGGATGGCCATCTGCTGAGAATGCTTTGATGTGTGTTCCTGCATGGCAGGGTTGGACTAGATGGCCCCTGTGGTCTCTTCCAACTCTATGATTCTATCTATAGCTCAATACATTTGGAGATCACAAGGTTGAGGAGAGCCAATTTATCATATGTATTTTACTGTCCACAAATGAAGAGTCTCACTCAAAACACATAGACTATGTGGGACTTTTATCGAAACATCCTGGTTTTACTGTGCTTCTTAACAAATTTAATTTTACATAAATCTTGGGGTAGCATCTCGCTTATGGAATTCCCATCTGTTAGAAATCTAGTCATCTCTACACTTCGGTATTTCAGACACCCTTTTAAAAATATTTTTATTTGTAGAAGCTTTGGGGAAATAAGCAAGCCTCTAGTTTGTCTTTTATTACTTCTCCTGCTTTTATTGTATTCTAGCAGAATTGTGTAAGTTTGTGATTGTAGTTGCTAACAGAGAACATATAACCTTCCTGTTGAAAAAGCTTCACTGGCTAACCATTCATTTTGGGGCAAAATTCAAAGTGCCGGGTCTGATCTATAGAACCCTATATGGTTTGGGACCAGATTAACTTGTTGTCAGCTACCTTGAGTCCCATGCTGAAAGAAAGGCAGGAAATATGTGTGTGTGTGTGTGTGTGTGTGTGTGTGAGTGAGAGAGAGAGAGAGAGAGAGAGAGAGAGAGAGAGAGAGTAAAAATGAAATAGCTGAAAGACTCTATCTCCCAATATGAGCATCCCTACTTTTTAAGATCCTCAAGGGAAGGTTTTTCTCTCGGTCCCATGAGCATCAGAGGCACATTTGGTGAGGTCATAGGAGAGAGCCCTCTGAGGAGCTGCCCTCAGTCTGTGGAATTCCCTCTGCAAGAGGTTGGGTTGGCTTCCTCTCTACTCTCTTTCTGTAGACAAGTGAAAGGACTTTTTGTTTACTCAGACCTTTGACAGTTAACTGTCCATTGCAGAAAATCTTTTAATTATGGTGTGAAGCATTTTTATCATACTGTTATGTTCCGTTGCCCTTTTAACTGCTGTAATTGATGGCCAGAATCCTGTAAGGGAGTTACGAAGGCATAACCTGGAGTCACTCATTTGTAACTGTATGATATTCACAATCTGTATATAGCCCCTAGTTCCCACTTCTCTGGAAGCAGCCACTATGGTCAACAGGGATCTGTTTCCCTGTTGCTTAGGAAAGAGCTGTCTGATGTTCCCACCCACACCTTCACATGAGCGCTCTCCAGTGGAAGAGGATACTGTGAAAGGGACCCAGATTCTGCTTGTCACACTGAAGGTCACTCATGGGGGTAGGGGGTGGAAACATCCGTCAGCTGCTTCCTGAGTGACAGGGAATAGACTACCATTGATCTCAGTGGCTTCTTCACAGTAAATGGGGATGGGTTGTGATTTACTGTGTAGCATTGTAGCCATGGTGCTTATGCATATGTAATTTCCCTGAGATTCTGGCCAATGTTTTTAATATGATCACTTATTCATTTGGTTGGTTGTTTTTACTATTTTTTATCCATTGGTTTAGTTGCATTTTGTTTCAATTTATATGTTGTTTTGGTTCCTATGTTGGGAGACAGATGGGATACAACTTCAATAACTATTTGTAATGTGTCATTTATCTGGATTTTGTATTCCTAGCTGTGTGTTTTTCAGCAGTAAATGGAAATATTGGCAAAGTGTTTTAACTATGTATGTTTTTGTGCATGCAATGTTCCAAAGGGTGGTCTCCTTGACAATATGGGACACATTTACTGCCAACCTGCTAGTAATTACCAAAATCAAAATAACAAGTGCATTCTAACGGCTCTCATGTCTATGGAGCTTTGGATCTGTTCAGGTTTTTACTTTGAACTGTAAAGAAGCTATCCCAGGAGTTATTTGGGGGATAGGGTTCCGTACGCTGTGTACCGCCTTTAAAGTTTGGACTGAAGCCCAAAGCAGATGTGCCATGTCACTGATATGGAAGCCACCAGCCACCATTGCCTAGAGGAATGTATTAATGTGCCGTTGCAGAAGAGAGTATGATTTTTCTCCCATGAGAACTTAAGCTGTCAATACTAATTACATATATAAAAGAGATGCATGTGTGATTACATATTCTAAAATGATATACAGAGATGCAATTACATACTGAGATGCAATTGGCTGGCAGTTGCTCACATACAACACAGCCAACTTGTTGTGTGATGGCAGGGAAAAGCAGAACTATTTTCAGTTCACTGGGCATCCCATTATTGTCAGTTTACTTCCTCCAGGGGTGCAAATGAAGATGCAGAAAATAGATACTCAATATGGTTGGATGCAATGGGGTGTTTCATACACAAATAATTTTTGTCTGTTTTTTACCTGCTCACTTTCTGACTGTGCATGTGTTACTCTTTGGGTGAACAGGTGCTTGAGGAAGATATTTCTAGCATCAAAACAGACTTGCAAACGACTTATTTAGAAACACAGGGGAAAGGGCAGCAATTTTAAAAATCAACTGGTCATTAAAGTAAACCTAGCTAAGATTAATCTTTTCTGGGCTAATCAGGACTCTTAAAGAACCATAACAGCAAGTCCAACGAGGTGACCATTTTCTGTCTAGATCTGATGCATGCTAAGATTCCTCTGACCACTTAGCAGAAGGGTGAGGAATGTGTGACCACAGATAAGTTATTGGGCTATAATTCCCATCATTCCTTTTCAATAGCAATGCTGCCTAGGGATAACGGCAGTTGTAGCACGAACATAATTTAAAATTATATAAACATTCCCAGCGTGAAAAGTACATCCTGTAATTTTCATCCCTACTTGCATCCATCTGTTCTAGTACAGAAGAAATGTTCTTACCTATTGTACAGATCTACACAGGAAGGAATGTGAATTGCCAGGTTTAGCCTATAATGTAAGTACTCTCAAAGATGAGCAAAAGATCTGCAATTGGATCTCCCAACTGAAATGGCTAATGCAGCAGACCTGGCCATCACACACCCTGACACACACATGACTTTCTTTTTCTATAGTAGACCCAACAACAAGTTATTTCTGTCAGAGAAACAATCAAGCATAAAGGTCTAAACACCCCTTTCCTGGATGTCCTTGATCTCTGGTCAATATCAGTGAAATACCCAACTGCTGCTTTTATGTTCAAAACAAACTCTGTGAGATTCTGTCATGGATCTCCTGCAAGACTATAGGGATGGGGGGGCTCCATGGAAATCCTGTGAATAAAAGTCTATATACCACTACTGCATAATTGTCCTAGATCTTTTCCACAACAGTTATTTAAGACTGATATTCCTATATCTTTGAGTAGAATTAGGGTGCGACCTAGATTTGTTAGGGCGTGCATTTTTATCTGAAAAGAGCTCCTTTCTTCTTTCTATACTGCATAAGCAAAGTTTAAAGAGCTGCCGTCAGGACTCTCAAAACACTCGCCTCTTTGAGTACAGTAACAGTTAACGGTGAGCAGGTGGATACAGTTCACACGCTTACATTGAGCTGAGATGGCAGATGATGCTCAGCACAAACCACAAGTGCAATCGCAAGCTCTAAAGTATCTCTTCTATTTGGGTTTCCTTTAATTGAAAAAAAAAAAACAGCAGCCCAAATCAGCCAAGAAAAAGCATCTCCAAAGAAGTTACTTGAAATCTCTGGTGTACAGGACACTCCATATGATCTATCCTGAGCAGAAGAATAACGGAAATCACTTTTATCCTTCGTTCTGTTGACAATAAGAGGTTTTAGTTGCATGGAGAGATACACAAACTCATAGTCATGCACACCCTATATATAGGCAGCTGTACACACACATATCATACTGTGTCAGATATTGTGGGTCTCAGGCTCTGGGGATCAGTTCCTTACTTCCTCCACATCTATGACAGCTGGTCAGGAAAAGGAACTGCAAGTATTGCCATCTAACCAGAGCGGAATGTGTTCTGCTGGAAGATGACTCAGCAGATCAAGGATGTCATGTGACCACAACTATGCAAACACATTTTATACTTGAGCACTTATTATCACACTGTACTACACCCAAAGAACTAGGTTTATATCCACAAAAGCTCGTCAAAAATTAAAAAAACAGCAACAGTCTTTAAGGTGCTGCCACACTCCTTTTTCTTGTTTTTTCTCCCCCTTCTTTCTTACTTTTCATATGACCTGTAGTTTCTTGATCTCCTCCTCACCTCTCCAAGCTGAGGGTAGTTCAGCGACTTGGTTGAGCTGGTTGGAGGAATGCTCATGAGCAGATATTTTGAAAGCGCTGATGGTACAGTAAGAGGGCACTACAGGTCAAAAGTGGCCAAGTCAATAAAAATACACAGGCACTTCTTAGAATTTGAAAGCAGGGCGGGGGAAGTGGATTTATGAATCACTGTCTGACAAAGGTGGTCCTTTGGGCTTGACCAAAATCTCTATGGAGTCTTTCCACGGTAGCAGCCAAAGCTTGTCACCAAATTCATTGCGGTCATTGTATTATATTCACACAAATCACTTTTTGATTATAATTGTAACATTCTCCAGCAATGTTTATACAAATTCATAAACTTTCCAAATGTGTGATTCGTTGTACCATAAACAACAGAATCTGTGGAATCTTAAAGGCTAGCAGTTTTTGAGAGCATGTGTAATATAGTGGTTTGAGCATTGGACTAAGACGTGGAGACCAGGGTACAAATTCCTGCTCAACCATGGAAACCCTCTGGCTGACCTTGGGAAAGTCACAGTCTTTCAACCTCAGAGGAAGCAAAGGCAAACCAACTCTGAACAAATCTTGCCAAGAAAACCCTGAGATAGATCGGCCTTCTGGTTACCGTAAGTCAGAAACAACCTGGACCATTTCCACATGAGACTGTTATAGTGCTGTGATTCCACTTTCAACATCCTATGGAATCCTGGGGTTTGCAGTTTAGGGAGGGGCCAGGTGCAAAGCCCAGAATTCCATAGGATGTTGAAAGTGGAATCATAGCACTATAACAGTCTCGTGTGGGAATGGCCTTGAAGGCACACAACAAAAAGCAGTAATTTCATTATTTAAAGAAACATTTAACTTTAAAGAGGTATTCTGTTTTATCAGGGCAGGGCAAGTTAGGTTGGTCCTCCTCAAAGTCATCAAAAGAAAACAAAAGTTGTGAATAGTGTTTTGAATGTCTTGTGAAGACTAATTAAATGGTGACATTGGGTAACCTTGGGCAAGTCACATTCTTTTACCCTCAGAGGAAGGCAAAGGCAAACTCCCTCTGAATAAAGAAGTACCTTGAAGACACACACAACAAAGTGCCAGTGACAGGGGGAGGCTCTTTCTAGCAATCATGTCTCTCCCCTTTGAAAACTAACTTACAGCGCCCTAAGGCAGACCTGTCCTGGGAATTTTCCTACAGGATTTGTTGCCTTTGCCTTTCTCTGAGGCTGAGAGAATGTGACTTGCCTAAGGTCACCGAGTGGGCTTCCATGGCTGAGTATGGATTCAAACCCTTGTTTCATATGCTGCCACTGTGTTTCTTTCGTCAAGGATATGGCAGCAGGGGTGGTGATGCAGGCACTGAAACTGCTCCCTCATTTGCAAATGAAGGAGCAGTTTGGGTACACACACATGCCTGCTGCCACATCCCTCAGCGCCCTGTTCCTGACAAAAGGGATATGGGGCCAGGTGTGGGCCTGTGCGAAAACTGCTCTCTTGTTTGCAAACAAGGGAGCAATTTCTACACCTGCACCCCCCCCTCCACTGCCATGTCCTTGTTGCTACCACTGCTGCTGGCATCCTGCACCAGGGCTTCACGGACCTTCTGTGAGGGCTCCATGGACCCCCGGAGCTCCCCAGACCCTAGGTTAAGAACTGCCAATCTAGACCATTTGTTACAAAAATCTTAAAAAGAATTGAACAAATAGCATTCTTACCTGCTCACTCAGAAATATTTTGTACCTCAGTACTCTGACCAATGAATGTGAAGGTAATTAAATGACTGACAACTGGTTGGCACTGGAAATGTAATAAATCTCATTCATTAACTTTAAACTGAATACATTTTTTTTTAAAAAATGCAATTATCTTTTCTAACCTCTTCTGGCATCTCAAGTTATCTCCAGTCTTGTTAATATAAAGACTGCTTATTTTTCTCACTGTTTTCTGCTGCGTTGTATAGTGGTTTGAGAGTCAGATAATGGACCTTTCACATTGCCAGTAATAGTACTTTGATTCCACTTTCATGGCTTTATTTTCATATCCTATGGAAACCTGGATTTGTAGTTTCAGGAGATATTTAGAATTCTCTGTCAGAGTTGTAGTGCCTCCCCTAACAACAACTCCCGGGTTTCCAAAGAATGCAGCTATGACAGTTTAAGTGGAATCAAAGTGCTATAACTGTACAGGTAAAAGGTCCCTAAGATTCTAGGAGTTCAAGGTTCAAATCCCTCTCAACCATGGAAACCCCACTGGGTGACCTTGGGCAAGTCACATACCTTTGGGGCCCCTCCCTAAACTGCAAACCTCAGGATTCCATAGGATATTGAAAGTGGAATAATAGCACTATAACAGTCTAGTGTGGAAATGGCCTCCGAAAATATTTTCAATGTTTTAACCTTGGTAAGAATCTGCTTTCTCTTATTATGGGTCATTAGATCTCTAACATTTCATGTAATGAAATTAACAGACATGTGAACTTATAAAAAAGATCCATAATCAAGGAGGAAGAAAGACTCCTCAAAGAATATTTGACCAATAGAATTGAAAAGAGAAAATAATACCAATGAAAAAGAAAAGGTAAATTTAAAAGAAAAAAAGGCAAAGATAGGGGTGAGACAATACAAGTCAATCATCCATAAATATGTAAAGTAAGTTAGCATTATTATCAGCCAAACTGCAGGCTTGGAGGAGAGAGACCTAAAGCTAACTTCATAAGGACACAGTGAGAAGTCCGAGTCTCTCAAGGATTTAAAATTCATAACATAATCCCTTAACCACTTTATTACAGGGCTCTAGGACTGTTGTGAACATAGGAACTTTAGGGACATTCCTACCTTGCTTTTTACCAAAAGAACACATTCTTCTTTCAGTATTATATTATTTTTGTATTCATTTCTATATTGTCTTTTAGATCATAACCCTCACCAGGAAGGGTACATTAAAAAATGAAACAATATAAAAACACAAAACCCTGCCAATTAAGAGGGAAAAAGTATAATTATATGTGTGAATCTTCCCATCCAGATTGCTATTATTTAGTCAGCTTGCTCCTAGCACTAGATCCTCTCCGATCTTGGAATCTACCAAAGCAAATACTGAAAAACGCACACACACACACACTGCAAAATATGGTCCAAGTAACTATTTTACAGTAGTGCATGCTTTAAGCATTTGTTTTGGTCTGTTCCTGACTTATGCCTTTTTATGTTATTTTGGTCTTGAAGCTAAGCAGGCTCAGTTAGTAGTTGGAAGGGAAACCATCAGGGAATACCAGTTGCTGGCAAACAAAAATGCTATTAGAGGCTGCAGCAGTTTTTGCATGACCCTACTGAGAAGGCTAAAGATTCTGCCTGCTCCTCACCCCTTGTTGAATGAATTGAGTGCAAACTACTTTTGCACTCAGAACTCATTTTGCAGCAACTGAAGTAAACTGAGGACAAAGGAGGAAAGTGGGAAGAGGAGAGAAAACCTGGGACATACCAAAATCAGGTGAAAAAGTAGGATGATAGAAGGTTACTTGGGAGTGTCTCTGCCAAATAGATATAGCTGGAGATATGCCCAATGCCAGTCCATAACCTATCAACTTCCACTCCCTGGAGAGTTTTCCGGAAGGAAAGAAAGAGTTGTAGCTACTGGGCATAAATATGGCACCAGTCCTTAGACCATGGCGGAGGGACTGCCAGACCCCCCACATCAGATAGCCTGAGTATCACTTCTGTAGGAGGGCAATGCCAAATCTCCTCTGAATAACTCTTGTCAAGAAAACCCAATGCTGGGTCACCATAGGTCGGGGGGGGTGACTTGAAAGCACATAAGAAGAACAACAACTAGTTCACAGACAAAGCTTGTTGTGAGAGCGCATTGTGAGGTACAGTAAGAATAAAACCATCTCTGCTGGTTTTCTTCTCCTCCTCAGAGGCCTCCAAGGCATTAAAAAGTAGAAAACCAGCTGCTGATTGAAGCATTATCAGTCGCTGTCAATGTGGTGCTGTTTGTTTTACTTTCTTCTTTTGACTGCAGATGGATTCTAAGAAACTGAGACAACAAATGACAGGGGAAGTAGACACATTAAAACCCTTCTTGCTTATCTCAAACAGTTCTGTGGGGAACGGGTGTCATTGTGCTGTAGGGCGGACATGCTCATGAACTCAGATAATATAGAAGCTGGGACAGCTTGATTACCATGAATTGTATAGGCCTCCTGCAAAGACTTAAAAGGCCACAGGGAAGTCCAAAGAAAGGAAGATCCATACTAAAATGTCAGCACCAAAGGACCTAGCATGGAGGCTAATTTTGTAGACTAGCCATCCTTTTTTTTTGTAGTGTCTTCCTTATCCTTTCCAGAAAACTGTTCTAAAAACATTGGTGCCTATAGTGTCATCTTTTGTCCAGGTGCTGACTTCTGTGGCTTAAGGAAAGTATTTAAAGAAAATGCTCTGACGTGTCATATTTAACAGTTATAGCACTATGGTTCCACTTCAACCACAGACTTCTTCTATCCACCAAAAGCCATACTCCTCTAAAATTGCCAGATTTTTAGCTGCCATGGAACCCTGGGGTTTGTAGTTTAATAAGGCACTAGAGCCCTCTGTCTCAGAATTCCAAATACCCCTTCATCAAGTGCAAATCCCAGGAATCCATAAAATGGAACCATGGTAGTTAAAGTGGAATCATAACACTATAAACATGTAATGTAAAATTTGCCCCTTTAAACTATGAATAAGTATGTATTACTATACTATACTATACTATACTATACTATACTATTACAGAAGCTGTCGATTTTTATAAGTGGTCTTTTAGTATATTAAGTGACCTTTTAGTTTATGACATTACATGGATTAATTTAAAAACTAAATGCCCTTGGTGGCAGATTAAGTTAATCTTTAATGAGCATGACCTGCTGTAACTGAGAATCTGCATCAGCTTTCTAGTCTATTCACAGACTCTGTTTAGACAATTCTTTTAAAAAATATATTCTTGTAGTGCATTAAGCCAGAGCTTGAAATATACACTTTTTTGATGATAGCTACCAAAGTTCCCAAGGTAGTATCACTAGTAGCCATGCTGGCTGGAGGCTTTTGGGAGCTGTAGGGCCAGAAAGTAACTTTTCCAAACTCTGCATTGAGGAAGTTGCTCATACAGCATATCTTTCCTTGCAGAGCAAAGCAGGGCCAGGTCTTATAAAGGGCCAGAGGTACAGTAATGTCAGTGCAGAATAGTTGTTTGAACATTGGTCTTGAACTCAGAAGACCAAGGTTCAAATTCCCACTCAGCCATGGAGAGTAACTGGGTGACCTTGGGCAGGTCATTCTCTTCCAGCCTCAGGGGAATAAGGCTGTTTCCGCACTAGACTGTTACAGCGCTATTATTCCACTTTTAACATCCTATGGAATTCTGGGGTTTGCAGTTTGGGGAGGGGCTGGCCAGAATATAAATTTACCTTACTTCTGAGTGAACATGCACATTATAGCCCTACCCGTTGTCTTTGGGAGCAGACGAAAGAAAATATCCCCTGCAGAAAAGCAGGAAAACCTGCCCTAAAGTTTTGTTTTTGCATGTCCCATTTCTCATTTTAATTTCTAAGACAGCCACCCAAATCCACAAATGTGAGAGACAGTCACACCCTCTCAGTTTGTCAGGTTGTTGCTGTTTCAATAGCCTTGTGAGAGAGGTCAACAAAGGTAACTGACAACCATTGATTGTTATCTTGGAGGCCTGGAGGATTCCCTTCTAGCTCCACTTGCTGACGTGTTTGGTTCCTATTCGGCTATGAAAACAGGAACTGAGCTCTTCCCTTTAAAATAAGTGGCTACATCATCACACCTTCCAAAATTTCACAGCAGAAAACCAGGTTATATGTAGTCAAGCAACATCAGAGTACAGTTGGCCCTTCACATTCGTTAGGGTTAGGGGTGCAGGACCCTCGCAAAAGTGGAAAAATCGCAAATATCAAAATGACTGTGTGTGTGTCTGTCTGTCTGTCTGTCTGTCTGTGGGAAGGGCACTGAGGCATGATGGGAAATGGATACCCAGGGTTCAAACCAAGGCCATTTCCACATGAGTCTGTTATAGCACGATGATTCCACTTTCAACCTCCTATGGAATCCTGTGGTTTGCAGTTTCGGGAGGGGCCGACCAGCCCTTGCCCATCTTAACCCTTTACAATTGCACTCTTAGACTGAAATCCCTTATAAGGGAATAAGACCCAATGGACTCAATGAGATTTAGTTTTGAGTAGACATGCATAGGATCGTACTAGCAAGAATTGTCCCAGACCAGTTCAGTGTACAACCACAGTGGAATCACAATGTATCTCATATGTTGTTCTGTATTTGGGTATTTCTCTTGATCAAAGTCTACTGGACTTTTCACTTCAGGCCATGATCCTAGGAACTATTCACATCTAGCCTTTCTGTTAATTACACTGTTCAGTTTAGTCCTTCCTGGCAGTCAGTACCCTACACGAATCTTGTGAACGATAATTGCCTTATATCCAAAGATCTCAGGGCAGGGTATAATAAACTCAATTTAAAGCAATTTAAAATAGGAAGCAGTTAAAAATATTTATAGTCAAAAAGCATGTTAAAAGTACCTAACACATTAAAACAATTAAAACCATGTACACTACAAGTTTTAAGAATACGATAATTTATAACTGCACATTTGAACTGAAGCATCAGAACCAGCTAGAACTCATCGGAGAAGGAAGCTTACAAATTGGAAACTCTTTTGATAACTACAAATAGTGAAGCCTGTCATGATCGGTGCAGTATATATTAATGAACATTTCATTAGCATTCTGGAGTTGGTGTTTAAATATATACATCTACAATTCTTGCATTTTTATGATAGTTTGTCTTATATTTTGGGCATACAAATACATCCCTATCATGAGGCACAGTGAGAGAATTGCCTCAGGTAGCAAACGTTGCAAACAACAGAGCCATCTTCCTCATGCTAGATGGTCCCCATCAACACCCCTCCAACTGTTTCCTTCTCTTGGAGGACAGAACTGTGTACATGACACAGTCTTGTACTGGGCACCCCAATCTTACCTACCATACAACAGACCCCTATTCTAATCTAGTCTGCTGCTATCCAACACCCTCTAACATTCACAAATGAAAACTGGCACATATGTGGCCAAGTAACCTCAGAGTGTGGTCAAGATGACAAAAGATATTAATAAGGAAGAACACACAAGCTAGGAGACGCTGCAGCAATTTTCCTTTCCCTGAGTCTACAAGGAAATGAAATTCCACCCCCATCTCCTGTCCTCGCTGCTGAGACAGTTGCGTGCAAACTACTTTTGCTCTTTGAACTCAATTTTCAGCATCTGAAATAAGCTGAAGAAAAAAAGGGGAAAGTGGTAGAAAGAGAGAGAAACTGGGACATTTTAATAGCAGCTGAAAACATTGAGTGACAGAGCATTAACTGGGACCGTCCTTGCCAAATCAAGACAGTTGAAGGGTGTGCTATCCCATCACTGGTTACATCTAGTTAACTTCTATATATGGAAGAAGGAGGGAGTGCCATTTTCTCCTTGGCTATGGGCAACAGAAAGACTTGGGCTTGTTCAGTTTGTACAAACATTTCTGATGGGTTGTCATATGATCACCAGTTGCCCATGGTTTGAGCTGGATAGTGGTGGTTGCACCATCACTACTTCTGAATTTTAACTACTGGCCTGTACCTGTGACATGCCTAATGATGAATAATACACACAGTTCCTCTACATATCACATCAAATGGTGACTTCTCCTGTAACTGTTAGTGTTCCTGCATGGCCACTGCTATAGCAGCATATCAAGATAGGGTTAAATTTTAATGTGTTACTGCCGGTATCCTTGGAGCTGAAGACTCCACCTTCGTGTGTTTTAACTCAGTTTTTTTTTTCCATTCTGTTAGCTAGTTCTTCAATGAACAGTTTGTGATTTGGTGCCTACAGAAAGTGAATATGTTCTGCCTTCTTTAAAAGTGAGGAACTGAACAGCTACTGTGGCAATGTCCTTCCTCTCTCTCCTAGCAATCTTCATCCAAATTTAGTTTTTGTTTTGTTTTGTTTTGAATGTCTAAAGCCATTAAGGCTAACTGCTTTAAGTATTTGGTGCAGAAATTCCAAATGGTGCCCCCCCCCAGGCATTAATAGTATAACAAAACTACTTAACCAACCAATTGCTGCGCTACACTGCTGCTACCTGAAAAAACTGTCCTTCAGAATGAACTGGTTCACCCTGTTTAACAGTACAGTCCTCCATGACACTAACTCCTTCCTTGCTGCATTGCTTAATCATTTCAGGACATTCTATTTGAAATTAAGGGGGGGGGAAGCTTCTAATGCAGGAGTCCTGGTGGTGCACTGGTTAAATGCTGGTACCGCAGCAACAACATTGTGAGTTCGATTCTGCAGGTCTCCAGGTTGACTCAGCCTTCCATCCTTCCATAGATCAGTAAAATGAGTACCCAGCTTCTTGGGGGGCGGTTAGTTACAACATTGTAAACCGCTTGGGGAGTGCTTAGCACTGATAAGCAGTATAGAAATGTAACTACTATTGCTATTGTCTCTGCACCCTGATTTTTTAAAAGTTACAAAAAAGCAGTATTGTTAGTCCTCTGCATGCACATGACTCAATAACAAGGTCATCTGCCCACTTATTTCATACCAGGGACCCAATGCACATTTGCCAGGTCAAGAGTATCCCAGGTACTGAGATTTCAAAGCCAAAACCTAAGATGTAGGAATAGCTCCTTGCTGCTGTTGGTGTGTGTGGGTGTTGATCTCATTAAGCATGAAATGGAGAGAAAGAGGGAGAGGGAAACAGGAATATGACGAGTGTAGTTAGAAGAATTGGGGCAGAAGGAGAAAGGATGATAGAGAGAAAGGCAGGAGGAAGAAGACAGAAGGCAAATGTAGTCAGGATAATACGAAGCAGGGAAGATGGGGTGTAAGATTGGGACTGAGAAAGAAGAGTGGAACTTGGAGCTGTGTAGAGAAGTAAAGGAGTGGGGGAAGACATTTAGCCCATTTCCACACTAGACTGTTATAGCGCTGTGATTCCACTTTCAACATGCGATGGAATCCTGGGGTTTGCAGTTTCGGGAGGGGCCGGGAGGCCCCTGCTGAAACTGCAAACCCCAGGATTCCATCGGATGTTGAAAGTGGAATCATAGCGCTATAACAGTCTAGTGCGGAAATAGTCAAGACTGGTAGGTGGAGGAGAGGAAAAGGAGAAAGATGGGAGAGAAGGGAATGAGAATGTGATTAGCTAGGAGTTATGTGGGGAAAGAAAGAGAGGATAACAAAATTGAGGACCAAAGAATGAGGGAGAAGTCGAGTGAGGCACAAGTTGCAGGGAGAAGAAAGAAAAAAAGGGATGAGAGAAAAAAGCCAAGATTCTCTTGAATTCTAAGCAGACCCACTGAATCAGCTATTGAATGGTGACTTAATACATAAACAAATCTAAACTGTATAGGAAATCTACTCCAGTTGGGACTAACAATAGGATTTAGGCCAGAGAGATTAAATCAGGTTCATCTAAGTGCTGTGGGAAAGATGCGGAGAAAGAGAGAAAAGACAAAAAGATAGAGAAGTGAAATAAAGAATTAAAAGAGAAAGGAATCCTAAGCAGAACTGAAGAAGATAAAACACTTGGACCACATGTTTTGCTAACAAGCCACATGTACCTCAAACCAAGAAAGGAAACACTACTGTGCCATTTAGGCTAGGATGAGGAAGGTAGGAACAGAACTGGGGAAATTTAACATAAGATAGGAAAAGCCACAAAGCAATAATCCTATGTTCGTTAATGCCAGAGGCAGCAAATACTCAAGCAGCTCTGTAGTTCATCTTACTAACAGCACCCTCCAGCCACATACTAGTGCCAGTTTGAGAAATTTTGAGATGCGGAAGGATGGTAAGAGGTGGTCAGGCAGATCCCCTGGACAGTCTATGGCAACCATTCTGAAGCAGCTTGAAAAAAAAATGTATTTCCTTTTCAGTGCAGTGTTCTTGCCCTGAGATTCCTCCTCTTGCCTTGAAGTGAGGAGAAGAGCAACCGCATCCTGAGACCTGAGAATCCTACATGCTACTGCTGTTAGAACACGTGAAAAAATTGTTGGCCAGTATTTTGTATCAGCTACTTAGTTAAGTATACTTAACTTGCTGACATTGTTCAACAGGTGACTTTTTCTGTTTACAAAAGAACTCACACATTTATATCAATGTGATATAATTTATATCAATTTTCATCTCTGAAGACTAAAGGACTACTCTTTGCCACACGATAATGAAGAACAGCAAGGCAGAATGTACTTTAGAACACCCTTTCGGGATCTTGAATATGGGGAGGGGGGGTCTTTCAATGAAGGCAAAGACCAAAGCAAATGAGGAAGAAACATGAATCAGAATCCTGATAATACACTGGAGACAGTGAGTCTGCACATGGTTACCTGTACAAACACTCTTCAACACTGTTGTGACTGAAAGTAGAAGGACTCATGTGCAGGGTTCATGTTTCCTGTCCTTGTGCTTAATGAATGTCACACAAAATCAAGATGTGTTGGAGGAGATCCAACATTGTTCTGCTTATTGTACTATTAGCTGCATGTGGACCAGGACCACAGAAATAATACTGTTATCTGATATGTTTATTTTTATTTGTGTGCACATATGTGTGGTTGGTTGCCATTATCCTCAGAAAAAGGGAGGTGATGTTGCTTAGTCCCCATTCAACAGTGATTTTCATGATAAGATGGAATGACTATAATCTTTGAAAGGAAAGGTCATGAACTTATGATTGTTTCAGTCACCTATACTATCAAAGTCAAAGCCAATGAAAATCAGAAAGACCTAGCCAAGACTAAGCATTTAAGAGACTGAAGACAAATATGTGTGACAGTAGATCATCCTGACCAAAGCCCCATGACTAATAGGATCAAGTTGTTTGTGGACTACAGTAGACATTTCTATAGATTGAAAGGGAAGTACCAAATCTCACAATAGATTTGTTATTTCCTGCCATAGTTGTAATGATTGCTCAGACGATTGCAAATACCATGAGGATTTATAGAGTCATCATGAGCTGAATGATACATATCACAAAATCAGGATCTGCAATGAGTTGCCTGTAGGAGGCAATCCAAGAAATGCCAACTTCTTTTCAGCCTCACAGCTTGATTAAAGTAGACTGTGGTATGCAAGATGTCATTTTCTAGGATCAAGCATTATACAACCTCATCTAGTTAAAAATCAAGAAGCTCAATTTGTTAAATGAACAATCTGAGGACAAGATTGTTGAATTTAGTCTTTTTTAAAAAATTATCTATGCCTTTGCAAATTTGCATCTGGAAGTTACGTGAATTTATACAGCTCTGCGCTAAGAGTTGCTAGAGCTTCAGTTCCATCTATGACCACGGACAAGTTACTTTTCCCTGAATGTTTCTCAATTTGAATGGCCTCGTAGAATTGTCATAAGGATAAAGAGGGCAGTATGGGAAGAGGAACACATTCCTCCTTGAGTCCACTTGAAGAAAGTTGGTGTAAATAATAAGGAACTAAATTAACAAATATTTTCCTTCAGAAATGGATTTTTTTTCTGCCACCAAGCAACTCTGGATGATTTCAGTATAGTAGTAATTGCAAATTGTAGCTCATTCATTCAAATGAATATTAAAAATACTAGAACAATCTAAGAATTCAGTTGTTCATGTAGCTCTAATTATTAATTTCACCACCAATTTTTTTAATAAATGCAAGTGGTTAATTTTTGTTTATTTTAGTTCATCTTTGCAGTATGATCATTTAGTTAAATTCAAGGTAAAAAGATTTTAAATCAGCAAATGTTAATGGCAACTTGGAAGGGTAGGGGTCTTCTTTCCATCAGAGCATGTTCTACACTTGAAAAAGCACAGGAGTTCCTCATGTCCTGGGAAGCCACATTTAGAATTTCTTAACCCTAGGGGCTTTTAACTGATTCACAAAGAAATTAGTATGTGAAAGACAGGAGGAAGGTAAAGAGATGAGATTATAATTTGAGTGAGAGGAGAGAAAAAAGGAAAGCAAGAGAAGGTATTTTGGCATGATGTCTTTTTGTTAATCCATGTAGATGCTTCCCTCTCTAGAAAGCACAAATGACATACCAGGGGAGTAAAATTATGGGTGCGATTTTTTTTTTCACCTCAGTTCTAGTAAGGCTTTTAGTATAATAATGTAACACAGATGTAAACACCAATTTAAAATTCATTTCATTCTTACATTGCTTTTAAAAGAAAGAAAGAAAGAAAAAGCAAGCAAGCAAGCAAGCTAGCGCTTTCTGCTTTTAGTCGCCATTCTGAACTGAAGCCTGAGAAATTAAAATTCTTCACCTTGACAGATGGGTCTCATCACTCCACTCACCTCCCTAGGTTTCACACCCTACTTTTCAAATGACTGGGGCACAGCTTTAAATTGCTGATTATATTTCTTCTTTCACTTGATTACACATCTCACTCAGTCACTCACAGTATCGGATGCAGGGAGCCACCCACTCGCAAAGCCAACTGCAAAACTAGACACATTTGGCACAAGTAGTGATTTGAGGTCCCCTGTGCTTTCATGATGATCCTTTGTCTGGCATGCAGGGCAGGGGTAATATGTCTCTCCCTCTTCCCAATTGTACTTAGGACAATATGGTATATATTTGTGTTGGCCTCCATTGGATGTTGGATCCTCCATGAAGGATGTTGCACAAGCGGAAAACTTGGAATGCCATTTCTTAAAAGAACTAACTACAGTACTTGGATCGTACAACTGGTCATTTCCTGTTACTGCTACTGCAGACTAGATTCTTGATTACGTAGTGCCCACATGTTACTATTACAATTGTGCCAATGAAATGTACAGGAAAATGTTCTCCAATTCCCTGCTTCTTTGATCTTTGTAATTCTGAATTGACTACCCTGCCTGAATTTCCTACCAACCTATATAGGCACAGTATAAGCAGGTTATACAACTGCCATATGCATTGCACACAGAAGCTTTTGGCAACTGCAGAGAAGCAGTCATTTTCTCTGTCCCTCTTTCTTTTTCATCTCCCTCTTCCCCCAACAACTTTTCTAAATCTCATGTCTGAACTGGTTTCTCCTCCTCTATTTTTTCTTTCACACAGTTCACACTAACTCAGCCAATCCAAGGGTGCACCCTGTGCCACTCTTTGGAGCAGCCAGGCTGATAAGCCCCCAGCACATATATTGAATCTCTAGGCAGACTGGAGGAAGACAGAAAAGGCAGGCTACTTGTGGGAACTATCTTCAGACACGTTGGTTCTGTGCCCAACTCTGTTGGCAACATAGCTGTGGCTGCTGCAAGGACAGGAGGCAGCTGCCACTGCCAGGTTGACATGGCACATAGGGTCAAGCTGACAGGGGAGGGAGATTGACCCAAATGTGACAGAAATATGAGTATAGTCTCCTGTGGGTTTGAGTATGTATTGGAAAAGAAACCAGGGCAAAGATAAGTGGGCAAATGTATTCAAATAGAGACCTCGGAGGTAGACAGTCCAATCCAGAGCCTTTATGTCTATAGCTGGAAAGTGGGACTTGATTGGGAACTGATGCCAAGAGCTGGAACCATGGTCAGAGCTGAAATGTGCATTTTTGATGCTCAGAGAGGCTCAAATGTTATCCAGGACCTGACCAGTCTGGAAAGTCATTACTAGCATTGGCACCAATACGGATATCATTGTCTCTATTGTTATGTGCCTTCAAGTCAACTCTAACTTTTGGAAATTTTATCCTAGGGTGAATTGAATGCTCCTCTGAATATGTGGAGATTCAGATTCTGGTCTCCTGGAGTCCTTGTCCAACACTCAAACCATTCACTAAAATGATTTTCAAGAAGGACGTCCTTCTTTCCTCATAACTCCCCTTGAACAATATGGCACTAAAAACTGTTTAGTTGATAAAGTAGCAAGATTTCAAGACTAAACACATTCTTTTATAAGGGAAAGACATTGAAACCAGTAGCACTTACTTCTGAGAATATAGGCATGAAGGGGAAGGGGTTGGGCTACAAATACAGATATATCTCAGTTAACAAAGTAGATGTGTTCCTAGGCATTACTTCTTTAGCAGAAAAGTTGGTACCAGAGGCTGAAATAACATGGAAAAAATATGGAGACGTTCCTGTACCCCTAAAGAAAGAGCAGTTCAGCATGTTTCAGCAAACTTTTTTATCCAAAACTAACAATATGCACATGTGAAATGAACAACCAAGTCAGGTAAGCCTTACATAAGAAAAAAAATTGAACCTTCTAGAAACCACTTTAAAGCATCTGCTGAAAAATGCCAGGAATTTTTTTTTCTTTCCTCCACTTTCCTCATCATTTCCATTTGGTAGTCAGACTTATAGATCTATGCTTTTTTGACATGCTGGATGTAGCTGCTGAAACAGGGTTATTTGCTCCCCTCTTTTCTCTCTGTTTTGCTGTTCATGCATCCTCAGTAAGGAATTACGGAGTCCGCTATTATCGATGGCCATTTCTGGCCTACACTGTTATAGTGCTATTATTCCCCTTTCAACATCCTGTGGAATTCTGGGGTTGGTAGTTTACTGAGGCCAAAGAGCTCCCTGACTGAGAATTCTAAATATCCCTCCCTAAACGGCAAACCCCACGATTCCATAGGAAGTTGAAAGTGGAATAATAGCACTATAGCAGTGTAGTGTGCAAATGGCCTGTCATGACTGTGGCCTGCAGGAAGAAACAGCTACAGTAGAATGGACTAGAGTACAATCCTTTCCCAGCTCAAGCTCTGTCCATTGTTTACATCGGACACGCTGCTGAAGCATTACACTAAAAGTCTGCATTCTCCCAGTCTTCTTCTGTCACCCTCCCAGTGCCTTTCCAGTGCCTATGCTGTTTCCGTCTAAACAGAGGATAAGGAGGAAACAGTGCTGGCTGAGTAGACATAAAGAAGCTCCTTTTTGTATGAGAAGCTTTGTTAACCGAGGTATGCCTCCATTGCAAAGTGAAGGTTGCAAAGCTATCTTCCTTCTACAATTGCAATTAAAGAACTATGACCACACCTCAGTTCCTTCCTTCCTTCTTTCCTTCCTCCCTTTTCTTCCTTCCTTCCTTTCAAAAAAAGTAAATGGAAGCTAAAGAATCTCATGTCTAGGAAAGAAAGGACAAGGTGTATTGAAGGGAGTGGTCTTTCAAAATACCTCTTTATTTCTTTATTTGCATAACTCTTGCCACAGAAAGCTCCCAAGAATTAACTAAAAATAAACTCAAGGGGCTTTCCAGTGCTCATTCAGCCTTTAGTTTCAAGCTTATTTTATCTGTTATTGCAAATGCTCTAGAGACTAAGGATGGGCTGCTGGTAAGCCATGGAGCACTGACCACTTTTTGCTGGGAGGCCCACTGCCTGGCTGTTGGTTGCTGACATTCCTGCAAAGAATGTTGAGTGAGATGGATGTTCAGTCTGATCCTGCATGGCACTTCTGATGGTCTTTAAGAAAGAGTGTGGATTCAGGACATCCTAGCACAGAGTAGTAACATCTTTAACTGAAAAGAAACACTATCAGCTCTTGCATTAGGTTTAGGCCCTGAAAGATTGGCATCAGCCCACTCCTGCTTATAGAGAGAAAAACTGTCCGGCAGTTAACTCCTTTTAATAAGAAAATGAAGCACCTTTTCAAATTGTATATTCTGGTTTTAAATTTTGCTAGGCCCACAAATAAAATACTGAGTATGAGGCATACTGATTGCTACATCAATACAACACCCCAGCTGAGATGTCACAACAGCAATGTGGGGATGTTACATCATATCTCTCCCACATTAGCCATGCACTGGAGAGGAGGAGGAATACTCAGCTCTTGTTTCTTCTTTGTTTAAGAGAAATAAAATGCTCAAGGCTTGATCAGCCGTTTCCAACTTGGGCCATTTCCGCACTACACTGTTATAGTGCTATTATTCTGATTTCAACATCCTGTGGAACTCTGGGGTGTGTAGTTTACTGAGGCCAAAAAGCTCTCTGGTTGAGAATTCTAAATGCCGTTCCCTAAACTGCAAACCCCAGGATTCCATAGGATGTTGAAAGTGGAATAATAGCACTATAACAGTCTAGTGCAGAAATGGCCTATATGGTTTTTTAATCTGTTGTAAGCTGTCTTGAGTCCCAAACTGAGAAAATGGATAGATATAAAATAGTAGTAGTTGTACTACTACTACTTATGCATCATTATGCATTTTTTTCCTTCCCAAAAAGGAATACAGATTTGCTTGTTATTGTTAATGAATGTTACAGACACAGCTTACTTAGGCTGCAGGTAAAGGATGCCAATACAGCACAATGGAGTTTGCATTCTCCACTTGCCTGTTCAATTGCATGTGAATGTAGATGAGGCTAGGGGAAGAAAACCAAGCTACTGTTGGGGTCCTCTGTGAGTGGGGGCGGGCGCTTCAAGTCACCTGTCCATTTATGGCAGGCCTATTAATTTCTTAGGGCTTTTTTAGGCGAAGAATACTCAGAGGTGGTTTTGCCAGTTCTTCCTCTGAAACATAGCCTACAGAAACTCATTTTCATTGGCAGTGTTCCATCCAAGTACTATCCAGGACTGACTCTACTTAGCGTCCCAGATCAGACAGGATCTGGTGCCTTCAGGGGTGTTGTGCACAAAATGAGCTGGATTGTGCCTCTTCTTTTACTGTGCTGTTATGCCTTTCATAAGCACTAGTTAGCTATTTGGACATTGCCTTGGAAGTGTTGGTTGCTAGGGCCATCTCAAATCTGATGCTATCGGTGTCTGTGGTAAGGAATACAACCGTATTACATGTTGCAATTGCACTGAAGTAGCTGAGTTATCTGAATTAAGAATCTCATCTTCCCAGAAATCAAATATTCTGCTTTTAATGCTGGGAGAGTACAATATCTCTATAACAGAAACAGTCCCTTGAAGCAAGAGGCATGCAGTCTGCCAAACAAATAACACTGGCTATTCAGGCACCTCAGATGTTTAACAAACTAGCAATGACTGAAAATATTCTGCATTTTAGAGTCTAATCATTATCAGCCAAAATCTGGCTTTCTTCCTGCAGTTCTCTGCACTACCACCAAGCCAACTCCAGTGGCCTAGAACTGGATTTTGGGATGTGTGGGTTGCGGGAGGCTGCAACAGAAAGAAGGATTGCTTCCTCTCCTGTTTCTGCTGGATTCGATAATAAACTGGTCATGAAAAGTGATTTAAAAAGTACCCAAAGTCAAGTACAGGTACATTTCTTTTACATGGGCAGTACCTTAGCAGTTTTACAAGAGACAGCTATGTTACTCAGTTGCAACATAAAAAGAAAAGGGGAAATACATTTAGCAGTACATTTGAGTCTAACTAGTTTAGACTAGAATAAATCTTAAAAGAGTCTGCTACATTCCCATAACCTCCAACTATCGCAGTTTTTATGGAACAGGCCATTTCCGCACTACACTCTTATAGGGTGATTATTCCACTTTCAACATCCTATAGAATCCTGGGGTTTGCAGTTTCGGGAGGGGCCACCTGCAAACCCCAGGATTCCATAGGATGTTGAAAGTGGAATAATCGCGCTATAAGAGTATAGTGCGGAAATGGCCACAGTCACAATTAATCCTCTGTTGTCTCACTTTAAGCTGCTGTTAAAATGTCCCGCTCTCCCACTTTGTCCTCAGCTGACTTCAATTGCTGCCAATTAAAAGTAGATCCAGTGTGTTGTAGTGGTTTGAGTGCTGGACTATGGGTCTGGAAACCAGGGTTCAGATCCCTCTCAGCCATGGAAATCCACTGGATGACCTTGGACGTTACACTTTCTCAACCTCGGAGGAATGCAAAAGCAAGCAAATCTTACCAAAATTAAAAAAAAATCACCTTAGGGTAAGTCAGTCAGAAACAACTTGAAGGTACACAAGAACAATAGCAAAGCCCAAAGTGCAAATATTGTTACCCTGTTTTCTGGGGGTCCCGGGAGGGACACCTAAGTAACCTTGCAATTACACAAATTGGGGAAATTAGTCAAGAGCACTGGTTGGCAAAATGAGAGGCAGGGTAACGCAGCGGAATCTTGTAACCCAGTGTTTACGGGGTCAGGCCAAGTCAAGAAGCAGACCGGTTTGAAAGTAATGAATGATCTTTGTTAAAGACAGGCACACAATGTAAGCAACACACGCACACAGATAACTAAGGAAAGTAAAGGTGTGAGTAAGATAGTGGGATTTTCAGAGGGATAGTTGATTCGGGTGATACGAAACCTGTTCCTGAAGCCGGGAAGAAGATGGAGAGCGATGCTGGGGTTCGATGTATCTCAGCACGTGGAGCTGAGGGGAAGGCTCGCTGGACAAAGCGACAGCAAGGCGGGATGGAAGCCAAGAGCGATCCGAAGAAGCGCTCAAAGTCAGGGGTTTTTATAAGGAGAATTGTGACCGCAGGCTAGGTCGGACTTGGGGAAAACAATAGATTTGGAGCTGGAGACAAAGCCTCCAAAAGGTCAGAATTTGAATGATTGAGTTACAGCCAAATTGTCAATAGGATAGCCAGTACGCAAACGCGGAGTACTTGAGCGTTGTATAGTCAGATCATCAAGCTGCCAGCGCTGGGCAGAGGATCTTTTGAAAGTTGCGTGCATACCTAATGGAGGTACTTGCCTTGAGGTCTCCTAAAGCGGCGAGTCGGCTGTTTCTGGCCTGCCTGTATTGTTTTGGAATATTACGGCGATGATCGGCCCAGCCTGTGTGCGTGCTTGTCCGGGGGCCTCGCAAGCACGTGGAGGGGAATGGGTATGTGAAGCCGAATTATTGATATCAAGAGATATCTTTTTATATCCCCCAAAGCTCGGGCTAGCCAGGGCAGTAACAATATACTGTAGTTTGGCTTCAGCTAACTCAACAGGGAAGAAAGGAGAGGAAAGGGCAGGATTTTTCCCTTCCCTGTAAACTCAGGAAAAAACAAACTGCTGTAACCTTTCTTTGTTTTTCCTCGTTAATAACTTTTGCCATCTTGACCATACTCCGATGTTGCTTGGCTACATGTTTATTTGTGTATTTAATATCCTGTCTTACACCTTACGCAGAACCCAAGATGGCCTTGGGTCTCACTTTTCATCTGTGAAATATTGAAGGGTATGCATTCCTTTTCTCCCCACTCTGGCTTTCCTTTTATGAGGAATACGGTGTGGCTCCAGTCCAGTTCTATGTGCCACTACAGGGGAAACAACATCCATTGCAGACACTGGGACTTACTGAAATGCTCAGAATCCAGCTGAAGCTCATTTACCGGACTCTATAGGAATTCTAAAACTGTAACCAGTGAAACAAAGTTCATTTGAAATGCAAAGCCAAAGGCTGTTCATAGGAATTCTTACCTCAAGAGTGTGCATGCTCATATTTTTCTCCATTATACTAGATTTACATTTGTGGTAGTAAAGCTAAAAACCGCAGTATTTTTAGAACAACTTCGTAATATTGAACATCAGAATAACCCTGTGGGACCACAAGCAAGAGTTAGATGTTAAAGCTCTTTAAATTATTTTATTTCACTTCTCTCTAATATTGGGCTAAATCCAGTTGTTCAGTTCTCATTAGAGTAGACTCACTGGATCAAAGGAACTTATGTAAGTGTTGACAGCAAATTCACATTAAATCACTAGTTCTATTCTAGTTAGAATTAACAACTGAATTTAGCCCATTGTGGTTTGGGTGAGGAAGCATTACTATTATGTAAAATAATAGAATTTGTACATAAAGATTAGATAGGTGGTGCAAAACAGCAAAGGATTGTTTTAAATCACTGTGCTGTGGGTGTGCAGTAAGTTCTTTCAACATTCTGAGTGCTTTACATTTCTTTTGGAGACATTGCAAAGGGCTTCACTTGGAGGTATGTAGAAATCAACAGGAGTGTCTTGGAACAGGATTAAATAATCCATCATTTTCTTGTGAATATTAAGACTATGAAATGTCTGAAAGGCACATATGTGTTATTAATCCTATACTTATGTTCCACCTTTCAACAGCAGGTACATTTGAGGTAGTTTACAATTTCAGAACCTCACACACAAAGCATTAAATAATAATCAAAATAATTCTAACAGCATGTAAGTATCAGTGCAAGTTAAGAAATTAAAAAGCATCAGGGGAGACAAGCATGCAAAGAGAGGAACAACCTTAGGAGTACTTGCTGACATAAGATTTATTTCCGACACTGCCCAAAAATGGGCAAGGAGAAAGCATATTTCTCTTGGAAGATGCTTTCACAATTTTATTCCCCATGTTTATAAATATTGTGCAGTCTACAGAACATAAGTGAATAATTTTTTAAATTAATTCGAAGTATTAAAATGTTACCTTCAATTTCTAAGCCTTTAGTAAAGTAATACAATCAGCCCTCCATATCTGCTGGTTTGACTTTCACAGATTTGATTATTTGAGTGTTTTTCTAACCTTTACCCCCTCATTTCAGATGCTTCTTTTGCAGGGGAACCTTCCCTCTCAGCAGCTCTGATCAGGCAGTGCAATCCTTTAAAACCTGCCTCTGGTCCTCCTCCACCAGTCACTGCCTGGCCAGCTAAGGACAGCCTACACCCCAATTCAGCACCACCAACCTGCTCCCGATGCCACTACACACCCAAGGAAGGAGATGGGCGAGAGAGAGGAAGTACAGGGCCAGCATGCCGACACTCCCCCCTTCCCTCTCCTTTCCCTGACCTGGTTTGGACCCTGGGTGGCGATTCTCCCCACCGTACCTCAGCCCCTTTCTCATAGAGACACAAACACATTTTGATATTTGCAGTTTCTCCACATTTGTGATAGTGCTGCACTCCTAACCCTAGAGAATGTAGAGGGCTAACTGTACATTGGTCATTTTCAAGCCTTCTCCCAATGAAATCATGATGACTGGAAGCAAAGAGAATGGATTCAGAAACTGAATACCCAAAATGGAAATGAGATTTAAAGCAAAACACTGAGAATTAACACAAGATAAATGTTTCTTAGGAAGGGTGGTAAAAGTGAACTTCATTCTATTGCAAGGGAAATACTTGGAACAGTTATGTCCCCTTCTGTGCCTGTATTTGGCTCATTAGCCCCTCTGTGTGTCATGACCATGCAACATTATTTAGGGTGGATGGTAAAGGAAGAGAAGATCCAGTTCTCATGCTTACTTAGTTGATGTTTAGGATTTTGGCTACTTTCTGCATGTTCAGCTAAGCAGATCATCAATCATCCCCTTCATCTGGTACCAGAGTTTATTGTTTTTATTATGTTACCTGTTTAGGGCACCTTTCCACAGGCAGGTACCCACAGCAAAAATCTTCAATTCAGAGCAGGTATGGCATAATGACTAAAAGACTGATCAAGATGTCTCCATGATAGATCAGGACATTCCTGACGGTGGTGTTAAGTGAGTCATTGTTTTTTCAAGGTCCTATCACACTGCACAATTACAGCCCTATGATTCCATTTTCACTGCCATGGCTGCATCCTATGGAATCCTAGGGTTTATAATTTGGTGAGGCAGTAGAGCTCTCTGGCTGAGAATTCTAAATACTCCTTCCTAAACTGCTGATTCCAGGATTCCATAGCATGTTAACATGGCAATTAAGACGGAATCATTGCACTACAGTTGTGTAGTATGAACGAGCTCTGGCTCAGATTCTCCATCTGCAACACGTAGACGAACAGTACTGACTCACCATTCAGGACTGTTGAGCATTAAACTAGATAATCATGTGGAGTGGAGGAGGTCCACAAAAGATTAGGCCAAAGTAAGTTTGTTAGTTTGCAACAAATGCCATGAGACTTTGTTGTTTTCAAATACTTAACAGTCCATATAAATGTTAACTATTACTGCTATTGGTCTTGGACAAAACTTAGGGCAGTTACTAAATCAGCTTTGTTTTGCCCAGCCCCAGCTGACTTGATTGCATTGCTATCTGAGCAAAGAGAGATTCCTGTAATGGTACATGCCACTGTCAGTTCAGCAAGAGTGCAGCTCCAAGTAGACTTGGCTTTTGGACAATGTATGAATTCTACTGAGTTTCAGCTTCCTGGGCATAAACCAGTGGCCCATTTGTTCCTGATCACAGCAGGAGTTGCTAAACCAAAGCTCCCCATCGCTCCCTACTGTACCAAGAGTGGTTAAACCAGAGGTGGCCAACATATGGCCCATGGGCCATATATGTCACCTAGGACATTATTGTGGCCCCCAGAGCTCAGGCTACTTTTGTGGGGCCACAAAAGTGTCCAACGTGGCATATGGGCCAAATGTCGCACACCTCTAGGTTCACATCCTCTAGTGCAATAGGGAGTTCCTAGTACTGCTGCCCAATTCCAATGGCATTTGTTGTTGTTAACTGCTATTATAAAACAAGACACCTTATTTTAGTGTGAAAACTGTACTTCTCCAGCAATGAGAAGCTGGAGAGAGGGACACTTCTGCTTGCCACCATGTGCTAAATTTCAACTGATTAGGAGGATGTAGCGCATGGCAGAATCCAGGTGGATGACACTAGTCACCATATCTGTCAGAGTTGCCAAACATTGTGCTAAGGTGGGGGTGGGTAAAATCCAGCTCACAGACTGTATGAGGCTCCCCAGGGCCATTTTTGTGATCCCCCATGGTTCCCTAGGCTTTAACTATTGCTTCCAAATGCCCCCTGTACCTCCTTACTGGCCTGGCAGGCATTTTTGTCACATTTTTGCTTCCCCATATCATTTTAGGACAGGATAGGCCTTTTTTAAAAACAGAAAGAAAATAGAATGTGACTTCTCTTCACTTCCTCTTGTTAAAAAAAGGCATTTCCTGGGCCTAAATTGGCCCATAGGGGCCTAAAAACCTAGCAAAAAAAAAATGTGCACCACAGTTCCTAAAGACTGTTTGGGGGCATTTAGGGGCAAAGTATTTGTGGTTTTTTTTCTGAATGTGTGGGGGCAGCCCTCCAAGGTCTCCTTGGGGGATAATGCACCGCCTACCCTTCCACAGTTGCCTATGCCTCTGGTACGCAAACCACAAATCTTTGGTCCATTATTTGTTTACTATAACGTCTGAGCCTGACAACAGCTGGTTCTCGGTCTTCTCTCTCCTGACAAGCCAGAGAAATTACCACAGCTTTTTCTAGCATTTTTGTTCTGTCTTATTGAAGGAGAGACAAGCCAGAGAACCAGATGCTGCTGGGTTCTGATCTCGTGCTAGTTTATCCATGTCTGCTGTCAGCAGGGGCAAGCAGTCAGCAGGAACCTGTAAACAATGACTCCCTCATTGTAGAATATGACATTCAAATGTACCTATAACATTTGGCAAAGGCAGCTACAAAAGGAATCCTCTGAAAAAGATATACAGAAAAAAGTATAGGAGGAAAACGGAATTGGCTTCAGCAGAAGGGTATCCTCCAATTTCATCCTTTGCATTCCTTTAAGTTCCAAGGAGATAAATCCTCTTGCAGTTCCAAAAGACTTTAAGGGAGCAGAACTGTGCTCAGAGAATTTGGATACACTTTTCCAAAACAAACTGCTCCCTCTGCCTTGCCTTTTCCCCATGCAAAAGGAGAGACTGTCCCAAACTTTTGCAATGATTGAAATTATTTTGGAGTGATTTTTGACCTGACTTTAAAAAAAAAATTGTGGGTGGGGAGTTTTGAGAGTGTCAGGGGGGCACAAAAATAGGGTTGAGAAACACCCTGCTCACATGGCACACTTTCCCAACCCCCAACTTAAAGACCCCTCTGGGAATGGGAACTGACCCATGTTCTATGAGCTATTCTCCCCTGCCTCTTTAGATCCCAGGGGAAAGGAAAGAAAGCAAACAGCCAAGCAGTGCACATGCACTGCTCTCTGCTCACCCCATAATTTGAGGTGGGGACAGGGACACAGGAAACGTTTCAGCCTCTGAAAACTTCTCAATACTTGGTAAAACTTTATTTAAATGGCTCATATTCTTACATTAGTGGTTATATTTTTTCTAGAAAAGAAAAGCCAAGTTGTCATTGTCAACAGGAGGGGAAAGGTGCTGGCTCTGAGCAGCTACTTTCTTTACTGCCTGCCTTCCATGTGGGTCTTTTTTATCCAGGATGTCTGGGAAGGCTAGTTAGAAGATGGATTCCCTTGTGGCCCAAGTGATGTTCCATGCCAGCCTTCCTAAGCATTCTGGCTCTAAGGATGCACCCATGAGCCATGCATTGGAGAAATAGTCTGCTTGGAATTGGAAGTCTTACCCTCCTGACATTTTTGTTTTCCTTCCTCCATGGCTACTTCACCCATGGCCTTTTCCCAGCTGCTCCTCATGTACCACTGTCTGTGCCATTGTACTTACACTGGCATGGTGCACTAACAGTACTCCAGCATTCTGTGCAACCATCTCCCATTTTCCATCCTAAGACTGTAACCAAATAGATACTCTGTGGCTTGAATGTCAGGCATCCAATTTTTTTTCCTTCTATCTTGCCTAACAAAATCCCTAGAGAACTTGAAAGCTTGCACAATGATAAAACAGACCCACTTATAACTTGCCATCTTCATGTGCTTAATAAGAATATTGGAAATACAAACACAGGATCCTGGGTGGAATGAATGAGGCTGAGAGAGACAGAATTACAAAGGATAATGGTAAATAAGGGGAGAGTTAAGTATTCTTTCTTTTGCCAGCTGCTTCTACCATGCAAATTGTTTCCTACTGATCTGTGCTAACCCAAGATGCTTTATTGCTTGAGGTAAAGCTAAGATAGTACTTTCTCCTCCCTTGCCACATAGAAAAATGAACTGAAAACTTACTGCAATGATTGCAACAGGACAGAATGCCTCAATGCACCTGATGGCACCAGGCCAGGTTAGATGGTTCAGGGTAGGCTGTGTGACATGCAGAGCTTTGTTCTCTAGTTCCTTGTCACTGTAGATTATCTTGCAGTACCTGCTGCCTGAGGCAGCCTCCTCATTTTGCTTAATAGCAAGACTGGCCTTGGTTCTAATGCTATGTGGTGGAAGAGATCCAAACAGTTTGGAAAGTTGATTTTTAAAAGTAAACCATTCCTCTCGCTAATTACAAAGTATTTGAAAATCAGTTCACTGTAGTTATGCATTGCAATGTTGAGATAGTAACGTGTTGTATGCTTTGCTGCTTTTTGTTCCTTTTTTTAAAAAAAAGCGTAATATGATAAGAGAATGGCATAGTATTAGTGGGGTGGGGTGGAATCTTGTAAAGTCTCTCAAAAAATGCATTAAAATATCCTTAACAGGCAAGTTTAACAAGTACGTAGAAGATGTTATTAATAACGTAGCTTAATTACCGTTGATTACATACTTTTGGAAAGTAACTCAGTTACACCACTGTTTATCCTACTCCAGGAACTGATCACAGATCAGTTCAGATATGTCCTTGTGTCTCACCTCATCCCAGTAACGTATTACAGTCAGCCCTCCACATTTGCGGGTTTCACTTTTGCAGATTTGATTATTCATGGATTATTTGTTATTACCTCTGCTGCCTCCCTATCTCATTTTTTAATAGGGACTGCAAGCCTCGTGAGACTGAGAAACTGTGAACAAGGCTTGTAAGTCCCTATTAAAAATGATGTGGGGCAGCAAGGGAGGTGGCAGTAAGCCCCACCAGCCACCCTTGTGAAGGAACCCTGATACCTCGAAGAAATCCATGGTGGGTTGCATATGGTGATCATACTTTTTGTGTATGTTTAATATGGTTTGGGAGGGCCTAGAGTTATTCACGTTTTTTTCCACTTTCACGGGGATCCTGTGCCCCTATTCCTAGCAAATGTGGAGGGATAGCTGTACTTTCAATTTATGAAGCAGTGGAAGAGTTGCAGGACATGAGGGAGCAGTGGAATGTGTAGTTCCATCCTTTATATGCTGTCCCGAGTGTACTTGCTAGGAAGTGAGTCACTTCCAAGCAAACATGTTTTAGGATCCATCCATTAGGAGAGAGTAAACACTTGCTAAAAGCGACAGGAGCCCTGTCTAAGAAAAGTATGAAGAATTGCATCACAGTTGAGGCATTTTTTAATATAACGGTGGAAGAGTCTTCTGCTTTAAATCATCAGCTAAGAGTAAATATTCCTGGCCTCACTTTTCAATTTAATGGGTGTAATATGTTTCTGTTTCCCTTCCCTTTTTTAAAAATAACCCAAAGATCAGAACTTCTGGAAGAGAAGAAAGCAAAGGAAGTGTTCCCTTGCAATCCCTTTATGAAAATGTGTTTATTTTCAACAGGGGTGGCAATCCTGTGGCCCTCCAGATGTTGTTGGATTGCAGCTCCTAGCATTTCTCACTTTTGGCTGTGCTGGCCAGGGCTGATGGGGTCTATAATTCAACAGCACCTGGAGGATTGCATGATTCCCACCCTTGATTTACATATATCCATAATGCAGAGGAAGGAGTGAAACAAATGATACAATAAGTGCAGGTTACAGTATCCAGTATGTGTCAAACACACTCAGTTCCCTCATACAAAATGAATATTCAGCAGAGTCATGAGAGGCAGCTCTTGCAAGAGTGTGCAACTGTGAGAGAGACCAAGAAATGGGTTCCTTCATCTTTAGATGTAGTGTAGAAGTGAGTATTTCAGCTGGCACAGTTTGAATGATCAACTACATTTCCTGAAATTCCCTATTTTGCACAACTATAAAAAAATAGGAACTCGGTCTTCTTGTTACCTGCCCACTCTAGCTCTTGCCTGGTTGCTACTTCAAATTGCAGGTGGGAGACTGTATGTTTAAATAAATTAGTAAATAATTATCCTCACAGTGAAATGTGAGGAGAAGGTTTCAGGCTAGCACTGCCACACACACCCATCTGATCTCTGCTTCTTTGTCCCACACTTGCCTACAACTCTAACTGCTACTTAAGAGAAAGCTATATATGCATTCCATTCCATTTGATGCTGCTGGACTGCCCAGATGCAGGGCAGTAAATTTTTCTTAATGAACTGGAACTGACCCAGTTAAACTGGTGGGTCTCACTGTGTTTTGGTTGTACCTTGGGGACAAGGTCATACCACAGTATTATTTTCTTATCCCTCAAAATATTTATCTAGCTGGAAGGAATGGGTTTGGGATGAGTTGATTTCAATCAACTTTTGTGAACCAAAGTAGAAAATTATTGTGCATAGTATGAAATTACCTAACTCTGAATTTTTTTCTCAGGTATTTCCTACCCGGCACTTCATACATGCTTATGATTTGTGTAGGTTCAATTTTCATGTCAAGTTTTATTAAGATATCATTCAAAACGTTTTAGTCAGGCATTGACAGGAAAAGAAGAATGTAGTGTGGACTGTGATAACTTCACAACGAATCATACTGAGGGAGATTTTCTAAGAAACACATGGCTGCTATATAGTCTCCAAGATAAGGGTCAGAGATCTGATTAATCCTTGGTTAAGGCAGCTTCGTTTCTTTTGCCTGATGTTGCAAATAGACTTCTGTCTACTTTTATTTTAGAGCACACCGCAGCTGTCTTTCCTCTTGCCCATGGATTTGTACTGAGAGCTGACTGAGCCATCTACTTCTGTGAAAGAGTTCTTAGCATCCTCCAGCAGGAAACAAAACCCTACCTACAGCTGTATCATTCAGTACTGACTGGCTCTCTGGCATCATCAACAAAACATAGTCAGGGCAGTTCATAGGATGGGAGCAAGGGAGGGATCAGCTTTATAAGCAAAACAAACTCTGTTAGCAGTGGTGGAGCTTGGAGTGTGGGGAGGGGGGTGGGAGGCCGTGGGGCTACAGTGGGAGGGGCGTGGCTACTGTGTGTGGGGCATAGCCAGGGGACGTGGGGCTATGGCCAGGTGTCACGGGAGCATGGCAATAGTCCAGGATGCTCCAAAAACATTGCCGCCCAGGGTGAACCGCCCCACCACCCCTCCATCCCTTTGCAACTGTCTGTTAGCATACATCACAACTTGTAAAATTTACCTTTTCATCTATAGTCCCACAACAAGAATTTTTAGCTTAAGAATATTCCCACAACAAGAATTACCAAAGCAACACCCTAGATTCTCTCAGGATGAAAAGTACTCTAGGAATTCCTAAAATAAATTAGCTTTCTAAATCATTTCATGTCAGTTACTCTACAGGTATACCTCAATTTTATAAAGCCTCTGACAAAGGAGCTCCTTTTTACAAAGTCTTTTTTGTGTTCACCCAGCCTTCCATTTCCTCCTTATCCTCTGTCTAGCTGCAAGGTTTTGTTTTGTTTTGTTCTGTTTTGTTTTAAAAATCAGCACTGGCATTGGGAGGATGGTAAAGAAGGAATGAGAAATGTGGACTTCTGGTGTTGCATTGTAGCAGTGTGCCTACAGTAGACAATGCAAAAAAAGCTTTTTCCTGGGAAATAGTAGTGTTCTACTCTAGCTGATCCTACTGTAGCCATGGTGTCTGCCTGCAACAGACAAGGTAAATAGCAGCTGCCACCAGAATCCCTCACTGAGCATGCATGAACAGAAAAACGGAGAGAAAAGGGAGAAAGCAGATTAGTCTACTTTACCTTGTTGTTGTTGTTGTTCTTGTGTGCCTTCAAGTCATTTCTGACTTAACGGCAACTTCAAGGTGAACCTGTCATGGGATTTTCTGGGGTTGAGTGTGTATGACATGCCCAAAATCACCCAGTGGGTTTCCATGGCCAGGCAGGGACTCAAACCCTGGTCTTCAGGATGGTAGTCCAGCATTCAAATCACTACACCATGCTGGCTCTCCTACTAGCTGCAACAATTTGCAAATTTAGTCACCAAAATGGAAGTGATAGGACTAAAGGCTGGCACAAAAAAATTATACCTAGATGAATGTTGAAAGAAGCTTTCAGGTGGTCTCTAGAAAGTTAAAAACATTTTTGTTTACTTATGCAAGGTTTACCAGACCTGGTTATTTCACACTGTGTGTGTATATTGTTAGTTCTGAATAAAAAGTTTGCTGAAACACATTGAACTGCTCTTTTTTTGTGTTGTAGATTCCCTGATCTTTCTATGTTATTTCTAACTAGTAGAATCCCCTCCCTAGAGGATGTGCTCTTTGGCAGATCAGTTTTTAAAGGGGTGTCTCTCAGGAATGTAGTATTTTCTTCCCAGGAGAATCAGCTCACCAATTTCCTAGCTGCAGGAAAAAATAAAAACACATAAAGAGGAAAGACAACTGGACAACTTTCCATGTTAAACATACTATACAGAGTTTATAGTGGTTAAAAAGGAACTGAATGGGAAAGTGGGATAGAGTCAATGGCAGTTTCCTTGTTAAAACTGTAAAAGAGTCTGAATCTAGATCTCGGAAGACACAGATCCTCATGCATATGGCTGTACGAATGACCACTTGAAGGACTACTGTTGCTAGTAATTGCATCCTAATTTTATGCAAGGCTGGTACTGGAAATGAGTAATCAACACTAGAAAATGAGAGGATTTATTTTCTTTAAAAAATTGTGGAGAGCAGCTAAGGTTAGAAAAAAACATAAGCCCTAACTTGACTAGCTGAACCTTTCTAATCTACTCACAATACAGCTGGTATTCTAGGTCTCTGGATGTTCTTGGGAAGCTGGGAGTCTGGACCTCTTTATCTATCCTATGACCAAGCTTCCTTAGGGATAGTGAGGCAAGCATCTCCCCATCAATCTTAAAGTATCTCAAGTCTTCTGGGCACCTCATTTTAAGAAGAATACAGACAAGCTGGAACAGGTTCAGAGAAGAGCAATAAAAGGTATGGAGAACAAAGCATATGAGGAAAGGTTGAAGGAGCTGAGCACATTCAGCTTGGTGAACAGAAGACAGAGGCGTAACATGGACTCTTTGAATATCTCAAGGGCTGTCACACAGAGGAGAGGGCAGGCCTGGATTTTTGCCATCCCAGAGGGTACGATCAAGTCCAATGGTCTGAAGTTTTGAAAGGGTAGCTTCCAATTGAACATTAGAAGGAACTCCCTGTCAGTAAGAACAGTTTAGCAATGGAACCAATTGCCTCAAGAGATGGTGGGGTCTTGTTCTCTGGATGTCTTCAAAAAGAGGTTGGGCAGCTATCTGCTGGGGATGTTTTAGCTGGAGATCCTGCACTGAGCAGGGAGTTGGACTGAATCGTCCATGAGGCCTCTTCCAGCTCTATGATTCCATAATTCTATGGTACCAAGGTTTCTATTAAAAAAGTAATGTCCAGGAACACATCTACTTTGTTAACTGAGATACACCTGTATTTGGTCAAGACTGATCACCTTCATAGGATCAGTCCACTCCATCTCCAACATCCACATTTTTGTTTAAGAAAAGAAAAATAATTATCTGTGATTCATCAAAGAAAAACTCAGTTGGTATCTTGGAAACCAAGAAACCCTCAGTGCTGTGTTTGTTTGTTTTTCAAATTCTCAACAAGAATTTCCTTTCCTAATTGCCAACCTCTGTGCCAAGAAAGCCAGGAAGTTGTCCATCCTTAGTCAATAGTGAACAAGCTCTTGTTTTCTCTTTATCCTCTCCCTTGTTTCCAAAGCACCACTGAGTAGGCTTTTCAGGATTGCTGGAGTCTGTCATTTACCATCTTAGCCTGATAATGTGGTTTTGGATACCCTGATTTTGCCAAGTCATCCTCTGGAGAGAACACTGTCTGTTTTGCAACAATCTTATTTCCTCTCTTCCCCCACCCCTAGCCTTTCTGTTCCTCTGAATTGCTTCAGAATATTCCAGGCTGAATTGGAGCCAACCCTGGATAAAGCAGAATACTGTTTTTAGTATGTTGCCTGTATATGCAGTTTCAAAATACTTGATCCAGAAAACCTCCAGGAATTAGTACCCATCACTCTGGTTTCCCAATGTTTGGCTAAGAAGACAACCTTTGCCTATTTTCACTGAAAGCACAGAACTTGATGCCTTTGCGCAAACCAAATGATGTTGGCCACAAATCATGGAATGGAAGGTAGCCATCATTTAAATTCAGCTGACTGGCCTACATTGGTGAACACAGATATTTTGCTCATGGATTCTTCAAATATTTTATGGCCACAGGGGTTGGAAGATTTCTGAAGTTCAAGTAAAAGCTGTTCAAGATACATTTCTGATGTGATGTCATCTACTGAAATTTTCCCTTTGACATAGGACTTTAATTATTAATGTGCATGAGTGTTGAACTCAGGTTGTACTTTTAAAAATTTTTTACAATGATTCCATACTTCTATTTTTGCCGTACCATAATTTATAGAGATCTTTGTTAAATACAAAGTTTTACATAGAAACCATCAGCATCACAGTGGTTTTGTCTAGACTTGGAGTGGGATCACTCAGTAGTCTGATACCTCAGTACTGAAGTTACTACCAAGAACGGGCATATATGGCTAATGAATTACAATTGTTAGGGTTTGAGTCCTACTTGTTCTTTACATACTTTTGATCGAGGCATACGATGCATGTTATTGCTGCCATAGGAATGCTGTGGCGTGGTATTATCCCATATCCCCAATCTCTCAGTAATAAACTGTGTACTTCCCTAATCAGTGGCTAAGAGGACCTTTGAGAAGAGGAACGGAGGATGATCATGTAATCCATGGTGTTAAAGGTTTCTGTGTATTATAGCAAGGATAAGGATCCTTTGGCAGAGAGGAGCCATCCCTGTGCTGATTGTAAAGCATATTTAGTCCTGTGAATCACCCTAAGAACAAGACTTAGAACATCAAGAGAGATTGTAATAGTCTCATACTGGGTTTTGGATGCTTCCATTCAACTGAATGGTTTGTTTTGTGATGATTCCATTATCCTATCAAAGAACTGCGATGTCCAGCCAGGGTGGAAATGCATTTCTTGGCACTGTATGAAATCCGTTTATACTTGAGTGTGTGACTACATCTAACCGTTAGATTCTAACAGAATGAGCCTTTGGTAGCATAACAAATGCATTAGGCTTAATAAAATGCTGGCAGATTTCATTTTATCTGCTGAAATGTTTTATTCTCTGCTGCCAGTTCTACTTTGGTTTTATATTCTGCTTCTTTGGTCATTTTTTTTATTCTATTATTTTTGTATTTTATAGTTTAACAGAATGTACATTGGTCAAAGAATTTTGCTTTGTGAGCTGTTTAGATTGCAATGAATGAATGAATCAAAGAAAGAAAGAAAGAAAGAAAAAGAAAGAAAGAATCTACTTAATCAATAGAAAAAATGCTTCCTTGGTACTCTAGGAATGTTCAGTATTCTAATAATTTGTTCAGTGATCTAAATGTCTCCGTTTTTCAGGCAATAGCTATCCTGGCTCTCTTCGTAGATCTGATAAAAATGGTAAACTACTAGTGCCACAACAAACCAATTAGTTTCTTGGAAATGGGTGCTGGCTAAATAGAGTTACCAGGTTAGAAGCATCCTAGGTTCTGAGATTTCTGGGCCAAAACCTGAGATCAAGGAATGGTCCCTGATTATGCCACAGGGTGGGCCTTGGTAATCTCATTATACAGTTAAGTATCAACTGTGCCTGCTTAGAGTACGTCCTTCAAATAAAATTAGAAAGTCAAACAAAGGAGAAAATATTTATCATGTTGGAAATTATGTTTTCAATGTTCTGCACTGAATAGGGGGAAAAAGTCCCTCCAGTTCTCTTTTGAAAATGTTTGCAAACACTTCTTTTAAAGCCACTTGGGACTTGTAGCTCAATCAAAGAAAAGTTTTCTGTGCTATCATTTGAAAAATAATAATGAAAAAAAAAATTAAAAATCCCCAGGTCTGTTCTAAACATATCTGTAATCACTGTTTTGATCAACATAGAAGAGTTATAATCCAACCAAAGAAATATCTCCAAGTTCATCTTTGAATAATAAAATAAATAAAAATAAATAAACAAACATTTATATTTGTTTGTTTTATTTATTTTTAAGAAATGAATAAAAATCAGTACTTTTGCAAGTATTGATTTTAAAACATGATAGTTGTCAACTAACCAAACTGACCAAGCAAGCAAAAGGAAAGTTTTCAGTGCTTTTAATGGGTTGCTCCCATTCACCCAATGTCCCTCACAGGCCACTTTTCCTTCCGCCCTTCCTTCCGCCCTTCCTTCCGTCCTTCCTTCCTTCCTTCCTTCCGTCCTTCCTTCCTTCCTTCCTACTGTAAAGTTAATGGGATTGTGTCACCCTCAAAATCATTATCATAAAAATGATATTTCGGGAAGAGAGAGATACTGATGATGATGATGATGATTGCTGATAAGAATCTAATATATTCCAGTCACGGTTTCATGTTTTTCTTGACAGGCTAGGAGCAAAGGAGAAGAAGGAGCTGGGAGACACTGAGGGAGGGAATATAGCTAGAACGAGGGAGGAATGAGAAGGAGGATGAGAGTGAGAAGTAAATATGGGGAGGCAAAGAGAAGACAAATGTAGCTAGAATTGGCGACAGGGGAGGAGAGAGGAAAAGAACATGAGAAAGGGAGAAGGGCTAGTGGAGAAGAGGAGTGGAAGGGAGATGTGGGGATGGGGTATAGCAGAAAGGGAAAAGAGAGAAAATGTCACTTAGCCAGGAGTTGTGCATACAGGAGAAGGGAAGAAGAAAGGAGGAGAAGCAAAGGAGGAGATGCTTAGCCAGGAGTTTGGTATGTGTTGGGGGAGAAACTACACTGAACTATACTGAAACTATACTGAAAGTGGCCTGCAGCTGCATTTTTGTTCTGAGATTTTTATTTCTCACCCTGAGGCCAGGTTTTGAAGTTCTTCTTGTCCTGAGGCCAGGACGCCCAATCTTTTCAGTGCGGACTTTTTAAAAAAGATATTTTTATTGCTATAATGGTTAGTATTTTGGAACTTGTCCCATTATTCAGTGGAGCCTTTACTAAATAATGCTTTGGAACTCCAAAGGAAGGTGGCATTTACAGTCTATTTATCACAGAATAAGCCTGGCTATGATAATCTAATTAACTGTCTACTTTCATTCATTCTCACCCACAAGGCAGTTGTCTTGTCAGACAACCCCATTCTAAAAAGTTTCCCTTAAGAAAAGTCACACTGATAGAAACAATTAACATTTATACTGTACTGAGAATGTCCAAAGAGCTTTCACATATATTTTCTTGGTTATCTTGGGACAATTTTGTAAGTCTGTTCAAAACTGTGTTTTCTCATATTGTGAAAATGGGTAGTGGCGGGGAAGTTGAGAGACCAAAGCAGCGCAGAGACCCTCCAGGCAGTTCAAATGTGTCCATAGTGGTTGTTGTTAACTGCCATCAAGTCATCTTTGACTTACGGCAATCCTAAGAATGAGAGATCTCCAAGTCACCCTATCACCCTGCTCAGGTACTACAGACTCAGGGCCATGGCTTACTTGACTGAGCCATCCATCTGTAATTGTACTGCTATAATACTCTGATGTCTCTTCAACTCATGTGGCTCCTATGGAATTCTGAGATTTGTAGTTTTGCAAAGTACTTGGAATTCTCTGCCATAAGACTCTAGTGCAATAGTACAGGGGGATACACCAGAACATTCTGAGTAACTGACCAAACTACAGATTCCAGGATTATGTGGCACGGAACCAAGGGAGCTAAAGTAGTATCAAGCTGCTACAGTTACGTAGTGTGACTCTGCTGTGAGGCAAAGTTTAAATTAGGCAATTTCCTGCCTGGCAGCTTAAACTGTTATCCACCAAAGGACATCAATTCTTTTCAAATAGCAAAGCCACAGATGTCACTAGGCCACCTGTGAGTAAACATTTTGGTTAAATCAATTGTAATCTGTGTTGCGATAGGCAGGAGAGAAACTCCAAAGACCTCTAAAATATTCTTTCACAGCAGAGGTAACTAGATGCAAAGCTAGGTATAAGCTTCACCTTGAGATTTCCTTATCTTTTCCAAAAGAACTCCAAAAGGATTTCTCTGAACTGGATAATGGTAAACAAAGACGACAAATAAGATTAATGTACAAAAGTGCAAAGTGATGAACATTTGGGAAAAAGAACCCCCACTTCAAATACATACTGATGGGGTGATGAATACCTTGGTAAAGAGATTTTGGGTCATAGGGACAGCTCAATGAAAGCAGCAGTTTCAGTTCGCGACTTTCAGTTCAGAAGAAAAAAAGGTTTTAAAACTGTTTAGGAAAGGGATTAAGAATAATACATGTTGTATCATAATATAATTCTTGTGTAAACCTATAGTATGACTCCATTTAAATATTAGGTAGAATATTGCACAGTGTCCAGCTCTGGTCACTCCATCACATAAAGAGTACAGTATTGTATGTTGCAAAAGTTGCATAGTAAAAAAAATATGTTATGCAGCCATGTGTAACCAAGGCATTAACAGTAACTTGGACCTAAATTTGTTTCTTGTGCGTAGATCGTTTAAAATCAGTTTGAAGAGACTGCTTTAAAAATAAAGATGCTAAGGAATCGAGCCCTCTGCCATACTCCTTAATCTACTTACTTAGACAAAATATATGTATTCAGCAGCCTCCCTAAACGAATCTTCATTTTATTTTTCTCTAAACTAACCCAAACAAATTGGCAACTTGCTCATATATGGGCACTAACTGGAAGCAATCATGGGCAAACAGGTTGCTTACCTGTAACTGTTGCTCTTGTAAAGATCATCTGTGAACTTACACAAATGGGTCATCTGCTCCAGCGCAGTGCATCCTTTGGCACCCTCTACAGCTATCAGCTAAGCGTTTTGGTGGTAGGTCCTCCTCCACTGGCACGTGTGACCAGTATGGTTCTTGCTCAGTCCCCCGGTCCCCTGGATGCTGTAGCAGTAGCCAAGGAGCTAAGAAGAGCAAGACACAGAGAGGGGAGGACAGTGGGTTTGTGTGAGTTCACAAATAATGACTTGAAGTTAGAGTTAGAGGTAAACAACCTGTTCTTCTTCATGGTTTTTGTGAGTCACAAAAATGGGAGATTAGCAAGCTACTCACCATAGGAGGAGAGGGTGTCATGCAAAGCAGGAAAACAGCACAGCTCTTCCAAATGTGGCTACAGCCTTGCACCTTACACCCAGTCTACAGTGGGAAATGAAGGTTGAAGACTAGGACCAAGTGATCACTCTGCACATGTCCAGCAGTGGAAGGCCTCTCAAAAATGTAGTTGATGCAGCCATAGCCCTGTTGGAGTGTCTCCACACACGAGCAGAAGTATCCTGCTGTGAGAGTTTGTAGGCAAGGCAAATGATAGAAGTGACCCACTTTGAGATGTGCTAAGAGGAAATTGTTACTTATCTGACAGAAGAGGACTGCCAGTTTCATCTCAGGACAACTCAAAGTAGATTGCTTGTACCATTTGTCTCACCTAGAAACTCTCTCAAAGCAGGATCTGAAGAAGAAAAAGTGTCTGAGATCTGCAGAAAGGAGTAGTCTAGTCACATAGAAAGCTAGCATTCATTGGACATCCAGGCAATGAAAGGCACGTTCAAAGTATGAAGGAGGATTCTGCATCAGAGCAGGCAGTACAATGTCCTGATTCAGGTGGAAAGCCAAAACAACCTTTGGTAGAAATGAAATGTCTGGCTGGAGAACCACTTTGTCTCTATGGAAACAGAGATAAGGAGGACCTACACTAAGGGCACATAGCAATCCTACCCTTCTGGCTGATGCTATAGCCACCAAGAAGGCCATCTTCCAGTAAGTTACTGGGTGAGGTCACAAGACACCATTGGCTTGAAGGGCTTGAGAGTTGGGAGAGGACAAACTTGAGACTCCAGTGAAGTGCAGGGTGGAAATTCTTCTACCTCTTCAGGAATCTCTTGACTAAGGGGTACTGGAAACAGGAAGGTTTGCAAGAGGTCTGCAAGTTCCAGGAAATTGCTGCCAGGTAGCATTTGACTGAAGAAAGAGAGAGACCTCTGTTTTACAGGGACAAAAATAATTCCAGCACATGATCCATCTGTGCATCAGCTGGAGAGATCCCTCAAGGCAAAAGAAAGGAGAGAAACATCTTTCATTTGTATGCATAGGAACACTGGATGGTAGATCTATATGCAGCAGCAATGATGTGCCAGGTAAGGAACCTAGAGAAACACCCTCCAGGCAGTCTCTCACCTGGCTGTTGTGGATTGTGAGGAGGACTGAATAATATGGTAACTTGAGATAGTTGCTCTGAGACAAATGTAGAAGCAGAGTGAACAACGGCTGCCTAGGCCACCACGCAGTGACCAGGATGCATTGTGCCCTGTCCTATCTGATCTTGGCTATCACCTGGTGATGAGGGGAAATGGAGGAAAAATGTACATGATTGGAACCCCCCCCCCCAAATGAAAAAGGAAGGCATCGCTATGAAGTCCTTCTGGTGATGAGCCCTTGAGCAGAAAATCAGGCATTGGTTGTTTTGGGGCAGAGCAAAAATGTCTACTTCTTGAGAGCCCCATCTCCTGAAGATCTTCTGGGGAATCTCTGGATGGAGGTTCCATTCATGATGAGGGTGGAATCCTGCTGAGGGCATCTGCCAGAACATTGTCCTCTCTTGGAAGATGGATCATTGAGATGGAGATGTTTCTGAACAGGTACCAGTCCCATAGATAGAAACTGAGATGCAGCCTAGGGTCCAACCTTGTCCCACCCTTCTTGTTCAAGTAGAAAACCACTGTGGTGCTGTCAGAGGCAACCTGAACAGTTCTGCCAAGCAGAAGTTTTAAGGCTCTGAATGCTTTCTCCATCAGAAGCATCTCTAGAGCACTGACGTGCAGAGTGCTCTCATTGGTGACCAAACATCATCTGACAGAGAAGCCTGCAGAATGGGCTCCCCAGCCATCCAAGGAAGCATCCCTGGGGTCCACTGCCACTGCCACTGCCTGTGGAAGAAGAAATGGTATGCTAGCCTGTACATTTGTGGTGTCAATCCACCACACCAAGGACTGATGGACACTCCTTGGGATCTTAGGACACTGGCAGGGAGAGTTGACTACAGAATCGAATCAGGTCAGGAACCAAGCCTGTTGAGGCTTCATTTTGACTCTTACAAATGGTGTCACAGCAATCCTGGAAGGCATGAATCCTAGAAGAACCTGGACATCTCTGTACGCACCCTGCAGTTGCATTAGCACTTCAGAGTAGTTCTCGGAAGCACCTGGTATCTGTCCTCTGGCAGCAAGGCCACAAGAACACAAGAATCCAGGAGAGCGTCTGTAAATCTTACCTGCTGGAATGCTTCCAGGTGAGACTTCTCAAGATTCGCAGTGAGGCTCAGTGAATCCAGAAGGCAAAGTATGAGTTGGATATTGATAAGGCAAGCCCAAGAGGGGGCAACAAGGAGCCAGTCATTGATGTATAGAAAAAGAATGACTCCTTTCTGCCTGAGCCATACTGCCATCAGAATCATACACTCTGTGAAAACACGAGGATCAGTGGGAGCCCTTCTCCACACTGCAAAACAAGGAAAGTGCCTGTGTTGACAGCCAAATAGCAATGTAAAAGTATGCATCCTTTAAATCCAGTGTCACAAATCAGTCTCCCTTCTGCAACAGAGAAAGTATGGATACAAGAGAAACCATTCTGAAACATCTGAGCTCTAGAGAGAAATTGATGTCCAAGATGGGGTGGAGACCACTGTCTTCCTATGGACATGATGAAATAGTGAGAGAAAAATCCCCACTGGTTAGATGTTAGAGGGATGGGCTCTACAGCTCCCTTGAGCAGGAGAGAGTTCACTTCCTCAGCCATTGTGCCAGAGCCTAGAGTGATGCAAAGTATCCCCAGAGGAGGATACTTCCAAAACTCTATTGCATATGCTGGTGTTGGGGCCTCGCTCTGTAGACAGTGGTACACAGGTCAGAGACTTTGAGCTCCGGTAGTTTCGTGTTCAGATCCAAAGCCTTTGCTATTCTCAACATCTGGTTGGCAAATGCCCTCACATCATCAGTTGGCAAAGTCAGGTCATGCTCTCCCAGCACCATTGGAGGTGAGCACATTGGTGGAAGACTGCATTGGTCACATGTACCAGTGTAGAAACAGGCTACCGACAAAATGGTTAGCTGATGGTTCTAGACGTTTCCAAACAATGCACTTCACAGGTGCAGATGACTCAGTTGTGTGAGTTATAGAGACCACAAAGAAGAATCTTCTGTTTACTTTTAAGGCAACAAAGACCCAATTATGGCAATACTATGAAAATGCATTTATTATTTTGAATCAGTCATGTTTTAAAAAGAATAAAAGAAAATAATTAAATAAAAGGGATATATAACCTCATAATAAACTAAGAATAGAGCACTGAGAAAACATCTAAATTTTAACGAAAAATCCATCAAGTATCCATGTTAATCTATCAAGTATCCATGTTAACTTTATATCTACAGTACATGCATTGAGTAAAAATGTTGAAAGGGTTATGATGTCTTGGGTCTGTTTGATAGATGGTTGGAATTTGTCTTTCCAGTGCTGCAATCTAAGTGTTTTCACCACAAAAAGAACACAGAAAATCCATCTTTACTGCCCATAAGATAATTTCCAAGATACAGGCAGGTAATTTAATGAAATAAAAAAGTATTGTGCTAGGGAGCAAGCTAGTGTGATATAGTGGTCTGAGAGTTGATCTAGGACTCTGGGAGACCAGGCTTTGAATCTCAGCTTCGCCGTGGAAACCCACTGCACCCACTCAGTCACACTGGGTCAACCTCAGAGGAAGGTAAGGCCCAACCTCCCCTGAATAAATATTGCCAAGAAACCCCCCCAACGTAGGTTCTGCTTAGGGTTGCCTTTCAGCTGGAAACAACCTGAAGACACATAACAAACGACGGTTAAGAGGCACAAATGACTGGCAGTGTTACCGGTGCAACTCAGCCCTGCAACATTTTATTGCAGATCCTGCTTGTAATGGTATTGTTTGTTTACCATCTTCCTCCGGACAGCGGGTTGTCGGCCGTATTTTAGGGCAACTAGAGGCCCTTTGGCATGGATGGGGTACATCCTCGCACCTTTGCCAGATCGCTTGTCGCTCCCCCCTCCGCCGCCTTCATACGCCAAAACCAGGTCACACCACCAAGGCGGTTTGTGACTCTCTCTGCCACGACACGGCCATTTCCGCACTACACTCTTAGAGCGCGGTGACTCCACTTTCAACATCCTATGGAATCCTGGGGTTTGCAGTTTAGGGAACGGCATTTAGAATTCTCAGCCAGAGAGCTTTTTGGCCTCAGTAAACTGCAAACCCCAGGATTCCATAGGATGTTGAAAGTGGAGTCACCGCGCTCTGGGCCCCTCCCTACACTGCAAACCCCAGGATTCCATAGGATGTTGAAAGTGGAGTCACCGCGCTCTGGGCCCCTCCCTACACTGCAAACCCCAGGATTCCATAGGATGTTGAAAGTGGAGTCACCGCGCTCTGGGCCCTTCCCTACACTGCAAACCCCAGGATTCCATAGGATGTTGAAAGTGGAGTCACCGCGCTCTGGGCCCCTCCCTACACTGCAAACCCCAGGATTCTATAGGATGTTGAAAGTGGAGTCACCGCGCTCTGGGCCCCTCCCTACACTGCAAACCCCAGGATTCCATAGGATGTTGAAAGTGGAGTCACCGCGCTCTGGGCCCCTCCCTACACTGCAAACCCCAGGATTCCATAGGATGTTGAACGTGGAGTCACCGCACTCTGGGCCCCTCCCTACACTGCAAACCCCAGGATTCCATAGGATGTTGAACGTGGAGTCACCGCGCTCTGGGCCCCTCCCTACACTGCAAACCCCAGGATTCCATAGGATGTTGAAAGTGGAGTCACCGCGCTCTGGGCCCCTCCCTACACTGCAAACCCCAGGATTCCATAGGATGTTGAAAGTGGAGTCACCGCGCTCTGGGCCCCTCCCTACACTGCAAACCCCAGGATTCCATAGGATGTTGAACGTGGAGTCACCGCGCTCTAAGAGTGTAGTGCAGAAATGGCCCATGGTCTCTGGCTCTCCGTCTCTTATTTGTAAGAGGTCCCAAAATGTCATGCAATGCTTGGGGGGGGGGGGGACGGCGCTGCGGGAGAGAGAGAGAGAGAGAGAGAAGGCCCGATTGCTACTCCACTACTGGCTTTACTGCAAAGAACATTCTGGTAAGAAAAGTTTTCTTTTCTTTATTTAAAAAAAAAGCAGGGGTGGAGTAGGAAGGAATTCTCCTCCCCTATGATGGCAGCTGCCTCGCGTGGCCTGGAGCTACGGGGGGGGGGGGGCACCAGGCATTCAAGCTGGGCGAGAGACGGTACCGCCGGCTCCCACCTTCCCACCGAGGAGGAGGAGGAGGAGGCCGCCTCTCCGGCTCCGCCTCCTGCGAGATCCCGTCGCCGCACATTCATGAGTGTCAGTGCTGCCGGGCGCTCATTTTCGCGCAAGGGGCGGGGAGGCTGCTTGGACAGGCTCGGTCTGATCCAGCCTGCCTGCCTGCCTGCCTGCCTGCCTTCTCCCGGGCTGATCAGTTGCAGGAGATCGCTCCCCTCCCTCCGTCTCTCCCTTCCTCCGCCTCCCACTCTCCGCTAGCAAATTCCACTCTCCCCCCCCCCGCCTTCTGCGTGCGCTCCACTGCCCGCCCGGCGGCTGCTTGTTTCAAGCCAATCCTCGCCACCATTCCCACCACCGCCATCACCATCATCCCCGGATCCTGCGGCCACATGGAACTGCTGTGCGTGGAAAGGGTGGTCCGGGCCACGCGGGATCCGCAGTTGTTGAATGACCGGCGGGTGCTGCAGAATCTGCTCAGCCACGAAGAGCGCCACAGCCCCCGGGTCTCCTATTTCCAGTGCGTGCAGAAGGAGATCCAGCCTTATATGCGGAAGATGTTGGCGTTCTGGATGTTGGAGGTCTGTGCTTGGGCGGGCGAGAGAGATCCCTCCCGCTCCCCCGTCCTCCTGCCCGGCTAGCAAACCCCTTTTTTTCCCCCTTTACTCGCCATCATAAAATCCGTGGGTTAGTTTCCTTATTTTCCACCTCCCACATTGCGCATACAAAAAAGAACCTGGGAAAAGGTTGAGGTTTCCTGGGAAGTAAGCCTCGTGGGCTTTTCATGGGACTTACTTCCAGGTAAGTATGCGGCCCGATCCTAGGTGTGTTTACTCGGAAGTAAATACCGTTGGGTTCAATGGGGTTTACTCCAAGGGAAGGGTGGACATAGGATTGAGGCCTGGAGAAAGTTTTGGTTGTGGTGGGGACGATCGAGATTGAGATCCTTTCGGGACGGGGTGTGGAGTGGCAGCAGGGAGGCGACGTTCAGCCTCTTTTTGGGGGGAAAGGGGGCATTTTGGAGCAGTATGGGGGGGTCACGTTTTATAATGGGATCGATCTCTGCGGAGGCCGGGAGCCATGACGCGGGGAAGGAATGAAATGACGGAGAATACGCAAGACGCCCCCGTCCCGTCCCGTTTGGTCTTTTCGGTGCAGGGGGTCTGTTGAAAAAAACAACAACACCACCCTGTTGGTGCAGTGTCGAGAAAAGGGTCCCTTTTGAGGCAGCATGTAACACTTTTTCCGTGGCGATGTGTCCTGCGGCCTCTAGGGGTCCCTAGTCCTCTCCGTGGGCAAGATAAAGGGGCTGATTAATCTCATCGCCCTTAAATCTGCAAATTTTCAGAACCAGGCAGCCGGGTTGGAGAGGTGGCAGCGGTGGCGGAGCATGAGAAGCCAGCTGCAAACAGACTTTGATCACGGCCTGGATAGGAAGGAATAATGAATGAACGAAATGCATTGGGTGAATCATAAAAAAAAAAAAAAAAGACAAAAGATGTTATTGTGTTCCAGTAAATAATGTGCATTTTCATCAAGATTGTAGTTGAACCGCAGGCTGAAATTCAACAAGCAAAGCTTTTTCTAACGCAGGAAATGAAGTGAAGGAGAGAGTTTCATGTGCTGGATATTTTTTATCTGTGCAGAACAGGGAGGGTGGGTTGGGAGGACCATCTTAAGCCTGTCTGAACTTGAAAGACAGATGGCCTATGAATTGGACTAGCCCTATCTTTCCATCCGCCTGTGTAAGAGATGGTTTATAAACAGTAGATTGGGAAAAAAATTCAGTATAAAATGACACTTTCCTCAAAGAATATGTGTCATGCCATCAGTTTGTTTTGGCTCATAGGTTGGGGCTTGTAAAGAGCAGCTTGCCTCGGCCTGATCACCTGGCTGGAGGTAAGAATGGCTTCCTGGAGTGCAGGCTTTTAAACTTTCAGAAAATCGGATGGAAGGGAGTTCTTTCTTTTTTTCCTGTTGTGTTGTCTATGTCCGAAATTACAGCAATCATGTAGGAAAAATAGACTATTAAGGATCCCTTTGGTGATTTTCTCTACTTTTCTATATTCAGTTGCAAGTCTGCCGGGCTATTTTCTTTGAAGTCCATTTCATTATATAGTGGCTTCCCCACTTTTGTGAGCGTTTGGGGTGCAGAACCCTCATGAAAGTGGAAAAACCACAAATAATTCCCCTCTACAATCCCCCTCACATTCCTTTCCAGGGCTCCCCCCTTCGACTCCCTTGCGTTTTGCACTCTGGGGCCAGAGGCAGGGGAAGGAGAGGGGGAGCGCCAGAGGGGAGGAGAAAGGCTTGTGCGTGCCTCCCCACTATTTTCTTTCCTTTTGCCTTTCTTCTCTGTGCTTGGTAAATGAAAGGAAATGGGGGGGAGGCACAGGCACACACGCGCCTGGCGAATAATCAAATTTGCGAAGGTCAAACCCGCGAATGTGGAGGGAGGATGTAAAAGTGATAACTGAGACTAATATCAAAAACTTTTAAGACAGAAAAGCCCAGTGATAACAAAGCCACACAAAAATTGTCCTGTTACTAACGCATAGGAAAAGTTCTGCAGGAAAGAGTAATGAGTTTTTGCAGAAAAGGCTCAGTGTTAATTGTTAACTCTAATTTCATGGATTCAATGTGGGCAGTATTTTGGTAACTCAGTCTAGTCAGTGGTCAGGATGAGGGACTGGAAGCTGGACTTTTTTTCTTTTTGTTTCCACAAATGAGTCTTGGCTAATATTGTCATCGTTTGATAGCTTCCTGTGTGAATGTATTATTCATTTCAATGGCGTTTGCATTGGCACAAGATTCAGAGGGTCAGGGTTGTAATGTTCCATAGAGAAATAGGAATGGTTTGATTCTTACTCACTAAGCATGACACACAGGGACAGAATTTAGAAAACCCAAATGCTGATTTTGTATTCAAAATCTGGTTGCAGTGGATGCTGACTAAAAGAGACATCTGCCCTTGGTACATGAATGATCTGGAATAAATGGGACCTTGAAAGTGCTCAGTTTCCCCCGGTATCTAAATGTGTCAGTTTAAATCCTTAACCAGTTACGCCCATTGATCTAGTCAATACATCTGCAGGGCAGCAGCTTGAGGGAGGCTGAATTAAAGGGTTAAGACCTTAAAAATTACCATGTGTTTTTTAACATGCAGGTTATGTGACAGTAAATGCTGTGTCTGATACTTTCCCTGACTATTATAATATTTGAATACCTGTGTAGGTTGGCTTTTGAGTCTTCTCACAGCATCCTACAAAGAAGGGTAATATTTCCATTTTGCAGGTGGAAATTATGGCTCAGTGACCTAACCAAGTTTACAGAAGACACCAGTGGCATAGCAGGGAACTGTAGAATGGTCCCTGCATTCCCCATTTAAACAGTTTAGCACTCTTTCACACTACATAATTATAACACTATGATTCCCTTTTAACTGCCAGGACAATATCCTATGGAAACCTGGGTTTCATCGTTTGGGGAAGCAGTGGACCACTCTGGCTGAAAATTCTAAATACTCCTCCCTTAACTGCCCAGGTCCAGGATTCTATAGGGCTGAACTGTGGCCATTAAAATGCAGTTATAGCACTATTGTTGTGTAGGAGGAGGAGCGCCCTTAGCCTGTCTATCTTTCTTCAGAGTACATACAAACATACAGAGTACTTTGATAATGATTACTTTTGGAAGCTTCCATACAGATAAGAGTGGATATTTGCCTGTTCATGAACATCCTCTCCTTAGTTTTGTTTGTTTGGTTTTGTTAGGTTTGTGAGGAGCAGAAGTGTGAAGAGGAGGTATTCCCCTTGGCCATGAATTACGTTGATCGCTACTTGTCCTGTGTTTCCACCCGTAAAAACCACTTGCAGCTTCTGGGAGCTGTCTGTATGCTTCTGGCCTCCAAAATGCGAGAGACCACGCCTCTAAGTGTAGAGAAACTCTGCATCTATACAGACAATTCCATCACACCATGTGAAGTTCGGGTAAGCTGTTTACCTTTCTCCAGTTATAACATTCTTTTTCCATGTGTCTACAGGTCAGTTTGTGCTGCCACTTATTAGCAATGGATTAACACTGTGGTTGCTTCTTCTTGCGTGGCATAGATGTTTCCCTTTTTTCCTGCTCTTTTCCAAGTAGAGATGACAGCTTTCTGTGGCTCTTGGCAGCATGTTCTTTTCATACTCTTTGAATTTGTTTGTGACTGTAATAGCTGTTCCTAAGCAATCTGGAGTTGCAGGTTGACAGCCCCAAATTATTTGGGATTGACTAAAGAAAGGGAAATTACAAAGAGCTCCAAAAGAAACCTGTTCTGATTTCATATTCCCATAGTATGCAAAGGGGAATAGCAATTGCAGTGTGTGAAGAGGACGCACTAGCTTACCAGTTCTGTTGGGACAAAATAAGTTATCATGAATACAATAACTGTTTATAGTCTCCCTTTGATGCTGACTGTCCTGGAATGTTTAAGAAAAACAGTGGGTTTTGCAGATATAGCAAAATATGATGTAGAACTGAGACATTACAGCAGCATGGCCATTTCCAATAGTAGTTCCAGTTGTAAAATCAGCAGAGCCCAGTGCAGGCATAAACACATTCAACAGGTAAGATGAGAGGTAATTAGATCTTCATTGCTACAAACTTGATGTTACTTTTATTCTCTCTTAGGGTATGGCCATATGCTTGGACTGGTAGCAAGTAGTTTCTTTACCAAGTGAGGAATGAATCAGTTAAAATCAGTTAACCAGTTTAAAACATGCAGCCAGCTAGGGGTACTTTCCTAACAAAGCAGCACCTATCTCAACTGGTGCTTTCCTGTACTAGGCTTACATAAATAGTCTGGTAATTTTGAGTAGAGGACTTCTTTGTAATCACAAATGTAATACAAATATATGATGTATTCTGAAAGTATGTAACTGCTGGATTTTCACTGGGGTGTTGTGGTTAAAGCTTTTGATTGAACATGGTATATATTTCAGGAGAACAAAAGTCTTTAAGGCATCACGCACAAGATGGTTTTGGCCTATACCTTCCATCACCTCTAGTCGGCATAGCCAATGGTGACAGATTAAGGGAACTGATGTCCAGTCTTGTAAGGAGTGGGCATAGCAGGCTTTTTGAAGAGAAGGGCATAGCAAAGAGTAAGCAGGACATGTGTTGTTACTTACAATAGAATCCTGGGTATGCCTTTGTTGTTACTACGTGCCTTCAATTCGTTTTCAACTTACAGTGACCCTAAGGTGAAACTTTCACGGGGTTTTCATGGCAAGATCTGTTTAGATGGGTTTGCCTTTGCTTTCCTGTGAGGTTGAGAAAGTGTGACATGTCCAGGGTCACACAGTGAGTTTCCATGGTTGAGCAGGGATTCAAACCCTGGTCTCTAGAGTTGTAGTCCAAGACACAAACCACTACACCGCACTGGCTCTCCACACTGGTTCTTGAGTCTGCACACTCAAAAATAAATCTAAATAAGGGATCTTTTTTTAAAAGAAAGAAAAGGACTTACCTTTTAACCTGTCAGCTGTGCTTTAACAAAGAACAGGGCTCCTTGACACAGCTGCCCCCTTACCTTAGCTTCAGAGACTTTGCTAAGGACAAGCATCTTGAGGTGGCACTGTGGGATCATGAGCAGAAATGCTGGAGTAGTGTGATCAGGGAGGCCCAGACAGGCTGCCATCCCATTCTAATAACATCCTCACATCAAATTTGAAAAATGAACTTGGGGTACACTGAAGTAAGTGCACCTGCAGAAGCGTTCAACCAGCTCATGTCAACAGGATGGGGTGTTTTATATCATTTAAGCTGCAAGAGCAAAAGGACTGATTTAAATAACTGAATAAACCCAATTTCCAACTTTCATATCCTTTTACTCAGTAAATATGCACTCTAGTTGGCATAAGAATTCAAACATACTCTGCTAGTATCTGAGTAGGATCCTATATTATACATAATTGGAAATTTTTGGTCATTCTTTTTTTTATCTCAGAATTTACATATTTTTAGGGAGCAATAGTGAAATCAAGGATCTCTGTTTCACTTTTCCTTTACAAATATAAGGCCACAAATTAAGATTATTTATTTGCAGGTGTTTCTACATCTTCTTGGTAACAAATATGCACCAATGCAATCCTGAGCAGGGTTGCGGTGGAAAAAGTAGCAAATACTCCACCGTTTCTAAAGGCCAGTTGGCTCCCCCTGCCTATACACAGATTTTGGCAGAACTCCTCTCTACCAGTGGAGGAGAACCCCATCCTAATGTCATCCTTCACTAACTAATGGATCTGCAGGTCAATATTGCTATGTCTGTTATTTTAATGACCAAAGTTGAATATTCATAATTTGCACAAAGATAAATATATGATTTATTAGTCATAGTTAATCATGCTTATCTCCAAAATCTTGTGTTGTAAATGGAACTATAAATGGAGTCTGTGCTTGTTTGTATATCAGTCAACCCTCTGTGTGTGTGGGTTTAACTTTCATGGATTCGATTATTTACTAGTTTCTCCAACCTCTGCCCCCTATCTCAAGCGCTTCTTTTCCAGGGGAACCTTTCCTCTTGGTGGCTCTGATCAGGCCATACAGCTCTTTTAAAAATGCCTCTGGTCCTCCTCCTCCTCCTCTTCCACCAGCCACTGCCCGGCCAGCTAATGACAGATTGCAGCCCAATTTCTCAGCAGCTCAAACCCTCTCCCAGTGCCACACACACACCCAATGAAGAAGTTGGACAAGAAAGAGAAAGTATAGGGCCACCATGCTGCCTTCCTGCTACCCTTGACCCCAGTGAATGTGGAGGGCTGACTGTACTTTCAGATACCATTTTAAACAAGTCTTTAAAAGAGATAAAAATTGATTAAAATAAAACATCTTATTTGATATTTTTAAAATACCAATTTTTATTCATTCTGCATATTATAAAGCATGATTTCAAAGAGTTTCTTTGGGATTGGGTTAGGGAAGCTGTGGCCTTCCGGACTGTGTTGAAATTCCCATCAGTCCTGCCAGCCTGACCAGCAATGAAGCCACTAATGGCAGTAGTCTTTCGCCAGCATCTGAAATGCTGCAAGTTCTCCATCTTTGTTCTAGACCAAAATCAAGTTAACCAACATGCAGCTAGAATTTTTTGAAAGAAGTGAGTGAGAGAATCTCTGAAAAAGCCTTTCTCAGGGGATGGTAGATAAAGGAAAATACATGGGTTGAGAGAGTCTCAGTTTTTCTTAATGCAAATGTAAACTGGGAAATCCCTTTACATCCATGCACCTTCCTTCTTGGCACATGCAGGGTAGTTGCTGCTTTGCTTGAACAGAAAGTATTGCTCAGTCTTCCTGTATGTCCATAAGGATCTCCATGTGGCCAGAGTAGGGCATTAATGCGCAGTAATCTTCACTTGCAGTGTGTCTTTGCTGTGAAATGAAAGTTATCCTTGTATGTACTTCCACGCCTAATCATTTAGGGTGTGGCTTGCAACAAGTCATTCTTGTTCACTCAGGTAAATCCTTGGAATTCATCTTGAGTCCAGACTGGTTACTAGTCTTATACTGTTCTGCTCATGTAAAATGGGGTGTATTTCAGAGGCAACTGAATAGAGTTGCTGCAGATAAACAGACCTTTTTGCTCGTTAGGAAACACAAAACAGGAAAAGAGTATATGAGAAGAATGAGGTTCCACCTGAGTTATGTGATCACAGTGGCCAAGGTACTCAGGCCTCATGCTGGAATCAAATATTGGAATGTGGCACCTGGCCATCTCTCCCCATTGAAACAGTGGATGCAGTCGATATGTTTCTATTTTTAAGCTCCAGCTGCCTGTCTCTATGACTAAGAAAAAGAAGTGGGTTGCTTTGTTTTGAAAATGTTAAGGAGTTGGATCTTCCAGCTAAGAAGATCCAAGCTGCCATGCAGTGTCTTGAATGGAAGAAGCTGAACACTTTAATATTGGAAGCGATAGATGAATGGCTAAGAAGTACAGATGGGAATGTGAATTTATCCCTTGATCTGAGATCTGCTTTTGAGATACCCTCTGATCTTCAGACTGTAGGACTATAGAATGATTTTCATCCTGCTTTTGGAAGATAATGGCTATTAAGAAGAATCTGTGACTCCCTTGGTTACTGCTGGATGGCATCTGGCTCTGGGATTGAGAGTGTTAATATCTCACTTACACAACTGCAGAGAGCTGCTACTTCCCTCCTGTGTGCTAATAATGTTCCATGCTTCTCTTCTTTCACAACTGGGCAGTGAGAGTGATCCAGGGAGAGGAAGGAGAAAGCCTCTTCATCAAGGTTTGGACAATAGCTACATCCTGGCAACTTATCAGGATATAGTAACAAGCCAGCTCCTCTGCAGCTCCTGGAAGGAAAGCTCCCTCACTTTCCCAGCAGGTCAATTTCCTCTTGCAGAAAAGGATGCCTGTTTGATACTAGCTCAGCACTCAAAATCATGATGAAGTTATTCTTAGTAGAAGGAAATGATGCAATAAGGAATTTATCCACTTGAAGGAAGCTGGGTTTCCGTCCATGGGTATTTTCAAAGCTGCCTTGCACTTTATTCATTCAGCCAATCTGTTGCATGCAGACTTGACTGCAGAGATGGCTAGAAAGAGCATTTAATGTCAGCAGGTCACAAGGTCTCTTCTCTGATGGGATCTGCTTTCAAAGTTCATTCATTTACCATCTGGTCTGCCCAGTCCTTGGCCCTGTTGCTCTTTAAGATACTCAACACTGCCCCTTAGATATTGGCGGCTATTTCTTAGCAAAGATAGTTGTGAATCAGCAAACATGACTTGGGGAGCAACAGATCTCCCCCAACTCTGTGCTTTTTTGGGGAGTTGTCAAACACTTACTTACTCTGTGTAAACTAGTCTGAACATGAGGTAGTGGAATGGATTGTTCCACTTGAGCAAGTAAATGGATGGTGTGTGTGTGAGACCTTTGTGAATTCTTCCCTATGTAAAATATTCCCTGCAAACAGAATACTAGCATTGCAGTAAGAGAGGACTGGTTTACAATCTTTGTTTCTGATATGCTAAGTTTTAATTTTACTTGTAGGGGATATTTTATGTGGAGGAAAATTTTAAAAATTCCACATCCCACGTCTAGTCTACCACTTCTAATTCTGTCACCTTGGTCTGCCTAATCCAGGACTCAGTTTCATAGGGATATCCAAAATATGTATGCTTTTTTCCAGTTTTGTAAGATGACTGTTACTGTTGTTGTAAGACGATTGAGTGTAGGAGGACACTGCTTGAAGTTGTTTTAGTTTGCGTCAAGAAACTGTAGTGTTTTGAACTGTTGTCCCTCACCAGGGAGACAAAAGTACACATCTAACTGAAGTTTCCTTTGTGCAAAAGGGGCTCTTTTTCTCCTGCTCATTTTATTATCTACATCTATTGCTGAGTGGGTTGAGTGGCTAACTGCATATGTGACAGTTGCCCTCTTGCCTTTGATTTTGATATCCGTTTGATGCGTGGAGATGCTGTTTTTGCTATAAAGGCTCAGTTGTTCCTATAAGGTGGTGCATTGCAAAGTGTTGCCAACAGAGTTTTCCTGGGGCATGTTCTGAATGAGCACTTGAAACCCTAACGAACGTAAGAGGCTTCTCTTTGAACCCAGGCCACCAGAGGTACTATATAAACTATGTCTAATTCCATCTTGAGCATCAGTGACAAACCAGCATGCTAAATCAGAGATGCAAAATCTCCAGGCCTGGAGGCAGAAGTGATGGCTGGATACCCAGGGTCAGCATGTATTTCTGTGCATGGGCTTGCTCTCTCTAATCCCTACATCTCACCATATACACACATGTACCTAGGCTTTCTGACTCTCATCTCAGTGCACAGATATGGAGAGGGTCACCTTCCTAGCTGCTCTCTGCAATCTATTCCCTCCCTCAACAAAATCAGTCTCTGAATCCCTGGGTGGGGAGAGAGATGAAAATTTTTGTGGGTGACCTTAGCAAGAGCACTGTACCACTACCAGTTGCCGTCCTGCCTGAGATTGCTGTTAGCAGACTGCTGGGTGTGCCAGTGGCTGCTTGCCCTTGTTGCCTAGCTAATCAAGTGGACTGTAGGGAAAACAGGATGGGGACTCCACTGGGAATGGCTGAGGGCCACATAGAGCCCCCAAGCAGCAGGTTGTGCACTCCAGCTGGAAACAGGCTAATCTAAATCTTACAGGAAATACATTTGGGCCAGTAGTCTCTATCTTACTGTGCCTGGTTCTCAGTTAAGGACAGGCCACCTTGGCTCTTGGATCACAACAGAAGCTGATAAGAGCTTGTAGAATACAAAATGAGAGAGAAATTGATAAGAAATTGATAAGAAACCTGAACTGTACTTATTAAATATGACATATGTGTTAACTGTTGCAAAGAAATATTGGCAAACAATGCTGTATATGATTACGACAGCCCGTATTGAATATGCAAGGCTATGGAAAACTGAGCAGATACCTACAATAGAGCAATGGTGGGCAACTTTTATTGAAAATTGGAATGCAGATATAGTCAGAGATTAAAAGGAAAATCAGATGATGACATTAACAAAGAATGGCAAATTGTTCTGGAAATGGGTAGGGTGTTGACAGGTAATAATTCTTAATTCATGGTAGCATGAGTAGTTAGAAGTAAAATCAGTGGAATATCATGGAACATGTAAAGTGGGGTCGAAGAGCAGGATCTATCTTGTATGTTAACAAGTGCAATGCGATGCATAATGTTGGTATGTCAATGAAATAACACTATTGAAATCCAGAGAGGAGTGGAAGATAGTGGTAATAGTTTGGTAAAATGTACAATGAGAAATGTTGTTTTATACGATGTAGTCACAATAAAATTAATTAAAAACGAATACAAAATGGAAGCTGTTTTATACTGAGTCAAGTCATTGATCTGTTTAGATTAGCATTGTTTCCAGTGACTGACAGCAGGTCTCCCAAAGTTTCAGGCAGGGATGGTTCTTAGCTCAGCTGGAAATGCCAAAGACTGAACCTGGGGCTTTTTGTAAAGAGTGTATGTACTCTCCCTCTGACCTGTGGCCCCTGCCCAATACATTTGAGGCTCTGTCCTTCTCAGCTTGCAGAAGCATCCAGCTCTAAGAAAAAGCAAATGTGTTTTTAAACATAAGACCTTGCAACTGTATGATTAAAGGTGACCAGCCTCTTAAATCTGCAGAGAAAGCACAATAAAAAGATGTTTGCTATTCTAGGAAGACTGCAGTAGCACCTCTCCTGCATTCATATTTGCCAGTAGTTCTAGTGTTCCTCCTTCCTAGGATAAGGGAATTAAGAATTTCTGTCATGTTCTGTAGTAGCTGGAAAAGACAGCAGGAGATAAACACGAGGTGGCAAAAGAAGAATGTAGCTGGCCTGATATTGTTGCCTAGAAGCATCTGGATTTCTGAAAGTTTGAGCTAGATGAGCCTTCCCTAATCCAGGGCCCTCCAGATGTTTTAGACTGCCATTATTTCTGATTTGTCCATGCTGGCTGGGGCTGATGGCTCTTCTAGTCCAAATCATCTGAAGGGCACTGCATAGAGGAAAGCCTGGGCTAGAGTCTTAATAAGAAAAAAAAACATGTATCATAAGAATCTCTGGGAATACAGGGTTTTTGCTGCAACTAGTAAGCAAGACTGCAGTTTGTTGATGGCAAATGGATCGTGCAAGGACTCCACTGTCAGCTTACATAATGAAAATGCCGTGGTCCAATGATGTGTCCAATTGCGACCTTAACTGTGTAGCTTGTTGAGGACATCAGTGATTGGGTGTGGATCTTGGCTAATTCTGCTTCTTACTAGCCTTAACTCAATAAGTTTTGCAGCAAACATCTTGCCTGGGAGGCAAAGAAAAAGAATGCTCAGGGCCTGCTCACCTCTTACATCTATCAGGAGTGGTAGCAAGCTTGCCTGCAGCAGGAAATGAGAGAGGCAACAACTGTGGGATTTCTTTCCATCTCATAGAAAACTACAGTGATTTTTATGGATTTTAGCCGATTCCACGTGATACTGTATTTTATCCCTTACTTGGCAGTTCACGGTAAGATCCCAGCCAAGCATATCCCAGCCAAACAGTGACTGGCCCTGCTGGCTTGGGAATTCTGGAGTAGCCTTTTCAAGCTCTGAAGCAGACGCCTGCTCACTGAGTGTTGTAATATTTTCTGGAGTATCTTATGAAGTAAGCTGTATGGGTGTTTTTTTTTTGGTTCATGGATCCTGTTAATTTGCTCTGAGATAGCTAATAAAAAGACTGTTTTGTGTAACACTGTTTCCTTTTTTTTTTTATCTGTTCAGGACTGGGAGTGTTTAGTTCTAGAGAAGCTAAAATGGGACCTAGTGTCAGTAATAGCAAATGACTTCCTGGATCATATTCTCCAGCGATTGCCACTTCCTCAGCAGAAGGTGGACTTGGTGAAGAAGCATGCACAGACATTCATTGCATTGTGTGCTACAGGTATAGTTTGGGCTGTGAAAGGTGGACTTCTTTGGAAGTATGGCTGGCTATAAACAAGGCTAAGATGAGACAGACCTTGATTTTAATTTCTGACTATGCTAAACAAACTCTCAGTCTTACCTTAGGATTTTATTTTTCAGAAAGATTGAACACATTTCTGTTTGATATCAAATCCTTTTACCTCTAAGCTTTGGTTTCTAAACTCTTTCTGCCTGAAAGGCAAGGATAATTTGTGTGTAATTAATATATTATGTTAAAAGAGCTATTATTCATAAAGATTTGCAGTTGGACAGTGACATACAGTAGATGCAAAAACAAATAAATAAATGCTACTTGGCGTAACAAATTGGCCAATGCACTCTGTTATCAGAGGCCTTAATCCAACTGCCAGTCCCTACTAGGGTAAACACATTGAATTTATTGTTGAATGGTAAGCCAGTTTCATTGATTTCATAGCTGCAGTGGGTCTATTTTCGTTAGAGCTAGCCACTGGATTTAGGTCCAAAGCTTAAGCGCTCAGCTGCAAGTTGAGCACTTGCTTTTAATGTATATAATCACCTGAACTCTCTCTCTTGTAGTTTCATTGAGCTGAGAGAACTTCTGTCTTCTCTCAGGGTTCTGTCTAATTAGGGTGGAATGCCTGGCTCACCACTCACATTCCAATGGTCATCTAAAATGGGCATCAGATCAGATGAGTTTTTTGTGTAGTCATGGATCAGAATTGAACTTTGCCATGTCTGCAGCTGCATTTTTGTGTTACAAGTGCAAGGGCAAAGGTGCACAGTCACATGCATCTTTAATGTTAGCTGGCTTATCCTAACATGCCATTAAAAAAAAACTCCTATTAGGTAATAAAGCCTTTTGGACAGATTCCATGTGCCATTTGTTTCATTTGTGCTTCATCCTGGCAGTCTTTCCAGTTTCAGGTATGAGGAAGGGGAAGCACTTTGTGGTTGCTTTGCATTTGTAGGATGTACTCTCTGCTCACTTCTGAGTGACCTGGAACTGAATGGAGAATGTGTCATCCAGTAATGTTTTTCCTTGTTCCTTCCCCTGCAGCTGGCAGAACTCTCAGTTACTAAGGCCTAGTGTTTTGTGACACAATACACCAACTATTAACTATAGATATATTTGGTGCCTAGTGTTTTCAACACAGCCTTCTCCTGTCCATTTGTGCAGACCACTCCTGGAAAAAAGGGAAATAGAATTTTCTTGCAAAATTATTTCTGTGCACTTATTGAATTGTGTGAAGATCTCATGCACTGTTTCCAAATTCCTAATGTAACTAGTTAGCTTTTGAGCTAAATTTGAGAAGTTTTTAACTCTTAAAAGGCTTTCACAGCCTAGTAAATGGGGGAGCTTCCTCACTTCACATGTTTTCTTCTGAAAATTATGATCATCAATAGGTGCGCTGCTCCATATTCTTTCATTAGGTGAAGTGAAGATAACCTTTCATAAAGAGGAGAACCTTTCTGATCATGGTCCCTCTGGATGCAGAGTCCTCTGTTGGGGGAGATCTGCTGACATATTCTTGATAGAATATATAAGAGGTCCCAGTTCTTAAGAAGCATATTTGAGTGAATTCTGATGAGTTTTGGGAAGTCAGTGCAATCTACGCATTTCTATTCAGAGCTAGGTCCTACTGGACTTAATGTGGCTTCCTTCCAAAAAAAGTGGGTGTAGGATTACAGACTTACCTAGGAGCAAGTTCTGATGAATTCTGAACAGAGGCATGTATAGAACTGTATTGTTAGCTATTGTACTACTGCAGTGTTTGTTGTGACCTACCTAGTGGAGGATGTGGCACGATACAATTATTTTAAATAAAAGATAAAAGAAATTTCTATTTCATATGTTTCTAAAATACAGGAAGTCTGTATCTTTTTGATATTCAATGTTTCTGCCCATGTTACATCCCCAAGTTAGAAAATGCTGTTCGCTTGGCTTACATTTGCTTAGTTTTAGTTTTAAATTTATATAGTGTGTGGACTCTGTCTTAAGCTTTTTTTTTTCCATCCAGTTTTGATGGCATATTGTACTACATGTAGCAGCAAGCAGGTGGATTTGTTTGTCTTCCCTTTTCCTAATGTGCTTTCTCTCCTTCTGGAATTTGTAGATTACACTTTTGCTATGTACCCACCTTCCATGATTGCTACGGGTAGCATTGGAGCAGCAGTCCATGGCCTCTCTACCTCATCCAATGATTTTTCTGGCGAGGAGCTTATGGAGTTGCTTGCTAGCATTACCGGCACAGAGGTGGTGAGTATATACTCAGGAGAGTACAGATGTGGGAAACTGAGATGCTGCCTTCTTTTTGTCTTTGGACTCCAGGGCAGCTACTGTCAATTAAATGTCCACGTTCAGGACAAAAGGGATGGTAGTCTTGCTTACAGAGGCCATATGTTCTGTTGCAGAAACCAGTGGATAGACAAATGGTAGTTCAATACTTTACTTGATAGCATGTTGTTTTTGGAGCAGGGTGGGCAACTCCCACTAGTCCTAGGCAGTGTCAAAAAGTGCTGGGAATTGGAGTCTAACAACATCTGGAAGAGCTCCAGTTGTTTGTCTTATTTTAAAGACATGTGAAAACCATGAAATATTTCTGCCAACAAAGCTATGGTATCTGAAAAAGGCTGATGACCCATCATGGCTTTATTTTTATGATGATGATTACAAGTGTTTTTGCCCTCACTTTTTTTTCCATTAGATAACCAAAGCAGCTTAAAAAAAAAGATAACTCTACAAAAGTTTTCCACTCTTCATGAGTAGGGAATGTTTGGCTCTTCAGATGTGACTAAATTGCAGCTCCCTTCATCACATGCCATTGTCTGTGTTAGCTGAGGCTAATGGGAGTTGCAGTCTAACAACATCACTAATTGTGGTGTGTCAGATTTTAAAAGGTTGCATAAAATTAGGAGTATTAAGCCAAGGAATTTCTTGAGCTGCGGCTGTCCTTTCTTTTATTTACTTTTTCTTTCTTTTCTTTAATTTTGGGGGTGGGCGAGCATTATATATATACACCCACACCCCACCCCACCCCCCCACACACACATATATATGCATGCTCAGAGAAGAATTCTGATCAGTAGTTCTAGGTACAGTAGCTGCCGCTCAGAAAAATTGAGCAAAGAGTTCAGGTTCTAGTATTGAAAGTTGCAGTCTCTTTTTAAAATCCAAGCCATTTGTTGTGCAAACTAGGGCATGCATGTAAGTGCCTCATTGTGAGACAGGATGAGACTGTTGTGACAGAAGAGAAAGAAACTGAGAATTGAACTAGATATGGTTAGGATTAAGGAAGAAGGACAGGTGACATAGTAAGTAAATAAACAGCTTTCTCCTTGATGTGGTCAGTGAGTCTCTCTGAGTTTAGTTGGAGCTCTGTGTGTAGTAAAGCATGTTCAGAATTATGGCTTAACTAGCCATGAATTAAAAACCTTCATTCTACCTGTAGAATGTAGCATATCATACAAGATAAGATAGTTCATTTTTTTTATATGAGAGGTGTTCATACAACCCTTCTTATTAATATTGTGCATACAGATGCCAGGGGGATATGTAAAGGTGCACCCACAGGGATCTGTTCAGCTAGGCTTCACTCAGCTTCTCTTCCACTTCATGTATTGAGTAAACATAGGGATGGGGTGGTTGTCGCAGAGCTCCTTTCTTCATGTGTTGTGAAATTTCAGGCATAGGTGTCCTCCTTGCCTCCCTATTAATTCCACTTGTCTGTTGAGACTGCTGATGTTGCCATCTGGTAGAAACATAACAGATTACAAGTACAATCAAAGTGCATTAGGTATCCTACAGTTACTCAGTAACCCTTCTTTTCCTGAGATTTTGCAACCCACAGACCCTGCTGTTTTCTTTAGCTGCCTGGTTGTGCCTCCCCCAGTCCTATTGCTGAACATTTTACACTGGGCTTCTAACAGCCCACTGCCACCACCAGCAGTAGCTGCTGTAGAAGATCTAGAACAAGGGTGGGGAAAATATGCTGCTCTCAGCCCTATTTTTGCTGAGAGCAAAACTCCCCAGAGCTCTGGTCCCCCCCATCAAAAAATCTAATTAAGGAGCAATTTTTCACTCAGAAGTTGTTTGAAATGGTCCAAAGTTGACCCAAACCATGACAGTTTGACCCCCTTGGGAAGAAACCTTCATCTCTTCCCTGAAGGGTCAAAGTCCAGCCAAAAGGAAGAACAAAAGTAACATGACATCATTTCCAGTTTTCTGAAAATGCAGAGATGTGCCTGTTCATGGGGCCAGGATTGAAGGTTAGTCCCTGTTCCTGGCACACTTGCCCACTCCTGATCTAGTCCAAAGAATCCTAGGAGTTCAGTGGAACACTAGAAGCTCCAGATTGCAGGGGATAAATCTGAGGAGATTCTTGAGGCATTCGGAAGCATACATGTGACTCTTGAGATCTGAATTTGAAAAAAAGATGTTGATGGTATTATGAGAAGTCACAACAGCTTCTGATGTCAAGAGCATAGAAACTTTCTTTGCATCTTAAAGAGTAACTCCTTGATGTGGCATCCAGAAGTCTGTTTTCTTCAGTGCATATATCAACACAGTTGAGAGTAGCAGAGACTTCTTTAAATTCCAGTCCAGCACGAAAGTGTTGGAGCCTCCGGAAACGGAGGATGCCATTGGCTTTCTGTGCCTTTCTGGTTGGTGCAAAGGCCGCATGGCAGGCACAGGAAAATACTGAGTCCTCTACTAGCTGAGCCTTCTGGCTGGCAGCCTTCCGCTCTGTCCTTTGCTTCTATCCTGATTCCCAAGCCAGCGCTCCCTTTTTGATACAAAGCCAGCCCAGTGAGTAGCTGCGACTCTTCTCTTGTCAGTGGGGGTTGCCATGAATCTGGCTGTTTTTCCAAAGTCTTAACTGCATTTTCCCAGTGTGCCCTGCCAGCTTCCTGGCCCGCTGGTGAATGGACGATTGCCGTACACTGCAGATGGCGCCTCCACTGATTGCTTGCATGATGTCCCACATCAGTTGCTCCTTTTTTTGTCTTTTTATACACAGTAGGCCTTTGAAAAGCATCCATGCACTGATTGGACAGGTGTTAGAGATTGCCTTGGCCAGTGATGGAAGCCTGGAACCAGCTTAGCATCTGGTCATGAGGACTGGTGTCAGATTCCTGTCAGGGTCAAGTATGGAGCCTGGAGATGTTCACTTCAGGTGGCATTCCAGAGCCTTCCTTTGGCATCAGCAAAGCATCAAAGGGCAAAAGTGATTTTTTAGGTAAAAAAATTATTCTGTTACCTGGACAAAACTGGAAGGTACAGTGGGGGCTGATGAATTGTACCTGTTTTGCAAATCCTGGCCTGACAGGCATGAAGCAGAAGGCTGTCTCTTTGAATTTATTTGGCCCCAGGCTTTCTCAATTGTCCGTAGCCAGCTGCTTGCAAGCTGCTCCTGTGAATGAGGCCAAAGCTGAATGCTGAGCCTGTGAACGCTGCTGATTGAAGACAGTGGAGAACAGGTGGGAGGTGGAGAGAGGATTATAAAAGAGCAAAAACTTTGAAAGATGAGATTAGATGCACTTAAGTCACCAAGGCCTGATGCCATTGGAAAAGTTCAGCCTATCCAAAGTTGGGAGTACTCATTTTGTCTTGTCAGTTGGGGTTTCTACTCCTGCCCAATTTTTTTGGCTTCTTTTCCATTTTTTGTTTGTTTTGAATGTCTTGTCTGCTGATCTGACATTTGAAGGACAAGCAAGCATCTTTTTCATGAGTGTTCTTGCCATGCCTTCTGCCATGTTTAATAAGCATCTGCTGAAGAATCAGTGAGTAGGGGCTTCAAGCAGTGACTTGGATTGTTTATTCTCACTTGTGTTGGTCCCCTGCAAGGTGGAAAAGCTGTTCTGTCTTTTGTGGTGAATGAGAAGGCAGCAGTATTCCTTCCCCCTGTGCCCTTCTCTAATCTTGTCTTTATTCCTAATTCTTTCTTTCTACAAAATCTAAGCAATGCATCCTACACAGCTTCTTTATAAGTCTAATAGTACTCTCTGAGATGCCTCTTGAAAGTATTAATGAATTTATTTCCTCTTGGGCTAGAGTTCAGGAATGCTGTTGAACTCTAATCTTAGAGCATTCTTACACCATAGAGCTAGGGCAATTTATAATGCTTTTTGCAGAAGTAATGCTCCAGCAGTGGCATTAGGAATGTACCTTGTTACTCTTGTGCACCTGGAAACGGCTCCTGGTCATTGAAACAGTACATTCCTTTTTGAAAATAACATTCCATACTCTAATTTTGAAGGATGGGCTAGAAGGTTGATGACTTGCTTGAGACACCAAGATAACATGACTTCAGAGGAATATCCTGTGTATGTCCTTCCCCTTGCCACTACATACACATGTGTCTCTTCCCTCCATGCTATGTTTTCTGGCAGCTTAATGCAATCAAGCTGGTTAAACTACTGTACATGGAGTCTGACAAGAGGTTTCAGTATTATCAAAAGGTTTGCTTTTTCTCTTGGTTACCTTTAGCTTGTTAGTTTATTGTGCAGATCCCAAGATGGTTAGCACCTGCCTTCTTCTCAGTTAGTTCATCCTGTGCATAGGGAAAACCTGATTGTATCTTCGCTTATACTGATATTTCTTGCCTGCCTAATTTTACTTGGGAGTCCAGAGAATATGCCCTGTGCTGCTTCCAGTGAATGTATGAAGGATAACATCATCTTAGGATGCTAGTCTGAGACTACAAAAAGATATGGATGGTTTACTTCAGTGCATGTAATAATTCTCTTGAAGCGGGTACAGTACCATTTTTGTGAGTGGTAGTTTCTACACCTTGCGCACAGCTGTATTTCTTTCTTTCCTGTTGGCATGTCACTTGTATCAATTTCCTTGCATGCTTGTCAGGATTGGGAGCTGTGCATTTTTCTACTAAGAGTAAACATGTTTAGCTCTCACTGCTTTTGCCGTGCCTATGGATGTTGCATTATGTAAGCATCCATGTGACCATAGAGTTGCCTGTGTCCTTTGCTGCTTATTTATCTTGTGTGCAGCTCACTGACATTCTAAAGGCTCAGGATCCTAGAAGGAAAACTTGCCAAATACTTACGATTGCCGAAGGCAACACTGTCTCTGTGTATATGTGGCACTGATTCACTGCAGCTATCTTACAAGGTTGTGGAGAATGTTGGAAGCTGATCTGAACTGACTAGAACATAGGTCCATATAGCTCTGTACTTATACACTGACCAGCATCAGCTCTCCAAGGCTTCAGACTGAGATCCTCCCTTGGGCCTGGGACAATTTCTTTTTTTTTCTTTCTTTTTTTAATAACTCCTCAGAATCGCCCAGCCAGCGTGACTATTGACCCAATGAATTCTTTGAGCTGTCATAAAAAAAAAGAGTAACTTATCCCAGGTGCCAGTTTTCAGGCTCCATCTGGAAATGCTGGATCTCCAGCTCCATCTGGTGAACAAAGCATATGCTCTCTGTGGCCCTTTGTTAGCCGTCTGAACAATTCTGGGAGCACTGTGAAGTCGTTCTCTTACTCTCAATCTTACGCACAGTTTTTCAATTCCTGTGTAGAGCCCTAGTTATAATGCTTCCGAACTTCATCAGTCAGTCCTCTTCTTTTTGTAGCTTTTACTTCCTTTTCCTTTCTATGTGCTTGCCAGCTGGACCAGAATGATAGAATAGCCCTCAGTGGGCCCTTGTTGCTGTAGAGAAGAGGCTTTAGAGGCTACGGTTACTGGAACCGATTTGGGGAAGGAGTTTTTGGGTGTTGCTATTTTTACTTGCCACATCCTTTGTCATTTCTAAGAACGACATGTGGATTCTTCGCAAGATTGTGTGTGCATATATGACAGGATCTTTGCAAACAAACCCAGCCTCAGGGAGTCTGTTGAGGGTTGATCTGAAGCTCTGCAACATGAAATGTCACTTCATGATAAGCTGGGACTCGAAGGTGACCCTTGTCCTTTAGAGAAAGGGGATGCAATAAGCTATGGCACCTGCCAGGTCTCACCACTGTGACTCACTGCAGAACTACAGAGGTTTCCTCATCTCCCCGAAGCAAGTCATTGCTACATGCAACTCCTTCCAAATTTAAGGTCAAGATTTCCCCTTGCATTAAAATCTTACATTGGTAGAAATGTTTTCTAAAGAGCTTGGCTTTGACGAATCTCCCCAGTTCAAACACTTGCAGACTGGAGTGGGAGGAGGAAAGAACTCCAGTTACTTAAGACTTTCTAGTATTATGGTAATATTTTGCACATTGTCTTGCAAGAAGGGTGGATAATGGAATGTATGTTTGTAAGATTCTCTCCTCTCCATGATGCTAAGTGGAGCAAGACACAGGAGAGCTTGCAGTAACTACTGTTTCTTTGCAGACAAGAAGACAAAGATGTGGTCTTGTATCTGTTTGTACTGCCACAGTCCTTTCATTCACATCTGCTTCTTCTTGCCTGACAGCTAGCAGGATTAGATAGTACCTCCTAGGAGGTAGAAGGGGATGGAGAGATACTGCAGGGGCACTGGCTGTATTCACTCCTCTAGGTTTCAGTGTTAACTTCTAAAGGTATAGTCCAGGATTTCAGCTTATAAAACATGGTGGTCACTTGTGGCTCTCTAGAAATAGTGCAGTTCCCATGAGCTCTAGCCACCATAGCTGGTGATGAGGGATCATGAGAGGACCTTTTGACAATCAAAAGGTCGGTACCCCAGTTTTAAAACCTGGTTAGCCTAAAAAGATGAACTGCTGTGGTATGGAGTGGTGAGTTAATATGAGCTCTGTAATGAATGAACATAATTTTGGGAGCGTGTGGAGTGCCTTGTATGTGAAACCCACATCTTTCAAGTGCTTGATGTAACAAATAACAGTGCCTTGCAGAAGTATTCACCCTTTGTTTAATAAGTAAACCAGAAATTGAGTTCTGGTTTACTGCCTTGTTAAATAAAGTCATATCCTGGGCCTAAAACAGACCAAGGAGAAACAGATAGTCGACAAACCCCCCCCCCCCATTTGAGTGCATTTTAAAAGATTATTGTAAATAAAACAGAGGGTGAGGGTTCAGTGTGATGCCAGCCTTGCCCTCCAGCAGTTGCCCATCTCTGTGATAGTGGAACAGAATGCTCAGAATATAAAAGACCACTAGTTTAGTAATTAATTATTTTGTAATTGTTGTTGTTTTGTGCTTTCAAGTCATTTTTGATTTATAGTGACCCTATCATGAGGTTATCTAGAAGCTGAGAGCATGTGACATGCCCAAGGTTACTCAGTGGGTTTCATGGCTGAGTGTGGAACTGAACTCTGGTCTCCTGGGTCATAGTCCAATGCTCAACATGAGTTACAACATGACCAGCTTCTATAATCACTGAATTCCAATTTTTTTTCTGTCTCTCAAAACATTTCTTCCCTTGCATTGTTTTCAGTAGCTTAACCAAACAGTAGAGGCACAATTATAAGGTAATATAGCCTGTTAGAAGTCACATCTTCTATCAGTTAGACCAGTGATTCACAGACTCTAGTCCTCCAGGTGTTTTGGACTTCAACTGCCAGAAGTCCCAGTGATCAGTGGTTTCGGGAGCTGAAGTCCAAAACTCCTGGAAGACCAGAGTTTGGGAAACACTGAGTTAGACTATGCAAGCAGGCAGACTTAATTAAAATAATTAAAATTATATTAAGGTCCCTGTCACTAGATACCTACCCAGGCAGACTACCTTGATTTTTTTTTAATTCAGATACTGTATCAACTATACCTATATATCAGTCTTAGGGTGTAGTGAGGTGCAAGCACATGGAATGTTAGAATCATATATCACACTCTAGACAAAAAAAAATAGGGAATATGTTGGTATACCAACCAGTCTGCTAACAAGCCAGCTCTATAACATACGTGATACAAGTTATTATCAACATAGTACTGAGGCCTTCCAACTGCAGAGACTTCAAGGTCAGTGTTGAAGCATTCTTAATTGGTATGGCTTAGAGCTTTATAGCTCAAGTATCAACTGCAAGACTGTTTCAGTGGCCAACATGTTATCTGTAGGGATGTAACATTCCCAGAAATTTTGAAGCTATGGAAAAAAAATTTTCCCCCTGGAAAAAAATGAAATACTGCAGAAAATTTGAAAATGCACTATTAGCTTCCTTTATTGACAAAAGTCACTTTTTAAATTTAGAAATATAAATTGCATTATATATACCTTAGTTTGGCATAAAATTATGAAGGTTTGTGTATTAAAAGCACACTTTATTCAATTTTCTAAGGCCACGTTCTTTAAAAACAAAACGACACTCTTCCATATGCTTTCTGTTTGGGGGAAAAATTCTTAAGTTCATTGAAGACAATGCAACAGAAGAGGAAAAAAAATAATAGTCACAACAGAACTTATTTTTTATTGTCATATATCAATTCTTTTCTCTCCCCCCACCCCTTTCTGTCTCACACTTGATAATCAGAACAGAAACCAAAGTACTTTCTGCTGCTGGCTGTTTATTGTTACTAAGCAGGCACAAGATGCTGAATTGGGAAAAAAATACGTTCATTGGTTTAGGGGCATTTATAGAATAGTCATCCTGTACTTTTTTTCTTTTTTTGATTTTGTGGATTTTGTGGGGGAGGGGTTAAGTTACTTTATATGGAAATAACTGCAGAGAATCTCCTCCTCCTCCTCTGGGGGGTGCAAGTTTCAGCTAAAAATGGAGTTTCTGGATATGGGCAGTCCTTTTCTTTTTCCACTGGCCCGTCCTTGCCCAGAAAGCAATTTGTTCTATCTGGAACCCCTTTTCGGCTTCATTTGGTGATGTAATGAACATGCTTGTTCCATGCACATGCTCAGAACCCACCGTGGAGGCAGTTTTGCCAGTACCATTGCCAGCAGTGAATTCTGAGCATGTGCAAATGACAGGCAAGCTCCGAATGGCTCCAAAGCTCCCAGAGCAGATGGAGGCAGGTGAGATCTGAGAAGCTCTGGTGGAGGGAGGGAGAACCTTTTAATCAGGACTTCGAAGCATTATCAGTGGGCTGCGGGTGATGGGGAGAGATGGAGGCCCACATCTTAAAAGGGAAAATTGCCTCTGCCTTGCCCACTGCAGCTAAACAGCCTACATTTCTTCAGCAGCATGAATGCTAGAAATACCAAAGTTTTAAAATTTTATTTTTCTGGACTGTAACTCCTAGAATCCCCTAGCCACACTGGCATGTTGGTTGAGGATTCTGGGAGCTGTAGGCCAACATAGTAAGTACCTTTTCCAAGTTCTGTCAAATGTTTGACGATGCTTAGTTAATATTGGGCTGAAAATCCCACAGATGACAAATAAAAAGTGGAATTGAATCGGGTTTTTTTCTCCTTTCGGTACTCTCGCCTCTTTCCCAGGATTGCCTGAAAGCTTGTCAGGAGCAGATTGAGGCTGCATTGGCAGAGAACCTGAAGCAGACACCCCGGCCGCGGCAAGAATACAGATCCTCCAAGAGTGCTGCTTACCCCGACAGCCAGGAAGTCAGCCTCACCAGCACTCCTACGGATGTCACTGACATCAACCTGTGACCAAGCCTTCCCTGTGACCACCCAGCTCCCAGAAAGTAGAACCTAACACCAAAAGGAAAAGGAATCCTGAAACATTCTGCCTGTCTGCATTTATCACTGAAGAACAAAGGGAATGAGAGAGGATTTCCCTGCTGAACATCATCTTTGTAATAAGGCTGTGATGAAATTGGGTCTTAGAGGAACTGGGTGGGGTCTAGACAGGAAAAGGCATCTTGCAGTTGGGCTGTTTCTATTTTGCTAACCTGATTTTCTTCAGAATGGTTGGAACATAAATTGGGCTTGGGAGGGAAGGGCAAGTTCAAGAGTCTTCATTCCAAACATCCTTCAGTTTGGATTTGCTTTGTTGGTGGGGCGCTGTTGATCACTGTGTTGTCCTAACTGCTTCCGCATGCCTGTTGCATGCGTGTCAAGAGATGTAGCGCACTTTTGTTACCTAAACAACTCACCTTTGCTGAAGACATTCTAAGCATTCACATGAGACCTCCTTGGCTCAAAACTGCTTTGCTCTTCCTGCCATGTATGGGCAACTGGTAAACAAACAAAGACAACCAAGTGAAGCGCTGGCTCCCTTTTCCATTTTTGCTCAATACTAAGGAAGTCTTAGTTCTCCTTTGAAGGTTAACAGTAGGTTCAGAGATTAATAGTAGCACAATTCCTTTAGCCATTCAATGGAAATGAGTGGGTTTTGACTAGCTTTGTATTGGTGCTTGTAAAGAGCTGCTTGCCATAGTGAAAGCTTGGGGACAAGGGTGGGGGGAGAAATTCCCCTTATCACAGTGGGCTCAAGGGATAAATTGTACTTGCACCCAGTTGCCTTTTCTTACCCCCCACCCAGGCCCCTGAGCAACTTTATTTATTGTGTGGACTAAGTATTACAAAACTGCAGAGTGAGGGGAGAGGCTGGGTAGTGTTTAGTATCCTGGTCTATCTCTTCTTGATGTCGAAAACTAGTGCCTTAATATTGTTCCTCGTTCTCCTCCATACCACTGGGTTGCTTAGTTTGACAGATGAGTTAGTATCAAGGTCATTCCACATTCAGAGTACACCCAAAAAGTGCTGCTATACTTGTATGTACAAATCCCTCTTTGTCTTCACTGCCAAAAAGAGAGAGAGAAAAGAGGCAGGAGAGCTACATGCAAAGGATGGATGGAGAAGTAAGAGGAAATCAAAGCTATTGGATTGCCTGCTTTTACAATGGGGTGAAGATTAATCTCTTTCCCCAAAAGAGTTTACAATATGATGAGCTGCAGACTGCACTGGAGTTGAGAGTTGTGTTCTTGTTTTTCAGGAAAAAAGGGGTTGTTTCTTTTCTAAATGCTGCTTTTATAAGAAATCACTTTTGAGAATCATCAGGTATGAGTGAACAATAGTGATGGGAATAAACCGTCCATTTTGAATGCTAGTGGTGTTACATTCTTCTGTGCTCCAGCTGAAAAAGAACATGGACTGATGCTACCTAGAACACCACTAGAGACCACATTTGCCAACAAGAAAAAGGTGCTTTTTTGCCTTTTCTTTCTTTCACCTCATTGTGCTTAAGCCTGTTCGGTCGTAATTGAAGTGCTACCAGGACATCCGATAAATGGAATGTTAGTGTCCTTTAGAACTTCATGGAAGTTTGGAAATGAGGGGTATGCATTCTATAGATTCACTTATATCTGTATCTATATATATTAGAGCTTTAAAGAAAGTTTGTCCATACTATGCATCATGACTTGAAATCTGTTCTGAAAACCCTTGATATTTTATAATATTGCAATAAAGGATTTTTAAAAACTGGCAGATTCTTTCCTTTCTTCATTGGAAATGGAAATGTGGTGTAAAAGGACAAAATGGATTTAGAATCTTCATTTCTCTATCTAATACAGGGTTTCTCAACCAGAAATCCTAGGGTTCTTAAAAAATAGTTGCTAGGGGTTACGTAAGAGATTGTGATCAAGAAAAAAAATTTTTTGAGCTATAGATAACTTTTATGCAGGCGTTTCCTAAGATCTGAAAATGATTTCAAGAGTTCCTCCAGGGTGAAAAAGTTGAGAAAGACAGATGAATCCTGTTTTTCATTTCAGAATAAAAAACAGTAGGTCTTCTTGATTTCTGGCTTCCAAGGGATAAATTCATAAAAATTCACTTATAGCAATTTCAGACCAACCAGTTCTTTCAGAACCTTCTCAGCAATGACAGCTTTGTCCAGTGAGTAGTTCTGAATAGCAGCTTGTCCACCCTGCCACATCAAAACAGCATTCTGCCCCCAGTATGTATAGAAATGTAGGCAGAAAAAAAGCAGTGCTGGAAGACTTTTCTTGGCAAGATTTCTTCAGAGGAGGGTTGTCCTTGCCTTCCTCTGAGGCAGAGACAGTATGACTTGCCCAAGGTCACCTGGTGGGTTTCCACAGGTGAGCAAGGATTTGAACCCAGAACCCTAGTCCAGCACCTAAACCACTCCACTATGATGGCTATCAAATCAAGCCTGAACTCTTACTAAAAGCTAAAATGACTGAGGTTATCATATTTTGGCTGTACCAAGAGACAACATGACTCCATGAAAAAAATGTTAATGCATGGTAAATTGATGGCAGTAGGAAGAGGATGCTTACAGGTGGACTCAATCAAGGTAACTACAACTCTTAAGTTTGCAAGACCTCAGCAGGGTTGTAAGTCAGTCTACTTGATGACAGGTAAGGCTAGTTTACTAACTAGGACAGGTTATGCAAAACATCTCACTAGCTCTCAAACCAGGACGGAAATATATGGTGGCCCTCCAGACACTGTTGGACTGCAATTTCTATCTGCCCTGGTCATTATGGTCCATAGTAAAGAGTAACACTACAGTTTTATCCCCTAAAAAAGGAAGTCTTACAGCTGAATGTGGCTTGATACTCCAGTCATCTTTGTCACTTGACACACTTTCCCAATGCCAAGTGGGTGCTAACAGACCCACTGAACACTGAATTGCGCTGGAGAAAACTGCATGTTTCGTGCTAAGATAAGCAAGTCTTGCCTATCACGTTTAGACAGTAACAGTGAGGGAAGCAGCATCAAGAAGACAACTACAACTGGGCTTTTGCATGGCAAGAGCCTGTCAGATGATCCTCAGTTGAAATGTGTTCGCTCACTGCCTTAAACAGATCTTCTGTTCAGTTCTAACAGAAGCAACATGCACAGCGCAGAAGCACGGAAGACTGCTATCACCACACCGCTTCTAAAAGCTGGATGAGGTGGGACTTCACAAATCCAACCTACTGGCTTCTCTTTACAAACTTCTAGAACACAGGACTATTTGCACGTGTAGCTTCCTTGACTGAAATAAACTCGGGATAAATAATTTAACATCAATATTTGTAAACCGGTTTACTGCTGATAAACAGCTGAACAAATTACATTTTTGGTCTATACCTCCCAAGAATTCCCCCAGTCACCATGCTTGCTGGGGGATTTTGAGAGGTGTAGGCCAAAAATGTAACTTTCAATTTTGAAATTGATCACATATCTCTGATGAAAAAGTCCAAAACCTTCTTGAGTGCCTTTTCATTTTTTAACTTAACTGTCAGACTGATACATTCTTCAAAGCTGGCATTAGTATGTTTGAAACGAGTACGAGTAGGATTGGGGTAAAACGGAAGGGCAATACAAAGGCCTACAGTTGAGGAGGGAGGACTTAAATGCCTGATCCTAAATTCCGGTTGCCATCCTGTTCAGTATTTATAAATTTGTAAGATAGACTTACAAACCCATAACTGTGGGGGATTTACATTTGCAATCTTACTCCAGCGCAATGAAGAAAAATGTTCCCCAAAACCTACCGTATAAGTCTGCCACCTAAAGGTTTTCCAAAGTGCTACGGAGCAAGGCAGTGAGCAAAGAAGCTTCCAGCCCTCTTCCAGCAGTAAGGGGGCTCGTGACAGCAATTGTGACAGTCCCAAAGTGCCTCGTTGCTGGCAGAATGCTGCACAAAACACTGACAGAGGAGCCAGGGTGGTCAAGTCCAGGAGCGTAGTTACAATGGCAGCTCCACCATTGTAGCTATGTCTGATGATGCAGGATCTCTGCTGCCTTGTTTTAACAGGTCTCTACGGACTCTGAAAACTAACTAAAGTAAGGTTTAAACGTAATTTTTGTAAGCTATTCTGTTTTCATAAAAATCCTTGCTTTTACTCCATCTGCTTTTGAACACCCAATAAAAGTTTAGCAGAACATTTAGACTTGTACATGCACATGCAAACACATAAAAAACTAGGTACATTTCAGATATCAGAGACAGCATGTTGTAGTGGTTTCAGCACTGGACTATGACTCTGGGAAAACAGGGTCTGAATTCCATTTGGTCATTGAAACCAACCTTGTCCAAGTCACATTCTTGCAGCCCCAGAGGAAGGCAAAGGCACCCCCCCTCCCCGCCACTTGAACAAATCTGGTCAAGAAATCCCTGTTTGGAAATTGCTTGAAGGCAAACAATAACAATTTCAGGCTCTAAACTTTTAATAGTCTTACCAGACTGTGTATCTTATATGGCCACATCCATTACTTGAGATCGTAAGATGGAAGGTGCACTTCCCATCATGTCCTGCTGGTGGGCTTCCCATGAGCAATTTGCTTGGCTACTATGTGAACACAGTGCTGCACCAGACAGGTCTTCAGTCTGATTTAGCATAGTTCTTGTTATGTTCTTATCATATTTGCAAGAATGAGTCAACTATACAGCTGCTTCTCTTTAACAGGATTAAAATGGAAACAATACAGATGGAAGGCCAAGATCACAAGAGACACTGACACTGTCAGCCTGTGACCCAACATATTGCACTACAGTCTATTCAAAGCCACCCCACCAGGCATGCTGTCCTGCTGTTGGCTTGATTTTACTCCTCTCCCTCTGCTTTCAGCCTTAATTCTAGCAGCTTGCTATTAGACACCAACAAGTGAGATCTCCATCCACTTTAGCGCTCTAGGCTGTTTCAGCAGGCTAATTTACCAGCTCAGCATGGAGCTAACAGCTTTTGCCTGTGACCGGTTCAGCTAAATGCTGTCAAACACATAGATAGGAGATGTGCAAATTTTTCATAATCTGCGTTCTAGCAAGTGGCTGTCCTTGGGGACACCTCCCCGCACAAACAAACCTGGCACTCTGAGGAACTACTCAACCAAATCTTCCCTAGAGCTAAAACCTGTTCAGACCAATATTCTTCTTTTCTCAGCTGCTGCAGGCACATCACTGAGGTGGTCTGTAGTTCACATGAGAATAATGGATTCTGGGTGGTGAATGTGGAACCCAGGAGGACTCAAAAGCACGGAGAATTAATGCTGCCCTAAGGCTGCACCAGTGCACAGGAAAAGCTGTCTTGTTGATTCCGAGCCAATAACCAAGGATTTCCCTTTGACAGCTTCACATTCTTGTTGATCAAGGTTAACAGACTGCAGGCTTCTAGAAGGAGGAAAATATGCCATGGGAAAAAACAAGTACAAGAAACAGCGTATCAGAACCACACATCATTACTAGCCATTTCCAGAAAACAGGGAAAGCCTTGCATTCTGTCGTACAAAACCCTCAACATTCTTGTGGCTTGAATTGTAGCTTGATTTACAGATCACTGTGGGAAAGAGAGAGGAGGAGGGGAAAAGGCAAGAAGGAAAAGTGGCTAGCATTTATTATAGTGGCAACACTGGCTCAACAATGCTACAGGGGTGGGGGTGGGAGTAAAGAATTTGCCAGATCACACCAGAAGTTCAAAAACAAGGAAGAGGTATGAAGGGAAAATAAATATGTCAACTCCAAGGCTGGACTAGTTTCTCTTATTCTGAAGGCATGTTGGGGAAAACTGCTTTGCTCCCAGTGGATCCAAAGCCTTCCCAGATCTGGTTCTTGCATGCCCTTTTTCCTCCAGTGCTGCCAAAAGAAGACAAGCATGAGAATAGTAAAAATGACAGCAGAGGCATTTCAGTAAAGAGGCAGTTTGAGAGGGCAGATCTCTTGCTTTGCTGGTAGAGAGAGGCCTGTACTATGCGATGGGCCTCATGCAGCCCTTAGCTTTCTTCATTGTTTGCTAAGATAAAAACATTCTTGATTGTGTGGGCAACAACTATTTTTCATGACACAGGATGCAAGCATCATTCTCCTTTCTCTCATAAAGAGGATGGAATATCTCTTCCAAGAGGATGCACGCAGTTCCCCTCCCCTTAAAAAGATTACTTAGTTTCACATGCAAATATCTGCAGACATCATCAATTAAAGAAATCTTAGACAAGTTTTAATCTGATGATAGGTCAAGTAATTGATTCTTCTTTGTGGCCTCTGTGATTCAAACAAATGGGGTTTACTGAGCCTGCATAGTGCATCATTCAGAACCTTCTAGAGCTCTTATGTAAGCATTCTGGCAGTAGTCCCTCACCCTCCGGGTCTATGTGACCAGCTCCTCCTCCCCAGTCCATGTGGCTCAAGCCCTTAGTGCCTTTTCGGCTGCTGCAGCATCAAAACAACTGTTGGTTAGCTGTATTGCTTATTCTTACTACATTTTCATGAATTCTGATTATCATACTGTGTTTTGGCTTCTTCTCTTCTCTTTTGGATCTTCATTTGCCTTTGGGTTCTGGACTTCATCTACATTTGACCTGGACTGTTTATCAACTGACTTGCAGGTTTTTGATTATGGTTCCCATAGCAGTTAAAGTGCCTTCTGGTTCATTCACGAAATGTACTTCCTGCCAGGTTTCTGGTATAGATGGGTATTCATGCTGTTTACTGTTCCTGAGAGGAGGCCACAATATTGAGACATGCACTCATTGTAAAGCAATGACCCCTTAAACGTACAAAAAATGCTCATCTGGACTTATGGAGCTTTTGTATCAGCAAGTCATGATGGTTACGAATATGCTCTCTGATTCAGAATATTGTCCAGTTCCATGATCCTCTTCTGTCCTGACTACCTCTGTCTCCTCAGTCCATCTTCCCATTAAAAGGTCTTTACAAGACTCAAGTGCCAGCTTCTGATTCAGCAGTTAGACCTGAAGAATTACTGGCACCAATTCATGAGTCTGAATTGGAGACTCTGTCTCAAGCCTCATCAACATCAGAATGATCCATTGAAGGAGAGGCTTCTTCTTCTTCTTCTAAACATTGCTCTGAAGAGATGACACAAGACAAAAAATAAGGCAAATGACATTTCGAGGCCTAGGTCATACACTCCACAGTGTGCAGTTCAGCCCCCTTTTATGGAACAGATGCAAGAAAGGGAAGCATCAGTACCAGTATTGGTAGAATTCTGTCACTCTTCTTCAATTCAAGAAGCATGTGCAAGTCCCACTTGGAGGAATCTCTTCAGGTGGTTCAGGCCACCACAGCTTCTGAAGGATAGTTGAATTGACTCCTGATGCTCTGCAACTGTGCATCCAGCTGTTTCTATTGAAATTATGATCCACTCAGTATCAGAGGTGATGGCCTCAATGCAGAATGAGACAGCTGTGAAGCCAAATGCAATCACAAATATAGACTATGTTGGTGATACAGTGATTCCCACTGGTGGTAAAGTGATCTCAAATCACGAGTGACGCCAATCATAGTTATATTCTTCATAATCCAACTCCAAAGAACGGGAGTGACCGTGCCAGTAATATGGAGAGTATCCATAGAGATGGTGGTAACATTAATCTTGCCTATGACTGTAGCTCTTGGAATCACGTCCATCCTGGTGACGATCAGAGTAGTGCCTGTATTAGTGTTCCTGCACACATGCTGCTGCTCCTCCAGCTCAAACTTTGCTTAGCCATCAGGTTCAGCTCATCCCTCAGAAACTGCCAGTTTGCATATACCTCCACTGGTGCTGGAGTTTCCAGAGTGGGTTCAGTCTCTGATTTCAAGACCCCTTTGTGTTTCACCTTCTCCACACCATGCAAATAAGCATTTAATTCAGGATTCCTCATCACTGAAGGATTCTGAATCAGATTCTTCTTACAACTCTTTGGACATACCATCAATGCACTCCCCACCAGCCACTCTGGGGAAGCATGAATTGGTTTCACCAACTGATGCTCATGCCTTCACAGAACAGATGATGAAGATGGTGCAAGTGCTACTATTGGACATCAGGCAACTGGAAACAGAGCCTAAGGATCCCATATACCACCAAATCCAAACAAAAGTTCTGATGCCTGCATCGATATTGCTAGTGCCTTCTCTCTTGAAGACAGCACGTAGGCCTTGGGCTACCCCTTCTTACATCCAACCAGTAAGTTTTGATAACTACTGTACTAGGTCTGGTCAACTTGAAGAAGTGCATGAATAGTATATAATCAGAGAAATGATCTTATATAATAGAATGCATAACCATTGTTAGGAAAGTTGATAGTCAATTTTAATTTTCCTTTTTTCTCTGTTTGTTTTCCGACTCATTTTTCTTTTCTTTTGTTGCTGTATCTTTAATAAAAATATTCTTCAAAAAGTACGCTCTGTTTCCGCTCAGAAAACCACCTTTTCTTCTGAATGACAACACTCAGAAGCCCCCAGCAGCAACTGGGGGTTGTGTGTGTGCTGTGTGGTTTTAAGTCACTTCCAGCTTAGGGAAACCCTATGACGAACCCATTGCAGCATTTTCTTGGCAAGATTTGTTCAGAGGGGGTTTGCCATTGACTTCCTCTGGGGCTGAGAGTGTGTAACTTGACCAAGGTCACCCAGTAGGATTCCATGGCTGAGCAGGAATCCAAATCCTAGTCTCCAGTGCCATAACCCAATTCTCAAAGCACTACACCACAGTGGCTCCACAACTGGGAGCTACTGTCCACAAAAGCAATTTTCACAAGCTGTCTGCTGGGACTGCAGAATGAAGCATGCTATTGCCTAAACGGAATGCTAGCTTGTGTGGATGCATGTGTGAGTTTGGGGGATACGTTTTCATTGCTGAGTTGCAAGCTGACTTGAGCATCATTTGGCTGAAGGGTAAGGGCGTGTATCTTGGAGGAAAAAAAACCTACAAGTACAATAACATGTTCAGTGATCCCACACTTTACTATTCCAGAAAAAAAAATTCCAAGAATTTCCCAAATGACACCTCCAGAAACGTTACAGGAGTAGCAAACAAAATCCTACCAGCTGATACTAGTTATTATTTTCAAACATTCTGTTATACAAACATTATCCCTCAAGTAATGGACTGTAGATAATGTTGTTCATTTTTAAAACAATATTTCCAAGCCCTTTGTAAAATTACCAAGATCTATCTCAGAGGCCACTTTACACGAAGAGATTACTGTCTTCTGTATATTTCCAGGCTCTCTGCCTCTCATATTGATTCAGTCTCTTCATTCCATACCATGCAGCCCAACAGTTTATTTTACTGTTTATTAACAATATGCATTCTTCAGTAATTTCATGAAACAACAAGTAACCAATGCAAATTTTCTAGCAGCAGAGGTCTCTGAGAACTGTACAACCACACTATGAACTGGTTTTACCATCATGGGAAGAATCTCATGTTTTAAAACAGCCCTACATCACCATGAATGCATGTCTGTTAAAGGAAGGAATTACAAATGCTTTTACTCCTGCAGGAGAAAAACTTGCCTGTCTTGTATTGGAGAAAGCACAAGTCCCATTCATTCTACATTGTGATGGAGCCTCAAGATCAACGCAGCTGCTGCCTTTGACTTAACAAATCCCATCCCCCAAAAAAGCCCACAGTATCTGAAGTGTCCAATAAATGGAGTCCACACTCCCATAATTTATTCACTCCACTGCCATTGGCTGCATTACCTCCACATCCCGACACTTGGAGTTCACTAGCTCCCTCCGGATCTCTGGAGAGATCTGGGTATGGCTGTGGAACTTGAGCAACTCCAAAAGGGCTTCCTTCTGCTCTGAGGACAGATCCTCTTTGTAACGCTGAGCAAAGGTCAAGAGACACTGGTGCCACAGGACAGGCAAGGTGCGCTTGTCTGTCCGGAAGGATAGGAAGTGAAAGACCAGGGCATCCACCACCCGGAAAGGTAAGGCATACTTCTTGTCAATGAGCAGACGGAGGAAGATGCTGTTGGCGCCACTGTACTCCATCTCAGCAATCTTTAGCATTGCAGCCCTGTGGGAGTGAGAGGAGGCAGAGGTAAATGAAGTTTTCTTATCAGTCTGCGTCACTGGATGCCCCTCCAGTTACCAAAATGAAGAGTTACAAGGTGCCCAAGATGGCAGAGCTGGGAGAGGAAGAATCACTTAGGGGAACTTCCTGCAGGATTCAAGATTCTATTGAAAGAAAAATGCCTTCTTTTGTAACAATGAGAAAATATTGGGTGAACTTAGGCAGGGAGACAGAAGGCACAACAGGCACAGACCAAACAGCAGTGCACGGCAGTGGCCAATGCCCAGAGTGTACAAATAGCTACAAGTTTGGCTTGCCAAATTCTTTTGCTGACTGTGCTCCTATTCTTTTTGCAGGAAGAGCACTCAAGATCGCTTTCTTCAGGGCAGGATACCATCCGTCCGTCCGTCCGTCCACCCACCCACTGGATTCATCCATTTATTTTCTGCCTTTCTCCCAGTATGGCACCCAAGGAAGCTCGCAATATTAAACCAAAAACAGTTGATAAAATGGATAATATACAAACAATTAAACAACCATATTTAAAACATTAATAAAACAGTTACAAGAGCAGTTAAAACAAACAATAATGATAAAAATACAACACTCTCCAATTGAAAGACCTTTTGCAGCAACCAGTTAACAGTCAAATTCCTGGGTAAATAAGAGAGTCTTTGCCTACCAGAGGAAAGAGAATTCTTGTGGATGGAATTCCAGAGTCTGAGGGAAGCCACTGAGATGGATGTCTCCCACATCCCCATCCCCCTTACCACTAACGGTGGTGGTATTAAGGGAAAGCCTTGCCCTATGGAACTTCAAACTTGGGCAAGCTCATACTGGGAGGTACAATATTTAGATAGGCTGGGTCTAAGCTGCTCCTACATGTTGGGAGTTATGTGTGGGCGTTGGCATCTTTGCAGACATTCATGCTAAATGCACAGGCAGGAGGAAGAAAATACAGTAGAAGCCATGATACTGGGGAAGTGCCAATGACAAGGTTCCTCTCCCTGTTCTCTTTGTAATTGACCTGCACATGGATAGCCTATGAAAAGAACTACATTGTGAAGTGCAGAAACGGGCAAGCAGATGTTTTTAGATGTTTCTAGATTTTTTTTGACTGACACTCTCATAATCTTTCACCATTAGTTATGGTGGCCAGTACTGATGAGAGTCCACATCTGGAGGGTCAGGGTCACAAATATTCTTAATTGTTATTCTGTTTTCTTCTCCTTTCTTGTCTCAAAGGCATGTGTTGACCATGGTCTGATTCTTACTGGTTAATACCAACCAGAGGAAAACCTTGAGTCAAATATTGAGTGGTGAATGAACACATATGTAAATTCCAGTGATAGAATTAGTCTACGCTAGTTAGAACCAATAACAGGATTTGGGTTTATTTTTGTGCAGCTGGAATCTGGAAGAGAAAACCATTTTTTGAAATGATCTCCCTGGTAGTCTTTCCCAATGTTTCAAACTGCAGAAATATAGTTGTTCTGAAGACAAAAGAGAAGAGCCCGTGACATGGTTGAAAACTCTAGCTACAGAAGTGTGGAAGGCTAAAACTTCTAAGCCCAACTTAAATCCATTCAGATAACTGTATCACCATGGGAAAAAGATGTTTTTTTAGGCAAAGTATCTGTTATTACAGAATTCTTGAGCTCTAAGAAATGACTACATAAACCAAGGGTGGCAGGCCAGCTGTCTTCTTCAGGCCAGATGATGTTGGGGGACATGTCTATGATTCCTAACATGAGTGGCTCTCTGGGGGAGCTACGTAACAGTTCTTCAGCTATGCACCCAGCTTTGGTTTCCCCACTTGTCATTTCCTCCCTCAGAGGTTGGAGCTTGGGGGAACCTCTGTGGACTGGATTGAGGTCTCCAACACAGTTGATCAGACCCTTCTCTGACACAGATAAATTAAGCAAATTTAGCAGGTGGTCTTAAGAGGGCTGCATTTGTATTCACAGTGCACGCTTCAGCCCAGCTACTAACATGGCTTTAGAGAACATTCTGTCAAGAACAATCATATATAGAAATAGGAACTATTGCCCCATGATAGCAAAGATAAAATTTTTAAAGCAAGGTATCTGGGCTTCAAGGGGATAAGAGTGCATGGGAGACGGGCACAAACACACACCCTTTATCATTCCAAAGTTATTGTCTTTCCATCAACAAATTAGCCAGGCACTCCTTACCCAGAATGAAGGACAGGGATAGAGCACTTGGCGAGGATGCTGCCCACTATGATGGCTTCCCGCAGTGTGCATGTTCCTGACTCACACAAAGGGAGGAGGATACCTGCAAAAAGGAGGAGGGAGAATTACATAAACTTCTCTAATATAGTACATGGAAGGATCACATCAGAAGTATAAACTCTTTTTTTTAAACCCAGAGCAGGAAAATCATTCCCCCTTTAGCATCTGAAAGAATGACCAAGTGGCGGGTTTAAGCATAATGCAATGCAGGTAGGTTATGTTAGCAGTGCTGTAGCATATACCCACACCACAGGACCTCAGCATGGTTAAAATTACTCATCAAGAAATCCATGACCCTAAACTTGCAGGATCTGAACCAAGCTGTTAATAATAGGGTCTCTCAAAGATCTCTCATTCATAGGACCATATTAAGTTAAAGCCAACATGACAGCACATAACAAACCCGTCTATGAAGACCCATCTATACTCAAGATAAAACTAGGCCCACTGCTTTAAATGCAAAACTACCTCTCAAAACGTTTGGGGGGGGGGGTGCTTAAAAGCAAAAGGGTGACATGGACCCAAGGGCACTGACTTCACTCTACATTTATTTCTTCTCTCCATACAGTGTCTTCTCCAACCAGAATCATTTCCACTACTAGAGTCTGGCTGACAGAAAACTCATCAGATGCTAAAGTGCCAGGAAGTAAGTGGCACAACACAGGAAGGTCCCTAGGGATGAGTGAATCCGTCCATTTCCAGCTCAGGTCACTTTCTCTTGATATTTGTTTTTTAAAAAAATTCTGTGCCACAGTACTCTATAATTTAAAACAAATCCTCTCAAAATACCATGGCTTTAAAGAAGCACTTGTCAAGTTTAAACTGCAAAGTTAATTTGTACTGTAACATTTGGAGAAATGCAAAATCTGGTGGTCATTAAGTTCTGATCAGCATTTGGAAATTTTGTTTGTCTTTGAACCATAATGCCAGAATCCCCCAGTTCCATACATTAGCCGGAAAGGAGTGGATCAGGTTGCTGTGAATGGATAGAGGCTGGAATCCTGGTGGTCCATATTCCTCAAACATCTCTAGAGAGTTTAGCCTAAAGACTGAGGCAGCGTTATCACATTTAGAATGACAGGGCTGCTACCATTACATCTACTTTGCCTATTCTACACTATCATTTTATAAAGAAGAACCACAAATAAGGGTCTTTAAAACCAATCTGGTTCCCTGAGTACCCCCAACTAGGCTGCAGTGTCCAGCTCAAAGACCAGAGCTGGCTGGTATGAAGGCTGCCTGCTACCAAGGAACCTGGATGGCAGTTCACTTTGTTCCTACCCTACCATCATTTATCCTCTCCTCAAAGTGGTCCTTTTTTGAAGTTGGAGATGCTTAAACCTGCTGCTTACTAAAGCATGACAAGTCTTTGGATTTCACTTTTTATGGTAACAGAACACAAAGCCCCCTTCAACCTGCACTTCTCCAAAAGTTTCTCAGCAAGGATGTTGCCATCCACAGTCCAGTCTACAACTATTGTTGTTATCTGATCCACTTGTATTCACTCATTGGTGCTAAGACATGGTTTAGAGCTAGGTCATCTAGTCACAACTAGTTCTTCTCCTCTCATTCTCATTCTCTCTCTCTTTGGCTTTCCTCACAAACATACGTTTACCAACTACTGATGATGATGCCATCAGTGGACACAAAACTCTACACAGAGAAGAGGACAATGTCTGTCCCAAGAAGCTTACAGTCCACCATATTTATACTCCATTGCCACCATCTGCAGTAGCTCCCAAATATCAGGACTCATTCTTGCCATCTTATTTTGTCAGTGGACAGTCACCTGTCTGTATTCATTTATAGTTTTAGTCCCTTATAACAGGTCACCTCCAAAATTAAAATCACCATACTGATGGAAAGGCTTAGTTTAGTCCTTAAAATGGATGCTTTGTGATGCAAGCAAAATTAAAATCATCCTTTAAATCTGACCTGCATTGTGGAACATTAGCAGTAGTTCCATTTTAAATCAGGCCTTTCCATCAGACTGTAGCAGAAGTGAAGGAGAGCAACCATTTACTCTGCTAAGAACCCAATGCCAATGCTTCTTCCTTCATCAACTGCTCTGACAGCCACCCTTCTATCAGGCTGCCAACAGAAGGAGGGATAGAAAACAAAGCCATTCTATCTGCTCTGCTCAGACACCAACAGCTTCTGGCTCTTCTTCTCCTGCACCTGTTTCTGTTCCAGTAAGAACTTAGTAACTTAAAAACTAGTCCCCAAGTTTGCTCCCCCCCGCACTTCCCTCCTTTTCTTTTTGCAATTTATCTTTTAGACTGTAAGCCTCCAGACAGGTGCTTCTTCATTATGGACTCTCTTAAGTTGTTCTGTGAACCTTTTTGCCTAAAGAGTGGGACAAAAATGCTCTAAATAGAAAATAAAGAATAAATAATTGGCTTCTTGGCCAGTTACCCTGTTTCACTAGGATAATATAATGATAATATAATGACTGACAATATAATGATTCTTCCACAAGTCATTACAAAGCAGTCACTACAGAGGCAAAAACTTAATATTTCAGACGAAAATGGCACTACAAATCTGCCTCATGCATTCTACAGTGCTGTCTTCTTTAAACAGGCTTATCAAAAGAAGAATGGTAGTACTAAAGAGTTATAAGAGAATAAACCTGAGGCAAATGTGAATTTTGTTTTAAAACAAAGCTATGTTCTCCCCACCAGGTAGCGATGAAAGAAAGAAATAAAGAACCCCAGATATTTTACTTTCTGAACTGTTGTCCTTGACACTCAGTGTCTCCTATACCTTTGAACCAAGCTCCAGGCTTGAACAGCGCCTTCTTCAATGCCATGTAGAGATGGAAGTTGAGTCGTTTATATTCAGCAATATCATCTCTGATTCGTGGGAGAAGGACCAGATTGTAGAACCGCTGGGCCATCTTCTCTTTCAGATTTGAAGAAAAGATTCTGAGATGAATAACAAAGGCATGAGGGTAAAAGAGAGAAGAATGGGAAGGGAAGGAGAAAACGCTCATATAAGAAATCTGAGGCACAAATACAGAATGTGTTTCCTTGTTCTCATACTATAAATACACAGACTAACAAGGCTGCATCCATACTATTCTTCCCCTCTTGACCTTAGACACTATCATTCTCTGGGGTTTGGAGTATTTCATTCATTTGCAAAATTTCTATACTGCCTTTTAGTACCTATACTCAGTGCAGTTTACAAATAAAATGTAAAACCTAACAGAATAAAATAAAATAAAATCTCAAACAATGAGAAAATAAATTAAAAACCAGATCCTAAACTTCTTTGGTTATCATAAAATTCTTTATGAAAACTGTTTATTATTTAATAATTTTTTAAAATTCTTTACGGCATGCATATGTGGTATACCACAGTGGAACAACAGCCACGAAAGAGCACTTACAGCTACCCCTAAAGGCTTCTCTATAAGAGGTGATCAATCTTTGCAATGGCTTATGTTTTCAGCCAGTAGTACTCTGCACTGTGTCAGTAGCAAAGGAGAAACCAAAATTCTGTATGTGAAAGCACACAGAATGGGCATCAGACGCATTAATACTTGTGGCTTCCTGCAACTAAACACAGTGGTTTATTCCACAGATCTGAGAACTGCAGTCTGTTTGGGCCTTTCTAGTTTTAAGAGGTAGCACTAGAAAGGCCATTTTAATCTCACTCTGAACACATTCTTTGATAAGTATATATAAACAGAAATTACCCAAGTAGAAAAAAAATTTTTTGTTTTGTTTTTTAACACAAGAAAAGCTGCATGTGCTGCAATAACAATCAGGAACCCTTTCACACCACACCACTACAGAACTAACTGCCATGGCTGCATCCCATGACATCCTGTGGTCTGTAGTCTGGTAAAACACTCACTAGAGCTCTCTGGCTGAGAATTCTAGACACTACTCTCTAAATTGCAGATCCCAGAATTCCACAGGATGTTGCCATGGCAGTTGAACTGCAATCAGAGTGCTACAACTGTGAAGCATGAAAAGGTCCCAAGAGTGGTAAACATGCCACACAAATAGCAGGTCAGTGAAAGGGAAAGCAGTGCTCAGGAATGACACTTGAGCATAAGCTGGGGTATATATGCATGGGAGGGGGCAAATGTACATACGCACACATATTAATACTAAGATCCCAAGCTAAAAGGAAGCTAACTGTTGGCAATATAAATAAGAATTGGTCTATAATTACATTACGTACTCCAGGCATAGGACTGTGTAAATCTTGAAGAAAAAAATAACAATTGACACTGAAACATAGACCCCTGCTCCTTTTCCCCCACTTCTATAATTCAAACATAAGCATGTTGATATTGCAGTACTAAGTTTTGGCTAAACAATCTAATGCTGGAGAAATAACTATGGAGCAGGAAAAAAAATATGAATCTATAGCATTGTGACAGCTCATGGAATGATGGAGAACATGAAGACTCAAGACACTACTCAAGACTCGAGACACTGCCACAAACTGGAACGAGTAACTTTGGGGGGCCTCGTGGCCAATTTTGTGGGCTGCAAAAACAGACTTGATCCAATGTTGCACTCTGTCTTCCCCTGTTGTAAATAACATAAAATTTCCCACCTCGTTGCCTGGTACATGGCGGCCGCTGTCCACGTTTCTGGCTCTGTGATATAGAGGATCTGCTCCCAGTTGGACAACGCTGGGATGATCTTGAAGGCTTTGGGTAGTTTTCCACTCCTGTATTTGGAGAGTACCTTTAGAACAATTTTACAATGTTATGTAAGAAAGATAAACAGGCATGATGGCTGTAGTTTGACATTTATTCCTACTGCTTGCAAAGTTTTACATTAAAATATTTTAATAACCATTCAGAGGCATCATTCAGAATTCCTCACACATTAGCAAAAATTACTCTAATCGATAATCTGCAGCAATGATAAATTATTTTAAAAGGCAGCATTAGGCAGACATGAAGTAACAGTTACTCTTCCCCTACCTACCATAACGGTTTATCACCTTCAAACAAACATAACGCTAGAATTATGGTTATATAGCTCTACAGCAGATGGCTTTAGGTTGACCTTATATGTATATGGGTGTGTACACACCTATGTTACCCGTATACACGTATACCCCAATTTGCACAAAAATAAGTGTCATTCTTACTTCTCTGACACCCTTGTAGACCTCTACAACACGAGGATTAAGCTGCGGCATGGGGCGACCAGATATTTCTGACATCACAGTCTCCACTTCTGTCTGTTTCTCTGTAATTTTCTCCATTATAATGTCTGCCAAGGTGCGCCTAATGAATAGTGAAAGGAAACAAAACGAAGCAAAGAAATTTGTAACCCCCTCATTAGCAAATCAAGCAGCAATAGGATTTCTGTTCTTTTTTCTAACTAAGGAAGATGAAGCTACAAGACCCATTTCAAAGTGGCTTCAGAGCAGGATATAGAGTTAAGACTGCGATGGTCACTTTAGTGGATGATCTTTGTCTAGCACCAACAGGGGGAATGTGCTCCTGCTGGTGCTTTTGGATCTCTCATCTCAGCAGCATTTGATACCATCAACCATGGTATCCTTCTGGAAAACCTGAGGGGTCTGGAAATTGAAGACACTGTGCTTTGGTAGTTCCGGTCCAATCTCTTGGGCAGGTTCCACATGGTGGTGCTTGGGGATAGCTGCCCCTCAAAAAAGGAGCTGCTATATGGCATGCCACAAGGTGCTATTCTATTCCCAATGCTATTCAACATCTACATGAAACTGTCTGGAGAGATCATCTGGAGGTATGGAGCAGGGTATGCTATCAGTATGATGATGACACCCAAATATATTTAACCATGCCTTCAAAACCAGCTTCAGCTAAGGATAGTGTGTCTCCTCTTAAGGAATGCCTGGAGGAAGTAATGGGCTGGATTAGGAAAAATTAACCAAAGCTGAATCCAGACAAGATGGAGGTGCTTACTGTCAAGGTTCCTAACCCAAGTTCAGAGATTTGTCAACCAGTCCTGGATGCCCCCCTCCCCCCCGAAAGACTGTGTTTGCCATCTGCGAGTGCTTTTGGATCACTGGGGAATATACATACAATTCCAAACAAAAAGGCTTTAGATTTGGTCCTCCAGCTACCAATGCAATATTCAAAGTTAGCATCTCTTATATAATAACTAAAGCACCATCTGCTGGCTAAAGAAAAAATGAAACAAATCAAAATAGAATCGCAAGTGCTAACTGTAGTAGATTTTATTCTTCCCCACGGACTTCTAGGATTTGAGGAAACAATGCCAACACTCTGCATCTGTTTCCCCAAACCTGGCAGTAACATAACTCTTGAACTACATATCCTTTACAAGCTAGTTGACGGATACAGTATTAACAGGTAAACTGCTTCTATGTGTTCTCTCTCTACCCCCCATTCATCTTCGTGGACATTCTTACATACATGAAGTCACTGTTGTTCCAGTGATATCAGCATCATCAAGAATATGGGAATAGTTGCAATCCCATATCAGATGGACCTGCATCACTATCTTGTGTGGAATTCTCTCCTTACACTCTATTGCAGGCACACAAGAGGTGAAGCATTTCCATGCAGAAAGAATTTGAGGACACCACAAGACCTGTCAATGGAGTGAAACACTTGTACACTGAAGCCTCCTAGGAATGAAAAAAGAAATTACGCAAATCTTTTCAAGTATAATCAATATGTGACAGCTCTCCATCTAGGAGAGAACAGTCTTTAACTTAGCAGTGATAATTGGGACAAGGAATTAAATACATGATAAGATCTACAAAAAAAAATTGAGGTACCTGGGTACTTGGAAGTCTAAGAATTTTAACTGACTTGCACATAGCCCCAAACAAATATTAACTATGACAACATAATGACTCGCATTAACTCATTCTTCAGAATGTAAGTAAGTGTTTCATTTGTTCTACTGCATGCATGTGATTTGTTATTTCAGAGTTGTGCTTTTATGAGGGTTATAAGCTGCTCTATTGTGCTGTGGTGAAGGGTGGGATACGCATCAAATTAAAAAAAATGTGTGCTGTCCTGAGAAGAAGGAGGCTTTTATACATTCTTAAAAAGGTCAATACAGACTAGAGGCAATTAGGTGAAGCTTCTCTTCTGTACCAACAGTCCGTTCATTTCCATAAATCAGTTAATCTCACCACCACCACAACAAAAATCACTTTAAAAAAGGCATCTCTATCACAATGGCAACATTCTAAGCATAAACCAAGATCTGGTCCTCTGTGTCTCACCTCAATGGTGGGTTTTTATTCATGAACATTTCAATGGCTTTTTCATCCTCTGGATTCACAGTCATCTCCTCACAATACTCTCCCTTCTCCATGGCTGCGGCTTTCTCCAGTGATGGCCATTCATCATCATCATCTGTATCTGAATCTCCATCCTTCGAAGAAGGTCCTAGAAGAGGCAGGACAAAATTGGCTCCACATATTTAGCAAAACAAGCTATTGCCTCTATATTAAGAAAAACACTGTTTTTCTTTTCTTTTCTTTGTATCAAACTGCAGCAGGTTGGATCCAACAGAACAATTTTCACCCTAAGCCATCTGAATCCATCCTGGATCCATTGCATGATTTGCCAGTCACTGGTCATTGAGGAAAGCATGTGTTCATCAAATCCACTCAAAATGGAACCTGTCTAGGGGCCCAGATTAATCTCTGAAGCCTTGCTCCAAGTCTCATTGCTTCAGGTATGTAAAAACAGGAGCCAAAACCTCTGAAATCCTTCTCACAAAAGTCACCTGGTATAATGTTTATCCTTCTTTTGGCATTAAAAAATCTTTTTAATTTTCTCAGACTTTAACAATGTTGACGTAGCATTTTGGTTTTATGTAGATACTTTATTATAACTTGCTGTGCTTTGTTTCACTGTGACTTGATATTATTTTGCAAGCCAAAAACATCTGAATAAAAAATCCTTAAATAAATATAACAAATATCTCTAAATATCAGGTTAATCATAAAGGTGTCACAGGAGAAGCAGATCTATTCCTATCAGGGCAGGGCAGGGCAGGGCCTACTATTCAATACAATTATATGGCTATTATAGGCAGTTTCTTAAAAGTGTTACAAAACAGCAGCAAACTCCCTGTTATTAAATATATTGGGATATTTTTAATTGCTGTTGTGTAACTTCCAAGTTGTTTCTGACTTCTGGCAACCCCAAATCTGATCACTGGGTTTTCTTGGCAAATTCTGTTCAAAGGGGGTTTGTCATCACTTTTTGAGGCTGAGAGTGTGGCCTGTCTAAGGTCACTCAATGGGTTTCCATGGCCAAGTGCACACTCAAATCCTGGCCTCTCAGTGCCCCAGTCCAACACTTATATCCGTATTCCACATCTGCTCGTGTTTTTATCCCAAGCATAGAGAAAGACGCATGCGGGATCATCCGCATCAGATGCCAAAATAATATCTGAACAGTCTTGGGTATCATGCACCCTGATAATGGGAGGAGCACACCATTTACTACTATATTTTCCACAAAGAGTGCACTTAAGAAGCTTTTTCTGGCTAAGGGAAGTTCTTAATACTAGCAAAGAATGTGAAGTAGCCTGCCACTGAATCAGCACACAGAACCATCCAGCAGCATATTGCTTTCCTCTAAAAGGAAAGCAGCTTGCCAAGGGCATTTTCCACAGGTTGCTGGCAACTAAAAGTGGGGCATACAGCTTTTGCAAATAAAACAGCCATTCTGCCACTGAGCCAGCATGGTGTAGCAGTTCAAGAGTTCAACTATGACCCTGGTGACCAGTATTCGATTCCCCACTTGGCCATGGAAATCCACTGGGTGACCTAGGGCAATCACACACTCTCAGCTGCAAAAAAAAAAAAAAAAAACCTGTGACAGCTTTGCCTTAGGGTCACCGTAAGTCGGAAATGACCAGAAGGCACACAACCACCACCACCACCACCATCACCACTGGGTGCCTGCAACATTATCACATTATAACACACTTTTGACCATCATCCCACTGGTTGCAATAAAGATTTATCCCATACTTTAGCACTGTGTCCCCAAAATCCTGGTATCCTCCATGTGTCGCACTACCGCTAACATCATCCCTAAGCAGCCGGCTGGGGATTATGGTACCTATAGTCCAACACACCTGACAGATATTAGGTTTTTTGGAGCGGGGGGGGGAGTTGTCTCAACTGCTTTATTCAAGCTGCTGTCTTCCTCTCTGCACTCACCCAGGACGGTCGTCTTCTTCTTGGCTTCCTCGCTTCCGACGGCGCCGTGCTCGGCCTCCAGCTCCTCTTGCTGGATCCGAGCCTGTTCCAGGATCTTCCGAGAGAGCCTCTCGTCCACATACTCCTCCGTTTCCCCAGCCGCGCCTCCACCGCCATGCTGCCCGGCTTTACCCCGTCGTTTTACCCGCGTGATGGGCTTTACCGAACCACTCTGGAGGATCTGCTCGGCCAGCGGCACATTCCCCACCGCGGGGCCTGAACCGCCGGAGCCCCTCGGTCGCTTCACTTTAGGCATGACCGCCGCCGAAGGAGCCACGCACACGTGGGGAGGAAGGGCGACCGCGCATGCGTCCGAGGGGATTCTCCCGACCACAGAGATAAAAACAATAGACAGATGCATGGTATTGCCTGGATGGGCGATTTGTGAGTTCTCAAGCCAGTTCTAAATGTCCGCCCCTTGGCAAGGCGGAACTGACAGCTGCACACGGTAATCCGTGGAGGAATGTAAAATATTACTACTATCGGGACGACATCTGCGTGTTTTCTCCCTAAACAAAAGGCGTCAATAAAGGATGGACATTTTGCTGTTTCTGATAATAACACTTTCCCCGCTCCTTTAGACATTGTGAAAAGTGCCCGGCCCATGCAAGTTCCAGGGCAAATACAGTCCATTATTCTCAAGTCGTTCGTATGGGGAGTCAAGCAAGCCTCACAACGCCCCTTCAATAAAATCTAGTGCTAATACTGCAGGGTAGCAGAGGGAAAGAGTACTGTAAGCTGAACCTGCAGGTCGTTTCCGCCCTACACTGTTATAGCGCTATTATTCCACTTTCAACAGCCTGTGGAATCCTGACGTTTGGAGTTTACTGAGGCCAAAGAGCTCTCTGCTGAGAATTCTGATGCCTCTCCCTAAACTGCAAGTCCCAGGATTCCACAGGATGTTGAAAGTGGAATAATAGCACTGTAACAGTGTAGTGAGGAAATGGCAGCGGTTTCCAACCCTGAAGTGTGCGTTAGTTATAATACTCTTGTTGTTGTGTGCCTTCAGGTTGTTTCTGACTTATGGCGCCCCTATGGTGAAATTATCACAGGGTCTTCTGAGGCTGAGAGTGTGTGACATGTCCAGGATCATCCAGCGGGTTTCTGCGGCCAAACAGGGAATCTACCCTGGTCTCCAGGGTCATTGCCCAATGCTCAAACCACTACCCCACACTAGCTCTCTATTACGCTCTTTCCATGCATTATTATTATAGCTAAGTTATTATTTAGAAGTATTTGTTTATCACGACTCAGTCAACCAAGGCTCCCTTGGGAATGCACAGCAGATGGCATTCTTTAAAAACAGGTTGAAATAATTTTGAAAAGCCAACATGATTTTTAAAACTCCACATGGTTAAAATATTTCCAAAATCTAACTTTTTTTTTTAAATCCGCCTTGAGTCTCACTACTGAGAGATTTAAACGAATTACAACAACAACAACAATCAGCATCACCAATTGAGCTCAGAAGCAGATTGGAAGCCAGTGCTGTTGATGGAAAGACTAACGATATGTGATTCCCAACAGCACATCAGCCTGCATGCCACATTTTGTACTAGCTATAACTTCCAAATCCTTTTCTAGGGCATAAAAGCCCCACATGAGATTGAATTTTAGCTAAGCTCAGGGTGAAGTTTTAAGGTCAGTATTCAACAATTCTGCATTATAGTCCAGTCCACGCTTTAGTGTCTTCTGTCTAAATGCCCTAAAGGCACCAGATCCCGTCTGATCTTTGAAGCTACTAAGTAAGGTCAGATCTGGTTGGTACTTGAATGGGAGACTGCCAAATAATACCAGGTACTGTGGGCTGTATTTCAGAGGAAGGAACTGGCAAAACCAGCTCTGAGTATTCCTTCTCTAAGAAAACTCTATTAAATTCATGGGGTCACCATAAGTCGTCAGGTGACTTAAAGGTGCATACACATACAGTATACATAGAATGATATAACTGAACGGGAAAACAGTTTGAAACAAAATGAAAATGTATGACAAAAATGTTAGAGATGTGAGCACCCTATTTTAAAGGTTGTAATGACAGTAAAGTTACCTGAAAGAATATTTTTATTCTAGTAACTCAAAGTGGACATAATAATGTAGCAGCTTTCCAGTTCTTGATAACTCTTTTCATCAGCCAAGAAAGTAAATATAAAAGAGAAAAGATAGACAGGTGTTGAGCCCATGGCGTTCGCCACTGATCACAGCCTTTAGTACCACATCATATGATCCAACTGCCCCTTATGAGCACGAACAGTACAGATTCATTCTCTGTTGTCCCAGTTTTTCAGCTGCTTTTAAAATGTCCCAGTTGCTTTCATCTCCTCCCATTTTCCTCCCTTTGTTCTGTGTGTACTTGAGTTGATGCAATTTGAGTTTAAACTGTAAAAAAAGTTTGCCCTCAGCTCAGCAGAAGAGAGAGGAAAGGAATCTTGCCCTTCCCAATAGGTTCAGGCAAAAGCAAACTGCAGCAGCTGCTCCTTGTGTTTTCTTTCTCAGTAGTACTGTAATTTTTCCCACCTTGACGATATTCTGGCCCTTTCCGTACTACACTGTTACAATGCCATGATTTCACTTTCAACATCCTGTGGAATCCTGGGGTTTGTAGTTTAGGGAGGGGCATTTAGAATTCTCTGCCAGAGAGCTCTGTGGCCTCAGCAAACTACAAACCCCAGAATTCCACAGGATGTTGAAAGTAGAATAATGGCACTATAACAGTGTAATGTGGAAAGGTCCTCTGACGTTCTTTGGCCACAGGTATCCCCGTTTTCATACATGAAATGTTGGAGGGTATGCAACATGAAACCTGGCGCTCTTCTTATGGCCAGCACTACTAACTCAAGGTATTTTAAAGCTAAGTCCATTAAGATGGAATATGGAAGGAAGTTTCATAGCATAGCTTCACATTAGGCTTTGTATGGTTTCAAGTTTTGTGCCTAGAACTCCTTGCCCTAAGGCAAGAGTGGTCACAGTGCCACATGCAAACCCTTTTCAAGTTATTTTTTGAGACCCTTGACTCTTCCAAACTCCCTGGATTGCACTTTTTTCTTTTCTTTTTGCCTGCTTCAAAGAACTGCCACATTTGGAAGCCTGCAGGCATGGCAACTCACTTTTTGCATAGGCTGCAGTCCCCCTCTTTCTACTCTTTAATGTGTGTGTGTGTGTGTGTGTGTGTTTTAAAAAAATAACCGTTTTGCAAAACTACCAGTGGACTTCGGGACATTTTGGGAGCTTCTAAGGACTTCGTTTTTGATGCTTTTTTGTTTGTTCGCTTGTTTTGCATTTTCAATGTGACCTCCGGAAGATTCCTGGGGCAGAAAATTTGTCCCAGTACTCACCACGGTTACCCTCTTCTGTCCTGAAGAAGGCTGACATGAAGAAACGAGTCAAGGCTAGTTCCTCCCCCGTTTTTCTGGGGTTTGTAGTTTCTTGAGGCCAAAGAGCTCTCCCCCGGGGAATTCCAACGCCCCTCCCTCAACTGCAAACCCCAGGATTCCACCGGAGGTTGAAAGTGGAATAACAGCACTATGGCCATTTCCGCACGAGTCTGTTCTAGCGCGATGATTCCACTTTCAACTTCCGATGGAATCATGGGGTTTGCAGTTTCGGGAGGGGCCAGTCTGTTACAGCGCGACGATTCCACTTTCAACCTCCCATGGAATCCTGGGGTTTGCAGTTTCGGGAGGGTCCCCTCCCGAAACTGCAAACCCCAGGATTCCATAGGAGGTTGAAAGTGGAATCATCGCGCTGTAACAGACTCGTGCGGAAACAGCCCAAGTCTTTTCGCAAGATCAGCCCCCCGACTCTTTCTTGGGCTGGAGGTGGTTGTGCATTACCTGCGGGGAACACCAGGGGGCCGGTGCTGGGGGGAGACTTTCCTCTTCCCCATCTGGCGCGATGACATCACTTCCTTTTTGTTTTCTTCGCAAAGAGTCCGAGTCGGAGGAGGCGAGGTTATGTGGTGCTCCTGGTTGGAGGCTGGTCTGCAGATGCCCTTTTGTCATCCCCAAAATTCGCTGCACGCGTAGAGGAGCCGAGGGGGGTTGGAAGTCGCCGTCGATCTCTGTACCGGAATTAACGCGTTCCCGCGTGGAGACCGTTGGAAACATGGGTGTTACCTGGTACGGCATTCCGACGCTGCGATAGTCAACCGTTTTGTCTTGAGAATGTAATATTTTGCTTAAAAAAAAAATGTTGGCGAACGTTAATTGCCTGCTAAGAGACTGGCTTCTGTGTGCGAGCTTCGCTATGCTCAGATTTTCAAAGCGGGGGAGGATACGACTTGGAACTGTAACGTGTGAACGAGCGAATGACGCGTGTCTGTAGTACTTAAATGAGAGCTGCCTCCGCCCGGGCGGAGGGTCGTGGAGAGAGGAAGCTGAGCGAGGTGGCATCACAGTGTGCCGCCACGTTCGATGCAACGCCCTTCATGGGAGACGGTGAACACCTTGGGGTGGGTCCGTTGAAGGGGATGCGCGCCCTGGAAAGGGGAGGCGGCTCATAAATGCAGTGCTAAAGCGAGTGTGGCGGGAGGGTGGTGGTTATGGGGAGGGAGGGAGAGAGCAGTCGAGGTGTGCGGGAGGGAAGATACCGAGAGCCGGGGTCTCTTGAGCCCTCCGCTGCTGCGGACTGCACCTTACTTTACTCCGTGTGCACGCCTGGCTTTTCATTTGCTTTTGGGTTGCTGTAGCAGGAGATCTCCTGTGGCTGTGTGTGTGTGTGTGTGTGTGTGTGTGTGTGTGTTGGGGGGTAACCCTTGATGCTGCAGCATCTTCATTACTTTGCTCTGGATTCATTGGTTAAAAAAGGCTGAAATGCAAGGGAGAATAAGAGGAACTGAGGCAGTGTGGTCTTGCAAAGGTGGATGGCTTGTCAGCACTGCAGATGGCTTTAAGTTTCTGTACGCATGTGGAATTTTATTCCTATTTCTTTTTTCTAACTAAGTGCTGGAGGTGGTTCTGTGGCCCCCTCCTCCCCTGTTTTATCCTTACAGCAGCCTTGTGAGGGAGGTCAGGCTGAGAAATAATGACTGGCTCAAGATGAACCAATGAATTTTGTAGCTGGGGTTTGAAACCTGCTTGGACCCATTCGCACTACAGATTCTTTTCTATTTATTTATTTGTAGTATTTTTGTATGGCCTCCCAGCCCACAAGGGCTCTTGAGGCAATGAACAAATAAAAACCAATTAAACAATACAAAGGTGAAAACATTTTTAAAAACACATTAAAATGTTTTTTAAAAACTCCTAAAATGAGTGTAAAAACAATCCTAAAATGCAAAAGAGATGGGCCCACCGTTGTTTCCTTGAGTAGGGAGTTCCACAGTCAAGATTCTGCTTCTGAGAAAGCCATGTTACATGTACCCCCGAACCTAACTTGCATGTGGTGTTGGAACATGCGACAGGGCCTCCTGTGAAGATCTCAGATTTCTGGCAGGCTCATATGGGAGGATGCAGTTTTTCACCTGTCTTGGCCCCAAGTCTTTTTAGGGCTTTTGTAGATCAACCCCAGCACCTGGAACTGAACTCAGAGGCAAATTAGAAGCCAGTGTAGTCCCTGCAGGATTGGTGTTAGATGATCTCTAAAATGCACACCTAACACCAGTCCGGCTGCTGCATTTTGCACTAGCTGCAGCTTCCAAATGCTTTTCAAGAACAGCCCATGTAGAGTGCATTACAGGAGTCTAATCAAGAGGTAACTAAGACATGAACCACTGTGGCCAGATCTGCCTTCCCAAAAAGCAGGCGCAGCCGACACACTAGACAAAGCTGGGCAGAGGTACTCCTGGCTACTGCAGCAACCCGGCTTTCCAAGTGCACTCGCAGTGCACTTGCAAGCTACAAATGTGATCTTTCAGAGAGAGAGCAACCCTGTCCCTAACAGGCTGTGATCCCAATCCCAGGTTGCTTTTCCTACTGCCCAGAAGCACTTTTGTTTTGTTTGGATTAAGCGTCAGTCTGTTCACCTGCATCCAGTCCTTCACTGCATCCAGACAATCATTCAGTGCTACTACAGCTCCTTGGCATCAGTTTTAAGAGGAGACATAGAGCTGGGTGTCATCAGCATACTGATGAGGCTGAACCCCAGAGCTCCTGACGACCTCTTCTAGCAACTTCATGTACATCTTGAAAAGCACAGGGGACAGTATTGACCCCTGTGGGAACCCCACAGGCTAATGACCAAAAAGCTGAACAACAGTTTCCCAGCACCGCCCTCTAGGAATATGCAGCCAAGAAAGATTGGAACCACTGCAAAACAGTGCCCCCAAGTTCCATACCAGCCAGATGACCCTGAAAAAGACCGTGGTTGGTGGTATTCTTATATATTAAATATTATACTTTTCCCCTCCCCATTCTACTAACGTGGAAAAACCACAAATAAAAACCATGAACAGGTGTTTTTTTAGACTCTGAGGACACTTCTCTAAGAATCTCTAGGTCCTCCAGTATGATTCTGTGGTCCACTTCTCTGGCAGAATTGCACTGGAGGACCTAGAGATTACTTGAGAGAACATATTTTATCCCTGTATTGGCAGGGGCAAATACAGTAAGAATTTTTAAGAAATAAAATAACCTGCATATAATCACATTAGTGAATGCTGAACCTGCAAAAGTGGAGGGCAGACTGTATATAGTATATCTTATATTTTATAGCAGTGCTATTCCACTTTAAGTGTCATGGTTCCATCCTATGGAATCCTGGGACTGGCAGTTTAGGGAGCAGGATTTAGAACTCTCAGCCAGAGTACTTCAGTGCCTCTCCAAACTAAAAGCCCCAGGATTCCATAGAATGAAGCCATGGTAGATAAAGTGGGAAAGAAGTGCTGTAATTGTATAATGTGAATGGCCCCCTGGTCTCTATAATCTCTGTGTAATACTGACCACCACGCTCTGCTAGGAACTGGCAGATTTTAGGTGAAATATCTAGCCTTTTTGTAGCACATGTGTCAATAACATAAATATATATGACACATTAAAGATCACAGAAGGAAATTCAACAGGAATTCTCTATAATAATATGATTTCAACTAACTGTTATATAGAATGGGTGCCAAACACCAACTCAGGAGGAGCAGTGCCAGTGAGAAGGTTCTGAACAGAATTTTGGGTGATGATCTTGGTAAATAAGGTAGTTTTGTACACAAGCAACATTGTATGCCTTATTTCTCTTCTGATAATCTGTATTGGCATACTATATTTTGTCAACCTGATGCCCTCCGGATGTGTTGGACAATAGCTTTCGTGGTCACTAGATAGTATGGCTAACAGTCAAGGACTGTGAGGACATCTTGAGGCAACCAATTGCCAGCTTTAGATAATTTAGACTAGTACAAATGTGTATGCTTTCACCAGGATAGCATCATTTTAGTGATTATATACCAACCTGGATAGTAATTAACAGACCAAGTAAATTCAGACAATGGTAAGGATTTAGTTTTCTGCTTTACTGCTAACAGTACATTTCCAAGATGTTAAAATAATACATCAGAGGCAAATATGGTTTTTATGATCTACTCTCATTTTTTCATTCAAATGTTTTATGATACCTTACAAAAAAATCATAAAAGTTAGCTTGTCATGAGCTCTTCATGATTGATTGATTGATTGATTGATTGAGAGAGAGAGAGAGAGAGAGAGAGAGAGTTATTTATTTATTTACTAGTGCACTTTTGGGGACTTGGCTATATCGCTTATTGTATGGCAACTCAGCAGCTTAAGGGGAAAGGAAAATCTCCTTGGTTCTAATCTGTTTTCCTGTTCATAACTGATGACTGCCTAGATGGCTGTTTGTAAGCCTCTGCTTATAGTAGTAACATAATAGTTGTAGCTATGAAATATTAGGATTTATTATTTTCCTGTTTTAGATCATCACCTAGGATGATGACTTTTGTTAACTGGGTTTGTAAGATACATTCCCTTTTCATGTATTTTTGTATAAACATTTTGGTGTGTTCAGTATACATCAGTTCTCATTTGTTCTATATTTATATTTTTAAAACTAAACTCAGGATATTTAAACAAATACAATATAAAGTAGGGGTTTTTTTGTTCATTTTGTTCATGCCTACTGATGAACAAGAATATGCAAGAAATCTGTGACATCTTAATTACAAGTCTAACATTATGAGGATGCTTGTAATACATGCCATTTTAGGAAGAGATATTTAGAATATTCAGCCAGAGGACTCTAATGCCTCACCAAACTGCTAATCCCAGGATCCCATAGGATGCAGCCATGGCAGTTAAAGTAGAATCATAGTGCTATAGTTATGTAGTATGAAAGTGCTCCTGGGAAATCTTGGATTTATGCAGTAGGAACAACAATTCCCCTCCTCCCTGGTTTGAGGCAACAGTGGTCTTTCTTTTTCTCTGAATGAACAGTTGGCAGATTGTACTAGTCCTGCGAACAGGATTGGAAACCAGGATCAAACCCTGGTTTCTAATTGTGCTTTACTGCACAAGTACACACTGCAGTTTGCCAATGGATGAAACATCAGGCCATTGGTCTCTCTGACTAATAAAAGAAGGCTTGGATCTTTGCATGCAAGACTGAAGTTTCCTGACTGCTTATTACATTAAGTACCAAGTCATGGTTTGGCTTTACATGTGAACCACTCTTTTAGGTTATGTCAGTCAGAAGGACAATACATCCTTTGTGTTAGACCTTTGTTTAATATTTTTTATCCTGTTGCACAATCCAAATCTGAAGTAGTGGTAGCAAAAATATACATTTTTATATAGCAGTGCTTTGAAAAGTCAATACTGTACATATATCCGCCCCAGATTGAAAACACCAGACCAGTATTCTATTTGTGAAAAATTCTTTTCCATATATTGTTACCTGAAAACATGACATTTAGTCATCATTTGTCAGCAAGTCACTTTAAATGGCAGTATTTGTAATTGCAGGCTTGTATGCAACCCTTGTCCAAGAGTTTCTATAAAATGAAGCATTTTGGCACAGAATGTTGAACAAAAATGAACTCCAAGAATGTAGAAACAGATCTTTTAGGTCTTACTTACAATTGTTGGGGAAGGAGGAACAGAGGCAACTTGAAGTAGAAGGGAAATACTTGTTCTGTGCAGGCCATCTTGAACCGTTCGTTGGAAAAGTAGAAAACAAATTCAACAAACAGATAAATAAGCTTTGGCTTTAATTCTGTTTTATTCACCAGTTTGAAGTAAGAGGGAAAATTAGTTGAGAAGAGACAGAGTGTTAAAGAAATCCTTTCCCTATGTCTTAATATCAGGCATAAACAATGCAACATCACAAAGAAGTCTGACTGTGGGTCTTTACATTTGCTCACATTTCTCTCCCTTTAGCTCCTTTCTTTTGTTGTCTTCTACCTTACTGAAATCTTATTTGTAAGATTCCTGGGGCAAGTACTTGCCTCTTTGTTTCTTCCTCCTCCTTATTATATGATTTGTTGTGTATGTTAATATGTAATATGCAATGGCACGTTAATCACAGAATCATAGAGTTGGAAGAGCACAGCAGCCGTCGAGTCCAACCTCCTGCCATGCAGAAACACGCACTCAAAGCAAATAGCCATCTGGTCTCTGTTTAAAAACCTCCAAAGAAGATGTCTCCACCACAGTCTGAGGCGACATATTTCACTGTCAAATGGCTCTTACCATCAGGAAGTTCTTCCTGCTGTTTAGGTGAAATCTCTTTTCCTGTAGCTTGAATCCATTGCTCCGTGTCCTAGTCTCTAGAACAGCAGAAAGCAAGCTTTTTCCATCTTCAACATGACATCCCTTCAGATATTTAAACCTGTTTATCATATCACCTCTTAACCTTCTTTTTATGAGGCTAAACATACCTAGCTCCCTCAGCTGCTCCTCATTGGGGATGGTCTCCAGACCCTTCACCATTTTGGTCGCCCTCCTCTGGACGTGTTCCAGCTTGTCAATAATGTGTAATGCAGACTTGTGTTTTCTTTGGTAACACATAAAGTGGAAAGTAGCTGTGATTCTTACTATGTAGATTTGAAACTTCTTTTCATTAAAGGTCTTTCTCCTTCGTTAGTGTGTCTCAGATACCTATAGCAGAGGGGAAGAGTGTCCAGCAAACTGTTGAAATCTTAACGAGGAAACTGGAATTACTTGGAGCAGAGAAACAAGGAACGTTCTGTGTAGACTGTGAAACATACCACACTGCAGCCTCCACAATGAGTAATCAAGGTAAACATTTAACCTTACATCTTAATTGGTGCTTTCAGATCCTTGAAGCGAATGTAATAGCGAGTGATTTGTGAGAGAAGATCTGCATTTATGTGCCCCAAGAAAAGGGCTTTGTGTATATATTTTCTGGAAATTGGATTTTCATCAAATTGAGGATGGTGTCATTGTGTCTAGTATGTAATTTGAATTTATTCTGTTGCATAAGTGTTAGTGTGGAGAAAAGTCAGGACACAAAAATCTGCCAACAGAAGAGTGGCTAAATTTTGTCTGTACCCCATTCACTATCAACAAAATTGCCATCATGCAGATTTGAACATTTAAAGAAGAATATATTGGATTCGTTTCATTTTCATCTCCTGAACATGAAATAATAATACAAAGAAAAGGTGAGATTTTTTTTTAAAAAGGCTATAGGCCCTTAGTGTGCATATTTTGTTGTGTCATGATAATATATTTTTGACTGAACATAAAGTAGTTCTGTGAGTAATGCTGCAAAAAGTACTAGCCCATAAAAACTTGCTACCTGACCCATGTCACTTATTGGCCATCTAAAGGGGGTAGAAAAAGGAACCAGCTTTTATAAAACTTAGTGATTAGTTCTCTGAAACTGATTATTACTTTCTATAGGGGATCTATGTAGAAGTTGGATCTTATGTCTATTTACCAGAAGCAACACCATATGAGTTTAATGGTATGGTGGGCTCACCATATATGTGGGAATTCTGTTCCAGGGATCCCTGTGAATAGGGAAATTTGTGAATGTTCATCATATCCCATTATATTCAGTAGTGGCAACAGGCACACAGCTGAGCATGGACATTGTCATTGCCATTTTAGGTATAGGGATGTGATGCTTTGCATGAGCTGGAAATTGCGCACATAGAGGTCGCAAGTAAGGAGGGCCCACTGTACTTACTTCCAAGTAAATGTGCATAGGACTATAGACTTGTTAGTGGGAAGCTCTTTTTTGCATTAATGTGCCTTTTCAAAAAGGTATAAATCCATAGGAAGTGAAACATTTGTCAGAGAGCTGGGATGTGTAGTTGATCACATTGAACTGAAAATCTGTTGATCAACTAAAAGGCTATTCCAATTAATCAGGAAACCCAACTTAATTTATAGTAATATAAATGCAGCCAGCCCTCCCCACTGGCAAGCTTACCTTCCACAGATTTGATTATTTGTGAGTTTTTCCCATCCCTGCCCCTTTCACACAACTCAGGCACTTCTTTTCTGGGGGAACCTTCTCTCTTAGTGGCTCCAATCAGGTTGTGCAGCCTCTGACTTGCCTCTGATCCTCTTCCACGTCTACCAGTCACTGCCTGGCCAGCTAAGGATGGCTCGCTGCCCAGTTTCTCAGCACCACAAACCCTCTGCTAAGACTGCAAAGAGTTGACTTTTTACAGAGGTAGTTGAAATCACAGTAAGAACATTTCACTAGAAAATTAAATGTTCTGGAGTGAAGTCACACCTTTCAATGTATTCAATGTACATGGCTCAGGAAGCTTGCCGTACTGAATTGCCAGTACATATGTTTTTGTTTTGCAGTTTTCTCATTAGTGAATTATTCTAACCCCTCGAGGTCAGCAAAGAGTTTGGGCACTTTTTTTTTTTACTACGTGTCTGTGAATCTCTGGTTTCTTAGTTATTTGAATGGTTTTATGTTAATACCATATGTCTCGTATCTGTTTCTGCATCTCCAAGATAATTCTGCTGCTCCTGAGCAAGTTAAAAATGCGGAGAAAAGCAGCAAAACACTAGCAGAGCTAAACATATTTGGGAATAAGGTGAAATGAAGTTGCATTGACTGAGGTAATGCATCAGTGCTGAACTAATGAGATTTTCTTTGCCCATCAAAGTTGAGAAAGAGAAGTTCTTTGAGATAAATACAACAGTTAATGCTTATTTCATTGTGCCTTGACAGTGGAATATATCCAGTGACCCACATCATTAGTATGGCTGTTAGGCCTTTGCCTGAAGCAAGTGTCTGTATTTTAGAAAACTATACGGCCATGTCCTGGTTTGGATACCAGTGCAACAAACCATAGTTTATCAGACTGGCAGTGATGAGCTTTATGCCTGTGCACATCCAGTTTCAGGACTGATATCCTGGGACTGAATTAAACTATAATTTCCTATGTCATGTGAGAGCTGAGCACAAAATAGGATGTGAAATCAGGATCAGATTAAAGGATATCAAAAGTTGGAGGTAGCCCTTTGTTAAGAATGACTGGCTGTTAAAAGGTCAAAGGAAGCCATGCTCTCCAAGATAATGGCCAGAAACAAGGAGGCTTTTGTCATCTTTACAAACAATCTCAAGAATAATTTCTACCTGTCTAAATACAGACAGAAGCTCATTTGCTTCCTTTGTAGCAATATTTTTCATAAATTGCTATTTTGGAGGAGCTTTCTGACTTCAAGTAGCAGAGGAAGTCATGTAGAAAATTCTGGATTATCTTGCCCAACCTCATGCCTGTCAGAATTTTTAGACTACAGCTACCACCATTACTGGTTGGGACTAATGCATGAAGTAGTCTGAAATGTTTATAAGGTACCTTTTGGGGGGCATGTATATGACAGAGTTCACCAGGGCAGTACAGTGTTGGGAAAAATCAATCCTGAACTGGACAAGTTTTCTTCCAGAGAAACTAATTCACCGTTTTTCATCTTCCCATTGAGGAATGCCCCATTAAACTTCTCAAGTATTCTAGGGTTCCCTGGAATAGCATTTGAAAAACTCTAGTTAGTAAATTGCTTCCCTTCCCAGCAGCCCTGACCAGCATGTTCAGCGGTGAGCAATGCTGGAAATTACAGTCCAACAATACCTTGAGGGACATCGTTTGCCCCCTTCTCTAGATAAACAAGGCTGATGAAGGTGGGAGCAGATGGCTCAGTGACAGATCATATACATGACATCTACACAGATCATGTACTCACAAGGCCCTGGGTTCAATCCCTTCTGTCTCTAGTTAAGGGTCTCCCATAAACAGACTGAACCAAGGCACAGGGGAAAAAAATCTATAATACTGTTCCTTGTGAGCAACAGCAGAAGCTTTTTATCAGAGCTCTTCTACTTTGCTTTTCAGTTGTTCACTCCCATTTGCTTGTATTTTGGTGGCGCAGTAGTTAAATGCTGGTACTGTAGCCACAAGGTTGTGAGTTCGATCCTGCCGGGCTCTAGGTTGACTCAGCCTCTCATCCTTCTGCAGGTTGGTAAAATTAGTACCCAGCTTTTGGGGGGCAATTAGCTAACACATTGTAAACTGCTTAGAGAACACTTAGCTGATAAGTGGTATAGAAATACACATGCTATCACTATTGCTATTGAATGCTCCAGCAGCTGAGAATATTTACATCAGTGGGTCTCATCTTTTGATCTTTCAAATATTTTGGATTTCAAGTCTCAGAAGCCCCAGGTACTATAGCTAGTGCTCAGGTATTCTGGAGACTGGAAATCAAAAACATCAGGAGGACCAAAGTTTGACATAACAGTAGAATTCTGACAGATATAAAGTAGCTATTTTTCATTGGGGAACCCAGTCTTTAAGAGTCAGTCTGTGTTTCAGCTTGCATGGAACTGAGTCAGTTCTTGGAGCTAATAGTGCTTGTTAATCCTTGCTTAGTTCAGAGTATTATTTTACTTATTTCTAAGATTGATTAGCTGTACTTGAGCTAAGAGACAATCTACGAGAAAAAGCACAATCCATTATAAAATTAAGCTCACCTTTAAAAATTAGTTGCTGATCAAGATTATACAGATGTGGACTGTCCAAATGCCTATTTGTTGTTGCTGTTCTGTGCCTTCAAGTCTTTTCTGACTTAGAATCGCCTTAAGATTCCCATATCATGAGATTTCCTGGGGCTAAGTGTCTGATGTGCCCAAGGTTATCCAGTGAGTTTCAGACCCCTACACCATGCTGATTCCCTACCTGTAAGTTAACCAGGATGAATTAGGGTGGAGAAAGACTGATGCATGCAACAAAGGGTCCACTGTGGCATCTAATTTAATTCAGGAGAGAGATGCCACCCAAAAAAGGAGAGGTCAATCAGAGTGTGAATACAAGAATTGTACAGATCAGTGTTGGTTAGGGTTATGAGCCTGATTTTACACAGCCATACCTTAATCCGCTGCTGGACTAAAGTGTATCTACATAAAGCTGCAGACATATCCTTAGAATCAAATGTAGGTTAATTTCTATTGAACTTCAGCCTTATTGTCAAAACTTTGTTAGAATGTAAGCCATAGTTTACAATAGGTAGGCATTCCTTCAGGGGCATTATATTGCTCACTGTCTGTTTTTTCCCCCCTAGTTATCTTTGGCCAGAATCCTCTTGGCACACAACTTTAGCAGTTGCACTTTTTCCAAAGTTTTGCAGTAGTGGCAAGGAGAGGTAGACAAATCTGCTAGTTGTAAGCAGCCTATTTTCTCCAACACCTTTTTTCTCTGACAGCCACTAGCCACTACCCTTTTCCTCCTACCACCATCCTGGCATAGTTACAACAATGTAGTACACCAACAAAGTTCTGGCATTTATCTTTAACCGTCAGACAGCTTCCTAGGTAAGACTACTCCTTGGCTGTTATAATGTTTATGTTGTTCATTTTTCTTTGGAATATGGGAGCCACAGTGTGAGAAATTAGGGAAGAAGCATGAAGAGACAAGAAGATGGCACACAGAAAGAGTGCTGGGTTGGGAAGAGCTATAATGGGCTAGCAAGAGAAGAGAGTTTCAGTGGTTACAGTCAAGGAGAAAATTAAGAGAGGGATGAGTCCAGTGGATACAGGAGTTATAAAGGAAAATGCATGGCCTATGAAACAGGAGGATCTTTGGTGGATTTGGGGAAGGAAAACATATGAAGAGACAGAGCGGAAGCTGAGTCATGGATTAAGGTCAGAACACAAGAGTGCAGAGGTGGAGATTAACCAAACCCGCAGTGTCAACCAGAGGTGCAAGATGTCTCAGTAGAATGTTTTAACGCCAAGAGTCTTGAGGTGAAAGAAGCCCACTTCTCAGGGAAAATAAGATGAAAAGTAATCTAGGAACCTGGGGCAAGGAGAGGACTTGCAAACTGTAAAGGCCATAATCGTGCTGCTTGATAAAGTTGAAGTAACCACTGTATTAGCCTAGTGAAATAAAGATGCATTCCTCTCTTTCTGCCACTTGTTTGTGGATGAGGTACTGGAACTCCACAATATGGGATTTGTTTTTAGGTTCTGCTTTTATTTGTTTTAAGTAGGTTTTTTAATTCTCTTTTAAGTTTTTAAGAGATAGCTGCATTAGTCTGTTTCAATATCGAAAGAAGGGGAGGAAGGGGGAAGAGTCTTGTGGCACCCTTAACTGATTTTACTGTGAGCTTTCATGAATGAGGTGAAATAGATAATCTTTTGGTTGTGCCTTTTAAATGGGATGATCTATCTTCTAATATTACTGTGAGCTGCCTTGAGTCTTGCTTTTGCGAGAAAGGCAGGATATGAATACAGTGAGTTAATTAAATAGAGTTTTGTGGCCTGTAGAAATAATGTCAATCAGGAAAGATAGTAAAAGTCTGGATAACAGGAGACACAAACCCAAGACTTTTTTTTATTGAAAAGTGGCTTCCATTCATTAATTTTAAAAATACAGGCACATACTCGAGAGAACCACTGGAACACCACCAAGATTTCTAGAGAGATGGTCTATATTTGACCACTTAATGGAGATGTGATTGGAGATCCTACTGCTTTGCCTAAAACTGTGATATGTAATAGCCATAAGATCTATGAGAAGGAAATAGTTCTAATGAGCACATTCTGGTTTGATTGATATTGAATGGCATTTTGCATTTCTTTATACCTTGTGGATTTTTGATTGTAATAAAATTTGATTTTAAACAACAACAACAACAAAGTAAAAAGTCTGGCATGCAGAACCCTTATCCTCCTTCCTTTTTAACAGCTTCATCATGCTTACCTTGGCTGGTAGAATTGGGGGCTTTCCAGGCAACAACTGTGCTTTTTAAAAAAGATAGGGGGAAAGGAGAGTGAGAATACACCCAACAGGATAACCCATGTATATACATCTGGAGTTTTGGGGGAATCAGAATGTTAATTTCATAATCCAGCCAACCAGGCAGGAGTTGGGGGTAGAGGTTCGGTCTCTGCCTTTCGGCCTCTGCCTTTCGGCCTCTGCCTTTGCCTTTTGTGCACAGACCTCTGAATGTCCCTAGAGAAGGAGAATAAAGAATACACTTATCTCGGTAGGCTAACTTTGAAGTACATTTTCTTGAAAACTGTTACAACAACAAGTCTTATTCCTTCACTTTATAGGTATCTAATTGTACACAATTAGGCAACTGATACCAGTATCTCAGAGAAATTCTCATTGCTTGTCTTTTCAGGGAGAGGGATATTGCAAGGAAATGTAGAATGTTATGTGAATTACATAAGCCAAAATAGTTTACTTCCCTAAATCAAAGGGTTCTCTGGGTGGTTTATGAATCATAGCACTTTGAAGAATTGTTCCGTCCCCACTTTGCTCATTTCCCTCCATCTTGTGCAATAATGTTGTTCAGTCTACTTCCACGTCAATGAATTGCTCTTTGAAGGATATACTCCAGAATGAGCAAATATTATTTTGTCTTAGAACTGTGGTTCTTTTAGTAAAATAAAGTCACTTATGTTTTGCTTACGCAGAAAGGCATTCAGCAATCAGTGCACAGTCAATCTTTAATGAGTAACATAAGAGATTCTGTCATGGAATCAACGGTTTGAAACGAAAACGACAAAGAAAAATGTAACAGATGTTTCATTTTAAAGCATGTAAGAGAGAAGGAATATCCTTCTTGAAGCAGTAATAATGCTGCTCTTGTTTCAGGGCAGACTGCCAAGCTCATGTATGTGATGCACAATTCTGAATATCCCCTCAGCTGTTTCGCTCTCTTTGAAAATGGCCCCTGCCTCATAGCAGATGCCAACTTTGATGTCCTTATGGTGAAACTGAAAGGCTTCTTTCAAAATGCCAAAGGGAACAAGATAGAGAGCCGGGGCACCCGGTACCAGTACTGTGATTTCTTGGTGAAGGTTGGCACTGTTACCATGGGACCCAGTGCTCGTGGAATATCTGTGGAGGTAAGGATGCTTGTAAAATACGAAGATGACAGAGAAGTTATTGGCAAAGTGTGCAGTGATATATTATGGCCTAAGTTAAGACCACAGCTTGAAATGCAAGTAGTGTTACTTATTACTGTTTAAAAGTAACTGGCTACTGTTGCTTTTTGTTAAAAGAGTAACGTGTTGTTCCTTACTAATTAATTATTTTGATTTAATTTTAAGAAATACAAACATGGCCCAAATCCTTCAGTGTGACCTCCCAAAGCAACAATTTAGAAGTTACATGTAAACATTACAAGTAAATGTTGCTGTAATGTTACTGGAAAGTAATGAGGTTGCCAGTTATTATATTACCTTCTAAAAGTAACAATGCTGATAGTGTCATTACCCAAAAAATAATGCTTTGCAAGTGACATTTGTGCTTTTGAGGTATTGCTGCCACACTCTAGTCCAGGCACAGCAAACATTTTAGTGAATCAGGAAACAATTGCCTAAATATATAGGTTTTAACTTGTCTGGTTTGAGGCCAAGCCTCTTAGTTTGGAGAGACTGCCATAAGGCTCAACAGAAACCTGGGGTTTTTTTCCCTCTCCAAGCTAGGCTGGTCATACGGTTATTGTGTGCCTTCAAGTCGTTCCCAACTTACGGTGACCCTATCACAAGGTTTTCTTGGCCAGATTTTTTGTGGGGGGAGTTGTCTTTGCCTTCCCCTCAAGATGAGAGCATGTGACTTGTCAAGGTCATACAGTGGGCTTCCATAGCCAAGCAGGGATTTGAACCCTGGCTTCCAGAGTTGTGGTCCAGTCTCAAACCACTATACCACACATATATACCTAGCTAAAAGAGGAAAAACTTCATGAAAAATGAAGATAAAAAGACCCATATTTGTCTATGAATATATATTTATTGAGAATATTTATGTCCTGCTGGTCAGACAAGAACGTTCCCAGAGCAGCTTACAAACCATTCATTTGACAGGTCCCTGTCCTAAGGCTATCATCTAAAGAAGACATGACACATAAGGAAAAGGGGATCGCATTGGAGGGAGAGATTAAATCCATTAGATGCTAGCTGTTCCTCTTTCCCTCAGAGGCCAGAGAAATGGCAGTTGGAACAGAAGAAAATCCTTTCACCAGCCGCTGGGCCAAGACAGAATGGAACTGTATCTGGCTGATCATCTCTCCCTCAGAGGCCAGAGCACCGGCAGTTCTTTCTCAAAGCACAGTGGAACTAAGCCTGGCAGCTCTTCTCACCCCTAGAGCTCAGATGTTATATATGCAATGTTATAAGTGCAGATTTAGAAACAATTCTTATATTTTCCTCTGGCAACCCTTAAAACAGAGGAATGTCCTTTAAGTAGCCCAGATGGCCAACTTACTCAGAGCTAATAGATGGATCTGCACACACAGGTCTTGCACCAGGGTGGTCAAGGATTTGGGAGGGAAGCACATGAAATTTCATGTTGTTGTTCTCCATCCTCCCAACTTTGGTGAAGAAATGCCATCTCAAAAAAGACATTGTTGTCTTGTACTAATTTCCTTCCTATACATGCTGCAAAGACTGACTCTCCTCTCATGGTCTTTATCTCTGTATATAATTATGGCTTTAGTACAGTTGGATTTGCATTATTATATTTAGGTGCTGCCATGTAGTATAAGAAAATAATGGAACTTTCATGTTTTCATCATGAAAAAACTCATTTGTTATAATGTTTTAATGGATCTTTGGCTTAGCAATCCAGTAACCTCTTTAACATTCTCCCAAAGGCCTAATTCTGCTTGCTTATAAAATTGCCTAATGAACAAGATTGATTCTGAATCATAACCCATCAGCATGAACTTAAGAAAATGTCATTCTCAAATTGTTGTTTGAAAGTTGTTTGTGCCAATTTTACAGTATAGTTTTGACTTTTAAGTAGGCCTAATTCAGTGCCTACAAAAAGCCGAATGTTAGAGTGGTTGGCACATTCTGTGCAGAAGCACATACATACACAAACCCACCACAGCCTTCTTTTCTGAATGACTGTCAACACTGCACTCCGTGATATCGGCAAAGTTGCTCTTGTGGGTTTTGAAGTAGCATCTCCACCAAAGATTCTACAGCTAAAAGACTAACACATCCATAGCGTTGTTTAATATTCACTTTCTGGGTCAGTTTGTTAGTAATGTGAGCACTGCATAGTGTAGAACGGAGTGGGTAATATCCCCATATCTGGAGGCTGCACACACTCCTTATTGGACCTGAGAGGGCTACCACTTCCCACCAAACCTCCTCATTTTTTTTTAAAAGAAAACTTTTTTACTGAAAAAGCTCTACACAGTGTAGGGACCAGCTTCACTCACTTCTGAGGTCCTTTCTGGCATCTTTTAAGTTCAGGAGAGGTCTTTTTCCCCAGACAAAATAAGTGGACCTACCATAGCTTTAACAGTAAAATTAGCTGTTCGTTATCACTAGAGGACAGGGGAGCTTTCTCAAGTAATTTTTAAAAGACACACATTGCCTCCTTCTGTCATCACTACTTCCATTCCCATATTCTGTAGTTGTCTATACTCAGCTGACAGCTGTCCCTTCATCTGCCAAGTGTTAGTAAGGTATCCTTACTAGCAAATCCTCAACTTGGGAACCACCACCCCTCACATACTTTCAGCACTTGCCAAAGCCTAGATTTGATCAGCATCCAAAATAATAAGTATAAATTTTAATTTAATCAAACATTTTGTGCCTGCAGCTAATTTTAGTCACATGCTTATATATGAAAATAAGAAATATTTGTGATTCATCAGAAAGAGAGGACTATTTTATCGTATTCACTCTTACAGTATTTTGCACTCTATCCTGCCCCCCCCCTTCATTTACTCTTGCTTTGGAACATACTCTAATATTCCAGTGATAAGCTTTATTCTAAAAGTGAAACATAGCTAGAATGTGAGAGCAGCTGCTTGAATGTTCTCAACTCCCTCAGTACCCCTAGTCTCAGCATCTCCATTTTTCCCAAGCTTTCTTTACAATTTGTTCAGCTGGCAAGTAACTCCTTCCACTCTGTCGTCTAAAAAATGGATGAACTCTTCAATGCTCCTAATTATTATGCTGTTAAAGTAAATGGGATGGAAACATTAATTCTCTTCTGTGGAATTGTTAGCTCTGTGCTTTGAGGCTTCTCTGTCTGTTGCCAGGTGGAATACTGCCCATGTGTGGTGGCCAATGACTGTTGGAACCTGCTAATGGAGTTCATGCAAAGCTTCATGGGAAGTCATGCCCCTGGAATCCCTTCTGTGTTTGGCAATAAGCATGACAGCATCTACAGCCCAGCTGACACGATGGTACAGTACATGGAACTCTTCAACAAGATCCGTAAGCAGCAGCAGGTGCCTATTGCAGGGATTAGATGAGGAACCTTTATAAGGATTTTCTTCACGTGAGCAATGACATCATTGACTAGTCAGTCTGTTGAAGTCGCAGCTCCATTCTGGCGTTCTAGGTTTGTTTCCCTTTAAAACAATGCAGTTTTCCTCTTTTATAGGTAGAATTAATTCTGTCTCTTTCCTAAGAGTCAGGGTTGCAGGCCTTAGTGATAATGGCATATGTGGCTGGCTGTCTCACTGATTAGCCTTAGATTCTTCAAGCAGCAGTCCTGCAACAGAGTGGTAACAGAAGAAGAATTATCGTCTTGCAGAAAATAATAGGTTGGAATTAGTTCAAATGGCAGGATAGGCTTTGGATTTCCCCAGTTGGCTATGAGTGAACTTGACATTTCTGTCTGATAATATGAAAATATTTTAATATGCCTTTTATTGAAAAAGATCTATTTTCATGTATCATGAATTCTGTAGGTGATGCCTGTTAGCAAAATGTATCCTCAGATTACAGACATTTTATGTTTTGGATTAGAAACATACTGTAGTGTGTGTTGTTGAAATAAACACACAGCAACAGAGGACTCTGTTATCAGTGTTTAACTTGCTGGCCTTCCACTATCTTCATAAAGCTGTTGAGAGGATTAGCATGTTTGAGCTTTAGGATGTTATCACTGGAGTCTAGGAGTTCAAATCCTCTGCCTTCTAGTCTAGTATTGTAACTCTATCTGATGGAACAGAGAAAATCCCTCACCAGGCAGAACCTGTACAGAACCAAGACTTCAATCAAATTACAACAACATCAGCATTTTTCAAAGCTGAGGCCTAAAAGTACATACAAATGCAACTATCCAAGTTCTCAAAAATACTGAATATGTTGAGGAATCTAACTCTTACTGTGTTTCTGTGTCATAAAATATATTTGTTGTACACTGTTTTATTTTCCCTTTGCTCCTGCAGGTGCAAAGCCATTGTGCTGGTTCTTCCTCGAATTGTTGTTTTTGTATGCCTTCCAAAATACCCTTCCCTTAAAACTTCCCAAATTAAAGGGTAAATAACTTAGGATCTTCTCTGCTTATTTTTGGAATCCAGATCTTCATAAGAAATTTATTCTTGGGTAGATCATTTTATTCCACCTCATGGTAACTTCTCCCTTTCCTCTGATCTGCTTGTGTAAGTCTGATTTTGGCAACAGCCTGTAAGCATCAGCCCAAAAGTCCTAAAAGTAGTTAACGGAGATCTTAAGCTCTGAGAACCAGGTGCCACCATCTATATTATTTTAGTAATAGCCATTGGTGGAAATCACTGTACAGCTTTGGGACAGGGAGCATCAGGGTAAGGATCAAGTGCATTCGTAGACATGCCATCCATGGCGCAGGTTAATATTTGTTGATGCATCCCTGTGTCCTAACACTGATATGCTTGTGACAAAATCTGGTTGTGGAAGGATACTTTGCTTTGGATGTTGCACAGTAGAGGATGGTAGAGGAAGTACTAATTAGGGCTTACCCTGGTTGACTTTCAAGATCAGATGGGCTCTGTTGCCTTTAAGGTATTTAGGCCCTTAGGAGATATTAAACACTTCTTGTACCTCAATGCCCAGCTTGACTGAGGGGACAGCGCATGCTAGTAATTGCTTGTGATTCATGCCCATGCATGGATTCTGGCTTTAATTTAAAAAAATTAAAATGTATAAGTCTGTAGGAAAAAATACTTCTGGAGATATACAGGGGAAGATGCTGTCTTCTTACTTTGCTCAAAATGTAACATAGAAACTAGGCTTCTTTTCTGGATTCCGCTGCATCAGATTTCATGTGGACAGCATAATTCCCCAATACATTTGCAAATGAATTAAAAAGGAATGCATTGTTAATCAAAATCAGCAATATAGGCAGTGTGGTGAATGCTACATAAAAATAGGTCTATTATACAAAAAAGGAATGGGAAATAAAGTTTAATTGGAGAATATTGCCTTTAATTTTGGGAATTGTGCTCTCTCTCCACATTGCAGTGTGTTTTTGGTCTAAACCTTTACCATCACTAATTATGCTTGATTCATTGATGCTCAACCACAAATTCACATTAAAACTATACACACGGTCATGGTAAGGAGATACCAGTTAGGATCAGCATTATCCATTGGCTCTTTAAAAAAATGCCAAAGCTATTACTTACATATGGTTTTATTGGTAGACAGTCATTTCTTAAGACTGGATATCTAAACATTAAGGCACTTAGAAAAGCTTCCCAGTGTTTTCAGCCCTGTCCATTGGCCATGAGCCCAGAAACATCTGACAAGTTGATTCATAACATGTGTAGAAAAATGTTTGTACTGTAAGTAAATGAGTAGTTTTAACATACTAATAACTAAATTGAATCTGATCCATGAACTACATTTGACTTTAATAGATTTTGACTTCTCTGCTTGCTGATTAACTGCCTTGAGTAAAGGCTAAAGGCTCAGGCCTTTGGTTCATTGATATTGTGCTTTTAAGGGAGTTAACATAAGCCTCTGCTGTAAATGTGTTTATGTGGGAATAGATGTAAGGCTTCAGTGGGAGTTATGAATAAGTAATAGTATGCACGTCTGGGGCCCTGCTTGTAAAAAGAACGTAGTTTTTGTTTTTTCCATGATGCTGGTATTTATAACGAAGGATCAGCAGATTCCAAGATGTCAGAATCTAAGTCACATATCTTAGAAGTTTGGATATGGGCTTTCTGGAAGCTTAGTGGCCCTCATTCTGTAATCTTCTCAAGTCAGAGCTTGGACCAGCAAGGCTAAATTCTGATTTAAATTATATTCATATAATTCCACTGATATCAAAGCAATACTACTAGAGTGAATTGATGATTCTTAAAAATATCCTTAGTGTAAAATGCATGCTTGTTATCAGATACATGTGTGTAAAACATAACTGTGTGTGCGAGAGAGATGCTTTTTCCCTAACTACTTATGTTATGAAATGATCAGGTTTTGCTTCTGTGCACTGCAGAAGCAGGTGGTATATACATGTGTCCTTTGTGTGCCAGCAGACCTGCATGTGTGTGTGCTATCTGTTCCACAATACAAAACGTCTCTGAGAAGTAGCCTTCAATGGGTGCATTTTCATTTCTGTATAATTAGATTTCCCTGTTTTTCTTTCCCTCATCCTTTCCCTCATTCCCTTTCTTCAAAGTGGAGAGTGTGACTTGCCCAAGCCCACCCAACAGGCTTCCATGCCTGAGGAGGGATTTGAACCCTGGTCTCCTGAGTTGTAGCCCAATGCTCAAACCACCACACCAAGAGAAATTTTGGCCACATAAGCTATTAAAAATGTTCATTATCTGATTATTATATTTAGTACTTCATATTTCCCATTGCCTTCACATGATGAGAAATGTCTTTATTTCCCATTTTATCATTCTCATCAGCCCCATTTTTGCCTACTTCTCTTTGATGCACTACTCAAATGAGTCCCTTTTATTGATGTTCCTGCTTCTCTGTATAGCCAGTCTTCCACTCTCAGCTGCCCACTTAACTTTCTTTGACTTGCCTGTATCCATCTTGGTTCACTTTCTACCCCCTTTGCTCTTCATTAATTTCTTCCTGCATTATTGTTTGTAGCACTCCAGCCAGCAACTTTCTATCTGCAGTATGGTATGGCCTCTTTTCACTCACAACATTTCTGTATTCAGCCTTCAAATTCCTCCTTAAACCCCACATCCCCTGTGAAGCTTAGCCTCCCATTCCTCAGCCCCTATGGGAAAAGAGGCTAGTACCACAATCATATAGATGGGTTCAATATTTTTACCAATTTTCGATGTTTTTATACTGTGTTTCAAGGGAAAATCGAAGGTGGTTTACAAGATCAAATGTTAAAACGATGAAATACATAAATAAAACAGCAGCAAACATTCGAATAGTGTTAAATATCAATTTAAAACTTTAAAATGGGTATCCATTCATTTAAAAGAAGATTGGAACATTGTGGTCTTTAAAAGCCACTTCAGAAATAGGATGGAGACATAAAGGCTTTTTTGTTATCTCTTGCCCAGCAGTGGAATAGATGTTTCTGTTGGGCATGGGAGCAGGACCACTATGGTGGAGCCAAAGGCCTAGGAGGGTTCACTTAGTTCAGAAGCAGATATGCACCAAAGGCTGGAGGATCTTTTTCGGGTCCTTCCAACCCTTAGCAGGCCATGCTGTCTCTAGTTTTGCTAAGATGGAAATGATGTTCTGGAAATCACAAGTCACTTCTGTGTAGTTTGGGGGGATATTTTTGGTTGGTTTGGGGTACATATGGAGCAAAAATTTTTTTTTTCTACGAAAATCACACCCTGAGTAATCTTTTGGCTGAAAAATGAGATTTTCAGCTGAAGGAGGGGGAATCGGGGTTGGACGCCCAGCGGTGTGCATGCTGCACGTGACCAATGGGCCTGTATGTTTAATGATTTCCTCCTCTGATGTCAGTGCTGCTAGTCCCAGAAAATTCGTGATAGGGTCATCTTAGACTTGCCATAAGTCAGAAACGACTTGCAAGCAAACAACAATAACCACAGCAAGAAAGTCCTTTGTGTAGTCTTAATACTTGCCTAAATTGCATGAGGTAAGGGATAAGGAATATAGCCCAAGATACATCAGACATTGATAAGAAAATGTATAGCTACCTAAATGAATTTGTTTTCACAGCTGGATACATTGCATTTAGGATGTTGTTGTACCTTCAGAACCTCTCCTGTCTGAGAAATCCTGAAAACAGCTGAGATACCACAGACCTGGAAACTAGTAAATATTATCCAAAAAAGGGAGACAAAGAAACTATGAAACTACAGGCTGGTGTTCACCCTGAATTTGCTCAAATAATTTTTGATGGGAGAGCCAACAAATCTAGCAGATGATGTAGCATGTTACTCATTTTTCACAAGGATTTTTGAATAGATTTTTAAACCAGATACACTTAACAAGTACACATTTAAGGCTGATACAAAAAGCATGCTCTGTTAAATTCCCCTTAAACCAGTGGTGGTAAGATGCATTAACTATCGAAATGATTTGGGATCAAAGTGGGAATTAAAAAGTGCCTCAAGCCCTCAAACAGTGTGTTCTCGGGTTTTTTTGTTTGTTTGTTTTTTGTTCGTGTGTTTTTTGGTGTTTAATAGTCCCTTGAGAAAGAACTGGATCTAGCTGTGTATTCGCACAGGGCCTCTGAGGACTAACATTGAGGCAAGATGTGTTACCTGCCTCCAAAAATCTTCCTTCAATTTGTTTATACTTTTAAAGTGACTTATGTTTATGCACAGCTGGGGTCTACTATTAGGGATTAGTAGTTCTAGTTTCAGAGTATGTGTTATGTTTTACCACATCTGCTTCATATTAATGCAAGTTGGATATTGCAGAAGATGATTTGGGTATGCCGAGATTTACTAATACATATATAATCAGTTTCTTCCCTCAGTTGACATACCAAATTTTGTTTTGCAATCTATTGTTTGTTCCTTTACCATAGAAGAGCCCAGAAGCTTAGGTCTTTAAGAGATCTGGGTCCTAGGGATTTCCCCTCTCCACTTTGCCCTCCTCAGCACTGGAAGAATTCAGATAGAAGTTGGCAAGTCAGTGATGGAAATACCTGGATTGTGGACTCTTGAGACATGCAGGGGCCTGGCAGGGGTACATAGATAGGATCTATAGCAATAATCCTTTGCTGGGGCACAATAGTATAATAGGGTTAGAATAGCATATGTGAGTGTGCAAAAACAACAATTCAGTGGGCAAATAAAATAGTGAACTATAGATTAACCTAGGTTAGGTAAATCAAGCAATAAGAGATGGCAATGTAGAAATGTTCCTGGAGCAAGACACCTTTGTGCAGTCACTACAGTGTAGTATTTCACTCATCTGATATGAATATTAATCCCTGTGTTGTTGCTGTTATTAAAAATATTTATATCCCTCCCTGTATGTTGTGAAATGCAAGTTATGAAGCAGCTCTTAGATAAAATACAAAATATAATAATTTTAGTTATTTTAATGTTATTAAAATACTTATGTCCCACCCTATAGGTTGTGAAATGCAAGCTATAAAGTAGCTCTTAGATGAGCTATACTGTAAAAAAAAAAAAAGACTGCCCTAACAAAATGCAAACGGATGCTAGAAGCGTCAGCTCACCTTCTGCCATTATTGCTATTAATTCTATGAATAAGAAGGAATGCCTTCTCTTCGTGTCCTGCCAGAAATCTGAACTAAATCATAGCACCTCATGTGGTGAATGAATAAAACAAATCCCTAAATACCACAAAGGACTTCTGCTGCTTTGAAATCTCCCAAGTCTTCCTCCCATCCGCCACCCCCACCGCCTTCCTGTCTATCATTTTGGGCGTTGCTTTGGTAACTGAGAGCCTGGGGCGGGGGCAAGTCTACAGCCGCCAGCATCACCCCACCCACCCACTTGATCTCTCAGCTCAAAGTCTTCCTTTATGGATAGGAAGATGAGGAGATTCTAGGGAAATTGTTTCCTCTCTGTGCCAATCTCTTTGGTAGTGACAGCAAAAATCCCTGCATCTTGTCCTTTCTCCCTGTGGTCAGACTGAAATATAAAACGGGTGTAGTCAGAAGTTCATTGTCACTGACATTACCATCACTGCACTCTAGAACTGAACTGGTTTTCCATTCTCAGCTTCCAATGCATCAAATTAAAGGGTTTCACCATAGACAAGACCAGGCTTAATGCAAAAGCCATTTGTGACAAACCCATAAGAACTACTGATGGCTTTCTCATTAGACCGTATGTCACTGAGCACTTATGCTTTTCACCTTTTAAAAAGTTTTCTTCCTTTTCATATACTTCAGAAAACCATAAAATTAATCTGAAGTTCATTTAGAGATTGCCTGTTACTTGGGTAAATAAATGGAAAGATGTGGTATACCCGTGCTATCTCCCAACAAATGAGATTTGACTTTGGGAGATCTTTTTTCCCCATTTTTCTGACCACTTTCTGTGTGGAACCTAGTTGTTCGGTTGTTTTTGTGACTCCTGGATTTAGGAATTTGGTGGGAGTTGGCAGCATAGGCTGGATTAACATGCTTCCTGTCTGAAAATAGCAGTGAACTCTCCTTCACTGCAGGTGTTTAAATAGAGTTTGGATGACCAACTATTAAGAAGGCTTTAATGTAAATTCCTGTATTAGCAAGAGATTGGACTAGATGACCACTGGGACTCCTCCTAACTGTGATTCCAAGTGTTGTTTGGGCCCATTTGATGTTTGCCGTTAAGCACTGTCTCTTCTCTGCTTTTCTAAAACAACTCAAGAATTACAACCAGTATTTAAAAACCTGCACATGCTAATCCAAAGCATTAAATACATTTTTAAAAGAGAATCCAGAGAATACATATCAATGTATGCATTCTCTGGATACTGTTTAAATTTCTATGCTTTTCTTACTAATCAGCTTGGAAAAAAACAATCTTGCAATATTTGTGGCCTTAAAAATCTGTTGTGAGCTGCCTTGAGTCCCAAGCTGGGGCAAAGGCAAGGTATAAATATAATAATAAATAATTTAGGCAGGGGGGGAGTACGGTATAGTTCTCAAACAACTACTGACCCCTGCACCTGGAAATGTTCGATAAAATATATAAACTGATTCCCTAACAAAAAAAATCTCTGAAACAAATGAGGGTGTGTTCACACTGAAGGCCTAGCACTCCTATAAAAAAACATAGTATGGCCATTCCTTCTCTTTTCTTTTTAATAGATTTTTCTGGTAAGATGTTGGAAGAAGGTGTGGGAAACCACAGAAGTTTCCCCCCCAAGGATAAAGTAGAATGAATCTTTCTCCATTTCAGGATCAGTAGTACTGAACTGTATGTTTTTTACTGTGTGTCTAATTGATGCTGTGGGCAGTCTATTGTATATGTACACAGCTCATGTGGAATCTTTCTGTTCTGAGCTGTTGTTTGAAATGGTAGACAGAGTGGCCCCCACTGCTTTTAAGTAATTCCTCCAAATGAAATCCTGCTTCTCTGGATAGAGCTGCAGCATGTTAGACAGAATGTAAAGCAGTTGCATTCCTCACTTGTATCATCTTGCTTTGGTCTTGCTTTTTTTGCTGTTGCTTGTTTGGCTTCTTTCCTTTTGGAGAACAACATACTTAAAGCCAAAGTTGATATTATAATAAGCACACTGTTCCAAAAGTCTACCTTAACTAGTCACATTTATCTGAAGAAAAAGCAGCTGCAGGCCTGATCCACAATGCATGCATGCTCTTGATTGGGTCCTCTGCTGGTTTCCTGTCAAACCACATACTCCCTCCCATTACTGGTCCAGAAAAAGTGCTGGTTATGTACTTCCTGTGCTGGCATGGAGAAGTAGTATTAAAGTGGCTGTTTTCCCACAAGTCCCCCTGCCTTTTCACCCTTCTACTTGTTAAGAAAGCTGTTGTCTCCTGAGGACTTGATCTTATATTTCATTATTAAGTGTCATGTTAAAAGGCTGAAATTGTTAACAACTGAGGTGACTTTAAAAAAATAGCTTATATCTGAGAAAATATTTTAAAAGCAGAGTAAAGGCTGAGGTTTGCAATAGATCTCAGACTAAGGTACAGTTTTGAGTGATTCCAAAGACAGATGCCAGATTTCTTATCTGTCTAGGTTGATTTTATTGGCTAACTAGCGGAAAGGATAAAAAAAAAACAGGTGGACAAATTATGATTTTGGTTCAAGGTGGTTTGTGCTCTTGGTTGCTTTCAAATTATGGTTAGATTTATTTCATAGGTAAGAATTTAGGCAAAGAAGTCGGGGTGCAAAATGGTATAAAGGAATCCTGTACCATCTTTGAAAGACTAACTGAAAAAAAGGAATTTCTAGCATAAGCTTTTGTGGACTTCAGTCCATTTCATAAGATGCATCCAGAAGCAGTTTTGTGTGGTCTGAAAGATTCACTTCATTCATTCATTTCAGCAAGACTCATTTCAGTTCTGCTAGATGACCACAGACATATAATTAATAATCTAATAATAGATCACACACACATTTTATTGAAACAACATAAAACTATACTTCTGTATGAAATGGACTGAAGTCCACAAAAGTTTAGGCTAGAAATTTCTTTTTCTCAATCTCAAAGGTACTGAAAGATTCACTTACATCTTTTTATGCTCAGACAGACAAATGTAGCTATGTGTTTTAATACTACCAAGTAGAGATACTTAGAATCCTAAATCAGGTAGTAGACTCAAAACATGCTGTTTCCAAATTATTTTTAAAACATTGCCTTCATATACAGAAAGAAAGAACAAGAAGAATTGATTATTGCTGTTCCAACTGTTGGGCACGGCTGGCAAGCACCTCACAAAGTGTTGGGTTAAGCTGATGTTTCCTTGAGATAGAACCTTTTACAGCTAGCTGCTGGGCTCTAATGGGGTCCTTCACCCTCACTGCCTTGTTTCTGGAATTTCTTTTCCATAGGCTATGATCTTACACAGTGGCTTCTCAGGTTTCAGGGAAACATCTAAAAAGCTAGTAGTTATTCCTCCTCCTCCTCCTCCTCCTCTTCTATCTTTTGGTTTTCTCCCCCCAGACTCAAGTTGGCCTCTTTCTTTATGTTTTCTAATTCCCATGGCAACCAGAACAATTGCCAGCCTGCCTTTTACCCTGGGTTAACTTTCAATTGGCCAATCTTCACATAAGGTTCATTATACCACTTTCCATATTATTGGAATTGGGAAGTAAATATATATAGTAGAATTAAAGTGAATCCTGCTGAATTTGCACTCTTGTATGCAGACCACAGGAAATTACCATCAACTCACAGTTCACATGCTTATTCATTTTAAAAAAATGTGGATCCACTATGGTATGGTGCTGCCCTGCTTAAAAAAAAAGAACATGAATAGAAGGCTCTTTTTTTTACAGGGTGCCATTCCAAATCCACAGTCATCATTCACATCTGTGAATGAAATGTAAAAAACACAGAATGAAGTGTAAAAAATACAGAAATATCTTATATTTCCACTGTTGTTTAAAATCAGTGAACTGGGACCATCAAATCACTCATCTTCACACCTAGGGACACTACTTTGCATTGCAAATATGCAACATACTGTGTTTTTATATGAAATTTTTAATATGTTTTCTGTATGAAGATATCTTAATTCTACTATTACTGTGTAACTCACATTCACCTACATGGGAGACGCAATAAAAATAATAGATCTAGCACTACATGGCATAATTACAGCATAATATCTTGGATCTGGGGTTTGTTTTCTCTGTTATGTTGCAGTGATCTACAATCTAAGAACAGATCACGCAGTTCTGTCTGCACAAAGTGCACTGCAAAAATCACAACTAAACACATGGTGCCACTGGCATAAAAATATACATGAACCCCAGATTTTCACAGATTAAACCTATCTGTACATTGATTGCATAGTACATATTATAGAAACAACATTTAATGGCACTTTAATGAACTACAAACCTTGCTTTAGGGCATTCAAGACTCTGTTGGTGGCCTTGATGGTGCACCAAAAACATCCATTTACAACTTGCATATGTGCCTGCAAAATGATTTTTAAAAAGATCGATCACTTTATGGTGTAATAGCAATAGTGAAAACTACACATCTCAAGCAGATGAATCCTTGTGATTTTTCCACAAAGACATACCAAATGGACCATCTGATTACCACTTGCATCTGTGCCTGGCATAGTTGATTGCACTGCAGGAACTGGAGGGCCATATATGTCCCACCTTGCATTATATGAATGTATCATCCAGCATCTTAAACCACCATCATGCAAAAGTCTAAATATGAAATGTAGTTGTTTAAATATCCTACAGAAAATCCCATTGTTCATGAACAGATCACATCTGTGCTACAGATGAAATCAATCAGGATTTTCTGTTTCTAGGCTCATTGTCATAAAAGCATCGGTCTGAGGCACAGATTCTCATGATTTTTACACAGAGGCATTCCAAGTTTACAATCTAATCGTAATACATAATCATGTCCATGATTTAACATCACAGAAATAATTAGTGCACATAATTACTACATATTTATGACACAAACAGCTCTAATCCTTTTTCTTCAACATGCAAATGTCCCAGATCCACAGTACAATCACAGTGTGTGTACACTCTAGCATTTTAGTGACAAAAATACTGTAGTCATGATAAAGACTCTCATACATTCTCTTTGAATTTTAATGTAGGCTTCTCAAACATTTATGATATCTGGATACCATATTTTATGGTGTTAATCTCTGCTCCAGTGCACTGAGTCTCTGCAGTACTGAGAGAAGCACATCAAAGGATCATCTGATGCTACTATGCTTTCACTGTTTCTGTTCAGATCCAATAATTTATTTCAACAATGATCCTCTAAATTTATCTTATACATTAAAAAATGGTGATAATCCATGCCCTTTAGCACAATGCTGTCATCATGAAACAATGGATCCATGTTATAACATAAATTGTGGTTATGGATTTTAGCTGTAGTTTGGCAGAGTACATGACTGTTTCTATGTTTATGGCAGGGGCACAAAATACTGCCTGGGTTTACTTCTAACCTCCATGTGTCCATCAGTATGGATGTCAGCAATGATCAAATGATGGATTTGATGGGAACCAATGTAAAACCCAAAAGCATCTATGAATTGTATCCATAACTATGGAAAATGGCTTCTAATTTTGCACTGTTGTGTCCCAGCTTTGTGTGTGACATGGCAACCCGTGCAACTTCAAAACAGAAACTGATCTGTGGACTTGGAGGAACTCCATGCAAAAATCATGAGAATCCAGTCATCAGTTTTATCATATATGGAATGTGGAGGAGTGCTGAGGTATAAAGTCCCAGCCATTAGCCGTAGGTTGCTACCACCACTGCACTAGCACAATGTATGCCACTGGCCATGTGCCTGGCCACAGTGGTGATAGTGGGGAGTGGCTCTAAAACAGAGCACAGAACCTGAGCTCCTGACCACACTAGTCTGAGGGGAAGTGTGGCATAAACAGAGATGCAGCACACATAAGGACTCTGATCGACATCACTGATGCCATTGCCAAAAACCAGAGCAGACTGTCTGCCTTTACAGCAGTCCCAAGTTGAATAAAGCTTCAGACATATGAACCCCAACTTACTAGCTCTGATTTCTCAATTGTGCCAGTTTCACATCTGGCATGCTACATCAGCAGTGTGACAAGCATAATGACAATGGCAGGAGCAGAATATAGGTGCACTGGCCAGAGCTCTTGCTCAGTACTGGGAAGGCAAGTAGTCTGCCAGGAAATAAGGAAGTAGTATGGAGGGCCCACCTAGGCTGGGATGCTGAAAGCCAAAAGGTCTGATTATGCTCCATGACTGTGCCATTGCAAAACCATGAACTATTGTGATGTTTATGAAAAATTCAGTTGACAATGTGCTCTGTGAAAATTCAGGTTCTGTATTATAAGGATCCATAAAGCTCCTGTCCTGGATCTATTAAGAAAGAAGAGGCCATGTTGGTCCATTAGAAAAAATCTCCCATCAGGCCACACCTTTGTTAGGACCAACCAAAATGTTCCTCATAATAGCCAAACTCCGAGTTCTCCAGAAATCTTCACCAGGCTAATTTTGAAAAACAAAGTCTAGAGCTGTGATTTTAACAACAGAGTGACGGATACAGGCTAGGATTTGATGGTGGATTTGGGAACAAGACTCCATATGTTTACACCAATGTATTGCTACAGAGTGCTGAATATGGTTTGGGGAGGGTTCCCCCCCCCCAATGCAATCTATACACAGATGTGAGCTGTTATTTCAGAGAGAATCTACATAATTATGAGGATCAAAATCCGTATGTATTTGCTTCTCAATAGCACCACAATGAATCACAAATACAATCACGTTATTTATACATTGCAGTCAATGGATGAGGGTGTGTTCTGCAATCTGGTGGCAAATTTGAGGAAAATCAATGTGGTGATCCATATAAACACCATTTTCACGTTAAAAAAAAAACAGCAGTGCTTGAAGTCAGGGCATGCTAATTTTCCTGGAAAGTAGCAGTACATCCAAAACATCAATCTATTCATTCACTTTACGAGTAGCCCTAAAGCCAAAGCTTTTGGGGCTACATAGATAATAAAAACAGAAATGTTAAAACCAACATCTCCTTAAATAAATAAAAAATAATTTAAAAGCAGCAAAATTATTTTAAAACATGGACACAAGACTTTCAGTGTGCATTGCCCTGTCTCATTCATACAATCTTAATGGGGAGGCAGTGGATTCGGACAACAAAGTCTTCCAAATGTAACTTGGGATTTCCCTCCGCGATTTCGAGTTTTTCCTCCTTAACCAAAGAAAACTACATTTTGACCTCGCTTTTCCCCGTGTGATTTATGAAGCGGTGGCCTCCTCACCACGGCATGAATTTTTATGATCATCGCTTGTCGAGTAAAATACGACACTTCTTCAGCCACGCCGTCACCGACTAGAGAACCGAGGGGAGAAGAATCCCTCTCGGAGACAGACGGCCGTCACCCATGCCTGGCCCTGCATGGCTTCCAGTAGGCAAACGCACCCCGCATGACGCCCGTTGTGTGTGTACACGTGTGCTGGAGAGCCGTGTGAATCCGCCAGGTACTGCCCTTCTCTCAGGAATGCCATCGGCAGGTTACGAGCCGACACTCGACAGCCCCTTTTTTCCCGAACGAGCCCCTCAGCCGCGTCTTTCTCCCCGTTGCGGAGACTCTCCAGCCGAAAGAGACGCTGTCTGGGAGGCCTGCGCTGGAAAAAGAGACGCGCCGGCGGCCTCTGGAGAGGCGGGCGGGCGGGAGGCGGCGGATTATCGAAATGGGGCGCTGCGACTTTAAGAGTCCCTTTGTCTCTGAAACATCCTTATTTACCCTCCTGTGATTCAACCAAACTTAACCCCCCTTCCTCCGCCTCCGCCTCCCCCCCCCGCGATTCACAAAGCCTTTGGATGTCACAAACTCCAGGGGTGGAGCTAACGTATTCCCCAGCTAGTGAGAAACCCTTCTGGTCTGGAGATGGAAACTGGGATTTACCAGGCTCCGCAAATGCCGTAAGGTAGCCGTCAGTTAAACAGAGAGGGCGCGCGCGCGTGTTCACCCTCTTTACGCTGCTAGAGCAAACTGTTTTACAGACTCTTTTGATTCTCGATTAAGAACCTATACAACCCGACGCGTCACTAGCGTAAATCCGTGAGAGATCCCCGTTCCCGCTCTTTCCCCTTACACAAATGGCGTTAGAAAGAAAAGAACCTTCCCCTAGAAAACTCTTGGGAGCCCCCTTGCGCTGATGGCGTAAACGGCAACGTTGAGTAGCGAGTAGCCGTAGGGCGCCACAAATAGGGGGGTGGGAAGGAAAGTGTGTGTGGCGTACGGTTCAGCCAATGGAAGCTCAGGAAGGCGAGAGGTCGGTAGCCAATGGCGGGCGAGGGGGCGTGTCAGGCACCGGTTGGGGTGTCTCGCGCTTGGTGACAGCTCGCGCGTGCTGATGATGGCGGTAAATAAAGGGGCTGGGGGGGAGGGGGCTTTACCCCCTTGGGGCTTAGACAGTAAATGGGGGGGCAGTAAGAAACCTCTTCCTGGGGTGGGCAGGGGCGCCTCACGTGCGGCCCGGGGAGGCTGAAAGGCGGGGGAGGGGGGCTTGACCCCTGAGTTGGGGTGGGAGGCTTGAGGGGGCTCCACCCCTTTGGGGCTCAAATTCTAAATTGGGGTGGGGGTTGCGCTTGTTTAAGTCTCGTCTTCCGCTTCGGAGGGAGTTTCATCTCCCCGGTTGGCCAGGCCGACTCAGGGGATGAGGTCTTGACCCCTAAACAGTCAGGGGCTTGAGCAACAATCTTCCTCCAGCCCCTCAGTAGGCGAGAGGGAGGCTGCTGGGCACGCCGAAGCAGAGAGGGGGGCCCTCGCCTCCTGTGGGGGGGGGGGTCGGGGACCTGGCCCCGGGCGATTACAGAAAGGCATCAGCCTTCCCGAGTGAGAAGGAGCGTAGAGAGTTGTGGCAGGATTGTGTGTGCCGCCTGTGGCTGAACAAGCCCACAACTAGATTTAAATGCTGGAGACACTCTTCGCTCCAGTTGGGAGAAACAGAAAGCTGTGGCACCGTCTTAAGAGCTGGGAATATATCAAACGCGTATTGTATGGAGGAGAGATTCTGGGGGCTCAGACAGACAAAAAAGTATGTGGGGCAGGGGGCGGGGAGTAGAGACACTGGACTGAGAATAATGTAGAAATTAAAGTTGTGGGACACCGGGGGGGAAGCTCTAAGGAGAGAGGGAATTAAGAAATGGGGTGTATAGTATAATTGTTGAAATCCAACACAGGGGATGCTTGTAGTAATAGCCATGAGATGAACAGGGCCCCTAATGCCTGGGAAACGGCAAAAGAGTTAGAAGTGACTCTAAGGTAGCCCGACAAGCAATGGTTGTTACAGAGGAATATTGCGTTGTTGTCGATATTAGTATGGGCAGCGTGCATAAGAGTTAGGATGGTGATGGGCAGCAGGGTGGTGCATGTTGGTGTTGCTAAGCTGCGTGCTGTTCTTTGTTTGCGGGGAGAAAGATGCTTAGGTGATTAATTTCAATTACTGTGCATTCTAACTTCTTTTTTCAAGCATCATGCTCTGAACCTTGATCTGTAAATTCCACAGCGTTTCTTCCCCATCTGCTGCAAGTTAAGCACATTAGTATGAAATTGATTTGAGAAAAGGTGTTGCACCAAAGTACTTTTTAACTCATTGCTTTTTGTATGGTTACATACCTCGCATTGCTGAGCAAGTTATTCCAAAGACGAAACCATGCAAATGAGAACACTTTGCCTTACAGGATAGATCAAGCCTTTGCAACAACTAGTTTGCAAATGCTATTTGTTATACTGCAATCATGCTGCTGAAGTCACTGTTGTTACACAGCTCTCACATGTAAAATTAATAGGATAAGAAAGATAATGATTTTGTTGCAGTACCACTCATGTTGTCTCTTTATTTTTTAAAGTAAGTTCCATATATTAGTGCATGAAAATTGTTATGTGCTTTAAAATATTTTTATTGAAGAATTTACGAACTGTTAAATAAAATTAAACTTGTTTTCTTGGAAGTTAAATAGTTGTTTTACTGGATGGGTATGATCTTATAGTGATAACACATTGCATAGGCAATCGCAACAGTTACTGCAAACTAAAGATCTCACTGTTGAGCTTGTTGTTTCAGAATGTGTTGATTCTTTGATCTTTATAGAGAAGGAAGCAAGACTCATTTGTTCAATCATTTGAAGTTTTCCTCTTTTCTCTCCACCACTGCATTGTTAGTGGAAAAATGGGTGGAGTTATGTCTTAATTTTAAATTATTTTTTTTAATGATGGAGAAAGTAACGGCAGAAGTACCAGGCCAGGCATCTGTAGTTCTGTTTTATTTCTAGGCCTGTTGAGAAACCCACTATTTTTCTTTGGTCGCACTAAACTGAGTTTTAGGAAGAGTTTCTTTTTTCCCCCCTCTGTGAAACAAATTTGAAGTTAATTGTAAAATACTAGGAACCCAGAGAAAAACCTCCAATATATACTCTATATGTGTAATTACTAGGAACTAATAGGTGATATTTATCAACTAGAGTCCTAAATCCATTTTAAATCTCCTCTTTCCCCAGTTCATTTAGATGTAATGGGTAAGATGCAGAAAGAAAAATGTATCTCCCTCTAAGTTTTTCAGGTGGAAGCACCATGACTGAAGATTTCAAACTAGTACTAGATATTTGTCAGCTTTGCTAAGACTGGGTTGGGGAAAAGAATTTTATATCATTTGTTGATACCAGTAGAAAACAGACAAACAACAAATATTAAATCATGAACTCTTTAGCTAACAGATGACACAACTCATGATTTTACATAGGCTCATTTGTATTTAAAGTTTAAAGAGAGAGCAGCAAAGATTTTTCTCTATACAATCTCGGTACATCACATTTCACTTTTGCTTTGCAACTTTGTCAATAAAAATCCTCAGATTTGTTTTTTTTTTAATTATTCATGTAAAATAGTTGGCATTACCTGTTGTTATCACTGGTTAACTTTCTTTGCTGTTAAAGAACCCTGGAGGAGAGACTGGATGTTGGATACTGGAAGATGTTAGGAGCTTGTGGAACAGGGCTGAAAACAGATGGACAAGTTTTATGTATTATAAGGAGGCTGTGGGGCTGGCAGAAGCAATAAGATATCTGGCAACCCCATGGTGACTGGAAAAAGAAAGGAATGAACACAGTATCAAGGAAGTTAAGGTGGAGATACTTCCTTCTCTGCCTGATTGAAGATCTTATTTATTTTCAGAGTAAAATAACAATCTGATTATATACCCATCCTGACATAATTTGAGCTGTTACATCCCAGAATATTGTGGAGGGGAAACTGCATACAGTAGAAGGGAACAGGAGGAACTGAGTGCTATTGATGTGAAGAAGCAGGAAGGTCTATGTTTCTGATGTACTCTTGAGTTTCCTCAAGGGGTTTTTGTCATCTTTTGTTGAGTAGTGTTGTTATGGGAAAACTGATTAGCATTCTTCTACATCTATCTGCACATGTCAAGAAAACAGAATTTAGGAAAAAAATAGAACAAATATATTTTTCATGTTTCTTTGAGATCCATTTTTATTACATTAAAATCTACAGAAAACAGTTGTTATCTGGAACTGAGCAAATTTCACCTATTTTGAGGTGCCTAACTGACCAGGAATCTGGGATTATTTGAGCCTTATGTTAATCGTTAAGCTTGCTTAATGTGTTTCATTGCTTCCTGAATAATTAGGCTGGGACATTGGCAAAAATCCATAAGATTGTGTTTCAGAGCTGGACTAATGCCACTGAAGGGCTCTTCCTCCATCTTCTCTCTCTTAAAAAGTGGTGGTGAGAAAATAGATCAGGATTGCACTATTGAAAATTATATCACCTTCCACCAATGCTGTTTTCCTGAGCCAAATTGTCCCCTCCCCACAATACATACTGTTTGAATCAGTGGAGAAAACAGGCAAATTTTTACTCACCAAAGGGGCAGTTATTTGGCAAAGAAGCAATTTCCAGTACCAGGTATACCTTGGTACTCCTAGCAATGGATACTGTTTTAAGGCATTTGCCAAGTTTTGGCAATATGGTGATTTGAAGGCTCAGAGTACAGAGAAGGGGAGGGGAATGTAGGGCTAAAACTGCCACATATTCACTAAGAAGATACCCTTACATATTCTCCAGTCTGACAGTTATTGGTCAACATAGGAAAAAACATGATTGTAAGAACCACTGACTAGAGAAAAGATTTTCAGAATAGGATTAATGTACAATCTAATATAAGCCAAGTTTTTGCCAACTCCCATGTTTTTGAAGCTCCAGATCCAATTTTGCAGCATTTTTTTGGGCTAAAAGACAACAACAACAGCAACAAAAAGCACTGCAAAAGGTGATGGAAACAATTTGAGAACATGTAATCCATGATAAAGTGCTGGTTTGATGACACAGGTAATTAGGTGAATAGAATGGCAGACCCAATATATTCCCAAATTGGAAAAAGGCTGGGAGTTGCAGCAGTTCATGCCAGACTTCCTATAAAGAAAAACACAGAGGCCTGTTGGAGACAGATACATATCAGTGTTACATAGGTTCTAACTAATAATCCTTGTGAAACAGATTTTAAAATTTCAGTAAGTGAGTGTACATCATAGTGTTAATTACTAGGCTTCTAGTGATTGATTAAAATGCTATTAGCCACAGGATGTCTGACTTTTATAGTACATTAGTGGGATGTACGTAAGATTTGCTAAAATGTGAAAGAATTATATTTCATCTAACCTAGTCCTATTTGCAGAATTAATCACAGCTCAGGTTGAATATCAGTTGAATTGGATATAGCTGTTTTAAAGACTGTAGCAGAAAAAGGGGATATATACTTATTTATAAATAACAAAAACAGAGTTTATCATCAGATGTCTACCTCTTACACTAAATTCAATTCGTGCCTCTGTATGTGATAGATTGTGGCTGAATTTGTTACTATGGATTATTTGCAAGTAAAGGCATTCGTCTGATGTTTTCTTGAATTTCTTCAGTGTTTCCTTCCTGGCTATGCCTGGTTTTGTGGTACCTTTTCTTTTTAATTGGCTGTGTGATGCACAGTTCTTCACATGAACATCTGGGCACATTATAGCTACTTGAAAAGCTGGTGAGTGTTAGCCCTTAGCCCTCTGCAAGCCAGTTGTGTGCACCAGCTGCCATTCATTGGATTTAATGTTTTAACACGTACTCTCATACAGTAAAGAAACTCTGTAATTGAGCATGTGCTGAAAGCAAAATGTAGAGCATGGCATTTGTAGCTGTGGTGAAGGCTGAAGCAGAGGACTTTCTAACTGAGAACTTTGGATGTAGAGAAGAGAGCGTTTTTTTTGACTACCAAGATGCACCCAAATGGTTGTGTGGAAAGAGAAGTGCTTAACTGTAAAGCATATTAATTAGTTATGTAGCGTTATTATACAGTCCTCCCTTCAAATTTGTGTCTTAGACTTATTCACAAGGCACCCATGCCTCTCCACCAATTTCTCCTCCTCCCATTCTCTTGTGTTTTGCTAGTGCAGAGAAAGAAGGCAAGTGTGCCAAGGCAAAAGATAAGGCAATGTGTGGGGGGATGTGCGCACTTTCTTTGTGCCCTCCGGAACTCTCTCTTCCCATTCCCTTGCCCCTGCCCTGGTACTGAGAACTCCTGCCAAAGCAAAGAGTAAGGCAATGGGGGGCACACATGGTCCCCCCCAAAAGCTCCCCCTATCACTCCCTTGCATCTGGCACAGGCATGGAGAAGGAAGGCTCCCATGCCAGTGCCCCACAACAAAATGGGAGCAGGATTGCAGGGGTGGGGGAGTTATTCATGATTTTTCCACTTTCATGAGGGTTCTACACCCTGAGCCCTTGCGAATGTGGAAGGGACACTGTATTTTGAAAAGGAAAAGGAGACACATTTACTGACTGACTATTTCCAGTTATCAATTGCTAAGATAACTTTCACTTTAAATACCTCAATTATATAAGGTATTATGGTTGCTAGCAATATCCCAACATAACTGGGGATTAGAGGTGCATCCTTTGCATCTGTTCATCCACTACCCCAGCACCTCAGGTTCCCACAACAACACTGCAAGGTAGGGCAACAGAAGAGAAAACTCTCAAGGGAATCAAAAAGTAGAGCTGTGGATGATGAAATGGACAACAGTTGGAAGGTCTTAAGAAGGAGAAAAGGGAGGAGAGAGATAAACTTGCAGGTATTCTAGAGGAAAAGGAAGTAGTCCACAACCACTCCATGTCACTCAGTAGCACCTTTCCCACTAGAGCTGTTGTTGCCACCATTCTCCTTTCTCTTGCCCGGCTTTCTCTAGGAATTCTGTCAACACAGAGTGATAATGTTAAATTCACAAGCTATAATCTTGGCCATCCATAATGACAGAATATTCACTATGTGTGCTTTATTTTGTTTCATAGATTCACAATATTTAGACTTCGAGAGCAGCTTGTTTCTGAGCTTCAGAGGTGGAGTAGGATCTTGTAAGAAAACCTAGACTTCTAAAAAAATCTTCCTGGACAGGAGTTTTAACTCTGAAAAGGAGGACATGTCTAGGAAAAGGAGGCTGTATGGTAACCCTAAGTTACGTTAGAAGAAAAATTCTAAGAGTATTTTGAAATGCATGCTTAAACATAATGTATATGAGTATCTTTCTCGGGCTAGCTTTATTCATACAAAGGTGTGCACACATTGGCAGGAAGGACTTGTGCAAGTACAATTGGACAGTGTGCTGCTCCAGTTGAAATCAAAGAATTGACTTGGCAGTAGAGGTTCTCCAAATTGTATCTAGCCATTGTCCAGCAATTATACTCTTGCCCAATGTACTTCATGTTTGCATTGCAATCAGATACAAATGGAGGCCAGAAATCACACTGGTGCAAGAACTGATTGTTTCTCCCAATAAAACACAGGTTTGAGAACACTGCTGAGATAAGCATACCCTAAAACTGTGCAGTTAACTTGAGCTATTTTTATTCATTGATCATTGGTGTGTCTGCTTCAAATAATTTTATATACAACTGTGGTGTTCAGCTGTGCCATTTACTAGCTGAATTCATCTAAGTCACTGTTTTAATAATCCTTATGGATTGCAGAGTTTTAAATTTAAGAATGAGTTTTTAAATGTACAGTTTCACATATGATGTTTTCATTGTATAAGCATCCTATGGGCTGTGTAATTAGGTTTTCATGGCAGCAGATTCTGTTACGTTCCTTCACTTTTCCATACTACTTGGGCAGGAAAAGCCTTGAATGCAAGGGAGTTGCAAATCAGAGTTTAGATTACATCTAACATCCATGGTTCTGTTTGAAATGCAAACATGAAGAGTTAAGGTTGCTTTTCAGGTCTTTGGATGCAAGAAACTGGATGTTACCTATTTTTAATGTTCTAGCGGCTAGTATTTTGCACTAAGTATAATGTAAAAGCTAAGACAGGTATTAACTAGAGAATAATGTCTAGTAATCTGACATTTCTCCAGATTTAATGAACAGCAATGTAAAGGTTTTAAACTGTAATCTGACTTTTGTAAATAGAGATACTGTTTATGGGGTTAACCTACATGGAACTTTTCATTGCGTGAATATTATTTAATCTAAAACAGCAAAATGAGTGCATTATCTGTGGCCATCTCTGTTACATTCTATACTCTTTCTGAAAGTCTATATCCATGGTTCATTAGTTATGGGGGGGGGGAATATAAGAAATGTTATTTCATTGCCAGGCTATTACTGGGTGTCTTTAAATGGGTTTGTTAACCCAGTGTAGTATTTTTTTTATGCTTTCTGGGGGAGAAGGGGTGGTGGGGAAAAGATTAAGGTGTTTTTTCTCCTCAAGAGATGACATACAATGAAATTAACAGTCCAGGCCTCCAAAAACTTGTCCTTGATTAGCAGGCTGTTAATGTGATTCAGACATGCTTTACAGACCTCTTTTTTCCACCACCACCCACACTTGCCTAGCCTTATTTTGCTGAATTTAAAGTTGTGAGGGATATGGCCTAAAATAAACTTTAGAAAAAGAACAATTATGTTACATAAGGGAGTGTTATATACAAAACATGTTTGAAATTAATGACTTTTCAAAGTCAGGATGAAAGAGGTTAGTGATGGATAAGTGAGAAATCTTAGCTATTGTTTGAATGCTTAATATATCAATATACATGGAATAATTCTTGTACCTTGTTTTTTAAAATGAAGAACTGTGTCTTGATGTGATATGATAAGTGTGATAAGAAATAGAAACTAGAGTATAACATCCTTGTATACTGATACTAATCTCCATTATTTAATCTCACACTTGATAATGTTAGTTTTAAAGTGCAGAAACCAAGTCTGGAAATTTCTCTTGTGGGTCAATCAATTTTTGTTAAGTAGATGTTGATTTTAAATCTGGATTTTAAATCTGATATTAATTTGCATTGTTTCCCTTAATAGGCTTTTAAAGCTGATAGTATTTTTAGAGTTTAACAGTAGGCTAAATTCAATGTTACCTGAAGAAAGTTCCACTTCTTCAACCAGACCTCCTTTTTCTTCCTCCAGTTCCTGACACGATCCCCCAAATTTGTTCTGGTAGATTCCCCCCAAGCCTCTAGAGTAAATCTGGGGAGCAGAAGGAGGGCTGTATAGAGTAGGGGGATTTTGGTATCCCAGCATTATCTGTTCTGCTTCAGGAATAATATCTCTGAATGTAATCTAATATATTTGTGAACTTCTACAACAATAACTGCAAGAGTAACTTGTGTTGCTTGACCAGTCCCATTTATGGGAGTGTGAATATGTGTGTGTATGTGTGCCTTCAGGACTCCCCATGGCAACTCCATGAATTTCATAGGGTTTTCTTAGGCAAGGACTATTTAGAAGTGGTTTTGTCAGTTACTTCTTTTAAAATACAGCCTACAGCATCTGGTATTCATTGGTGGTCTCCCAACCAGGGCTGGCCTGCTTAGCTTCCAAGATCAGATGGCATCTGGTGCCTTAGGACATTTAGGCCCTTTCTGATCTCTGCTTATGATGACCCAATCATACAGTTTTCTTGGCAACATTTGTACAGAGAGAGTTTACCATTGCCTGCCTCTAAGGCTGAGAGAGTATGACATGCCAGTGGTAATCCAGTGCATTTCTGTGGCTGAGTGGTGATTCAGATCTTGGTCTTCCAAGGTCCTAGTCCATCATTCAAACCACTACACGATGTTGACTCTCCATGCTGTTGATACATATTATAAATCTGATCTCACTTATGTTATTTTAAGAAAATGTTGGGTTTCTCATGTATCTTAATTTATTAAGTATAAATCCTTTTTCTTTTTTCCCTTTTTCTTTAAAGCAAAAAAAAAAGTTTCCAATTTCAATGTCATGTGTTGTTTTGCCGCTTGCACCAGATTTTCAGTACTATTTATTTCTCTCTGTGTTATCAAACTTTTTGGTAGGCTTCCTTTTATGAAAACAATCTGACAGACGAAAAATAATCACGTAAAAGTTATTCCTGGTGTGGAGATGAAGCACCTACAGGTTTTCCATGCTTATGTTCTATATGGCAGGCTGTGCTAAGGGCAAGAAAAAGTAGGAACCCATTGTTCATGCAAAATCTGTTTAGCTTCACTAGCGCAGATGTCTTCAGACTAATATTTGACAAATACTGAACATTTTTTTGATGGAGCAGGCATGGTTAGAAGACTTTAATCTGCAGTTCTAAGCAGAGTTCTTTAAAAGCTTGTTCAGTTCAAATAAGTAATTACTTTTAAGCAATAGGGTTTTTGGTTTGGTTTGGGTTTATGTATTTTTGGTTAGCAGCCAAAACTTGTGCTCTCTGTGGACTGCATCTCAAAAGGGTCAGGTTCTTGTCCCTCTGTGTTGTACTGAGCTTTGGAAACGTGTAATAAGACTTACAAGGCCAAAGCAATAGTTGCTGTGAGGCCCAGCATTATGAGCGCAGAGACATTTCCCATGATAAGCACATCTGTGAAACTGTGTTTAGTTTTTCAGTTAAATACGAGTCTATTTTTTTTTCTTTTGGAAATCAGCAACAGCTAAATTGTACTGGTCCTAGACCAGGACAAAACTAGATGGGCTGTGGAAGCAAAATTAAGATAGTAGAAGGGTCTAGATCTTTAAGATATGAACAGAGAACATATGTTTAAATAGGGTTAAATCCAAATGGAATGTGAGAAGCATAAATCAGGGGATGCTAGATGTTTTAAAACAAGAAATGGAACCTTGCAGTATTTTGGGTGGGTGAGGTAAAGCGGACAGGAATGGCACATTTTCAGTCAGATAAGAGCGTTTTACTCAAGAAATGAAATTCTAGAAGAAATGAGGTGGCATTAATAGTGAAGAGAGACATAGCAAAAGTAAGTACAGGATATAACGCAAAGTCTTGATAGAATAATTTCAGTTAGACTCCAGGGAAAGCCTATCAAATAATCATAATCCAAGTTTATGCTCCAACTGCAGAAGCAGATGAGAGAAACTGAAGAATTCTATGCTGGAGTCCAGGAGGAAATCAATCACACATCAAAACAGAACTTCATATTACTCATAGATGGTTGGAACACAGAACCAAGAAACAGAGCAGAATCAAAGTTTATTGGAGAATTTTACCTAGGATCAAGAAACAAAGCAGAACAACTTACTGAATTTTGTGAGGCCAGCAGTTTGTTTGTTGCAAACACATTCTTTGACCTCTAGAGACCAGAGGTTGTGGAAACCTGCTGGTTACTGTGGAGAGAACAGCTAGGCAAGGCCTGGCCTTGCTTTTTCTTCCCTCAGACTGGGGTAGCAGCTTTCCCCCGAGTCTGTGAAGGTGCCTTGCCACTACGCACAACTCTGGCTTTTTCACAAAACACCACCCTTGTGTAACCTGGGCAAAACCTTTCAGTTATTAATTAAACCTCCTTTAATGACTTGCAGTGGTATGGTGCTAGGTGTTGTAACCACTGAGAATTATTCAGTTCAGATCACCTTTATAAGAAGATATAATGTAATCTTTATTAAAATGACAAACAGAATAAAGTGTGCTATAAATGTGTCCAACAAAGACTTTACCATATGTGGAGTGAGAAATACCAGCTGTCTAACCTGGATTGGGAAAGAAAGAAGCACCAGGCATCATATTGCTAGCATATTTTGGATAATAGAGTGCATAAAAGAATTTCAGAAGAAAATCAGCCTGTATTTTATGGAATATAGCAAAGTCTTTGAGTATGTAGATCATGAAAAACTAGGAACTGCTTTAAAAGACATGGATATGCCACAACATTTTATTTGTCTTGATATCTAACCAATATTTTGGACAAGAGGTCAGTATTAGGACAGAATATGGAGAAACAGAATGGTTTCCAGTTGGCAAGGGGATTAGGCATTTTTATCACCCTATCTGTTTAATTTGTAGGCTGAACATCAACAGTGTAAGATATCCAAATGACAATATAGTGATAGCAGAAAATTGCAAAGATCTTGAAGAACTGTTGCGAAACATCAAGGATGAAAGTGTGAAAGCAAGGTTACAGATGAACAAAACAAAAGCAATGGCCACAGATGATTTTCACAATGTTAAAGTAGATGACGAAGACATCAACATAGTTAAAAGATTTTTTATGTCTACACCTTGGCTCATCCAGAAATCAAAGTGGAGACTGTGGTCAAGAAATTAGGAGGAGGACTTGGAAGGGCAGTTATGAAGGAACTAGTTAAGATTCTCAAGTATAGAGATATATCACTGAGTACCAAAGTTAGGATTGTCCATGCTCTAGTATTTCCTGTTTCTATATATGATTGTGAAAGCTGGACAGTAAAGAAAACTGACAAGAGCAAAATCAACTAATTTGAAATATGGTGGAGGACAGTTCTGTGGATACCATGGACTGCCAAAAAGACTGCTGGGTTTGACCAAGTCAGGCCTGAACTCTCCTTAAAAGCCAAAATAATTAAACTGAGTCTATTATATTTTGGCCATATCATGAGATGACATGACTCATTAGAAAAGACAATGATGTTTGGTGAAATAGGAAGTAGAGGAATAGAGAAAGTCTATATTGCATGTGGATAGACTTAGCCATGGAAACCACAGCCCCAAGTTTGCAAGACCTGATCAGGGCAGATGACAGGGGGTCTCTCATTTGTGGGGTTGCCATAAGTTGAAGCTGACTTGATGGCAATTAACAACAATTTACAATTTACAAAAGCAGAAAGTCAAGCTAGTAGAATCCTACCAGAATAGGTAGTGTTAGCGAGAGTGATCAAGAGATAAAGTGAAATCCAGCCAGAGATCAGAACACTCAAGAGAAGGTAATTCAGCAACAGGGTCAAACAGAGTAAGTCCAGAAACAAAAAGTTCAGTTAGAACAGGAGTCTAGAAAAAGTTGACAAAATACAGATGTTGTTCCCAGCAGCTCCTCCAGCCTAGAGTTGAGACTTTTGTAGCTGAGCTGCCTGGGTTTCTGTAGGCGTTTCAACATAAAATTTCTCCAAGGAGAGGGAACCTCATCTCAAAAAGTCATCCTTTGCTGATAGTCACTTGGATGGGTGTCCTCCAGATTCGCTCGTGTTTTCATTTTCTACTTTCTTTGTCAAGGGTGCCCTGCTTCATTGTCTGACTCAGGAACAGCACTTTCTGTAGGAGGGCATTCTACCACACTCACCCTTAGAATTCAACAGCTTAAAAAGTGGTCTGTAACTCTTTGTTGTCTGATTTGGAGACTCTGGATTCTCCATCAAAAAGATTCCCTCTGGTCGGGTATGACATAAATTTGTGTAGCTATTTCATATAGATGCTCTGTCACCACTTTCCCTTTAGAAAAACTTGTCACCTATTATTCTACATAAATTATTACTTATTAGGACATTAAATTTTATTGTTCTGTTTTAAGAACAGAATACATAATGCTATGTTTTCTGTAAAAGAGTGTGTTCATTTGCAGTTGTGTGTGGATGTCCTGTAGACAGATCGTCTTGACTCTGCTCTGGAGATCCATATTGTATTGTCTATGAGAGATACACAAAGCAAATGGGGGAAAACAGTGCAGAATGTAACACTATGTTTCATTTGAGAAAAAATGCCATACAACTGTTATTGATTTTAATGATGTTAATGATCTTCTCTCTCATGTCAATAACCATTTATGAAAAAGTAATTTAGTAGTATACTTAGCCACTTGGTAAAGTGGTAATATCTATTGACCTCTATTGAAAGGTGGTATGATATAGAAGAATGAGCAGGTTTGTTTACTGCTGGTCCAGATACTAGGATGTGAACCAATAGATTCAAGTTACAAGAAAAAAACTTTCCCCTAAAGGAGAGACAGTAATGCTTAGCAAAACCGAAGGCAGTAGGAAAAAAAAGAAGACTGTTAATACAAATGGATAGATTCAATCAAGGAAGACACCTGAATCTGTAAGGCCTGAACAGAGTAGCTGAGGATAGTGTGTCATTTGTAGGGTTGCCATAGTTTGAAGTTGACTTGATGCCAATTAACAATAAATCATTAGAAAGAACTTCCTGGCAGAAAGAACTGCTCAACAGTGGAATAGACTACTTTTAAAGGTGGTGGTCTACTTCACTAGAGGTCTTTAAATAGAGGGTGAAGGGCTGTCTTCTGGGAGTGCTTTAGTTGTATATTCCTGAAAGACAGTGGGTTGGACTAGATGGACCTTGGAGTCCCATGCAGTTCTGTTTCTATGATCCTACTGAATGATAAAAAGAATTTCAGCACTCATTTGCTTCCCTAGATTTCTGTTCAGCCACAAATAATAATAAGGCTCAAGGTGGGGTACAGCACAGATACAATTAATAACAAATTATAACCAAAATACATTAATATACAAAAGCAGTTAAAATACAAGTATCTTATAATTAAAATATATCATAATTAAAAATACAATTAAAAGTACAAATACAATTAAAAGTGCTATTAAAAGTATAATTAAAAATAGACTGGGTAGGCCTGCTGGAAGAGATAGGCACCTTTTTGAATTCGGACAACATATGTTACTGTCAAATCTCTTCTGACAGGTCATTCCACAATCTGGGGTGGCCAAAAATTTAGGGGCTGCTGATGTGGCAGAACATACTTACTATTATCAGCTGGCAACCTAAGGGCTCTTCCAGACTGGTCTAAAGAAGTTGAGTACTATCAGTATAGGTTCTTGGGTTTTGCAGGGTTACGCTGGTTGCTGTCAGCTCCTCCTCCACTTGTTCCATGGTTTTGGGAGCTCTCTAATGATATACTGGATCAGTGCTAGAGCTTTTCCAAAGTGTTTTTTTAAAAAAAAAAAAAAAGCTGGAGGTGGCTTGCTAAGATGGTTTGAAGGGGAAATCCCCTCTCTTTTTTAAAAAAAGTTCTAGTTATAGAATTATAGTGCAAAGTGCCATTTTACTGATGTCCCTGTAATTAAAAAAAAATTAAAAAACAGAGAGAGAAAGGGGGAATTCATTGATCTGATAAGTCTCAGAAATAAAAAAAAAACCTATGAAATGCTGCAGCTGGTTCTGGGAATTGCCAGAAAATAGTCCAGGAAAACAGAAACACAGTTTTATTGGGGGGAGAGATTTAAAAGAGAACTGGAGTAACAAATACCACAGTCTTCTGACACATTTGCTTTGTCTGGAGAAGCCCTAGAACAAATAATATGCCAGATGATTACATAGAGTAGATTATCACTTTGCAAATGGTTGCTGCTGTTACTGCAGCAGTAGTTCTCCTTTTTTGGATTACCGACCTCTTTGAGGATCAGATGAAAGCTATGGAAATCTTTCCTTAAAGAATACAATTAAACATACACATACCACATTTTGCATACAATTAATTTTATTGTAATAGAAATTGATTCTTTTTTCATAGACAGGTCCAGCAGAAAATAACTTACAAGGAATGTTTGAAAAGATTTTTTCCCCTTAAACTTTACTGTGACAGTAAACTTTCAAAATAACAGGAAGGAAAATCATTTTTTTGCACACATCTCAAAGACCCCCCGAAACCTCTCAATGGGGTCTTTTGGGTCCATGGATCCTAAATTAAGAGCCCTTTTACTATAATATAAACTGGAGTTTTTAAAAATAGGACCTCTTGTCTCTAGGAAGGTGCCTGGCTGAAGTGATGTATTCCTTTCCTGGACCCATCCTCGTCTTAGCTGGACTGGTGCCCTCCGTGTATGGTCACTCCTGATGGAGACTTTCCTTCCACTGCAAACTATGGGAGAAATTAGAAGACCAGGTTTGGTGAATCAAATATCCAACTTTATTTTGGGAAAGAAATGCACTTCTGTCTCCCACCCTGCAGACCAGAATCTGTGAATGGGAGCCCTGAGCCATGAGTTTGTCCATTCTAATATAGTTTGCCAAGTCACTATGGAAAAGTAAATGTGTTGGGAAAATTCCATGAAACTAACAAATTTGATAGAAGTTTTGCCTTGTAGGCCTCAGTTGGTCATGTACAGCTTCCGTTAAGGTAAACAACCATTCCCCAGGCTCTTGGTGCTCTAAGGAATGAAAGAAGAAGAAGAAGTAGTAGTAGTAGTAGTAGTAGTTTGTATACTGTCATTGATGTACATGGTGCTTACCATGTTAACCTTCACAGTGTCAGCTTGTTTTTCTAGAGGAAGACCAGGGCAATACAAAAGCAATTTGCTAGGTTAGCCCATGCAACGTCACGTTCATTTCCTCTTTAGATGCCCTGAAGCCTCTCCATGGGATCTTGTGGGTCCGTGGATCCCAAATTGAGAACTCCTGTACTATAATACAACAATATAGCAACTGTGAGCCAAAGTTCTATATACAAAGTTAAGCTGAAGAAACGGCCAAATTTCATAATGGGTGTGTGTGTGATTTGGATCAGGAATATTATACGGGAAGAACATTCCAATCAAAATCCTGCCATGCCGCCCCCTCAGAGTTGTCCCTTCCTTAAGCCTCTTAAGTGTGCCTCTAAATGGCGGAAAAGTCTCAGAAAATGCCTGAGGGTTCATTCCTTTACAAACCAGTTTTATTTTGGAGATCCATAGGGTGTTCTTTCATCTTGAAGTATTTCCTGGGAGCTCTTGGCATTACCAGAAACATTTTGTTCCTATTCCCTGGGTCAATTTAAAATAACCCAGTACTTGAAATTAAATGTGCTAGCCTTTTGTGTTCCTGCTGTCTCAGACCTAAAGATGGTCGCCAAGTAAGCACAGCTATTATTTCTAGGCCCCAGATTCGTCAAAGATCAAGTGAGAGAAAGAACAATGTTAACATTAAAATAAAATTATCCTAATACTTTATTAGTATATTGTTGCTAAAGCTCTTTATCACTTTGATGATAACTCCTGGATTTAAATAAAGGCTCGGTGAAAATGGGTAAAAATCAGTTTCTGAAAGTTTTATGAGACTGGATGTGACATGTGATCAGTGGGAAGGGGAAGGACAAAAGGCGGGGGTGGGTGGGAACCCAGCATATTTCAAGGGAGGATTAGATGGAAACCTTTGAATATGTAGGTACAATCAAAAAACTTGAGGCAGTTTAGCTGAGAAACTGTTGAGGCGGTCTGGCTGAGACCTAATTTGCCCTACAGAGGAAAAAGAATGCCTATAATGCCATAACATGGCTAAATAAGATCTGTGATAAGTTGATTTTTTTTTTAACAAAAAGTAATACATACCTTCAGTAAGATGAGAGAGATTTGGAAACGTCTTAAAATCACTGTTTGCTGTAGAAACATGAGATGTAGATGAGGTTCCAGGAACATGTTCTAGGATGCAAATAGAGTGCATTTGGGTTGCTTTAATGACCTTTGAGGGCCACGTCAATACACAGTATGACAGTCTGAGTGTTTAAAACACAGCCAACTGTCTTGCATGCTGTAGGGGAATATGCAAATCTGTAGTGATAAACTGAGTTCACAATAATTGTTTGGTGAACTGAGAAGCTAAAGCATTTTTTTCACACATTGTGCCACACTGTCTTTATGTATTGTATTGTGCTGAACATGAAAAAGAAATGTTATCATACCAAATATCCTGCTTTGCAGGAAGGAGGAGATGGACATGGGGATTCATTGTTTTCATTTAACTGCAACTGTATTATTCCTGTCTATTTTGTGGAAGCTCAGATTTAAAAACGTAGGCCATATCTGCATTCCTCCATTTATGACTTCCATAGGATATCAGCTGAGAAGTCTTAACAAATTATGAATATGACTTCGTTTACAAACATTTACTCATTCAAGAAGTGCTGCCTTTCATCCATATTCTCCAAATTTGTTTCACTGGGAGGCTTTAGATCCTATTGAGAAATGCTCTCCTACAGCTGCATTTCTTCCTCAGACACACAATTCATGCTGTGAAAAAGAAAACCACATATGTTTGAAGTTCTGCTCCATTTTTTGTTTTTTAGTCAAAAGGCCAGTGTGTGCGGAAAGCTTTCCTGAAGAACGTCTAAGTGAGCATTCAGATGACTTGAAAAGTGACATGTGATCAGAAATGTTATAGGCATAATCTAAAAAAGAAATCTGGTTTGCATTTCTGTTTCACTTGTGCTTTGTTCCCCATGCTTCTGCGAAGGATCAGCAGCTGTGACCCCTATAGATTCGCTCTTCCAGTTCCAACAAAATCTCAAAATAATCTTTCAGTTTTTAAAAAAGGCAGGGCACTAAAGCATTCAATTTTGTCAGGGCCGTCAATGCCATATTTGGCACATTTACTTAATAAGGGGTGAATTTTAAAACCAAATCCATAGTTTGAAATTATTGTTGCGGTCCTACAGACTAATTAGGTGATGTGCCCTATTATAGTGGGATTTATATGGAGTCTGTAGACTACCTACTATTGCTGTCTCTGGCTGGCCATTGTAAATAAATGATTTATTTAATTTTTGTATGCTGCCCTTTATCAAGCTGAACATTTTCATAATAGGTCACTCTGGATGAGAAGACAAATTCACATAGTTTACCTGTTTAATATGTCAGGTCTAAATGCGGACCAGGCTTTTAGTTTTTAGCACAATGTGTTTCCATGCACTGCAGTTAACTATATTGTTTTGTTGATCTATAATCCTGTTTAATATAACCTAAAGTATAAATATGGTTAGGATTGAGCTGTATGTGTGACAGTGCATATTTTATGTCTGTACTTTATCACATGAGTCTGTCACAGATAGTTTATTCCCTGGGACAGTTTGCTGTGAAATTAGTACCGTATGTAAAGGGAATACTTCCTTTTTTATACATTTTCAAATAGTTGTAAAGGCTAACTTTGTATATCAGGTACACTTTTTTAAAAAAGAAAATCCAAACAAGGGAGAGAAGGTAATGAGTATCTGTTCACTCCAGCTGGCTTCTGGAGGCAGTCAAGGCAATGAGTGTCTGCCAAGTCCTACCCCAGGCTGGGAACACTCCCTCAGTCATCCAGCTGAAGGTCAGGTTGCTGGGGTAGCTGATCTCTGAGAGTGCTTGCTTTTCCATGAGAGAAATTCTGATGCCAAATTATTACTTGTTCCATATGCTCATTGCCTTTAATTTTTCATCATTATCCTACTTTAACTAGAATGTTATGTAACAGTTGGTTTTCTTTTGTTTCTTCCTCACACTGTGCTGTCTTATATGTGTAGCTTGAGAGCCAGTGTGTTTGTAGTGGTTTAAGTGTTGCGCTCTGACTCTGGAGTTGTTACTGTTGTGAGCCTTGGAGTCATTTCTGAACCTATCATGGGGTTTTCTTGGCAAGATTTGTTCAGAGTGGGTTTGGCTTTGCCTTCCTCTGAAGCTGAGTGTGACCTACCCAAAGTCACCTGGTGGTTTTCTGTGGCTGAGCAGGAATTCGAAGCTGAGTCTCCAGAGTCACCGAGTGCTCAAACACTATAGCACATTGGCTCTCAAGCTATGCATACTTGTTCATTTGATTTATATTCTGCCTTTTTGCCCTGAATAAGACTCAAATTAGTTTGTCTTGGTCACGGGGAGCTTCCCATTTATGGTAAGCACTGGAGGTTTTTGTTCACCCATACCTGCTGTGCATGTAGAAGAAATTAACAGTAAGTGTGATTGACTGCTTCTTGTACTAAAACACAAGAACTGCTGGGTCTAAGAAAAGCACTTGTTCAATTGTATTTTCTGTTTGTACTATGACTCTGATCCCCAAAATTTGGGAGCTGAGCTTCAGAACTGGCAAAGCACCATCTAGGCCGTGCAAGGGTCGTTCATTGAGACTCATTGGCTGAGTGGGGATTTGAACCTAGGTTTCTGCATTGTTAGTCCTTTACTAACTACTCTGCCAAACATGTAACATTTAAGGACAGTATTATGACTTCTCGTGCAGAAACCCTTTCTGTTATATTTATGGTTTGATTCTCAAGTATTCTGTGCATGCTTCATTTGGGTATGCAAGACTAACATATGCAAAACAATGGATATTTCAGTTCAATCTGCTTTTTTTGGCATGAATATTATAACTGTTATCAGTGTTAAATAAAAAGTAACATTTCAGAGTGTGCTTTAAATGGTAAACAATAGGCTTTCTCTTCAGTTTTTTGCTGAATGTAACTGCTAGGTTGCTGGCATGAAGATAACTGATCGTTATGGTAAACTCCTAGTGCAGTTTCTAGTGATTGACTAAAGCAGATCTGTGAATAAAGTGGTCATGCTGGGATAGGTATAAGACTCTAAGAAGTTATTTGAAGGTATTCCTTTTCTTGCATGTTTGATAAGAAGTTTCATTGGAGATAATTCTACATCTCGTTTTCTTATTATGTTGTGTTCACAAAAAATACTTTAAGCTTTTGTTTTAAGTTTTAGGGCAGATAATAATAACAATTTAAATAATACACAGTAACGTAACAGTATTTTCTGTACAAGAATCAAGTACTTACAACAACTTAAGCACAGAATTAAGTCATAATACTGATGAAGTTAGTTTGCATCCTCAAGTCAGTTCCATTAGGTGACCTCTATATGTTTCTCTTTTCTTAAAAAATTAGTGGGACACTTGAAAGTGAGATAGATTAATATATTTCCAGACTTCCACTTTTGCTTGAGAGAGAAGTGGTGTGAAAAGGGAGAGAAATTCTGGAAGGGAAACCATGTTAGTCTGCTAGAGCACACAAAAGACTGATGTTCTGGATGGGATCATTCTCTTCAAAGGACCAGACTTTACACTTATGGCACAAAGAATCTTCCACCAGATAAGATCTGTAATCCGTGAAACAGGGTGGTAACATCTAGTTTGGATTAGCACAATAATACCGTAAGAGGATACTATTGGTGTTTTAAATGTGAGGACCAGACTTGGTTTCCTGGAAAGTTGGCATTCTAGGGTATTTTCTGGGATGGGATTGTCCTGCAGGAAAGGATCAAAGAAGGTGATTTGTGTGTAATTTTTTTTCAGCTTTGTATTTTAGTACCTATCTGTTTAATTTATACACAACACATGTGTATTCTTAGTAGACTTAGGTCTACAAAAACCTATGAAGTGGAATTTGAAATAGACTTCAGTCTATGAAAGCTTATAGTACCAACTTCTTTCTCTCAGTTAGTCTCAAAGAGGCTATGAGATCCCTTTGCATATTGATCCAGACTGACACGGTGTAACAGTTCATGCCCATAACTATAAAAGACAAAAAAAATCACTTCTTGAGAAACTGAAAGGAGATTATATTTTTGCAAAAGTATACATAACAGATATTTCATTCCTATGTGGCAAGCAGCATCTCTGTCTTGCGGCCTCCACAATATAATTGACACAAAGAGATATGCAGTACTTTCCAGCAATTCCAGTGCTGATTGAGTCATCAGTCTTGTCCATCGCTGCCCCCCCCCAAACACATATGCTTTAGAAGAGCTGTTTTAAAAGGAAATTAAAGTGTGCATACCCTTCTGATTGATTGATTGCATTAAAGATATTGAAGTATCTTTCAGTAAAAACTTGTGATGTCACAGGAGCCAATCCATGAGCATTATGTGCAGCTGGCTTCTACTGCAAACTGGCAGAACTAGTTTTCTCTGAATCTCAACCCTAGAGAAGAATAGGAATGTTTTTGAGAATGTGCTAAGTGTGCTTCCAAAATGGCTCACTTGCCCCAGTAATGCATACTTATTTGCAGTGTTTAATTATTGTTTATTAAGTGGTTTACAGTAAGACATTTTTCCTGTTCAGAATAATACAGCGGCAAAATAACAGCATTTACAATTTGAGATGCGTTCGTTATCATCCAGAATCTCTTCAGCTGAATTTGTCGAAATTTGTTAATTTATTGTTTAAACTTTCTTCTAATCCTCATGGCTGTCATCTCAGAAATCAGATAAAAAGATCTACAAGCTTACTTAACTTCAGTTTACATAAATATTGGTGATAGTATTGTTAACTTGCGTATAATATCTTTATTAAATTATTTTCTTAAACATAAAACTATAATAAGAACAGAACATGAAAGGTGAAAATAACAATATTAATACTAATAATGAATAAAGATCGACATCGGAAAAGATAAACAATCTAGTTGGTTGGTGCAATATATCATTCATCTCTAAGGAGCAAAAACTGACTTGTGACAAAACATACACTGCAAGTAAACATGACTTATTGAATATAACCATCATAGGCTATATAAAATACGGCTACAACTTCTGGTACTTCCCTGCTTCCCCTTAGTTCAGTTTATTATCGACATCCTTATTAATCCTCACTTTATTTACATGTCTTAATCCTGTTAGGTTACTGTTTGCTCTGTGATATCTTCTGCTTTAAGGGTGTCTGCCATGTACTGTATCAGTTACCCGTTTTGTTTTGTTTTGTTTGTTTTGTCCTTGTTAACTGATTTAAGTTAGTTATTCTTCTCTTCTGTAACTTAAAGTACGATAAGCAGTAATATTTTGTCACTTCAACTGATCTGTTTGTCTTTTGTAGCATTTATCAATGAATTGAGAACCTACAAAATGATCAATATCAAATTTAGATTTCTTTTAGGTCATTTTCCTGCTTGAAATATAGTCCTCAATGGAGTTCCATTCCTCCTCTTTTCTTGTTTGGGATTTCCCTTTTAACACTGCAGTCAATGTGTCTAAATCTCTATATTCTGTGAGTTTTAATAACCAGTCTTCTATTGTTGGTATCTGTTTGTTCTTCCATAATTTAGCATATGTCACTCTGGCGGCGGTAATCATGTATAGTGTTATTCTCCAAAGTCTGAGTTTTGTGGGTTTGCCCAGTCTATGGAGCATATTTAATAAAAAAATTTCGGGTGTCAGTGGGATGTTTATTTGAAGCATATTGGACATAGTTTCTTGAATCTTTTTCCAGTACGTTTTTGGTCATGGACAGGACCACCACATATGATAAAAAGTTCTGTTTCCTGTTCCACATTTCCAACAATTGTTTTCTTTGGTTTTATATATCTTACTCAATTTCACTGGTCCAAGTACCATCTGTGCATCGTCTTTAAGTAGTTTTCTTTCAGTGACTGAGCTAATGTGAATTTCTGTATTTCCATCCAACTTTTTTCCCCATTGTTCTAGTTTTAGTTCATGATAAATATTTTGGGCCCATCTGATCATAGTTTCTTTAATTTGTTCCAATTCTAATTCTCTTTCTAGTAATATTTTGTAGAACTTAGATGTTAACTGTTTCGGTGATTCAAATATTACTTTCTGAAATCCATTGAATTTTGAGGCAGATTCAAACCCATCCAATTTCAAGTCCATTTTAAATCTTTCTTTCAGTTGTCTGTAGAGAAACCAGTGACATTTAAATCCTGCTGCTTCTAACTCCTCTCTTGATTTGATTTTGTAATGTTGGTTGTTTTCTTCAATTAATATATCTTTGTAACAGATCCATTTCTCGATAGGGTCCTTCCATCTGCCATACAAGCCTTCGTGTGGAGATAGCCATTGTGGAAGTTTTCTATAGGTTTTATTCTTGAATTTTAGCCATATCGATAACAACAATTTTCTTGTGTAGTGGTTTCGGAATCCTTTGCCGATTCTGGTTTTACCGTACCACATATATGCATGCCAGCCCATACAGAGGTCTTCTAAATTAAGTAGTCTTTCATCCTGAAGTGTTATCTATTCTTGAATCCAAGTCAAGCCATTTGCGTAATAGTAAAGTTTAAAATCCGGCAATCCAAAGAAATGGCATTGTTAAGATTCTCTGAATTGTATACCTTGGCACCTAGAAGAGAGAGTGTTAGACATTAAAGTAGCAGCTTTCACCCTCCTTTTTTGTCTTTCAGTCAATTCTGCCAGCTTACATACTGCCCATTGTCAAGAGAATTGTCAGTGAATGTTAATGTCCTCCATCTGTTATAATATATTAAAATAGCATCAAGGGCACTACCTCTGAATCACACCTTAAAGTAGGCCTGTGGGTCCAACATTGGAAAAAATGTTTTTCTTTCCTTTGATGCAGCACCCACCCAGAAATATATTCTTCTGATTGGTGTTATATTTGTTTCTCCAGATAGCTAAGAATTTATTAGAGAAGAATTCTTCCACAATAGATAAGCCAGATGTTTAACACTTTCCCCAGGCTGTTAAACATGTTGTAATGGTGGTAGTCCTACCCTATGCCTTGAGATTAGAAAAGTCTATTATATTTACCTTGCCCTTACTTTATTGTCCTGTTACTTGCAGGTTTTTATTCTGATAGAGGAGTGCAGTGAACTCTAACTGTACGTAGCAGACCCCAAATGAATAGATGCAACTGACATCCAGTGATGATTCCCTTTTGACTAATGAGAGCTTAAGAATTGAAGTCAAGTTTTCTCATGACTTTAAGATTAGTGTTTCATTAAATAGGTTTAGAAATAGGCATTAAAAATTGATGTAAGTCTGTGTACATATTTTTTCTCTGAAAAAGGATGTATTTCCTAAAAAAGGTAAAATTTGTTTAAAGTAAGAACTCTTGTATCCCAATAAACAGGTGAATTTCATTTTTTAAAAGCTTGACAGGAAACCAGTCATTCCTTAATTTTGAATTTGCAACTGTTGAATTATATTTTAAGCTCCATAGTGCATCAAAGAGGCCTCTGCCTCTTGAATTTCTTTCATATATAGCAAATGCTTCTTCACAGTCTTGTGGCTCACACAGATGGGGTTATCTGCATCTCCACAGTGCCTTGGTTGGAACCTTCTACAGGTATTGTGTAAGCGTTTTGGTAGTAGCCCCTCCCCCACTGGTACACATGACCAGTGAGAGCCCACCTCAGTTCCTTTTTTTCTACTACAGCAGCAGCATCAAAGGAACTGTTTGAGATTCATTTGCTTTATCTTTTCAGTAAGTGTAGCCTGAATTTTTTTATTCACTTTGGATTTCATTTTGGCTTGGTTGCTCAGATTTTGTCTTCTGGCTTGACTTCCAGACTTGTTTTGCTTTGGTAATGGACATCATTTCACTTTGTTAGTTCCGAGTTGCTGAGTCACCGTAGAGATGACTTCGTCGGCTTCTTTCAAGAAGTGCACTTCTTCTGGGAATGAGATTCTCCCACCCAAAAAAATGGAATTTGAGGTGCTTGTTATGTCTGGGTGAAGATCATAATGTGGGACCCAAGCTTTCCTTTGGGAGAATACTTGGAAGGCTGTTGGCGTAGCAGAAGAGAATAGAGTGCTCTGTTCAGCCTCTATTGGGGTTGCCTCAGGCTGTTCTTCAGGACACCATGGCCCTTGGCCCTGACTGCCTGTGGCTGGCAATGAAAAGATTTCTTAAGGAGAGTGCACTCTGTTCCAAGATGGCCAGGGACACCAGTGAATGTCCTGCCTTGGAGTCTGCCCCTTGATCCAGAGTACCTTTGTTACTAAGTAGATTGATCAAGATGGAGGTTCTTCCTTTGATACAAGAGTACTGTGCCAGGAAGAAGTGTCATAAGAGAAATGAGACGGCAAAGTATACTGCAGGAATCTGCAGACTCCTCCGTCTTGAAGACCTGAGTGGTCCTTGCATCCTCTGACTCTGCTGGAACCATCGTTAGAGAGGGAACCTTCAGTTCCAAACTCTCTTGAATCCAAGGAATCAGTGACTGAGGAGTCTCCATAAGCCATCCCTGTAGGTACTGCCACTCAATGTCCAAGTAGGAATAAAACAGCTCCAGAAGACTGGGGTCATCTTTATATCAATCCTGTAGTCCTCAGTGAACGTTTCCACCACATTGGTACTGTTACAAATATAGGCACTGTTGGTATGACCCTCATTTCAGACAATACAGCTATAGGAGATTGGAGGAGTACGGAGCCTACTTGTGTAGGATTCAGTCTCTATACTGCATGTGCAAGCACTCTTCATTCTGCGAATATATCTACTAGGAGTGTGAAGAGGATTGGTACCATTCCAGAGAGCTTGATCCTCACATCCGTTGTTGCAGTTGGTACTATAGATCAGTACCTGCCTTACTACAGCTTGCTTTGGTAGTGAAGAGGTACAGTTTCTGTCTCTGGAAATGCAGGGGGCCTTGGAATGCCCTCAAGAGCTAATGTTGGTCTTGGAGGTGACCCATTCTAAGTCTCTTCAGAGAAGTATGCCTACCAATAGAAAGGACAAGAAACTTAAAGCCATGGTGCACATGTTCTATTCTACAGCTCCTCTGTTTTTTAGGATCTCTAATTACAAAACTTGTAGAGGAGGGTACCAGCTCCTATGGGAAAAGGTGTCCTCAGTTATTGACAGGCTTCCTGAAGTTGATAGATGAATGAATTCTATCCTAGAGGATGAGGCACACAGTTGGTGTCCAATAGATAAACATGGTGAGACATACTGCAGACTGCACTAGGAAAATGCTGGCAGAAGCCATTGCCTTGTGGTAGCATGCATGTCTGTACTCATTAAGCCTATCTCCCCAATCTAGAGCAACAATTGATACAATGAAGGTGGTCTCTTCAGTGGGAAAAGGGCAACAAGCTCAAACATACACACAAAAAGCATACCACAGCTCACAGGTTCAGTTCCCAGTTGTTGCTCCCATTCCCACTACCCATGCACATGACAGTCTGTTGACAACATCATGATGGCATGTTGCCAAAACAGGCAGAGCAGAACAGCATCCAGCACCCTGCTGCATCTCTTGTTCTGTCTGTAGAACTGCTGCATCCGCAGAGGCATCTCGGGTGAGGAGTACATCTCAGCAGATGCTTTTGGCAAGCCATCAGTCTCTTGCCATAGGTAGACTTTGCTTTCAGACATGCTCTGGAAGGTCTTCAGGAGATGGCATACTCCAAAAGTGGATTTCTTCACCTCATTTTAATACAACCAGTGCTGGACTTTGTCCTCTAGGGTTGTCCTCCAGGACTTGTGTATTGATGTCTTTTGCACTGGGGGACCTAGTTGTATACAATTTTTCTCTGTTTCCTTTCATAACCAGGATGATAGCCAAAACCAGACAGAATAGGGCAAAATGTATTGAGATTACCTTGTGGTGGACCAGGCTTCACCCCACTTCTACATCTGTCTTGGGGAATTCATTTGAAGCTACATGGTTCACAATAGCCAGGTGAGATACCTGGTCTTGCAAACACTCAAGCTGACTGTTTGGAACGTGTTTTTTCCAGGCTCATTATTTGATGCTGTCTAGCCTGCCACTGTGCATAGGCCTGCCACCTAGTGCTCCTATATATGCAAGTGGAGGAAGTCCTTAGCTTTTTGGTTGCCTTGAGAAATCTCCCTGGCTCAGGCACAAATCTATCACATGATGAATTTCTTCTATCCCTGTTGAACAAAGGTGTGTCTCTCTGTTGTCCACCAAATTCTGCTTGGCAGCAGTCTCCTAAAACTTCTTGCTTGTTTCAGCTTCCATTGGCCACAGTGTTCCTGTGGGGTTACAAGAGCCTCCACCCTTCAGGGGTGAGGAGGTTCCATACTTCACTAGAGTTTGGAGTTGATCCTATCTCAATTCTCCAGGAACCTGTTTAGCCAATGTTGTCTTATGATATCAGGTTACTTACCTGAAAGAAAACCTTGCTGGTAGCTATAACACTAGATAGGAGAATGATGAACTCTGTGCTCTAGAGTAGATCCACCTTTCTTTTGTTTTCACATGGACAAAGTGATTCTCAGACAGAAACATTTCATTTCTGCCGTAAGAGCTGCAGGCTGCGTCTGCACCAGGGCATTGTCTTACTTGTACTAATGCTTAATCTGACCTTGAACTCTGAATGCACCCTTCACAGTCTGTCGTTTGGTGGGTGTCCCCATTTTCTGTGGACCCAACTGTGGCCTGTGTTATTGTCTTCCTGTGCTACTCTTCTAAACAGAAGAGCCTATCAGTTTCCTCTCAGAAAAGACTGCCAGTTTCTTCTCAGCACTTCTCAAAGTGGGTTGTTTCTACCATCCACTTAGTCTAAGAACTTGCCAAGTGGGACCTCCCTGCTTGTCTGTGGAGCTATTCTACCACAATTCTGGCTATGCCATCTGCTTTTTCAGAAGTGTTTCAAAGAAGAAGCGTGTATAGTAGCTACCTGGTTACAGCCTTTGACTTTGATTTCTCGTTACATACTGGATACAAGGTCCGTGGCTGAAGCTGCATTTAGAAGAGCCATGCTGTTTTCTAACATCACATGACACGCTCTTCTCCTATAGGAGTAGCTTGGTGGTATCCTGTTTGTGGGAGTCATGGGAGACCACGAAGAAGAAAGGGTTGCTTAACTGTAACTGTGGTTCTTTAGGTGGTTATCTGTGAACTCGTAGAACACCTGCCTGTCCTCTCCTCTTGTATCCTGCTCTCTTAGCTCCTGTGCTGCTGCTATGGCATCCACAGAATTGAGGGACTGTGTTGGTCACGTGTACCAGTGTAAGTGGAGTTACTTCCCAAACCCTTATGTAATACCTCTAGAAGGTTCTGAATGATGTGCTGCATGGACAACCTCATTTGTGTGAGTTCACAGATGACCACTCAAAGAGCCACTGTTACAGTTAAGCAACCCATTCATGTTTCTCAAGTAAATTGTACCTCATGTGATAAGGTAGTGGGAATGGTGACTGGTTTTTCTTTCTTCTTCTCCCCCCCCCCTTTTTTTAGGAAACTAAAACTAGTTTGCTTGACTTTTCTTTTTAACAACATCAGAAAATTATCCTGGCAAGTTCTTTTCTTAAATACTTTTAACCAGGAATTTGTTTTTGTTTTTGATTCTTGGGACACTGGTTAACAATCTTTTAAAATACGTTACTTAGACTGGAGTGAGCAAAATATGGCCCTCCAGTTGTTGAACTGCAAGACCCAGCATCCTCACTGTTGGATATGTTGGCTTGAGCTGATGAGAGCTGAAGTTCAACAACATTTGAGGGGCTTTATTTACTTACCCCTGGTTTAGATGAATATGGATGTGCATAAAGAAGGGAAGCCACTTTATTGAATTCATTTAACTGATCTAAGCCATCTTCATGTAAAATCAATATGGTTTGAAGATAACAGCAATTCTCTTTGTATACATGACAGCATTTAAATTGGGCTTTGTTCCTGCTTAGAGTGAGATTTGCTGACAGAATGGGGTCTACAAGCAGAAAGATTCTCCCTCCCTCTAGAGACCCTGTGCAGTCCTGTACTGATCTAATCAGAAGTAGGCCTGTTGAGTTCAGTGGGACTAACTCCTAGGTAAGTGTGTGAAGGATGGTAGCCTCAATTGCCTTAGTAGTTGCAAATATCCCTGAGATTATTTAGTCATCAAGCAGAGGCATTGTAGTGCATTGTGAAATAGTTGTTTGTTCCTATACAGGTATGCTTCAGTTAACAAACCTCTGACAAAAAAGTTCCTTTTTACAAAGTATTTTTCCCCCAGCACCCCCTTCCTTCTTTGTCTGGCTGGGAGAATTTTTCTAGCATCATGAACATTGGGAGGGAGGTGAAGGAGGGCTGGAGAAACACATGTTTTCAGTGTCACAGTACAGCAGCATGTCTGTAGTAAACGATGCAAAAAACCTTGAGGTGGGATAGAACAGGATTCTACTCTAGCAGATTTTGCTACAGCCATGTGTGCTTGCTTACAATAGACAACGCAAACAGCAACTGCCTCCAGACTTGCTTACTGAGCATGTGTGAACAACAAAACAGGAGAGGAAGAGCAGATAAGCCTGTCTCACCAGCACCCCTTAGCGTGTTTTTTTTAAAAAAAAAAAAAAAGCACAACATGAGAACTGTAAGAAAAATAGGGGCCAGAGGAGTGGGGGAAACAATCCCTGGATGCATTTTGGAAGAAGACTTCAAATGGTCTTTTAGAAGCTCAAAATGTTTTTTGTTCACTTACGCAAGGATTATCTGACCTGGCTGTTTCTTTTCATATGCATGGATTGTCAGTTTCGTATAAAAAAGTTTGCTGGACATTGCTGAACTGCTCTGTTTTTCTGTAGTGTAGGAACCTATCCCTTTTCATTCTGTGCTGTCTCTGTCTCTGGTACCAAATCTTCTGTTAAAGAAGCAGTGCCCAGGAACACATCTACTTTGTTAACTGAGGTATACCTGTATAATCAGGGGAAGAGTCAAGTCATATTACTTAGAGGAGGAGAAAGTATGCGTATTAAATGTAGTGTTTATTAAATGCAATAATTACTATTTCCAGCTATAGGCACTATATTGTTATTTTATTGCAAGGCCATGACTAATATAGGGTGTTGATTGCTGGGTGTTCTTTAGCATCGTTCCTGTGCCCAAAAAGTTTGCAGTCATTACAAGCTAACTACATTTATCTGCAAATCAGTTTTTAATTTCAGTTGATTTCCTTTTCAAAGCCTATGAGTTAGGTTTGCAATTTATGCTGTGACTAGATGATGTATGAAACATAACAGGAACGATGAAGCTGTTGGTTTATTTTTGATATATCAATCGTGGGTTTTATTACTCTAAAGATTCCCAGTTTCTCCATTTGAAGGATAGTTTAATTTTTTAAAACATGTAGAATTTCAAGGAAAATTAAAACACTAAAGTTCATGTTCTCTGTTTTGTGTTGTATTGTTAAATGCAACATTATTGTGAAACTGGTTTATATTTTTGTGAAGGTGAGGAACTACTTTCCTTTCTGTAAAACAGACGGCAACATGTCCTCTGTGTTTATTGCTAAGAACACCTTTCTAGACCCTGTATGTAAGCAAGAATGGTCCCTGCCTTCTGCTAGCTGAGAATCAGCCAGGTTGGTAACTGCAAGTACATAGATGATTTCTTTTTTTTTTATAATCATTTTATTCAAATTCAGATATAAAACAAACAATTATAACTGTCAACTTATTTGAAATATTTCTGATCTTCCACACTGATCTAGATTTCATTATCAATATTTCTTAACATGCTTAAAATATTGTACTACATTTTAGTGCTATTATTACTTGTTGATTCTTGCATTTCCATCTCCATATTCCCACTTCATGATATATATCCTGTAGCCCCCTCATAATTTATCTTAAATCATGAATCACGTATTTCCATCTGATGGTACCCAGCAATTACCCATTACAATTTGCCACTCTTTTTGTATCTCTTCGTCTGAGTTCCCTTTTAATCTCTGAGAGACCATATCAGCATTTTTGTTTTCAATAAGTGTACCCCACCATTGTTCTAATGTGGGTATTTGCTGAGTTTTCCACATCTTTGCATATTCAATACGAGCTGCTGTTATCATGTACAGTAATATTCTCCAGTACTTCTTTATACTAGTACCTTCTAATACATCAGTCATATTTAACAAATACAGTTCTGGTAACTTAGCAAACTGTACTTTCATTAATGCACATATTTTGTTATGTATTTCAGTCCAATATTTCTTAGCTTTAGGACATGTCCACCACATATGATATATCGTACCGACCTCATTCTGACATTTCCAACATTGTCCAGTACCTGTATTATAAATCTTTTTTAATTTATCTGGTGTCATGTACCATCTATGAAATAGCTTGTAATAGTTCTCTTTCAAATTCTATGCTACTATAAATTTCTGTGTTTTTTTCCAGCTCTGCTCCCAAGACTCTAATTGTATTGAATGTCCGATATTTTGTGCCCATGAAATCATTGTTGCCTTTACTGTTTATTATAAGATTACGGAACATGAGATTTCAATACCTTTGCAAAGCACTATAAATGAAATAATAAAGGAAGGAATACCAGATACTTGGAAAGAAACTAACGTTGTGCTGATCCCGAAAGAAGGAAGAGATTTGAGCGATGTAAAGAACTATAGACCAATATCATGTCTGAATACAGACTACAAGATCTTTGCTTCAATTCTAGCAGCGAGGCTCAAAAAGGTGCTGTTAGAGGTAATTGATGAAGACCAGAATGGCTTTCTACCAAAAAGATCTTGCAATAAAGCCGTCGGGTCCTGGAGCTTTGTCGTTCTTCAAATTCCTAATAGCCTCAACTACTTCCATCATAGTTATAGATTTGTTCAAGATTGATCTTTGGTCTTCATTAAATCTCATTTTATTCATTTTCTCCAGATATTCTTCCATTTCTTGTATTTTTTTCCCCTTTGAGATCTTACTCATCAGCTTCATGTTTATATCTATATTCTGTTTCCCTAGATGGTGAAAAATTTGTCTTCTTTTGTATTCATAGTTAAACCCCTTAATGTTCAAAGAATAAATCTTCAGTTCCATTTTGTGGGTTATATTAATATTTTATTACTGAAGTTTAGCTTATTCCTTCAGTATGTCTCCGTCTACCTCCCCTTCTTCTTGTTCCACAGTTCCTTGCACTACTTCTATTACTTCCTCTTGTTCTCCGTCTTCTTCTTATAGTTGTTCTCTTTCCTCCTCTGGAGGTAGCTGTTCATGATCTTTCTCTCCTTCAGAGGTGTCCTTTTGTAAGTCTTTCTTCAATCTATCCATCATTTCTTTTGCTTTGTGTACTGAGTTAATCCTATATCTCTGCTGTTTATAAGTAAAGGACAAGCCTTCAACCTTTTCCCATTGATAATTAATCTGACGCTTTTGCAGAAGGTTGGCCAACAGTTTATATTCTTGTCTTTTCTTTAGGATTTGATAAGGTATATCTTTGAAAATTCTGATGTCTTTATCTTCAGTCTTCAGTAGTCCATCATAGCTTCGCTGTAATATTTTGTCTCTAACCATAGTCCTCGTGAACGTTATAATAATGTCTCTTGGTAATTTCTTCTCTCTCGCTACTCTGGAGGAAACTCTGAACATTCTGTCAATATATGTCTCCATCTTTTCTTCTTCAGTATCAATGAATTCTGCCAAAGCCGGTACAATTTTTTCGTACAGATTCTCTGCTGAAGCCTCTGGAACACCTCTAAATCGAAGACATTTTTCCCGATATCGTAACTCCTGCTGAGTAATTTGAAATTCATCTTCATTTTGCTTCCCCTTCATCTCAGTCGTTTCCTTTTCGGCTTGTTTAACTTGTTGTTTTATCTCCTTTGTTTCTGTCTTTAGCTTTGTCACATCCTTTGTTATATTTTCCAGTTTCTTCCCCAGTTTGTCTATTTCTTGTTTCATGTCAGTTCTCATCTCTTTCCTTGTTTCTTTTATATCACTTCTAATATCATCTTTCATGCTTTTAAACTCTTCCGTCATCTGTAACATGAAATCTTGAGGTTTCTGGGGTATATCCACTGATGTCCGTCTGGTTGCCTGGGAAGTTGTTGTTGTTGCAGCTGCCGCCACTCCTCTTCTTGTCCTTTGGTCCATTTTTGATTTTTTTTTTTAATACCTAATGCAAATTGCTTTTTTGCTTTTTATTACCTTAATCAATATTCAATATAAAAATCAGTTCTTTATACCTATATTTTTTACAGTTAGCACACAAAAAGCTTACTATTTATAATCTTGTAGTTTTCAAATTCTAATAAAATTCAAATTGTTATATCTATAATTCCTTCACATTAGATCCAATTCATTGCATGTATAAATCAATCACATCAATCACATATATCGTTAGCTTGAATTAATTGCTTTAAATTGAAATTAACACTGCTACCCAGTCACTATATCAATGAAATGGAAATAAAAATAGCTGTATATATGTAGATTATGCAAGTATCTTATGTATCAATTTATATATGTAGAATTTGTATGTGTATGTATGTATGTGTATATGTGTGTGTGTGTATTCATTCTATAGGATTATATATAGCTAAATAGAAAAGACCACTTATTTTAAAATCTAGTACATTGTATTCAATTCATTCATCAAATTCATTCAATAAAATCATACAGTGAGGTCATTCAGTATAATCAGTGGGCTGTGCCTAGGCCCAATTCTTTCACTTCCCCCTCCCAGCAAATGCTGAGTCTCCTCTCTCTTCTGGAACTGTTCCCAGACCTTGACTGTGAGAACTTCTCCTCCTTCTCCTCCAATGTTAATAACAGGAATCTGAGCCGCTCCGCTGCGTGGGGGCAAAAGTCTCTCTGTCTTTCCTGTCCTTCCAGCACAGCCTCAAAAAACACTCCCTTATGAATATTTTTAAATCCTCGAATTGTTCTCAAAAGCCAAACGGACGAAAAATAAAGGAAACAACGCAGTTGCAAAGCAAAGTCCCCGATTTTAAAAATCAAACCACAATCCAAATGTCACAGTCCCAAATTTCAATATTCCATGTTCATTGTTCCAAGTTCAGTGTTCAGTGTTGTTCAGTAGACCAAAAGAAGAAAAAAAAAATCCAACAGGGAATACCAGTGTCCCATCTCGTCACCAAAAAAGGTACTATAATCCACAAGAGTTTGGCAGCCACATCTTAAATCCTATACTCCCGAAAACACAGATGTAAGGTCCCAAACAAACACAGATCAATTATGTACCAAGATTCCAAAATTCCAAGTCAGTTCAGTCAAAACGGAGGGCAAAAACAGAAAGGCAAAAGCTTAAGTTCAAACCAAGGGTAACCATATTCTCAATCCAGTCCAGTCTCTTCATACCAAGCAAAGGCAAAAAAAGCGCAGACTTCGATCCTGTCTCTGTAACTCTCCGCTTATGCTCTTTTAATCAAAACCACTAGTGAAATCCATTACATTCTTAGTGTACAGTCTATCTTAGGAAGTTGTAGTCTTCTAAAAGAAATTTTTCCACCATTACATACTCACAGTCTGCTGGGTCACTACGTATTGCCACTCCTGTTCACCGCTGCGAGTTCCAAATTGTTGCAGTATCAATGAAATAAAAACTAGATCAGATGCTTACTGTCTCAAATCGTGTCTTCTTTTTTAAAAAGTCGGCGGCGGTGCTTGTGCCGCAAACATGGCGTCCCTGCTGGATCCGTCGTAGCCCTTCGGCCCCCCTGAAGCCTCCCGCTCCCTCTTGTCAGAAGGAGCTCAGCATCAGTTATGGAGCCCCCTTCGAGCAATCTTTCGCACCCCCTTTACCGGGGGGGGGGTGTCTAGCCGCTTATCAGATGAAAAAAGCGGCTGGATTCCAGCGGGAGATAGCACGGAGTTGCGGAGCTCCCTGCGTGCGACCACTCACGTGCGCGATGCAACCGGAAGTCCCAAGTACATAGATGATTTCTAAGGAAGGTAGCCTATGAGGAGAGAAGAAGAGGAATGGTCAGGGTGTGTCCAATATTTTTCTTTCAGCCTTGTGGATTTTAGAGGATACTTGGTAGGATGTAACATATAACGGTTAGTAAAATAGTATGTAGTTGCCTTGGCCAAGTATGTGAAAGTCCTAGAGTACAGTAATATTGCTGCTTGGAAATAAGCTCAATTATGTATGATGATATTTATAGTACTTCTGTGGAGATATATAGAATCAAACTCTTAAAAGAGACAGGCTTTTAGGATCCCAGTCTGGGTCACAAGGTTTAAAACCATTTTTGCATATCTTTCTGAAGAATCTAGACTGTGGCTCTTGGTAACCTCTGTAGTTCACATAGCCCTTTTTATGTCTAATGTTTATGAGTTTAGACAATAGTTTTGTTTTAGACCCGTGGTTCCTTAACCTTTTCTTTACTGGGGAGCCCCGTAAATATAATTTGTGGATGGGATCCCCAGGGCTTAACTCAAGATTTAAAATATTTAAATTTAGATTTAAACATTCAAATATTTATTTACAAATTTAATTTGTTTTAATAAATTTAATTAATTAATTAAATTTGTGAATAAATATTTGGATGTTTAAATCTAAATTTAAATATTTTAAATCTTGAGTTAAGCCCTGGGGATCCCATCCACAAATTATATTTACGGGGCTCCCCAGTAAATTAATTAATTAATGGCTTCTGGAGACAAGGGTTCACTATCCCTGCTCAGGCACTGGGTAAACTTGGGTAAGTCACATTCTCCTAGTTTTTGGGACATATTCTGGCTCCCTTGCAAGGTGAGACTCCCTACATAAAACTTTGCTGGTTGCTCTCAGATTGTGATCCACTGGTTACATATAAAACAGCTTTATTTGCCAAAGCTGCTAAAAGCATTTGCGCAAATTATTTGAAAGAGATTGCCATAGACTGTGCCGGGGACTCTCTGATTTAATATTTATATGGATGGATGTATATATATTTTATATTGGTTTTATGGTTTTAACTATATTTGTAATGGTTTTTAGTCAAATACAATAAAATTTACTGTACTGTACATTCTCCTAGTCTCACAGGAAGGCAAAGGCAAAGCTCCTCTGAACCAATCTTGCTACCCAAAACCCTGTGATAAGTTCACCTTAAGGTTGCCATAAGACAGATGTGACTTGGAAGCACACAACAACAAAGTGCCACTGACAGGTGGAAGTTCTTATTACTTGGCATGTGTCTCCCCTTTGAAAACTGACTTATGGGGACCTCAAGGCAAACCTGTCATGGAGGTTTTCTTGGCAAGATTTGTTGTCTTTTCCTTTCTCTGAGGCTAAGAGAATGTGACTTGCCTGAGGTCACCCAGTGGGTTTCCATGGCTGAGTGGAGATTCAGATCCTAATCTCTAGAGTCATAGTTTGGGCATGTGCACACACCTGCCACTATGTCCCTTTCATCAGGAACATGGCAGTGTTTCTGTGTGTGCAGGTGTTGAAATTGCTCTCGGTTTGCGAATGAGGGAGCCATTTGGATGCATGTGCATGCCTGCCCCATGTCCCTTCTGTCAGGGACGCAGCAGCAGGAGGGCTGCGTGGGCTAAAACTACTCTCTCATTTGCAAATAAGAGAGCAGTTTGGGCACATGCACACACCTGCTGCTGTGTCCCTTGGTGGCTATACCCCCTGCTGCTTTGTCCCTGATGAAAGGGACACAGTAGCAGGCATGTGCATGTGCCCAAACTGCTCTCTTGTTTGCAGACAAAAGAGCAGTTTCAGCACCTGCACACACATTCTGCTGCCATGTGCCTGTAGCTGCTGGTGGCTTCATGGATGCCCTGTGAGGGCTGCGCGGACTCCCAGGATAAAAACCACAATTTTAGACAATAACTACAGAATTATTTTTAAAGATTTTCATAGAAACCTGAAAGTGTTGTGTATGCACATCTTTGTTGACTTAATACTCTTGCTTATGATATTACGCTTGCTCCTTTGAGTAAGAGGCTAAAAAGTAGAGTTTATATGTATATATGCTAGTAGGCTTTTCTATGCTTTAGGCTAGAACAACCTAATTTAAACATTCCTTTTAAAGTAGTGGCAATGACTGTGAAATAAATATTTTAGGATTGAAATCTAGGGAGAAGAAAATGTTATGGAAACTTGGCTGCAATGGTTTTGAAAGTTTGGATTATTTCACTTTGCAATTTTATACAGAGATAATGCCAAGTGCCCTGGGCTTGTTTACCTATTAAATATTGATTATTGCTTCAAGTTCAAGATGCTAGCCTTTGTCTCTAAGGCTCTTGGTTTCTCCACAAACCATTACAGGGCTAAAAATTCTGTAGGTTTAAGCCTGTTTCCAAACAAAATACCTAACCCATCTCACAGAAAAATTCAGCAAACGAAAATAAAGGTGCAGCAGTTCTCTTCCCACGTATGATAAGGAGACCTATATGGATACTTACAAGGCAAGACAGTTGCATTGAGCTAGCCACCTTGGCAGAGAGACCTATTGTGAGGATGAACCAAGAGAGCTTCAGGTATATCAGAAAATCATGCCATGATAGGATGTGGCAGCCAGGGGGCAACCATGAAGCTTAAGCTATGATAAAACATAAGGTCTCAATGTTGAATCTGGGCAAACTTGGAATGGGAGGTGATTCTCAGGGTTTGCGGAAGCAGTTTGTACTTTTTTTTAATAAAGAAGCTAAAGCCTGAGGTCAGGTCCTAAAATAGCTGGAAGAATGGCTGAGCATGCTCAGTAGCCAAAAAACACCAAATGACTGGGCGGGAAGAGTCTGGAAAACTAGTGGTAGGCGGAATGCCATACTACATAGCTGGAAAGCTAAAGAACCTCATTAACATCTTGTTGCAGATGTTATTCATTTTACTCTAATCAAGAAAAGGACAATAAGGAGGTTTTTTAAAACAAATCTTTTAGGTAAATGCTTGAACAGTGGACTACAACTCTGGAGACTAGGGTCTGAATCCCTGCTTAGCTATGGAAATCCACTGAGTGATCTCAGGCAAATCACACTCAGAGGAAGGCAAAGGTATACACCTTCTGAACAAATTTTGCCAAGAAAATTCTGTGACAGGTTTTTCTTAGTGTCAGGATAAGCTGGAAATGACTTGAAGGCACACTACAACAACAGATGCATTCACGAAATTCAAGTCAATGTAACCCAGAGGCAGGCATGCAGCAAAGCTCAGAGGGCCACACTGCCCAGTTTAGCCAATTGTCTTTTGAGTTGGGGAGAGTGCATAAAAAGCATTGTCAGTCATCCCAGAGTTGTGGAGAGCCCTAGTTTTATTCATCTGAAAAACACTGCGGGCAGAGGTTGACCAAATGCTTTTATGGAGGGCAGGGGGATTGGAGAGGTAGACGGGTGGGTTCAATAGGCTACAGTGGATCTCCCCCAAGGGCTGTGTGCTCCCCCCCAAGGGCTGTGTGCTCCCCCCCAAGGGCTGTGTGCTCCCCATGGACTGCACTATTCCAACCTGTGTTCTAAATCCTGGTTTTAACAAAATGAGTATATGTTGTAGCAGGTCTTTAGTTTGCATGTTCCACTGCTCCTCCTCTTGCAGCTGTGAGAAGCACTTTGGTTGGTTGCTTTTACTTCCAGTTTTAGTAACCACTGTTTGCCATGCTGTCCAGACCAAGAGATAAATACTATGTTTGGTTTAAACAAGACAGCTTCAGTAACCAAAGTTGATGAGAGCTTGTTTGAAAATGACCCTTGTCTGTGACAGTGGCAATTTGTTGTATAATGTTAGCATGGCAAATTTTAGTTAAAATAAGAATCCAGTCACTCAAATTAACAAAAATTAAAGCTTCTAAAGTCCTTCTCCTACTTGTAAAACTGGAGGAGACAGAGGAATGTAAAAGCATAATGGTCATGAGTCTCATTCATGCTTCTGCACACTGTACCTAATGATGATTTAGTGTGAGATGGAAACATGTCTTATGGCTTCTACTTCTGCTTTCCTAGCTCTGCAGTTGGTGCTAGCATGCATGGTTAAAGAGTGAGTAATAGTGGTGAACTAGTCAACTTACTTGAGAGGTAACATGTCTTTAAATTCTTCTTTTCATCTTGGAGAGTTTTGTGGTTTACACAGTGACTGCTGCCTGTCTCTGCTTAAGCTAAATCTAGGGTACTAAAAAGGTTGATGACAATCTCCTGAAAACATTCTAGCATTTGATGAGTACAATTAAAAGAAATCGTCATAAGACCTAGGAGTCAGTTGGGATCTTGAAAAAGCTACTGAAATACCTTGGAAAGTATGTGTATGCATGCATGTGTATGTATTATTGCCTTGATAAATGAACTGATAAAGATGTCAATGCTTCTGTTAGGGAAGGGAGAGAATCTTAGTGGTTTGACTTAGGAAAGGGAAGGGAGATAATCTTAGTGGTTTAGCTTCTTGAGTTTTAATTACCTCAAAAATTCTTGGTGTGCAGGGAAAATGTGATAATCCTTCTTTTGGAGTTTACAGATTATATCTATACAAAGTGGAAGCAAAGAATATGTAAAAATAGCCCTCTAATATTGATGTGCCATTGTTCATGGTTCTTAAATCTCAGAATTGTATAATCTTTTGCTTATACAAAAGCAAAGTGATATGTAAGCACTCTAAGAGACTAGTACTTAGTGCAGGTTGAGCATCTCTTATCTGGAATTCCAAAATCCAGAATATTCCAAAATCTGAAATTATCCACATGGGTGACAGAGATAATGACACCTTTGCTTTCTGATGGTTCAGTGTACACAAACTTTGTTTCATGCACATAATTATTAAAAAATATTGCATAAAATTACCCTCAGACTATACATATAAGGTATACATGAAATATAAACGAATTTTGTGTTTAGACTTGGATCCTGTCTCCAGGATATCCTATTATGTACATATATGCAGCTGTAGGTATTCCAAAATCCAAAACATTTCTAGTCCCAAGCATTTTGGAGAAAGGATATTCAGCATGTACTTTACTGACATTAGCCACTTGAGTCATTTACCTTGACTTTATGATTTATATAATAGTATCCTCCTTTTTATAATAGTAATTGAAGAAGCAACAGCTTAAAATATATAGATTTTTGTACTTCAGTCCTGCTCATATTTGTTTTTAATAAAGTATAATAGCATGTATGTTCTGATTCTTAGACATGTCACTAGTGATGCTCAAGATTTGTAATGTTAAAAACTGAAATTGAAGATGGCTATCTGGAACATATGTTTATGTATTGGAATAATATCTTCAAGATTTAAAGAGTCTATAAAATCCTCCGTATCTTTCAAGCCTAATTTGTCCCATAGTACCTAGAACAGCATTACTATTAAATTGTGCCAGAAAACTGGTAACCATTATGCACAAAACTATACAATTCTACAAATGTAGTCTGTTTTCCTCTTGATTTACTTCAGTCTTGCTTTTGAAATGGATTAGCTCTATAATATGGCAATTGTAGTACAATTGGCCCTCCACGTTTGTGGGTTTGACTTTCATGAATTTGATTATTTGCAAGTTTCTTCAGCCCCTGCCCTGTGTCTCATGTACTTCTTTTTTGGGCGAACCTACTTGCTTAGAAGCTCTGATCAGGATGTGCAGCCCTTTAAAAACCTACCTCTGGTCCTCCTCCTCCTCCTCCTCCACCATCTGCTGCCTGGCAAAATTAAGGATTGTTTGCAGTCTGATGTGTCAGCACCACAAGCACTCTCCCAATGGCACTCCACAGCCAAGGAAAGACGTGAGCAAGAGAGAGGAAAGTATAGGGCTACCATGCCAATCCACGCCCTTCCCTCTCCTTTCTCTAACCTTGTTTGGACCCTGAGTGTCCATTTTCCCCACCATGGCTCAGCCCCCTTCCCACAGACACACATATACATTTGGGTATTTGCAATTTTTCTATTTTTCTGAGAGCCCTGCACCCCTAACCCTAGCAGATGTGGAGGGTTAATTGAATTTACCTGAATGGTAAAGTCAGGTTTACAGCATATACTTATATTTTTAAAAGATTTAAGATTTGTTTGGTCTTGTCCTTAGAGATCAGTGTGGCAGTCTTGTGTAGATATGCATCTTTATTTCTTTCTCTCTTTTCCCTTTCTCTGAACAGCACAATCCTCTTAAGTCCTCTGTATTCCTACAACTGGCCTTAGGCTAGTTGGTCTTGCCATGACCACTACAGTGTGAGAAAGACTAGCCTTTGCTGAAAATGCAGTATGTGTGGTAATTGTAAATCTGCCAGTCCCGATCTTCACCTGGGTCTTAAAATGTCCTTGAGCCCATAAGATGGAATGTGGCAAAACACACATCTACTTGCACTTGTAGTTATAGTAAAGCAGCTTACCTAAACCTTCATCTTCTCCTCTCCCCAAAGTGACTTGGCTTGTATAATTAATTTAGATAACATCTTGGCTGCTATGTTACTTTGATGTTGATAGGCAACATCTGGGAAACCATAGATTCGCCTCTACCTGGTTTGCAATAAAAAAGAGATAAGAGCTTCCAAAATTACTATTTAGCTGTTAAAATCACATAAATAGTTGTTCTTGCGTTTTAGCAGCTGAAGGCTTTAAAAACATTTATATCTAAGCTTTTGGTTTGTTGCAGCTATAATACAGGATGATATTCTAGTTTTCTTTGAGAGCATAGCTTCTCATCCTCTGGCCAAGCTCTCCTATTTCCTTGGCGTGATTTATATATCTTGTTGCCTTGTGGCTCTTGTCTTAACTTTTTCAGTGTTCCATATCTGAATGAAATACCCTGGCTTCATTGATAGTTAAAGCAACAGTATGTTGATATAATAACAGTTGGCTGCTTTTCATGGCTCTTGAAATAATTTTGAGGGAAAATGCTAAGAAACTGGCAGTGTTTATTTTTAAACTATCAGCAAGTATGCTAATATGAAAACAAGTTTAAACACATGTCACTGAATTCCTTACATGTGGGTAAATCTTCTAGAGTGATCCAGAGTGCATGGATACTAACGGTAAGGATTGCATTAGTTCACATTTTGTTGGTTGCGGATGAGTATTTGATGCAGTGGAGAACTGACTTGCAATACTCAGTGTTTGAATTATGATGAAAAGGATAGGAGAGTATAAGGAAAGTGACTAGCCGATCAGTTTCAATCAGCTGTGCTTTCCCTATATCTTTATAAAAATAGTAGTTGAGGGGGCTGTCACAAAAGGTATGGGTCAGCCCCTCTCTGGCTTCCCTGTACCTCAAGCATCATAGCAGGGCCTCCAGCCATAAGAGGGTTCATCTGTGTAATAGCCATTTGAGTTGGCTTCACACACACACACCTCTCATTCATTCCCTTACTAAAGTTCAAGAATATACTCATCTTAGATCCAGCAACCTCATGGAACCTTTCCCCGTTCCCCTTTCCCTGTTAGGGAGCAAGATACATTTTAAAGCAATTTGTGAAGCTATTCCACTCAGAATGTGCACATAGATTCTACAGTAGCTAGATTCCTTGTAATGATGGACAGGAGAAATGATCTGATCAAACTAAATAGATGGTAGAAACGGGCCAGGCAGTTAGACAGATCTGCCTGCAGATATCACATGCTTGGATCTGGTTAGACAGCCCAAGTTAACATAGCAAGTGCAATGTGGAGTCAGATACCAGACTGCCTTCTTTGATTGGGAATATAGCCACATGGTGGAGAGATCTGGAAAAGGGAATCATGTAGGGATCCTTGAATACAGTTAGAAGAGGAAATCATATCCTCCCCATAGCAATTATACTCCTCCCTAATAGCTAAAAGGGCATAAAAGAAATACAGAGTTGGTCCCATGTGATTTGAGCACAGATTATTTTACAGAACAATCAGACTCTGAATGTCCTCTGAAACTCAGTTCTATTTCATGAAGTATGTATATTTGAATGTTCATTTACCTGTATCTAAACATTTGCCCTACCTAACATGGGAAATAGTCCTTGAAGTGGTTGTGGAAGGGTGATGCATATGAACAAGAGGTAAACATAGAAATGATCACAATGTTTATCTTGTATACTACTTGACGACTATACCAACAAAATGAAATAGGGGAGTAGTCTTGGAGAAGCTCAGTATAATGGTACCTCTGACCGGTGTTCCAAGTACAGCCTTTCCTGGACAGAAATAATCTAGCCACAGTAGTCCAGGCACTGGCAGCCTTGTAATTAGTCTACTGTTGTGTGCTTTATGTGTGGGTGTCCTTGAAGAAGACTCGGAAGCTGCAGCAAGTACAAAATGCAGCAGCTTCACTGCTGACTGGAATACCGTATACACAGCATATCCTGCCAGTTTTGAAAGAACTGCACTGGCTGCCAATATGAATCAAAGTGCTTGTGATGACATTTAAAGCCGTAAATGATTTGGGACCTTGATACTTGAGGGAGTGCTTCCCTCCATATGTATGTATCTGAGGATTAAGGTCTGCTGGAGGGGGACCTGCTCTGTATCCGGCCAGTGAGATCAATACTCCATGCTAGGAGATGAGAGAGGGTCTTCTCAGCCATGGCAGCCCACCTGTGGAATGTACTCCCTCTTGAGGCCTGACTGGCACCAAAGCTAATGTCATTTATGTGCCAGGTTAAAACTTGGCTGTTAGTCAAAGCTTTTGGGTCTCATTAATTCATCCCAGATATGGTTGTACCTAGTTTTAAAAACTTCCAGATCTATTTTTACTTACTATTGCTATTTAATATGTTTTAGCTTATTTAATTATTTTATTGTTTTAAACCATTTAAGTTGTTTTAATGCTGTTTGTAAGCTGCTCTGAGATCTTTGGTATAGGGTGGGGTATAATTTCTTTTTTAAATGTGCATGCAAAACTAGTTTGTGACTCTCCTAAAGCAAACCTATCATGGGGTTTTCTGAGGCTGACAGAGTATGATGCACTCAAGGTCACCCAGTGGGTTTCCATGGCCAAGTGGGGAATCAAACCATGGTCTCCAGGGTTGTAGTCTAATGCTCAAACCACTAAACCACATAGAACACCATATTTAAGCCAGCTACACTTCTGTCCCTAGGGGTTTGATTGAGTTTCAGGCATCAGAACAGATCAAACTGAATGATGAGGATTTTGGATGAGAATCATCTATGGGAGCATCTGGGCAGATCTGCACAGACAAGAGTTCTACCTAAATATACTCCACACACATTATCCTATGTTTTGGGATTAGAAAATAGAAATCTCAACACCAGTTTAAACTGTAGTGGCCCTGGTAACCATTACTATAATATGATCTGATAGGATGTTTTATTTGGAATATTAGGTTTGAACTGTGAAATCCATGCTCAGATCTCTTCTCAGCTATAAAGCTCCCAGGACAACCTTAGGGAAGTCACATTCTCTCAGTGATATCTACTGAACAGAGTGGGTGGGGGTAAAAGGATCTACTCTGAGCTCTCTGATGAAAGGACAGACTGTAAATTCAGTCTAGTTATCTAGTGATGTTAAGTGCCATAGATAAAGTGAAAGAAGGTGAGGGGTGAGGGGATTGTTTTCTGTTCACTTTCTATATCTCATTAATGATTTCATGTACCTTTTCATATTTGTCTGTGTAGTAAATATATAATCTTTGTGTAACTATTCACATATGTCTACACTAGATTATTTTGACTGTCTTTGTACAGTCTACAACATCTATTATTCTAGCACAAGTGTTTTGGAACCGTAATTATCAAGTTAAACAGCACATGAAAATGACAATTTTTCCTTATTTTTTGCTGTTCTACATGAAAAGTATTTTTAAACCAATACTTTAGCTATAAATGCACAGACACATAACTTGGTGTTGTCGTACACCATTGATGCTGAGACAGGCATACTGATGTGATGTTTCACCATTACTTCAACCGCTATACATTTCTAGACCTTTTGGAAATAGATCTGGAACAAAAAGTCCAAGTACAGTATAGTATGTGGTTCATATTCCCCTGATTACTGATGTCTTAAAGTTGGGTCAGGAGAATTTTTTTTTTGATGCTAACTTTTTATTTTAGAAGCAAGTTTTATTTTGTCTATTAGTCTAAACATTCTGTTTTGCCTGATTTTCTTAATAGACAGGCTTGTTCAATTGTGGTTGCTAGGATTTTGTAGCACCATCAGTGTATGTTTTACTTTACATAGTAGCATATGCAAAAAAAAGATAGGCCCTAGTTCTGAGGGGCTTGTACTCTAAATTTTAACAAGGGGGCGGCAAGGGAAGAGGAGGGTAGGAGGCCGAGGATGAGTGAAAGGAGATGTGTTAAAGAAGCCATTATGTATACTTAGGTTTTATTTCATTTGGGGGGTGAGAAGACACAGGGTTTACGGATTGTGTTCCAGTTTCTTGATATATCCCTAGTTTTCAGTAAGATTTTAATTCATATCTAAGTCATGCCTCATGTGTGGCCCAGATATTTGTTGCAGAAGTGGCCATGAAAGAGCAAGACACTTCTCCCTCCCCCCAAATAATCTTTCTGGGGAGTTCCTTATTTCTCTCCCTTCTCCTTCTTCCCCCCACACTCCAAGATCCCATGTGACTCTTTTGTTCTTTGCTAAAATTCATGGAAAGTTCTCAAGGCAGGCACCCCTGGCCAACCCCATTTCAATGATGTCATACCTATTGAAATCTGCTTAGTGGGAGGCCAAAGACATGCAAATAGATAGATTCCCCATGGGTTTAAATGTCAGAGAATAACTTGGATTGCTTCCAGGACAAAAGGATCTTCCAGGAAAAGAGAGCCCGCCTTAGCTGTGAGCACAGAACAAAGTGAGGAATGATTTACGATGTACTCACAGATATTTTGGTGTGTGTATGGCGGGGGGAAATTCTTTTCATTAGCGAGTAGCATCAAGCACATCTGTAACAATGTGTATTTCACAGGGGTTATGAAACTGTGGCTTGTGCTGGCATTGTTGATATAAATATTTTATTGCATTCGGATAAATTATTCCTTGTAAATTGACCTTCATAGATGTGGTCATTTACGCTTTAATTTAATTTCAGTGGTAAGTTATATTTGCTTCATACATGCACAAACATGTTCTAAAGTCCTGTAGGAAGGAAAGCTTATACGTGACAGGATTTTTCCACGGAAAACTATTTCCTCTTATCATCCCAAATCAAAGCAATTCAACATGTGCATTTGGGGGAAGGGTCTTTAACGTTTGCTTTGCAATGTGATCATTAGAAGCTTTAGAAGGAATCAACTATGTATATGATTAGCAGACTGTTCTATAAAGTTATGGAACAAAGGAAAACCCAGAGTGCCTTTTTCCATTTAACATTTCTACATCAGTGGTGTGCTGTTATTATGACTTCTAGTTAGTTTTTATCCAATACATTCTGTATAGTAGATTTTTCACTAGATGAACTACTCAAATTGTAAAACTATATACCTTGGGCTTTGTTTATATATATTTTACAGAATTATTTTCTTTTCAGGGTTTTTTGGTTGCATTGCCTTTTTCTGGTGAAGATATAAGTTGAGATTAAATTCCAGAACAGTTGAAGCTTCTGTTGATTGAAATGGGGATGTTCCAGCCTGTGGCCATTGAGTTGCGAAAGTATTTAAATATGAATCGGTAAATATTTTACTTTGTTTTAAACTTGTTTTTAATGTCTGGAGTTTACTCCCCCTGCCACACACACATATTCCAGAATTCCCTCTGAGCAATAGAAATCCTGCTTATTTGTGAAGTTAATTTATGTGGGATGAGCAATATTTTCACCACCATGTCAAGGTAGAAAGCAGGTCTGGGGAAACATACCAGCATGGGCTTGGCCAGAGCCAGGGATGGGAAGAGCTGCAGATGCTCACCTCTTTTACACACCTTTCCCACAGACACTGTGTTTCTCACAACTTCTCACTTCTCCACTATGAGACAGACAGACAGAGATGGAGATGGATGCACATGCTTCTTAATTTTTTTCCCATTGCTATTTTAAACTTCTTTCTGAGCAGAAAGGCTTAATAGTTCCTTCTAGGAAAAGAATAATAGCTGCTATAGTCCATATTACTTCATGGTTTCTCCCTAAATAAGATTCTTGAGGGGAAGACCACAAGGGTCTAGAATAGGATTGGAAAAATGCAGATCTAGGGCTGATTTATGGCCCTAGACTCCTCCAGAATTTCTGGACTTCCCCTTTCATGGGAAAAAAATGTTGAATTGCTTCTTCTATAAGCCTGCAGGAATGGTAATTAATCTTTTGAATAAGTTTCTCAGCTTCTTTGTACTGTTTATCATTTAAAAAACAAGAAAATGTCAAACCCATTTTTTTCCCCAATACAGAAGTGACCTTTGGACTAGTTATGGTGTAGGAAGGCATTTATGGCAGCTTGTGTGCACCCCACAAGGGGTTCAAGAAGAAAATTCATCCCTAGATCCGCCACAGCTGTCCACTCCTGGCCTAGAGGGTCTCACCACTCTAGCCCACTGTACTCCATGGGTGTTCTCAATAATGTTAACCATAGCATTCGGTGGACTAGAATGTCAAGAGCCTATTTTAGCACCTAAAAGCAAAACAATGCTGTGGGAAATAGGTATGGAGGGAAATTTTAGGAGACTGTTAGGGTAACTGTAGGTAATATACACAGAAAGCTATATGTGGCCTATTGATCACAGTTTTCCTGCATATGTAATAGACTTGCATGACAAAAACAAATCTAGGTGGCTACTTGTAGTACAGCCATTTTTTAAATTCTCATTATTACTCAAAAGTATTAAATGCATAGTTACATCCTGCTGATACACTATCTCATGATTTTTTAGTCCAGCTGCTGATTTGAATTGCATAAGAGACAATATGTTTTTGATTGTTCTGGATAAAAATATTCCAGTATACAGAAGAACTTAAGTATGTTGTTATTGCAGATTTAACCACAGAATAAACTAGAGTTAAATAAGTTTTTCCATTATAGCTATAGTATAATCACTGTTGAATTGTAATATAATTTCACGTTGTTTGTAAGCTCTTGAAAACATGATACCTATACATACCAGTAATTGAAATACAAACTCAGTGAGTCTTGCCACTCTCTTATAGTTCAAGTGAGCTGTCTTTATATTTCAAAACTCCACATTTATTTTCATTTATCAGTAAATGTTCACTAATGTTTATTAAAATATTTTATTTTTTGTAGAATTGATAAACTAGTCCATATATACTTTCTCAGCCTTAGGAGGGAGGCAATGGCAACTCCTTTGAATAAATCTTGCCAAGAAAACCTTATAATAAGGTCATCTAAGTTGAAGCTGATTTGAAACCCAAAGTTGTGTCTTCACCATACAGTGTGTGGAAAGCTGAGAACACAACGTATTATCTATACTTCAGACATAATTCAGCATTAAGAAATCTATCTATTTGGTGTTATTATCTGCAACATACTGCTTTGTCCAGGGACCGCCAGCAGATAAGATGCTGCAGGGCTGTTGAATCCACTTTGAGTTTGAGAACTCCAGACTGGAGAAGCTGTGGTAGAAGCTGCCATAAAACTGAGAATGGAATGGAAAATCACTTTGTGGCAACAGATCCATCAGGTCCCACTTTCTTTATCAGCGTTATATTTAAACAGGTTACCTAATCCCAATTTTCACACTGGTGGAAGTTTTCAAGGTGGTATAATTTTGAAAGGTGAAAAGAGACCAAGCTCATTCTCTAAAAAAACAAACAAACAAGACATATAAAAATAAAAGTTTCTTCCTATTTTATTGCTTTTTTTAATCAGCCAGTTGAAATCCTGATAGCTCAAATTATTTTTAAAAAATTCCTTCCATCATCACCCTTTCCTGTTAAAGAAAACCTGCACTGACCAAGCACAGTGGGCCCTTGGTATTTGTGGGGGTTTGGTTCCAGGACCCCTCACAGATAACAGAAAACATGATTGTTCAAGCTCTTATTAAAGAAATGGGATAGGGCAGCAGCTGGAGGCCCAGCAAGCCCCAGCTCTCCTGTCTCTGGGGAGCACACCAGCAGTGTTACTTCCGCTTGCAATGAGAGATTCATGAAATGGCAGGAATCCAAGCATAGTGTTTGGTACAGATCCATGCCTGCTGCCATTTGACAGATCCTCTCTGCAGCCTCATCTGTGTCAGTGGGTAGAGTGAGAGAACAGCATGGGGTGTGTGAGTGTGGGCAGCTTTGCGCTTTTACTATTGAAACTTGAGCCAGGATGCTTTCCAGGTTGAGGCTGTACTCACCATCAGGGGCTCAGGGCAGGTGTTAGTTGTGAGCCTTATTGCTCTTCCCTAGGAGGGACCAGGGCATGGTGCCACAGAGGGTGTGGTTGCTGGGGATGCAGCGATGGCAGTGGCTCTTTCTTCATGCTTCTCATGACCTCTTGCGGCAGCAAGTCCTGGCTGCCTAGGTTGGAGGAGTCTCTGTCTGTTTAAATGGAGGATTCACCTGTGGGGGACACTCCTCTGACCAAGGCAGCCCAAACTCGCCATTGCAGGAGGCCATGAGAGGCGTGAAGAAAGAGTCAATGCCACCATCTTCAGCAGCCACCCCTCTCCCAGTTGGTGGCACCATGCCCCAGTCCTTCCTGGTGAAGAGCAAGAAGGGTCACAGTAAACACCAGCCTTGAGCCCGTGATGGAGAGTTCAGCCTCAGCCTGGATAGCTTTCTGGCTGAGATTTACGCAAATAAGAGCCCAAAGCCACCCACATTCATCCACCTCATGGTGTTCCTCTCTCAGTGTAACTTGTGGGGTGGATGAGGCTGCAGAGAAACATCAGGATCTATCAAATGGTGTGAAGTATGGATTGGCCCTATGCACTATGTTTGGGTTCCCATAATTTAACACATGTCTCATTGTGAGAAGTCCTGCAGCTAGCATGCTTCATGAAGGGGGGGGGGGGCTGAAAAAGGCATGCCTTCCAGCTTGCCTGGCAGCCAGGGCTTGCCACTGTCTCTGCTGCTGCCTTGCGCCATTTCATTAATACAGAGTTATAGGGGAGATCTCCTATTTGAATCTGCAGTGGGTTGAATCCACAATCATGAGCCTGTGGATATGGCAACCCTACTGTAATTAGTGAGAGTTTTTTCTAGTCCAGTCCCTCCTCCCACTGCTTGTTTATGCAATGTAACTCTGTGCTGTAGATAAATGATACTCTGTAGAAAACCTAGGGCATGTCTGTTTTTTTTAAAAAAAGCTGTCTGTCTGTCTGTCTGTCTGTCTGTCTGTCTGTCTGTCTGTCTGTCTGTCTGTCTGTCTTAATGCATACAGTGCTTAAGTTATTTCCTGCCTATTTTTCAAGGTTAAAGCAGTGGAGCTTTATGTAAGACATGGATAGATGCAAACATGTTGGGCGGCTACGACTTGCCCAGGACCACTCTATTCTGAACCCTCAAAAGTGGCACTGCATGGACTGCAACACCACAGAATCCATTTGGGCTTGCCTGAAATGCTCCCATGTGGCCTGTGGAAGATATATTGAAGACCATGCACTTAAACACTTTGAAGAAACCAGGCATCCTTTGGCAATGGAAGTAAATGATCTCTACGTTTTTTGTTACCTTTGTGAAGACTATGTATTGAATGATAATCCCGAGGGTGACTTGAAATTACTAAGAAGCTCTCTATCTGCAATTAAAAGTCAGAAGCATGACCCATCTACCAGAAGTGGGAGGACGCTGCGGTCAATGGCTTTGGGGGAGGATGTTTGCAACCATCAGAGGGCCCCTCAGGGACAGCCTCAGATGCTTACAGCCCTTTGGTACCGACGGCAGTCATTGCTAGCAAAAGCATTGCGGACCTGGTTTGATAAGAGTTCTAGAGGCCAGCGAAAACTAGAACAAAAGAAACAAATGGAAGAACTTGAGAGAAAGAAGGAAATGGCCAGGCAGCGGCGTCAAGAGATGAAGCGGAGATTGTTGGAGGAACTGGCAAGCACTCCTCCAAGAAAAAGTGCCAGGCTTTTGTCGCATATTCGCAGAGAGAATCTGATTCCTCGAAAGTTCAGAGACATGGAATCAAGTTCCCCTACCTCAAGACGGGTGCAGAGTAGCAAATTCAAACAGTTCTATTCCATCCGACGGAAGCCTCTCATGACTCCTGGTGTGACAGGACTAAAGAATCTAGGAAATACATGCTACATGAATTCTATCCTTCAAGTATTAAGTCACCTCCAGAAGTTTAGAGAATGTTTTTTGACGCTGGATCTTTGTGAAACTGAAGAACTCTTAGCTAAGACCGTGAATGGAAAGTCTAGAATGTCTGGAAAGATAGTCAGTGGGCCTGCTCCTACTGAGTCAGGGAGGAATGATCAACTGGGTTCATATGGCAGGCAGAGCCTGCCAGCTGGCTTAAATGGCGGGTCCTCAATAAGCAAAAGTTTAGAACTAATACAGCCCAAGGAGCCAAGTTCAAAGCACATCTCTCTCTGTCATGAACTGCACACACTTTTCAGAGTTATGTGGTCTGGGAAGTGGGCTTCAGTGTCTCCTTTTGCTATGCTGCATTCTGTATGGAGTCTGATTCCAGCGTTTCGAGGTTATGACCAGCAAGATGCTCAGGAATTTCTCTGTGAATTGTTGGACAAAGTGCAGCAGGAGCTAGAATCTGAGGGAACAAAACGCAGGATTCTCATCCCCTTTTCGCAGAGGAAGCTCACCAAGCAAGTCCTGAAAGTGGTGAACACCATTTTTCATGGGCAGCTACTCAGTCAGGTACGCATTTACACAGTATTACTTTTGTTAAAGCTGAAGATTTTCTATGCAATATTTTTGAACAAGTTGATATTCTTGTGAGTATTTTACAAAAGGGAAAATTGTTACAGTTCTTTTTTTAAAGCAAAGCTGGCATTTTTAGCCTCCGTTTTCAGTGAGAATGTGAGGACCAAACTACACATGGTTGCATGGCCCCTTTCCCCTCAACTGTTTTTGTTTTTCCAGAATTGGTGGGCTTTGAGGTTAGCAAAAAATTGTTGGAGGACTATTGCACCCTATCTGCCCACTCAGAATTTCCTTTCTCCCTCAAGAGAAAAAAATGTAACCAGGGTGAAGGACTGAGAAATTCTGCTGCTAGCGGTAGGATGTAAGCATTTTTAAACATTTCCTTATACTGAATATTCTAAATATGAGTGAGAAGAGCTATCTGTCATTCATATATAAAACTGCTTTTTTGACAAGACATTCTATGTGCAATAATGTGCCACTGTTTTCCCCTCTTTCTTTGGATTGCTCTTGTATCTTTTATATAACTTTTAATATTAATCCAACAGAATTTTCTGGCAGAATGAGGCAGATGATACTTCTTAAGCACTGTGGACTCCCACATAAAAAGCAGCCCCCTCTTCCTTTTTTTTTTTTTTTTTGCAAAGTATCATAATTTTGTTATCCTTATTTCAGAATCTTCCAGCTATATAACACATTCTGATTCTGATATAATGTCATACCATATAGACTTTTAGACTCCACCTTACCCTCATGAGCTCTGTCCTTCCTGACTTTCTGCTTCATGTTAATGCCTCCAGATCAACAAATTATAGGTTTCTAGCACTGGAAGTCATGATGAAACTCAAAGTATGGAGCAGAAGCCAAGCTTGAGATTCACTTATGTAATGCCAGTCTGTGGTTTGGAGCTGTGTATGAACTGGGGTTCTGTTGCAGTGTGCTTCTTACCTTCATATGTTTGATGGGGCAAATAAAATAAAGTACAATTGTTGTTTATGAAACAAGTGACAAGAACCAATATTAACCACTGAACAGCATTGCTGAGACCATACAATATAAAATGCTTTTGCATATGTAAATAAACTGAAGAATTAGATTCTGCCACTCTTGTAGTAATTTTGTTGGGTGACTGAAGAGCAAGGCAAAAATGCATTTAAAATTATGTCTCAATATCTGTCGGTCACTGAACCTGGCAAAATTGCTTAATGGATTTGATTTGTTTAACTTAACTGTTTTAGTGTTAACTTTTTTTTATCTGAACAAGTAATTCAGACCTATTAAGGACATCATTTAATAGACCTGAAAACATAGCAAACACATATTTCAGTGGGCCCAATTCCTTGTATTTAGTGCTTTTGTACGAAGGAAGGTAAAATCACATAACAGAATTTTTTCTGAAGATGCATCTCTTTCAATGCACAGTCTCTGTCTTACAGATGTTTGCAGCTTTGGGCCATTTCCACATTACATTGTTATAGTGCTATTATTCCCCTTTCAACATCCCATGGAATCCTGGGGTTTGTAGTTTAGGGAGGGGCATTAGAATTCTCAGCCAGAGAACTCTTTGGCTTCAGTAAACTACAAACACCAGAATTCCGCAGGAAGTTGAAAGTGGAACAATAGCACTGTAACAGTGTAGTGCGGAAATGGTCTCGGTTAAGTCAGAACACAAACACACCTCAGTGTCTTGGTTGTCACTGGCCTTGTAAAGTCTCATGAGAATGTTTCTACACTGTAGATGTCTTAATAATGTCTTAATAATGTCTCAAAAATGTCTTAATAAATATTTTCCTACTAGGTCACCTGTATAACATGTAACTATAAATCCAATACTGTGGAACCCTTCTGGGATCTCTCCCTGGAATTTCCTGAACGCTATCACTCCATCAACAAAGGGATTGTGCCTGTTAATCAGACAGAGTGCATGCTTACTGAAATGTTGGCCAAATTCACTGAAACAGAAGCTTTGGAAGGGAGGATTTATGCATGTGACCAGTGCAACAGTAAGTAAAGGACTATTCTGTGACTTGCACATTCAACATTCCATTGCAACTCATAAGAGTTGTGCCTATGTGTTTGTGTACCTCAGTAGGTGCGCCTTTCATGGTTTTTCAGTCTGTGTTCAGCAGCGCAGAAATAGTTGTTATACATATCAACAGGAATACTGAACACCATAGATGGAAAGCAGAGGTGGGCAGCTGTGGCCTTCTGAAAGTCTTTGGCCTCTTACTCCCACCAGCCATAATCAACCTAGTAAACTGGGGAAGACGAGTATGGGAGCTGCAGGAAAAAAATAACTGGTGGGCCACAGTTGCCCAATCCTCCTACAAAAGATTTAACTTCATTTGGAATGGTTTCAGTCTCTGACTCCTTTATATAGATTCTTCTCTGGTACTAAAAATAAATGCAGCAATTTTGCTGTGTCTGACCCTCCCCCCAAACAAAGAAAAAATGTATAATTTTTCTGCCAGATTGTTGAGACAGATAAGTCCTCATAACTAGATGGCTTACTGACACATGAATAGCAAGACTTTTGACAGATACTGACTTCCCTTTAATGGAAGAAAGTGTACTTTTTGTGTTCTGAAAAACGGAAAGTACATTAGAAGAAAGCAGTAATGGTTCTGTGGGAATGATGTTGATTTCTACCAACTTTAGACATGTTCTATTTGAATATACGTATGCTTTTGTCTATAGGTAGGCAGTCTGGAACTGTGTTTCCTTTTAATACTTTAGAATAAGAAAACAACGTTACCCAGTCTCTTAATTTATTTCAGTATTTGTCATTTACATCATATTAATTTGCTGCCTATACTACTATTACTGCTACTAATAAATTTTATTTGTTACCTGCCTCTCCCCAAAGCTCGAGGTGAAGTACAGCACAGATAGAACTAAAAAAATCATAGTTAAAATATGCTAACACTTAAATTACAAATTTAAAATACAAATATACTATAATTAAAATATATCATAATTAAAACTACAATCAAAAGTACAATTAAAATAGACTGGGTAAGCATGCCGGAAGAGATAAGTCTCTAGTACTTTTTTGAATTCGGACAACTGAATTCAATATTTTGCTGTCTAATCTCTTCCGGCAGGTCATTCCACAGTCTAGGGATGGCCAACAAGAAGGTCCTCTGGGTGACCATTGCTAGTCTAGTCCTGGCTGGTTTAAGTTCCTGGCCCTCAGAGGACCTGAGTGTACAGGGTGGATTGTATGGAAGGAGGCGATCCTGCAGGTAACTTGGACCCAAATCATGTAGGGCTTTAGAGGTAATAACAAACACGTTGTACTTTTCCGGGAAACTAATTGGCAGTGAATGAAGATATCACATTCCTTGCTGTACCTATAATCAATCTGGCTACCATATTTTGAACCAGTTGGAATTTCTGAACATGGCACAAAGGTAGCCCATTGTAGAGTGCATTGCAGTAGTCCAACCGTGATGTTACCAGAGCATGCACTTCCAGCTTTTCTTCCATGTTCAGGAGAGGTGACTGTGTTGGTGGTTAAGGAATGTTTGCTTTGGAAAGTTGCAATTGTTTGTTACTTGTGTTATCTCAGTTTTGGGAGCATGGCAGGATATACATCAAAAGAATGAAATGTTCCCTCCCTCATCCTGCTGCTGTAGAGTTGAGTTGAGTTGGTTTGTTTCTAAACAGTGATAGAAACTGAAAGAGGATTTGGGAGATTTAAGGACGGCAGTCTTCAGTACTAGGGGTCTCATGCTTCCCAATGTTGCATTCAAGCATTTAGCAAAATCTATATTATTGTGTATTTTTTTTGGAACCTTGAAGAAGAAATTTATGTTCGTAAATGAAAGTTCATATTCAGATTGCTGTAACTACCACCATTTTTCTGCATATAAAATATTATCCTGCACTTTACAGACTGGACCACCATGCAAATGTATACATTCCTGTGTTCCCATTACTACATAGAGGGCCACATGTGTTCTACACTTTTGGTTTCCAGAGCCAACTTCAGAGAGCAAGGTCACAAGACATGGGAAAACTACCCTATTTCTTGGTTCTGTCCTTTCTTCTCTTTAATCTCAGGGCAAAGAGGCATTCCAGTTAGGTCTCCATCTTATCCTTCAGTGTCACTATTGTTAATAATTGATTAGTATTAAGAGGATCTGCTGTGGAGAGAGGATGAAATCATTATTTCCTTTAAAAAAATAGAAAAAATGAAAATGCAGCAATGATTAAGATTTTGGACTTACTTAGTGACCTTTTCTGGCTTTTCTCTTACTAGAAACATTTTTTTCAAAGCCTTTTTACTATGGAGGATGTTAAATATACCACACAAATGCAAACCATATGTATGTGTGTTTTTAAGAGTCTTGAATTACTATGAAATATTAATGTAAATGTTGCCAACCTTTAACCTCCCTCTAAAGATTAGTGCCTAATCTTTCTAGGACCTGTTGTGGTTCTCTCTTTGTGTGAATAGTTTACCTTAAAATGTTTGTTTTTCAGATTATCTTTATTGTTCTTAATCTTAGATTTTCATCAAGTTTCAGTCCTATACTGATGAGATTGAATTTTATAATATTTACTTCTGAGTAGACACATTTAAGATTGTGCTGTCAGTCTCATCTTCACAGTATTTGCCTTTCAGCAAGGAAATAAGTCCCACTGAGCTGGGTGGTACTTGCACCTAAGTAAATGTGCTTAAACATACTGCAAAGCATTTCAAGATAAACAGAAGGGAAATTTATTTAATTATCTATAGCGTTTTTTTTATCCTGCTCCTCAGTCAGAAAGGTTGTTTGAGCAATTTATATAAATCTACTTTCTGAAATATCTTTTTCTAAACAATATATGTCTGTGTCTACAAGCTTATAACCTTAGAAAAAAAACAGGAAGTGAAAAATCACTGGCAAAAAGAAACAAAAGATATTTCAAATGTCCTGAAACACCCTGTTATTCTTTCTTTGTGCACTAGCAATTGATCGTGGAGATCTAAGCAGAAGTTCCTACAGCATTTCTATTCCCGCTGTTATTATTTAGATGATGGCTGCTGCAGCTGTGAAAAGACTCAGTATGTGCAATTTTCCCTTTGGAAGACAGAAACCTGTAACTTGCCTTCTGTTTTAACTTGCCCTTTCTTAAATGTTATGTAGGCAAACGACGGAAGTCTTCTCCCAAACCTCTCATACTAAGTGAAGCTAAAAAGCAGTTAATGATCTACAGACTACCTCAGGTCCTCCGGCTGCACCTTAAACGATTCAGGTGAATTGGATGTGGTGGAAACAAGGGGTCATCTTTATATTTGAAACAGTGGTGTGGATAATTATTTTATGGCTGAAGACTCTTATTAAGTGGCACTCTAGCATATCCTGTACTTTCAAAGAGAAGTACAGTTCTCTCAGGATGCCTGGAAAGCACAGACAAAGCCACTATTTGTAAAAAAAGATGTGATACGCATAGTAGAATGCTTGTGTGTTCATTGTTGAACAATTCTGACAAAATGTTATCCACTCTATTACTTCTTAATAATGTGTATATGTCTCTGAATGCACATCCCTACTTTTTTCATATGCTATAAGAAAGTCAACTGATTTTTCCTCTGATACTATTAATAGATTCAAGCTATTGTAAGCTGGAATTCTCTCAAGTAGTCATGATCCTGCAGGATACTGGATGTATGTATGAATGTCAGTATAAAAACTCATGGCATTAAAGCCTGTTGATGTCATCTGGCGCTATGAATGTGGGAGGAATTGACTCACCCATTTGACTAGGAGTGCCAGTGGAATCAGTCCAATTGATGTATATCTTTGGAAACTAGTTAACAACTGGTATAATTTGAAGTCACAGCAGGTTATGCTGGAAACAGTTCTCAGGGTGGTGCATTGTAAAATGCACATCTGCGTCTAACATATCTGATATTCATGTTTGTTAAACAGGTGAAATTATAACCAAAATAAGTATACTTGAAGGATGAAGATTCTGTAGTCCAGTAGTAGTTTATTTTAATTGTCAGAACCATAAGTATTAATCAGTACCCTAAAAACAGATTAGGATGGATTGCACAGGTGATTTGCAAAGATTCAGCAGTATGATATAGCCTCTCTTACAAAATGTATTTAAAGGGAGAGTCTAGTTCTTGTCTACCCCCTGGATGAATTTTTACAGTTTTACTTCTTTTTTTTTGTCCAACTGTCTCCATTTCTTGGAAGGCCTCTTAAAACAAGTTTGATTACACCCAGCTGCATAGACCTGTTAGCAAGAAAATCTTTTTGTAATATTCATGCCAATGAATGAGAGTTCCATTTATTGAACCAACCGATTTCCATTTCCCTTAAATAGAATTGCTTTACCCATCTTAGGTTTCCAGGGAAAGATGAAAGCAGAAAATATCCTTCCTGAATTGGATTTTTTTTTCTCCAGTTGGGAAGAAAATCATTTTAACAGTTTCCAGGACACTGGTAACACTATCAGGTTCCAGAGTAATGGCAGCTCTTTATTAAATGGCAATTTATTGATTGTGAATTTCAGGAAACACTTCATTTGGTCTGAAAATAAAAGCAAAACAATGCATGCTATATTTTTTGTAACTTTTAATGCATTCAAAATTCTTCTTAATAGAATTATTTTTAAAAAAAATAAAAGAAACACAGATCTCAAGATGTATTTCATGGGCTAATACTGCTATAGAAATGTGTTGTAGAAACCCTTTTACTATTATGTGAATTACAGTAGACTTGAAAGAGCATGTAAAGGTAAATTTTCATTGTGTCAGTACTCAGAATGTCAATAGTATTCGAAATCATGTAATAGCTTTACTACACAATCAGTTCCTCTGTCATTTTTTGAAGTCCTTTTGACTGCATGTCTTTGGATTATAGGTGGTCTGGACGTAATCACCGTGAGAAGATTGGGGTCCATGTCCTCTTTGACCAGGTATTAAACATGGAACCTTACTGCTGCAGGGACACTCTCTCCTCTCTTGACAAAGAGACCTTTGTCTATGACCTCTCGGCTGTGGTGATGCATCATGGGAAAGGGTTTGGCTCAGGACATTACACGGCATATTGCTACAACACGGAGGGAGGTGCGTGTGCCTTGTTACAGGGGGAAATTTTTAATTTACTACATCTTGTAGATTTCCTTCTTTTATATGAATGTGTGTTCTTTGTAATAATATGTCTGCTAGGAGCACTAGAGATCAGGAACTGCTTTTCCTTCCTCCCCCTTGCTTGTAGTGTTTCAGAACTTTTAATTTATTATTATTATTTTATTTTCTATTATTTTATTTATTTATTTATTTATCCTTGTTTTCAATGAGTTAGCCTCTTTTTCTTCAGTTTAACACCATATAGAACAAAATTGCTTCACTTGTTCAATGAACTGATATCTGTATTTCTCAAGCTATAAAACAATGCTATTCTGGTGTGAAATTCACTATGAATGGAGATTATCCCTGACCCACTTCATTATTTAGAATACCTTCTTTCACTTCCCTTTAAAATGTTAACATAGCCAGTGTGATGTAGTGGTTTGAGCATTGGCCTATGGCCCTGGAGACCAGGGGTCTGTTCCCTACTTGGCCATGAAAAACCACTGAGTGACCTTCAGCATGTCACCGTGAGAAACAGTCCCCAGAAAACACTGTGATTGGTTTACCTTAGGTTGCTGTTAAGTCAGAAATGACTTGAAGGCACAGAACAACAATATAGCATGTTCCTGGGTGGCTGAAGAAAGTCAGAATTAGAGTTATCTTTTCTTGGACATCATTCAGGATAACTTTACAAAAGGGATAACCTGAAATCCAGAGTGTTCCTTTTAGAAGCCGAAAGCTTGTGGCTGCCTGTTGTGATCATTTATTTGTAGTCTTTGAGCAGCAGAACCAAAACAAGTGCTTTTGAAAAGCTCTTCTGTTTCCCAAGGGGTTTACCTTTTAACAAACAGGGCTGTTGTTCAACTAATACAACTCAAGCTTCCACTGTGCACATGGAACTAACTATGTGGGGTTTTTTTAATCCCATCCTCCATTTAGAATAGGCATAGATCTGGGTTTGTTTCCCTCTGTAATGAGTCCAGAAAATTAGGTTATCAAATGAGTTTTTTCCTTAACATACTTTGTCTTCTCTCTCCTTTTTAGGGTTTTGGGTCCACTGCAATGACTCCAAACTGAATGTATGTAGTGTGGAGGAGGTATGCAAAACCCAGGCCTACATTCTTTTTTATACTCAAAGAACTGTGCAGGGCAAAGCAAGTATCTCAGAAACACAACTTCAAGCTCAGGTGCTGTCCAAACACAATGATAAAGACAGAAGACTGACGCTCCCATGAGAGGAAGCATTAATATCTCAATCAGCTGGCTCATCTTTTTAAAAAGCCTTTGGAGTTCACTCATCTTGGCAGGAACAAATACTGCTTGCAGGAATTATTTGGATCCACAGTCTGGAAAAGTGGGCCTCCTACTATGTGTGACTCTGTTCTATGAGATTGTAGCAGAACATCTATTTTTTTTAAAGACAGATGTATTTGTAAACCCCTTCCTCTTTAAACAAAACAAAGAGTAACAGCCTCCAGTGTCTAGGATCATTTATCTGCTTTCAAAGAGAAATCTAATATGGCATGGAAAAGTAGGTGCATCCAGACTTCTGTGTACAACCAGGATACAAAGCCATCACACTGACCACAAATACATAAATTCCTTAAAGAAAAAGGAATGAATCGGTACAGTAGAATCTCATTTAATCTATGCTGTCTTGGTATAGTAAACGGTTGTTGCACCACTAGGTGTAAATAGCATACACAATTATTATACAGCATCTATCTTTCTAACCCAACATATTTTGGGTAGATGGTGTTGTACTGTGCTAAAACCCAAGTTAAGATATTTTTTCACCAGCAAAATGTTCTCATCAGCTCTGGATTGTTATTTTGTGTAGCAGGCATGTCCTCTTTTGCCCTCATGATCATTCCAGTCTGTTGGAATGAACAAAAATTGAAATTATGTAGAAAATGAAGAATGTGTCACACACTCCAATTTAGGTGTGTTTAAAAATGGTAAAAGTTGTTTTTTTCCCTCTTTCTACCTTTATATTTTCAGCACCTGCCTAATAAGATAAATACTTCAGTTGAAGTCTCCACTTTCTAATGTAACGGTTGCAAACATTATGGGATAGCCATGGCTTTCAAGGCTTTCATTATGTATTGGCTGTCACATGATGATCACTGCACAGATTAATATGTGACCATACCCAGTTTTACAATGGGTGATTTGCTTTCCTATATCAATGGCTCATTTTGTTTTTTATCTGCTGCTATCAAAACATATCAACTCTTCTGTGTGCATAATTTCTTATGTGCAAAAAATGGTCAGGGACTGTACTGTACATCACACAGATAAAGAAGGAACAGCTACTAACAAAATCCTGAACTTTGTGACCATCCTCCCTATTAATTATCCACTTCTTAGTATTTCCAAGGTAGCGGATGTTTAGAATCATATTGGAAGGAGATTGTTTCTTCCTAAACAGTAGAGGGATTATAACCATCTTCTTTCCATTCCCTCACCCCCAGTTCACTGAGCGTTAGAAACATAGTTCACACACATCAACAGAAGCCTATATTCAGTTTGTGGTGATCTTTGCCATCCCAGTCACATGCTTGGGTTTCATGTGCATGATCACTTCAATATGATTTCAACATAATAAATATGCTATCTATGGTGATTTTATTCAGAGCTGTTGCAGACCTTTTATAATTACACTATTGCAGCTTGGCAGAAAGGATAGACTTTGAAAACATAGGTCCTGGTGTGGTTGAACAATCTGGTGCTTTTGAACTAGGAAATATAGAATAAATATCCCACATTGTTCACTGAATGGAAGATAAAGCACATGAAATGTAGGCTTTTTTTTTCCTGGGTTTGTAACTAGTCTTTGAGGGCAGTGCCCTGTAGTAAAATGTTCATAGTTGTTCTTAAGAAACTTGGAAAATGTAGGTATAGCCTTCACTCAGTTGCTATGGAAGCTGAGCTTTATGAAAGATGACAGATCTAATCTTGCAGTTGTGACGAACAGGTATCAGTGTTCATCTTCCACTTGTTCCTTTACTAGAGCAAAACACAGGTACTTCAGGAAACACTTTCAGAGACAGCACATTTTTATAAAGATGGCAGTTCCCACCTCTGACAAGAACAGAAGTTGCAATACAGCAGATTGTCAGTATTCATGGAAAAATGTTATGGGAGGGGTTTCACTGATGTGCTGGAAATCTGCTTTCCTGGCAAATGTGAGTAGCTGGACTTTAAAAGATGGACAGTGATCCAATGTGTGCAGATTTTCAAGTGTTTTGCTTTCACTATGAGCTTCTTAGTAAAGCTGAGTGGCAAAAGAATGAAAGCAACAAAAACCTAAGGGCTTGTCTCTTCCTGCTGTTTTCTCCAAAAAAATTGAAGTGGAGAAAAGATAGCACAGGATTTGCAGTCTTAGACTATGCCATACATACTGATTCAACTAGACTTTGGTCTGCTGTTTAAACTGGTAAGAATTAGCACAGTACAACATGTAGCTTACAGATATTGGGCGCATGATATTAACTTGCCTGATATTCTGGAAGACTCTCTGTGACAAACACCCTTAGTAATAAATTCAAAGCCCACTGTCTGATAGATAGATTGTACAGCTAATTGAGTCAATATAACAAGTTGAATTCCTAGAAATCACAGTGCAACACTGCAAATGATACTATAGTGAAAACAGATTTTTCACTAGTAAAGTTGCCAACTGACTAGAAGAAAAAATTGAGCCTTTCATCAACAGCAGCCTGATGTGCAAAAATCAGCATCTGAAAGTTTTACATGAGATGAAACACCATCAAGCACTACTGCCTACACAATGAACTATTTTTAAAGAAGACATGGGTAGCCTCTTTCCTTTGAGGGCTAATTCCCTTCAGGTAAACTTTGGAGGCAGAGACATGTGAGCAGAAGGCAAGGCCAATCTACTCCCACCACCCCACACCATCACTCTATAGTTCCTTTCCCTTCAGAAACTCAAGAAAGATAGTGTGATTATCTTAGGTTAGGCCCACAACTCTCTTACACATATCCCTACTTCTATTTCATCATCTTCCCCTTTTTTGTTTCTCTGTGCCCAATTACACCCCCACCCCCCCCGTTAAGGACTTGCTGCCTCAACTATCCAGATAATGCAAATAGGACAAGACTGGTTGGTGGGTCTAGTTACTGTGCTCATTGGTTTTGCTTGTGCCTGCCTGGCTACTTTTCTTGTTCTCTTCATGGTAGTTACAGCTAGTACAGGAAAATCCAGGGAGATGGGCAGACACAGAGGGCCACATGCTCTATGTGACAAGCACAACTACAGAGGTTGATTTAAATGCTGACACACCTATCACTGATACTCATCTTTTGACTGAGTATGGCAGGAAGTATGGCACCTGTATTAGATGCATAGAACAGAGCATGTGCGGAAGAGAAAGCTATAGTGGTAGCCATGAATGCTTCACATTTCCCAAGCAGATTTGGAGAATGGTAGCCTCTTGTGTGAATAATGGAGTGCCATGAATGTGGAAAAACGCGCGATTAAGTTATCTCAATAGGGAAGAAAAGAACTGTCCTTTGAACTGAGCTTGCTATTTCCAACACTGTGAGGTTTCTGTAATAATTAGCTTTTATTTGGAAGCGATAGCGTATAGCATTTTTTATGCTGTTTCTTTTATATCTGTCTACTGCAAGCAGTGCTCTTGCTATGCTGTGTACACTGTTTTAAAGTGTCCTGGTTGGCAGAAAATTTAGTAATAATTGATATTTCTTGACAGTTCCGTATCTTCCCATTATAACAGAAGCCTATTAGAGTAACAGACCAGACAACATGTCTTCCCAGACTAATTTTCCTAGCCACGTTCCACTCCTTTGTTTGCGTATGTGTTCAAGGAAGGCTGACATGTCAGTCCAGATCTTGAAAACATTTATTACTGAGCAATGTATCACTTCACCCAAGAGCCCTCACATGCTTGCCATGGTATGACTAAAAAGCTCATCTGTACCTTTTAATTTTCAGAGCTAAGTGTATTTCTTTAAGGCTTCACTATCCTTCCTATGATTAGGAAGCAAGCCCATTGAATTGGTGTGACTTACTGCTGAGTAAACATGTTTGGGATCAGGATGTTAAGTGTACAAACAGAAATACAATGACTGCATTTAAAAATCAGAGGTTTTTTTTTTTTAGTTAAACAGCACAAAGTTCTGTGTCTATAACTAAACCTGGGCGGAGCAATTTAATATATCAAATCTTTGAAAGGAAGTCTTTAGTAAAGTAGCTCACATTTATTAACCTGATCTATTATATCAAGTTCTCAAAAGTCTGTAAAAGAACGAGCAGTACTGGTGAAAACTACATAGCAATGACTTATAATGCCTAATCCTCTTTATCAGACTTTGGAGCACTTTTATTATTTCCCATTGCATCTTGCTGAGAATGGCATACTGCCTTGACAAAAATGGTGCCACCTGGTCAAATTGTCATATTCAGTTATATTTAGGCATGGGAACTCACATTGTGACATCATCACATTGTGAGTTTCTTTGCTCCCAGACATGGCAAAACACTTCTGTTATTGTGAGATATATGGTTTAACAGGGGGAGAAAGCTATGAGCTTGCAATTTATAGCAGCATTCCTATGCTGAGTATAACAAACAGCTCCACCATGACCTCCTGAAGCATTAGTCTTTCAAAACATTGACAAAATTCTCAGAATTATCATCTGTTGATCAAAACAAAGACACAGGTAGAATGATACATATTTGTACTTACAAGCACAGTGTCTTAAGTATAGAATTGCAACTAGCATTACCTAATGTGTTTAAATTTCTGATTAAAAGACAAATATAAAATCCTTTTATTTCAGAGGCCTCCTGCAGCCATTGGGAAAATATTACTAACTTTTCCAACCAAGCATATGAAATCAGACTGTCCCAGCAGGCAACTGTCTATTGTACTGCAAGTTGAACTGTGCAGATGCACTCTTTTGTTACTTCTAAACTATAAATGTTTTCATTCACTTCAGGGAAAGCATAACACACCTTCAAATTAAAATGTATTTAAAACTTGGTGTTAAATGTGTCCTATGGACTCGAAAGGAAACTTTTCTGTATAAAAAAGTTCTCTTTGATGTAGAGAAGGCCTGTTTCTGATTGTAAAGTTGCTTTGTGTGCCATGTATGCCTGATGAGTGAAAATGAATGAGTGTTGAATGTCAGTTAATTGTCCTGAATGCAAATTGCAACAATGTTCCAACAGTATTGCTGACAAAAAAATAATTTTTATGAATGGGATGAAGATTGGGGGTGGGATTAGTTTTGCCTACTGATAAAGCTTTGTGAGCAGTTTTTTTAAAGATTAAAAAAATTGGTGCCTTGTATCTATCTAATTACATTTTGCATGGGACACAAGTTATAAGTTCCACCCACTCCCAAATCTGTGTCTTTACAATACTTTAGTAGCATTGCTTTTTTTTAACATTTCATATCTGTATGTGAATGGGAAAAAAAGTTTCTACCAGCAAATTGATGTATTTTACTGTATGTGTCTAAAGACTGTATTTCTAATAATGGAAATGATTTCCTTAAAGGTAGACCATAATTTTGGGTTTTGTGTTAAATCTTTGTCAGTAATTTTTTTTCAAATTAGAATTTTTCCTCTTTAAGCAAGTATTTTTAACTATATTGTGAAAAGTAAGAATGCCTAGAAAAATCTACTGATAAAGCAGCTTTGAATAGGTTCTTAATTCTTGTGCATCAGGACTGAACATTCTAGTCCCCCTGAGTCAAGTTTTGTTCAGAGTCCATACAGAATCCTGTATGTCTAATTCAGCAGCACTGTCAAGAGAACAATTGTTTAAAATAATCCCTAAATTTCAGGCTTGCAACATACAAGTTGTGTGCTTGTTTTAAATGAAATCAGGTAGGTTCAGATGGGGGGGAGGGGCGTTCCTAGCCTGCGTAACAAAATGGAACAAACAAAAAACACTTCCATGGCTCTTTTTAGAGAACCGTGATATAGTGAATAAAGAAATTATATACTCTGGTTGTCAGCAGGTTGGTTCCATTCAGGAGAATACTAGAATTCTCACTGGATTCAGGAAATGCAAGAAATGTGCATTATATCCTAATATTGACCCTAACCTACACTGTATTGGAATTTTTATTGGGGTCAGAAAACATCCCACAGCTCATTCAGTGCAGGTTTTTTTTAACCCTGTGCACATGGTTACATTCCTGACTGGCATCTAGCAAGGCAACAGTTCTCTTGTATGAATGTGCTCCTTCCTGCTGTTTCCAGTTATGAGAACAATTCTCAATCCTGTTTTGAAGTAGATTCAATACTGCTGCATTGTATATGCATGGTACATGGTAGCTGTCTGAAGCTAAATATTTGCATACAAAGGTGATTAAGAGAATCTAACATCTATTGAATTATTTCATGATACCAAATTGAGATATATGCTAATTACTAGAGCTATCTCTTCTCTTTAAATATAACAGCCAAAGTAGAATGAAAAATGGTCACTATTACATTGTTTCAGTGTCCATGATTGGAAGGAAATTATAACATGCCTGTATAGGCCCAAGATTAATTGACTATTTCCAGTGTAACTGTGCAACAAAATGCTGTGCAGAGTATGGGTTCCCCTGTATTCTCCAAATTCAACTTAACTGACAGTCTGAGAAAAGAAATGCTAAACATACCAGTAAGGGTACAGCAGTGTACTGCAATGCATATTGTGGAACCTGACTAGCAGGAGGAAAGCCTGCTTTCTTTAGAAGAACTATACATTTTCAAACTATCAGTTAAAAAACCGCAGATCAAGCCAGGTTTACCACAGTACAAAAACAGAGTGGGATGAGCTACTCTCCAATTCATCCTCCATTTCTTTTGTCTATCTTCCCACTGTTTACAGGAGGGTGTCCTAATTTCTCCACTGAGATTCATGAAACCTTTGCTACTCTTTTATTACCAGAGTTGTAATCTACTGGTGCTGAATCAAGTAGTGTGTCCTTCAGCTTCTCTGACTCCATTCAGTCCACAGGTATTCCTTGAAAGCCCAACTAGGTATAGCTGTAGGAAAGCCACACAATTAAAAGTGAATATAAAACATGGCTTTTTAACATTAAAGTATTGTTAGCTGTTCTACACTGAAAGCAAGAACTGTTCTGATTTGGGAATCCAGCATGCAAAACTTTTGTAAAAAAGTTTTGTGCTGTCATTAAGAAATCTATTGTTAGTGATGAATTTCCTAAATTCTTTTTTTCTTAATGCTAAAAGAACTCTAGTATATTTTAAAAGTGTAACAGCTTTGTTTTTTGGGATCAGTCTGTAAATGCATATTTATGGCTAGGTATATTGTAGGGGGATTTTAAGGTAAATATACCTGCAGTTATATCTCTGGTTACTGGTTCTATGGGGTCAATTACTTAAGTGGACTCCTTCCACTCACAATGGATGTTCCTTCTGGGCAAGAATTGCTTGCAGGATGGCAATTAGTGATGGCAGACACAACTATAAATGATCAATGCAATGCGTGAATATTTTTTGATTGCAGCAACCATCTTTTACTTTAAAATCTGAATTTAATGGTTACCAAGAGCTCTTCTATAAATTGACAGGAAGCTGTGGGTTGTCAAAGTTATGAACAAACAATGTTGTGCTAACTTCATATCTTATCTTTTTCCATCCTTCCTTAAATTTGGTAGACACTATGCCTATAGCCCCAAAGTTCTAATTCCCCCTAAAGGCAGCTGAAGTCTTATTTATAATTTGTTTCCCCTTTCATTCCCATATGGGAAGAAGAGATGATTCTGATGAAGAATCACCTTTCTATTATCAAAGGAAACTTTAAAGGAGACAGTACAGTGATAATGGAATTCTCTAAGACACCACATCTTGGCCCTTTGTAAAACTACTTCATTAGCAAGTGGCTTCCTATTAATTTCAGAGGCATTACAGAGCAATCCAGGGCACCAAAATGCTATGCAATAAAAAACGGTTTCTTTTCCACAAACAACATAAAATCATAATTCACAACTCCAAACAACCATTGTGCTGACTGAAAGCTGCCCATAATTAAGGCTCACCTAGGCCTTCTAAAATGTAATTTCCCTTTGAATAGTTAACATGTCCTACTTAAACAAAGGATTGAGGCTTGTTACTACTTTTAAGTGTGAATTATGAATCATGTTTTTATGATTTTTGTAAATCTACTCTTTTTACCTTGTTTTTGTAAGCTGAAATTTCCTATTAAAAAGAGAAAGTCCAATGCACTGACATGTCTTTATTTTGCACTTCAATTCCGAAGCTACTAAACTCTTCAGACAGAAATCAATTCCATCTACAAAAGAACTTACATCTTACATTCTGAATAACTCACTCTGGTCAAAGGCAGAGCGTGAAGGACTATACTTGCACTTGGACTCAAAACAATTTGCTCCCAAACCAGTAAAATGAACATAATGAAAATGTACAAGTAAAACTTTGTCTCGGCGTTGTCAGTGATGCTTCACACTTGAGTTTAACTTCTAGACTTGCTGATGCCTCTAATACATGGAACAGAAGTTGCTTGGAAGGTAACATCTATACATAATGCAGTGATCAGTTGCAACTCGTTTTGTCATACAGCAAGAAGTAGTTCTGACTTCAGGAAGTTCTACTTCACTGACATCTGTAATCAAATATTACAAAGGTTAGGATTAAGTTGCTGCACTGCTGTACAAGTGACTTAACATACAGTATTCCTACAGATACCTAGGGTCCCGTATGCATACAAGTCTGTTCAAGTTCAGTCCCTATTTTAAAATTTCCAGCAGATGTTAACCCAGATAGACACAACATATATTTATAAACACAAAATCTCATGTTTGGTATATTTTCCTTCAGACAGATTAAAAAAAGATAAAACACACACTAGCATGTCCGTCATGGGCTTGATGAAATGCAGCGTCCTCACAGGTCAACCTAAAGTGTAACACTAATAAGTGCCAATCTAATTCTAAAATCTGCACAGAGGGTGTCACAAAAGTCTAATCATGCTTTACAGAAGCTGTAGGCAACTGTGGAAGGCTAGGTGGCCACATCAGACCACTTGAGACCTTGGACGGCCATATCCCACTGTACCTGTTCCTGTAAAAAAAAAAAAAACAACCTCCCCAATGCATGGAGACATGGAGGCATTCTCACCATGTTTTGGGTTCTGAGGTCCTGAGAGGGCATTTTCAGCAAGGGGCTCTGGGTGGTGGAAATGCCCTTTACCTCCAATAGAGCATATTGTGAAACAAAAAATAATTGGGAGAAATTTGACCCCTGGGGGCCACCTGTGGGTCACATTTTTGCCTGCCTTTGCTTTAGTTTTAGGTCTGCACAGACTGCGGCTTTGGGAACAAATATTTTTCTCTAAGTTATATTCAAGCATTTCAGGGCAAGAACTAAAACCAGAGTTAATTCTACTCAAGTTTGCCGATTTAAATAAATGCGTCTTGCAGATCACAACTAACCTCCAATCTCAGATCAGAAAAATTCAGAATGCAGAGGTGACACAATGATATTGTAATTCTCCCCCAAAAGATCTTAGCTTAATGGTCTAGTTATATGAAAAGGCAACTACCAAAGGCTGTGTTAAAGGAATTTTTAAAAAAAGAACAAAAAGGGCTCTGCTTGTACAAAACAAGCACTATATTAATTCAAGTTTTCAATTAACTATTAATCTAATTGAGAAGAGACAAATTCAGAGGATATATGTGTGCTCTTTTCCCCCAGTCTTCACTACTTACCATCTCTGCTATGCAACAGGCTGTGGTGCCATCAAATCAATATCTGTTAAATTTCTGGCTACCCAAACTCCTACTGCAAAGAGACCCAGATTAACAATGAGGTTCCTGAAATAAATACAAAATAGGTTTAATTACTATGACTGATATGGCTGGTTACATGCAATCCCACTGAAGATTTCATGTCTAAAGTCGCTAATGCCAAATATGCACATACATCAAGAACATTCTCAGCACAACCACAGCGTAAGAGCCTTAACAATTTCCTAGAAGGCAAGTATATTCTAACATAGTAGGAAGTGACTGTTCTTATATATTCTCTGCTGCCTGTTTAGGACAGCATTCTAACTATTCCTCCTCCTTTGTTGCTTCATACACCCATGAAGACAGAACTATTTTTTCTCTTTTCTGTGCTTATATAAGAAACATAAAAAGAATCCTACTGAACCAAATCAAAAAGGTTATCTACTCCAGCAGTGTAGATAACTGCTTCCACAGTGGCCAACCAAAATGCCTGAATGGAAACTCTAAAAGCAACACGTGAGAGAAACAGCACTCTCCTACTTGTATTCCCTTATCAGCTGGCAGTCAGAAGTACAATACCTCCAATACTGGAGGTATAGGCTTCCCCCTCTTATCTGACAGGTTAGCAGCAATGTCAGAAAGCAGCAGCAGTCAAAAAGAAGAAGCTCTCTACTGTAAGGAATATGAAAGACTTAGGAGCATTGCATGGGACCAACCAACTACATGCGCTGCTTGTAAGTCTCAGCTGGCATAGCACATTTTCCCCCCTCTGAGTTTGCTTCACAAGCAAAGTGTGTGGCGCCCCAAGCAAGCCTCCATCGGTAAGAGGAATTGATGGAAGGCTGCTGTTTTGATGCTTGCAATACAGACAAGTTCCATTAATTCAACCAGGGGATCCACACTTTCCATAGGCAAGACTTGGGACCACATGTACAAGCCGGCAAGAACTGACAAAACAGCGAACTCCATGTCAAATGAATGGAACTGTTCTTAATTTGGAAGTGTCAAAAGAGCAAGTCATCAGATAAAGGGACATCAAAAGGCAGGTGCTTCTTGTATTATACAAATATCATTAGCAGTACCAGATACCTCTGTGTGTGTGTGTGTGTGTATGTGCCTTCAAGACTCATGTTAGCTCATGGCAACCTCATAGATTTTATAGAGTTTTCTTAGGCCAGGAATACTCAGAGGTGGTTTGCCAGTTCCTTCCTCTGAAATATAGGCTACAGCACCTGGCATTCCTTGGCGGTCTCCCATCCAAGTACTAATCACAGCTGACCCTACTTAGCTTCCAAGATCAGACAGGATCTGGTAATTTTAGGGTATTTAGGCATTTACTTTTAGTCTCCATGAATGTTTCTAATCTTCTTATAAAGATGTCCAAATTGTGGACCTGAGGACATACATTTTATACTTTAACCATTTGTTACATAATCACATTGTTTTGCCTATTCTATATCTCCCATCCCTTAACTTCATGGAATAACCTTAGTTTCTCATTGGGGGGGGGGAGGAGATTTTTCCATACCCAGTTAACCCCCCCCCCCCCCAGGAATCCCTTGTGCCAATCCCTTGATCACTGTTGTTGCCTTTTTCTGCACAGCATTATATTTTTTTACATGCAACAACGAGAACTGTACACAGCACTTCAGTTCTGTTTGCAGCCTAGATTTATAGAAAAACATCATGATATTGTTCGTAACATTTCCTTTCCTGATGATCTCAAACATGAAAGCTACCTTTTTAGCAGAAGCCACATAGTGAGGTGATATTTTTACAAAACTGTAATGCTGGTTCTGATGCTGTTAGTGTTTAGTGAAAATAAGGCATTTTCCCCCATTGTGTATCACTTCATACTTGCTTACAATTGCTCTTCTATCTCTCAGTTCTGATCACTGTCAAATAGTTAATGATGATATTAAAAATGGCTTTAGGTGAAGAGAAAGGGGGCACCCCTATTTTGTGTAGTTATAAGTACAACCTGGAATACAACATTGAATTTCAGAGTACTCCTGTGCAGAGTACTTGGTCTCTGAAGGATACTCTATTCTCTACTGATCCATTCCCTCCTGATCTCCCAACCCTGCTTTCATTTTGTTCAGTCAGGATTCTACAGCTAATGAACAAGGTATTCCTCACTGGCTGTTCTGGGATTTTCTCCATGCTTATTTTCTCCCTCTTGGATTCTGCAAACCTTGAGATTCTTCTGAAACTACTGGCATTTCCCTCTTGTGCGTGGCTGGTGCTATTTTGCCTACAAAGACAGATCTACACACTGATACCAGAAATCTATTAGTGACACACACTCATGTCACCTGGGCCTATGAGAGCATGTGTCCTCTTGGGGACCCTGCTAAAGAAATGATCGAATACCTCCTTATGCAATATCTCTCCTCTCAAATGAAGAACCACAACTGGATTCTGCCTGGGCACCTGCCCACTCCAGCTGCTTATTGATCAGAGGGAGCATATGCCAATCCTCTGAATCACATTAAGTGGTAGAAAGGGCCACACCTAAATTTATGCATGGCGTGTTACTCTCTACCTTAATGGTATGAGATCATGTCCTGGATCTTCCTGTATGAGCCTGGCCAAGTTTTCAGATAGTTGATGGAAGACTTTGGCCCTTTCCACACGGTGGGGAGGGAAAATGCACCAGGAATGCTCCTCTCTGCACCTCACCCAGCCACTGTGGAGGGGAGCTCTCTGGCCCCACCTCTTCCCTTCTGCAGCACAGCCGGGCATTTGCCATTGCAGCATTTGCCATTGCTGCGCTGGGGAGGGAGGTGTCACCAGCGCGCTTCAGCCTTTCCGCACAGCCAGGAAAGGCAGCGGCGCAGTGCAACAGTAAGTGTAAAACAAATTTTTTCCATTTTACAAATACCACGCTCATGTGACGCACGGGGACAAGATGGCAGCACGACTGCAACAACGTCATGCAGAAGCACAACCTGTGGAGCGCTGCCATCATGTCCCAACTGCAGGGCAGCCACACCGTGTGGAAAGGGCCTTTCTCTCAGTTCCACCACTTTCACCAACATGTTTGCTGAGGACATGAAAGAGGGTCTTCTCAGTGACTTCTGGAAGTTAGCCAGAACCCTCCCCTTCTTCTCTCCTTCTGCCAGCACGCAAAGATGGTTTTATTCATACAGTCTTTTGACATCTAACTGGATATTCCTAGGTTATCTTTTAACTGCACATCTTTTTTCCCCATTATGTTGTATAATTTTAAATTATTTCAATCCAATGTTTTTGTTATTTAATTTTTTATTTTAACTGATTAGTTCGCCGTTGTATTTTGTTTTTCTTTATGCTGCAAACTGCCTTGGGTCCAGCACTGAGGAAAAAGGCAAGATATGAATTAAATAAGCAGATAAGAAGAATGAAGGATGAGCATACACACGGACATATCTACGAACTACAGTATAAATCAAACTGCCTTTTAAAATCATTAAACGGTGTGACAATCCTGGAGGGTACTGTATTTTTTATACTGTTTGTGAGCTGCTTGGGATACAGAACGGTGCAATCCATTTACACGAAAAATACAGTGAATACTACAGTTATCTTTATCACATTTGCCTTCTCATTTCCCAGCTCGTGCTACCAGATTTTCAAAACAGCAATAAGAGTCCAGCAAAATTCATGACGTGCAGAATTGGCACTTCGGAAACAGCTATTAACAAGATCGTTTCCTACTGAAATATCTAATGAAAGTATTGATTTCATTTAACTCAGGTGTATGTGTTTCTCTGCAAAACTCACATATTGCCCACATTCATAAATTACAAGATGCACACATTTCTGTCTTTATAATGGTTCACTACCCAAAACACAGGCGGGGTGAGGGGCATCTCGTTCAGTGTATGTCAAACGAAACGCTTCCCAACCGCCAAATAGGGGACATCCCTCATAACAAGAGCCAGCAGCCAGTCTGATACAGGACATCCAACCTAGCGGACCACTACTGAAGAGAAATCTAAGGCCATTTCCGCACTAGACTGTTGTAGCGCTATTATTCCACCTTCAACATCCGATGGCCATTTCCACACTACACTGTTATAGGGCTATTATTCCACTTTCAACGTCCTATGGAATTCTGGGGTTTGTAGTTTCCAGAGGCCAAAGAGCTCTCTGGCTGAGAAGTCTAAATGCCCCTCCCTAAACTACGAACCCCAGGATCCCACAGGAGGTTGAAAGTGGAATAATAGCACTATAACAGCATAGCGCAGAAATAGCCTATGGAATCCTACGCCCTTTCCGCTCACGGGGCGCTACCCGTCGCCTTACGACACTCATCCTCCCACCTGCGAAAGTCATTGCGGTCCGTGGCGAAGCGGTACGCCCCCCGGATCCAGCTTCGGAGCCCCTCAGGCGACACCGCGCTGGAGCTCCCGCCGCTGCTGCTCCCCGCCTGCCCGCCCGGCGCCATGACCCTCCCGCGACACGCGCGCGCCCTCCGCCTCGGCGCAGAAGCAGCCCCGCTCCCGGCGCCGACCGAAAGCGCCACTTCCGGCGCCACGCATTCAACGTCACTGCCTGACAGACCCCACTACGAAGCCGGCTCAGTTGTTGAGACCCTCATTCCTCTAGAGGAGGATCCGCAGGAGCTTCGTTGTGTCCCTACAGAGATGGGCAAAGGGCCTCGGCCATTTCGGCACTAGCCTGTTATAGCGCGATGAGCCCACTTTCAACCTCCTATGGAATCCTGGGGTTTGCAGTTCCGGGAGGGGCCGGCCGGCCCCTCCCGGAACTGCAAACCCCAGGATTCCATAGGAGGTTGAAAGTGGGCTCATCGCGCTATAAGAGTGTCGTGCGGAAATGGCCCAAGTCTCTCTCCCCGTCTGTCCAGAACAGCCTTCTCTCGAGACAACAAATTTAAACAAGGGATGGGGAAGCTCTAACCATTGCCTTCGCCGGCTGCCGTTCTTGCCACCTGCATTGCAAAATCTGGAGGGCCGGCGCTTCCCCCTCCCTGATTTAGGCTGACATATTGCTCGAACTCCCGGTAGAAATTAAAAGTTGCCACCGTCATCCTCTTGTCTACCTGGAGTGGCGCCGCTCTTACACATTCGGATTTCTGTGGCGGAATCCCCAGTACGGGCTATTTCCACGCTGCACCGTCAGAGTGCTATGATTCCACTTTCTACATCCTATGGAATTCTGGGGTTTGCAGTTTAGCGAGGGGCACTAGAATTCCCAGCCAGTGAGTTCTTTGGCCTCAGTAAACTACAAACCCCAGAATTCCACAGAATGTTGAAAGTGGAATAATAGCACTATAACTGTAGTGCGGAAGTGGTCAGTGTTTAAGAAGGGAATGCATTTCGAGAGTGGACCAGACATGTGTTTATTTTTATTTTAAAACTTTTTTACTGTGCTTTCAGCACGAAAAGTGATCCCAGGGCTGTATATGTAACATAAAAACAATATAACAGTGAAAATGGCAATATACTGTAAAACCCTTCGATTCTACATACAGAGGTAAGAAAGTAGACCACTCCTTTTTGCAAAAGACTCATGTGAGTTTACATAACCAAAATCCCCAACGAATTTCGAACACAAAAGAATTGTTATCCAGAGAAAATGGTTGAAAAGCAAATAAATTTCTATAAAATGTTCCCTAAAGCCAAGGAATCTACAGAATTAAAATCAGTCTCATTGATTTTATCTGAGCTTCTATCAAGCTATTTTAGGATTGCACCCATAATGTGTTTATTTGGAAGGATAATTATGAAGTTGAGACATTCAAAATATATCCAAAGTGGTTTTTCACATCAAGTTTTGAGTTTCAATCCTGCTACATGTTTGTAATAACTACAATATAAAATAAGGTTTGCTCTTACACCATCCACTTGCAGGGGACAGTACTCACATGCCTTTTATCACTGAGGCTGTTTTGCATAACCTTCCTGCTCTTAGTGATGCTTTATCCTGGTTTTTTTTTAATCTACCAGACGCATTGTTTATATGAACTTACTGTATTTAGATTGTTGTATTTTTAAAGCTCTCTGTTCTGTACTGCCCTAAGGTAGTAAAAAGTTGTGGTTGTGTGCCTTCAAGTCATTTCCAACTTATGGGGGGCCTAAGGCAACTCTATCACAGGGTTTTCTTGGCAAGATTTGTTTAGAGGAGGTTTGTTGCCTTCCTCTGAGGGTAAGAGAGCGTGATTTGGCCAAGGTCACCTAGTGGATTTCCATGGCCAAGCGGGGAATTACACTCTTGTCTCCAGAGTCATAGTCCATAAAGCAAGATGTAAATGCTTTAAATAAATGATGGCTGAGCTTTGTAGCATTAAAAGGAAGAATTAATGGCCAGTCTTGAGGCTATGTGGGTGGCCTGAGGATGGTTCTGACTCGAGATGTCAGAGCAGTTCTCCAAACCTGGACTCATAATAGACCTCAAAGAGCTTGCAAACTCTGTCTCAGAAAGACAAGTAAATTTTGAAAGCCTCATATTCAAGTTTAAATTCTAGTGTGAAAAAAAATCCCAGCCCAGCATCTAGCACCTCATATCCTTTGCCCTTCTTGCTTATTTCTGCTATCCCCTTTCAACTCAAAAATCAAACTCTTCCCATGCCATGTGTTTTTCCTTCAGCTTTGTAACATGAGCAGAAAAGTGAAGTGGCACAAGGAGGGGAGAGAGGTTTTCAGACTATTTTGCCTGCTGCTGTCACACTGGCTAATACTACACTAGGCTGCGGGAAACTGGTGGAAAATGTGCCTCTCCTAAGGACTCCTGCAGGACTTAGAAAAACAGCATTTCCCAAGGTTCCCTTATCTAGCCAACACAATAGGAGGGAAAAGAGAATAATTCTAGTGCACCAAAGTACTTACTCCACTGCAATGTGTCTATAACTTAGGCCATTTCTGCACTACACTGTTATAGTGCTATTATTCCACTTTCAACATCGTATGGAATCCTGGGGTTTGCACTTTAGGTAGAGGCATTTAGAATTCTCAGCCAGAGAGCTCTTTGGCGTCAGTAAACTACAAAATTTGGTCTAGGATCAAGAGATCAAGCAGAAGAACAACTGACTAAATTTTACAATACCAACAGCTGGTTTATTCCAAACATGTTCTTCAGGTAATCAAACAGGCAATTGTATATGCAGATATCACCTGATGGTTAATACAGAAATCGAGTAGATTCCATAATTGGAAACAAAAGATGGAGAATCTCTATTCTTTTGGCAAAAAGAAGACCAGGAGCACACTGTGGCACAGACCATGAACTGCTAATATCGGAAGTTACAGTAAGGCTGAAGCAAAACACTAACCCAACTATCATGCCAAAATACAACGTGAAGAACATCCCTGTAGAATTTAAAGATAGGGTAAAAACCAGATTTGCATTATTAAGCCTAACTGACTGGGGGCCAGAAGAATTCTCAACTGAAGCCGAGGACACTGTCAGGGAGGAATGCAAAATGACACTGTCTGCAGCCCAAATGAAAGAGAATCCTCAATGGATGGCAGATGAAACTCTTCAAGCAGTTAAGGATAAATAAGAAGCAAAAGTAAAAGGTGACAGAAATAGTCAGAACCTTGAATGCAACTGTTCAGCATCCTGTGTACAGAGACATGAACTACTATAATAATACAAAGAAACAAGGAATAAAAAAGAAACATAAGAAACCTCTTCCACAAGATCTGAGAAATTAAAGGGATGCTCTATGACCAGCAGTGGAACACATTATATGACCAAGTACAAATAAAAAGTTGATGGAAACAATACACTGAAGCACTATATAAAAGAGATGAAAGGACGACAGATTCATTAAAGGAAGAACCATTTGAAGATGCACCTCCAGTTTCTGGAAGTGAATTGGGAGCTGCACTCAGAGCAGTTGGGAGAAATAAATCACCACAAACAGATGGCATACTAATAGAGCTGCTTCATGCTGCAGAGACAGAATCTACACTAGCTCTAAATAAAATCTGTCAACAAATATCGAAAACAAAAAAAGGACCACAGATTGGAAATGCTCAATATATATATATCACAGTCTCCAAGAAAGGGGACACTAAAGATGGCAGTAACTACAGGATCATTGCACTAATCTCCCATGCAGGCAAAGTGATGCTCAAAATTTTACAACAAAGACTTTTATAGGCATCCCCTGTTTTTCAAAGTCTCGTTTTTCAACACTGCACTGTTTCAACAGCTCAAAATTATAGCCAGGTGTCACCCTTTTCATTCTTAGGCCATTTCCACATTAGACTGTTATAGCACTACTATTCCACTTTCAGCATCCTATGGAATCCTGGGGTTTGCAGTTTACGGAGGGGCCTCAAAGGCCGAAGTCTGCCCTTTCAAGTACTGCTGCTCTCTGAACACAAGTGGGTTATATTTAAGGGGTATTTTTTTTCCTCTCTGAGCACACTTTTTTTTTGTACTCCAGAGTGTTGTTATGTTTTCTTTCAGTTAACTCAGCACCATCTAGTGTCCAGCCTTGCACCAGCAAGCTAAAAAAAAAAAGGTTTCTGCTTTTCAACTTGTTTCACTTTCTGACAGTTCAGTCCCTAACCCATCAGATAAGTGGTGGCTTCCTGTCCTATAGATGAAGCAACAAATGCCAGATGTTCCAGCTGCATTCAGACTCCTCTACTGTTGAGAGGCAGTTGTTTGCCACTGGCTTTCCCTAAGGCTAAGAAAATATGACCTGCCCAAGGGAGTTTCCATGGCTGAGCAGATATTTAAACTCTCTGATTCCTAAACAACACTTAAACCACTATACCACCCTGGCTCTCAATACTTCAGCTCCTACCTCTCTTGCGTCAACAGAAATTCAGCTGGCCTGCTCTTAAAAGAAGGCCACAGTTGCAATTCTAGTGCTGATGCTTGCTGTCTCCCGCAAACTCATTCTCCATCACTGCATCTTTTTTGTCTTGCTGTTATATAACTTCTAAAGACCTGGCTAGTAACTTCTGAACTTATCTGATTATGGTGCATGAATATGTGTACCCTGAGTTTGACTATTGAAACTGCTGATGCTTTGGTTTTCCTTGCTGCCATTTCAAAGCTTATACCAAAGTTCTTGGCCATTCTGATATAACTGACCATTCATACATAGTATTAGTCCTTTCTTTATTGCAAGAGGAGGCTGCATACAACTCCAAAGACCAGTTTTGACCCCCAAGGATCCCAGCACCTCAAAATATTTTTGAAAAATTGTGTTTCCCCGCCTTTAAACTAAAAATGGCCCACACATGCTATGGGCATCCAGGCAAGACAATTTTGCCACGTTCACCAAAAATATCATGAAATTGCCTTCCGTGTCACTTAGAGAGAATGGGGGCATTTTTACAAAAAAAAAAAGTTTTTTAATTGAAGGAGCATGGATGCCAATGCAGCCCTTTCCTTATAACAGTTGCTCAACCCTGCTTTAACCATAAGTCATGGCTCTTGTCACTTATCAAAGTCGTAGAATCCTGACTGATCTGCCTGAACTTGTTATATTTAAATTTCTCCTTGACTAACTTTGCAATTTGCCACTTAGGATCTGGCAGCTCACTTATTCCCTTATGCATCAGCCACATATTAAGAAAAATCATACTGTCACATGGATTTTTCCATGAGAAGGGACTCTGGGCAGTGTTTGTGCCCCGAGCTCTGGCCAATAAGCCACACTGAGAGAGAGAGAGAGAGAGAGAGAGAGAGAGAGAGAGAGAGATCAGAGTTTTATTTCAGATTCCGCAGAATCAGGAACACAAGGCACACAGCAAATCAAGTGTTCATCAAACAAGCTAAATTACATCTCATACGTATAGGAAACTATGTAATGTATACTTTATTATGTCAGCATTCAAAGACTGCGCATGTGCATATAGGGGGCCCCAAGTTATAATACCTAATCCCACCCTGGGGGTGTGAACTTTAATATTACAATGAAGCTTAATGAAGCTATAGGTAAGTTTAGTTCAGCTCTTGTGGTTGCTTCCTTCCCATTGGCCTAGTCTGAGTTGCTCAAGACTTTGCAGAACACAGAGCTAACCACATTCTAGCATCTACTTGCACCTGTTTCCTCATTTTGGCTTGTTTCACTTAGCTAGTCTTTTATTATTTAAAGCTTTTGCTCTCTTGCCAGCCTTGCCTTGTTTCTCTTTTGTAAACTTTTGGCTGCTTGCTAAAGCTACTAGTCTGGTTCTGGACTCTGGGCTCTCTCAATACTCCACAATTACTCACTCACAACTTTCCATTTGTTCAACCTCTCCAACCAGCTCCTTACGTGATTACTGCTATTATTCAATATACACAAAAAAACCAACTTACTTTCATATGTAACACAACATTTCCCACAAAAGCATCATATTGTCCCCTTCCTTTCCAGCTACAGAAGCTAACTGGAATCATTTCCTGTCATAACTGAGAGCAGTAGGCTAACAGGAGATGCATTAGCTTCATTGATTCCAGCTCAAACTAAGAGAACTTAGTTTGAGGATGCAACAACATTCGTCCAAGCAAGTCTAAGTCAATGGGTGGACCTCATCTTCAGACTCTTCTGCCTCAGCTGCTAGCACCTCTGACTCATAGAGATCACCATCAGTGGGAGTTGTACATTCCTAGCATTCCTGAGACTGCAACTCTGTGTCTGAATCTTTCAGCTCCACAGAATGTATATCAAACTATTCACAGATTATAAAAAAGGACATTGAAAAGAGTAGGAGGAATCTAGGAATCTGAACATTGTGGAGAAAAGGAGTAACCTACATAGTCAGAAGCTACAGCCATGAAGATATCTGAACTTCCCAAGATGGTATAAATGCAGGATATAATACAAAAGTATATTATTAATTTTATTATTATTAACTTGGATGTTTGTATTATTGGTGACAGTTTTGTGAATGGCCAGTTTTATCACTGCCATTATTTTCTGGGTTTAATTTCCTTCTGTCTTCAATGCCTACAAGACCACCATAAACCTATATACTTTCTGTGTGTGTGCGTGTTATATACATACACACCCAGAAATTCTGGTAAACAAATGCTCCTGTGGATAAAGCAGCCTATGGTCCATGACGATTCATAATGAATTTGAAAGCTCTAATATACACATTTGAAGTCTGTAAAAATGTGAATGTATTTGAGGCAATGAAGGTGGATATTATATAGAAAATGCAAGATTGCTTTGCTGAATTGCTAAGTTGATTGACATTATTAGCATGATTAGTTTGTTGAAATGTTTAATAAGAGCTTTGCTGTGATAGTCCATATGGAAACTGTAAAGCTGGGTTCATGGAAAGGATCATGGGAAGGACATGTAGAAAAGGAAGAAGCTGAGAATTAGCTGGAAAGCTAATATCTAACTGCCAAACAGCTACCTGGGAAGGTTAATGAGCCAAGGAATTGGGCAAGACTTTAGCTGACTAAGGGAGAGATAATACTGTAATAAGGAACATCAAAGGATTCTTTAGTAAATGAAGCCAAACTGATATGGCTAAAGAGAGGAAACCAATATGTCAGTGTGACCTGGGAATATGTTACGGAGGCAGATGTAAGCCACAAATGATGAAGTAACCTGCTAGTGTTTTGATCAATCAGGTTAGATTTTAAAGAACCAATCAAATGATGCTGGCAAAAATGTATTTAAAGGACTGTAAACTCTTTGTCTGTGTCCTGATTTGCTTTAAGGCTGAAGATGTTCACTGAGCAGTAGATCAATAAAAGCTTCTGTTGGACGACACTCGACTGGTGTTCAGTCTTTTGGGTACACCAGGCATGAACCTAGGAGAGCGTTTTGCCTGTTTAGGTGTGATACATTTACTGATGTTGTACTGAATAATGTACTGCAATATCACACAGAGTAATTGAAAATATATAGGCAATTACATATCTTATATTACAATGATGTTTCAAGCAGTTTAAAATGCCACAATGAAACTTGTATCTGAACACAAGCAAGAACAGATGTAGCGTAGGAAGTGAGCTGGAGCCAGAAGAATGCAGTGACCGGGGCCATTTCCGCACGACGACGCTCTTCCGCATCGTCTTGCTGCAGTCCCAGGTCCAGAAGGGAGCGCGTCAGCAACACTCCCCTCTGCACCCGCTCAGTCCGTGCGGAAAAGAATGCAATGGCACCACGTCTTCCTTCCGCAGCGCAGTTGGGCTTTTTCCATTGCTGTGCTTCGTAAGGAAGCGTCACCAATGTGCTTCTGGATGGCCAGAAGTGACAGGAGCGCCGTGCGATCACAGACGCGAAACTGATTTTTTCCATTTTGTGAAAACTGCGCAAGTGCAACCCTCTGCGACAGGATGGCAGCGGGACAGCGACGACGTCATGCAGAAGCGCAACCTGCCGACTGCTGCCATCCTGTGGCAGAAACGAGACAGCCGTGTTGTGTGGAAAGGGCCTGGGACTGGGAAGATCAAGAGGTAATCTGCCTCATAAGGGTGAGGGTAAAAACATAGGAGAATAGGCACTACTTATATTCTAAATAGGAAAGCCAGGAAAAATTTACATACACTGTAGAGCACAGGGCTAGCCTGAGACACTTTGTTGTCTGAGACAAGATGGCACTCTCCCTAGCCTATATACAGAAGTCCTGGCAGTAACTTGGACTTGAGCACACCAGCAATTAATAGCATTCCCCATTCCGCTTAAGCCAAACTTATTCAGGAAGCCTAAGACAAATAGTATGGTACATGCAACATCGTTCTGATGGCATAGCAAATAGAAAAATTATTTGGGAAAGAAGCCAGCAGATGGAAAATTTTGTAAAAAGGGGAAGATGTGACTGCTGGATGGATGGAGAAGAGAGGTAAGAAGGCATTCTGAGGGGGGAAAAAATTACTGTGTGACAGAACCAGTTAGAACTAAAAGATAAGAGAAAGGTAGAGTTGACCCCTTTGGTAATTTTAGTACAACACAGAGTTAAAAGCAAACCTTAGAATCATAGAATCATAGAGTTGGAAGAGACCCCAGGGGCCATCGAGTCCAACCTCCTGCTATGCAGGAACACCCATCAAAGCATTCCCAACAGATGGCCATCCAGCCTCTGCTTAAAAACCTCCAAAGAAGGAGACTCAACCACACTCCAAGGCAGCATATTCCACTGCCGGACAGCTCTGACTGTCAGGAAGTTCTTCCTGAGGTTCAAGTGGAATCTCCTTTCCTGCAGCTTGAATCCATTGCTCCTTGTCCTAGTTTCTGGAGTGGTAGAGAACAAGCCTGCTCCCTCCTCAACATGTACCTTCAGTACAGATAATGTAATGCCCTGGCATCTGATGCCTTCCTAATCAGGCCAATGCTACTATGTGGCATAGCAGGTAGAAGTCTGCGGCCATTTCCAAACTAGTCTGTTATAGTGCTATTATTCCACTTTCAACATCCTATGGAATCCTGGGGTTTGCCTCAAAGGCCCCTCCCTAAACTACAAACTCCAGGATTCCATAGGATGTTGAAAGTGGAATAATAGCATTAAAACAGGCTAGTGCGGAAATGGCCTGAGCTAGGCATAAGTAAGTTGAGAGTTACCTCTGTCACTAGCTGACCTTTTAAACAAACAATCCATGTTACCCCACACCCATATGGGGATAACAATTCTGAGGTGCCTTGACCTTAAAACATGGCCAAAATGATTCCTGCATAATATGTGTTAACTCCTTCCAAACAGCGACACCTGTGTGACATGCCAAATAATATTTTAATTTTAATCTTTCCCCCAGTTTGATGAGCAGTGCAGAAACTGAGGTCAGAGGTTTCCCTTTCAGGCCTCATGTCAAGGCATGAGCTCAGGAGGCAAAGGTCTCTCTCAAGGAGGGCCTAGTGCCCTCTGATGGGGGCGGAGGCAGGCTGAAATGCAGAAGGTAGCTTAGCTTGTTCTTAAGAAGAAATGAGAAATGAGAAATTTACGGCTTTTTGGAGTATTCAGAAGAACACCACCTAATATATAAAAGTCCCAGTTTGTTTGGCTGTGTCAGGTGAAGACCTTGTTAGAAGTAAGCCCAACAGATCTTTTAGTTAATGCCAGTGAGGTCTTAAATAAAGAGGCTGAGACAGATTCTTGGATCAAGCAGCCGATTGCAGCAATCAGATTTTATTCAATTCTGCAGAACTAGGTGCTCGCCTTTGGTTGAGGGTCAGAGGATACCAAGCAAATCAAACATCCTATATTTAAACCATTGCCCGGCTACATGGTTATTCCCCCCTTCGCTGATAGGTTGTTGATTATCAGGGTGCACACTATTCCTGGTCCGCCTATCTAAAAGTCCCTTCCCCACTATTTTGATTCCTTAAAAGCACTTCTTTTGCCAAATAAGGAAAGCCCCCTCTTTTGCATTGCATATTGCATTTGCGAGTTCTTCTATCCCCCTCCCCACTCCAATATCTTGTTTGTTCTATGGAAAAGGGGAACTGTCTGGTTTCACGGCTTGGTTATCTAAGCCTGTGGTCTATTTTAGCAATAGGCAGAGAATTTTAGGAAGCCGAGCTCTAGCCTCATGATTTGTTTTGCTAGTTTGCAATATTGTATTTGGATATCTGCCCTTTGGGCTTTCAGCAGAACCACAACTATAACTCCCAATTCTTACAACTCATATAGTTGGCTGCTTAAGAAGATTCTATGGAATCTTGGGGTTTGTGAGAGAAATAAAATACATTTTAGTTTCTGCAATATTATTAATATGTATTACTCACATATATGTATTAGCTTATAAGTGTAACACATTTTAGACATATTTACACTTATATTTTAGTATATTTTGTATTTGAGCTCCAGTAATAAAATAAGTCTAACAAGGAAGGTTTTAGAGACGGTAGGGCCTCCCAAAGATCTTGAAGGTAACTGGTATTTCTCAGATAACATATAGGAGGACAAGGCAAGGCCTCTGTAAGGAGGATAAGGCAAGGCCTATGTAAGGAGTGATTTATAGGGACATAGCCGAGCACAAAGGGGTACTTTGAAACTGCTCATAAAACACCCGGGATGTAACATGATGCACGAGGGAGATGCATGATTAGTGCGTGATCACATACACTGTAAATATGGGGAAAGGGAAAATGTAACTTTTTAGGCGACTCTGATAGGCTTGTAACCCTTGGGGTTTTATCCAATGGGATCGCAGGGGAGGGAAAACTTGCGTCAGGATAGGGAATAAAACGTGAGGTATTCAACATCGGGGGTGTCCTCTTTATGGGCACCCTCTTCTGCAGAATGAGCATTTAAAATAAATGTGATTCATTTGATCCTGTGCCTAATTTCTTTCTGAGTTTTCTTTTTTCTCTAAGTTATTTATTACAGTTTGCTGTTTAGAGAGGGACCTTTAGAATTCTTAGCCAGAGAACAGGCCAATTACTATGGAGATGAGACCTAGCAGCAAGGAGGAGGGCAGTGTTCCCTCAGAAACCTAACCTGTGTATACCGAATAACTCTGAACACAGATTGGACTGGGGAATATGGGGGAAAGTTACAGGTACTGGACAATCCAGTTTGGAGAGCGAGAGGCACAGGATCTCAAATCTTTCTAACAAGTATTACCTATGAGAAAATAAAATCCCGGGGCAACGCCAGGTATATACGCTAGCATTTAACTATAAAGCAATCTGAGTCACTTCGTTTTATTCGCCTTCCCCCTGCGCGTTTTTAAAAGCTCCCCAGTTTTAGGCGAAGAAAGCACACCAACATATTCGTGTATCTGGTACCAGAAAGCGTGGCCGCGTTTCCACCAACTGCTGCGGAAGACCAGCAGCAGCTTGGAGGGAACGAGCGACTGCCTGCTCAGCTTGCGGGCGGGGGGCAACGTGCCTCCGCCTGCGCACTGGCTCGCTTTCTCGAGCTATCTGCAGTCGCAGGCCATGCCTTTTCTAAGCCGGGTGGCGCCCACCCGAATTCACCCCTGCAAAATGCTGCTTGTGAGGCAGAAGCAATAGAAGCCGTTCTTTTGCCGCCTTTTCGCTGGTTGCGGTTTGAGAGTGCTGAAAAGAAGCTGGGCGGCTGGAACAAGCGACAGAAGTGTTGGAAAGCGTTGTGTTTGCTGTGCGCCGCTGTCTTTTGTTTCTAGAGGTTTACGCCAGAAAGTTTTTTAGGTTTTTTTTTTTTTTTTTTTGCAGGAGCTTCGGGGTCAGGGTGGGCGCGGTTTACAAAAGCCAGCAGGGTCCAGCCAGGTTTGATTTATTGCCGGATTCCAGGCTCCACTCCCACTGCATTTCTCCAGCCTGGGTGCGCTTTGCACCAATTCCCATTTAGCAATCGAGCAGCAAAGGAGGCGCGGGAAGGAGTGCCGTTCAAGGTAAGAATCACTCGTGGTTGGTTTTCTCCGGTTCCTTTAAGAGTCCTTAGGATGGTCGATAGACTTCTCTAAAGCGAGATTGACAGATTATTATTATGGCTATTTCCGCACTAGACTGTTATAGTGCTATTTTTCCACTTTCAAGATCCTATGGAATCCTGGGGTTTGCAGTTTAGGGAGAGACCCCTTGTACGAGGCAAAATTTTAGCAGAGAGCTTCAGCTGTGTGTGATTTTGGTGAAGGCAGGTCCTTGTGATGATTTGACCATAAACTGTAGGTACATTTTGTCCGTAAAATTCATTCTAGTTATTTCTAGTTTCAGTTGTATTTTTCATATCATCAGTTCTGGCCGTTTAAAATATACATAGGTGCAATGATCCCAGTTTTCCCCGCGTTTTGCTTCCTCGTTCTGCGGCATACAGTAGTATATTAATCGTATAACCTTGTCTGAATTCCCTGTAAAATCAAAGGCAAGATCTCCTAGACCTCATGGTTTGAAGGGGAGGAGGGGCAGCCATATTAAACGTGTTACAGCAGCCAAAAGAAAAAGAAGAAGAAAAAAGAACCAAACCAAGCCAACAAGGAAGAGTCTTGTGGCGTATGAAAGACTTAACACATTTTATTTGGCATGTTAAGCTGTTGTAAACTGTAGCCCACCTTACCAGATATATAGAATGAAGTCTGCTTAGTCTGGAAAAGTTATTCCTGTAAAACTTGCTAGCCATTCAGTTCTGCTCTTGTTGGCTTAGATTTCAGTATGGTGTTATCACTGACAATTAGTCTGCGGTGACTTGAACTGGGTGTTTTGCAAAACTTGCCTCAACCATCGGTTTAGCTTTGAGGAGGTTGTTGTATGCCTTTAAGTTGTTTCCGACTTACGGCTGTCCTAGGATGGGTATCACAGGATTTTCATGGCAAGATTTATTTAGAGGGCATGTGTTTTCGCCTTTCCGCTGAGGCTGAGAGGATGTGACCTGCCTAGTGTCACTGACTGGGTTTCATAGCTGAGTGGGGATTAACACGCCAGTCTGCCAAAGTCCTTGAGGTCAGCTGTGACTTCTGATGATTCCGCCCTTGGCGTTTCTCGGCCAGACTTATTTAGAGGAGGTTTGCCACAAATTAGTCCAAGGCCATCCAGTGGTTTTTAGTGGCTGAGCGGGGACTTGAACCCTGGTCTGCCAAAGTACTAGTCCAACACTGAAAGTATGACACCATATGAAAAGCATGACACCCTAAGAAAATATGAATGATGGCAACCTCATTCTTGGCCAGATTTCTTTAGAGAATTCTTGCCACCGTGGCTGCCTTCTGAGGCTGAGAGAAGACTGTGATTTGTCCAAATCACTCAGCGGGTTTTCACTGAGAAGGGAGTCAAACCCTGGTCTCTGAGAGTTCCAGTCCAGCACTCAAACCACGACACCACACTGCCTCCCCTAGGATTTTCTTGGATAGATTTCTTCAGAGGAGATTTGCCACTGTAGCCTTCCTCTGAACCTGAGGGAGTGGGACTTACTCAAGGTCGCTCACTGGGTTTCCAGGGCTGAGTAAGGATTTGAATCCCGTTCTCCTGTTGTCCCAGTTCAAAATTCAAACCACCGCACCACTGCAGCTTGCAGGGTAGTCCCTGCAAAGACAAAATTGTTGGCCCTTGTACTCTGAAATGGTGAGGTTTTGCTATTTTAGCTTCTGTTGCTTCAATTTCATTGTTTGCTAATTAATACTGGTACAGTACATTTGTTATATCTCATTTGCTTTTTGTATTAGACTTCTGATTTCACAGCTGTTGCAAGTAGTCTCTGTGTGGCTTTTCTAGTGTTAAGTATTTCTCCTAGAATCTAGGACCTAGATGAGGTACTTCTTTAAAACTTAAAAATGTAACCTGAGCTGCAAAACTTTTTTTTCCTTTCTGGAAGGCAGTTCATACGACTAAAGACGTATTGTGTACACAGTAATAGTATTGCAGAACCATAATTATATAATTGATCCCAAGAGAAAAGAAATTCTTTGATATACTCTTCATTTATTTATTGCATTTTTGCCATGTCTTTCTCCTGGGATGGGATTCAAGGCACCTTACAGAAATATAAACAGGGTTACATTTTAAAAAATCCTATTCTACAAAAGTTAAAAAAAATGAAATGTCAGTGTTATTGAATCCATGATTAAAATGGTTAAAACATATTTAAGACAACAAATTATTAATGAAAAAATAAAAAAATAAAAAATCTCACCGCTTCACACATACTGCTAACACAATTCATATTTCAAATGCCTCTTTGAACAGAAAGGTCTTCACCTAATGGTGGAAAGCGCATAGAATCATAGAATTGGAAGAGACCACAGGGGCCATCCAGTCCAACCTCCTGCTATGCAGGAACGCACATCAAAACACTCCCAACAGATGGCCATCCAGCCTCTGCTTAAAAACCCCCAAAGAAGAGGACTCCACCACACTCCAAGGCAGCATATTCCACTGCCAGACAGCTCTGAGGGTCAGGAAGTTCTTCCTGAGGTTCACATGGAATCTCCTTTCCTGCAGCTTGAATCCATTGCTCCTTGTCCTAGTCTCTAGAGCAGCGGAAAACAAGGAGGGGGCCAACTGAATCTTCCATGGGAGGTCTTCCACAGCCTGGGAGCATTCATGGAGAAGTCATTCTCTTATATCCTCACCAAACACACCAGTGAAAGTGGTGGATCCAAGAGAAAGCCCTCCCCCAAAGATCTTAAAACTTGTGCTGGCTTGTATAGGGAGAAACAGTCTTTCAAATAGTCTGGACCCAAGCCATTCAGAGCATTAAAAGTCAAACCAGCACAATTTTTATGTTGTTGAGTGCAGCAGAGCCCCACAGCAGATATAATAAGATGAACAAGACCGGTCAGGAGTGAGTGTGATTGGAGACAAATGTGGCAGACTTCCTCTCAACAGAAGGAAGAAAGAGACTGTGCTGTGAACTCTCTGGCTGATATGCATAAACTGAAAAGCTGAGTGTCTATATAGAAAACACTGCTCAATTACTGTATTATTTTTTTTTCTCCACATTGAAATAGTAGGAGTTTCCTTTGCATTTAGAGATGTTCCCCAGAAGAGGATATGGATATTGGTTTCCTCAAGCTGTAAGTTGTTGCATTTGCTACTTAGCTTTCCTTAGCCTTTTCAGGAAGATGTTTAGAATTTAATGTTTTAGTGCTGGTAATTTTTTTAAAAAAATTTAAGGTTCTTTGTATTATTCATAACACATTACTAGCAAGTTTTTAGTTATTTATTTAAATAACAAAATAGAAATATAATCCCTGGTGACTGCTTTGAGGTTTTTGAAATAATTAGTAAGCTGTTACATACAAATGTTTAAAAAGCCAGTATTAACAAACACTGTTATTTTAAAAAGTATTGTTGTTACACTGGTGTAACAGCTTTTGTTCTATATTGACCAGAGTCATACCCCCTGAGTACCAGACTTGTGTTTTACAGTACTGTATTCAAATTGATCCTAAGTATTCCAATTTATCTTTTCATAAGCAAACTCTGGATGTTTACATTGGCATATGTGTTTATTTGAATCTTTGTCCTTATGCATACTTATCTGAAGTGTTTGTTCTTATTTCTTAGATTGCATTTGCTTTACTTTTTGTTTCTTCAAAAAAAACCCCTCATAATCCACAATGCTGTGTTCTTTGTGATTGTAGTTAGTGCTGTATAATGTTATTTGCCAGTGAATTCTGTCTTTATTATTTCTCAGTTGCTGTTACTTTTGTTTTTGTCTGCAAAGAAAGAGGGCATTGTTACTGTTATGCCCAGAGAGGTTATCTTTCTGTTCAAAGTGACTTGGAAAATACAAGACAACTTCAGCATGACATCTGAAAACTCCAGATAAAACTAGTTTTTATCACCTACTCCCAAGGCCTAGCAACTGTTAATAAAACAATAATGTAGTACCTTTAAGATGTTCTATTTTTCTTGATATTGAGAATGTTTAGGATAACTCCGTGTATAAAAATTTAGAAGCAAAAAGACCAAACCTTCCGATATCACTTAACAAGCTCCTTTTGAAGTTTGGGGAGCACTAAAAACATTTTGCAGTTAAGTTGTTGTTAAATGGTGAGGTCGTACAGAAGGAAGAAGGAAACTTAAAATTACCAGAAGCAGGTGGGATGTTAAGGCAGAGGGAAGGGGATGAAGAGAGAGACCTAAAGTTTTGTGTGGTGTTAAATTTTAAAAATGTGATTATGGAGAAACATGAATAGAAATTTGTACAGTGGACCAATCATACAGAAGAAATGTTGTTTGTCTTAGCATAATAATAATAATAAACTTGGAGTCATCTGTTGGATTCAGTTTATATGCCTTTTTTACAGTTTCAGTGCCACATTCTTTGTTGACTGAAGGGGATGGATAATTGACTCTGTTAGAACTGCACTCTTGTCGTGGGAGGCACTTGCCGTTCATTGCCAGGAGTTTGTTTAGAATAATACTGTGGAATAACATGGCATTCTGAGGAATGTGGGCTTCTTGGGGGAGTAGATGTTGATGCTCCTTATAGATCAATGGAACTAACTCTCCCCTTTCTTCCCATATCAGAAAACCAGGTTGTCCAGAACAGGAATGACTGAACTAGCCATGAACTTATCAGCAGTAGAAAATTTAGCTTTATGTTTATACGTTGATTCTGTGCTTATCTTCTGTAACAAACTAGAGTTCGAACTGGCTTCTAGATTCTTAGTGAAAAAGAAGCCGTGGTTTGGTTTCTGACATAAAAGTAAGTTCTCTGGTAGCAAACAGAGCAGCTAAGCTGTGTGTACTGGGATGCTTATTTATTAACAGTAAGCTAGAATCCTCAATGATTCCTGCTTACTGTTTTGTGGGGATGTCTGCAGTATGTGGCTAGATCTGTGTATTTTACTTCTATAGGAAGAATAAGGATTTTTAAAAAGAGGGTGCATCCTTTGAATGGTGTTGTGTATTGGACTGGATGATCTGTGGATGAAGGAGGAGATAAATTGGTTCCCTTGTCACAGTCAAATACCGATTTGTTTAGATTTGGGCTTTCAGCAGTATTTAATCTTTGCGAAAGTGGGAGATGTCATGTACTGGCTGGTCCCTGGTTCAAAGAAAAATGCTCAAGAATTTTTCAGAAGCCTTTACTTAGTAACCAAAGGAGAAAGCAACAGAACATATTATATGCAGAAGTTGCCGAAACTGAAGGGACAAAGGATTTGCAGTACTGTATAGCAATACATTTCAGATTCAGCACTCACAATAATCCCGTCTGTCAGTTAAGCATCATAGCACAGTTTCCCAATCTAATTTCTCCTCCCCCTTGTTCTCATGCTCTCATCAAGAATTTGATCTTGGATATTAACTGCCAGCCTGCACCTAGATTTGCAGTCCAGTATAGAGGTAACATATTTCTTCTTCCTAGTACACTGGTTTTCCCAACCGTTCCCATCATCCTCTTACAGTACAATCTCCCAATGAAAAATCAAAGCAAAGCAGTAACACGTCATGGTCAGGTAACATTTTTTCAGGAAAACTATAAAGCGTTATATAAAGTAGCAAAGCATTAGGGTGTTCAGTGATAATCATCAAAGCAAGGTGATACTCAAAACTGGTGAATCAGACAATGAACAGTTTCTTTCACAACCCCCAGGATAGGTATATGGCTAACCACCCAACTCTTAACAGTCCAATCAGTCAGTGGGTATGGGTTAGTCTGGGTGACCTCAAGGGTCAGCAAATATATCAACATCCATCTTTCTGAGCAGGATAAACCTACATGTAAAATTCTGGTCAAAGGACTCCCTAAACACCTCCCTTTCCTTGGGGAACATAGGATACAGATTATAGAATACCTTATAGTTTTTGGCAGTTTGCACTCCCCCCCTTCCAGGGCAAAGCACAATATAACACAAACACCAAATCTAAGTCCACAATCTATAGACAAGGCATGGAGGGCAAAGCCAATCCAGCAGTGGACCTGTCGTGCGGAATGTGGGACCTCTCTTTGGATTTGTGCCTGGCACTCCAAAGGCAATTACCACCAGTCAAGCATTTGTCCAACAAAGACCTTTGTATTACTGTGCAGCAAATGCTCAAGGCACTCGAGCAAATCAAGAGCTGTAAGTGATTAGTTCACTGGTAATTTATACATTTATGTTAGTTGATGGGGGCATTGTCTGATTGAGCCTTTCAAGCTGAGTTGGCCGTTCTTAATTGGTTGATATCCTATACTTGCTTGGTGTCACTTATCCTATTATCTTCCTGGTCAGCATTTTACAACTTTTGCTTAGGTATGTAATCCCCCCTACTGCCCAAAGTGGCTGAGGGACTTCCTGGACTACTTCTTTGTCTTGTTCCCTATAGCTTGTTGTCAACTGTTTTTCTTGTCTGGGATTTGACTCAGGAGTCTGACTTATTGTGGCTGTCTTTCAATTCGCTTTTACATCTCTGTGTTAATTGTCCCATGGACTTCTCATTTTTGCTTCTTATCTTAGACGTGTTAAGATAGTCTTCCCATCAGTGCTTCTGAATCCAAATATTTTTATGATACCTTTGAAAGATTTTTCTTAGTGTGATATATTTGATAATTCTCGTATGCTTAGATCATTCCCTGGATTAGAGATCTGCCTCTAAAATGAAACTTATGACAAGCCCATCGTGATGCAGCCTAGAGTCTGTGTTGAAGTATTTCTTATTCATCATCATTGCATTTATGCAGTGTTGATCAGAGCAGCTTTGTGACTGGTCAGGTGCCTCTTACAACTCTGGCTAGAAAGGAAGTTGATAGAACCCCTAGCGGCAAAACTCTGTGTGATGGTGAAGGAAGTGCTGGGCAGACCAGGCTAGAAGGCAGCCAGTCACTAATCAGGGAGGCTGTGGGCAAACAGGATGTAACAAAAGCAGAAATGTGTTTCTGTGAGTGTCGAGTAGGGTTTTACTTTGATATAGACAGCATTTTAGATTTGAAGAAAAGTGTGGATTTCAGAGAGGCAGGATAGTTAGTCAGAAGGGAGAACTAACTATGGTTTCTGAAAGCCTAAAAAAATAAAATATTAGAGATTAATATATTACTTTACTGTGTTTAATAAACCTATTCTTGTTGGTGTTTTGAAACTGCCTCTGGGTGTCTCTATCAAGCCTGCATTGGAATCAGGCCACATATACCTGTACAGAACCCACACAACAAAACAGCATCATATGTCCATTTAAGGAGTCACCCTGAAGTACAGAAAACCAGTCCAAGGAAGGGTTAAGTGTGGAAATAAGGGCAGGATGAGTGGCAGGATTCTTAGGGTTGGAACTGTGAGGCCAGCCTGACCAAATGGATTTGTCACAGTGAGTAATTTTGCAAAATCTAATATATAAAAGTCCAGATTTGTCTCTGTCGGGTGAAGACCTCATATGATTGGCTGCCTAAGAAGATTCTATGGAACCTTGGGGTTTGCAGTTTGGGCCTCAGTCAATTGTGTCTGTCTCATTATAGGGCGGTCGCTATGAAAATGAGGCCTAGCAGCAAGGAGGAGGGCAGTCTATTCCCTCAGGAACCCAACCTCTGTATGATAATAACTCTAAATACAGATTGGATTGGAGAATACGGGGAAAAGTTACAGGTACTGGACAAAACAGTTTGGGATTAGAGCTACAGGATCTCAAATCTTTCTAACAAGTATTACATATGAGAAAATAAAATCCCAGGCAACTCCGGGTATATATGCTAGTATTTTATACATAAAAATCACTGGCCACAAACCTGACTTGGACGCTACTGGTATGGCAAAGTCAGAAGTTATTGTAGATTTGCCTCAATTTGTATGTGATTGTTCTAGATACCTTCCATTTTATTCAGGCTGAGACAGGGCTCACCCCTCCAAATAACCTTTCACTTGCCATAAAAAAGAGATCACCACAGCATGTCTACTGAAGAAATCCATTCTTTTTCTTAGCACTTTAAATCACAATCCTTCTGTCAAATGCAGCAGTCTTGAACCTGGATGAAACTGTTATACTTCATTTACAGGCTGTTTTGTGGGCCTGAAACTGTTTTGGTTATTCAGTAGATGACCCATGCCAGAAGATGGATCAAAAGGATGTAGCCCTGTTTAGTTCTCTTGGACCTATCAGTGTTATTTCAGACCTTGGACAATGATGGAAATAGATTAAGAGGTGCTATTTTTATTGTTTTGATCAGAGGCCCCAATACTATCAGAAGGATCAGTTCCATGGGATGTTCCATCCCATTGACTTGTAATGTGTTGCAGTGATTTAGCTGATTTCTTGTACTCTAACATCTTTATCGAATCACTAAGAAGGATCATTTTGAGTTTTGGCCTAAAATGTCATTAGGTTGATAGTTCTTCCTATAGCATGCAGTATACTATAGTGATTCATTTTATTTACAGTATAGTATTTGAACAAGGTCATGAGATATTAACTTCACTTCTCATTCTGTGTTCTGATCCTGGAGACAGAATGCATTGTGATTTGGTTTGGTTTTGTTAACTTTCCTTTAAAACACAAACTCAACAAATCTTCACCTTACTTGTTGTAGTGCTGTCATAAAGGCACAAGTAGATTATCAGCTTCTACCCAGTCCACTTGAGTCTTTTCACCTCCTGTTTCTTGCCAAAGATCAAAAGTGACCCAAGGAGATAAACTGTGCCACTAACTGGTGTACGTTCACTCAGCTTGAGCAAGGGGAAGCTCAAGACCTACAGTGGACACACTTAATATTATGCAGATCAAGAACAAAAATATCACCCCGTGATCTGGAGCCTACACAAACAACTCAAAACAGTCACACACAATCAAGCAGGTAGGACTGGATTTATTAGGAAAGCAAACCTCAAAATTAAACCACACAGCACCAAATTAAGGAGATAGCTATCCTTTTCCTCCCACTCCTGTTTGAAAAACAAAGCTACAGTTGGCCCTCCACATTTGCTAGTGTTACGGGTGCAGGAGCGCTGCAAAAGTGGAAAAAATGCAAATAACAAAATGTGTAAGTGTGTCCGTGGGAAGGGGGCCAAGATATCATGGGGAAAGCTGGAACCAAAGAGGTCAGGGAAAGACGGTAGGTCAGCGTGGTTGCCTTATACTTCTTCTGTCTCCCATCTCCTTCCTTGGGTGCATGGAAAACACTGGGAGAGGGTTTGTGGTGATGAGAAATTGAGCTGTGATCCATCCTTAGCAAACCACATAGCAGCATGTGGAGAAGGACCAGGACCAGGGTCAGGTTTTTAAAGGGCTGTGTGGCCTGATAGGAGCCACAAGGGAGAAAGTTCCCCTGGAAAAGAAGCTCTTGAGGTGAGGTGACCAGGTTGGAAAAACTCACAAATAATAGAATCTGTGAAAGTGGAACCCATAAATATGGAGAGCCAACTGTATTTACAAACCAGGAAATACTGTAAAGGCGTCAGATCCTGTCTGATATTGGAAGCTAAGTAGGTTCAGCCCTGGTTAGTACTTGGATTGGAGACTGCCAGTGAATACCAAGTGCTATAGACTATATTTCAGAGGAAGAGACTGGCAAAACTATTTCTGAGTATTCCTTGCCTAAGAAAACGTTATGAAATTCATGGGGTCAGTATAGGTCGACAGGCAATGTGAAGGCACATACAAACACAGAGGTTCTATGGGAAGTATATTGCAACAGGTAGAAAATAACAAAAACATAGTTACCTGGCCATATGTACCAAAATATCAGACATAGGAAGAAGGTATATGTGGAATATGAGATTCCACATGCCAAGATAAGTATAATGGCTAACACAAGAATATAAGTATGAATATACAAGAATATTAGCATGAGTATAGGTGGACTGTGTAGCAAACTGTCACAAGTGTGCAGTAAGGAGCAGGAACTAAGGGAGGCTTTTATGTGTTTTCCAACAGGCTAATGTGAAGACTTAATCAACCAGATTAAAATCTTTGACTATTTTAGAGTTTACTTATAGCCAACTTTGCAAAACTGTCCACCATAACCAGAAATGTGTTCATTCTGACCATGACAAGGCCAAAACAGCCCTTAGGTACTAATAATAATGGAAAGGCAGACTGCAAAGTTCAAAGTAATAATGCAATTAAAAGTTGCTTTCATGAGAGTCTTATGAGGGCTGGTTTTCATGACAAATGGGACCTGTTGAGATGAAATACCACTTAACTGAGACTGAGAACCAATGTTCTGTTCACAAAGAAGTTTGACAACTGTATCAATACATAGCTCGAGGTCCATGAACCTCTGCTGTATCCTTTCTCAGTTGTTTTACCTCAGAGTTACCCTTGCGACAATGTTCAGATCTCAAGGAACCCCTGCATAAAAATTATGTCTACCACTCTTGGAGGAGTTAGATGTGGTTGGAGGAGCTCAGCAGGACAGCATCCCTTCCAACATTTTGCAGATGAAAATCAGAACTGTTTCTCCTCCTCTTTCTGCTAGTTGTGGTGGCTGCTATTGAAACCACCTGCCCTATCCCTGTTTCTGTCACAGGCCTGCCTCTGCCTCCTCTGGCTGCTGTCATCTCCTCACAGCCTCCCTCCAAGCCTCAGTTGTTGCTCCTTGGCCATCCAGTCACTTAACTGGGGGATGGCATAGGTCTGGCCTGGTCTAGAGGAACACCACCACCAGCTTGGGCTTGCTCCTCCTGATGCAACAGGTCAGCTAGGCCAGGTGGAGGAAGCAGCAACAGTGGAGATAAGGAGGAAGAAAGCAGTGACTCAGCCCTTAAGGAGGGCAGCATCTTGCCAGATGAAGGCGGTGACAACAGCAAAGATGAGTAGGGTGGCAACTTGGCTCTTAGCAACCTTGCCAGATGGAGGAAGTGGTGACAGCAAAGATGAGGAGGAAGGCAGCAGCTTGGCCCTTAGCAACATGTTGCCAGTGCCCAGCAGTGAATATGATGATGGAGGCCACTTGTTTCCTCCTGCTCTTTCTCTTGTGGAGTGCAAGGCGAGATGGGAACAACCTGGGACCTGCTGCCGCTACAGACCCCATTGTTGAAGTACTAGTTCTATGTGAGGGCAAGCAGTCATGGATCTAGTGCTGAGTGAAGGACAGCTGAGGAGTTGCGAGGAGAAGTGGCAGCTGTACTAAAAGCAGGGCTCCCCCTCCCCATTGGTCTGAAGGGGTGGAAATGGCATCTGCCGTGATTACAGTTGCTGCTATGCATGAGCAACAGCATGTTGCTCAGGGCCAGGTTGCCACCCTCATACTCCTCTTTGCCACTGCTCCTTCCTCCACCCAGCAAGGTTGTTAAGAGCTGAGTTACCTTCTGCCTCTTCTTCTTTGGTTATGCTTCTTCCACCTATCCTAGCTAAGCCAAGCCTTTGTCTTAGGAGGAGTGCTGGAACTGGTGGTACTGTAGACATTTTAGATTTGCATGCATTAGGTTCCTGTGCAAAATTCAAATCACAATCTCCCATTGAAACTTAGGGTGCTGGGGAATGCTGGTTGAAACCCTGCTGTAGTGGCAGAGGCTATTGGGCTGGTGTATCGGTTTTTAGCTTAAGCTTCTTATGAACCCTATAGATGACTCAGTGTGTTTGTGTGTGCGTGCATGCGTGCATGCATGTGCATGCCAAACTAGGAAGAGGGGTGTGGGTAATGTATTGGAGGAGGTAGTGGCAGGGGCAGTCCTGTTACCCCAAAGCCATGGGACCTTGTGAGGTCATGTATCAGAACCCACAATTATAAGAATGGGGAATTAATTAACTCAAATTAAGGAGGGCTGGGGGGTAACTTTTAGGATCTTTCCACATATGTTTACGAGGAACCGCTAAACAGACCAGTCAGAAACTTATAGTGCAATTTAAAGGTGTTTTATTGGGGGAAAATATACATATACACACAAATAGGCACACACACAAGCAATCACACAAGACTAACTGAAAGGATTATAGGTGTGAAGATGAGGCAATTATGGATTTGTTTGAAATCTTCCTGTTTTTCTGAGCCAGTGCTATCAACTAAGCCAAAACTCTTTGTTTTGAAGTTTCCAGCAAATGGGTGTCAGATTAAGTTGGTAGCCAGTTTTATGGCTTTGTCTTCCATAGGATATGCAAACCACAGGGGGTTTCTTACTCTTCTCAGAGATACCTTTTGTTTTCCCTGAAAGCGCCATTAAGTCAGACTCTGCCATGCTCTGGGATAATCTGTGACCTGTTTTTCCAGTCAAACTTCCTCCTCCACATGGCTTTATATTTATATGATTTCTATTTTATGCCAATTAAACATATCTACCAATTAATATATCTTGCCAATTAGACTATCAGAGCAGTGGAGTTATTGTCCCAAATGCTGTGTGTGATAAGAACAAACAAATGCTACAATCCCAGAATGGTTCCAAAAGTGTGAAACCAACAGACTAATCAATAGAGTTTTTATAGCAATGCTAACTTAGTAAAAGAAGATCCTGGTATGATAAAGCCTGTTCAGCTCCACTTAGATGCTGCTGGATGCTCTGTTCTTGCTAGGATTACCTGTCCCTGCATGTGAGATTCTTGGTTATGGCCCTGTTGAGATGACCCTTTTAAGCTATTCTTATAAGAAATTATCTGCATGTCACAATTATTTGCAGACAGCTTCTTTGACCTTAGTGCTGGTGCTTGTACAGTTGCATGGAAGGATCACAAATCTGTCAATGCAGGAGAGGGCATCTTCTGATATGTTGCTTGGGGCTGAGTAATACATCCTGGGAATGTGGTGTAGTGGTTTGAGCGTTGGACTGCTGTTAGCCCACATGCTCAAAGCCACAGCTTAAGGGCAAGAAAGACAGACAAAAGGCCAAACTTTGCTTGGTTAAGGAATTCTAAGTTTTATTTACAGATAACAAAGTAACAGATTGAGCATGCTGGTGTACCTCAAAGAGGAGGGATCGGGAATTCCTTTGTCATGCAGATAGCTATAGGGGAACAGAAACTTTCTTATCAGTGCCTTGACCAATCCTTGGCCAGGATTCAGGATTTTACCTTATAGGGGAATATGGAATGTTGACTCAGCCAGGGGAGGGGGAGATCTGGTGGGCATCCATTGTGTACGTGATCTGCTCACTCTCATGTAATGGCTGAGAAACTGCCATTCCATAACACTTGCTCTCACTGCGATCATGGAGACCAGGATTTGATTCCCTGCTCAGCTCTGGAAACCCACTGGATGACCTTGGGTGCATGACATACTCTCAGCCCCAGAAGACCCCGTGATAGAGTCACTATAAGTTGGAAGTGACTTGATTGCACATGACAACAGCAAACACCTTAACTGTTTTCTACTAACTTTACTGTCTCGCCTCCTATATAATCTGGGCTCTGGAAAAAAAGGGAATAAATACTATATTGCAACCATATATTAGTTAATGGATCACACTGATGAATTTAAGAAGAAAATCAGTCTCTCTAATATATAAAAGTCCAAGTTTGTCTGTTGGTCTGTGTCAGGTGAAGACCTCATATGATTGGCTGCCTAAGAAGATTCTGTGGAATCCTAGGGTTTGTAGTTTAGGGAGGGAGGGCTTTTAGAATTCACAGCCAGAGAGCTCTTGGGCTTGACCAGTTGCTGTGGAGATGAGACCTAGCAGCAAGGAGAAGGGCAATGTATTCCCTCAGGAAACCAACTTCTGTGTGTTAATAACTCTGAATACAGATTGGATTGGGGGGTATGGGAGAAAGTTACAGCTACTGGACAAGACAGTTTGCGGAATTAGAGACATAGGATCTCAAGTCTTTCTAACTAGTATTACCTATGAGAAAATAAAATCCCAGGCAACGCTGGGTATATACACTAGTTCGTGATAGACTACAGTAAATCCTTTGACTGCATTCAACACGAAACACTGTGGCGTGCTCTAAATGAAGTGAGTATGCCAAAGCATTTGATTTTCTTGATATGTATACCATGAGGACAAGAGGCCATTGTGAGGACAAAATACAGAGAAACAAAATTGTTTTGAATTGGCAAGAGAGTTTGACAAGCCTACATTTTAGCACAGTGTTTAATTTATATGCAGAACACTGTGCAGAAAACGTTAGATTCAGAGGAAGGAAGCATGAAAATTGGAGGGGAAAATATCAGTAATTTAAGATATGCATATGATGCCATATTGCTAGATGAAAATACTGAACACGTGGAACATCTACTGACTAAAGCAGGATTAAAAGTAAATATTAAGGAAGCAAAGATAATGGCCAATGGAGATTTATATAACTTTAAAGTGGGTTCTGGTGACATTGAAATAGTAAAAGATTTTCTTGGCTCACCCATTAAGCAAAAGTAATTTTGCAGCATAAGCACTGGTGGGATGGTAAAGGAAGGCTAAAGAATCACTGAATTCTGGTGCTGAGGTTACAGCAGCGTAGTAAAGCCTGAGCTGGGAAATAATGGGATTCTACTCTACCTGACCCTACTGTACCTGTGTGTACCTGCTAGTAGCTTTCAAGGTAAATAGCAGCTGCCTCCAGAATCCCTTACTGAGTATGCATGAAGATTAGACAGAGAAAAAAAGGGAAGGTATATTAGCCTGCCACACCAACTGCCCATACGTATATATATGAAAAAGGATAGATCTATACATTTAGCCACCAAAATGAAAATCATATAAAAAGCAGAGGTTGTGAAAGACTGTTGTCCCTTGATGCATTTTGGAAAAACTCTTAAAGTGGTTTCTAGAAGGTTCAGTGTTTTTGTTTACTTATCCAAGGTTTATTTGACCTGGTTGTTTCATTTCACATGCACATATTATTAGCTGTGAATAAAAAGTTTGCTGAAATATGATGAGCTCTCTTCTCTTCTGTAATGTAGGAACCTGTGCCTATACTTTCCATGTCACTTCTACCTCTGGTATCAAATTTTCTGTTAAAAAAGTGATACTCAGGAACACATATCCATACAGTGTTTTCATTGGTGGCATTAAGGGCCATTTGTCTAAAAACAGTCAGCCTCTAAGCTAATTCCCATAAAGCCTACCCTGTTAGAATCAGTAAGCTAACTAGGCCACAAATATTGAAGACATTTGTGGAAGAAATCTGAAGCGAGCTGGAAATAACAAGAGTGGAAAAGTGATGAGTCAAAGAGTTGAAATGCACATGTCACATGATGAAAACGAACGAGCTGAGTAACAAAGCTGAGTAACGTCTTGAGAAGAGAAATATCAAAAGTTTGCAGATAAACATGAACGGGAAGTAATGGCTGTTGATAAGACAGTGGAATCTACAGTTTCAGAAGAGAAGCCTAAAAGACTGAAAAACCACTGGGAAGTTGGGGATTACCTCATTTACCTGGACTTGTGATATATGCATGCTCTGTTCCCCAATATTGAGAGTTATCCCTGGGTGGTTAGATGGTGGGCTTAGTCGAATCAATGAGGTATGAATGTGATTACTTGCACCAAATAAAGCCTTATGAAACAGTATACTGTGCTTCGTTCCTCCTTCGGCTGTGGTGTTGTGTGCTTAAAGTCATTTCTAAATTATGGCATCCCTAAGGTGAACCTATCCTGGGGTTTCCTTGGCAGGGTCAGCCAGCAGGTTTCCATGGCTGAGTGGAGATTTGAACAGATGGAACACGGCTGAAAGTTATGGGGCCTCTCTGAGGCAGAACAGGCACTCGGAGTGGCCGTCGGACGAGGAAACCTTGCGATTGCAAGACGCGCACAACTTGAACAAGGACGACATAGAAGGGGGAAAGAGTTCTTACAGAGGTTTTGATGAAAACAGCGAAAGAATGAAGAAACAGCAAAAAACGAAGCAAACTGCTCAGCGGGGAAGCCTTCCGAGCTGCTAACAGGTTGATGGATGAAAAGAAACTGAGGAGAGACCATTAGCTTGGCGGGACTGAGCATGCTCAGTACCGAATGGTGGAGGGGTTCCCGCCAAGCTGCTCAGCTCTGGAACTTTCCGAAAAGCTACTGGGCATGTGCGAAGATTCCCATTGTGTGAGGGCACAGATGACCACTGGAAGAACCACAGTTACAGGTAAGCAACCTGTTCTTTCCTTGGCAAGGTCAGCCAGCAGGTTTCCATGGCTGAGCGGAGGTTTGAACCCTGGTCTCCAGAGTCCTAGTCCAACTCTCAAACCACTACACCATGGTGCCCCTTTAGGTGTGGCAATCTCTGAAATGGTTTCAGCCACATAATGTCCTGTAAAGAACCCAGGAGTTCCATGACAACCCCAAATGACTAAATATACAGCAAGAAATGTTGAGTTACTTTTTCAGTTTAGGGAAGCTTGCAGTTAATACATTACCAGAATATTCTTGTTGTAAGGGCCTACTTTATCTCACGGTACTCAAATGGTTTCACTGTATTGTGTCCCGTCTTCCATTTCGCTGTTCCATGCTGTCACTAAGGAAGTTTAGCCTTTCTATAGCTTCACAGTAGGCTAAAACTGGATGGCTGTGGATCAGCCCTTTGGGATTTTTCCAGCTCTTTTTAATTAATTCTCAGGGGTGTGGAGTAAAGAGAAATCCAGTTGACACACTCTTCTGAAGATTGAGAAAACAGAAAGAATGAATTTGTTAATAATTAGAGCTTCTGTACTCTTCCACAGTCCCATACCTTTTTCCTTAATTCCTCTGCCATACCCTTTTCCATCATACCTTCCCTGTGCTATCTTTGTCCTTGATAATTTATCTAAAATATTAGTGAGGTTTAATGAGAGGTTACATACATTCCAAAATTGCTCCCCAGTGATATAAATGCACTGGTGAGTGTGATGACAGGAGTGGGGAAGAGCATCCCAAAAGTCTTAATTATAAAATGGTTAGCTAAAGTCTACTGCTACTTATTACATACAACCAGATACATTTAGAATACCCATGTCTGTTATAGCAGAAACTACAAAGGATTTTGTGACCCCCTTAAGATGGTGGCAAAAGTACGGGCCACATGGAGGTCATTGGGCCCCAGCTAGTGGTCCCTGAAGCCCCCCTCCACATCCCCAAGATGCTGCCTAATTTTTTTTAAAAAAATTGTTTAGGGTAATTTTTCATCCACCCTGGCTCAAAATCTTTGCAGACTCAGCAGTTTTGGACCACAATCCAGTGCCCCTTTACTTCAGAGCCCCCTGAAAAACTTCTTTAAAAAATCAACCCAAAATTGGGCTAAACCAAAACTCATCTGGGTTTCTGGATCTCCATGAATATGTAAGTGGAGGGCCAAGGGGCATGGAAATATGTGCCATCAGAATATGGCTGTAAAAGGTTGCCAAAGTTTTGGAAATGTAAGCTATATATATAAAATAAGATGTATTTATTATAGATTTGAGTATCCCTTGTCTGAAATCCCGAATGCTCCTAAATCTGAAACTATTGAAAAATAGAACCCTGTCTTCTTCCTGTAGGGAACATGAGGGAATTATGAAGCCTTGCTTGCAACCACGTATGTGCTGCTTGAGAAGTCTTTCAGTTGGCTTGGCACCCTTTTTCCCTGTTTCAGCTTGCTTTGGACTGTGCGCATTGCTTGCAAAGTCTCTCGAGTGGATCGGTGTCTCCCCCTGCCAGCTTGCTTTGCAGGCAGCATGTGTAGTCCAAAGCAACCTGAGAGTGGAAAAAAGGGTGCCAAGCCAACTGAAAGACTTTGCAAGTCGTGTGTGGGCATGGGCTCCCAAACAAGCCTCTGTAATTCCCTCATGTTCCCTGTAAGAAGAAGGCAAGAGGAGAAGAACTGATGAAAGAGCAGACTCCGCATTGGGAGAGTAGTGTATAATCTCATTATGTATATGCAAATATCCCAACATTCAAAAAAACCTGAAATCTGAAAACACGTCTGGTCATGAGTATTTTGGGTAAGGGACACAGCTCTCAAGTATTCATTCAGTGAGTTCTGTAAGCAACCAACAGCGAACTTCTTGACATTAGGTTTATTTTGATTTGAATTCACACTTTCTAGTAACTTGTTTTCCTTGCTGGTATCTCTTTTGCTTTTCTTCTTTGAAGATCAACAAATACTCTTTGTTTCCTTGTAAGTGGACTGCAGAAATGATGTCTTGTTGACTTTTGTCTCAAAAAGATAAGAAACTTTTGTATTTGATTCCTCTTTGCTTTTTAATTGCTTGGAGGAGAAAGCCAAAATATGAATTCTTAATCTCAAGACAGGAGGTCAGCATGCAGCACCTTTCCTCTAGTGGCTGTCAGACATTATTGGAGGAGAAGAGAATGGCTGCCTAAAAACGCATTTGCTCCCCAAGACTTATAAATTACTCCATGTGAAGCTATATGGTCCCAGTGAAACATTTGTGCTGTCTGTGATGGTCAAGGATGGTTACTTCTAGTTTGGACTCCTAGTGTTAGGCTTAAAGTTTTAATGCTGGGTAATTTGCTATAGAATTGATGTGTGTTAACCATTAGCTGTGGTATTAATTGGTTTAAGATATTTGTAGCTCATCAAATAACCTTTGCCTTATAATTGCTTTGTCTCATATATTTTTTCTATATCAGTATGTACAAGCAAGGAATGCTTGAAGTGTAAACTGTACAAAAGAAGGACTTTTGAAACGTCAGAAATGTCTTTGGGGATGACCCAGGATATTGACAGGGTCATGTAGACTTGGGAAGTTAAGGGTCAGATGGAATGTAACACGTGTACAAACTGTGACTTTTCTGACACTGATGCATTCATCTTTTCTTTCATGTAAGCATTCTTTAATATAAACAGCATGGTATACAAAAGGGAAGCGTGAAAGAGTAAAATTATCTTCCCTTATCACTGCTGTCAGTGGTGATACTTGCATGGATTCTTTGGTCAAAGTTTCTGTGTGAGTGTGTTTTCTTTTGAGCTTTTATTTTTATATTTACATTTTATATACTTTTACATTTACATTTCCTACATTGTATTTGGGGTTTAGTTGAGCTCCGTGTCCACTTGGGGATACTGTGAGGTGTGGTTTATTTACTCATTCTGAGACTAGGATGATGAAATAATTATCTCTATGATTTGTGTTTTGCCTCTTAACTTCGTATATTTGCATTATTTGAATAAAGCATATTTCATAATGATCAGTGAGCTGAGCAAGTGGTGAAATGTTCAAATAATCTCTTTGTTGGGTGAACCACCAGCATGCTGAGCCAGTCTTCAGTACCAGTGTTTTACGTTTGCTGCTATTGTTACCTTTTTGTTAAGATTTCTTAACCAGAATGTGGTTTATGGTACGCTAACCTGGAATATTTTTATTAACCAGTACATGCCAAGGAGAGGCTTCCAGAGAGGTTGTTGGAATATGTCACAACCCAACTGTTTCCCGATCAGGCCAGGTCCAGACTGGGTCCAGTTCCGTCCCATGAATCAGAGGTGGGTGATGTTTCCATGAAAAGTATGTTCTCTACCTTTCTTTCACCTTTTAATAAAGTTGTTTTTCATTATTTAAAGCAATTATTAGAAGAGTGGTATGGAGTAAAAATTGGATAGCACAACCTCTGTTCTTCTGGCGTATGCCAGCCACTGTGCGGTATACAGGTTCTCACAGTGGGCATATGTCCTCAGGGTGTTGATTTCATCTTACTTTTAGACAGAGATGGTAATGTGAATCTGACATATATGTTTCTGGGTGCTGCGATGTGGAATGAAAAAAGGTGCGATCTATATAATTCAGCAGGGTCTTGCGTAGATATTTACCTCTCTCTCCCCTGCATCTTGACATTCCATATTTAATGTGTTGCAGCTTGGAACTGAAATGGATTTAATTAAGCACTGCTAACATTTGGTGCAAGTTTTGTTGAAGCGGACAGAAATAAACGAGGGCTTGTTTGCTGCATAATGATTAACCTCCCATCCCTAAGTTACTACTTAAGTTGAAATACCATTTGCAGCAATGATAGCTGTGAGTCTTCTTGTGTAGCTGTATACAAGTCCTGCAGTTTTTGCCTATTCTTCTTGGCAAAATTGTTCCAGCTTTGTTATGTTGGTGAACATCCACTTTGCAGTCTTTCCTCAGCTTCTGAATCTGATTGAGTTCTGAGCTATGACTGGGCCATTCTGTGACATTCAGGTTCTTGTTTCTGAACCACTCCAGTGTTACTTTGGCATGTGTTGTTCTGATGGGAAGTTGAATCTCTCTTCCAGTCCTTTCAAAAGAGATGTTCCTCTAGAACTGCCCTTTATTCAGCTCGTTCCGTCTTGCCCCAAATCCTGATCAGCTTCCCGGTGTCTACAGAGGAGTCCTAGCAGCATGGTACTGGTACCATCATGCTTCACCATGGAGATGGTGTTCCTATGTCAAGGACCGAGATTTCTGGTACTTTTTAATCCAGAGAGAAATTCAGCCACCCTAGACTATAGGATTCCCAACAAAAGACACACAGGAAACCAGATCTGGGTTTAAGCACTATTCGTATAACATTTATTAAGACATGAACTACAAAATCACATTTGTATCAAGAGCTCTTGCACACACACATTCTCATGACATACTCACAAACAGTCCTTTTGCCGAACATTGATCAGGTGTCCTCGAAAGGGTGGATGACTCTTTGCTGGTATCAGAGTCATAAAAAGGAGCTGAAAATCTTCCGCTCTTTATACCCATGTTTCTCACTTCTTGAGGAAAAAAAAACATGTTTTGACAGTTGCAGGGTTCCAGAACTTTCATTGTGTAAAGGCAATCAAGCAATTAAAAGAATAGTTCATATCATTTTGTACCTTACTAATAAAAGGTTGCTTGCAGAAGAAGTGGTCATATATCATGTTGTCAGGAAATGTGCTATACATCAAACGCCTCAGTGGTTTTCGGCCATGCAGGGTAGGGTCAGAAAAACGTCAGCGCTTGCCCGTCTGAAGGCTTCAAGCTACACTCATGGGTCCGTGCAGCTCAGGAGTACGCTCTGTTTGCGCCAAGTCCTTATTGTTTTGCAAACTTTCTTCTCTGGCCAAATCAGCATTCCTGGAATTCTCACGTCACAGCTCAAGAAACCCTTGCTCCACAGTTCCAAGTCCATCCCACAGTAATGCAATGCGCGCGGCCATTTTCTTTGGCTCAGGACTGTACTTTCAACCGAAACCCATTCATTCATCACACCTAAAGCAATAAACATTCTTGCTTTTGTACCTCAAATAACATTTTGCAGGAAAGCCGAAAAGTTCATTTTTGGTCTCATGAGAGCAAAGAACCTTTTACCGCATGTTTGTTCTGCCTCCTGTATAATTTTTTTTTTTTTTGCAACCTCCAAGTGGGCCTTTATATAGGTTTGTTTCAGCAATGGCTTTCTTCTGGCCATTCTTCCATAAACCACAGCTTTGGGGAGCACCTTAGTGGTAGTTGTTGTATGAATGTTTTTCCCCTCATCTCAGCTATGAATTTCTCCAGCTTCTTCACCATTACCTTTGGTCTCTTGGTTGCTTCTCTGACTGACTCCTTCCCTGCCAGTCGCTCAGTTTTGGTGTATGGTCTTTTCTAGGCAGAATCACAACTGAACCGTATTCTTTTCTTCTTGCAATAAAGGCTTTAACAGAGCTCTGTGGGATGGTTTGAGGTGCTGTTTGATAGCCCAGCTTTAATTGATGTGCCTGCACAACTTTACCCAGATTTGTTTTGATATCTTCTTGGTCTTCTGGATGCTGTTTGTTAAAATATGCAGTCCAGTGAACTGGTGGCCTTCCATAAACACATGTATTTAATCTGAGTTCATGTACTAGAGTTGTGTGTAGGCAGACTGCCTTCAACTACTTATGTGACTTCTGGAGGAAGCGAGTTTGCACCAGAGCATATTTAGCAATGTCACAGCAAAGGTAATGAATACTTGTACAACCAGCAGGGGCCAGTTTGTGTGTTTTTTTGTTTGCTTAACTTTTTTGTGCCACAATAAAAATATTTTGCACTTTCGCAGTGTTGAATATCTTGTGTATCTCAAGTGGTAGAAGTGCTGATTAAATTCATTTCAGTCCGAGGTTGTAACGTAACAAAATGTGGAAAGATTGAAGGGGAGTGAATACTTCTGTAAGGCACTGTATAGTACATTTGTGAATTTGACCTTTGTGAATTTGTTTATTCATGAGGCGTGTGCATGCATCACCCCCAGCTGGGCAAATGACCAGGGGAGGGGAGGGGAGGGGAGAGGAGGGGAGGGGAGAAACTATGTTTAAACTATAAACTATATATAAGCTATATTAAAAATGGAGTGCGTTAGTAATTGCTAGTATTGTAATAGGAAAGTGAATTTGTGTGGGGAGAGTTTTTGAGCAGATTTGGCTGCACTAACCAGAACCTATTACATCTTCCTCTGCTTTGAGGCTTGTAGTGACTTTTATTAAAGAGAGTGATGGCAGATTATACAGGAGGTTTTGCATATTTGTTTCTCTGCAGGGCATATGATGACAGCTTTGACAACTGTAGAGGTCCCTACCGAGGCCGTGGTTGGAGACGTTTCCAAGGACATTTCTGTAAGAAACATCACTATCATGGCAATTATTACAGAGAATCTAAAAGCAGCATCTCAGAAGTTTAGCTTTGGAGGTAGGAACACAGTGTGCAAGAGAGACAGAAAAAGTGGCAGCACCAAATACTCTAGCCTCACAGTAGTACTGAAAAATGTATGCAGGATTCTAGTACTGTGGTAAAATGCCCACATTATCTGGTTTTATTTATGTTTCTGTGTTTTCATTGGTATCTGTTGATAGGAAAAATTTATTATTCTCAGCACTTTCTCTGAAAAGAATAAACGAAACAGAATTACCCCAAGCGTCCAAACTGCTAGCTCATGGAAGACAGCAGAGCCCTTTCCATTTCATTTTATTCTGTTTCTCTGTTTCCAGGTAGGTACCGAGATGCTTCACGTTCCCCCTGCTTAGTTGGTATAACGGTAAGGGATGGACCAGTGCTGGTTACTTCTTACAGTAGAGTTGGGAATTGTGCAACCTGTGTGGCCTTTGTAGTTCTCAAAGTCTTTCTTTGCAGCTCTAGAGTCTCTCCTGGATTTACTTGATCTTAATCTTTTAAAACTTCAGACGAAAAAGAGAAGTATTATGCTTGCAGAGCCATACAAAGAGTGTGATTCTCTATTTAATTTTTTTCCAACCTCCATACCTTTTTTTAAGCCCCCAAATCACATTCTTAGAAAGTCAGAATTGACTTCCTTGTCTCTTCTGGTTTTCGAAAAAATGAGTGAGTGAAAGCAGTGAGCATATGGAGAGAAAGGGGTGGATGTGGCCCCCTGTGTTCCTTTCGGTAGGTAAAATAGGTGCAGTAGTTGGTTGCCTACCCCTACATTGTTGTTGGTTGCATTAGAATCAAAAACACATGATCACACAAAAGTCGCAACAGAACGCTAAGGCACTTATGGAATGAGACAAGGTTAGAGAGCTGACTATAGGGTGTTTCATAATGGATTGCAAAATTTGAAGTTTTTCTGACCCACAGGTCTTCTAAGATGTAACCATGTTTAAAAGAAACCAGCTTCTCCTCCAAAGTTGCTTGATTACGTAAACTGAGAAGACTCTGTTTACCATTTCTTTTAACAAGATTGATTATTAAAGAGAATACAGTCGTCTATGAATAGTCCCCCCATGTCTTGTATTTCTGAAAGGTACAGCACTTTCTAAACTTCATCAGGCCATGTTCTCTCTAGCTGTAGATACTTACTTTATTTGTCCAAAATTTTGAGCTGACACCATCAAGATCGGAACATCTCTTCTGTATGTCACTGAAAAAAATGTTCACTGTCTTTGTTCTGTTCCCCATTTGTTGCCCATCTGATCTAAGTTTTGCTGAAAGTCACTAAGACAATATGGGTGTTAGCAGTGAGCAATTTACCAGATTCGTGTTTTAGCATGCCTGTAAACCTTTGGCTCTGATCATATTGTATCATATGATATGATGTGTGTGTGTATTGTGTGTGTGTGTGTGTGTGTGTGTATACATCATATCATATCCTGTTCTAACAAACCAGTGTAGCAAGAAGTGAAATCCACAAAACTTCAGAACACTTTGGAATCACTAAAACCAACAGAGTATATAAGTTGTGAACAGACAAATAATTATTAGACAGCTGTCAAAGTGACTGAAGGCCAGTCAGAATAGATTGGAGTGGGCAACACTAGAGCCATCTTTCTTTTCTTCTTCTGTAGCCAAATAAAAAAGAAAATAAATCTAAAAAGATGGAAACACATTCGACAACCTTCAAGGAGACTGAAAAAGGGAAAAAAGATCCTACGTCTCCAGTACAGAAAACTGATTCACCCAAGGTAATTATGGGAGAAGGCTATGCTATCTGGTCACAGGTGAATCTTCAGTAAGTCAGTGAATTGGAAGTCTGTGAAAGCGATGTTTGGAGCTTCTGTGGGATGTCAAATGCATAAAAACTAGTATGCTGTTGACAAAGCAACGTCTTATGTATGAACAGAATGGAAACATAGATACAAAGGTTTGAAATGGCTTTGGCATTTGTCACAGTGTAGTGTAGCTACTTCAGTGCCATGAAATTCTAATGTGCTTTGTTGCAGCTTTAGATGGATCCTAAGAGTAAGAGTATACCTGTATTATACAGTTATATTCTTTTGATGCCATTTTAATTGTTATGACTGTCTTATGTAATCCTGTGATACGTAGTTCTGATGAGGTCTGCATGGGAGTGCTACAGTACCAAGGAATATTAAGTGCTTCATAAAAGTACAAATCCCAGAATTCCATAGAATGCAGCCATGACAGACACAGCGTTGTCAAAATAGTGTAAGTACAGCCTAGGTTTTTAGTGGTGCTCATATTAGTAATTCAGGTGTAAGTAAGGGACCAGACTCCTGAATGTTGGCTCCTTCCATCTTGCCCTAAATCCTGATCAGCTTCTCAGTGTCCCAGAACTTGGAAGGGAATTACAGGCAGTACCCTTATGATATCACAGTATAAAAGAAGTGAGAAAAAGATACCTAAGTTCAATTTATCAGTTTTCCCTTTGCCATTTGTATAGGTAAGTCAGATGGCCACAAAAACAGTCATGTCTCCATCTGAATTTAGTTTTCTGTTGCCTGACTCTTCAACATATCCACAGAACAAAGAGGAAGTGTCTCCTGAGAAAAAAGAAGAATATAAGGTGGTATGAATTCAAACTGTTCTCTGTGTGTTGCTAAGAACTGATAAACTGTTTAGGGGGTGATGGAAGGTGATGTCCCTGTTAACATTAGGTGTGCTTTATTTATCCACCCTAACAAAGGGTAAAACAACCTTTCAGAACTGCACAGCACAAGTGTCATGGCTTGACCGGACATCAATCCCCTACTAGTTTCTGAAACCAACCTTGCAGGTACATATGGAATCATACCGTCCTTACACAACCCAGAGAGCTCAGTCCAGTGTGATAACATGGTTAATGGTATTAAAGGCTGCCAAGAATTCAAGGAGAGTCAACAGGCTCACATTTCATAGTCTGTTTCCCATGAATGTTTCAGTGCCGTCCCAAGAATTGAAGGTGAATTTAGATTAATCTAGATCAATATTTCTTAGGTTATTTGATGTGGGCGGCCAACACTTTTTTTCTGACGTATCAGGGATCCACTAGCTGCAGTTACTTCTTTCTTTCCTAGAAATTCACCAAGGACCAGCAGTCCATGCTGAGGACCAGCATCAGTCCAGGGACCACCATTTTGAGCAGTAGGGATCTGGATAAGAGCCAGCATGATATAATGATTTAAGCATTTGACTGTAGTTCTTAAAGATCAGGGTTCAAATCCTTATTCAGCCATGAAAACCCACTAAATGACCTTTGGCAAGTCACACTCTCTCAACTTCAGAGGAAGGCAAAGGCAGCCCCCCTGAACAAATTTTGCCAAAACTTGTGAGAGGTTTGCCTTAAGAGTGCCTTAAGTTGGAAACAACTTGAGGGCGCTCGGCAAGAACAGTGATCTGAATAATGACCTTCAGCCATCACCACTTTCACAAGCAGCCTTCTTCAGAAAGAGATACTAGTAACTGGATTATGATTGTTGCTATCTCCTGAATGCAAGGGCAATTTCTCCAGGAATGGCTGCACAAGTCAATATTTTGTAGATTGATGGGTTTGAAGGTGTCAATTTTGAGTTTTTTCTGATTGATAGAAGTGGGGAGTCTCAAGCTTTAGTAATAAGATGGAAATGTTTTCCTGAGATATATAGATATTCTTACTCATTTTCTTTCTGTGAAGGCTAGTTAGGCCAAGTTCCACATTTCAAGGGGCTAGCAGCATTTTTAATTATTGTTACTCCTTAAAAATAATTTTACAGGTCCAGTCAGAAAACAGCCAGACTGCTGAAGTCTCTCCCAACCGTACCTCCCCCTTGCCGTCAGCTGAAGCACCTGCAGAAGAAGCAACATTGTCGAATATTACAGAAGGTCCTACAGAAGAGCCTTTGTTGGTATGAACAAACTGACTGACTGACTGTCTGTCTGTCTATTTATTTATTTATTTAGGGCTAGCTAGGTACACAGATAAGCTAAGCCCATTGTCTTTATAATGATGGCTTTATTCTAGATGCTTAGCTCCGACAATGGTGTTGATTGCTAGAAGGCTATAATCAATTTTAGCTAACATTTCCATGAGTGTTTGCTTAGGAAGTAGGTTCTTTACCTTTCATACTGCAAGTGTTTCCATTACTTGTGCTCCTGCAAATGTGCAGGCCTTACCATGTTTTGAAGTAGTTCAAAGCAGGGCTGAGCAACAGAAGCTTTTGTGTTTCATCAGCTCTTACTAGAGTCTTGGGAAATTTGCAGCCTTTTTTTTCCCCCTGGATATTTCTGGCCCTTGAATTTATAATGTGAGAATAAGGTACCAATTGTAGTTATTTGCAGATTCTACTAGTGATTTGGAGGAGGTTTGTATAAGTCAAAACCTTTCCTGAGACAGTATTCTCTTGTTTTGTGAAGTAACGATGACTTCCCTCTTCTTGTTCACACCTTTGCAGTGTTCAGGACAGATATTTGTTGTTGTTAACTTTTGCCAAGTGGCTTCGACTTATGACAAATCTATGAATGAGACATCTTTAAGTCACCCACTCATCAACAGCCCTGCTCAAGTCTTGCAGATTCAGGGCTGTGACTTCTTTGATTGAGTCTATCCACTTGGAATGTGGTCTTGCTCTTTTCCTACTGCCTTCTACATTACCAATCATTATTGTATTTTCTAGTGATTCATGTCTTCTCATAATATGGCAAAAGTACAACAGTCTCAGTTTAGTCATCTTGGCCTCTAGAGAGAGTTTAGGCTTGATTTGCTCTAGGAACCATTTTTTTTTTAATAGTTCACAGTATGAATAGAACTCTTCAGCACCACATTTCAGTTGAGTTAACTTGTTTCCTATCACCTTTCTTCCCTGTCTAGCTTTCACAGCCATACATAGAAACTGGAAGTATAATGACATGGACAATCCTAACTTTACTGTTCAATAATCTTTATCTTTAGTCTTCAGGGTCTTGTCTAGTTCCTTCATAGCTGCTCTTCCAAGTTCTAGTCTCCTCCTTATTTTTTGATTGCAGTCTCTGTTCTGATTAATGATTCAGCCAAGGTATGGAAAATCTTGAACTATTTCTACATGTTCATTCTCTGCTTTAAAGTAATGTAGAAAGTACAGTAATCTGTGGTGATTATTTTTATTTTCTTAATGTTCAGCTGTAAACTTTCCTTTGCACTTTCTTCCTTGACTTTCTTCAGCAGCTGTTCCAAGTTTTTACTATTTCTGCAAGTAGTATGTATCTTAAATTGTTGGAGTTTGTTCCTCCACCTTGTGTACTTCCTTCTTCCTGGTCTAATTCTGCCTTGCATATATGTTCAGCGTACAAGTTTAACAGATATGGTGGTAAAATGAAGCCTTGCCTGACCTCTTTGCCAATTGGAAACCATTCTGTTTCTGATTTCCAGAGAGATTACAATGGTGGGTTGATGCTCTCTGTCAATTCTGCAGAGAGACAGCTTCTATCTGGGAGAGAAAGTGCTGACAGGGAGAGAGCTTCAGCTGGTGAAAAAGACTCTGTAGACAAAGGAGAGAGTCATGAGATCGCCCACATGGATTCTGGAACCACTGCTCCTTGCTAATAGGACTGCAGGAATCATAGTCTAAAATGAGAGTGTGAGTGGCAGGAGGAGTCATTGGGGAGACATCAAGATCAGGCATTGAAGCAAGCGTACACCTGCTAGCCTTGTTTCTTAAGCTTATTTTTCTGACTACCTAATTTACATTTGGAGAGTGATCTTCTGTTTCAAGGGTGATAGTGACATCCTGGTGTGGCAGTTTGTCTTTTGTTGATTAAGAACTGAGAAAATAAAACTTATATAGTTTGACTTAGATACAAGAATCTGGACAGTAAGGGTGATTTAGTAAATATTTCAATGGATAAAAGGGACAGTAATCTTAAAAGGAGATTGAGAGTTTCCTATTGGGATGTATTTTGGGAACTTGAAACCATGGCAAACAGAGCTAAATGGGTTGTTGTGGGTTTTCCGGGCTTTGAGGCCATGTTCTGTTAGTATTTTCTCCTGACGTTTCGCCTGCATCTGTGGCTGGCATCTTCAGAGGATCTGGTGGCATGGAAGTGAGGCAGTGTATACATACCTGATAGTCCCCTGGTGGGAGGAAGCAATTTGCATATGTTAAGTTGGCCTACGTCATGGCCTATTGTTAAATGGAATATGCCCCAGAGTTGAGTTGTTAGTCAGGGGATATGCATAACAGTGCATTAAGTACATTAGCCATCTATTGTATTGTTTCTTGTAGAGGGACCTCCAGAGTCTGGGTGGTGTTCATTGGCATATTTTGAGTCCTGATTTTAGTGTGCTTCAGTACTGGTAGCCAAATTTTGTTTACTTTCTGAGTTTCTTCTTTCCTGTTGAAATTGTCCATGTGTTTATGGATTTCAGTGGCCTCTCTGTGTAGTCTGGCTAATGGACTTAACACACTGTTATGCATATCCCTGACTAACAACTCAACCCTAGGGCATATTCCATTTAACAATAGGCCATCGCATAGGCCAACTTAACATATGCAAATTGCTCCCTCCCACCAGGGGACGACACAAGTATGTATACTCTGCCTCACTTCTGTGCCACCAGATCCTCTGAAGATGCCAGCCACAGATGCAGGCGAAACATCAGGAGAAAATACTAATAGAACACGGCCTGAAAGCCCGGAAAACCCACAACAAACGACGGATTCCAGCTGTGAAAGCCTTCGACTTTACAAAGAGTTAAATGTTTAGTCCTCTATGGGAAGATGGGAGGAGGTTTTTTTGTTGTTGTTTGTTTATTTTAATGTAAGTCTAGAGGGCTTTCCTGAAACTGTGGAGTCTGCATGATGGTCTTTGCATTTAACCCTGTAGTTGCTGTTTTTCTGATATTTTTCTGTATAATTGGACATTGATAAGAAATTTTGATGTGTCATCACAATCTGTGTTAATAAAAGATGAATATGCAGGAATGAATATACAGGAACAAGTTGAGCTGATGGAGAAAATGGGTTTTGAAATTGAGAAGAAGATTGAGCATTGAGGTGGTGCTAAGATGAAAATGAATTTTATCTTGTTCTAGTGTGATGGAGAGGAGAAAGTTGGAATTGTTGGGGAAAATTTCTGTGGGATAAGAAGTAAAAAGGAAAAGTGAAGAGTTAAGAGTTCTGGCTTCAATATGCAGTTTGATCAGTGGAGAATAGGATTAAGGGAATTGAAAGTTACTTAAGATTTTAATAAGAATTTATTTAAAATCAAGTATTGTTGATGTCTGATTCTAGAAAATACATGTATGTATGTGCACACGTGTGTGTGTGGCTGAGGTTGGATTAGAAATGTTGTTTATAGAATCATAGAATCATAGAAATGTAGAGGTGGAAGAGACCACACAGGCCGTCCAGTCCAACCCCCTGCTATGCAGGAACACCCTCAAAGCACTCCCGATAGATGGCCATCTAGCCTCTGCTTAAAAACCTCCAAAGAAGGAGACTCCACCACACTCCGAGGCAGCCTATTCCACTGCCGGACAGCCCTGACCATCAGGAAGTTCTTCCTGAGGTTCAGGTGGAATCTCCTTTCCTGCAGCTTGAATCCATTGCTCCTTGTCCTGGTCTCTGGAGCAGCAGAAAACAAGCCCACTCCCTCCTCTACATGGCATCCCTTCATATATTTAAACATGGCTATCATGTCCCCTCTTAACCTTCTCTTCTGCAGACTAAACATACCCAGCTCTCTAAGTCTATCCTCATAGGGCATGGCTTCCAGGCCCCTCACCATTTTGGTCGCCCTCTTCTGGACCTGCTCCGGCTTCACCATGTCTTTTTTGAATTGGGGTGCCCAGAACTGGACACAGTATTCAAGATGAGGTCTAACCAAAGCAGAGTAGAGTGGTACCAGTACTTCCCGCAATCTAGACACCATACTTCTATTGATGCAGCCCAGAATTGCGTTGGCTTTCTTGGCTGCCGCATCACACTGCTGACTCATGTTCAGCTTGTAGTCTATTAAGACTCCTAGATCCCTTTCACACGTACTGCTATCCAGCCACGTGTCCCCCATCCTATATTTCTGTATTCCATTTTTTCTACCTTATGATATGCAGGTGGTCTAAGAGTAAATATGGGCAACATAATCTCAGTTACTGAGATTCTCAGTAACTGAGATTATGTTAAGAGCTTAAAGAGATTTTTTCATTCTTTTTTCTTTAATTTTCTTTAAAATGATGTTAGAAAAATTGGTTGATCAGAAATAATTAAAAATATGATAGCAAAACTGTTTTAGTTGAAAGAAAGTAGAATTTAATATTGTGCATATGGAGGAGGGGATGAAGTTGATAATTTTACTTGAAATAGGCAAGTTGATTGAGATTTTTAGTGATCTGTATTACAGACTAGACCCTTGCTTTTTGGGATAAAAAAAAGAAAAAGGAAATGACTTGGTAAGATGGGGTTTTACTTATTAGAGTTAGCTATTGAAAAAAGAATACCGATTGTTAAAAAGAGAGAAATGAAAATTTTTCATGTATTTATAACTGTCAAAAGAAAGATCACAAATTGCTTTTTCTTCTCACTTTCTCTCTCTCTCTCCGTTTCTTTTATTCCTTTACTTAATTTCTGTAGCTTTGATGTAAAAGGAAAGCATTCTGTTTTTCCGTACCCTATCCTGATGATAGTCTGTTATCCTGAGAACAAATTACACATTAGGATAATTAGATATTGTGGCACAGCCATTTCTTTAAGTGCAATCCATAGTTTTTCATGATCTATACAATCAAAGGCTTAATATATAAAACACAGGCTGATTTTCTTCTGAAATTCTTTGGTGCTCCAATATCAAGCATATGTTTATAATATGATCCCTGGTGTCTCTTTCTTTCCTGAATCCAGCTTGGTAATCTGGTATTTCTGCTTCCATATACAGTAAAAGTCATTGTAGAATTATGGGCATCACTTTGCTAGCATGAAAGATTGATGCAGTGGTCCTGTGGTTACTGTAATCCCTCGTGTTCAGTTTCTTGGAGATTGAAATGTATATTGAGCATTTCCAGTCTGTGGGCCATTCTTTTGTTTTACATATTTGTTGACAGATTTTAGTTAGACCTAGAGTAGATTCTCTCTCTGCAGCTTGAAGCAGCTCTATTAGTATGCTATCTGTTCGTGATGATTTATTTCTCCCAAGTGCTTTGAGTGAAGCTTCCATGTCATTTTCAAAAATTATAGGTTCATTTTCAGATGGTTCTTTCTTGAATGAATTCGTCATCCTTTCATTTATTCTCTGTAGCTCTTCAATGTATTATAGAATCATAGAATCATAGACTCATAGAATTGGAAGAGACCACAGGGGCCATCCAGTCCAACACCCTGCTATGCAGGAACCCACGTCAAAGCACTTTTGACAGATGGCCATCCAGCCTCTGCTTAAAAATCTCCAAAGAAGGAGACTCCACACACTCCAAGGCAGCATATTCCACTGCCGAACAGCTCTGACTGTCAGGAAATTCTTCCTGAGGTTTAGGTGGAATCTCTTTTCCTGTAGTTTGAATCCATTGCTCCTTGTCCTAGTCTCTGGAGCAGTAGAACACAAAGCCCACTCCCTCCTCGACATGACATTTCTTCAAATATTTAAACATGGCTATCATGTCCCCTCTTAACCTTCTCTTCTGCAAACTAAACACCTAGCTTCCTAAGACACTCCTCCTAGGGTGTGTCTTCCAGAACCTTCACCATTTTGGTTGCCCTCCTCTGGATGCGTTCCAGGTTGTCATTATCCTTGAAAATGAGGTGCCCAGAACTATTCCAGATGAGGTCTAGCCAAAGCAGAATAGAGTGGTACTATTACCTCCCTTCGTCTGGACACCATACTCCTATTGATGCAGCCAAGAATCGCATTGGCTTTCTTGACTGCCGCATCACACTGCTGACTCATGTTCAGCTTATGGTCCACCAAGACTCCTAGATGCCTTTCACATGTACTGTTATCCAGCCATTTTCCCCCCATCCTATATTTGTACATTACATTTTTTTCTGTGCGAGCTTATATATTTCTCTCTGTTGAATTTCATTTTGTTAGCTTTTGCCCAGCTCTCCAATCTGTCAAGGTCATTTTGAATTTTGATCCTGTCCTCTGACGTATTTGCAACACCTCCCAATTCGGTGTCATCTGCAGATTTGATCAGCATACCCTTTATTCCTTCATCCAAGTCATTGATGAAGATGTTGAATAGCACTGGGCCCAGGACAGAACCCTGTGGCACCACGCTACTCACTTCTCTACAGGATGAAGAGAAGCCATTCTCAACCAATTACAAATCCACCTAACAGTAGCACTGTCTAGCCTGCATTTTACCAGCTTCCTTGCAAGAATGTCATGTGGCACTTAGTCAAAGACCTTACTAAAATCAAGCTATGCTACATTCATAGCATTCCCTTCATCTATCAAGCTTGTAACTCTTATCATAAAAAGAAATAAGATTAATCTGACGACTTGTTTTTGAGAAACCCATGTTGACGATATTAAATTTGTTTAAAGGAGCCTAGGACATTTCTCTTTGAGATGTTTGTTTTTTTGTGTGAGGCAAGAAAATGCCTGCATATATTTGAAAGTGCACCTTAAAAGTATATTTAAGCACCTTTTGATTATCACGCGAATGAAACTCACATCCCCAAAGGAAATATCTTAGGGTCTTTGAGGAATCTCAATAATGCTCTCAAGCCTCACAAAAGCGGACGGTGGGGAAAGAGTGCAAACCCAGAATCAATATAACCAAACTTTTAGAGAAAATGATACTCTAAAAAGGCTCCAGTTTTCTGCATGATAAGGAAGCCCCACAAAGAGGGTGGGAAGAACCAAAGTCCGTATGGAAGTTACAGCCAAACAAAAAGTGACATGAAGAATTCTATGTATTTTAAACACAGTGTTTCTCAAGACATTAACAAAAAGCGGCAGAGGATCCAAGTTTAAAAGCAAACTCTCTTCCCTCTGGGCTTCAGTTCCCTGCAGCCCTGATTTCTGCACGGAGTCACAGCTAGTAGGCGTGCCTCTGGTTGAGTGGAAATATTGGAAGCAAGGGCTACAAAATGGCTAGCTGTGCATGAGAGAAGGGTTCTGCACTTCTCTCCCATCTGTCTTTGGTGTAGTAGTTTTTGATTGGGTAGTTTGGCTGAGGGGACGTACTGAGCGTTGCAATGACAGAGTGTGATACAGACTGGATGGAGACACAGAGAAAATCTTAGTTTTGACATAAGAAGAGCAGCAGTGGAAAACAGAAATGCAAGAAGGTCTTGAAAACATACAACCAATAAAGAGGATATAAATAATGAGATAACAGGAGTGAAAAATTGATTTATTATACATAGGTTTGACAAAAATAACCTAAAATTTAATGTAATTACCAAATAAGAAATACAGAAAGCCCTGTAATAAATGCCAAATATAACATGAGATAAATAACAAATGTGAAAATGGATGAGAACCAACCACTTAAATGGTATGAAACTGGAATAATAAGTTGGCAATAGTTGAAACAACTATAAATTGAACAAAAAGTTAGCATTGGCAGACAGGGTTTCTAGAGTCCTGTTTTGACTTATCTTCTTCAGGTAGTTCAGAACTTCCTGGTAAGCAACCACATTAGAAATTTTAAATATGGCTTAGACATGATGAGAGCCAGAATGTTTCTCTCGGTATTGTTTGGACTCATTTTTAAACAATAACTACATCAAGAATAACACCCAAAGACTGATGATGGGTGAGAGTCAAGATCTCTGTTAATCTCCTGTTTGCACTGTGGTCAACCAGCAGCCTCTGAGAAGCCATAAAGAAGAACATGAATGTAGCTGCATTTGTGCTATGCCTTGGAGTGCTGTAAGCAAGAAGAAGCTGACAGAGGGCCAAAGGATGACCATTTCTGGTGAAAAGAGGCTTTGGTTCATGACACTTTGATTCATGAATGCGTGATGAAAGTCTCTAGTCTTGTAGCCAGTCTGCCTCTGAAGATAAAATATGGGACACATGATTGGAAGACAAGCACTGAAGGAAATGTTACTCTTTACAGATGGACAAAGCAAGAATACCTGAAGATAAGCAACATCTGCTGTGGAAGATTTCCCCACAATTAAAAGTATAATTCACAACTGAGATCTTACCTCTTAACTGTCTCTGTGCCTATGAAATAATACGAAACAAACACGGCAGTCAAGGAATTGCTTTTATAAGGTTTTCTGTTAAAAGACTTTTAACTATTTTTGTTTTGTTTCTTTTATACAGTGCTGTAACTCCACTACAGAGTGGAAGTAATGTTTATTTTGAATCAATCAATCAATTAATTAGTAATTATTCTTTAAAACTCATGTAAATCATCCTTGGTCCTATTTTGTGCGTTTCTGATAAGAGTTTGCATTTTGTTTCAGTCGTGCTTTTAAAGCTAAAGAATCTAAGGTCTTTCCTTTAATTGAAAGTTGGATCACATATAGTAATCACTGATATAGTAATTAATACAGAGGCAGCTTTAGAAAAGGTCATGTAACACCCAGTCAGGATATGCCAAAATGTGGACAGTGTTACCAGAATCCAACAGTCTATTAACTCTGCTTGAAACCAAGGATGGGGTAGCTATTTCCAGTTGTTGCTGATATCTCTGCTTAGGTTTCTGATGATTCTTTAAGCTGTTGCAGCTGCAGGCTTCAGGCATTCTGTCTGTCTCTCTTTTGAAATAGTCCATTTGCTCTGTAAGTATTTTTGACTATTCTTATTTTCTTTCGCTCTGTTAAGTTTTCTTATTTTTGTTGATTTTTCAAAATTTTGAAAGATTTTACTTAGAAATATCTAAAAGTATTTCTTGACCTTTTAGAACCTTGTGTTGGAGCCATCAAAAATTTCTGAACTGCACGCAGAAGTAATAGATATGGTTTTTGCTTTTATTTTATTTTATATTTTATTTTATTTTTGTAGCTGGAAATTTAAAGTGCTTAAGTTTGTTAGACTAGAGTGGATGCTTGACCAAGCTGGAACCTATTTTAAAATATTTCTTCTTACTTATGATTTGTCATCTATTATGGATTGATTACAATTTCATTTTTTATTTCATCATAGCCTTTTATGGTAGCCACTTTGGTGTAATTGTCACTGTTTATACTAGTCACATGGTCACTGCTCTGATTTATTGGACTTGATCTGTAATGCGCTAAAGGTGGCGTTTTAAAAGAACCCAGATTTTCAGATGTCTTCAACCAAATGTCTCCAAATTAAAATGCCAGAAAGTCCTCTGGCTGCCTTGGTAGTTTAAATTAGAAACCATAATTATTTGCATCCTCTGTGTTGATTTAGGATTACAGTTGTGTGCTTTCAAGCATTTTTATAGTGATAGCTACAGGGCAGCATTTTTGAAAGTGTTTAATTGTCCTTTAATGAGAAGGAGAACAAGAAGGGTTAAAGGAGAATTTTAATCCGTAGCAATAGGATAGTAAAAACATTTGGATGTTGAATATATTCTTCTTCATGCACTCTGTATGCTGCCCTATTAAATGAATTTCCCATCCCCATATTTCCCCAGAACTCTCTACAGAGGAAAGATAGAGATAGCAAGGCTAAAGAATATTGTGCCAACCAGACCCACCCTTCTCCACCTCCTGAAGAACCTGTAGAAGAGCAAACAGCATCTGAGACCACAGAAGATCATTCTATAGCAAAAGAAAATTCTCTTTTGGTATGAGCTACTGTCTTTTTTTTGCTTGGCTTGGCAAAGTAGGGCATCCTTATTTTGTGGCCTAAAATAGGAACAGACTGATGAATGGCTTGCCCCCCGCTTATTTCCATGGTTGTTTTATTGGATTGTCCTGTAATTTTTAACATTGTAATTGTGCAATTTTTTTAAAATCAGTGAGTGGTTGTGAAAACCATGATGGTCATGCATTATTCTGGGTGTTCTTTTGCTAACTATTCAGGCATTTTCCTTTGCTTACTATAGGTCACATTTTGTATGATTCTTGTAAATCATGACCGGTGACCTTTTTTTTTTTCCCCTACAGCTGGAAGTCAAGCCATCTACAGAGCATTTTGGACGTGTTAGCTCACATGTGGCTGTAGAAATACCATTTCTGTGTGAGGCCACAAATGACCACCAATCTGAAGAAAAGGAAGCAATTGAACTTGTAGTAAGTAACTCTTCAGGAAATAAATAGCTTAAATAGGCTGAAATTCGTTTTTTCAAGATCTCTGCATCACCGTAAGGAATTAATATATTTTACAAACACTTGAGATATTAGCAATGTGAGCTGTAAAATATCTTTGGACATGTTTATAAGGAATCTAATTAGCAAAAAGAAAAAGGGGCAGGGGATTGCTGGTCTTAGAGGTTGCAGCAGAGCAGTTTGGCACATACATCTTGAAAACAGAAATTGACTTTGGATAATTTCTGGTTGTGATTTTTTGAGAAAGAGCTTTTTTGTTTTGGTCTAGTGTCACCTATGGCAAGTCCTGGGGTGAAAAATTGTCCCTCGACCCACTGAAGTTGCCTACTGCTGGCCTTAGATACAAAATTCCTTTTGAGATACTTTTTAAAACCTAATTTTATTGATTTCCTCATTCCTGTTAGCTCCATTGTGAGGCAGCCTACTGTATAGACAGATGATATATGTATGTAGCATGCTGGTCCTACAGAAGGTGCTAGGAACTAGGTCCTACATGACCACCCAGTTTTTACTGGGCCACTGTAGCTTCCAACAGAGAGAAGCACATAGGGTTTGATTCGTTGGCATTTGCTGTTACTTATTTCAACAGTACTACATCTGAGATGGCTCCTGCAAGCTGCACTTCAATCATACTCCTTACTTTGGACTTGATAAATAGTTAGGCTGCAGTTAAAGGCATTTATAGTAGTAATTGATATGGTATGAATGGAGGTAAACTGGGAAGACAGAGGTGGAGAAACAGTGCTGATCCGGACATCCATGGGGCTGCTGATCGTTCATGTGTCCCAAAATATTTTATCCTTGATTTTGTTCAAAATTAATGCAGACCCCAAGCACAGACAGATGTGAAGATGCAAGCCATGAACAAAAGGATGCTGCTGTTACTGTTGATGTCTGCAGCCTCCCATGTACCCTCAGTGATATTCGTAGTGTGCCTGTGCTGGTGAGAGCAACAGAAACCAAATTGGTAAGTATGCTGGCACTCCTTGTGTCTCTGGTCCTTGACAACATGGGTGGGTGTACTTTTTGAATTTTTGATCCATTTGCGTCCCTGGTGATCATAGTGGCTCAGTTCCTGGTTTGGCCCTAAAGCGGTAATCTAAAGGCAACTGTAGCTCAGGCTTCAGAGGTCTTGCCTTTATAGGTCAAATTTTTTAACTGTTACGGATTTTTGTGTCCCTGAGCATATGATGAAGTTCAGATGGCTCTGTGCAAGTTCTCTGTGTGGGTGAAGCACTGTGAGTCCAGAGCTGTAGTTTCTTTTGAATGCGTACACAATTATCTTAACCATTGTAGCACAAGGAGGCTGTTAATGTAAATGAAGAAGATAAGAAGAGCCATGGAGCAAAGTCCTGCTGCGGCAGCATTCTGTCGTTACAATGCCCAGATAGATGCCAGTGGCTCTGTGCAATAGCACCATCCTGTTCGTGCTCTCTTATGTTGTTCACTGCCCTGAGATCCTTGGGTGTAAGGGGGATATATACATATTTTAATAAATAATACCTTCCTAGAATGTCAGAGTGGCTGCGAAGCAAGTTTTATCATACTGACAATTGTTGGAATGACGAGTGAATGTCATTTCCATTTCAGAAACTTCTGCTGGAAGGTGGAGCAAAGCTTTTTAAAGTGCAATAAATCTGCAACTGCTGCTGTTATATTCCAGGAACATATTTTTTTTATTGTTTATACTAGATTCGTGCCCTGCTTTTATTACTGAAACAGTCTTTATGGGTATAGAGGAAAGAGCATTAATGAACCAACCATAAGCAAAAAGGAAAAGTAGTTCATACATTCCATAAGTCCTTCAGAACCCTATACTTCAGAAAAACAAGTTGAAAGAGACAGCTAAGTACCTGTTTCCTAAAATTCCATATTGTGGAATATGGAAGCCTCACTGTTTCTGTAAAATCTTGGAATATCTGACTGAAAATGGATGGCTTTGTCTCCTTTACATTCTGCATTCCTTTGAAAAATTATTGTAGCTGAAGGTAACCTTTTATCTATGTAACTGCTCGGTTTTCCCACATACTATCACTCCTGTTGAAGATACAATCCAGTGTACTGATGGTTGTTGCTATACTGCTCTTTTACAGTCCATTTATTTGCTATTTGCTTCCTGATTTTTTTCAACTTCCCAGTGGTGTTCCTGGAATTAAAAATAGTGTAAGCATGTGGTTAAACATATGCATGTGTAGTATCTGGAGATTAGACAGTTGGTCCTGAAAGAGAAAAGTCAGGAGGCAATTCTTAAGATGCCAGGTTTTGTATCAAAATGCATGAATCCATGGATTCATGAGATACATGCCACTTCAGGATAATACAGTTGACCTTTCACCTTTGCGGATTTGACTTTCACAAATTTGATATTTTTGTGAGTTTTTTAAACCCTGTCCCCCTGCACATCAGGTGCTTCCAGTCGGGCCACACACTCCTTAAAAAACCCACCTTTGTTACTGTTCCTCTTCTACCGGCCACTACCTGGCCAGCTAAGGACGGCTTACAGCATGATTTCTCAGCACCAAACCCCCCCTCCTGATGCACCCCCACATCCAAGGGAGGACATGGATAAGAGGGGGGAAGCATAGGGCCACCGTTCCAAACCCCAGTTCCCTCTCCTTTTTCTAAACTGGTTTGCACCCTGGGTGCCCCCTCTCCCCACCATGTCTTGCCCCCCTGCCCACAGACACACAGGTTTTGATATTTGTGATTAGGGTTCCTGCACCCTTAATCCTAGCAAATGTGGAAGGCTAACTGTATCTGCGGATTAATGTGAGGTAAGATGCAAGTAAAAAACGATGTCCCCTGTAGACAGTCTGGTTAAAAAAACAGGGGTAGCTACAGAATTTTATTCTTTTCTGCAAAGGTTATTGTAATGCCTGTTTTCAAAAATGGGCTGCAAGGCTAAATGTAGTAAACTGATCCAAGTCAGGACGGGGCAGTATTAAACCTTATACTGCCCAAATCAAAACAAGGAGCATTTGCTCCTTCCTCATTTCAACATCAGTCTTATTTGGCCTCCTGGGTATGATTGGTGTACCCCTTTGGCCTGCTTACAGGTCTTACCTGTAACCAGTGATGTATTTAAGTATTTTACTCCAAGTCTCAAGTCAAGTCTCAAGTCTCTATCTTCAAGTCTCAAGTCAAGTCCCAAGTCCTTAAAGATACTTTCAAATTAAGTCTCAAGTCTTTGAGTCAACATTATATCCCAACCTATATTCCAGAATGTCTGGACAAAGTCAAATAAAGTCAGTTTTAAGCAGTGTTAACCCTCCACATTTGCAAGTTTGCCATCTGAAGCTTTGGAAGTGGGGAATAGGATCCTTGTTACTTCCCATTTCGAAAGCTGGAGGATTTTTCAGAATTGGGGAATAGGATTCTTCCTGCTTCCCATTACTGAAGCTTCAAAAACTTTGGAAAGAAGGATCCTTCCTCCTCAAGCCTGTCGCCTAACACATTTGCTGTTCCCCTCTGAGAAATTGTGCTCTGCACTCTAGGGGCAAGCCTTTTCTGCCCTTAGGAAACATTTTAGAAGACTCCTCCAATATGCAGTGGGGACAGCTGCTGAGCAGACCTCAAGCCCATTGCCTAACCTGTTTGCTGTTCCCCTCTGAGAAATGTGCCCACACTTTGGGCTTGAGACGGATTGATGTGAGCATTAGGCAAAAAGGGATGGAAGCACTGTTCAAAGTTATAAGGTTTCTGGATGAATGTGTTGGGTTACTGAACCAAGGGCAGCAAGTCAGTCATTAAAAATAAACAAGTCTCGAGTCAAGTCGAGTCAGTGCATCATTTATGGCCAAGTCGAGTCCGAGTCGAGTGACTGAAATGACTGAAGTCCGACTTGAGTCCGAGACAATCTACTGGAATCTGCATCACTGCCTGTAACACTTTTCCAAAACAGTGGGGGAAGCTGTAGTGACTTTATCCCTTCTAAGTTTAGTGCAGATGCTTCCTTGAAGAGCATCAAGCATGGCAGCAATTCAGAAGTGCTTTGGTGAGGCCAGAAATCACTTGTTGTTTGCGGGGTTACAAAGGCAGTTCCAGTAAATGGCAGGATTCTAAAGAAGAGTGTTGGTTACCAGTAGGTGTTTGTTTTGCTGGTGTCTTCGTTCCCCTGTCTGTTACCATTCATCTCTCCAGCCTTATCCTTGGGAAGCTGACTCCTTGCTTGCTGAAACCTTGAGAGGATGGGCACCTGAGGATTGTCAGGAGCCACCCTGGGGTGTGAATGAAGCTGACAAGTGTGAGAAGGTCTCTGAATGTGGCAGAGGTTCAGTAAGTTCGTTTTGTGTTTCATAAAATTGATTTTTGTTAGAAGAGACCTAGATGTGTAAAGGAAAACTGGGTGGGAGGACTGAATAAAAAGAGAAAGGAAATAGCTGTCAACAGAAGCAGCTGCTTCATTAAATGAAGGGGAATATTAAAGGAGCATAGCATCCCCTTATGGTCACAAAGTAAGGATGGTTGTAAAAAATAATAAAATTGTGGCCTTCCACAATGTGAAAAGAATTTAAAATTATGAGCTCGTGATTTTAAAAACATCTAGAAAAGATTCTGGAATAATGTTGTGTATTCCAAAAGCATTAATTATTGGCATAACTCTGTTAATGGAGCTTCAAACAAAGAAGCTCCTTTCTACAAAGTCCTTTTACATGCCCAGTCTTCCTTTTCCTTCTTCTTTCTAGCTGAAAGTATTCTATCAGCATCAGTATTGGGAAGATGGGGAAGGAAGGCTGAAGAATGACAGGCCTTTAATATTGGGTTCTAACAGTTTGTTTGCAGTAAACAATGCAGTAAATCTTGAGCTAAAGAAAAGTGGGATTCTACTGTACGTCATCAATTGTAGCTGTGTGCCTCACTGCAACTGGCAAGGTGAATAGCAGCTATCTCCAGAATCCGTTACTGAGCATGTGTGAAAAGTAAAGGGGAAAAAAAGCTGATAAGCCTTTCTCAATAGCTCCCCCAGCATGTTAAAAAAACCCAACCACATAAATCTATAAGTTTGGCCACCAAAATGGGAATCAGAAGAAAAGTGAAGGCTGGTGAATTAAAAAAAAATCCTAGATGCAGTTTGGAAGAAGCCTTCAAGTCATCTGTAGAAGGTTCAAAATGTTTTTGTTTACTTATGCAAGGTTTATTTGACCTGGTTGTTTCTTTTCACATGTGCATATTGTTAGTTTTGAATAAAAAGTTTGCTGAAACATATTGAATTGCTTTCCTTTTTGTGGTGTAGAAACCTGTCCCTATTCTTTCCATTTTATTTCTGCCTGTGGTACCAAATTGTCTGTTAAAGAAGTCATGCTTGGAGATAGATCTACTTTGTTAACTGAGGTTTGCCTTTTTGGATTTTGTGGAATAAAGTATGAGAGATGTGAACCTGAGACAAGAAAAAAAGATGGCCAGAGTGAAGTGGCAAAACAAGAAATGGTTCAGAGTCCAGGCAGCAGTAAGTTGTTGAGCCAGAGTCCTAGCTCGGATCAAAAATGGGTTAGCTTTGCCTCCTTGGCAATGAAGTTCTCATTGGGTACTCCAAAGACTGAGTGAGAGAGAGAAAGAGAGGTGAGTTCTGTTCATCACTCTTATGCCTTGTTCAATAACATTGTTCTTTTTCCAGGTGCCTTATCAGTCCCTGCCTCAGACACACATCTCTTGTGATCAAAAATGTGATATTGAAAAACCACTAGACTGTCATTCTTGTTCACCAAAGAGTCACCACAGCAGTGCTTCAAAGCATTCTAGCCAAAACTGTGACCGGGAATTGTGCATTCTGAGTTCAGGATCCCCTCATAGGCGAGAAAAGAGATCGAGATCCCCTGACAAGGAAAAAAAGAGATTGAAATCACCTCACAGGCAAGAACAGAGATTGAGATCCCCTCACAGGAAAAAACAGAGATTGAGATCACCTCACAGGCGAGAGCAGAGATCGAGATCCTCTCATAGGCACAAGCAGTCCCCTCACGGACGAGAGCAAAGTTCAGATTCCCCTCAGAGGTGAGACGAGTCATCCTTCTTGTCATTTATACATACCACCTAGATAGCTGCCTGTTCTATGTAGGAATTTGTTAGTGTCTGGATCAAATAAAATGATAATGGCACATGGAGAAACCAGAAACCAGAGATAAGTAGTGCCTTCTGGTTAGTATTTTGAAGGAAGAACTGAATTTACTCTTGGAAAATCAAGAATTCTGATGAGGGCAAATTGTTGCCAGATTGAGCTGAGATGACAGCTGCTGAGAATGTTCTAAGTTGAGCTGGAGAAAATGGAATAGGAGATGGATTGATTTAGGATGTTCTAAACTTGAGTAGATGTCAGGCTGAGCTTGTAACTACATCTGACTTTAAACTGGATTAGTTCTTTGTCTTCCTGCTATGGATTTTGGGAACTGTATTCTATAAAAATTGCCATTTACTAGTAAAAATTGTGCCTAAACAGGGATAGCAATAGCATGTGTATTTCTATACCACTTATCAGCTAAGTGCTCTCTGAGTGGTTTACAATTTGTTAGCTAATTGCCCCCAACAAGCTGGATACTCATTTTACTGACCTGCAGAAGGATGGAAGGCTGAGTCAACCTGGAGCCCGGCAGGATCGAATTCACAACTTTGTGGCTGCAGTACCAGCATTTAACCACTGCACCACCAGGGATGGGAAGGAGGTAGGTCTGGACCTTCTGGGAGCTCACTGATGATTTCCAGTAGATTTCCAGTAGATCAGGCAGATGACTTAGCAGCATCAAAAACAAAACTGTTTCTACCCATGACCTTAAATTATACTGCTGAAGTAAAGAGTCCTGGAATAATATGAAGTGGATTTTCACTTGGAAGGACTATGAACTGCTTTCCAGTCTGGTGCTTAGAACAAATTCCTGGGCTCACTATTACTGAATTCTAATCTGATTTGTGGGTTATAGTAAAAAGCAAAATAGATCTGTAAGTCTGGCTTCTGCCAAACTTGCTAGTAGGTCTTAGTGGTTCTTAGTAGTTCACCTTAAGCTTCACTAGTTTACCAATTCCTAGAAGGAGAAGGAGATTGAAGAGAAGCTATAAGAGTTTTGAATAGTCAGGTTCTATACATTGCATTTAAAGGCAGAGGGTTGCTACTCCTCACCTTTAATTGCTGTGCTTCTTTCCACAGGAGGAGAAATGACTTTGGAAGATGTTACTACTGTTACTGTGACAGGAAACACAGCTGTAGTCTGTCCCAGGAGAATTCCCTGAAAAGAGATTTGTCTCCCCATTCTTTGCCTTGTAAAAAACCCTGCCATCATTCCCCCAAAGGTTTGTTTTCCTTGGGCTTCAGGTTGTTTGTCTGAAAATTTTGAAAGTTGAACTTCTGTGTTGTCACCAATGAGACTGTGTTTGATCTCTCTAGGGTTGTCTACTTGAAGGTGAAAAATCCTTTTCCATGATTGATACGGTGCTGGCTAGCCATCTCTTAGACAGGAATGGGAATTACTTATTCCTTGAGCCCTGCGGCCACGTTCTCAGGGTCACCTTTCCAACAAGCTGCAGCCCCCCAAATCCCTTTTAATGCTGCAGTCCCTTTTTTGTAACACACTAGAATTGACTTCCATTTACTTCCAGTTGCACTGTGTCTGGGCCTTTTTTGTTTTTGTTTTTCGTGGTTCACTGCAACACCTCACAGGACCTGGGGATGGACAGCTGGCACCCAAATACCCAGAAGTTGTCCATCCCTGCTCTAGACTCTATGCTCTACATTGGGCTACCTTTGTACCAAGTTCGGAAACTCCAACTGGTTCAAATTATGGAAGCCAGATTGATTACAGGTACAGTGAGGAGTGAACATATCATACCGATATTTAAATCAGTCCACTGGCTGCCAATTAGTTTCTGGTTAAAGTATAAAGTGTTGGTTATTACCTTTAAAGCCCTACATGATTTGGGTCCAAGTTACCTGCAGGATCACCTCCTCCTATACAATCCGCTCCATACACTCAGGTCCTCTCGGGGCCATTTACTTTAACCAGCCAGGACCAGACTGGCCGCGGTCACCCAGATGACCTTTTTGTCAACTGCCCCTAGACTGTGGAATGACCTGCTGGAAGAGATTCAACAACAACATATGCTGTCTGAATTCAAAAAAGTGCTAACGGCCTATCTCATCCAGCAGGCCTACACAGTCTATTTTTAAGTATACTTCTAATAGTACTTTTAATTGTATTTGTACTTTTAATTGTATTTTAACTATATTTTAATTATGAGATATTTGTATTTTAAATGGTTCTGTATTTTATATATTTTAGTTATAATTTGTTTTTAATTGTATCTGTGTTGCATCCTGCCTCATAGAGCCTTGGGGGAGGCACGGAACAAATAAAAACGTACTGTTATTATTATTATGAGACTTGCTCCATAGTATTTACCAGATGAATTCTTTGCTGAAATGCACTGATTTTTATGAGGACATAAGAAAAGCCCTGGTGGATTAGGCCAAAGAGCTGTCTAGGTCAGCGTTTTGTTGCTTCAGATGCTGGCCAGATGTTCTTGGAAAGCCCACCAACAGGACATGAATGCAGTACCAGCTACCCACTTATAATTCCCCAACATCTCCTATACATGGGCATACTGCCTTTGTATGTAGTAAACAGCCTTCATTGCTAACACCTGTTCAGAGTCTTAGCTTCCAGGAATTCATCTGATCTCCCTTTTAATTTGTCCAACTTTAAAGTTTGTGGAAGCAAATTTTGTAGTTTTAACTGTTCAGTGGGTAAAGACGTACTTCCTTCAGTGGAAACAGAATTTACAGTCACAAATTCAGTAGTGATCCAGAAGCTGTGGGCAGAAGACTTGGGAGGCCTTCATGGCAGGACCTATTTGATATTCAGCTTTTCCGATATCTGGCCTGTCTAGACTTCTCTTTCTTGCAGTATCTGGAATGTTAGGGGAGAAAAAGAAATCTCCATTTGTAATTATGTGTCCGAGATTAGAAAGCTGAGCTTTCTGAGATTAGAGATTAGAAAGCTGAGCTGAACAAATCAGGAAAAAAATTTGCTCTTTTGCTCTAACTTGTTTGGCTCTTCTTCTTCTTCTTCTTTTTTTTTCAGAAAAAAGCAAAATGTGTAAAGTGACCCATCTCTGCTCTCCAGTGAGTCACACTGTGGTAAGAAAAGCTGGTTATACCCTAGCTGCTTGGAATGACATAGTTTAAGCTGTTACCATGGCTCTGACATGTCAGCTGGATATATTCCAAAGGATGGTGGTAGTCAAATGGGATTCCTGCTGTCTTTGCCTTTGTTAATGAAGTAGGCTTCTGAGCATGCAAAATTCAGTGTCAGCATAATTATTCCTGATAAATGCTGCCCAAAATCTGTTCTCATTTGTCACTGCACAAATCTGGGTTGTTCCCCCTCCTCACCCTCAAAAATCAATCAATCGGCAAACAAGGACCTTGACAGTAACTGCAGTTGGGTTGATGCTTTCTCCTGATAGTCAGATCAGTTTCCTTAGAAGACTCTGGTGATGGGTTATTTCAGAACATCCTTTCTAGAGCCTAATTCTGTCTCCCATTTTTCTCCCCCTCCCCTTCCTTCTGGCCTGTAAAATGAAAACCTGTTCACAGAAGGCAAAGGGAAAAAAAGTAATGCAACCTGAGAAAAGTGCAAAGAAGAAGAGAACATCTTCAGAGAAAGGAACAAAGTCTGTCAAGGTAGTTGATGGTGTGTGTGGATTTCTAGGGGTTTCCCTTAAATCAGCCATATGTTCGTGTGATGACACTTCAGCTGTGTGTGCACGCATGCATTCCCACATGTGCATAGAGGGGAGAACGGAAGGGGAACCTCCCGTACATAGCTGGCTGACGACTCTGGGAAACAGGTTGCTGGAGTAAATGGGCCTTTTTAGCTTTTGGGTCTGGGGAGTTGGAGGAGGTAGTTCCTTGTTTGCTACACTGTCTGTTATACAGCGATCCCAAGACTCATTTCTTGGAAGATCTTTCAAAAGAAAGAACCTGTTGGGAGTTGGCTGATACTGTTGTGAATGGTTGACAGATCATACTACATCCATTAACAGTCGAGCTTGCCATCTTTGTAGGAGCAGCCGCAAAGATTGTTAAATTTAAAAAAATGGAAGCAGTAGACTGCAAAAGGAGATCAGTAGTCTTAGTTGCCATTGTCGGCGTTGGTCTGTAACAATATGCTACCAGTATTAATTTTTGGTCTTGATCTTTTGTTTTCTGTCTTTTGTATGATACCTTTATCTTACACTAGTAAGTCTTGATTGCCATTGAGTTGTTTTAGCAAGTATATTTCAGTAGTGTTGTTACATGCCATCATGTTGGCATCAACTTTATTGGGAGACCTCCAAGACACCCTCTTAATAATTTTAAACATAGTGATTTGTAATGGACATCTCTGTGACATAATCTGGTAGTGTCCTCCAGCAGTGCTCATTGTATGCTCTTCTTATGTACCTGTCTCAAATCAAATTAGTAAATGGTAGCTTCAAAAGAAGCTAAGTTCTGTCTGTGTACTGGGGCCAGTGACTTAACTGGAGAGGAGAGAAATTACTGTTATGCTTGCACATGTGGACTCACATCACCCAACAGGCCTGTATGGTTCAGTGAGAGTTAATCCTCTGCAACAGAGATTTTCCTTAGTACAGAGTTGGTTTCTGAGTAGAAGGAGGAAGCTGGAAGTGGGCGGCTGGTGGCAGAAAAAGAGAGGCTGAGGATGTGTGAAATGGCGGGAGGCATGGATTTGCACCAAGCAGTGCACTTGGATTCCCACCACTTCACAGATCCTCAGCCTCTCTCCAGCCTTGCATCTCATACACAACACAAGTAGTGAATGAATTAGACATGAGGCTATTCCAAAAAGGTAATTACTCCAAAATCCAAAAAAAATCCAAAATACGGACCACTTCTGGTCCGACCTAAGCATTTCAGATAGGGGAGGCTCAGGCTGTATATTCATACTTTTTATTTGTGGTAATACGTAAAATCTGGCAAGGTCCTTTCATTATTTTTTTTTTAATTCTAGAAGTAGATGAGGTGGTGGTAATGGTTTGTCACCTTAGCCATATTGGACATATTCTGGGAGTGTTGAGCCAGGTAGTGGAGTTAGAGGATCTAAACACAAGAAGTCTCCAAGAGAATGCTGGGTCAGATGATGCACCTTTGAATCCAAAAAAGTACTTCCATTCAGTGAGACATATTATAAACAGAGAATAGGTACCTTGTTTAACAGACCTTTTGACTTGCAGATAAAAAGTATTAAGAGAGTGAGTGTGAGAGAGCCGCAAGGCAGTACTGGCAGACAGTTGATAATAGCAATAGGAATAGCAGTTACATTTCTATACTGCTTATCAGTTATGAGCACTCCCTAAGCGGTTTACAATGTGTTAGCTAATTGCCCCCAACAAGCTGGGTGTTCATTTTACTGACTTATGCAAGGATGGAAAGCTGAGTCAACCTGGAGCCCTGCAGGAACGAACTCACAATGTTGTGGCTGCAGTACTGGCATTTAACCACTGTGCCACGAGGGCTCCAGGTCCTAACAAAGCAGGGTTCACAGCAGATAAGAAGGAACTAAACTGGAAGGCTATAAACCAGCATGCCTCAAGTACCAATAAAGTCATAAAACCAAAGAACAATGAAATTAGGTTTTTGATTAGGATTCTTGGATTTTCCACACACAAACTGTATAAGGAGGATCAACATGCTAATGTATTGTCTTTAAGATTGTTTTTAAAAAACCTAGATCTGTAACACATCTCAAATGTCTTTAATGAAAAAAGTCTGAATACAGTGGTTTTGATGTCATTAAGTAGTTCATAGTTTGTAAAATGTATTTGAAATGTAGAAGTAGTCTTGTACCGGGTCTCCACTAGTTAAACACCAAGTACTTGTGGTAGGTATGCTTCATGTTTTTAGAAAATCAAAATTTTATGAAAAGGACTATTAAGAATAATTTGAGGCATTTTTCATCTAAATATGTTACTAAGCTTAACATGTTCTTTGCATCCTGATTGGGCTATTTGGCAAGAAATCCAGTTGGGGCAGCAGGTATGCACTATAGAGTTTCCTGCTTAGGTAGCAGTGTTTGAGTTCCTGTCATGCCCCAAGCGGGGGTTGGAAAGCTGTGATCCAGTGGCCTTTTTGTGTCCGCAGACCTCCCAAAGCCCCTCTGAACTCTTGCACACTTGAAATATCTGGAGGAATTATCCCGAAAAGTACAAAAAGCAAGGAACCTCCCCAACCTCCCGGCCATGAATATTGATTGCAAATAGCTGTAAACAAAAATTGTAAGTCAATCCAGGTTCTGGTTTCAGTCACTTAGCAGGCAGTTTTCAGGCAAATCTAGCCAACTGGTAGTGTCTAGAGATAAAAATTGGCCTCTGCATCCTCTGCACTTGCCCACTTCTGCTGTGAACCCTGCTCTGTTAGGGCCTAGACTAAATTTCTCATTTTTTTTCTTTTATTTATTAATAACTGACAATCAAGGGGAAATCCAGAAACAGCCCAACTCCTGTCAGTCATGCTCAAACATCCATCCTCCTGGAGGCTGCACAAAACCTACACCTGGCAAAAACAGAGTCTGAGGTGATATGAAGGATTTTTCTGTCTTGCTGTTGTCTATTTTGGGATAGCAACATATTCTTTCCCCTTTTTAATCTTTCAAATCTTCTCTTCACCCATTTTAACATACTGGTGGCTTATAACTGATGCATTTATTTCTGTGATCCTCCCATTGGCTATAGAAATTCTTCACTGTAAAGTCCAAGGATTGTAGGATTTGTGGCATATGGAACTGCATTGAACCGTCAGTGAAAACACATACCTCTGTTTCATTTTAAGATGGTCTGTGAGCTCACTAAAAAGATGCTACATTTGATTCTGTCAGGAGTTAGTTGTCTTAGCTTGCCCATGCAAGAGCAGAACTGCAATCTTGGCTCATTCCTTGTTTTGCCCTGTTAGTCTTGTCCTCTTAGGATCCTGATATACTGGGGAAGAGGCCCACTGAAGTGACAAAACAGAATGGAGGAACCTCTGAACCAGAGTTCTCTTCGTAAGTTGTTCTAACAGTCCTCTAGAAAGTGGAGACTCTTGTCCTTGGGACTAGAACTGAAAGAGGCAGATTTACAGTGATGAAGAGACCATGATGAGTGACCACAGACCATCTGTTAGTACCAAAGAAGAAATAGTGCTAGATCTTCCTCTCAGCAAATGGCACCTCTGTAGTCTTTATGACCATAGAACCTTCCCCAGGAAGGCACATGGAACGTATCATTTTCCCTGATGAAAATGAAACAACAAATAAAAAGCAGTGTTTGTTAGTGAGGGCTTGATGTTACCAAATATTCTGGCATGGCCATTAATCAGTCAGGGTTGAGATACTCAATAAGATGATAGAAAGAGAGTATTTAGAATAACAGAGAAAGCCAGAATGTCATCAGGAACAGTCAGATCTACAAATTTCTTCCCTCGTACTTTCACTTCTGGATTGTCGATGAAACTTGTTTCTTCATAAGCTTCTATTTACCACCCCCTGGCCCAGATTTTCCTGTGGATTCTGCATTTGGTTAGTTTGACAGAAACTTTTTCCTTTTCTGAATCTTTCAGGAATTTGTTTTTACAGTTCTTTCCACATGCCTGATTCAGGTTGGTTTCTTCTTTTTTTCTTCTTCTTCATTAAGGAACCTTCTTCTCAATTTTATATTTTGTTTTACAATTATTCCTGTTTCTCAGACAGAAGATATCCTATATGTCCTTCTTTTGGGATTTATATGTCCTTCTGAGTATCTAGTATTAGTATTACTTGTTTTTGTGGACTGTTACATTTTTCCCAACTTTTATAAGAGATTATCAGAGGCATGTCTCAGTTTTTATCTGTCAGTTAAATCTCAGATTGGTAGTTATGTGTTCATTTGTTTTTCATCTTTTAGAATTTTTATTAAGAACCAATATTAGAATTTTGTGTTATCTTATGGCATGATGATTTTCTGTGACAGTAATCTATGAACTTTACTCTTCTACTGCTTTTTTATATTACAAGCATATATTGCTCTTATTATAGTAACACATTTTATCATTTTCAAAATTTGTAGGCTGTGGTCTCAATACAACTTTCACATCCAGCTTACTTATTTAAGACTGGCTCCTCTTCTGGTTGCACTCCTTGGCTCACTGCATAAAAACAGAACCTAATCTTTGTGTTCCAGGCCAGGGGTAGGAATCATGTGTGCCTTCCAGATTTTGTTAGACTGTACCTACTAGCATTCCTCACCCCTAGCTGTGTGGCTAGGTCTTCAGAGATTTGCAGTGCAACAGCATCTGGAAGGCCTTGTGATTTTCACTTCTAATCTAGGTCATGTTAATACCACATCCCATTGGGAAATCTCTGTAGATCCAGATGGCAGCCAGCAGCGAAGACACAGGCTCTCCTCACCACCCTAATGCTGATGAGGAAACCAGCTCTTCAGCTGTAGCATGGACTCTGAAGGACCGTTCTGCAGCCGTGCTGGCAAGAAAGGAAGAGATTGAGGAGGTAAGGAAAACACAAACCTCCTTAGTAGTATATGTGTTGCTTTTAAGAAGAGAAACGATGTCAGATCTAAAACAGATCTCTCAGGTAATGTCCGGTTTGGTCCTTTGAAAAACAAAGTTCCCTTATAAACCTTTTGACAATAGTAATACATCCGATAGGGAACAGCAGAGCTGAAGTGGAGACAGCAGCATAACTATAGATGCAGCTGGTGTTCAGACCATGCGATGAGTAAAAGGCAGACATCAGAAGTCATCCTTCTCTTGAAAGCTTTGTATGCTCCCAGAATCCCTTACTGTTGATTATGTTTGCTGTGTCTTCTGGCAGTTGAAATCCAGAAACAGCTGGAGGACTCCATTTTGCCAACCAGTAGATTAGGGAAGGGGTGGGCAACTGTGGAAGGCTAGGGGACACATTGGTTCCCCCAGGAGACCTGGAGAGCCACATTGCCACAGTTTACCAAAACAGAATGCATTCTAGGAGGTATTATCACCATGTTTTTGGACCCTCTTGGGCCATTTTAGGCCTAGGAGAGGATTTTTTTTTTTAATGGGAAGCAAACAGATGACATTCCCTGTTTCAAAAAATTAGGCCCAGGCCACCCTCCATGTGGAAATGCCTTCTATATCTCTATGAGATTATTTGGGCCATTTTGAAGCAAAATAGATGAAAAAAAAACTGGGATGCCCAACAGGCCACATGCAGCCCATGGGTCACAACTTGCTCACCCTGGGCTAAAGGAAGACGAGACCTAAAACATGCATTAATTAGGAGCAGGAAGCTGTAAGACAGAGGTGTTCCTGGTCAGTCAAAAGGCAGATCAGGAAATAGAGACTTTGCCTGTGCTGCATGGAGTTACGCTCCCCCTGAAATCTCAGGCTCACAGCCTTGGTGTTTTCTTGGACTCATCTCTGGGCCTGGATGCCCAGGTTTCAGCAGTGGCCAGGAGTGCATTTGCACAGTTAAAACTTGTGCACCAGCTGCACCCATTCCTTGAGACGTCAGTGACACATGCTTTGATTATATCTTGGTTGGACTACTGTAATGCACTGTATGTGGGGCTGCCTTTGGAAACTGTTTGGAAACTCCAGTGGATTCATGACGTGGCAGCCAGATTGCTGACCGGGGCCAGTTACAGGGAACACATGACTCCTTTGTTAAAACAGCTTCACTGGCTACCTGTAAAGCTCTCTATGGCTTAGGTCCAGATTCTATGAAAGACCTTATCTCCCTTTATGAACCCGCTAGAACCCTTAGATTCTGCAGGGGAAGGCCTTCTCTTGGTCCTGCCACCATCCCAAGCTTGCCTAGTAAGGACACAGGAGAGAGCTTTCTCAGCAGTTGCCTCCTGTGGAACACTCTCCCACAGGAGGCTAGGCCGGCCCCATTCCCAGCTTTCTTTTGGTAGGTGGGCAAAGACATTTTTTTTTCAAGGCAGTATTTAATGGGTGAGCTGGAGACCTCTTACTTATTTGTTGTTTTTTAAATGTAGTATTAGTTTTATAATTTTATATGTCTTTTAATGTTTTGTTTTTATGGTTTTATTGTGTTTTTTTTAACCTTTTGGAAGCTGCCTTGAGTCCCATCTTGGGAGAAAAGGCAGCATAGATATTCAGTCAATCAATCTAAAGACAGATTCTCAAGTTTGTGGACTGGAAGATAATCATTTGGCTTTCTCCTTCAGAGTCCTTGTGAGGTTGGGAAGCATTGCTTTGTGACTCTGAGTTGGTATATGAAATGCAGAGTGGGTGATGGGACTGAGAGAACACAGAAAGAGAAGGAACTTCTGGAACAAAGAAGTACTAGGAACTGATTTCAATATGGGATTTTGAAGAGTAATTCTTTGTTGACCCAAAATAAATCCTCTGGCTTTCTGTTCATAATTCCTCAGAGTGGAATCTCCATTTCATCTATAAAAAAGAATGTTGATATGGTATAGCACAACAAATTAAGCTCCAGTCTTTTGTAATGTTTGTATGTGTCTCTCACCTGTTTCCCTACACTTAACTGTATGTTTTCTGTCCTCACACTGGTTCCATGGTTGATGCCTGTATCTAGTCTGTTATGTATCTCCCTGCATTTTTGTTCATACAATAGCTCACTTGCATGACAGAATCATGGCTTTCCTTTCCTACAGGCATATCTGCGAGTGGTCCTCAACTTTGCAGGGGTGGCCATTATGTTGGTGAAAGAGGAACCAGGCATACTTGATGCTGTGGACTCAGCACTGCGAGCCAACCTGAGAAAGATTGGGGACTACTATGAACACATGCTGGAAAGTTATATTGACAGCTTAGCTGAAGCCAGCTGACAAGAAACTTAATTGCCTAATGCAGCTAAAGCCCATTTCAAGACAGAGTAAGGGGACTGGAAGCTGTGTGGGTTTTTTGGTCTTTGATGGGACTGGAAAAAAAAACTCCAGAAACTGAGGAAGTAGCTGGAAGACCTGCATTGTTGTTTTACTTCTGAACAAAGGGGTAGAAAAAGGGCTTGCGGTGGGAGAGAAAGAAGATTTCCTGACAAGTGTGAGCAGTGTTGGCAAAGAAAATTCTGAAGGGATCAGGGATGCAAGTCTGGAGTAATTGGGTTATGGTAATAAACTAGTTTTGTTACATTGATCTGTTTGGGTCAAGTGTTGGACTGTTTTGCTTTTTGATCACCAAGAGTATCACATCTGATTTTGTCCTTTGAACTCTCTTTTAAATTAAATTTAAACACTCGTACTACAGGCAGAGAGAAAATGGAGGAGGACCACTGCCTCCCACAAAATTCCTTGTTAAACACTTTGTATTTGTTTCTTGGATTTTTGAAAAATATTTTCAAATAATAAAATGATTGTGGGAGACAACACAGTCTTGGAGCTGCCTTTATTTGTTAGTATGCCTTCTCTGTAGTCAACTCTAAAATTATTTTAGTTTCTTTTAGCGTCCTGCTTTAAGGTTGTGAAATCACACATTTAAATAAGGCAATTAAAGGCAGGGTTAACCTATATATTCTTAGCACCTTTTATATAAACATTAGTTAAGAGGTTGAGGTTGTAAGCAAGCAAAGTTCCTACGAGCCTTATAAGTTTACGCTGAACTTGGAAGAAAGGATAATCTGAATGATGGCTTTGTTTTGCATTCCTTGTATCCAGGTCGGGAAACTGGATACCTGTCAAAACTTTTGGACTACTACGTGTTTTCTGATCCCTGGCAAAGACTGAGGCATGCTGTGGTCAAACTCTGGGGCACCAAGTTATTTAGCCCTGCTATGCATTATAATTCTTGCTGTACATGAAAGTTTTATCAGTATTTGTGGTGCAGGATGTTTTATAAGTGGCAGTGTCTTGCCTGCAGGGCTTTACTGAATGTTTATCCTCCTTTTCATGCTACCTCTGTGTGTAGTGCATCTGTACAAAAGCAGTTGCTCATGCATCAGCTTCTATCAGACATTTGTACACACTGCATAAACACTGGGTTACATGCTTTCTGGTCTGGTTTTATACAGGAAAAGTGGAAAGGTCAACCCAACTATAGCTGCACTCTCTTCCATTCAGGTTGGATCTGTAGATTCCTTTAATGTTTGTGGATATTCTTATACATGGAAACAGTGTGTAATGTGTTACACTGGCATGCACTCTTCCACAAACTGTGTTAATACAGAGAACTGGGGCTCACCCTCTAAAAATATACAGATGAATACATGGACTGCAGAGGGTCGGCCACAAGGGGACACACTGTGGACTCCTAACTTCTGCATTTTTTCCTTCCTGTGAATAAGACCAACTGCATTGAGCTTTTATCAGGATCTTGTTTCTGCAGCAACTAACTTCTGAAGGCATAGAGAAAGCATAGGCTGCACACAGCTCCCAAAAATTCTTGTGTTTCTTTGTTACCTCCAGGACCTGCAAGTATCTACCCCCTTGTATTTATTTTTTCCCCTCAGGCCATTTTTTTTGCCACAAAATCATCAAATGGCAGCCCAAGTTACTGCAAAACACAGGAGGTTTATTCTGTCACCTTCTTTAACACCCCCAATAAACAGCCAAAAATGGAACCAGAAATGACCTAACTGTTTGGCAGGGTGATGCTGCATAACCTGTTAGAGCAAAAAAAAAAAAAAAAAAGGTCCTAATAACAGTGCAGCTGCCCCTTCCCTGGTGTGATGCCATAGGGCCTTGTGTTTAATTCTTACTATGGTTTTCAGATTAGTGCTTGATGTGTTAGTCATCTCACACAAGTGTTACCATACTGAGGAACTTTTAACAGGTGGCTGATCAGAGCAGATACAGTAACCATGTTGTGTCATCTATTCCTGTTATCCTCTCAAAATTAACTGGGTTAATCTTTGCTCTGCAGTAACCTAATTTCTTGGTATGTACACAATTGTAAAATTTGATTATCTTTCACAGGCACACCTGAGCTGGCACCATGTTAATTACAATAGCGTAAGCCCAGGTTCTTGTGGAGTCATACTTCTTTACCAAAAGTATAATGACCAAAATTCCCCCCAAATCTTTTTTAAGCAATACAGCCATTTCAGCTATTTTCCTGTCACTGGATTTACTGCAAGGATGTCTGTCATCTGTAGGAATTTCTTCATGTCCAAGGTACCTGTGGATACCTACTGCAGTGTGTCAAGCTACAGGAAAATAGCTGGCTATACTTCTACTGATTCGCCTCTCTCCAGTGACAAGGAAATTGCCGGGGGAATAGTACCAAGAGATGGAGCTACAAGCCAGATGTTTGTCTCCTGATGCAGGATTCTAGCCATATGAATGAACTGTTCATCCAGAACAGACCTCGGGGTAAATGTACTTCAAGACTGTACCTCCCAGAATCTTACCAGCCAGAATGGCCTCACTAACTGGGGGCTTCTGGGAGGTACAGTCCCCAAAAGTAAAGTTTTGTGAGCTCTGACCTAGACACAAGCTTTTTAGTATCATGAGCGGAATGGTCAGAACTGTATGTCTCCAGTATGTCCTCCTGATGGGCTTTAGGATTACCTGACTATTAAAATATACCCAGAGCTGCCAGCAGGGAGCAGCAGAAAACAATTAATTACAGAACAAACTGCAAAATGAAAGGCCACCTAAAAGTGCTGACTCTGCAGAAATATTTCCAGGGTGGATTCCAAAACAATTTAAAAATTGCTACTTGTATCTCTGCTTTCCACACTTAATAGACTGGATCCAAAGCAAGATGAGGGTGAAAATATCCAGTATCCTTCCCCAGTGTGCATGTACCCATCAGCCTTTCCTGTCTCTGCTCTATATTCATGGCAATCCTGCATCTTGGGTCTCCTGTACCCACTTGTTCCTGAATTAGCCTAGATTTACTGGGTCTTTTGCTTTGAACTCATAGGGAGATGAGCTTCCATCCTTCCCCTTCTCCTCTCCATCCTGCTACATAAAGTGTCTGTTCATGGCACTACCCCCCTCCCTGTCTTCTGACCTAATCTTCAGATACCTGGGCACTACCCCCCCCCCCCCAATTAGGCTAGGCTATGCTACAGTGTTTGCTGTTTGCCTTTGCTCTGGCTGCCCACCGTGTTCCTTTGCCAAGTATTTCCTGTTCCATACAGGGCAGAGAAATGTGCCGGGCCTCAGGCTTTGGGATTGGCTTTCCAAAGAAGAAGCCTTCTGGCTCAGAGTCAGAATCAGAAGAGGATGAACAAGTTGGGCACCAAGTGTCACCTAGGTCCACTGCTGCTTCCTGCTTGTCAGTGCTGCCTTTCAGTGGGCTCTCTGGGAAATCCAGGATTAACACTGATTCATGGGGTGCTACAGAGAGGCTACTTCTGAAGTGATGGACTCCAACTTGTTGCTGAGATGCTTGCAGGAGAGTGGTCCCCAAGCTGTGGTCTTCCCTCTGACTTGTGGAGCTCCAAGCTGCTTCTGGTGGAGGAGATGTGGAGATATCCACTGCTTTTTGTGGGGAATCCGTCAATGACTCACTTGCATCAAGTTGTGGGGAAAGCGTTCTTTTCCTGAAAACAATGCCTGCTTCTTCCTGGATGCCAAATTCAGGACCTACTGAAGAATCCTCAGTTGGGCACAAGCTTTCAATTCCTGGAAAAATAAGTTAAACAAAGACCATATAAGAGCATAGTGATGAGCACTACTGGATGAAATCTATAAGGTAACCTTACAATTACGTTGTGTGGGTCAGGTGCTTCTACAGAGTCTATCCATTCTGCATCCAGAACAGTTTTGGAAGACCTGGTTTTATGAGCCACACCATCTACTGTACCATCTCATTTCTTAAGTGAGTTTTTGAGCAACTGTTCTGGTGTCCTGTCTTGAGGTTTTTCACAATTTAAATGTTTAATTTAAATTATTCCCTTATGAATATTAGAGTATTATGAACAGATTTCACTACCCATGTCAAACAGTGTGGCACTCATTTCTTTCGCTAGCTTGTTCTGCTGTGTGCAGTTCTCGTTGATCCATGCCTGACACTCAGAAGCTTGAAAGTTACATTTTCTACCATTAGGGCAGGGCTAGCATGAAAGGGAAGACCCATGGTGTAGTAGTCAGAGTGTTACCAGGGTTTGATTCCCCACTTGGCCATGGAAACCCACTGAATGATCTTGGGTGCATCAGACACTCTCAGCCCCAGAACACCCCATAATAGGTTTGTCTTAGGGTTGCCTAAGTCAGAAATGACTTGAAGGCACACAACAACAGCAGCATGAATGAATGGCACCATTAGCCATCTGCTGAAGCCTAGACTCCATCAGAAAGCCCACTTTTTAGCCCTCTTCCCAAGCCAATGCCTGTGGCATCATTGCTCCTCCTTGCTATGACTGCTTGTTCGTCTGTCTACTTCAGACAGCCAGTAGGATCTACTAGTTGGATTCTTGGACAGGGATTTGGGAGATCCAGCTCCAAAGCCCCACTGAGCTATGAAACTCACTGGGTGACCCTGGGCTTGACATTATCTCTCAGCCTGACCTGCCCATCTGGGTGATTGTGAGAACAGAGCAAGTCATGGATGCCGCCTTGATCTGGGTGGAAGAAAAGTATAACTAACAAATAATGAGCTGTAGCCTCCACTTGCCTATCCCCCTTGGTGACAGGGATTGGGCCTACAGGAAGATGAGCAAGGGATAGTGCAATGGCAAGGAGGTGGACTCAGTCTGAGTGAGGAAACTAAAAATGAGCCTATTTTACTCAAGCCCTGCCCCACCGCCAAAAACCCAGAGCTGACATTGCATTGGGAATTCAGTAACCTGAGAATGAGGACACTCTCATGGATCAGAAGATACCTGCTTTTCAAACATGATCACCAAAGACATTACCATCTGCAGCTGCAATTTCTTTGCACGCATCACAGCTGGTTCCTGCAGCTTCAGAGGAGCAGCTGGGGCTACTGTTTCTAGCTCTCGAGATGGGTGTAGAGTCAGGGGATGGTGCAGAGATGAAAGCAGAGTCGGAGGAATCTGAGCCAGTGGACGACAAAGCAGATTCTTTCTCCAAGCTGCAGGTTTCAGAGCAGAAGAGGAGGCCATTGTGAGTGATGACTGGCTGGTCTACCAGTGCTTTTTGACACAGACTGCAGCAGAAGCAGGAGGTTTTGGCATGCCAGTGCTGACCCTGGAGGGTGGCCTGTTCACTGTCAACACCTGTGTGAAAAGAACAAAACCATACAAGAGTTTTGCCTTGTGAATGGAAACTCCTGGCACTTGCAGTTAGGAATGGGTTCTGCTCAGGTATATTTCAACAAGGAGGTAACAAAAATTTGTGGTCAACAAATACACATTCTTTAAACTGCTCCATTGGGTGGGCAGAGCAAAACTACACTTATACTGCATGTAATGAGACCTCCCCAGCCTCAAGTGGAGTAAATTGTAGGCATGTTGGTTTCAGCACACTTTTGCAGCTTAACTCACTGGTAGAGCACTTTTTTTGCACACATAAGATACCTTGTTTGATCCTCACATCTCCAGACAAGGCTGAGAGAGTCTCAGTAATAATGTGAAAACATCAGTCCTGTTTTTTAAATCCAGCCTTTATTCCTTCTCCATCCTTGAGGCTTTCTGCACTACAGAGTTATAGCAGTGTGATACCATTTTAACTGACGTGGCTCCATCCTAGAGATTCCTGGGATTTGTTTGAGGAGATCCTAGGAATTCTCAGCTAGAGTTCCAGTGCTGTAGTTCAGGAAAATATGTACTTGAGATGTCTACAGCAGGAAATCCCATGTCTCTTATCAAACTACGAATCCCAAGATTTCATAGAGTGGAGCCATGACAGTTAAAATGGTATCACACTAGTATAACAATGCAGTGCAGATAAACCCATTGTTTCATATCAGGTTGCAATACTTTGCTTTCTTCTTGCATATTCCACATTGAACTTTTCTCATTTTGAGGGGCATTCTTGTTGATGGACATATTTTCGCTATTGACTAAAGGATGTTTCTGCACATTTTTTAAATGTGTTTTTATTTGCATACATTTATTTGCATATAATTCTAAAAGGGGAAAAAAAGAATCTGGCAGTTGCAGTTTCCTCCCAGCAAAAAGAAACAGAAAGATGTATATACAATTCTGTTAATAATCTCGCATACCATTAAATTGGATGCATTTGTTTTAAAAATGCAGTTAACATGAATTTGTTTTCCATCCCTAGCTCGGAAAGAGCCTTGCCAGTGTGCACAGATAATACTGAGACAAATGGATTCATGCCCTGCCTCAGTGCTACAGAAAAACCAACAGACTCAAGAAATTAGTAAGTGAAGCTAATAACTATAAATATTTCAAATGAATAAATTAGAAAGCTAAATTATCAGCAAATACATATAGATACAACTAACCACGAAATCAATAATTTATGAATGTATGGCATTTATAACAAACCACATGTAGCATGATCATTTCATGCATTATTGACTTTGTGGTTATATTTGTAGATATTTTATTCATTTCAAATATTTATAAATACTAGCTTAATTTATTCATTTCCCAACTCTTGGTTTTGCTATTGCTAATTCTCTTCAGGCCTCTAATTTCTTTCTTCCATGTTCTGTTCTCAGTCAATACAAAGCAGCTCCTTACGTTCCTGGGCATCCAGGACCTACCAATGATCTCTCCGCAGGCTTGACAGATGTCTGCGTATAGACTCTCAAAGCAAGCACAGCAGCAAGGCTGACCACCTTTCATGACATATCGCCGCACCCCCAGGGGCAAGTCACACTCCAGGCAGCAGAAGTGGTCTTCATGCCAACACATGCCTTCTGCTTCCATGCACTCTGATGTGAAGATCAGCTGGAGATAGATGGAGATAAGGGACAGGACTGAATTCCATATCGCCATATACCAGATTATTAAGGTGGAAGGATGCTGTGCTGTGCTACCTGGCTGTTAATCTAATGGTACAGTTTATACAGTCCTGTATGCATAGGTATGACTACAACATGAAACAGCAAAGACATTTGGCAGTAACTGTGCAGCCAGGATCAGCAAAATATGTACAAATATGTTCATTTTGCCCTTCCCATGCCCCTGCCACATCTCAGCACACAAGGATGGTTTAGTTTAAGCCTCCGCTGTCCACCCACGGAGATTTAGAAGTCACTGAGGTGAATGGAGCAAAAGCCCGTTTTGTTTACTACAGCAAGAGAGATCACTATTTCCTCTGTCACTGTTAGCAGTGGGGAAACAACAGACTTGGCAGTGCGGTTATAGGACTTTGGAGAGATTTTCACTTCTCCCATCCCCAGGGATTTCCACTGAGAGTGCTGTTTCTGTGCTGCTAGAAGCAATGGGGACAGAACGGGATCACAAGAGTTTGGGAGAGTTTGATCTTTCTTATCCTCTACCACAGGCACCCTCATACCCATTACATCAACTAGACCACACTGAAGACCACAACAGGAGCAGCTGAGGGCCTTGAGCTGGCCATCCCTCCCCTAGACCAAAAGATAAAGCTTCAAAGTATGTCATACTCAACCACATCAGTAATGTCCTTCCATAGTATCTCATTAAGGTATGTCAAACACTCTGCTCTAAAACAATCTTTTCATGAAAATCTGTCAAATACTGTGTCCTAAAACAATCATCTACATTTATCTGAATTTAAACAGACCCTCCAAGTTTTTTATATCTCATCTTATGACCATTATTTTATTTTGAGGCTCCTGTTCATGATATAGATCAAGAACCGTAACAAAGTGTTATTGCTTTACTAAACCCCTGTAAATCATCTAAGGTTTCACAGGTTCTGACATTACACATTTCCAAATGTCTCTTCCAGCTACAGACACTGGAAGTGGGCTTCAAATAAATGAAACAGACTCTTAGATTTGCATATCACTATTGGTATTGTGGAAATGTAGACTATTGTAAGACTAAACCTCAACTTAGCTATATACCCATATCTGTGTATCTTTTGAAGGAAATTTGGCCTTTAACATATCAGGCCACAGTGAACCGCTAAGTTTGCACAGCATCATAGCACTATATTAAGCTCAGGTTTACTTTCCCTCACTATTTGTTTGTTTCCACAGGACTGCTGAAGAACAGTCAGGAGGCTGAAATGTCTAGTTCATTTGTTCTCAATAAGGCCTCCATCTCCTAGAAAACCTAATCTCCATGTTTGTAATGCAATAATTCAATTGAACCACCTCTTTCCATACAGTGTATGTGTCTAGGTCACTTTGCTTTTGTTGACAGTACGTAACCCCTCATTGTGGAAATGTAGATTTGATCAATTGCTTTGCAAGGTAATCTTGAAGCCTCTGGAGAATTTCCACCTCTTCCTAGAAGTGGTCTTGAGTAGACTGAGGATTAAAGCCATCTATGATCTGGTGTAGCAGAGCTCAAATTTTGGAGATAATCAAGTTAGGTGTTAATTTGGTGGCACAAACAGAAGCATCATATAACACAAGATCTCTTATATGCATACACTCACCTGATCACATGAAGCACAGCGTGGACGGAAAAATTCTGCATGGTGCCTACCACAGTAAATCTTTCCATGCCGATGGAAGTAGATCAGATCTACTAGGGGCTCATGGCAGGTGTGACAGACAAAACAGGAAGGATGCCAGCAGAACTGGTCCCCCAGCTTAGGTGCAAATACAGCTTGCTGACCTCTGAACATCATTTTACCACACTGAAAACCAAGCAGAAAGGATCTCATTACCTAAAGTGCATAGTTATCTATTCTTTCTGTAGAGAAATACTGGAACAGCTATAGTAGCCTAAAATTAATAAAAAATTAGAATGATTCTACAAACATTAAAATTGCACAAACTCTATGAACTCACATATTTTCTCCTGTTCTGATAAGTCTGCATGCTTCCTGTTTGTCACAATATATTCTGGTTTTGCTACTCACAACAATGACACTCTTCTTTCAACTAACAGAAAAAAAATTCTCTGCTTTCTAAGATGGCAGTAGGCATTGCTCTCATTCATTCAAAGTAATTCTCCCTAGATGCAAAGGCTAGAAACATTTTGAACTTAGAACTAAATGTCTTAGGAAAATGCATTCTGTATACACTATTGTAGTTACATTCCTCTCCTGAGGATACCCACCACCTCGGTTACAATTTTTGTTAAGTATGAGATGCTTGCTGGCACCCTGTTAATGAGTTATGATAGCATGTGAGTTGTGGTAGCACAAATTCAATATAAATCATCACAACTCACTTTTTTGGTTGCTGTGGAGGTTGGAATTATGCAGTGACCATGCAACAACCAAAATCCCTCCCAACCCACATTTTCTCTGCTGCAGCCCCTCCCCGCAACATGGCCATTCCTTGGCTGGTGGAAAGTGGAAAGTGTCAAAGAAGCATCCAGCTATTGCCCTATAACTGGATGCACAGTGACAGACATCCTCTGGGACCTCCCAAGGGTTCTTCGGAGGCCTCAGCAGATGATGTTATTGCTGTGTATCCAGCTATAGGAAAACAGCTGGATGCTTCTCTGACACTCTCCCACTTTCCACCAGGCACTCTTCCCCACCCTCCACATAACAAATTGCAACAAAGATTCTTTTAATTGATACTGTCAAAACTTAACAATCCTGCAAGAAAACTGAGTTATAATAAAGTAAAACAAAACTAATTAAGGCAACTCTAGCTCTCAGACCAAGCAATGCGAGTTAGCACCTGATTATCATGCTGAAGCAATTATGAGACATTAGTGCCCAAGACCAAGGTTAAGAAAGCTCACTTTTTTGCATGAGCACCCACTGATTGTAGGGGGCACCAGACATTGGACTCCTTGCCCCAGTGATTCCTGCCGCCGTCGTGCAGCAAATGTCCGTAGCTGTTCTCTCTCCTCTTCCCCAATGGAGGAACAGTATCGCTCCTTGAATATAAAAGCAGCAGATGGTATAAAGACTTCGAACAGGATTTAGATGAATATATTTGCTGGCACAGAGAAGAGGCCCAGACTTTTGTGGTTAGAGAACTTTCAAATAATGGCTGAAGCTGTACTACAAGCATACTTTTATTTTTCTATTTTGCTACCATTGGGTGGACATGGTTCAGAAAAGCAGCTTTAAAATAATGAAATATAAATAAGAACTGTACAGTAGAAAGATACTATTTTATCAAAATATTTCATCCCATGTTAATAACAGCAAATATTCTTTTTGCTGTTCTTCCTGTTGTTGCAAAGCTCTGTTGTGTTCAATATGACTTACAGTTAAGAGCCTACAGGATTCCATTCAAGCTCCACTTTTTCATGCTTTGGAATGTTTCTGGGGATTTTCAAAGGCTAAAGTATTGCACCAACATTATTAGTCAAGCCATTCTTGACTAGTCAAGTCACTAGGCGGCACTGTGCCTATTTGTGGCTGTTCTGTTCTTATTGGGGAGACAATGAAGTTCTTGTCTTGTAGTTTCCTGAAAGTCTTTCAAGACAATATTCATAGCAAGTGTGAGCTTGATGTCTCTTGTGTAAGTCACCAGGTTTATCACTCTATCAGGTGACAAATAACTTGTGTTAGAGATACCCTTTTTATTACCCTAGAAGATGAGGAGGTGGAGATAGAAGCACAAATATTCTCTGTGTCCCTGAAAGTTCATTGTTGAGATAGAAGAAGGTAGCAGAGACCAATTACTTGCTTTGTTTTGCTTCCTGTTTTTTCTCAGAAAGCATCCCCTTTGCTGCTCTGCCCTAGTGGAAGGGTACAGAGATAGAGGAATGTACTGAAGAGAACCATTTTTCCTGTGTTATGTTGCATGTATAAAATCCATACGTCTGCACACACCATACTTCACAGTAGTTCTATGGAATAACTATGGAGCTGAGTAGCTAGACTCTGATCAGAGGTCTCTCAAAGAGTGCAGTTAATAGCACACACCTGGCCACACCACTGTGAAGACACAGGCAGCACTTCACAGGTTTATGCACTAGCATAAAAAGAAGTATCCAACTCTATATAGTTCAGAAAAAGTAAATTTGAACACACTTTTTCAATCAAGGCTTGCATAAGACAAACTAGCTGAAGTACAGGTAGGAAGTTTAAAATCTTACATCACTGTCTTGTGGAGGCAGCTGTTGGAGGAGAGTTTTGATGCGGAGCTGGTTCTGAATGGCCGTAGGGATTGCATTTGATGAGTGACAGCTACAGTCTGGTGACACCTGCAAAAGCAAATGAGACAGAGGAGCTTAGCTGGAGCTGTGATCTCCCTGAGTTTAGGGGGACAATGTGTGCTTACCTTATGACCCACCTCACAATTCTCCCTCCCCAGTGGACCCTATTGCAGAGCTTTCCAAACTTTTCATGTTGGTGACATTTTTTTAAGACATGCATCATTTTGCAACAGAGTAATTCAGTTTTACTTGCAAACCGGAGGTTAAACTAAACCCTTGTAAGCGATACGCATACATACATAAATTGCAGTAACAAAATGTATGGGGACAAAACATAGCTCATGAAAACCTTTCATATTTTTTTAAAAATATATGATTTATAAATAACATACATTTCCAAGACTGTTGTCATTTATAAGTCAAAATATATTAATATGTGCATGAATTTAAAAAACTGAGTAAAGCCAATAATTACTTACCATTTTAACGAGATGCATGAGGTTGATAGGATGAACATAGCTTTTCAATATTTGGTTGAATATTAGATGAAGACGCTCGTATTTCGTCATCAAGCATTTTTAAGCTTCCACATTTCAGCAAAGAAAGACCTTGGCAAGAGCAGTGACGGCGGGAAAGGCAGCCCCTCCTCGATCCTGGCTTGCTGCCGTTATCCTCGGCAAACAAAGACTCTGGCAAGAGCAGCAGTCATAGGCCAGGCTGGGGGGGGGGTGTCTTTCTCAGCCCAGAGAGGCGACACACCTACACACTGCAGGCGACACACTAACGTGTCACGACACACCATTTAAAAAGCCCTGCCCTATTGAAATGCTTAACTATTTCCCATAGGAAGAAGAAAAAGTCCTGCTCAGGAACTCAGGAGCAAATTAAAACTAACCAGCTGAGCAAGGAGAAGGGAGTTGGCTCAGCATTCATGTGCATTAGCGGTGGGGGGGAGACATGTGCCCCTCTAGATGTTGTTGGACTGCAGTTCCCATTGTCTTGCACCAACAGCTATGCAGCAAAGACTGATGGGAGTTTGACACTATATTGAGGGGGAGGCTCCAGTTGCCCACCTCTGGTTTATAGAATGTAAACCTTAAAAAGACTCTGTTTCTCAGAATTTAGTTCTGCCCTGATGGACAGGCGTTTCATCAGCAGTGATACACTGATCACTTCACTTCACTTATTCTGAGAGTCCCCTCTCCAAACCTTCCTGTTCCCTAAAATGAGAAACTGAGTGATGGGAAAAGGCATAGCACTTCATTGCAGTATCTGGGTTGCTTTGGTTTCTAGATCCAAGGGTAGCAAAGACATTGACAGCAGCCAGTTGATAACAAGATAAAAAGGCCAACTCCTATAAAATAAAGACTCCCCAAGGAGCAGCATTAGAACATTAGAACAACCTTCCCAGAAATATATCAGAAAGAAAGGGAGGACTGAAAGGAAGGGTCTTGCTACTCACCTCAGCTGGGGCAGTTTCTGAGGCTGGTCCCAGGTAATCTTCAAGGGCACAGCCAGAATCACTGTCTGATGATGAAACAGGTAGCAGGGTGCCCAAAGTTCCACTGCATGGATCCCTCTCTCTCTGGGAGCAAGTAGGGCTTGGTTGGGACATCCGCAGAAAGGTGCTGGAAAAGAAGAATGTCGATACTTCCAAATGAAAATCTGTAGTGTAATCAGCATGAATTGCTCTCCAGCATTTTATGAATTGTCCAGATGACCCCATCATCTTGTGCATAGCAATAACAGTTACATTTCTATACTACTTCTCAGTGTAAAGCACCCCCTAAGTGACTTACAATGTATTTAGCTAATTGCCCCCACAAGCTGGATACTCATATTACCAACCGATGGATCACAGAATCATAGAATCATAGAAATGTAGAGTTGGAAGAGACCACACGGGCCATCCAGTCCAACCCCCTGCTATGCAGGAACACCCTCAAAGCACTCCCAATAGATGGCCATCTAGCCTCTGCTTAAAAACCTCCAAAGAAGGACACTCCACCACACTCCGAGGCAGCATATTCCACTGCCAGACAGCCCTGACTGTCAGGAAGTTCTTCCTGAGGTTCAGGTGGAATCTCCTTTCCTGCAGCTTGAATCCATTGCTCCTTGTCCTGGTCTCTGGAGCAGCAGGAAACAAGCCCTCTCCTTCCTCTACATGGCATCCCTTCAAATATTTAAACATGGCTATCATGTCCACTCTTAACCTTCTCTTCTGCAGACTAAACATACCCAGCTCTCTAAGTCTATGCTCATAGGGCATGTCTTCCAGGCCTCTCGCCCTCCTCTGGACCTGCTCCGGCCTCACCATGTCCTTCTTGAATTGGGGTGCCCAGAACTGGACACAGTATTCAAGACGAGGTCTAACCAAAGCAGAGTAGAGTGGTACCAGTACCTCCCTCGATCTAGACACCATACTCCTATTGATGCAGCCGAGAATTGCATTGGCTTTCTTGGCTGCCGCATCACGCTGCTGACTCATGTTCAGCTTGTGGTCTATTAAGACTCCTAGATCCCTTTCACACGTACTGCTATCCAGCCACGTGTCCCCCATCCTATATCTCTGTATTCCATTTTTTCTACCTAAGTGTAGGACCTTACACTTCTCTCTGTTGAATTTCATTTTGTTAGCTTTGGCCCAGCTCTCCAATCTATCCATGTCATTTTGAATTTTGATCCTGTCCTCTGGCGTATTAGCAACCCCTCCCAATTTGGTGTCATCTGCAAATTTGATGAGCATGCCCTCTGTTCCTTCATCCAAGTCGCTGATGAAGATATTGAACAGCACTGGGCCCAGGACAGAACCCTGTGGCACCCCGCTAGTCACTTCTCTGCAGGATCAAAAGCAGCCATTCGTGATCACCCTTTGGGTTCGGTCGGTAGACCAATTACAAATCCAACTAACAGTAGCCCTGTCCAGCCCGCATTTTACTAGCTTCTTTGCAAGAATGTCATGTGGAACTTTGCCAAAGGCCTTACTGAAATCGAGAAATGCTACATCCACAGCATTCCCTTCATCTATCAAGCTAGTAACTCTATCATAAAAAGAGATAAGATTAGTCTGGCATGACTTATTTTTGAGAAATCCATGTCAACTTCTCGTGATTACCGCGTTGCTTTCTAAGCGATTAGAAACTGACTGCTTAATGATCTGCTCCAGAATCTTTCCGGGTACTGATGTCAGGCTGACTGGGCGATAATTATTTGGGTCCTCTTTTTTTCCCTTCTTGAAGATGGGGACAACATTTGCCCTCTTCCAGTCTGCTGGAACTTCTCCTGTCCTCCAAGATTTTTCAAAGATTATAGCAAGCGGTTCCGAAGGCTGAGTCAACCTGGAGCCCTGCAGGATCGAACTCACAATATTGTGACTACAGTACCAGCATTTAACCACTGCACCACCAGGGCTCTTGTGCATAGCCGATACATTCTCATGGTCTTCCTTGCTTTATCTCCTAATGGGGGAAATCTGCTAACTAGAGAAAACTAGTGGCCAAGGTTAAACATGACACTCACAAAGTAAGGGGAATTAAGACTACAAGTATTCAGCATAAAATTCTATTACATTGCAGATAAAGGAATGATCTCTGCTGAACATCTTAAAATATCATTGTCAGTACTGTTCCAATTCACTGAAGAATATAATTGGATATTTTGGTGTACAATATATAGGGAAAGGAAGTGCATTTACAATAAATATTTATCTGCTACATCTAGGCTTACATCACGAAGTTCAAAACAAACCAACAAACATCTGGGAGACTAAGCTAATAGATAAAAGACTACTTGTTTGGTTGGTTTATTTAATGCATGGTGCTCTTTTATTGATATTATGAGAACTATATATAACTGGATATTAAGATATATAAAAGCTTTACTCTGGTGTAATCAGTTTGATGGGAACTTTCTACATTATTTAATTGTTGTAATGGATAATGTTGATATTTATTTTATATATGGCCAGTATTCTAGATCAGCTGTCTAGCTTTATTACTACCTTAATTAGGTAGCTAAGTAGTATCTCCCAGCCCAACCTTCCTCACTGTGAATTACCAGGCAGCAGCTGCTGTAAACAATGAGAGTCTGTTCTCCTGTCAGTTGGGATGCAGCAGACTGACATTCCCATCCTTTTCCTCCAGTGATCTCCAGTGCAACAGATAAAAGCCACGTGCCTGTCACATTTCTTCTTTGCACCAGAGATTCATCATGAAGGGAGGTGGGGAAATCAGTTTGCTGCATCCTGATTAACACAAGAGCACATCCCTGTCACTCACAGCAGCTGCTGTTCAGTAAGTCAGGGTTGGGGAACTTTTACAATCCCTCCATATTGCCTACACTGCCCTAGGTAATGCATTTATAACTGTGATCATGAATTCTAGCCTATATGTTTTACGTGTTTATATTTGAAAACATAAATAAACAGGAGTGAAGCTCTGCAGATACCAAAGAGATTGCTAGGATTAATTATACACTTCTTATATGAGAAGTGCAAGAGAGAGATGAATGCAAACAGCTGAAGCTGTCATGAGTTGCAAGGATATCAGCCACAGAATTTAGTATTCCTGATTTTTTTTAAATTATATTCATATGTCTTTGTTTTTGGACCAAACAGAAGTCAAAAGTTTACAAAAAAAATGCTTGATAAATTTTTCTGGGATAACAAAGGCCACAATGCAGCTATTACATACCAGGAAAAAGCGTGGGTTAGTAGTCCACAATTTTGAAAGCGTATTTTCAGGCTGCAAAATTTTGCCAAGTGGCAATATACATTGCAGGAGACACTAGTGATTTTTTTTTAACCTAGAACATTTATATATTAATGTGCCACTACAAATGAGTCTGGAGAGAACATAGTAACCTAATTCTGATTCAAATTTTTAATATGTGAGAGAAGAAGCTTTTAGAAGCTTAGCCCTTCACCCTCCTGTTTTTCACTCGAAAGGATGCAATTGTTGTTTTCAGAAGATGGATTTAATTTTCCAGATTTCAGTCTGTATCATAAGGCTTAGCTCCTGACTCATACGGTACTAATAACTGGCAATTACAACCCAGTTCAGATACTCTTCCATTGACAATCTGGGAATCAATTTACTAGGAACCTCTTTTTGGATAGACTATATTTTTAAAGAAGAAAGAGGATGATTCTTAGGCATACAAACTCTTGTCAATTACAATTTGATCTCTATAGCCATGTTAAACTCACTCTATGGAATAATCCTAATCTGAAGATTGTGAAACAATTTTTTTTATAGAAGAAAAAGTTGACTGTGGAATTTATACTTCCATAAGTGCAATAAAGCAGTATTTATATTGACAACACATGTTTGTATCTTTATATGAAGCTCTAAATATTTTTGCCACCCCTGCTGGGTTAGAAGCAAGAATTATATCATCAAAGAAATGAAAACCAACAAGTCTAATTTATACATGTTTGTAAGAAAGCACTAAATTTGATGTTAATGAAGTTAGAGCTGAATCGAATAAAGAAATGCAAATTAACTAATGGAAAACTGTCTCCTAGCTTCACTATCTAAAATCTCTTTAAACCTAAAACTGCGTTTGGTCCAGCAAAAATGGCTGTTTTCAAGTGTATTGCATATCTTTACATCTTTTTAAAGAAATGTTCTATTTTAACTAAATGATGGTAATACAGTCATCCCTCCCCATTCGCTAGGGTTAGGGGCACAGGACCCCTCTGAACGTGAATAACTCTAGGCCCTCCCAAACTATATTTAACACACAAAAAAAGTATGATCACCATATTCAGCCCACCGTGGATTCCTCTGAGGCATCAGGGTTCCTTCATAAGCCAGAAGTGGGTGGCTGGTGGGGCTTCCTGCCACCTCCATTGCTGCCCCAGACCATTTTTACGAGGGACTTACAAGCCTCCTTTGCAGTTTCTCAGTCTCACAAAGCTTGCAGTCCCTATTTAAAATGGCATAAGGAGGCGGCAGAGATGACAGCAAATAAACCATGAATAATCAAATCCGCAAAAGTGAAACTTGCTAATGTGGGGGCCTGACTGTATTATTACAGATAATGCTTCCTTGCTGCATATCATATGGATGATGCAAGTATGTTCATAGGTTTCCCCATTATGGTTAGAGGTATTATGACATATTAATTTTGCATTAGAAACATCTTTGGCATTTGTAGATGCACATGTTCTGTTAAATTATATGCCTGCAACATGAAATCTACCTGATTATGAACATCAGGTTCGATCCCGTGTTATGTTATTGTTGCTAAAAGTTTTATACTCCAAGGTTGGAAAGATAAAGCATTCTCAATCTATCCTTCAATGACCAGAAGATCTTACTGCTTTAGCTAGACATGAATGTGTACTTTACAGCTGACAATATCAAGAAAATGTACCTTTGAGAAATAAGGCCAACGTGTTAAGACAGACAGACAGACAGACAGACAGACAGACAGACAGATATATGCAGTCAATGAATGTATCATACGTACTTCCCTTCCCCCTTATTTTGTTCTTTACTTTAAAATTTTAATTAAACATTAAAAAGAAGGAGCAGCTTAGTCCAGGTATATCCCCCTTGGCATCTGTAATCAGGAGGACGGCATTTAATGCTCACAGCAGAATGAAGCAGTTTCGAAACTGGGAGCAATATATTGCTGATACTTAGGGAATGTTGGCAAGGGTGGACAAACAATTTTGCAAAATAGTATCACTGGATAGCCTTTTTGTTATATTATTTACAAATATAAGGTTGCCTATTTTGCTCTTTCAGGTATGGGTAAGCGTAGTCAACATCTGCAATTAGCTGAGTAATGAAGAATGTGGGGATTAGGGAAGATGTGGGAAATTAATGGATTACCAATTACTCTCAACACCAAAAAAACTAGATTTAAAGGAATGTGGAACTACACACTTTTATTACTTTGTATGACTGGTATTCTGCAGAGGCTGCTTTTACTTGAGCCAGTAGCATCTCCTGGACCAATCTCCTGAAACCTAACATACTGGTCAGTGGTGCACCAAGAGAAGAAGGTAAATTCTGCTAGTGGTCAGACTGTAATGAGGAATTTCAACATGAGTCTTGCTTCTCGTTGTCACAGCCTCAATCACTGGCAGGAAGGGGGCAGAAATATCATCCACCCGTCCCCCAATGGGAAGCAGAACAGACCTCCTTCTTTTGGAGTAGCTGCTGCCCAGTAAAGAAGGTTTGGGAAGGCAGTTACAAATGTGGCAGTAATGCCATGATTGTGACTACAAAGGGATCCTGAATATGGAGCAGTTACAGATGCATAACACTAGGTTCCATTTCTGTAACCATGCTAGTGAATGTCAGCCTATATCTATTAAATATACACCTCTTACTTATTCTGTTCACAAAATTCAACAGAAATTGATATTCCTGCATAATTTAACACCTGCCTGCCCAAATAAGAAATTTACATTTAACGTTGTGTATGTTAGATATATTAAGCAAATACAGCAGATATGTTTATCTGCTTTTAAAAACAAAAACATCTTGCTTTCTTCTTCACCTGCTTACTCTGCTAGTGTTCTTGTCAAAGTGCAAACATGGCCATTTCTGTAGGCATAGCATCTACTGGCAGCAGTTTTAAATACCAAGATGAATAGCTTCTGTTCTAACATGCACACAGTTAAAGGGTGCAAGTTTCTGTTATTTTTAAATTCTCTTATTATGAGTATATTCTGCATAACTGACATGATTGCATTAGCATCGCTAACGTGAAACTTTGTATTTTCCCTCTCAAGCTGCTGGATAAATAGATGAACAGACAGATGGGTGTACAAATACACAGGAGTAACAAACCCACAGGAAACCTGTCATCTGAATGTAGATCTCCCACATCAGTTCAGTACTTTCCTTACTAGAATGTGATAGCTAGCCATCATATGAAAATCTACATGAAACTGAAATATGCACGACAGCTATCAACTTTTACCCATATAAATTCATGAATTTGTTTGCACATATTTTTTTTATTCTGCTTTTCAGGACTGGCTTCATGCCTGGAGAGCCCTTGCCAACACACCGCCAGTCAGTATGTCGGTATGCCCTGGTAGACTTACAAGGTGGCAGTTGCAAGTAGCAGCAGCATTCCAATCAGCCCGGTTGACCGGCTCTGGCAGCTGCCATTTTAACTTCCCATAGTATAGTGGATACATGGTGAGATATGTGGCTCCCATACTTAGCCTCGCAGTGCTGATTGAGTGAAATGGATTTCTGTTCTTTCTGGAACTGGCTTAGTGTAAGCCTGTGGTGAAATTAAACCAGCAGACTAACACAGCTCATACTTGCATGTTTGGGGGCTTCACAGTCTCCTTCCCTATCCTGGCACTTGAGACTGATATCTGGAACACCCTAGGCACTTCACTCCATGCATCTGATAAAGCAGACTTAAGTCTACAAAAGCTTATGCTATCAATTCCTTTCTCTCAGTTAGTCTTAAAGGTGCTATAAGATCCCTTGGCACTGTAAACTCTAGGCATGCTTTATAATTGAATTAGTCCCCCTCCTTATTCTGCCTTTGAATCATGCCAACACATTTTTCTCCTGAGGAATAAAAAATGGTATTGAGAAGATGAATGAGCATATTATTATGGGATTGGAGGGTGAGATGGATGATCTTCTGGGATCCTTTCCAACTTGGTAGTTCTTTATTTTGAGAGAAAGGGTGGTCCTGAAACCTGCCCGGCAGGTTTTGCTTAAGCACTTCCTCTGGCTGGGCACATTCTTTAGTTAGGTAAACTAAGGTGATAAGTTGCCATAGAGACTAATTTAGGAGCAGACAACCTTTTTACCTTTGAGGGCCATATTCTGTAATTGGAGATGTATCAGGAGCTGCATTCTGAGTGGGGCCAAAGTAGGTGTGAGCAGAGCAAGAGTGAACACTGCCAGACCATGCCCTCACCGAAACGTCCTTCAATACTCTCATTCCCAAATGTATTGATCTTGGTTACTCTTTGTTCTGCTGGTGCTCACCTGTTATTTAACTGTGGTTGAGGGACCCATGTTGGTATGAATAACCAAGGCCTAACTGAAAAAAACAAACAAACAAGGAGAAATTACCCTCTCCCAGCTGTACCTTTCCAGGCACTCACTACAATACTGATAAAAACATGACGTGTGGAAAGAAGATGTGCCAATAATCTACAATAGGGATGGGCAACTGTGCCTCACAGTCTCTCTTGCTGATTTTTGCTATACAGCTGAATTTTGGTAGTGTATTGGCAGCAAAAACAAAGTGCACTTTATTTTAAAGTAGAGTCATACACCTAGGTGCTCCCTTGAAGTGAATTCTTATTTAAAGCAAGGCATGTGCTCCCCACTTGCCTTTTCAAAAGATATTGGGAAAACAGAGTTGGGTGACATGGCACCCCAAATTTACTGGGATGCTGCAACACCCACAAAAGTGTCCATCTTTGAAAACCACAGGATTCTAAGAATTTTTTTCCTGCTGGTATTGCTGGTGCTCCTGTTGATGCCCTGGTCAATCTGTGTGCAATCACTCTAGAAATGGTCTGTCTGTTCTCACCTGTCACAGGTCAGGACTCAGTTTCCCCAGGTGAACAGCAGCCTTGAAGGAGGACATGCATAAGCATGTGCATCAGGAGCTAATTAGGCTGGGATGAGATCCAGCTGGCTCCAGCCTTCTCAAAGAAGGCACAGGGCAGTAGCTCGATGTCAGAAACAACCTGTGTGTTGCCAGCCCCTTTCTTGTGTTCTCTGGAGTCCCTGTTCATTGTCTGCCTGGATTTTCTGACCCTGGACTGCCTGACTATATTGCCCACTGGATTCCTGGACCTTTGGATTGTTTCTGGATGATGTTTCTTCCCACTGTGAACAGGCAAGTTCTACTGACTGTTAGTGTCTCTGTTTGACTGTGAATGGCATCCTGCTGACCCTGCACTCTGTTGGCTGGCATGGACAGCCAGCATCTGCAGCATCACCTGTGTTTGTGTTTCTCTGAGAAGACTGCTCCCACAATCGAGCAACAGGGAGCAGAAGAATCACAGTATCAACACAGCCTCATGTACACAGACACTATGATCACTCTTAACATTCAGTACAAATGGGGCAGAGTCACACAAGGCAAGTATTGGCCTGATAGGAACTTTCTTGCAAGTCAGCTCGAAGGTCATCTTCCCAAAGTTGACATCCTTCTGGCTCCTCCTCCACTGGCCTTTACCACCCAGTTAAGATCCACCCCCTTTTGCTGATGTTCAGTTTGCTTGATACAAATATTTTTTACTAATACCTTGATTTTCTGGTCTACCATATTTGCCATGACGTATGACTTAACTTTGTGTTTTTCCAATGGCTATTTGTTTTGTAAAGTTCTTCTGTTACACATGCTGTAAGTCAACTTGAACACTTATTTTTAGAAGAAAAAGGTGGGGTATGAATGTATTAAATAAATTACATAGATATAATGCAATTTATTTTTATTCAGTTGTGAGCTGCCTTGAGTTAACTGATTACAGAAAGCTAGAACATAAACGATAGCAATAAATAATTTATGGCTAAATAAATAAGATGCCGACAACAGAGACTAGATGTAAATCTAACCTTTAAAAGTGCCCTGGGTAAACAAAGCCTGAAGCTATCACATTGCTTGTTTTATACCTCTATTCATTACAGTTCAGCAGATATGTATTTACTAATGCAAATAAGATCTATGGAATGGCCAGGACTAGTCCTACCATTAGGTAAAGTGAAGTACTTTAATGGGATGCTAAATTATATGGAAGAGTCCAGGAGCAGCCTTCCCTGGGAACTCTCCTCCAAGCTCTGCATTCCAGGCTATCAGCCTTGCATGTCTTAAGTTAGTCTTTTGACATCTGCTGGAGAATGTTGACATCACCAGACCTTAAGTAAGATTCCGTCCAGTTAAGCTTCTTTAAGTAAAAGGGTAGTGGGTACCATTTTGTCCTTCGATTCAGGCAGGAAAATGTCTTACGTCAATCGTTCTTAACCTGAGGTCCATGGACCCTTGAGGGTCTGCGAAGCCCTGCTGCTGCACAACAGCAGTGTCAGCAACAGGTACATGGCAGCGAGGGGTGGTGCAGCTGCCAAAACTGCTCCCTCATTTGCAAACAAGGGAACTACTTGGGTGTGCACACATGCCTGCTCCCATGTCCCTTTTGTCAGGGATGTGGCAGCAGGTGCTGTGGGCACTGAGACATATGGCAGCAGCCATGTGCGTGTGCCTAAACTGCTCTCTTATTTGCAAATAAGGGAGCAGTTTGGGTGTGCGCACATGCCTGCTTCCATGTCTCTCAGGGACCACACCCCCTGCTGCCACATCCCTGATGAAAGGGACATAGTGGCAGGTATGTGCATGCACCCAAATTGCTCCCTTGTTTGCAAACGAGGAAACAGTTCTGGCACATAACACTCACTGCTTCATCCTTGATGAAAGGGACACAATGGCTGGTGTGTGAACATTCAAAAACTAGTCCCTCATTTGCAAATGAAGAAGCAGTAAGGACAGACACACATGCTTGCTGCCTTACCCCTTGGTGCCCACACTCCCTGCTGCCATGTGCCTGATGAAAAGGATATGGCTGCAGGCATGTGTGCACACCCAAACTAAGACTCTGGAGACCAAGGCTTAAATCCCCAGCCAGCCATGGAAGCCCACCACATGATCTCAGGCAAGTCATATTCTCTCAGCCTCAGAGAAAGACAAAGGCAACAAATCTTGCCAAGAAAACCTCCATGATAGGTTCGCCTTATGGCTGCCATAAGTCAGTTTTCAAAGGAGAGAGACATCATGGCTAGAACCTTCCCCTGTCAGCTGCACTTTGTTGTTGTGTGCCTTCAAGTTACTTCTGATTTATGGTAACCGTAAGATCAACCTATCACAGTTTTTTTTTTTTTTGCCAAGATTTGTTCAGAGGGTTTGCATTTGCCTTCCTCTAATGCTGAGAAAATGTCATTTGCCCAAGGTCACCCAGTTTCTAAGTGGGAATTTGATGCAAGATGATGGAAATATCTACAATAGCCTTGCTTACCTTAACAGAGATCGCCCTCAGTCCTCCATAAGCCACCAATGAAAAATCCAGCACTTCACAACCTAGGACGGGGAATGTCCTTGCTAGGATTTTAGTTGGAGTGGTAGAAAGGCTGCCACAAAGAGTGTCCAGGCAGCAGTGGCAACTGGAAGTAATATTTCCAATCCACTCCAAGGATTCGCCCTAAATTGTCAGGAGGTCACAGCTGTAGAGAAAAATACTGCTTTATTTTTCCCTCCCAGGAACAAAAAACTTAGGCTGCTCCCAGTTGACAAGACAAATCCTAAAACTGCCAATCAAAAACAAATGTGCAGCTTTTGTCTTTCCCTTCTTAGCAGGACTTGTATACTTCAAAACAAAAACAGAAAAAGGAATATGAAAATCGGAGGGTTAAGAATCAAAGACAGCATCATCTGAGCTCCTCATAACATTCCAGGGTTGAAGCAAAGTGATTGCACAATAAAATATTACTGTAATTTTTTCCCCCAAAGAGGAAGGATCTAAGGGCTCTTCAAGATGGGCAAATGTATCAGGAGATGGTGGTATTTATTATGCTATATGTCCCATTTTTTTTTAAAAAAGATCCAAACAGTATTTTGCTAATACCACAATATTTCAGGCTATTTTCTCTCTTTTTCCAGAGTATCCCATAGTATCTGAGCCCACCTGAAAGCTGAGGGTTTTTTTATTTTATTTTAAATCAACACAGTTGGTCATCATATGAATTATGACAACTGAAGTAGGCATCCCCAGTCCCTCTCCCCTTCTTATGGATATTTCCATTCTCTTTCCTCAGCTTGAGATGGAACCTCTCCACACTATAGACAGGACAAAGAATCAGATTAGTCTCAGGTGAAGAAGTGTCACAGAGGTACCCCTCTCTTTTTGTAGGTCAGCCCTCATCTATCTCCCCTCAGAAAAACTCTGGCAGCACCGTCCCCTCTGCCAGTGAGAACCAAATTACATAGCCTTGGCTTGGATTTCACTTCCTTGCTAAATCTTTAAGAAAGGAATTCAAGCATTTCCTGCCATTTTAGGCGAACCCTTGGAAATCTTGCAATGGTTTTATTCTTGCTGTTTTGCTGGATTTAGAGTATAATAGTCTCAGTTCACTGCCAGTGTTTCTTTTTCAAAATCTGAACCGTTTTTAAAGACTTTCCAGCAATTTAGGAGGTAAGGTCAAAATTTCATTCCACACACACTAATTGCTCATGATGTGACTGGTTACATTAATAGGCCTAGCATATGTTCAGATCACCATTATCACTGTATGCAAAATGTTATGCCACTGCTGGTTGTCTGCTGGCATCTGGGAGTGCTGCAAATCTATTGGCACTGTCACTCTGCTCATCCAAAGAAGCTTGATGTAATCAAACTTATTTAAAATAATCATCCTGAAAATGCTTGCATGAGTTTTGATTTAAATTTAAGGATTTAGTAGTTAGTTGTTACCATTTGATTAATGTTCACTGTTTACAACAAGCGCGGGAAACACATTTTAGTTATTTGTAGTTTTGTTGTCTTGTAGTTTAGTTTAATATTTGTAACCTTGCTTTTTTCTTTGGTAGTGTATTTTTTCTTTTTTGTATTACTTTGTTGCTTTGTTGTATTGTTCTTTGTTTTTATCTAACTAAACAAATGCTCGCATGAGCCAATTACTTTGTTTTCCAATTTATCATCTCCCCTAATGCACACAGCCATAACAGCAAGCCAAGTATATTGCTCTGGCTACTCAATGTCCTGTTTTCTGAACACTGTTGGCCCTCCACATTTGCAGGTTTCACTTTCATGGATTTGAGTAGTTGTGAGTTTATCTAACCTCTGCCCTCCCAATCTCAGGTGCTTCCTTTTGGGGGGAGACTTCTCTCTCAGCAGCTTCAATCAGGCCACACACCCCTTTAATAACCTGCCTCTGGTCCTCTTCCTCCTCCCCTACCAGCCACTTCCTGGCCAGCTAAGGACGGCTTACAGCCCAATTTCTGAGCACTAGAATGCCCTTCACACACCCAAGGAAGGAGAAGAGCAACAGAGAGGAAGTATAGGACCACCATGCCAAATCACTCCCTTTCTCTCTTTTCCCTCAACTGGTTCAGATCCTGGATGCCTGTTTTCCCCACCATGCCCTGGCCTCCTTCCCACAGACCACACACACACACACATTTTGATATTTGCAATTTTTCCACTTTTGCAGGAGTCCTGCACCCCCAGCCCTAGCAAATGTGGAGGGCTGACTGTACTGACAGCCTTTGGGATCCTGTGTTAGGATTGGTTTTACTCCATTCTTCTTTGGATCTGTGGGAAATAGTATTTTTCCCTTCATGCCCACACAAGCCTGCATTGTTAATAATTCCCTGAAGCTCAGATACTAGGGAGTTTTCCTGGTTAATGGTTATGCTATGGAAAGAAACATACTCATCTCCCAGCTCTCTTTTTCAGCACTTGCCTGCTCACTTCCTTCCTCCCACTCGTCTGTTTCCAAAACAAAATAGAGATGGCAGTTTGATAGTTCTCTTCAATGCCTGGGACTACTTGGATGCCTTCCCAGAGACTAACATGCTCCTAACTAGATTTCCTGTCCCAGCCCCGCATGATGCAGAGAAAAAAAAAAAGATGGCTCTGGATGGGTCTGGGGAGGATTAGATGTGATAATACTGGCAGAGTCATGAATGATCAGCAGTTATGGTGTTATATAAGCAGTGGGAAAAGGGGATGACCATACACAACAAGGACCCTGTTTCAGCATGCATGAGTTGTGAAAGCTTCTTCTGTCTTAGCCAGCACAAAATCTCCCATTTAATCAGAGAGGCTGATTCATGGTATCATCTGGGGCATTCCACTGAAAGACTTTCAGAGGGTCCTAGGAACATTGCAGCATGACTGAACTGGAGACAGAGGAGAAGGCATTGATTATTCTTGTTTAAGTGGATTCTGTACTCATGAAAGAGAAAACAGTCTTTTGCCTACAATCCCTTTGGTGATCTACAAATAGTCTACAAATAGCTCTGAACAAATTCAATGTTACAGTCTTTTCATGACTTCAGGGTATCCCTACACCACCCCCACCTCCTCATTCCACCCCCTTTCTAGAAGCACTTTGGCACACAGTGGCATTATACTATCCAACTGCAACTAGGCATCTGAAAGAGTAATTTGTACCAGAGAGAATGAATGCAAGGCCCAAGCAGGAAACTTTTAACTTCAGCCGCTAAAAGAAACTCTTTGGCATAATAAGCAGGCAGCTATTTTTGCTGGGTTTCAGCTGCATGCTTGCTTTGCCTCAGAACTGTCTCCTCTATTGTAATTAGCGCACAGAGAGCTCAGTTTACTTTGCTGTGCACCTGGGTCAATAATTAACTTAGCAAATTAACTGGTGAAGCCAGGGGGAGGAGGGGGCAAAAGATCTGGGTTTGTTGATTCCAAGCAGTACCTGGAATACTCAGAATGCAGCACCAGCACAGACTACTTCAGGAAGAGCACAAGGAGTGATAGATCTCCTGTCTCCCAAGAGGTTTCCACGAAGTACTGTCCATATTAAGGACTATTTAGTTGTATATGACAGCCAGTGTGGTGGATTGAGCACTGGATTAAGACTTTGGAGACCAGGATTTGAATCCCTGCTGCTCAAGTTGATCTTGAGCAAGTCACACTCTCTCAGCCTCAGAGGAAGCCAAAGGCAACCCCTCTCTAAACAAATCACAGAGAAAACTCTGTGATAGCATCACCTTAGGGTTGCCATAGGTCAGAAATGACTTAAAGGCACACAACAATATGTCCAGAAGGTAGGACAGGAAGAAATTATTTCTCCAAGGCACAAGCATTTTAACAAATCAAATTAAGTACAGCTTGATTGAGAATATCTAACCAGATTGCCCTGTGAAGCAGATTGTGTGGATTATAAAGGTGGCAGAAATGTCCACCACAGAATTCATGCTCAACTGGGAATCCTAAGATATGATTCGGTTCACTGAACTGTTGTAAGATCTAAAACGTGCACCCCACACACACCTTCACAGATCTCCCTACATATGCTCTGCCCTCAAAGCATTCTTGCCAAGCAATCTTCTGCGGCAAGCGGGTCATGATCAAAACAAGAAGCTGAAAACGCTCAACTTCTAAAAATTAAAAATCAAGGCAATGTTTGACTTTGGACAGCTGCTGTACATAGGCCATTTGAGACAGCCTTCAAATGGCAGCTGAAAAAACTACAAAGAGGAATGCTGGATCAGACTGACTGCCTATGTAACATGCTCACACAGTTGCCAACCAGAAGCCTATGGGACCTCAAGAATTGGGCATCACAGCAGAAATATACTCTTGCCTGTGTTCTCTTGCAACTGATACACCACAACATACTGCTTCTGGCACTGAAGAGAATACACAGTCCTCCCTCCACATTAGTTTGACCTTCGTGAATTTGATTATTTGCAAGGCACATGCTTGCCCCCCCCCCCCCCGTTTTCCTCCTCCTAACTTTTGCATTCTTCACCCCAGGCTTGTGAGGCTTCTGTTTAAAATGGACGTTTTCCCCTTTTGGGTGAGCAAAGCCCCCTCCCACTCCTGAAGGCATGGCCTCTCTGCCATGTGGTTGCAGATTCTGCTGTGTATTAGCTGCTGATTGGTCAGATGCTCCTTTCTCAGGATGGATACCAGAAGTAATCAGAACTCCAAAACGCCCCTCTTTTCTGTCAGAGGGGAAAGTACCAGTAAGCCTTTTAGGTTGTCTTTTTTCTCCCCACTCAGTGCTGGGGCCAGATGCACAGGAATGGGAGGGGGGAAGCTCCAGAAGGGAACGGGAGGGGGATTGTGGGGGGCAGTAATTAATAGTTTTTCCACTTTTATGAGAGTTCTGTGCCACAAACCCTCGTGAATGTGGAGGGATATTCATCACAACAAACTTAATCTTACATTAATTTGTGAAATAGCATTTTAAAGCAGTCCAAGTTAGTGGCCATCGCTACACCCTAGAGTATCAAATCCCACAGTTTAACTATGCATTGTATGCCATAGTACTTCCTTTTATCTGCCCTGAAGCTTCTGCCATTTAGTCTTACTGGCTGAACCTGAAGAAAAGTTTCTCCTTACCCACTGTCTTTGCAGCATGCATAATTTTATACATTTCTATATGTCTCCCATACAGCAGGTTGCAAGGCAGGTTGTCATCACTGTGTGGAGCTTCCTTGCGGTGCCAAGACTTTACACCCAAGGAGTATGTTTATATGGGGAGGGAGAATTAACGTGGAGGACCACACTTGAAATGGATTGGATGTGGGAATCATAACATACTAATCAGCCAGGTTAGCCTGACTGCAGTTCTCACTTGTAAATGACACTTAGCTTCAGAAGCCAAAATGGAAATACCAGTTTCAAACAGACTCCTTCCCTGTCCAGTCACTGGTCCTAGGTTCCAAACTTGTCTTATGGTATTAAAACAGATAGAACTGGACATGTCATTGCATTACTTTTCTGATACTCCTAGAATATTGCTCCTGGGCAATTCCTGATCAAGAAGATCCTTTTTATTACAAATTCCCATGTCACCCATCTTTAGCACTGGATGCTACACTGTATTGGAATTCAGCAGCCAAATTAATTTCAGAGGGCAACTTATATTACAACAGGCTGCACATGTACAAACCTGCACTAAACCAGATGCTGACTAAGGAACACCCAAACCTTCCATCCTTTACTTCCAGGTCAGAAATAGCAATGGTATTTGTACTATCTGTTTTGTTCATGATTCATGTAGCCTCTAGTACAATCAATCTATACAGCTTTGGCAATTCTTATGAAAGTAGGTATTCCCAAAACTCATGCATCATGAGCAAACTGTATACTGTATGAAATAAATTAGGTGCAACAAATGAAAGCTATTGAGAACCCCAGCAAAGAAGGTACCAATTATTTCTCTGCACAATTTATTACTCTTACATATTGGATTAGATCATTCAGTCTCATGTACTGTAGGGAAACAGAAGATTACACAGACTCAGAGGCAACTGTCACAAACAAATGCCCAGAACAATATCCTGTACTGGTCATCTGAAGGTGGATCATCTTCATTCTTTAATACTCTAAAGGTAAATTTTTGCAGTGAAGTAAAAATGTACATTGTTGAAAGTTACACTGTAACAGTTATCAAAAATCTGGTACAGCAGTGAGTGAAAAAAATAAACAAAGCTGTATTTCCGGCAGGCCTAACTTGGCCTCTGAAGTTCCATGAAGATTAATCCTTTCATACGTTTCTTGTCCGATGGTTTTATAAGAGTAATCAGTCCGGCCAGCTGTCGGTCACAGACAATTCTCTGTAATCTACCCTAGTAATTAGTAAATACTGTCGCAGTCTAGTCTGTGCCTGTCAGCTCACAGAGAACAGCTTCCTCTGTTCCTCCCCATATCCAATTATTACTCATGGGGGAGTAGCCACAACTTATTTTTCACCTTCTTTTTCTTTCCTAATGAAAACCCAAGGTAGCCAACTGTACAATTGTACAAAAGTGCAATTTAAAAAAAGAACTTCCTAAAAAGAGTCAAATAAAGACAAACAACACTATCATTAAAATAATTAGTGTACATTTTTTCTTCACTATGCAAAGCCATCCCTACCACCCAAGACTACTGTTAGGCAATCCTACTCATCACTCAGTTTGAAATTTATTTGCAGGGTTTTCAGGATAGACTACCCAGTTTTATAGAGCCAGCATGACGTTGGACTACAACTCTAGAGACCAGGATTCCATTCCCTGCTGGGCCACGGAAACCCAGTGGGTGACCCTGGCTGCATCACACACTCTCAGCCCCAGAAAACCCACCGTTAGTTTTACCTTAGGGTTGCCATGTTGGAAATGACTTGAAGGCACACAACACCACAGTGTCAGGTTCCTTCAGAGGGACAATACTGTTTAGGTCTGTCTAGAAATGCACAACCTGTTCAATGCAACAACAGGATTGCAGAAGTGAGCAGAGAGAGTGCTGTCACAGAACAGAAATAGAAAGATCTCTGCTGTATCAGGCCAAAGGCCCAGAGCAAGTAACCCAGCATTCTTTTTTGACTGGAGCAGCAGCAAGTGAGATGCTTCTGTTAAGCTGATAGACTTCCAGTGAGGACAGCAACCCTTCCTTTGTCCTCAGCATCTGGCCTTCTGAAGAGTATTGCCTCTGCATGTGAAGATTCCATTTAGGTGAAATGACCCCAACTCAGAAGCCAAATGTTACAAGAAACATAGTTACGTACAATAGTTACAGAGAAGTGTAAACAAAGACATAAAAAAGTTGCAAGTGAAAAGTAAAATAAAAAGTGGGAACATAGATATTTCATTGGCATAAATGAGTAACCTTTCCCATTTTTTAAAGTAATTTTTAGGGACACTGTAGAGACACTCAGGAATTTTTCATGCTTTGTTGTTGTTGTGTGCCTTCAAGTTGTTTCTGACTTATGGTGACCCGAAGGCAAAACTATCACAAGATTTTCTCGGGTTGAGAGTGTGTGATGTGCCCAAGGTCACTTAGTGGGTTTCTATGGCCAAGTGGGAAACTGAATCTTGGTCTCCAGGCTCGTAGCCCAACACCCAAACCACTACACACTGCTGGCTCTCGTTTCAAGCTTTATGGCACTCTATCATCAGTCTTAAGTTTCTTTTCCAATGGCCTTCCTGGAAGTAACAGAAAGGCAATTGAATATGGGAGGGGTTGCATTACAGCAATCTATTAGTCCTACACACTGTAGTGTATTGACTATACTATAAACAATAGAAATTAGTTTCTAAAAGCAACTTTCCAAGCTCTGATTATTTCAAAGTGCTATGCTTTAAAAATATATAGAATTCTTTTTTTTTTTAATACATGTAAGGTAGTGAACCTCACCACACTAAGGCAGTGAGTTCCTCAAGTTAAAAACTATCAATCATGTTAAATAGTACCTCTCTTGACTAGCATTAATTTCCCACTCATCAGTTGCACTGATTGACTCCAACTATTGGTAGACAATATTAGAAAAGTATTATAAAAAGAGAAAACCTTTTTCTCCACTCCTGCTATACCATTCATGTAAAATTCTTATCATACCCACCTTTTATAATCTTTTTACTTCAGCTAAAAAGTTGCAAATGAATGAGCTGCTTGGAAAAATTGTTCTCTTAAATTAGAAGCAAAATAAATAATGCAATAAATAAGCAGATATTGGGTTATTGGAATTACTTGTTCAGATTTCAGACATTTACTTTTCTTGGCACAAAATGTAGATCACCAGGTCCCCCCCCCCCCATGTACGTGACTTTGGCCAGGTATGTCTAGTTTTTGCTGGTTTGTAGACTAACATGTTGTATGATGGTGCAGTGGTTACAGAAGCATAGTACTCTACAGTATTACTTTTAGTAGTACAAGGGTTACAGAACCACAACACTCCAGAATATCACCCTAGTAGCATAGTGGCTACGGACGCAAAACACTCCATTCTTTAAGGTATTCATATAAGATATCCAAGAAATTACAACTTCATCCTTTGGGTATCCAGCATTTCGAGAATTTAAACAAACAAACATGCTTTTCCTTCATGAACATCATAATGCCCATTCTAACACACATGTGTACAATTTGTAATGCAGAAGTGGGCAACTGCTGGAAGGCTGAGGGCACTTTTTAAATTGGCTAAGTGCTTTAGGTCTTTACTTCTATTTTAGATAAAAGTACACAAAAATTAGACACACAGATTTAAAATGAGCTGAAGTCAATTCAAATTTCTTAATAAATATTAAATTCATTAACATTCTCCTACTCGGTATTAACAAATAAAATTCCCCTACTCAGAACTGATTAATTTACATTAATTTCTTTTCTACATAAATGAATCTTAACTGAACTTAATTGGGTTGTACTTTATATACCATTTATTGACTCTTGATATTAAATAAAAGCAAATAAAATTGATTATAATGCATTTAGTTCCTTCTCCCATGGCCTATGGTGCCTTTAGCAATTTTGCCAGCAAACTTCAGCAGCAAAACATGATGTCCATTTTTCAAAAAATTCCACAGGAAGTTGGTGGGGAAGCTCAAACAAAAGGGCATGTGTGTTCTGTACTTTGCCCACTCCTGCTGCAACGTGATGAAACTCACTGGCCTTCATTTGACAATCAGTGGGGCCAGTGTGATGTCACACGAAGGGAAAAAATGGCAGCTGTAGTCACATGAATTCTTGGTGATCCATTATCTGGCCAGCACCTGTATTCACTAGGTCAAAAGGAATGGAAAAGAAACCAGGAAAACTGCAGGAGGTCTCTATAGACAAAATGCATGCAGGTATTATGTTGGCTCCATAACCCATTCAAGCATTAATAACCAGAATATGAAACAGTACATCAGACCTACAATCAGTTGTCCTTTTGCCATACCTCCTATTGCTATGAATCAAAGACTACACTACGTGGAAAGCACTTCTGGCTGCACTGTGTGGAAAGTAAAGGTTAATTTCCACCCTGACCTGTGCCTGACTTTTGGATCTGCAATGTGATACTCAATTCTGCCTCCCCCACACATACATACACAATGCTGTAAAAAACTTACACTGTAACATCTGTAATCAGCCTGGGTGTGGTATCAGCATGGTCTTATCTCATGCCAAACGATACCTCTTCAAAGAGGCACACATTTTCCCCAAGGCAAACACAACTGATTTGTACAAATCAGAAACAATGAGATCTGCAATTTAAAAAATAAAAATAGAGCAACTTGGTGGAGTAAGGGAACAGAAGTTTGTAGCAAATAAGGGACTGCTACAAATTTCTGTGGAGGACCTGCAGCAGCTGACACCAGATCTAACTGAAACAGATCTAGGCTGCAGTATGGACAAAGCGTAGTACTTAACTTTGATGTCACATATACATTTACACACGTATGCATCTATCCATCCATCCATCCATCCATCCATCCATCCATCCATCCATCACTGTGGGCAAGAATATATTAACAATACCACTAGATCTTAAAGTTGTTTGCCACCATGAGCAATGCAATGACCTCAAGTCACTCCTCTCTATACAAGCAGTTATCCTGGGAAACAACTCATGAAGTCACTCCAGTAACTATTTTGGATACATATTTAGGCAGTAGATCAGAGGAAAGAAGAAACATCGATGAAAGACAGCAAACTGCAGCACAAAGGACTTCTGATTCACATCTTTTTCTGTTAATCTTTGTCAGGCATGTGGAAAATCTGTAAACCCTGAACTCACCAAGGTTCACCATTTCTACTTTGAAGCTTGTTTCTGACTCCGTGTCCATATTAGACCACCAGGTGCTCTTTTTCTGCATAAAGCTGCATACATATTTTAATGTACAGTTTTACACACACACACACACACACACACACACACACACACACACTAATGGAGCGTATTTCTGAAACTGAGACCTTTTATCTCCTTGACTGTCATGTTTGTCTTTATTTTTCCCAATGCAAACTTTCTCATGCACATTTTTCAAATGTATACATTTTTCATATGCTGTTTTTGTTACACCAAGCAAATTACAAGCTTGAAAACACAGGAGCACAGAGTGTGTTTGGGTGTACACTATTCTGGTCAAAAACTGAAACAAATCTCTCACCCATCTCTAATCATTTTCATGGCCAGCCACAACAACACTGAAGCAGGATCACTCTTTAAAAGAGTAATCTTTAAGTTACTCAATGGACAGCAAGAAGTGCAACTTGGAATTCTTTGCTTACATGGAGATTTCTAGGATTATTACCCAGCCTTGTCTTCTGCAAATGGTCCAGCATGAACATCACATACCTATTGATATGAAATGTGTGAAAGCACAATTAATGTCAATCTACATGTTCAAAAAAGTGAAGAAGTTGAATCCCCTCCATTACTTCAAATTACAATTGTGTGTGGGTTGAGAGGAGATTTTTATATAAAAACACATGAAGAAAATCAGCACATCAGGAAAGAGACTGGTTGGAATCTTTAACTGTCATGTAACAGTTTGCAGGGAGTTTGGGGCGATCATTTAAAATCCATATACTATATACATCTCACCCGCAGCTTACAGGTTGCCTTCAGCTTTGGAAAGGATAAGTACAGCCTAATCAGAAATATGTTTAAGCAGATGTTTGCCTTTCACTTTGTCAGATGGAACCCTGCAAGTGTGCTTTGGAGTGCAGTCTCATCCTGCCCAGTAAAAGGATTCACTAGGCCTGTCTTATCCGGTCTGGGATTGGGACTGCTAAATGCTGATCTGGACATACCAATTTACTTTAAACTAGATAGTTTATTACTGCTAATCCTCCTCCTAGTTGTACCATTAAATTCAACCTGAACTCAGTTCATTATATTGTCTTGTTGTGGGAAGAGCAATTGAGTCTGGCATCACAGAATTAATTAATAAAAAGGCTGAGAAGCTAAGTATTCCCTCCTCAAAGCATAGTCCATTCTTCAATAAAGACCACTCTAAATAAAGACTGCTCTAAAACATTATTAATAGAAGTAGCATCCACATAGGTCTAAAGCAGCAAGAGGAGACAAATCAGGCACAAACTTTTTCTGACAAAGAGCATGTTAGGATTTAGACTCCAAAGCTATTTTCAGTGTGATGGTTGGGCCTGAGACCACATTACTGAATCAGAGACAGCATTTCTGAGTATGTGAAGACCACCCACCTTACTACAGAAAAGCACAACCAGCCTTCAACAACCTTATACTAAATCACAGGTCAACCATAAACTGAAGCTTGGCACCTCTTGTTATTTGAGCAAAATGGTAAATACACTTATTTAAAAAGAATAGAAAATATTTTGTGAGATAGAAGAGAATCTGGCAGATAACATCAATCCTGACATTGTTTAGGATCTGCTGAGATTACTGCACCAGCAACTGCTCCTGTCAAGCATGTAGATTGCACAAGCAAGTCCCTGGCCAGTTCACCATCCATCTAAATGTAATCAGCCTGCCAACCGGAAACAGCACATAATACACTCAGCAACAGTTGCCCCTATTATTATTCCTGTTTAGCACTGTCGCCACAAGCCACACTAGACCTCTTACTCAAACAAGAGCCTAACATTTACACAGAGATAGGGATTTTTTTTTTAAATTGCAACTCTTATAATCCCCAAACTAGCAGATCACAGGCCATGCCAAGTTGGGGGATTCTAGGACTTGTGGCTGCAAAATGTAACCTTTTCAATCTGTGCCTTCCAGTTTTTCTCCTGAATTTCCCATTCTTCGTTTGATATATGTTTGTAATACAGAGAAGACAGTCACTGGGAAATTAAAACTCACATATTCCACCTTTAAAAGGAACTTGACTAAAGGTAAACTTCACAAATCACAGATTTCTAGACGAATACAAGCTCCGCATAAGACCACAAGCCGTCCAACTGTACTGACAAACGAATGATTTCTAGAATAACAATATTTTGAGGGCACTAATTAACCAGCTTGCAGTCAAAAAGATCTTCCACCCTGCATCTTTGAGTGTACTGTAATAGATCCATTTGTGGGATGCACCTTTCATTTTAATTGTGCTTTCACAAGGAGCAACATGTTTTCAAGTGGCCTTGTATCCTATTTTGGATGCACACATTTGACTGTATTTAAATACTGCAGGCCACTGGTAGCAGGCTTCTGTACTAGGCATTGGCACAGTCACCCATAGTGGTGGAAGTACAGTTTTCCAAAAGTCATATCCATGTTGAACATGTGTGTTAGGTCAAGAATAATGGTGGGGAGGAAATTTTAAACACTTTTCTTTCTACAGGAGAAGGCTAGCCACATGTCTCTCTCAAACTCAAATGGCTATGACCTGGGTCTATTTTCAGTAACTATCAAGGCAGGAAGCATTTCTGTTTTACAGCTCCAAAGGACACTCTCTTTCTTAGTAAAGGATTTAAATGAGGGCTAAAAATCCAACCTGTTGCCTCCATTACAATCAGCAAGACGTTTCTGCTAGACAAAAGGCTGCTGTTCTATACCCACTTATCTGGGAGTAAATATAGGAAGGAAGGAACAGCAGCGTAGCCCTAAACAGACTGCGGATTGCAACCAAAAGATAAATCAGGAAAACCTAGTGTTTGCACCATACGAAAGGATGCCAGATGTCTATTATTTTAAAAGGATTATCCCAGTTATCCCAGACTATGCTTCTTTCTTTTCAGACATAACAGATCTCCAGAACGCTGGTGTAATCAGCATTCCAACCAAGTCAAGAACGACTTTCGTTTTTAATTTTGATTAAACCAGATTACACTTTGCTTTGACATTTCTTACTTCTCTTTTTAGTAAACCTGCAGGGGGGAAAAATGTACGTGGGGAATGAGGAGAATTAAAGAGATTGCTCATCGCTTACTACCTCCCCGCCAACACACACAATTACTGTTTCTTCACACGTTCCTCTCCAAAGGAAACCAGTTCGCGCCCCGCCGCCGCCGCCGCCGCCGCCGCCGCTGCTGCTGCTCGCTCGCTCTCTCTCTCACACACACAGCCCTTTAGATTTGAGGTGTGGTGGAGTCGCCCCTTCAAGGAAGCGCCTGTATCGCTCAGGGAAAAAGCTGCCCGGCTAACTTTACCTGTCCGTCGTTGTCGCTGCGGCTCCTCCTGTTGCCGCCGCCGCCTTTCCACAGGGTCCGTCTCCTTCCTGAGGCGGACCGTTGAGGAATTTGAGCCCCGCTCTGCTTCTCTTGAGAAGAGGCGGCAGCCAAGCTACATCCCCTCCCGCGTCCGCCTCTTCGCGCCCTGCCTCGCCCCGACTCTCCAGGCAGCTCGCAAGAGGCTCTCTCCGCTCCCCTCCACCTGCCTGGACAACGAAAGTCTTGGCGCAGCCCGCCAGGCAAAGTTTGCGCTACGAAGCGAAAACACGCCCGCTTTCCAGGGCTTGAGAACTGGGGCTAACCGAGGCTGTCGTTGCCGTCAGGACGCTTCTGTTTTCTTTCTCTCTTCCCTCTTAATCCGCTTGTCCAGGAAATGGGAGCCGCGTCCACCAGGGTCCTAATTACGGAGCTCTCTAGCCTCAGCTCACCGAGGCAGCCAATGACAGGGAAGCGGAGCAGAAGGCAGGGTGGGAAATAAGCAGCGGCGCGGCGGAGAGGGGAAGGTTAACCCTGCGCGGGGAAATGCTCTATTTTTCCCCTCAAGCCTTCCCTCGGCTGCCGCTTCTTGGATAGGGTTGTTCTGGCCCGTGACGCTTTGGGCGTCGCTGTATAATCTGGGGGTCCTTTGGAGGCCACAGTAAAAATATGCCGTTTCCGCATTCGGCTCGCTGTAAAAGAAGTCAAGGGTCTTTAAAAGAAAAAGACAAATATCCAAGCCCGCCACAGGCATGACGCTGTTGGGCTGAGGGGAACGGGCTTGGTATCTTGAAAATTATCTCCTCAGGCAGGTTCCCGGACGCTGGCCCACCGTCGCTGGTTATCTTATTTGTTAACAAAAATAAATATATTTGTTAACACAAAAATAAAATATAAATGAAAAAGCTGAGTACTTTATTTATTACTTTTTAAAAAGACTACGGCCATTTCTGTACTAGACTGTTATAGTGTTGTTCTTCCACTTTCAACATCCCATGGAATCCCGGGGTTTGCAGTTTAGGAAGGTTCCTCAAAGGCCCCTCCCTAAACTGCAAACCCCCGGATTCCATAGGATACTGAAAGTGGAATAATAGCACTGTGACAGTCCGGTAAGGAAATGTCCTATGTTCAGCAGTGCCCCTTTCCGTGGGCCATGGTGCTTTGGCAGATGGCTCCAAGCACGTGTGTGTGCATAGATGTCTTCAAGCCGCTTGTCAGTCCATGGTGACGCCATAAATTTCCTGGAGTTTTCTTAGGCAAGGAATACTCAGAGGTGTCTTTGCCAGTCTCTTCCCTACAGCACCTGACCTACCCAACTTGAAGAGTGGATTCCAGACCCATCTTTGCCTGAGGGGATGCGGAAGGGGGGCTTGTAACAAAGGCATTTAAAATAGTGGTCTTGAAGAGGGATTTGAAAAGAAATACAGATTTGAAAGAAAAAAGGCAGTTATCACAGACTTGTTCTGGGAAACAATTTTAAGCCTGACCATTTCTGCACTAGGCTGTTATAGTGCTATTACTCCACTTTCAACATCCTATGGAATCCTGGGGTTTGCAGTTTAGGGAAGGGTCTTTGTTGAAAGTGGAATAATAGCACTATAACAGCCTAGTGCAGAAATGGCCCCTGTTGTTGAAAGACAGGCACCTGAAAAATCACCAATAAAGAGAATCCACTAAAGAGGTGAAGAGCCTCTTGTATGTTTTAGCCATGAATTCCCATTGGTCCCACCCAGTATTTGATTATTTGAGTTGTCCTCCAAAGTATCTGGAAGGCCAGTGACTCTTCACCATTAGTTTTACTAATATGCAAGTATTCTTCCTATTTAATTTATATCGTGTCTTTCTGTCAGTACAGGACACCTACATATCACTAACAACCCATAGAAAGTTCTATAGTGTATTGCCAAATCAAAGATCAGAAGTTCATATTAGATCATATATTTAGACAGACATTTGTCAGCCTAAAATATGCCTGCATCACAGTGGGCAGTCCTGGGGCACAACTACTGCAGCAAAAGCCACATATAAGAAATGACTGAACACTCCTGGTAAACATATGTAGCTCTAAACAGAAAGTGTTGCAGTTCACCACAATCTCTCTTGACAGCTGATTCAACATTCAGATAGGTAGTAGACTGACTGATGCTGGAACAACTATAGCTTCCAAACATAAAGCAACTGCTTACCAACATGGATTAATCCAATACTTCACAGAATGCTGACCTCATTTACTTCAACAAGCTGTGCTAATGGCTCTGGACTCAGATTTGCCTTAGAAAGGGATTAGGGACACCCAGAAATACAACATAGCTTGACAGAACTTCCATATTCAGAGGCAGTGCACCTCTAAACAGCAATCACTGGGCAGTGAAGAAGAGACAAGGATTTTCCTTCTGTGCCCTCTTGTATACTTCCTCAAATGTCCAGCTAGGCACTGCTGGAAACATGAAGATGGACTAGGTGAACCACTGGTCTGGTTTAGCAGAGTTCTGCTTATATTCTTAAATAACAGAAGCACAGTGAAGACGGAGGATGACTTGAGAGACTGAAGTGCTAACTGTGCCCTTTAATCAATATAAACAACACAGAGGATACAGCAACAACATTCATAGCATTTCCAGTGTGTGTATACTGTCTTGGTCAGAGTAATCACTGGAAGTCCTCCCTGGATCCACTGGTTCATATTTGAAGAAAAATTAATTTACATATATTCTAATTTGTATTAATAAAAATTGCTGAGGAGTGAATATTTTAACATTCCTCAATGTTCATGGGCCTACTTCATGTGAAAGTCAATGTCTGAAGGTTATTTGAATCTTGAGGTGACTGGACAAGGATTTATTCCAAGCTTTACTATTTCAGATGGGGCCTAAACAGGGACATTATCACATTATAATAGTTAAAAGATGGACTTCTGATTTTGTACTCACATTTTTCTGATGTGTGTTTCTCATACAGTAATGATTCCTTTAAAGGCTGAAGAAAATAGGACAAACATTCCACATGTTTTCCTCAAAATGACTACTGCTGTCTGTGGACTACTTCACACACTCACCAAACCAATGACCACCACACCCATTGTGTTCAGGTCTTTTTTTGTCTCTGCAGATACAAAAGTTAGCCCCAGTAGCAGATTAAAACCTCTCCATCCATCCCAGCTGCCACTGCTGTGGCCTCTGCAGGACAGAATAGGCAGTATCTGCTGCGCTTAATTTTTGCGTCTTATTTAGATTGTAAGTCTGAGGGCAGGGATTTGTCAGATTAATGATTTGTTTGCCACCCTGGGAGCTTTTCTGGCTGAAGAGTGAGGTGTAAGTACTTCAAATAAATAATTAAATAAAATTTACCCTGTACAATTTGTTCTGTGAATATTAGCATACCTGTTCTTTGTTCCTGTTTTCTCTTTGTTTGCAAAATGTAGATGAGATTGTGCAAATTGATCTATAGATAATTTGTATATATATTCCTGCTGCAGAGGTGAAATGAAAGTCTGAAGCTGCACAGCACATATTATAGGAACATGCAATGTGAGAAGCATGAATCGTGGGAAGCTAGACGTTATAAAACAAGTAACAGAACTGAAAACGTTGCAATAGTTGGAGTGAATGAGCTAAAGTAGATAGGAACAGGACATTTTCAGTCTGATAATTACATAGTGTGTAATTACTCTGGAAATGAAAATCAAAGAATGAATGGGATAGCATTAACTGCAAGGAGCGATGCAAAAGCAGTCAGGAGATATAATGCAAAATACAATAAAACAATATCAATAAGACTTCAGGGAAAACTCATCAGTATAGCCTTAGTCCAAGTTTATCTCCAACTACAGAGCCAAAAGAGGAAGAAATTAAAAGATTCTATTCTGAAGTCCATTACGCATTACACATCAAAACAGGATATTTTGGTAATCATAGGCAATTGAAATAAAGTAGAAAACAGAGTAGAAGCAAACGTTGTTGGAGAATTTGGCCTAGCATCAAGAAATGAAGCAGGAGAGGGATTGACTGAATTTTGTGGGATGAACAGTTTGTCCATTGCAAACACGTTCTTCAGGTAACCAAAAAATGACTGCATACATGGACATCACCTGATGATCAATATGGAAATCAGATAGACCACATAACTGGAAGCGCAAGATGGAGAAGCTCCATTTTCTCTGCAAAAACAAGACCAGGAGTAGATTGTGGTTCAGACCATAAACTGCTAATGTATATAAAAAAATCAGAGTAAAGGTAAAAAAGATCATTACATCAATCATTGTGCCAAAGTACAAGCTGAAGAAAATAATTATAGAATTTAAAGATAATGTAAAAATAGATTTGCATTATTAAACTTAATTGCCGCAAGCAAAAGAACGCTGAATTGAAGTGAGGGGCATTATCAGGGAAGAATACAAAAAGACTATCTGCAGCCAAAAAGAAAGAAAATTCTCATTGAATGATAGATGGAACTCTTCAAACAATTAAGGACAGATGAGAAACAAAAGTAAAAGGTGACAGAAATAGGGTCAGAATGGTGAATGCACTATATGATCAAGGAAAAAAAAAACAAAAAAGAGAAACAATACACTGAAGAACTATACAAAAGAAATGAAAGGATGACAGATTCCTTCAAAGAAGAACATTAAGAAAACAAAAATAATACCCACGGATGACTTATATAACTTTAAAGTAGACAATGAAAACATTGATAAAGTTAAATATTTTCCATACCTTGGCCCTGTCATTAATCAGAATGGCGACTGCAGTCAAGAAATCAGAAGACTAGGACTTGGAAGGACATCTATAAAGGAACCAGATACTATCCTCTGCCAAACGATATATAAAAGGGTCTAAGAGCAAATTAAGCCTGCACTTGCCCTACAAGCTAAGATGACTAAACTGAGATTGTTGTACTTTTGACAAAACACAAAGACCCATGACTCCTTAGCAAAAACAGTAATGCTTGGTAAGATGGAAGGGAGTAAGAAAAGGAAACCACAATATAAGTGGATAAACTTAATCAAGGAAGCCATGACCTTGAGTTTGCAAGACCTGAGCACATCTGTTGGTAACAGGATGGCTTAGATGTATCCCACTCATAGGATCACTATAAATCAAAGTAAACTTGATGGCATTGTTACTGCCCTGGCTAGTCCGAGCTTTGGGGATATTAAAAGATATCCTCTTGATATCATAATTCGGCTTCACTTCTCTATTCCCCTCCACGTGCTTGCGAGGCCACCGGACAAGCACGTAAACAAGCTCAGCCGTTAATTGCCGTAATATTCCTGGACAATACAGGCAGGCCAGAAAATAGCTGACTCACTGCTTTAGGAGACCTCCAGGCAAGTACTCTAATTAGGTATGCATGCAACCTACAAAAGAGCCTCTGCCCCACGATGGCAGCTTGATGGGTTAACTATACAATACCCCAGTACTCTGCCTTTGCATACTGGCTACTCTATTGAGAACCACTACGATAACTCAATCATTCAGATTCTGACTTTTCGGAGGCTTTGTCTCCAACTCCAAATCTATTGTTTCCCTCCAAGTACGGCATGGCCTGCAGTCACATTCTCCTTATAAAAACCCTTGATTCCGAGACCTTCCTCGGATCGCTCCCGAGTTTCATCCCGCCTTGCTGCCGCTTTGCTTGGCGAGCCTCCCCTCAGCTCCACGTGCTGAGTTACATCACACCCCAGCTTCGCTCTCTATTTTTCCAGGCTTCAGGACAGGTGAAGTATCACCCAAACCAGCAACTCCTCTAAAAATCCCTCTGTACCACTCCAATCTTTATTTCCTTTAGTTATCTTGTGTGAATGTGTCGCATACACTGTTTTGCTTGTGTTTAATAAAACATCATTTATTGTTTGAACTTTTGTGTGCCCCTTGACTCGACCCGACCCCATAGACATAGGGTTCAAGATCTCGCTACGTTACCCTGCCTCTCGTAATGCTAAGCAGTGCTCTGAGCTAATTTTCCCCACCTTTAGTTGAGCACATTTTGGTGTCTCTCCCGGGACCCCCAGTACACAGGGTAACAGCATTTAACAACCAATTCCTGCCTCACAACAAACTGAATGGCATCAGCCTTTTCCAGCTTTATTAATCTATGGTACAATTCACATTTTGAGTGCATTGAACAAATGGATTGTCTAGATTGATTCATCCACTCCAATTCCTGTCCTACATTTTGGGCATCTTGGCCTGTATCTTTCACAAATATGTTCAAAAATACAGACTTGGTTCTGATTCACCCAACTGTTGTGTGTTATCCCCTTTGTTGTGGAACCCCATTATGTGTGTGTTCCTGTGCAGTTGTTCATGTCTACAGCAAAGAACTTTTCAAATAACGTCTGCCAAATAAACGACAAGCCAGAAGTACTGCTTGTAATTAAAAATTCCAGATCAGCTCTAATCATGCGTATCTTCCAGACACTATATAATCCCCTTAGCATTTTCGTGTTTTTCTGCCTCCCCCTTTTCTATTTGGAGACTCTTCCAAATGTTCGTGCATGTGTGTAGCCACAGCAACAAACACATGTACAAAAGAGTTATTTTAAAGGTATTAATACATTTAAAATGTATTTAAGAAAGACCTATTTTTAGAAATGAATTATAAGACAGGAAACATTCATAATGATATATGAGAAATAATAAATGTGTACAATAATAAGGCTGTGTGTGTGTGTGTGATTTAAAAATAAAGAAACAGCAATTTTAATAAATTTGTTCTGGATCCCAGAAGGATGGAGTTAATCACTGTACACACACACTCTGGCCCTTTCCACATGACGATGACATCCCAGCATAGGGATGCGAGAGGAGTGGGACTGCTATTATGCTTCTGCATAATGTCTTCACGGTCCTGACCTTCTCACATCTCTAGCCAGCATGATTGTGGGCTATATAATTGATGGGGAAGCACCATCAATGACCCCTGATTGTGTGAGCGGAAGGGCACTTTTCCTCCTCTACTGCAGCATGGGAAGAAGGCTGGCTGCAGTCCAGAAGGACAGAGCATGTCTCTCGCGTTCCCTTCCACAGGCAGCCGGTCATGTGCGGAGAGGAGTGTTGGGACATTCTCCCATCCAGGCAGAAGTGCTGCCAGGATTGTGACGGGACGACGTGCGAGAGCGTCATTGTGTGGAAAAGGCCACACACACACAAATTATTAACATCAATTGCAAGTGATTACAACTGCAATTAATTATTTATTAATTAACTCTTTACTAATTAATTACAAGTGATTATAAGTCTGGAATCCTGACTAGGAAGCTTGAGCATTTTAACTCAGAAAAGCCAGCCTCTCTCATTTGTCTGTGGGTTCTTTTATGCTATCCAATTATAGTTTTATGATTCCACTGTAACTGTCATGGCAAGATCATATGGAATCCTGGTATTGGTAGTTTAGGGAGGGGTACTGTATTTGCCGGCATATAAGACTCACTTTTTCCCCCAAAAAATACTGTTTGAAAATGGAGTGTATCTTTTATGCCACTGTGCAAATAGTATTGCTAGTGTATAAATGGGGTACGTCTTATACACGGGTGCATCTTATACGCCAGCAAATATGGTATTTAGAACTTTCAGCCAGAGAGCTCTGGAGCCTCTCTAAACTACAAACCCCAGGATTCCTTAGGATATTTCCATGGTAGCTAAAATGGAATATAGCACTTTAACTGCCTACTCATCTTGCGTAAATTATTCACTTATTTTAATCTAGAATTGTTTAAATTGTTTTCTGCCCAGAAATCTCACAGTAAAGGGCAAGTTACAGATATTTAAATAAATAAATGTCTCCTGAGACTTTTTGTTGTTGTCATTAGTAAATTTAATTGCATAACTGTTATACTACTTACAAGGCAGGTAAATAGGAAGTCCAGCAATGCTCTTTGGTAGCAGTGCTTCTGCTATTATTTAATGATATTTATGCCAGTAATTAAACATCAGAAAGTATAGGCACTGACGCCTTTTCTGCCAGTAGAACTCAAAAGTCCTGTATGTTTTGTCACAGATATTTCACCAGGGATTTGAAAGCCACAGCTCCTAATAAATAATTCCTCCCTTAATGCTGATCTGCAGTTTGGGTTCAGCTCATGGTTGGAAACTATACAGCATTAAGTTAGTTGCTTGCTCTTGTGGACTTTGCTCCATTTGTGTGTATTCTTGGTGTGATTACTATTCTTTACTCTTTCTATAGCTCTATTTTTTCAGCTCTATTCTATTTCATTATATTTTCTCATGCATTTCACACACAAAACCCAAAGTGGCATTCTGCCTGTTAATGAAACTTTGCTATAAATCTGAGATCAAACATTTTAGACTCACTTGTAGCAGAGCCCTTTATTACTCACTAATAAGGCATTACTACATTTTTATAGCTGCTGAATTAGGCATGCTTACACCCATTTAAATCAATGGCCTTAGGCAAACTCAGCTTTGTGTAGGATCAGATGGTTAATTCATTTTCATTCTTCCATACATTTTTTTGGAAAAACTCCTTTTAACATATCTTAGATACTTATTTGTGTTTTATTGTGTCAAGTGCTGCAAAATACAGAGACAAAGGAGGTTTCTCTATTGCTATTCCCTTTTATGTTGCCAAATTTTATCCCACTTGTCCAAAAAATCTGGATGGCTACAACTGAAAAAAAAGAGAAGAAATACAGAAAATGAGACTCTTGTCCAAATATTACCTTTAACATGTCAAACCTGCAAGCAATGTATAGTATTGACTAAACTCCCACGCAAGACCTTTTTGAGATAATTGTCTTCCCACTGTTTGGTCTACTCAGCTAAGGGTACCAGATGCAAAACTCAGGAGATCTGGGAGCAGACTTTGGCATTTCATGGTGTCAAAATCATACTCTCATTCTTCTAAAGATTTAAAGTAGGATGGAAAGAATCCTAGGTAAAAATCACAGCATACCTGTTCCATACCAGGTAGGGCAGGTACTCTCAGGCCCTGGACTGTTCCTACCACTCAGAGTTACTATTGGATCCTCTTGAACAGGAAGGCAGATAAGGCAGTCTCCTGTTCCAGTTAAGTTTTACCTGAATAGCACGGTCATCCTGAACCTTTGGTATATTCCTGCCTAGAGTGGCTGGTGCATCAGTTGCTGGAAGGGTTGCAAATCCACTCTCATTTTCATTGCTGTTCTCCTGCAGCTGCTCCAAGCTGTTCAGGACCTCTTCCAGTGCTGAAGCTCTGATGGGATAGGTTTGAGCACTGGGACAGCTCCTATATAGTTCAGAATGGCTACATGTAGAATGTTTGTAAAACCAAAATTTGGCCCACCATTCCATGGCAACAGATCCTCCAGCTGTTGCTGGTGCCTCTTGGTTCGTGCTATGGTTACAACTTCCTTTTTGGTCCTGGTTTCTCCCCTTTATTCTCATTCACTGATGCAACCCATCCCTAGCTTCTCCGTTCCAGGTCATCCCAGATCACTGTCTATAAATCAGTTCTGAAAAACAGAGACCTTGATATTTCTCAGTCCAGCTGCTTCAAAGTAAGATAAGAATGTTCATTTGAGAAAGCCACAGTTTAAGCTTCATTAAGATGTGACCTAATCTCCACAATCTGGATTGTACAACACTTCAGACAAAGGGCAGGAATGAACCATGTATGAGCCATACAAAAAGTAGGTGACTGCCCAGTACAAAGCCCTGTTCCATGATAGCAACTGGACCATAACTATTCAAACATGGAAGATTGCTAGTCCCCTTGATTTGTGGAAGAGTTCCTTCTTATATTGGGATCAGTTTGATTCAGGGAATAAAGTTAAAGAGTAATTGGCCTCAGTGCTATTGTTAGTCTTAACTCAAGTAGACACATTGAATCAATGGGACTTACCTATGTGTTGACTCATCTTTCAATAGATCTGTTCTAGTTCAGACTCACCAACAGGATTCAGGCCCATTATGTAATGTTGTTGTTGTTGCGTGTCTTCACATCATTTCTGACTTACAGCAAGCCTAAGGTGAACCTAACATGGCTTTTTCTTGGCAAGATTTGTTCAGAGAGTATTTTCTCTTGCCTTCCTCTAAGGCACATGTTTCAAACACAAGGCCTTCAGGCCGAATCTGGCCCACCAGGCCATTCCATGTGGCCCTTGCACTCTCCTGCAGCTGCGGCATCCCCTCACTTGGCAAGCCTGATCCCCGCGTTGCTGGCCCCCAGATGCTGGTTTTCTGAAGAGGGACCCAGCAGCCAGTACTTGCGATCTACTTCTACTTCTGACTGCTCCTCTGTCCAAGTCTCACTGTCAGAGTGTTGCGGCGGGTTACCATGGCAACGATCCGCATGGCTCGAAGAAGAGGGAAGGGGGAACAGAAAGAGGCACAGAAAGGGTCTAGGGGGTAGAATGAGGCACAGAGAGGGTCTGGGGAGCAGAAAGCGGCACACTTTGGATTACTAACCAATTCTATGTCATTTTACAGAAGCATAGGGACCACAAACTACAATCAAATAGCCCCCAAAAGTCCAAGAATGTACAAGGCCAGGCAATATTGCTTTATCAACTTCATATACCACAGATTGCATGTTAGATCAGAGCACAATTATTTGTTCTGCCTGTCTTAACTGGGACCAAAAAGTTAAAGAAAGACGAAGTTAATGTAATAAACAATGCTTAGTAATATTTACCTTATAATTAAAAAAATAACTTTCTGTTTTCAAAACTCATTTTTCAATAAATTGTACTATAGTTGTATACTTGAATATCTGCTTGCCGTTATTTTTTCCTAGACTTCTAGTTTCAGAGCTAGCTATTACTAAAACCAGTAATAATCGAATGCAGAAGCAGTCATTTAATATCATAAAAGAGTACATACATTTATATAGTCTTACAGATACAACCAGCCCTTTGAGGGCAATTATAATGCTGATGTGGCCCAAGACGAAATTGAGTTTGATACCCCTGCTCTAAGGTCATTTCCACATTACACTATTATAGGCCATTTCTGCACTAGCCTGTTTTAGCGCTATGATTCCACTTTCAACATCCTATGGAATCCTGGGGTTTGCAGTTTAGGGAGGGGCCAGTCGGTGATAATATAAAACTTTGAACTGGGGGTATCTGAAACTGAGTGGTGAATATATAGGGTGAATTCAGCCTGAACTTGGGCTTGGAAATAAGGCAGAAGTTGGATTTAAACATGCATTGTCTTTAGCCCCATTATGCAATAATTTTATCTATCTAATTTTGCAGTTCTCTTACTCCTATGGTTTGCTCCTTAGGGATCGGAGCTTGGAAACTTTACTCTTTTGCCAGTGACTTCCTGAATATCCCAGCCAGTATGGCCATCGGGCTAGGGGAATCTTGGAGTTGTTGCTGGGAAAAAAGAATAATGTTTCTATGACCTTTTGGGGATACAATGGGCCCTCGGTATCCACTTAGTCCCTTTTCCCACTGCATTTGCCATGCAAAAGGGCCCCTCGAGCATCATGCGAATATGAGGAGCGGTCCATACAGTGCTGGCAGGCACTGACCATGCACTTTTTCATTTTCAGCTGTGAGCCGAAAATGGTGCGCGATCGTGCATTGCTCCAGGGCCCTGCACGCATTTGCCTGGGAAACTCCCAGGCTGCACTGCGGAAGGAAGGGCTCTCGCGCGAGCAGGCAGCAGCTGTGGAGCTGAAGGAACCAGGACGTGAGAGCCCCTCGCTAGAGGCTGCTCGCGCGATCCCTGCACCCCAGCTCTGCTAAAAGGTGCATTGCAGAAAGAGCCTTAGTTCCAGGACTCCCATGGATGCCAAAATCTGTGGATGCTCAAGTCGCATCACGTACAATGGTATAGTAAAATGTTATTTCATATATAAAGTGGCAAAATCAAAGTTTGCTTTCGGGGATTTTTATTTTCTTTTATTTTTGCGAGGGAGGGAGAAAAATAGTTTCAAGCCATGGTTGGTTGAATCCATGGATACAGAATCTGCAGACATGGAGAGCCAACTGTATATCAGAATCAGAAATGTCTTTTTTATGGGTAGACTGGCAGGTTAGGGGATTTTAGTGGAAGAAAACATACATGAGCAGTTTACTTAGATTTTCATGCCCATTTCTCTACAAATCTAGGTTGAAGCAATGTCAAAGACCATTCCTCCCAAGAAAAATGCATCAACTGAGAGCAAGAATCTACAAGCCATAATGGGTGACACAACAACAATCCTCTATGGATTTAGAGGATGTTCTAAGAAGGAAAAGACCTTCTTTCCATCACAGCCCAAAAGCTGGATGGCTTAACTGGGTATTCTGCATGTGAGGAAAAAGAAGAAACATTTAGAGGCACAGGCAGGGTTCATGACATAATGCTCTGCATTCACCTCAAGCCACAACAGTTATCAAACAACTGACATTCATTCTTCCAAAATAGATGGAATACTACTCACAACACAATCCTCTTTGTAGTTTCTCTTGCCAACTGCTACATGAGGCCTTCACTCCTACCAATTTGTGCTGGCAAAATATTTAGTTTTCCCTTGTAAAAAAAAATTCCCTACGGCCTTGAATGCTATTTTAAAAAAAGGTGTGCCTCTGTTTTTCCTGCTCCATATGTCTTTGTTTGTAACTATCAAATACGCCCACTCATGTATGCCAGCAAGCATCAGTAGAATCTCAGCAGCGTTAATTAATATCATAAAATAATAATGCACAATATGTTACACCCACGTACTAAGAAAGTGCCTAGACAGATTACACAAAATGATGTGTGTAGAGTGCTTAGTTCTACAGAAATATTCATCAGCTCTTCACATGTGCCAAGTTTCAAGAACACTGTAGACTTAAAAAAAAAACTTTGCATGAGTCAGATTTGTGATAGCCCAAACATTAAAAATTTCCCTCTGAAGTAAGTGCTTTGCTCCATTTCAGCCCTAATCTGCTATGGAGGATATACTTATTATGTTGTGCTCTTAAACATAAGTTTGGAACAAGGTGCTTAGACAAACTACTATTTGCAGACAAAGCCAGACGGTTCTTAGAAGGAATTTATCTGTAAGTTTGGGTCAGGTATCATTCAATAAAAGAAGCTCATTGGGTCTAAGACAAATCTGGAAAAAGTTACAAAATACGTTACAGTTTGTTGTGATTTCTCAATTACTTGTTGATCCCTGCACCTTAGCCTTTGCCGTTTGGGGAGGCAAAAATATCCTGTGAAGTATCAGAAATTGCCAAAGCAATAAAATATATTTTGATTATATTTCACTGTTCCAGTGAAAACAGTTCACATATTTAGATGCAGGGCATCAGAACTGTTCACACAATAGTCAAGATGATAAAGTGATGTTACTGCCTTAAAGTGTGTGCATAAAGGGCAGTGATGATTGGTTGTATGATACAAACTGTCACTTGACAATTGTAGTTGTTCCTTTCATAAACATAGTCACTGAATCAATTTGGTTATGGGAGCGATGAAAGTGTATGTGTTAATGAGCCACAATCTATCTGCCAAGTGGAATTTCAGTGCAGTTGGCGATGATCATGTAATTGCTACAGCATGCATCCAGGTTCAAGCTCAACTGTTATACCAGTGGCAGCTGGTGGCTTCCATGTCAGTGGGGTAGGAAATCTGCTCCTGGTTTTAGTCCAAACTTCAAAAGACTACTTCAGCTTTGTGATTCAATTTGGGAGTATGGCTCAGCACATTGTACAACTCCTTTAAAGTATGGACTCAAATCTAAAGTGGATTCATCACCCAATGAAAATTAAATCCACCAGCCGCCAAACATAATGCTTCCAAAACAGAGTTGCTGTCTTGGAGTATATGTGGACTGATGGGAGTTCAGCTTTTCTGAAACAGTCAGGGTTTCATAAATCACTGTGAGTGTATACAGCAGCAGGTGTTTGTCTTACCTCTGACCATATCTGCCCCAGTAGATTTTTTTTAAAATTTTATTTTATTTACATTTTGCGTTTGTCCCAACAGGTGATCCAAGGCAACTCATATACAAATAAAAATCTGATGACACAAAGGTTAAAAAAAGAATTAAACTAACCATCATATTACAATATCCATAATATAAAATGGTATAACATAATTTAAAAGACATAACAGTAAAGATGAAAAACAAAGCAAATGCACGTCACTGAAAAACTCTAGCACATAATGAATGAATGAATGAATACCTGTTTAAATAAAAAAGGTTTTCACTGCCAGCCAAAGCAGAACAAAGAGGGGGCCAGCTGAGTTTCTTGTAGAAGGAAATTCCATAGCCCAGGAGCAGCCCCCAAGAAGACCCTCTCCTGTGTCCTCATCGGATGGGCCTGTGACAATAGTGGGATGAAGAGAAAGCCTTCCCTTGGCGGCCTCAAGACTTGAGCAGGCTTGTATAGGGACATATGGTTATTCAGAGAGTTTGAACCTTAGCCTAAATACCCTGAAGGCACCAGATCTCATCTGATCTTGGAAGCTAAACAGGGTCAGCCCTGGTTAGTATTTGATGGGAGGCCACTCATGAATGCCAGGGGCTGAAGGCTATATTTCAGAGGAAGGCACTGGCCAAACCATCTCAGGGTATTCCTTGTTAAGAAAACTTTATGAAATTCATGGGGTCGCCACAAGTCAACAGGTGACTTAAAGTCATATACATGTAACAGCTATATAGGGTTCAATATGTCATAATTAGCATTTTGAATCGTGCCCTGCAAATATTTGATCCATGCCATATGGAACCTTTCAAATACACTATGATTGAAAGCTGGGACAGGAGAACGTTATGGGAGGGGAGGCTTCCTGTCCCTGTATCTTAATGACTTGCTTGGAAGCCAATTTTCACATGCTCAATGGTACTTCTTTATTATTCCACAACTTGATCTATCCCCTGCTACTGAATTCTGACATTCAAAGACAGATTCCAAGGCTGAACGTTGGCTAAAATTAAGCCCTGTACTCTGAAGACTGTGCTCAACCTAACTATGGCCATTTCCACACTACACTATTATAGTGCTATTATTGCACTTTCAACACCCTGTGGAATCCTGGGGTTTGCAGTTTGGGGAGGAGCCTTTAGAATTCTCAGCCAGAGAGCTCTTGGGCCTCAGTAAACTACAAACCCCAGAATTCCACAGGATGTTGAAAGTGGAATAATAGCACTATAACAGTGTAATGTGGAAACGAGGGGGGAAGAACTTCTAGGTGCATTGGACTGCCTTCATCGCGTTACGGAGTGCTGTTCTTTATCTTCTACGCATGAGGACCCTGTCCAACTCGGACTGTCGCGCAGCGCCCCCTGGTGGTCTTAGCGCCTACAACAACGACCAGGTTCTGTTTTGAGCGGGGGCTTTTATTTTTACGCTCCGAGGAGATGGAAACACAACGCCCTTGCATGCTTGTCAGTGGGAAATAGAGGCGTCTGCTTTCAGTGAGAGCCTGGCTAGGGGGCTGTAGTTAGCAAGGGGAGAAGTCAGGGCGTTCTCCCTCAAAAGGAATGCTGCTCCCCATGGAATCTTCCTTCAGTTCCCAAATTTTAGTATTGCAGAGAAAAACTCTTGACAGCTGCTTTGTTGACATCCCATAGTTATCTGGGCCTGCCCCTTTTCTACGAATCCGAAACTGTATTTCTGCTACATGTCCAGCTGAATTTATTTTTTAGAAATTTGAGGACTGAAGGAAAATTTCATTGGGGAGCAAAAATTCTTATAGGAGGGCAATGCACCTGCCCCAGGGGCTACATCCCTGTTGTGCGTTGCATTTGGATTGAAGCAGCCAGACATTGAACCAGACTGGTGTTTGCTGCAACTTGACGTGTGTGTGTGTGACATACCTTCTTGTGCAAAACAGCTAGACTATGTACTAAATCATGCTCAACCTCCCCACTCCCTCAGCATTTCAGACAATCACGGTGAGCTTTGAAATGGCATCACAGAGTGTTTAATTTAGGGAAAGGAGAGAAGGGTTGGAGCTGATAGCAGCAGTGCTGAGGCAGATGAAGCTGATCAGCATTTTTTGGCTGGCCGTTTTTGCACTTAGAGGCACTCCTCTATTTGCTTTTCTAGCAATCAGAAATCAGGGAAGAGAAAAGGAAAACTCCATAGGCAGGAAAACAGGTCATGAGAACCTATTCTGGAAATGCCCCTCCCAGCTCACTTATGTGGGGGATCAATTGTGCAGCCATGCTTCCTGTCCGCATATCCTTTAAGAAAGATTTAGAACCTAGTAACTCCTTTTGCAACTAACTGGAGAAAAAGAGCATTTCCAAAATAATCACAGAATCATAGAGTTGGAAGAGGCCCTATAGGCCATTGAGTCCAACTCAGTACAGCAAATCCAGCTAGAGCACCTCCAGCAGGTAGCTGTACAGCTTCCTTTTGAAGATGTTCAAAAAAAGAGACCCCATCACCTCTCCAGGTAATTGGCTCCATTGTCGAACTGCTCTTACTGTCCAGAATCTCCTTCTAATGTCCAACTGAAATCTAGTCTCCTATAACTTCAGATCATTAGGCTTGGTCCTACTCTCTGGGGCAGCAGAGAACGGGCCTGCCCCCTCCTTTCTGTGACAGCTCTTGAGGTATTTAAAACACTGCAATATGTCAGCCCTCAGTCTTCTTTTCACCAGGCTCAACATGCCCAGCTCCCTCAACTTTTCCTCATATCTTTTGTTCTCCGTAACTGTTACCATCCTTGTCCTTCCCTGAACCTGCTCCAACTTGTCTACATCCTCCCTAAAATGAGGTGCCCGGAACTGAATACAGTATTATGGATGAGGCCCCACTAGTGCAAAATATTGTGGGACTATTACTTTGTTTGTCTTGGAAACTATAACAAGCTGAGATATTTTGCTGCAGCATCACACTGCTGGATCATGTTCAATTTTTGATCAATAACTTTTGTGTCTTTTTGTGCTAAAAGAAATTAACATGGCTCTTTGAATACACTTTTAAAAAGAGTGGCCCTCCAGATATTTTAGACTTTAAATATCAGAAGCCCTACTCAGCTTGACCAGAGGTATGAAATAACAGGAGTTGAAATGGAACACCTCTGAAAGGCCAAATGTCTCCCATCCTTGTTGTAGGTGAATAATAGATTTTTATTAGATTATAGGCTTCAACATCCTGTGGACTTCTGGGGTTTGTAGTTTACTGATGCCAAATTGCTTTCTGGCTGAGAAATACAGACGCCCCTTCTTAAACGGCAAACCCCAGGATTCCATAGGATGTTGAAAGTGGAATAATAGCACTATAAGGGTAGTGCGGAAAGGCCCATAATAGCGAGACAGTGAAAGCACTCTCAGTCCTCCAACGCCGGTAGTACGGGACTAGTAACAACGGGCAACAGAGGAGGTTTGTTGCCAAAATTTGCTCTGCCTCGCCTCAGCCGCCAAGGTGCAGTGACAAGCGGGCTCCGTTACTGGGCCGCTGCAAGCATTAACCCTCAGGCCCCTCCCTAAACTGCAAACCCCAGGATCCCACAGGATGTTGGAAGTGGAATAATAGCACTATAACAGTCTAGTGCGGAAATGGCCTCGGCCACAGACAACTGATTAATTCGCAATGCTAAGGGGAAGAACGCTTCGATATTCACTTTGCATGCACTTAAAGTTAAACGGCAACTTTAAAAAGACGAGTCGTTCCCGTGACACGAGAGCGGCCCGCGCCCGCGCCTTCGCTTCTCCTGCTCGGTATTCGCCCAGCTGCGTGGGACCCGGCGCCCGCCCAATCACAGCGCGGCGACAAGCCCGGCCGGTCCCCAATGTTTTCCTGCAGGCAGCCGTCGCCTCTGCCTCCTCGCAGGAGAGAACAGAAATGGCGCCGAAAGTAAGCAGGAAATCCCGTCTCTACCCAGGCGCCTAATTTTTTAGAATTTTTGAAAATAAGCCTATGCGGGTAACCGCCCTGGGCCCGGGTCCTCCTGCCGGCGAGCGACGCTCTAGGCTGCGTCCGTTTACTCGCTGCTCCTGGCGGCCTCCCTGGCCCGAGCTGGACTCGGGCGGGAGGGACGGCGGCGGCGGCGGCGGCGGCTCGGCGTGATCCCGTGTTCCTTCGCGGCTCCCGCAGCGCCCGGACAGCGCCGCAGGTATTGGACCCCCACCCACCCCTCCGCCTGCGCGGCCCCCCCACGCCGCGAGGTCCGACTGAACCTCCCCTGCCCCGGGGATCCCGGTCAACCCTGTGGTAGCGACCTGCGGCCACCTCCCCCGGCCTCCGCTCGATCCCGGTCCTCCTCCCGTCGCTCCGGACCCCCCCCCCCCAAGTGGAACCAGCCCGCCGGCAGACCTCTCCGCTTCTTGTCAGGGACCCATAAAAAAGAGAAGGGGGGGGGGATAAAAAATCTGACAGCCCCTTTAACTGATTTTCTTTAGCGTGAGCTTTCGTGGGTATCACTCCACTCCTTCAGAATGCAATACAGAGTGATATTAAAGTCTCGGATTATTAAGTACAGGCATCGCTCCACATTCGCTGGGTTTAGGGGCACAGGATCCCCGTGAAAATGAAAAAAACCGTGAATAACTCTAGGCCCTCCCAAACCATCTTTAACACACAAAAAAGTCTGATCACCGTATTCAGCCCACCTGGATGAGGCGTCAGGGCTCCTTCACAAGGCAGAAGCGGGTGGCTGGGTGGGCTTTCCTGCCACCTCCACTGCTGACCCACACCGTTTTTAATAGGGACTTACAAACCTCCTTTGCAGTTTCTCTGTCCCATGAGGCTTGCAGTCCCTATTAAAAATGGCATAGGGAGGCAGCAGAGGTGACAGCAAATAAGCCGTGAAGAATCAAATCCGCAAAAGTGAAACCCGCAAATGTGAAGGGCTGACTGTATGTTGATACAGTTGTGGGAGTGCAGTAGAATGTAATAGGATCCAGAAAGATGCAAGTCGTGTCCCTCACTCCAGTTAACCTTCTCTCTCAGTAGATTGATCTTCCCAAACTCCATTCTTAGGACACTAGCACCCCCCTCCATTCATTGTCCTGTATTTGTTCTGTCCCTTTATTCTAATTATTTGGCTGTTGATCTATGGTTCAGGATGTTTCTCCTCCACCCCCACTGCTCCGGGGACATAGATTTTCGTATGTTCTCACCTGCAGCCTCACAGGGATTGTCTTTAAGTACTCATCTTCATTGCTTTATCACCATGCTTTTTAATGGCATTTTCCCCATTGCTTCACCAATCAGTTGGTGTACAAAGTACACACACCGTCAGCCAGTGCCTAATTTCGTGCAAGTACTGATGAATCACCACCATCATTTGTGCTGCTAGCCTGTTCTCTGTGCTCTAACTCCCCATGGGTCTCACTCTGTTCCCCTAGCTATGGTAAATACATTTTCAGGATGGATCTTCTTTTCCAGACTAAACTCTGAGAATAGTGTCACCTCTAAGAGGCTATGAAAATGGAAGGGAGATCTCTTTCTTTCTTTGATATGTTCAGTCTGCTCAAGATAGAAATGTGTTTAAAATGTTCTTCATTTTTCTTTGTTCCAGTTCCTTAGCAGATTTCTACAGATAGAAGAGCTTTGCTTATTGTTTCAGATCTTGGATTGTTTTGTGAAAACCAACTTATATTCAGAAGTTTGCTGTTGATAGTATTGAGTAACATTCCAAAAGTTTCGGTTCAGAAGAACCTGGTCCAGTAGTTTCTGAATTGGCAAGGGGTTAATGGATCAGAGCTAAAGAGAATATTTTAAATATGTGAGTGCCAACATCAGGTTGTTTTTTAAAAGCCAGGTTTGTACATTGCTGGAAAGATGCTTTCAGTTCTTGAGTACTAACTTCTTAAATCATCATGGGATTTTTGCAGCCCTGGAGGTGGCACAGTTTCAGTGGTTTAAAGTGAGGGGCGGGATTAACTCCAGTTTAAGAGTCCTGAATTGAATTAGGTTAAAACAGTCCAATTTCTTCATTAGCTTTTTGTTTTGTTTTGTTAATAGAATGGTTAGAGACTGTTAATCTCTGACATGGTCCGTATACTCAATGACGTTTGGTTTTATATTGTGCAGTCCTATTAATACCAGCTACAGACATATCACAGCTAGAAAGATGATGGGCAAAGCTTGTAGGAATGAGTGCCCTTGTGTTAGAGCAGTGGTTCCCAAATGTTGGTTCTCCAGATGTTTTGGACATCAGCTCCCAGAATTCCTAATAGTTGGCCAAGCTGACTGGAGCTTCTGGGAGTTGAAATCCAAAACACTTGGAGGGCCAAAGTTTGGGAATCACTGTGTTAGAGGAATTATAATAGGAGCAAAGATCATTTAGAACCTGGTGTCCTCCAGATGGCTTGGGATGATGACATTTGTAGTGTGTGTGTGTGTGTGTGTGTGTGAGGAGATCAGGTTGAGGAAGGTAGTATTGAGAGAGCTTGATGAGAGCATGCAACAAAAAGATGAATGAAATAAAGAATAGCATGGTACTATAGTTGCCCTCTGATAATCAGGTTGGAAAAGAAAGAGATTTTCATTGAGCTTCAGTGAAAAATGCTTTTAATGGCAGCAACATGTTTTGGTCTATGTCTTTATATGTATTTTTCAAGTTTGAGGGCACTTGAATAGGCAAATAAAGATCTGTCTGCTTTTATCTATGTACAGTACTGCACATATTTTAGCCATTTTAACTTATAATACATATTTCATTAGCACTTTGGTATTTTTCTTTCTTTTTTTTTCCAACTGCTGGTTCTCTCCCTTGAATTTCAGAAATAGGTGAAGATGTCCATATAAAAAACACATGACAAGTATGTTGGTTTATTAGCAACTTTTCAGTTTAGTTGGTATGTCAGTGGTGTTTTCTCTGCCATTCAAGTGATTTCATTTGCAGTCTGGTATACAACAGCAAAATGCCACCAAGGCTACTTGAGTGTACAATCACCAGTATTAACAGCGTACTGTCACTAATAGGTATCCTAAGGTAGGAAAGCCAGGTGAAATACTATTAAATGGAACTGATGTCTTATATATTGCAGACAGTGACATTCGGGCGTTTGAAAAGGAGCACAACTTAGCGATCTCTTGATTGGGCATTGAGTTTATCTGGGCCAGTTTGTGTCAGAAAATCAATTGCATTTGAAAACAGGACTGTTATTTACTTTGGAACTAATTAATTACACCACACCTTTCCAGAACACCTAATCAAATGTAGTTTTTGGATGTTTAACAAGTAGAAATTCATCTTCTTGCATCAGAAAACTGATCCACAGCTGTTCCATGTTCACTCAGAAGCTTAGGTAGTCTGTGACAACTCATGAAGTCATTAAGAGACAGAAAAGCATACAGCCTTCTGGCACTTGTCTGACAGGTTAGGGACCAGAGCCCTGTCAGAAAAAGGAATTGGTTAAAAAGTGGAACCCATGTGCTGTACAGTAGGGAGCATGAAAGATTTATAGAGGCTCACTTGTTATCAACCACACCTGTACTGCTTGCAAAGTCTCTCAGCTGGCTTAGTACCTTTTCCCCCCTCAACTTGTTTTGCAAGCGGTGCACATGTGTGAGTGGTTTGAAGCAAGCCTCCACAGGCAAGAAGAACTGATGAAAGAATGGAGCACCCATTGAATTAATGAAACTTGTCCGTAACTTGGAAGTGTCAAAAGAGCAAAGTCATTTACAGGCTTCCTGTAAAAAAAAAAGTTTCCACCAAGTGTGACACACCGTGCAATCTTTTACACATTAATTCAGAAGTAAACCATATTAAATCCAGCAGAACTTAAAGATAAGCATGTAGCATTTCAGCTTTACAGTACAATTCCGTGGATATCTGTTCAAAAGTCAGTCTTCCTGAATTCAGTACAGTACAGCTTACTCCTATGAATAGGACTGTAGCCTTACATAGGTTTTGTTACTGTAGATTAGTGGTTCTTAACCTGGGGTCCAGGGACCCCTGAGGGGTCTGTGGAGCCCTCATAGGTGGTCCATGAAGCCCTGCTGTTGGATATCAACAGCAGCGGTAGCAACAGGGACGTGGCAGTAGGGGTGTGTGTGTGGATGGTGAAACTGCTCCCTTGTTTGCAAACGAGAGAGCAGTTTGGGCACATGCACACACCCCGTAATGCCACATACACACACACACACACACACACACACACACACACACACTGCTGTCATGTCCCTGATGAAAGAGACACAGTGGCAGGTGTGTGCGCACACCCAAACTATGACTCTGGAGACCGGGGTTTGAATTCCCACTCAGCCATGGAGACCCATTGGGTGACCTCAGGCAAGTCACAGAGAAAGGCAAAGGTGACATATCTTGCCAAGAAAACCCCCATGATAGGTTCACCTTCGGGTCTGCATAAGTCAGTTTTCAAAGAGGAGAGACATGATGGCTAGAAAGAACCTGCCTCTGTCAGCGGCACTTTGTTGTTGTATGCCTTCAAATCACTTCTGACTTACGGCAGCCCTAAAGTGAACCTATCACAGGTTGTTTTTTTTTTGCAATATTTGTTCAGAGGGTTTGCCTTCCTCTGAGGCTGAGACTGTGATTTGTACAAGGTCACCCAATGCTTGAGCCAGGATTTGAATCTGAGTTAAGTCTTGGGGGACCCTGGCAACAAATTATGTTTACAGGCATTCCCTGATTAAAAAAAAGAAAAGAAAAAAGGTTAAGAACCACTGCTGTAAATGAATAAGGTGAGTGAAACTTCTTTTTAACACTGCAAATGACACTTCTGCGTCTAGTGTGGGACACTTCCAAAAACACTTTTTGATAATTCTGATGGATGCACTGCAAAGGCCATGGGCTGAAAGCAGTAAATAAGGCCATTTCCACACTAGACTGTTATAGTGCTATTATTCCACTTCTAATATCCTATGGAATCTTAGGGTTTGCAGTTTAGGAAGAGCCCTTTGAGCTGCAAACTGTAAACCCCAGGATTCCATAGGATGTTGAAAGTGGAATAATAGCACTATAACAGTCTAGTGTGGAAATGGCCTAAGATTAGCTAACTTGTGTCAGTTACTGATTCAGTGTCTTTCTGTCAGAATAATATATTTATATTTGTATGCACAATGAGCCATGGGATCTGCTAGGGTTTGGTTCCAGGACCCCCCATGGATAAAATTAGTGGATGCTCAAGTGTGATTATGTACAATGGTGTAGTGAAATACCCCCCCACCCCCAATAAAATGGCAAGATCAAAGTTTGCCGTTTGGATTTTTTAAAAAAAATTTTTTTAAGCTGTGGTTGGTTGAATCCATGGATACAGAATCCACAGATATGGAGAGCCAACTGTTCGTGATGCCTAAAAAATTCAGTTTTTTACCAAATTTGTTTTGTGTAGATGTACTATGTTTTTTTGTTCTTCTTTTTTGTAAAAAATATATATAAATGTTACACAAATGAAAAATAATACAGAATGCGAAAGTGTTTTCATGATTATATGACTTTGGTAGATGTATTATGTTTGTACATAATTTTTGTTTCGAGGCTCAGGTTTACAAAGCGTCCGTATACCATATTTGCCGGTGTGTAAGATGCACTTCCCCCCCAAAAAAACAGCACTTCAAAATGGAGTGTGTCTTATAAGCTGAGATGTCTTATATGCCGGCAAATACCTCCCTTCTCCTATGCATTTTGCCCTTCTGTTTTGCATGGGGAGGGAACGGAGGTGGCTCCAGAGGGTGGAAAAGAAAAAGAAAGTTTGAGCAGCTTTCTCTCTCTTAGCTCCCATCTTTCCCTTCCTGTGCAAAATGGAAGGAAGAGGGAGGTGGGAGAATGCTCCCAGCACTTTCTTTTCCCTCTCTGGAGCTCCCTCTTTTCCTTTCCGATACATAAAGAAAGGGAAAGGGGAGGAAGGGAGAAGCCTAGATTGGGACCTCTTTTTGCCCCTTAGAGCTCCTCCTCCCTTTTTGCCCCAGAGCAGAGAACTCCCGTGAGGCAAAATGGAAGGGAAGGGGGGGGTGACAGAAGCCATGCAATTTTAAAAAATTAATTCCCCCTCCCCCCAAAAAAATTAAAAATGGTGTGTGTCTTATATGCTGGTGCATCTTATATGGCTGTAGGAGAGGCACTGGGAGTGGGTTTGTGGTGCTGAGAAATTGGGCTGCAATCTGTCCTGAGCTGGTAGAGGAGGAGGAGAAGGACCAGAGGCAGTATTTTAAAGGACTGCACGTCCTGATCAGAGCTGCTGAGAGGGATGGTTCCCCCAGAAAAGAAATACTTGAAGTGGTAGTGGTGAATTGGAGAAACTCATAAATAATTAAATTTGTGAAAGTTAAACCCACAAATGTGGAGGGTCAACTGTATAGCCTTCAGTTGTGTTCTGCTTGTTGGCCATGTAATTGTTTAAATCTCATTGGGCCAGCATTAGCGAACTCTGCTTTCAGTTTTTGGAGTTAGAATTAGTGAAGTGCATTACATAAGAGGGAAAAACCTGTGTACTCTAAAGTCACCAGATACCATCCGATTTTGGAAGTTAAGCAGAGTAAGCTCTGTTAGTACTTGGATGGTAGACTGCCAGTGACTATTAGGTGCTATAGGCTGTATTTCAGAAGAAGGAACTGAGAAAACCACCTCTGAGTATTCCTTGCCTGAGAAAACCCTGTGAAATTGAAGGCACATGTTCTTACACGTATTTTGTGGGGAGCAAATCAAGGGAACTACAGTGGCTCCTCCACCTTTGAAGGGGTTTGGGATGCAGAACCTGCACAAAAGTGGAAAACCCACAAATAACCTCCCCACAATCCACCTCCTAATCCCCTGCCTTTTGCATACCAGGGCCAGATGCAAAGGAATGGGAGGGGGGAACTCTGGGGGAGAGAAGGAGGGTGCCTGTGTGCCCCCACCATTTCCTTGCGTTATGTCTGGGCACTTGCCTTCCTTCTCCGGGCCCAGGAAAATGCAAGGGAATGGGAGGAGGAGAATTGGGGAGATACTCATGTGATTCATGAATAACCAGATTTGCAAAGATCAAACCTGTGAATGTGGAAGGGAGACCATATATAGTTAGCAGTGTCAAAGACATATTTGAAGTCTTCAGTAAAGGCCAGCAGTGTTAGTTCAACTTGTGTTTAACCCTTGGGAACTTCAGCAGATAGGAATCAGCTGTTGCAAGGCACAGAAGAGGGGGAAAATGGTGGGTTTTTTTTTGCAGCCATAAGAAGTTAAGATAAACATCATAAATGAGAACAGTTTTAATCTCACTGCTTTAGATCAACTGCTTGTAAGATATATGTTGTGTTATAAAAAGAGGACTGGTTTGTATATTAGAAACAAGACTGCCAGGTTGTTCTGAAGAGAATCTCTCAAAATGAAAATGGCCAAATTTCCCACTGCAGATGGGAAAGATTTCTTCTTAATCTAGTAGTGAGAGGTTAGCCTTGGAACATGTGGTTTAAAACTTTTGTGCAAACTTGATTGCGTTATCTGTTACATTGTTCAGTGTTTCAACCATATATCTATTTTATCTGTCTTTGGATTGCTTCTTCCTGGCTACAGCCATGTTGTTTGCCATTGTGCTGAAGGAGTTGATTGCATATTTCAAAACTATACCATTGTAGACAGGTGTGCAAAAACCTGTCATTAAGTTGTACTGCTTGGTTTTTAAGTAATTTCCCATTTACGTCAGCATCTGCTCGATATGGTTTTAATCTTTGTGCATTAGTAAGGTTTTTCTGCCTATGATTTCTTAGACAGAAAAATTTCAAAGATGCTTATGAAATCTTCGGAGTTTGGAGTTTCCTGTCTTTATGCTGCTTTCCAACTCTACTGAATCAAATATATTCCATATTATACAGATATGAGTAGTTAATTGACAAAATTATTTACTTAGTTAAAGAAAAAGGAAGATATCCCAAGAAAGAAATATTATAAAAAAAATGTGGAGTGCTTAAACTGGATAGTATGGACTTTTTTGGAGGCAGAGTTTATCCTGTATAAGTAAAGAAAGGGAACAAGCTTCAAGGGCAAGGTCTGCAACGTCTGTTGTCTAAGACCTGATATGAATGTGATGCTGGCTACCTGCAAATGATGGTTTGCAGATTGGCAGCCTGACTTGTAAATGTGTGCTCCCTTCATCCCTTCTTTGTGTGCAGATTTTCCTCTCTTTTCAAAACGAACAGTGATTTTTCATATCAGTTGTGGTTTCGTTGTAAACCATAGATTATTGGCACAATTTGAAGTTGATTTGCAAACCGTAGTTAAGAGAACATAGATTTTGTTAGTGCAGTGTAGCATAGCAGCACAGTTAATACTGAGAAAGGAAAGAAGACATTACTGTGGAGGGAGTGCATATTCCTGATTTGCAGTCAACATTTTGTGTTACCCTTGCACCAGACAAAAGTACTTGAAGACATGATCAAGCACATCTTAAATGCACAGGGAGTTCTTAATGTTAGTTACATAGTTGGTACCAACCAAAAAACATAATCACTGTTATCTGTAAATTCTGTAATAGTAACCTCTGCTTGAGGATGCTGCCTTGACTTAAGATTTGTTTGGCTGTATGTTACTGCTAGACTTCCCCCTCCTAATGCAGCGTAGACAGCTTTCTGACTCTTAATATACGATTCTGAAACTCCTTGGAATTTTAAACCAAAATGTATTTTTGATACCTTTGGTTATCTTTCAATTATTGTTCAACAGACGTGAACAGAAAGAACTGTTCAAAGAAGTCATTGATATTTTGTTTGAAATTTCTTTAATATGTCACAGTTCCATGTCTTCCTCTTCCATGTTAGATTAACATGAACCCATACTCAGTGTGTTTATGTACACATTGCCATTGTGAAGTATTCTGAGTCACATTCAGGGTATAATTTGAAAGGCTTTCTGTCAAATACCTAGTGATGTTTATTGTATATTAATTGGTTACAGAATGTTTGGCACTTCAGACCTGTACAAAGGAACTGTAATTCATAGCCAAGCTGGAGACAGCAGGAAAAACAGCCAACAGAAACATGGAAGACAGGTGAGCTTCAAGAAGTTTGACATGCAGTATTATTCCTATTGAAAGTCCTGGAAGCTACAGTTTAGTTTACTTTCCATTGTAAAGGTGTTAATACCAGTCACTTTCACTGAGAATAATAAGAGTTTTCAGCCACAGCAAAGGAGTACAGTCAGCCCTCCACATTTGCAGGTTTGACTTTCATGGACTTGATTATTTGTGAGTTTGTCCAATCCCTGCCCCTCTCATCTCAAGCACTTTTTTTCCTGGGGAACTTTCCCTCTCAGAAGCTCCAATCAGGCTGTTCAACATTTAAAACTTGCCTCTGGTCCTCCTCTTCCATCAGCCACTGCCTGGCTACCCAAGGACACAGTCCGATTTTCAGCACCACAAATCCTCTCCAAAAGCCACCACCCCACAACCCATTCCCTCTCCTTTCCCTGATCTTGTTTGGACCCTGGGTGCCTATTCTCCGCACCATCCCTCAGCCCCCTTCTCACAGACACACATGCATTTTGATATTTGCAATATCTCCACTTTTGTAATGGTCCTGTGCCCTTGACCCTAGTGAATATGGAGGGCCAACTGTATTAAAAATTGATACGCAATTTTCTGGAATCCACAGTATTAGACAGTTTCAAAACTATGATTGATAAACAGCTAAATGATCTGAAGATTCTCTTCAGACCTCAAATGTTTTGTTATCTCTTCAAGATGGCTGTGTTGCCCTATCTTTAATATCTCACCCTACTAATTCACTTGCTTGTTGCTCATTTGTTTCATTGCTGACCAAATCCCACACCAGTCTGCTGTGTATTTCTAATCTCTCAGATATAATTGACATGCTTTTCGGTTTGTGGCTTTCAAATCAACTTCTCTGCCAAAGAATCTCTGGAAAGGATTCTGGAGAGCTTTGCAGGGTAGAGTCTTAATTCATAAGTTACACTGGAGAAGTCTCATAGTCTTCACATTTACTGCATGTACGTTAAGAGTGTGTTCTAAAAGACATGCAGATATGTCTGAAGGTGTATGTTGCATTGTACAATGTTACCAAATCTACTTCAGCATTTCAGATTGGGTTGCATGCTTGACACTAATAGATCTGAGTGGTCATGCCTTTTGATTCAAGGGTACTGGCTGCCGAGATTGCTTCTACAGAAATTATGTGGAGTATGGGATGTGACCAGTCTCTGAAAAGTATTGAGCTACAGCTACATTTTTCTCAGTTTTGCTCACAGAGTATTTCCATCTGTGCACACAAGTAAAGAAAACCGTGAATCAGGCTGTAATAGAACAATTCTATGCATGTCTATGAGAAATAAGACCTGTTGAGTTCTGGTTAACTTATGCACAAGGAAGTTCGCACAGGATTGCCTCCTATATCACTAAATAGCTAACCAACTACCTTTTTTAGGGCTTAAATGTGTTTTAAAATTGAAATCTTGGATTCTGTCACAAATCTGCCTCAAATCAACACAAGAAAAATGCTTTTAAACTTGTTTATATACTCTTTCACCCATTTAAGCAGCCAGATATGGCCAGGTAATTGTAATGTTTATTAGCAGGTATGTTTATTAAATTGTTATGTTTATGAGGAATAAAGAAGACAGCAAATTAATTACAGAAAGTGTTCATTTTATATTTCATAGTAGTTAACTGAATTTTGAACCATTTTGATTGCCCCTTTTAAAAACAGTGTTCAAATAAAAATAAATGTGAACAATATCCAGGGAACCTAACAGTTGTAGGCTTTTATTCCCAAACTCCAGTGATAGCCCAAGTAAGTAAAAAACCCTGTGATTTTTAGTCAGTGCCCAAATGGCTATTAAAGGGTGTCTGTTCCTAACCAATATGAGTGAATGCTTACCCCTGCAGGAGAAGGGACCAAGGGGTGTTCGTATCCAACTTTCTTGGTGGATGATATCATAGCACAGTAACCATTTTTTTTAAAAAAAGGCTTCTCATTCTTTCCTTCAGGGTTTTTTTTTTAAATCAAATGATTAGTATCTCACCCCAGCATAAAAGTTAATCTGCATGTTAATCTTTCTTTGTATTTTTGATTTTCCGTGTGGAGGAGGGAAAACCACAGTCCAGACCACTGTAAAATATAAAGGTGACATTTCTCTAAATCTCAGGCTGTATTTCTGCTCCTTTTTTTCACCAAGATAAACTTTTATGCATGATGGTGCAGATTTTTGATCTGAAACCCTGAAGAAAATAATTATGATTTTAAAAAGTTGCTAGTTTTGGGGGTTGCAGTCTTTTGAATACCAAATGTTGCATCTTCATTCTGTTTCTCTTCATTCTGTCATCAGGTGAAAGATGACATGGTTCCTATGAAGGTGTAGGTGTCTTCTTGACGTCCTGGTTACCATGACACCCAGCAGAGGGCTGTGGGGAAAGAAGTGGGAATTCCTCCCTTCCCCATAAAAACTGCTAACAGCCATGGCTGGGTAAGGTTTAAACAAGGTATGAAAATTCCAGAAATTTTATTGTCCCTTCTCATGTTTTACCTCTGAAATCCCACCATACAGCCTGATGAAGAAATCCTCTTTAAAAAGTTCTAAACAGACCAGGCAATTAAGTTGTCCAAGAATAGTCAAATCATTCTTTTAGTCACCATCTGTTGCCCTTTCATTGTTTTTCTCAACATTCATGGAATGTGAGCAGCCCTCTGTTTAAAAATAAGTTCCCTCTTTGGCACTCTGTTGCTGCTCACCTAGTCTGCTTTTCCTTGCTTCCCCCCACAGTTGAATTTTGAAACATCTGCAAACTTTTGGTGAAAGGAGATGGCCTGTGTTTTATTCATCAAGCTTCAAAATACTGTTTCCCCTCCTTGCATTCTAGGAAGTGTCCAGTGTGTTGACATTATGGGGACTTGTTGTAGCTGTCCATGCAAAGACAGAATTCCAGACAACCACCCCACCAAATTTAAGGTAACTTGCATGAATTCATCTTACATAAAATATTTCACTAGCATTAGAATGAATGAAGGCACACAAACAAGTGCCATCAAGGCATTAAAGTAGCTTGAAACCATCCTTGAGCTGACATTTGCTGCCCCTTAAGTTTGCCAACAGTTCTGCTTTCCGTTTTTCTTTGATGTAATGGTAATATATTGGCCCTGTGATTCAGCAACTCTGTGAGAGAGGAGGCTTTGTTTTGTCTCATGAAATGACAAGCAAAGAATGCCTTGCTGGTTAATGAAACCCCTCCCCAACTTAATATCCTCCCTGATAAAAAGTCCCAAACAACGTGAAAGCTTGCTCACTATTTTGTGACAATTTAGTGGATTTATTAAAGATATTGTATGACGGTTTGGAGTTTCTCACGGTGTAATCTGCTCAGTTTTGATCACAGTTGTAGCAAAAAAAATATTGTTTAAAAGATGCCACAAGATACTTTGTTATTCTTGCTGCAACAAACTATCACAGCTGCTTTCCTTGAAAATTATTACAATAGATGGTTTTACCTCTTAGGTGGTTCATGTAATGTGGGGCAGTGAGTCTTAAGTAACTTTGCAGCATGCCTTTTTCCAAAATACAACTAAGACATTAAAAGAAAGCTCATGTGCCAAAAGTCTTTACTGCTCATAAAAGTGACCTGGGATCTTTTCATGTACTGGACTTGCATTGTCAAGTTATATTACACTGATAAATTCTCCCGGCAGTTAAAGAGATCCTTTAAAGGATTTCACCTTTTTACAAGACCAAAAGGGATATTGTGTCAAGAAAGGATGGCTGAACCTGTGTACTTTCTAAACAAACACAATTTGCCAGCACATGATTTTATACAGTATCTGCTCTGCCTGCTAATATGCTATTTGGCATAATGCCTGGAGCTTCAGACGGTGGGTTTTGCTATTCCTACAGGTGACAAATGTTGATGATGAGGGCAATGAGCTGGGCTCAGGGATTATGGAGTTGACACAGAGGGAGCTTGTTTTGCACACGCACAAACGTGATGCTGTTCGGTGGCCATACCTTTGCTTACGCCGATATGGTTATGATTCCAACCTCTTCTCCTTTGAGAGTGGACGCCGCTGCCTGACTGGACAAGGTATGTTGATTTCTGACCAGTGACGATGACTTCAAAGTATTCTAACTGCAGAAGGTTCTGATATTAGGATAACAACTTTTTTTCCGCACTATGGCATGTAGCAAACGTGCTTCTTGTGTAGAAATAGAAACAGTACTGTTCTAGAACAGAATGACATACAGGATAAACTTGTATTCCTGATTTCAGGTAAATGTTAATATTAGGTTATAAGAAGAGCTGTGCTGGCTAGGCCAAAGCAGGCTTCTGATCCAGCATTTTGTCAGCACGGTAGCTGGCCAAATGCCTATGGGAATCCCACAAGTAGGATATGCATGCAACAGCATGCTTACAGTTGTATTCCACAGCAACTGGTATTCAGAGACAATGCTGATACTGAACTTCACGTATAGCCATCATGACATAGTAGCATTTGATAGCCTTTTCTTTCAAATTTGGATATTTGTGGCTGTGTTAAATCTAAGGGCATTGAGATCTCTGATGTGTTAAACTGTGAAATCACTCATCTTTCAGATGTTCTGGTAGTCTGATAGCAGGTGTAAGATCACTTTTTGAATATGCCTTCTTTCACTAATGAATTGTATCAAATTTTTAAGTTCAGCACATCTTGGATAGATGAGGCAGCCCAGTTTTGGCATTAAAAAGTTACCATGTCATAAGAGGCTAAAAGTTTTCTTGCTAGATCAGATTAAAAAAAAATCTAACACAAGGGTACAGAATATGTAGTATAGATGTTGTTGGGCTGTAGCTCCCAACAGCTCTAGCCACTGTAGATAGTTATGGGAGATTATGGGAGTTGCAATCTTATAACACTTAAAGGTGCATGTGTTCTCCAGTGTTATTGCACATTGTGTCCATTAGTGATCAGCCAGATGTTCCTGCAAAGCTAATGAAATATACTTCAGTAAATCATGCCTTGTTATCTTCAGCATTTGGTTTCCAGACGCATAGTGCCTTCTGAACATGGAGTTCTATTTTTAGCTGTTATAGCTTATAGCTAGCAATAGATACATCCTCCATGAATTTCTTTAATCTTTTGTTATAGTCCTGCTCTTTTGTGCAGAGTGAAAGCTTTCATTGTCACTTTAGAGCAAACCAGTTCTACCGTATGTATTAACTTTGTGAATGACAGTTTGTTTTAATCAATGTTAGTAAGAAAACCAGAAGTAGTAGAATAATGAATAGTAGAAAATAATGGTCAGAATATTCCCTGTCACAGAACATAATCCCACCCCTTATCTACCTTGATATGACTATCCATATAGCCTAAGAACCGTGAGCAAAGATCTGTTGAGGTATCCTTTACATACAGTATTCTGTATCACACATGGATAAATGCAGTTCAAATAACCATGATCTGCCAGTCATCTTTAAATGTTTAGTTTCAGTTTCTGTTTTACAAAGAGCTGGCAGTTTATGGTAGGTATCTTTACGTTAGTATCCTTCTAGCGCAGTGTCATGTTTTATATAGGGAAGGGAAGAGAAAACAAGAAATCATGCAGGTTTGTGTGTGCATTTCTTGCTGCCTCACATTTGAAAGGCATTGCTTTCTCAAACAGAGCACCAATCTCTCCCAGCAATTTCTATCTGCATGATCTGGGTGCAAAAATTAATCCCAAAAGAAAAACTAATAATAACTAGGGCCTCCCAGTTTAAAGCAGTGGAAGCTAGACAGGTAGGTTTTGTAACAAGTTGGCTATATGCCCGCTGTTTTCTTGGTCTGCATAGGCTTCCATGAGTGTTGTTTTCACTCAGCTATCATTTCCCCTCTTTATTTCCCTTGTCTCCTTGTTGTATAAAGTTATTTTACGTGAATGGCCATTCCTTTTATACAAGGGAAGATAAGGTAGAAAGGGAGTGATGTGTGTGTGTGATCTGACTTTCAAAAAGAAAAAGAAAACATCGCCAAGAACAGTTTTCTTCAGAATAGCAACTGTTGTTGCCATGTTCTTCTTCTCGTTGCTATGGGGTTTTTGTGCGTACTTGGTGCGTGCCTGAGTCCGATTGGTTTGTTCACCGTCGTCAGGCAATTGATAGAAATACTTTCCTGGGTGGAGGGGTGGTGCTGCTGTTTTATCAAACTGATATATTGTCTCTCCCACTTAAATACCAGTTTCAGTTCATGTAAATCAGCAAAAAGATTGCTGTGATTCACGGGAGAGGATCAGGCCCTCAAATTTTGCTGACCAATAAGATGGGGAAGGGCCTGTTGTGTTCTTTGTGCCTTATCCCTACTGTGGTGGGCTTTCTCTGCCCGCATTTCTTACCCTGTCTTGCCTTGTAGAGTTATTGAACTACTGTGTATTTTAAAAGAGGCACCATATTTTACCAAGTAATACTAGTGATAACAACCTTATTAATTAAGACTTCTGTTTTCCCCTTCCTTCTTTCTCTGTTCTTTCTCCTCTTCCTTCCTTTTCTTCTGCTGTGGTTCCCTCTTTTTGACTGATATGTCAGGGATGAATGGATAAAGCTAGAGATGGAATTACTGAGGAAATCAAATTTGAATTATCTGTTCATAAATTGTTTAGGATGAAAAAGCCCCAGTAGCATGGCAGTTAATGGTAAAATGTTCCATTTGATCAATTAGCAATGATTGATTGTCCTCTGTTTGAGACAAGAGAATTTGCACTCTGTATATTTATATCACTGGATGTGCTTAAATGTGTTCAAGTATCTTATAAAATGTATTTTTCCTGACCTGAGTGATACATGAAACAAGTCAGACCTTCCTTTTCTGTTTGATTTGGTGGCCCTCTTCAGAAGAAAATATACCACAAAGTGGGGGGCAAAACCCAGGAAGTTTATTTTTCCTTTTCAAGTCTTAATTGGTCTGGGGCCAAGGATACGTCAGGGAGCACTGTCTTCTCCCAGAGGTACTAGTCTGATCCATTGAGTAGAAATATCAGGAGCACCTGCTTCAGTGGCCATTGTAGCACAGAGAAATTAGGCTACTGGTGAACTCCCTCACTAGATGCATCCTTTTAGACTAGGTAGGTGTATGACAAAAATGTGTCTGTTTTTAAAAGCTTTTGACGATTTTGATTATATTTTTGGTGCCAGTCTTACAATTGCATTCTGTCTTAATATTTTAATGGATTTACATGTAGTTTTATGTATCTTTATGTGGAAGCTACCTTTAGGGCTTGATGATACCTGCTGAACAGGGTACAAAATAGAAAACAAGCAAGCAAATGCATCCGCCAGTAGACCTCATAAGGCAAGATGCATTCTAAACCTCAGGCGTTTAGATCTTGATTTGCAGTTTAAGCTGTGTGTTACAAATGAACTCAGTTCATATCTCTCAAGCTGGTATTAAAACTGATCTTTCTGTTCTTTCCCCCAATACTCTTTTGGTATTTGTCTAGGAATTTTTGCATTCAAATGCTCGAGAGCAGAGGAAATTTTTAACCTGCTGCAGGACCTGATGCAATGTAACAGTATTAATGTGGTGGAGGAGCCTGTAGTCATAACAAGGAACAGTCATGCTGCTGAACTGGAACTGCCTCGGACACCCCAGACACCCAGTAGTAAGATTCTCCCACAATTTGGTGGGGGGCAAAGTCACATGTTAGCTAAAGCATTTATATATATATATATAGATAGATATATAAACATCTCAACTATGACTTATTCCACTAGGAACTGAACTATTTTGCAGGGTCATTATGTCCTGTTGTGGAACGCACACACCCGAGACTGGAAAGCCAGTCTGATTCTCCAGTATGCAACTTTGACACTGTAGTGCTGTGCAGCAGATTCACTTCTTGCATTGGGAGTTTTTTGATTCACTGTTACTGAAGCGGGACCACTTTTGGGCCCAGTAGAAGTTGCTATGCCTGCCTAACTGATTTATCACCATGTTAACGGTTTATCTTCTTGCCTCTTTTGTTATAAAATCAGTTCAGTTTGTGTCCCATGTCGTACGTTTATTGTAAAGTGTTAAATTGTGTGCTCATATGATACCTTGTTTCCAAGGCAATTGTTTAAACAGCAGATCTCAGATATGTTCTATACAGACTTCTGTGTAATTTCATCTGGAGACCTCAAAGTTACTGTAGAAAGTATCCGTGAAAAAAATCAATGAAAATCAATAAGTTCTTAATGCATGTCTTGGGCACATCGTTTGTATTTTAGGCAGTTCAGCATTCCACCATCTGTCCTGATCTGTGAGATGTAACCTATCTCTTATAGTGAAGACCCTCTTTAGCTCTACTGAACAGAGACTCCACGCTTTCTTTGTAGATATATATGTAGTCTTATTTAAAGCCAGTTGTGGATTCTGGTAGTCATGGTCATCCTTTAATGCTAATGTCATGTTTCTCCAGCTCTAGGATATACAGTTCCAGGATTTCCTAATGGGTTCCATAGCTTCCCTGCAGAGGCTACAACCTGTCCTGCAGTCCGACATACCTCCATGGGCAGTTTAAGGCATTCTTCGCTGGGTGAGGATTCCACACATGCCCTCATTGTCCCTGATGATCAAGTAAGTTCTCCTTACAGTATGCAGAATATGTGTCCCAATGTCCCAGGAAAGAGGCACCTGTTTAGGGAAATAGGCACCTATTCCTTGTCACTGATACTGTTCTGTGTCCATGTAAATCTGTTAGATAAATCCATTAAGAGGGGAAGTTGCTTAGTGAAGTTTACTTTCTCTTTCTGTATAAATAATGACATTTTCATACTTGGTGATGGTGGTATGTTTATTTTTAAATTTACTGCAGGCATAAAACACCCAGTCCTTGCAAGCCTATCATTTAGATACTTTTAATCCAATTATTTTGCAATAGACACTGCAGGGTAGGTGGGTGGGGAAAGGCAATAAATACAGATTAAACTGTTCTTTAAAAAATAGATTTTAAAAAGTTCCTGTTTTTGCATGAGGTGTGTCATAAGACTGAAATGGAAAATGTGTTTTTTACTGTCTTGGTTTGTAAGAACTAAATTTAACTGGTATAGGCATCTATTATATAAAATATTTATATAGCTGTTTTTAGGGAAGAATCCTCCCAAGGCAGCTTGTAATTTATAAATGCATAATATGACAATATATCCTGAAAACCTATATTAAAAAAATAAAAACAGGAAAAAAACACTAAAATAAAAACAGCTGGCCAGGTAAAAACTCTAGAAGCCAATAAATAATTACAACTGAAACCACATAATATAACCAGCAACCTCATAAAATCTTATTAGGAGAAACAGTAGAAAGCAAATTAATATTTATAACTCGCTTAAAGGCCTGCAGGGCTGATGCCCGATATACTCCATTTGACACAGTGTTTCATAGACATAGAGCCCCCACTGTAGCACCCTCTTCCTCATGTTCCCCAGTCTAGTTACTGTTACAGACAAGTAAGTAAGTAGGGCTTCTGATGTGTATCTCAAGCTGTAGGCAGGCTGATACAGGCAAAGGTGGTGCTTAAGGTGACTAGGTTCCACCTTGTTTTAAGCTTTAAAAGTAAATAGCAGCACTTTAAATGGGGTCCAGAAACATCAGCAATCAATGCAGTGGGCATAATATAGTTGCTAAATGTTCCATCCTCCATATTCAGGCAGCTGCAGTTTGCACAAATTGATATTTTTGATCTGTCTTTAATGGAAATTCTGTATAGAATGCATTACAGCAGATCAGTAATCATAATGGACAACTAAAGAAAAGTCTATTCTCTCCAGATGAGGTTGCTATTGATAGATTGGTCTAAGCTCGTAAAAAGTATTCTCAGCCATCACTGCCACCTGAGCTGCTCCAGTCAATACTGAATCAAGGAGAACTCACAGACTTCTAAAACTGATTCATATAACACAGGCCCTTTCCGCACGATGTTGTTGTTTCGTTTCTGCCACAGGATGGCAGCGGTCGGCAGGTCACACTTCCGCATGATGTTGTTGCCTTCCCACTGCCATCCTGTCGTGGAGCATTGCTCTTGCGCAGTTTTTGCAAAACGGAAAAAATCCATTTCGTGTCTGCGGTCGTGCGGCACTCTGGCCATGCGAAAGCTGCGGAAGCGCGTTGGCGACGCTTTCTTACGTAGTGCAGCAATGGAAAAAGCCCGGCTGTGCTGCGCTGCGGAAGGAAGACGCGGCGCCATTGCGTTTGCTTCCGCACGGACCGAGCAGGTGCAGAGGGAAGTGTTGTTGACGCGCTCCCTTCTGGACCCAGGACTGCAGTGAGGGAACATGGAAGAGTGTCGTCATGTGGAAATGGCCACAATCCTGTGAATGCCTACTTAGAATTATGTCTCCCTGTTTTCAGTGGGTGCTTACTCTCTAATGTGTTTAGGATTTCAGCTTTATGCTCAGGTCAAGTCTCACTTTACCTTGGGAAACAGAATCATTTACTTACAGCTCAGCATAAGGTAAGTTGTTTCAGAAATGTCCCATGCCATCATATGTTTTCCTCATCTATTGGATCCCATAGTTGCAAGTCCCTCTGAATGCAGACTCTTCCTTCACTGTATCAACAACCCAAGTTTATACCTTGATCCTTTAACCTATTCTCATGAATGTGTTTCCTGAGCCCTGTTCTTTGTTCCCCTCCTCACCACCCTCCAATTTTTCTTCTGTCCTTGCAGTCCCACACATATGTGAACACAGCTGGTGGTGAGGAGGAGATGAGGGGTCACCACTGCGTGCACTCCTTGCCTGAAGTCCATCCTCCTATTTCCCATCCTAACCATAGCTGCTCCCTAGAGGACCGGAATCCTCAGATATATCTACAGCCAGGAGAAGTGAAGTTTGTGTTGGGTCCTGCTCCTGGTTACAGGCACATGATGAAATGCGATGGCTTCTGTCGACCCCATTGGGAGTGCACAGGGCACATCTGCACCCATAACAACAACAATGAGTGCAAAGACGAGCGTCTCACCCCAAAGTGCGTGTATGAGAATATCAATGGCTTCCTGCCCTCTCGAGGTACCTTGCTTCGTCGGGGCAGTGGGTGCTTGAAAATGGCCCGAGAAGATCTGAATCCACCCAGCTGCTCTCATCGTCGGACCACCCTGCTGCACTATGAGAACCTGCCCTCGCTGCCACCTGTGTGGGAGTGCCAACCGCTGAGACAAGACCAGGATGAGGAGGACTCTGGAGATGCAATGACGCCTTCGCCCAATGGTTTTCCTGAGCCTGAGGAGGAGGACCCTTTGCGAAACTACATGAATTCAGAAAGTGCTGCACTTCATGGAGGCCGGCTTCATCAGGGGGGTTGCTTACAACGACGTCGCAGCTGCACACCTAGTGTCTTCAATTTTGACTTCCGCCGGCCCTGTTTGGAGCAGCCAAGGCAGCTCAACTATATCCAGGTGGAACTGGAGGATGACCCTCACAAAGGGTGCCAAAGCACACCAGTCTCCCGTGCCCCGCGTTCTGCTGTCCACCCAGCCCGCAGGACGGATTCCTACGCAGTCATTGACCTGAAAAAGACAGCAGCCATGTCCAGCTTGCAGAGGGCACTGCCTAGGGATGATGGGACTTCTAGGAAAACACGGCATAACAGCACTGACCTCCCGCTGTAAGAGGGATGCCAAACCCAAGCACCACATTGTGGCTTTTGTTCCTGCTCTTCAGCTAATCATGTTGCATAACTGAGACCTTTCCATTGTGCTCTGTGTTTCTGAGTGTGACTCACTTGGATAGCTCCATAAGGTTAACTTGAGAAATGTAGCCTCTCTGTGCCTCTTCCCATTTCCACCCTGCCCCCATTTCTTCTGCCATGTAGGGTTTTGAAGTCTTGCCAAGTGTATGAAAACTTGACTTTACTCTTTAACCGGAAGGGTAACATTGCTGTTGCTACCTGTTCTTTTCCTTCTTTTTCTTGGTATAGGAATCATGTTTGGAAATCCTTCTTTCTCCCATTTTTGTGGGAACCTTTTTAAGATCTTAGTGATAGGATGTGGTGGGTTTGAAAAAAAGATCAAAAAATTACAAGAGAATGAGCAAAAACTATCCAAAACCTCAGCAGTACAGGTAGAACTTGATGGCTAGAAAGTGCTTTGTTTACCCTAGTTTGTTCACGAAAGTATACTAAGAGATATTTATTTTCAAAATATTTATTTATTTATTTATTTATTTATTGATGTGTTTGTTTGTTGGTCAGGATGCCACCTCTATTTTATTTATTTACTTTTATGTCTCAGAGTTAAAGTGCCAAGCAAAAGTAAAGTATAAGTGCTTTGCTGTGTTTTCTTCTTTCTGTGAGAGGGGAGGTAATGAGCATACAGTGCTGGCTTACCTCCAGTTGCTTTAATAGTGTTTATTAAAGGGCTGTCAGTGAGGAGGGGAAATCAATCTAGCACAAATCCATTGCAGCTGGGAAGTGAATGTAAGAATGGTCCTGGTCCCATGAAACCACAGAGATCATTCCGCATGTAGACAAGCCCAATTTCCTTGTTCACATTTCCATTTCTTAGTTTTCCCTTTCACTCTGTCTTTGCAGCAAAAAGAACTGTGGACCTGTATATCACCAACCCCCTAGAAAAAGCCTCTGATAGATCTTCCAATTGCTGCTGCTGCTTTTCTGCTTGTCTGGTAGAGTCTTTGTGAGAAGCCAGCCTTTTGATAGTATCAGTGCTAGGAAGAGATGTAAATACAAATGTGGTTTGCTGCTTTGCTGGTGTCATTTGGAGCGTCTCTCCCTCAGCCTTGCTTTATTGTGTCCTCAGTTTGTTCGATTGCATTAGTGGTTCTTGACCCCCTGTTTGTGAATTATGGGCTTGAAGACTCAACAGAGTCTTTTATATAACTTTGTTGACAAGTGCAGCTTTGTTTAACTGACGTTTCCAGAGCTGCTTTATAATGAAGATAACCCTGCAGTAAGGAATGTGCACGTGGCAGTTTCCCCTATTTTTTTCTTCTTCTCTCTCTCCACTTCCCCCTCATCTTTTTGCTGCTGCTATTTTGCCCCCAAAGTTAGCCCTTCCAAGAATAATCATTTACCTGCCTTCCTTGTTGTTGTTGTTATGTGCCATCAGGTCAGATACCAGCCAGCTATATGGCAACCGTGTGAATGGAGGTCTCTCATTACCTGACTTACAGATTATTTAAGATTGTCCTGTGAAGCTGTTCATCTCATGGACTTTGTTTTAGTGAAACCATTAGAAAAAACTCACAGGAGTGGGGATTAGGAGTTCCCCTAATAGCCTACTGTAATTCCTTTGGCCTCCTCCTAAGGACCATCAGAGCTTGATGGTCCTTCCTTGCTGATAGCGCACAAGTTATGAATACACTGCTATCCAGTGAAAGTTAGAGAGGTTTTGTCAAATTATATTTCTAGTTCTTCTCAGCATTCTCACTGTTTTTATGATTTTCATTATGATATTTATGTGTGGAAACACAAAGTTTAACTTTTAATTTATTTTACATTTCTAACTCAGACCATCCTGAAGACTTGAACAGTTGGCATGTATCCCAGGGTCATCCAGTGTAACCTTCTGCCATGAATTATCCCCAACAAATGGCGAACAAGCCTCTGTTTAGAAAGCTGAAGGAGAGGAGAGTCCAGCACCTTCCAAAGTAGCCTGGAACCACTGTCTGATAGCTCTTACTGTCAGGAAGTTCATTTTCATGTTTAATGGGAATCTCTTTATTGTAATTTAAGTCCATTGGTTGAGTCCACCCTCGGGAGCAGCAGAAAGCAAGCTTGCACACAGAAGAAATCCACGTGACAACTGTTCAGCTGTCTGTACATAGCTATCTTATCACCATGCAATCTTCTCCTAGGGCTTGTTTTTCACACTCTGCCTTCTCTAGGCACACTGCAGTTGTTGATATTCTTCCTAAACCATGATGCCCAGAACTAGACAAAGCATTCTAGAAGTACTTGAAACAAATAGTGCAGAGAAGCCAATGTTATAAAATGTGAATGGTGGTGTTCTTTATTCTTTTCTCCGTGTCATCTTAATCCCAAACATTAGAAACCAATCCAAAGGAAGAAGGTATTACAGAGCTTTTGGAAACTGTAAAGACGAGGACTGGTATGTTTCTAGAATAGTTTTTTTTTAAAAAAAGATTGTATTGCAGGCCCCTATTCTGATATGTTTGCTTCTATGGATTTCCATATAACAATATTCAGAAAAAAATATGATAGTTCAGTGGTACAGCACATATTTTCCTTGTAAAATGCCTAGGTTTATTCCCAGCATCTTGAAGTGAGATGGAAAAAACTGCTGTCCAAAGCAGTGGAGAGTCATTGCCAATCATTTTAGACAATTCTGAACCAGTTGAAATCCTCGTCTTACTCTATGCAGGACAGTTTCCTGGGTTCCTATATCTTACAGCCTCTAGGAAGCTGTGTGGAAGTCTGTTAAACAGGCTGTGTGCCTGCATTCCATTGCAAGGGTATCTCATGCTTCATCCCAAAGAAGAAAGTGAAGCCTGAGCAGAATTGTTAGGCAGAGGATTGTTAGTGCGAGGGTTACAATGTTTCAGGTCATGGAGAAGTTTTTCAGCCTATAGGCTATGATTCAGGATGCAGTTTTACACCTGTGATGAAAGAGGATGTGGAAAACTTCCATGTGGTGGCTGCTTCCCTTGGCTTCAGCAGCACAAACAGTTGATGTGAAAATGTCAGATCATTAGATAATTTTTTTTGTGTGTTATCTCTGTTATGGTCATACAGACCACAGCCACAGATTGCAGGGGGAACAGAAGGCCCCAGCTATGGTGTGGATGCCAAAGGCACCTCAGGGTGTGTGCTGTATGCTTGGTGTAAGTATGTGGTGAACTTCATTCCCTGAAGATTTTTTTTTTGCTGCTGGAGGAAATGACATGAGGATTTGTTGCCCCTTCCCACACTCCAGAATCTTCAGTTCAGAATTTTGGTCTGCTCATGATAAGAGATAGCTTTCAACAGATGTTTTTAGTGAGCAAGCTGCCATCATGAGATGAGTAATTTTCTGTTCTCAGTGGTAGCCTAAGTGGTCAGTACACTTCCAGTTTTAATCAGGCTCATTGAATAATGAATTTAATTTTGCTTCATCACTGGTGCCTTTCTAAGTGCTGTGCCACAAATATAACAGAAGTTGATTAATAGATGTTAACGAAGAATGGCTTTTCATCATCAGTTTTTTCTCTGTGACATTCTTTATTTTTATACATTGCTAAAAGTAGTGGAAGAATGTCCCCATCTTTGCTTTGCTTTGCATAGAATCAGCACAAATAGGTTAATTGCTTCTCTCCGGAATTGTAAACTAGTCTCAATACCTGTGATTTTTTCAGTGATCATAAATGACATCATGCTTTGTTTCATGAATTCACATTCTTTTGCTGACTGCAGAGCAATAACTATTGGCTTGATTGTAACAAGATATTGGACAACTTGGCACAAATCCAGAGTAGTGAATCAATTTCTCAGATAGTATTTAAGCACAACTCAGTGTTGATAGCAAGCCAGGCTGTCTATAGCAAACCTGATCTATCCATTCAGTTAATACAAAGAATGAGCTGCTATTGCATCTTTAGATGTAATAGAACATAAGGGTTAACTAATGATAAAATAACTTTCGTTAGGAAGAAGTGAACATGGAATAATACACAGTCACAAATAATGGCCATCAGGAAAGTATAAAAGAGAAGGAAGAACAAATTGCACTGAGGTCTCCTTGATTTCTGTTTTGAGTTATTTTACTCTGAGGAGTTTGCAAAAGAATACTTGAGGGGAGAAGAGGATTCCAAAGAAGCCCCCTTTGGATTTGAAAAGATGATGCTCAGTGCTATTTGTCAATGTACCTCAACCAGCAGAGCTAGAACCTTGATTTTGAAATCTGCTGTTCTCTAGATTCATGGCATAAGCTTGAAGACATGAAATGTACACTGCCCAGATTTTAAATACAGAAACACCAGATTGTGTCTAGTGTGGCTGAAGCCTGTTTTGTGGAGACACAGAATCAGCCGTAGTGAAACAAGTGGAGCTTGCTGTCCCCCAGTGTTTTCTTTCAGAAGCATATGCCTGTTTTTTCCCCCCTAACAATCTCTTCTATTTTAGTATTATTACCGTATTTGCCAGTGTATAAGATGCACTCATGTATAAGACACAACCTATTTATACACTGGCAAATACTATTTGCTGATGTATAAGGCACACCAGTGTGAAAGATGCACTCCATTTTCAAACAGTATTTTTTTGGGGGAAAAAGTGAATCTTATACACCAGCAAATACAGTATTTTTGGTAGGCCTTGGTGTTTTCATAGCCACCTGTGCTGTGCCAACGAAGAATTTGCTAAGACAAGTTATTATTGGTATTATTGTCAAGACAACAAGTCTAAGGTTGACAAGAAGTATAAGGCTGCCATCACCTCTCTTTGACAGAGGCTCTATGAATAGGTGCATGACAAACAGAAGGTCAAAAGGTAACAATTTCCTTCATTATAACAATGTAGTGATGAAGAAAGCTCTGCATGTGGAGTCTCTCTTATATAGCTTTTAGAGGTACAGGATTCTTTTCCTCCTAAGAATTTTGAAAGGCACCGTTTCTAAAGAAACATTAAAAAAACCCTTGTCTTTAGCCCCAAATCTTTTTATATTTCCACTTTAGCCCAGACCTGTTTATAAAACCTGTAGTAGTCTATTTAATATAAATTAGGACAGCAGTCATCTGAGAAGTTAAATGCTTCATTTCAGCCCTCTGTCAACATCTACTAACTTCCAAGACAATTATTTTAGTGCTCTTCATTCTTTCTAGCCATAAGGAAATGATTTCTCTGTTTCCTAAACTCTATGTGCCAGCTTCTATTTATTTTATATTTTGATTTGCACATTCGAACAACCGTTTACAGAATTGGTCGTTCAGGGTTGTGAGTAGAAACAGTTGTTTTCTCATTTGCTTACATGTGCCACACTAGCCTTAATAATAACAAAGAGAGCAAAACAGAAAGTTCTGTGGCCTTTTAGGCAATCTCTACAAACCTCATGGGCATAATGGGTCCAGCTTAGCATGATGCTGCCCATCTCTTGACACAAGGTGCTCAGCATCCAAAGTGGATATTTACCTGCTTTTAAGGTGCTATCAGAAAGACAGTTGAGTTCAACATAGTAATTCTGTCAGTTGCCAAGCAATGTCCTTTGTTGGACTAACTTGGATTGCCATCATTTTCTGTCAAAGAGATTGCCCTGCCTTTATCAACACTGGGTCAAACAAAAATTAGTCCAGTACAGGTTTTCTCGGCATGGCTGTGCAGTAATGAGAAAGGTTGCATCAGTCACCCAGCTGCTAGATACATGGAGCATTTCTGTTGTTGGGTATGGGTGGAGGTAAAATGGCAACTTAGGCAAGACTCTTGTGTTTGTTACATATGTACAGTTGCCATCATATTTGTCAGCCCCCCTTTGGCTTTTAGCATAGTAAAGATAATTGTGCATCCAAAGGAGATTTTATGCTTTATAGTTTTCAAATTTTACTTAGTTTTTCAGTGTCCAGACTGTCAGTGTTCGGATTCCTCCTGTACAGTTTGCCAGAGGATTTTCAGTAAGTATATCAGTGTTTGGATTAACTGTACATAATACTTTACCTAAGGCTGTAGTAAGGACTGCAGACTTGAGTAACGGCTAAACCTAGCTCACTTCACAAGGACATTATGAAGATTAATTGGTGTTTACAAAGGGTTTGCGTGATGTAAGTACCAAGAATAAGTATTATTATTATTATTATTATTATTATTATTATTATTATTATTATTGCTTTGCACATGAAATATAATCCTTGGTTTGTGGTTACTTTGTTTTACATAGGGTGTGAAAGGAGTGTCTATGATTTCTGATATAAACTTTGTTGGCTCACAGTAGATGTGTCTGTACCTCTTGGTTGGGCAACTGTCTTACCCCTTACGAAAGAAGAGGCCTTACTTGTTTGTAAATTGTCTTAATACTTCCCCCACCCCATTGTTTTATGTGTTTCATGTGGGTTGCTGACCTTCCTTGTGTTCTTGGATGACAGAAAAGCTGGACAATGTTGTTTCCTGAACAGCTGTGACAATGATATGTGGTGCCATTTCCTTTCCATTCCTGGTGACAAAACTTGCATCTGGCAGGTGTTAAAAGTTCTGGAGCTCAGTCTCAGGTGAACTGTGCCCACCTCATGACTGTGTCCTCCTTCATGAATGCAGCTCTGGTCTTCTGGAATTTTAAGTTCCTGGAGTTCCCTTTTTTGATTGAATGGCCCTATGTAGAGGAAAGATTCAGAACATTTAGGCTGGAGATGTTACCAGACAGGAGCCTAGGAAATGTTACCCAGTAATTAATTCACTAAATTTACTGGAAGAAATAGTGCAAGAAGAAATCCCATTTCCCCAATAAGTGATTCATTTTGTAAAGACCAGTCGACAAGGCAGATCTCAAGCTCTTACCATGTGCAGTTTTCTTCATAGTTACCTGTACTGATGTCTTTGATGCTGACTCTCTCTGATATGGCAGGAAAGGCACTTGGGGATACCCAGCTGCTCTGGCTGTACAAGTTGCTTTGTGATTTTTCTTCAAGTGACTCCTGCTGTGTATCTCTGTTCATTCCCTCTTTGTGTCTCATCCGAGTGTAGCCTTCAAAGCAAAGAGCATTAGCAGTGCCATGTGATTGAGGAGTGCTCGTGTCTTATTTTAATGTGCACTAAGAATGTATCCAAAATAAATTAAATCTGATGATTATCTTTTGGAAGGTGTGGCTTGTTTTGATTTGTAAGCAAGAGCTACATGATTAGCTGTGACAATCTTGACTCCGGTAGTATTTTCCTTTTGTCTTGCAGTCCAAGACTTCTGTATCATTTCTGTCCTTAGATTAACATAACCATTTTTTCCCCAGATCTTATGGTGGAGGTCCTTGTGAAATCTGTACTAGTGTAGGGCTTGGCCCTATTTATAGATCTGTAATGGGAGTAGGTGATCAACAAGATCCAAAATATTCTTACCTCCAAGGACTGAAATATCTAATGCAAGTGGTTAATGGAGTTAGCAAATGTTTAATAACAAGGAGAACCTAAATTTGTGCACCTTGGGATCACCCCAGGTCATAAAGCATTGCCCCTCTCCTGCCAGTGATGAAACTTATCTAGGCTGGCGTTAATACTCCCTTGTAAAGCAAGACCAGAGGGTGTGATCGGAAGTGACAGATTTGGCAGAAGCAAATTCCAAAAAGCTTTTTATTCCAAAAGCTTCAAGAAGGGGAACTATTTTCCCTTCTCAGTTCCTCACAAGAAGGCTGATAAAGAAAAGATTATCTACCAAAACTGCAAGGCTAAAATGAATATGCAGTGAAGCCTTGAGCCTGTGCTAAGAAGAAGCTTAACTCTCTTTGCTTATTTGAGCTGCAAGATAGTGTTCTGCAAACCAGGCAGCTCCCCAAAATTATGCCCTTTGCTAGTAAATGCCATGCTTATTATACCCAGTTTATCTTAAATGTGCCCTTGAAGAAGAAAGTTTCCTCTGAAATGCATTAGGCCCATCAATAATCAAAGTTTGTGTGTGTGTGTTAGGAGGGTATTACGTGGCCTTTCCTAGTGTTTGGTTATGGTTAACCAATACTTGCCTTGCTTCTGGTTTTGACATCAAAATGGATGACCATATAGGAATTGTTTGAACTGCCACTATCTGGAAATTGGAAAACATGCAGAGATTTCCCCTACTTGGTGGAGCTTAATCTAATACACAAGCTTGGTGTGGTTTATAATACTCAATATGGAACTGTGAAACTCAGGTTCAGATCTGCTCACCATAAAAATTACTAGGTCAGAAGAAGAAACAGTGATCTTCAGTAAGACTCCATCATTCAAACCAACTTATAACTGAGATGATGAACTAAAATGTTTGTCTGAGGCGTGATGAAGGATGAAGTACACATGGAAGCTTTCTGATTCTAATGTAAAATGGTACAGAAGCTGGACACCATTCCAATGTCCTGCTTATGAACTTTAAAAAAAAATCCGGCATTGCTTAAATGCAGGTCAACAATATTTTAGTAAAACATTCTGATGCTTTCTGAGGCTTTCTGATGTTTTCTGAGATTTGAATCTTTGCTCTCAGCAAATGACCACGAGGAGAATTTAAAGTCTGGTTTGTGTCATATGTCTTCAGAAGCTTGTTGTAAATGTCCATTTGAATTAACAAAGTCTTCTGACATGCTGCTGTCTGACCACTAATAAGTCAATATCCTGCTGTCCCTCTCTCAACATGAAGGTGTTTTAAGGTGTTGCCTGATACAAAGGTCAGCAACCGAGCACCTTTCTGTTGTTACGGACTGCAGTGCTTGTAATCTGACCATGTCACATGTGTTTGATGGAAGTCACTGCCCAAGAATACAGAGAGTGCCAGGTTGCCTACCATGAACTAGTATCTGCAGTGTGAAGCTCTATACATTCTGATCAAATGTATTTGCATGATTTTCAAACTTCCTTTTGTTTTCAACAGCTGTTGATAACTTGAACAAACTTCCAGTTGAAAGTCAGGGGGTGATGGAGCTATATGAAATGAACAAAAAGTTGAATAGACAAGGAAAGAGTTAATACCCTCCACCCATACTTGCTTCTATTTCTTCTTTCAATTGCCATTTTTGCAAGTGGCATTTATTAAGAACAAAACTGGTAGTAGAATTCTAAAATACACATAGAATCATAGAGTTGGAAGAGACCAAAATGGCAATCCAGTCCAACCCTCTGCCATTCAGGAACACACACTCAAATTACCCGAACAAATGGCCATCCAGCCTCTGTTTGAAAACCTCTGAAGAAGGTGACTCCACCACACTCCGAGGCAGCATATTCCATCGTCAAATGGCTCTTACTGTCAGCACAGTAATCATATTTAGAGATGGTGTATATAAGCTCTGTGTTGACATTGGCAAGATAAACTAGGACATCTTATAAGAACTAGAACATCTTATAAGAACTACACATTCATGGATAATAGGTCAATCCATGGCTACTAGCTTATGAAGATTATTGTTAGTTTTTTTGTACCATCCTGCCTTTTTAAACTATCTGAATAGCAACAATGCAAAAACAACCAAGAATAAATAAACATCTTTAATAAAAAAGGAAACAACCAGTGGAAAGATTCACTGCAGCAATAACCAGTTGCTGACAGATCTAGTAAACAGCTGCATCTTAGCCTGGCACAGAAATAACCATATTGCCAAAGCCTGGTATATATCTGGTGGGATGTCTGGGGAGGGGTATTCTGAAGTGGGAGAGCCATCATGAAGCAGTCCCTGTGTTGTTTCACTGCCAAAGGTACTTCCCTTAAGGAACAAGAAGGTGCTTCTTTAGCTGGAACTAGAAATGTGAGTAGACTTCATTTTCAGAGCTGGCCTCTGAATTCCGGATAGTAGAACAATTGATGGGAGGGTTCTTGCTGTCTCTGCGATGTCTTTGTAGCCAGTAATGGGAGCAACATACTGAACTAGATGATCTGATTAAACATGACTTTTTATGTTACCAATGCTGCCTATTAATCCAGTATTTCTGAATTCTGTTTCTGTACCTTTTAATGACTTCTGGCTGTGATATTTATTTATTTATTTTTATTTTTATTTTTATATATATAAAAAAATAAAGAAAGTGGTTTTTCTCATGTCTTGATTTCTTGCATTGGCATTGTATCCACAAGCAAATCCACAAGGTTTGACTGGTTTTCAGGTGAAAAATTGTCCAAAATTTGGCATTAGTTTAAAAGAAAATCAGTCTGAGAACTTCGAAGTGCACACTTTGCCCACCCCAGTCTAAGCCTATTCCAGGAGTACTTGCTCTTTCATGATATATCCTAGTGTTATTCAGGTGTCCCATAATGATAATGGAGTTTGAATTTGGCTCACTTTGGAGGAGTCCTGCTTCAGTTCAGGGATCTCAGCTCAAATCATTTCAGGATTCGTTCATATACACCCCTACCTTCAGTAGAGCCTTTTAAATAATGTATATTACTGTGTCTCAGAATAATTTAGATGAGACTACAGAGCTGCCTGAATAGCTAGGCCTCTGTTAGCTATGCTATTTTGAGTGGACATCAAAGTGGATGACACAGCAGAAAGGTCTTCAAAGAATGAGGGCCTTCCCAGGTGTCCAACTTCCATGAATGTATGACCATCATCTAGTTAATCACCTCCACCTCCTATGTGTTGCTTCCTAGTTGCTTCCATTTCTATACATAAGGGTCCAGCATAGAATAGTCATGTTTCTTTCCTGTGACATGGGCTCTGTTCCCTGGACACTTGTAGCGCAAGAAAGAGTCCACCCTGTTGTGGAAGTGCAATGATGGAGAAAGCAACAATTACTAGCTTTCTTTCTCCATGCCAGATCACTGTTAATGGCAAATAAACCTGGCAGGGAGGAGGTATAAGAAACTCACCTCTTTATCTGCTGCCTGTACAAGCTACTATTCTTCAAATAACCCCATGCTGGGTCATAGCAGGTCAACTTAAGGTGGGTTGCAATAAGGTTACATGCACCATTTTCATTTCTTTCTCTGTTTCTGTCTTTCCAAGAGATAGGCAGTTAGAGAATAAGCCAGAAAGATGGGGAGGCATAGAAGGAGGAAGAGAAAGGTGGGGGGAGGAAAGGAGCAGAGAATCAGATTTCCACGTGGGTGGGCTGGGGGAACAAAAGTAGGCCACATATAGCAAGTTCACTTAAATATGGGTCTTGGTTTGGAAGTGCTGAAGACTACTAGTGTCAACAGATTTCTGTTCTATTTTGATAGCTAGAAGACAGATTTAAAGGCATCACTAAGCCTTAAAAGTACAAACTTGACCTGCTATAAACCTTAGTGGAGATGACATGGAACAACTGTAGGACATAGAATGAATATGACTTAGGAACACTCATGGTTTAGGGTACCAGAACACAAATATGATGTTCTCTAGCCTCAGGAAGAAATGCCACTTTAGACAATCAGACTGTTACAAACTGGTACATTCCACACACTTAATTGCAAGATGAAACTTGAGGGAATAGGTGGTGGGTAGTATCTACTGGCTTGATTTTGCATGCAGCTGCCTTATTGCTCATGTAATTCCTCTCAGTACTGGAAATCTTGAATCAGATCAGAGTATACACAGTGGTGTGTGACAGTCTGCATTCATTTTAATATTCTTTGCCCTCTGGAACTCTACTTTGTGAGCTATAATTATGAACCACAATGAAACCTGTTTCCACAGCATATCATATGTGATAAGGCTATCCTTAAGTGAATGGCTGTTTATCTTTTCTCCACTTTTGAATTAAATCTGTAGAGGGCACTAAATGTGCCACGTCGCATTCAAACTGAAATGCCAAATCCTGTTGAGCTGAATAGTGCTTTGTGGACACTGGTAGCCTCTTATCTGGCAGCCACTCTGCTTCCAAGTGACTTCGCACAGTCAGAATTGCATTTGATCTGTATCATGGATAAGAATTTAATGTGCCTGAAAGTTGACAAAGGTGAAAAGTGTGCTGGGGACAGAACTCTTTCACCTAATGCCAGTACCCAACATGGTGTTCCCACTGGTGGAAGCTGCCTCTCCTGGTGGCAGTGGGAGGAGGGAGGTCACTGTCCCTCTGATGGCCCCTTATGCACCCTAAAAAATGCCCTAGAAGATTTCTCGACCCTCTGGAATATCCTTCCAATATCACAGAAGGATGGAAGGGGAGGCAAAAAAGATTCTCACATTGCCACCAGCATAGCATTGGATTTTGCACTAATCAGATTAAACATATAGATACAGCTCCAGAAATAAGACAGAATACAGAATGCTCCATTGAGGCAGCCTTGGCTGAAGAAAGAATGAAGAAGAGGAATACATGATTTCCCATAGGAAACCAATTAACAAAATAATAAATGATATTGAAATGGGAGGGTATTGGCATGAAAGTGAAGCAACTGTCTTCTCTTTTTCTTTTCTGTTTTAATGTTACATAGGAAGCCACCTTAAATTGAGTCAGGCCATTAATCCATCTAGCTTAATAGTGTCACTCTGGCTGCCAATAGCTTTCCAGGTTAGCCCTGTGTGGAGGTTCTTGGTATTATCTATGGTTCTCATCCATGTACTGATCAAACCTGCATGACTCTGCTTAGTTTCAGGGTGGCAGGGTAGTATATGATTACATATCTGCTTCAACTAATAGTATCCTTACTATAAAATCTGAAAATTGTTCTCATACTACTCATAGCAGAGGGATGGAACATCATGTGTTGTTCATCAGAAATAAAGTCTCTGGAAAAGCCCATAACATGATGGTAGAACACATGTTTTACATACAGAAGGTACTGGGTTCAGCTACTGGCTTCTCTAGGTGGAGAAAGACAAAATGTTGGACAAGTCAATTAGCTTAGTATAGACAACGTTAATCTTAGCTAGATAAATGGTCTGACCAGACATGGGAATGTTTCTTTTAAAAGTAATTCATTCCTATTAACTTGTTTGGATATTTGAAAAGCAACCTATTGCTATTACTTGTTCAGAACATAACTTATTGCATTATTTGTTTCACTTTTCATTCCTTTCCATTATTTTGTTAAGGGAGGAAATCTAGGATTGATAAGAAAGTGGGATAAAATTGGGATTCCTGCTAAAATATAACTAAAGTGACCCTTACAAAGAAACTTTAGAAAATGACTAGAAACCATTACCAGTTCCTCTAATAAAGTAACTTCACTCTTACTCATTGCATTAATGTTGTGATGTGACTTTGTTACCCCTCTTTTTGTTCCTCTCCAAACCATTAGTTGCAGGTAACTACAGTATAACTCATTACTTCCTAAGTCTGAGGCTCACATGGTGTAAACCAGCTTCTCTTATGCCATAATGTTTGTGGCAGTAGCATACAGTACAAGTCAGCCATCCTGATCAGGTACTATTAAACCACTAGCCATTCTCAGCTATTCTGAGGAGGTAAACCATGCAGGATGACAAGACCCCTTAATTGTCCCTTTTCTTTGAATGACTAAACTGAAGCCTTAAGTTACTGCCATGGTAGTAATTTGGGGACAAAGAAGTTTTCATTTGGGAGCAGACCTCTTATTTGAGGGGCAATACCCTCACTTTCGTCTCCCCTCATTTTGTCCCACTGAGGATGGACAACCAGGCTGTTCCCCCAACCTAAAATGTGAATTTTTCACATTATTTTTTCACACATAGTCACTCTTATTTTTCCATGGTGGAGGGATCAGTGCTCCCAAGCATGAGCATGTGTACATACACACAAACTCTCTCACACACAATCCCTATTATAGTAGGAGATTATGGCTCCTGGATGCTCCTGTGAAAAGCAAGTAGACTTTTTTCAAGCTGTGGAAGTGGTAAAGAGGACTTGGAGGGACCTAGATTCCACAGAAACTGTCTCAGAGGCCGCATGTGACCCTGAGGGCCATATTTTGTCCACCTTGAATAAAAGCAATAGTTGGAGGCATCATCCATAGTGAGGAAAGTACTAAAACAAGGAGGCTGAACAGCATGAAGACTAAATTGGATGGCTGTGCTGTACTTCACTAGTATTAATGTAAGAGAAGAACAGGGTATCCTTCTGTCTATGGTCAATATTTGCTAGGGTTAGGGGTGCAGGACCCTGCAAATGTGGTGAGGAGAAGGGGACAGAGGCATGGTGGGGAGAACAGACAACCAGAATCCAAACGAAGTCAAGGAAAAGGGAAGGGAGTGGGTCAGCATGGTGGTCCTGCACTACCTCTTGCTTGTCTATCTCCTTCCTTGGGTATGGGAGGGGGCATCAGGAGGTGGTTTGTGGTGCTGAGAAATTTGACTATGAGCTGTCCCTAGCTGACCAGGCAGCTGTTGGTGGAGGAGGAAGATTAACAAAGATGGATTTTTAAGCGGCTGCACAACCTCATTGGAGCCACCAAGAGGGAAAGCTCCCATGGAAAAGAAGTACTGGAGACGGTGGTGGTGGTAAAGTTTGGATAAACATGCAAATAAATCCATGAAAGTGAAACCCACAAATATGGAAGAGTGACTGTATAGTCATTCTTGCATGCTTGTGCGAAGGCTGGCTTTCATGACTATTGGTTGTGTGACTGTCTCTTTTCTGTCTGGAATCTTACTTTGTTGATGTACATGTACAGGAAGTGGAAGAATGGTGAAACCACCAAAGGGGAATTCAAGCAAAGCAGGAGATGTAGGGAGAAAGTCAGAGAAGCTGAAGCTCAGAATGAACTCAGGCTTGCCAGAGACATCAAAAACAATAAAAAGGGCTTTTTTAGATATGTCTGCAGCAAAAGGAAAAACAAGAAAATGATAGGATCATTCTGTGGAGAAGGTGACTAATCAATAACGGAGGGGGTGTGTGAGAAGGCAGAACTACTTAATACCCTATTTGCCTCAGTTTTCTCCCAAAAAGATAGAAGTACCCAACCTGGGGCTTGGGGAGCAGGTGAGGAAGCGAGGGAAATGCAGCACAGAATAAGTAGAGAAGTAGTACAGGAATATCTGGCTAAACTAGATGAATTCAGGTCCCCAGGGCCAGATGAATTACATCTAAGGATATTAAAAGAACTGGCAGAAGTCATTTCTGAACCACTTGCAATAATCTTTCAGAACTCTTGGAGAACAGGAAAGTCCCAGCAGACCGGAGGAGGGCCAGTTTCATCCCCATCTTCAAGAAGGGGAAAAAAGAGGACCCAAATAATTATCGCCCAGTCAGCCTGATATCAATACCAGGAAATATCCTAGAGCAGATCATTAAACAGTCAGTTTGTAATTACTTAGAAAGCAATGCTGTAATCACTGAAAGTCAACATGGATTTCTCAGAAATAAGTCATGCCAGACTAATCTTATCTCTTTCTATGGCAGGGTTACAAGCTTGATAGATGAAGGCAATCCTGTAGACATAGCCTATCTTGACTTCAGTAAGGCCTTTGACAAAGTTTCCCATGACATTCTTGCAAAGAAGCTAGTAAAATGTAATCTGAACAGGGCCACTGTTAGGTGGATTTGTAATTGGTTGACCAACTGAACCCAAAGGGTGCTCACCAATGGCTGCTTTTCATCCTGGAGAGAAACGACTAGTGGGGTGCCACAGAGTTCTGTTGTGGGCCCAGTGCTATTCAACATCTTCATCAATGACTTGGATGATGGAATAGAGGGCATGCTGATCAAATTTGCAGATGACACCAAATTGGGAGGAGTTGCTAATAGCCCAGAGGGTGGGATCAAATTTCAAAATGACCTTGACAGATTGGAGAGCTGGGCCAAAGCTAACAAAATTGACTTCAACAGAGACAAATGTATGGTCCTACACTTAGGCAGAAGAAATGGAATGCACAAATATAGGATGGGGGATGCATGGCTGGATAGCAGTATATGTGAAAGGGATCTAGGAGTCTTGGCAGATCACAAGCTGAACATGAGTCAGCAATGTGATGTGGCAGCCAAGAAAGCCAATGCAATTCTTGGTTGCATCAATGGGAGTATGGTGTCTAGATCGAGGGAGGTAATGGTACCATTCTATTCTGCATTGGTTAGGCCTTATTTGGAATCCTGTGTCCAGTTCTGGGCACCTCAATTCAAGAAAGATATTGACAAGCTGGAATGTGTCCAGAGGAGGGCAACCAAAATGGTGAAGGGTCTGGAAGCCATGCCCTATGAGGAATGGCTTAGGGAGCTGCGTATGTGTAGTCTGTAGAAGAGAAGATTAAGAGGGGACATGATAGCCATGTTTAAATATTTGAAGGGATGTCATGTTGAGGAGGGAGCAGGCTTGTTCTCCACCACTCCAGAGACTAGGACAAGGAGCAATGGATTCAAGCTGCAGGAAAGGAGATTCCACTTGAACCTCAGGAAGAACTTCCCAATGGTCAGAGCTGTCTGACAGTGGAATATGCTGCCTCGGAATGTGGTTGAGTCTCCTTCTTCAGAGGTTTTTAAGCAGAGGCTGGATGGCCATCTGTTGGGAATGCTTTGATGGGTGTTCCTGCATAGCAGGAGGTTGGACTCGATGGACCCTGGGGTCTCTTCCGACTCTATGATTCTATGATTCTATGATGTTAAGTGGATATATGAGGGCTCTGCTAAGAACACAATGCCCAGTTCAGTACATTCCTGCAAATATTCCAAGAGTCAATCAAGCATTAATGTGCAGAACTACAGTTCATTCTCATAGTGCAGCTCTGGTACTGATGCCTTTTTTTAAAAAAATGAAAACAGTTCAGTCCAAGCAGCCTAGTGCACTTAGTGCACTGCAGATGATGATGGACTGCAGCTCCCATAGGCCCTGGTTAGTATGGCCCATGGTGACGGATGCTGAACTCTGCAGTCCAATAACGTTTTCAAAGTCATCCATTACCTACCCTTGAATTAAAGGAATCATGAGCAGCAGGTGATAGAGAAGACTTGTAGCCAAGCCTCTGAAGAACCATGGCCAGTCAGAGTAGACACAAAAAATAATCTGACAATATGTTAGACAATATGTGTTAACATTTTGTGTTCTCGTATGGCCCTGCACAGGGCATCCTGTATCCCACTATCTAGATTCTGCCCTGCCATGCTGCTTATTATGGCCTAAAGCCACTTGCTAGTCAATATTAGAGCAGAACTAATGAATGAATGAGACTTCTATAAGTATTTGGTTTACCATTCAGCAAGTGATTCATCGAGTTTGTTCTAGGGAGAATTAGGGAACATTTAATGCAATCTGTGATGTCATCGGACTGCAACTCCCATAAGCCTTAGGTGATGGGGTTTGCCATTTTATAGCAACTAATCCAAAGCGAGACCTCAAAGAATTGGACTTTCCATTTAGATGATATCATGTGATGCTGACATAACCTTGATAAGACTTTGAATCGAAACTTTAAAGATAACGTGACCAATTATGGCTAAATTTGATTTTTCCATACTGATCCAGGTTCTGTCTATAGATCTTTTCTTCTGCTCCGCCTTGAGAACATACATGCCAGTATAATTATTATATCTCAAACAAATGGTAGATAAAGCAAGCTATATATGAAGTTTGCAAGGTTATTGGACTTTTTTAAAGAGAGAATTGAACACATAATAATAAGGACCAGTATATACCTCTGTCTCTAAAATATGGGGTTAATGTTAATTCACTTTTTTTTTTTTTGATTACATACTTATACTAGTGATAAAGAGGCTCTTAATGGCTTTGAAAGGAACCTCAGAGGGAAGTGTTGTTGACCCTATGATAAGTTTCTGACCTGTGAGTGTGGTTTTGCTGCACATAGGTGGAGGAAACAGCGTCATATAAGGTATAAAAGAAAAGGCCCTGGTACCCGAATGCCCACATGGTATTTTAAGACTAAACTGCAGAAACTAAATAATTCACTTCAGAAGCAGCATCAAAGACAGGAGCACCATGAAGTGGCTAATCCTTGCGCTGGTGTGCCTTCACCTCAGTGAGGGTGCCGTTATCAAGTGAGTATGGAATAATGACACAGCCGCTTTCTCAGTTACTTTGCTGCTTCCATTGTGCCTGGAAACCAAGGGGGAAAGGCTTATGTGCTGACAATAGTGAAGTATGAATGTTTAGTGTTGTTTTTGGATTAGTGCTATCACTTTTATGTATTCTGAGCCAACTCACCTCAGCTTTGCAGCTAAACCTCATGTCAACCAGCTGGTTGTTCTAAATTTGACTAGAATCTAACCAATATATAAAATATTTAAAACTACAAATTCATTGTGTACCTGTGTGTGAGAGTGATGTTTAAAGCATGGTTGCAAAGAAAAGAGGCAGAAAGGAAAGTGAAAAAAGAAGAGAAGAGGGGAGAAGGGATGGGAGCATAAGCTAAGGATAAACATTAAAACAATATGAACATGTTTCTAAAAATACAATTTCTTGAAATTATCAATTATAACAGTAACTTACTTTTTGTTTTAAGAGAGGGGCAATTTTTTGCCCACTGAAGATGTCTGTGACTTAAAACACTCTTTAAAAAACAACTCTGCAATTATATTTTAAATCAGGTGAAAGAATAGGAACCATATATACCATACAGTATATATGGTTCCTATTCTTTCACCTGATTTAAAATGTATGGCAAGTCCTACAATACCCTGTTCTTGATCGTTCTGGCTGAGGCTTTTCAAAACTGAAACCCTATACAGGTGGAGAAATAAAGATTCCCATTCCTGTTTTGGCACCTACAGGCTCCAGCCATATGCCTTGCTAGGGGAAGCTACAATATGCCACTTAGTCCTATCCGTGTTTGTTCCAATTAGTCAATTATTTCAGTTAAGTTTACTCCTGACAATTTTCAACATAGGTTGAAAAAATTATTTGTTTGGACCACAACATACAGAATCATCCAACCAGCATTCAAAAAGATATTCAAAACCCATGGAACCTGTTAGGATCAAAATAGACCATATGGTCAGTTTACATTTTAGCTGAATTGGAACCCTAGACCATAAAATGTAGATAACAGAACTGACTTTTTCTTGAATTACCTGGTGGAAAATTTATCCACAAGGTGCAACTTTACTGAAGATTTAGAAAGAAGCTTTGTTTTTGCTTTTGAAAAACCACAACACTCTTAGCAAGCAAATTAAATTCCAGGAAGAGGTGGGATGTGAAACAGAAAACCTGTTCATCTGGGATTTTTGAATACAGTCGAATAAAACAGATTACACATCCTTCAAAGTGCATCATTTTTTCCAGTCAGGCCTCTTATAACAAAAGAGGGATTTATGTTCCAATACTTTACTCATTCACTTGGGGGTAAGCTCTATTGAATGGAATGGTTCTTAGTGTCGAGTTGACATGGAAAGTGTTAGGCTATAAATATTCTTTCATTTGCATTTCTAGTGAGCTACAAAAATTGCATCTGTGGTTGATTTTAGGAAAAGCATCTATATTTTCTGTGTGAGCCTTTTTTTTTTCATTTTCTCCTCATAAAATTTGCCTTGCTTTATTAGACAAAGGATGGTCTACTTAGTTTAGCATTATTTCTCAAAACTAGTCAGCAAAATATAATTGGGAAACCCACATGTCCCTTGGGAAATGTGGAGATTATAGTTATTCTTTATATTTCTTCTATTTATTGGAGATATGTGTGAATATGGAGAGGAAAAAACACAGCACAATCTAGGGACACCTGAAAGACTGTGTTTTGGTTTTGTTGCAACAGGCTAAGACAGTTTATCCTCTGAAAAAATTGAATACAGACACTCCCTTTTAGATACAATGGTTAACAGCCAAACCTTCCTACTATTCACAGTATGAACACAAATTTTATTTTCTTTGGAGATCATAATCTAGAAAGTCGAAAGAAAGGAGAAAAAAAAAATAGAAAATAGAAAAAAAAATAGCAGGCAGGAAAGGAGAGAAAATATCTGTGACGTTGTTGTTATTATTATTTACATTTGTATCCTACCTCCTCCAATGAGCTCAAGTAAGTGTATGTGTTTCTTCACTTAACCCATAACAGCCTTATGAGGTAGGTCAAGTTGAGAGCAAGTGACTGGCCCAAGGTCATCTAGCTCTGAAAGAATTTCTTGGACCCAAATTTACGAAGTTTCAGCACATCACTTTAACCACTATGCCATATTGGCTCTCTAGCACATTTTATTTAAAATGGACTTCTTAAACATTGCTGCTGGAATCCTCACCTTTTATTTGACATAGCTTTATGTATAGAGCCAGCATAGTGTAATGATTTGAACATTGGATTACAACCCTGGAACCCAGAGTTCGATTCCCCACTCAGCCAGGGAAACCAACTGGTTGAACTTGGGTGCATCACATCCTCTCAGCTCCAGAAAACCCTGTGACAGGTTCTCCTTAGGTTACAGTAAGTCGGAAAGTATTTGAAGGCACACAAAAACAACTTTATGTATACTTAGCAAATTAGCAGAGGTGCTAAGAAACCCTGTTAGTGAACTGTGAAGATGATTACTGGGATACCAGCAATGTGCATCAGTCATTTTGCCAGCTGTGCTATGAAGTTATATAACAACAGCCCTCTACTGGATACAAATTTGGCAGAAATGACCAATTCCGATTCCTGCATATTGAATTCCATTTACGAAGATGAAACTCCCATGCAGAATTCAGGCCTGCAATCATAACTTTCATATAGGTGAAGTCAGTGAATGACTCTTTGCTTCTTCATACCATACAGAGTTCCTCTGAAAAAATTCAAGTCCATGCGAGAGGTGATGAAGGAAAAGGGTGTCCTTAAACAGTTCCTAAAGAATAATCAGTTTGATCCAGCAAGCAAGTACATCAACAGTTTTGCCTCTGTCGATGAGCCACTGGCTAACTACATGGATGTGAGTATCTGGCTGCTTGAATAACGCTGCTAGAGTTAAGGGAAGATGGAAACTGAAAAGAGAAATAGTTGATGTTTCAACAAATCAGAAGCCCAGCCCTGACTAAATGTCAAGTCTTAAGTCCTACCCATGGAATTTTTTTACCTTAAGCTTTGGGAGGGGAATTGGCCCTCATTGTGTATGACCCTGAATTAAAAGAGAAGAAAGCGAATGGGAACTCAAATGAGGAAAATCTGTTATAATTTAGAAATCGTGCAGATGTTTAACATGTATGTCACACTTAACAGTGAACCAGTTTTAATACCATGGTTGTTGTGTATATAGTAATAGTGGTATGGCCATATGGACAATACTTTAGAAAACTCCCTGAATGAGTTGGAGTGTTTTCCAAAACTACTAATTCTGAAATATGTATTATTTCTTTCAAACACTGTTGTTTAAAACCATTCATGAAATACTCTGGGGAAAATGATTTTTTTAAAAAATTGTTTCAAATAATTGTGTTGAACATGCAAAAATGCTGTGGATAACAGTGTGTGGGGCCATTCCTGACAAGTGTGTCCTTCCTTCTCCAGATGTCCTACTATGGAGAGATCAGCATTGGAACCCCAGCCCAGAACTTCTTGGTTCTCTTTGACACTGGGTCATCCAACCTCTGGGTGCCTTCAGTCTACTGCCAGAGTGAAGCCTGCAGTAAGTATCTTTTATCCTGGTGGTAAGATATTGTTACTTGGCAGGTGAAAAGTCTATGCAGCTGCAGGCTTATTGTTTGTAGTGCGTGGGGAAGGGGGTGGATGGCTTATTATATTATAACTGTTTGAACTCAAAAATGATACCTTTCTATCTTCTCCCTGCAATTTCCACCACTAGAAAACCATCCACTGTTCAACCCCGATGAGTCTTCTACTTACTCCACCGATGACCAAACCTTCTCTCTGCAGTATGGAACAGGAAGTCTCACTGGGATCTTTGGCTATGACACTGTAACTGTAAGTATCAGAACTCTAAGAGGAAGATATTTGTTTTACTGGCAACAAATTGATGCTAATACATTAGTGCAGTGACTGCAGTCCAAAAGAGTAACTTGTCTAAGCTCTGTTCTAGACTCCCTTTGTGCCGAATTAACAGAAAAACAAGAGATAAACTCTTAAGACTTCAGTCCCTTCATCTTCTTGATGGTGACTGTACATGTTTCCACATATGGTTTCAATTGCTCAGCTCCCATTAGATCACTTGTTGCATATAAAAAGTTTATTTTTAATCCTGAATATTTATGGTTTCATTCAGTCTGTCAAATGGCTACACCCCTCTGACAGGCTGCATTCTTTGTAATGGCAAGCCTCTCCTGCTTTTTTGTGTTGACTTTTCTCTACCATTTCCCCTCTAGATCCAAGGCATTTCCATTACCAATCAGGAATTTGGCTTGAGTGAGACAGAGCCTGGCACCAACTTTGTCTACGCCCAATTTGATGGCATTTTGGGTCTGGCTTACCCTGCCATCTCTGCTGGTGGTGCCACCACTGTAATGCAAGGACTGGTGCAAGAAAACCTTCTTGATGAACCTGTTTTCGGCTTCTATCTGAGTGGGTAAGGCCAGAGACAGTGCCCTTTTCCTTTGGCTTTTGACATGCCTCAGTGTCTCCCATGATTCTCTAATTTTGCTTGTACATTTCCCACTGGTCCTGCTATCTAGAGTAAAGATCACTCATAATAAGAAGCCAATCTTCTGTTTTGTTGGTTGAAATTTATAACCTTTAAAGTCACCTGCGTTTCAGCAGTGATGAGCAAACTGGACTTTGAAGAGAAAATAATGGGAATGATACACTCCTGACTTCTAACAGTAATTCTTTCCAATCCAGAATGGCAGTGGTGGGTTCTCTTTTAGCCTTCAGGGTGAAAACAGATACATTTAGCAGACAATAATTTACAAAAGAAATGAAATTTTCAAAGACGTCAAATATACACAGCTACTCAGTACAATTCCTGGTCCTGAGCGCTCACTTAGGAGATGGGTTAGATTGAGAGAGAAAGATTAGCTGAAAGTCGCCTGGCAAATTCCATGGCTAAGTGGGCGTTTATGATTTCCCTGGTTTGCCAGGTTGAAGGTCAGTACTTTTACATCTATACTATACAGCCTGCAGTGATGGAATTTAGTTACAATGTAGCTGAAATTGTGTCATAAATCTTTGCCAACTCTGTTCCCAGCAGCTTCCATTTTAGACACAGTCAACGGGGGCATCTTTATCTCTTCTTGGGTTCTGTTCTGTGTATTGTTCTTTAGGTCTGGAGACTGACAAAAGTCTCACCGATGGTGCAGTCTCTCTGTGGAACCAATAAAGTGTTTCATCTCTTGCGTATTTCTCTGGATAGGAGCGAGGGTTCCCAGGGTGGTGAACTTACCTTGGGAGGAGTTGATTCCAGCCTGTACTCTGGTCAGATTGTCTGGACTTCTGTCACTGAAGAAACTTACTGGCAAATTGGGATTGAAAGGTAAAGCAATTTTCACTTATATTGGCGTGTGCGTGCGTGTGTGTGCGTGTGTGTGTGTGTGTGTGTGCATGCGCATGTGTCTCTGTGGGAGAGAGAGGGAGAGGGAGAGAGAGATTGAGATTAAAACTCTTTGGCGATTTCCATTTGAGCATTGTGAACATGTTGTGCACTCACTGGCCTGGATCCAAAGGTGGCAATATACTTGTACAACTCCTGGTTCCATGAGCAGTCGTACCTTTTCAAATGACTTCCTTGGATAAGTGGTTCTCTATTTTCTATTCTTCCCTCTCCATCTGTCTGGATGACACAGTGGGCTACTTGTTTGCCAGTCAGGCACCCAGGCACAACCTCCCCCCATCATGAGCAAGGGTGGTCAATGACTGTCCCACAGGGAGTAGCAGAATGTCTCAGCCAGCATTGTTGGTGCCAGAACTGCCTGCTGCCAGGCTTGGATGCTTCCTTCCTTTTCCAGAAACCTCCAGTCCCATGTAAACACATTGCATGTTTTCTATTCCATGAATTCAGCTGGTAGATCTACTTCTCTTGGTTCAACTGAGCATTTCCAATAGGAAAGTATGTTGCACACTGTGTAACAAAATCAAAGCACATGTTCTTTGTTTACATCCCCCCTAAAATCATGGTTAAACAAAAAGCAGACATGCCTCATTCAATTTATTTTGGACTCTGGTGCAACTCTCTCTTCTTGTCTTAAGATCTGGAAGCAAGAAATAGGGCTGTTAGAGCTGAATAACAAAAACTGGAGCAGGACAAGAATCCTGTCATTATAAAGCACTTATTTTAAACTAAGAGGAGACCATGGTGGTGGTTCTGGTGATATCATGAGAATACTGAAAAGCAAGCATGGAGATTTGACATCTTTGTAATTGAGCCTCCTTCTCTCAATATCTAATACAAACATAAATGAAAACAACTCTTTAATATTCTTTCTCTAGCTTCTATATTGGTGACCAGATCAGTGACTGGTGCAGCGACGGATGCCAGGCAATTGTGGATACTGGCACCTCCCTCCTGACCGCTCCACAGCAGGTCTTTAGTGAGCTGATGGAATATGTCGGAGCTGAAGAGGACAGCAGTGGTGATGTAAAGATACACAGCTACATATAATGAAGAGGAAAATTCACCAACCAGAGAATGCTAAATATCAGTATCAAAAAGTTTAGGGTTTAGCCCTATTCTTATTCCCAGCTGGAATCACCGGAATTTACCAACATATTAAATATTAAACAGTTGAATGGGATTTGATGCAATAAATGATGCTATAAATGGGATTTAATGCAATTTGATGCAAGCCTTAGCATAGACTTGTTCTTTGACCCCATGTGCTAGGTATATGTTCTAGTATAATCAAACAGTCAGGGAAGGAGTCTAGTCTCTTGTGAAGCTTACTTCATTTACTTGGGCAGCACATTTATTTGGGTGAGATTGGAGGTATAAGCCAGATCCAAGAAAATTCCTAAATCATCTGCTTAGTTCTGGCTCTGGCTGGCAGTGTCGCTGTGGCTTGGAACTTATCGTGAATGTGGCTTTGGACAAACCATGGAAGATCCAAATTCTAGTTTTAATGAGGAGAAAGGGAAGTCTCAGAATCCCTATTATTTTTAGACTTCCTGAAACATAGTCATGATTAAAATATCTTGCACCATTGCTCTTCTCTTATTTCTTTTTCCACAGTATGTGGTCAACTGCAGCGACATTGAGAGCATGCCCACCATCACATTTGTCATTGGTGGAAGCAGCTTCCCTCTGAGTCCTTCTGCCTATGTCTTGGAGGTATGTGATTTTCGTGAACAGGATATCTCTTTCATGCTAGCTTGAAATGCAGGAATTTGCCTTATAGCTATATTGGATATACTAGTACTTAGGGCCAGTTATATAATCTACATATTTGCTTATGGCAAAATAGGTTTTCATGCTCTACGTCATAAGCAATGGCATACATGATTTTTTCTGCATGAAGGCCACCTACGTATAGGTGGGAAATGTGACCTTATGAAGAAGTCCTCATTATTGGGAAATGCTGCCCACTCCAGTGTATACTTAGGAAATAGCTGCAAGATGCTTGAATGCTAGAGATGTTTTTTGTCAAGAACTGGGATTAGTCAACAAACGGGGAACACAGCAGCACCATTGATTGATGGGGTACTGTTTGTAGGTTTCACTTTAGAGAACTGCAAAGCAACATGATCATATACCTGTGTGTGTGTGTGTGTGTGTGTGTGTGTACATGCTTTCAAATTGTCTGTTGACTAATGGTGACCATGAATTTCATAGAGTTTTCTTAGACAGGAACTATTCAGAGCTGGTTTGTCATTGCCTTCCTCTGAAATACAGCCCAGAGCAGCTGGTGTTCGTTAGTGGTCTCCCATCCAAGCAGGCAATGAATAAATAGTTTGATGCAAACCTGCTAGTTAAGGTATACTGATAGAATTACCTTACTTTTAGAAAATATCAACATGTAAACATTAATACTAGAAAAGATGACAAAAAAATTGTTGTTATTGTTGTTGCTGCTCACTATTCTGGGATTCCCTACTGAGGTGATGAGTTTTAACTTAGCCCTCTGCCTTTTCCTTCACAGAGCGACAGTGACTACTGCACTGTTGGCATCATGGCCACATACCTGCCATCCCAGAATGGGCAACCCTTGTGGATCCTTGGTGATGTCTTCCTCAGGTCCTACTACTCTGTGTATGATCTTGGCAACAACCAGGTTGGCTTTGCAGCAGCAGCATAAACCCATTCAGCATTCTCATGAGCTTCTTTGAGCCTCTTCGTTCTTCCTTCCTTCCTTCTGATTCTTCAGTCTGCTGCATGCTAAGTCCACCACTCACTCACCTCCCTTTCCAAGGACTTGGATGCTTTTCCTCTGCAGTATTTGAAATATCTCCTGTGAAAATCCACAACATGATTGTTGGCTTTCTCTCCAAAGTTACTGCAAACAAATAAAATAATTATACAGATTTGATCCATGTGGATTTTTCCCTGGCTTGTTTGTGAGAAAAATGTTTATGAAGAATGTTTGAGAGAAATGTGACATCCTAAAGTTTTTGCTAAACTGAAGAATGTAATTATCTCTTCCACTATTCCTAGCACTTAGGATGGTTTACAAAATATACAATTCTATTATTTATCCTCATGCACTCATCCAGTAATTATCTCCCTGTTTTGGTTTCTTAGAACAAAATGACTAAGTTTACTATAAAAAAGTTTAGGAGTACTTTTTTTCACAGTCAACAATAGATCCTTCCTTTAAAAATGATCAAAATAAATGCTTACCTATGTATGAAAAAAATTGGGAAGCATATTTCATAGCTACAGCCTGCATTCTTCTGAATTCAGCGGAAACACATCACAGGTAGATTTTATGGGCTGTGCTGGCAATCTTAGGGCTTTCCACACTTTGTCATTTCAGATACAATATACTCCCCACATTGGAAATAGCCATGCCTATTGAGTTTGGAGAGTGCAAATGACCAAGAACTTAAGTTCAGTTCATGTTTAAGAATTTACCAAAATTTCTTCATATTTGGCTTGGAGAGAACTCAAGGTTTAAAAAAAGTGCACAAGAAAGCTCAAGCTGACAGATTTTCCCATTCCTTCCCACATTTCTCTGCAAGGCAGAGGCAAGGCTATGTAATTTATTGAACAATGATGGTGCCAAGACACAGGTGAATTACAGGAAAGTCAATGCAGGGCCATGATACAGCACCAGTATAGTGTCTTCTTCATGCCACCTTTGTCATCAGACAAACACAAATCAGAGCCCTCCTCACATCAGACAGAAAGAAGCAATGGCTATAGGTGACAGATGCTGGTGGACAGTAACAGGTGTTCCTCTCAAACTCTCAGCATGTATCCTGTCAACTAGTCTGCTACCCTCAGGTGTGGACAAGAACGCTGTCCTCTCAATATTGTTGAAGAACATTCAGTTGCCAGCCAAGTTAGCTTCTGCACATGGAAGGAGGATATGCCATCTACTCTTTTGCCTCAAAGAGCAAAATAGCAAGGTTGGCCTTAACACAAATTCTCCCAAGCTTACTGCACACTATCGGCTTTATTTATACTTTTGGCAAAGGAAAGACTTGTGTGACAAGTTATGATAGCCATTAGGGCAGCTATGTGCAAACTTTTGCACATTTAGAACAGTTCTTCTGGGACTCTGGCATGGGAGGGGAAAAGAGTGTAGTATGTAGTGCTCATGTACAAATATATGTCTGCATATATGCAAACAACATAAAAAGACCCATATCATCTAGTTGTTACCCATATGATGTTTTTCTAACCTCCAATTACATTATAATTGAAACATAACTCTAAAAAGAATTTCATGAACCTGATGGCTTGGAGTCTTCTAAAGATTACAAAAATGCAGAAGAAGGATTTATATTTTGCTATGTCTGAAGTTATCTTAGGAGACGGAGATGGACCTCATCTTGTGGTATCCATTGGCTGGCTTCTTTTTACTGGCAATGTGGAAGGTGTCTCCTAAACACTCTGTGAAGCATTTTCTTCAGCATCTTGGATGTGGCCTTTCTGACTTCTTTGTGCCCAACTGGAATGTGCAATTGCACAGTCTTTTCCCCTATACTACAACTTTCATCATCTCAAGGTAGCATGGTCACTGGCTACATTGTCCAAGGATGATAGGAGAGGTAGTCTAACATATCTGGAGGATGCTTTCTTGGGGAAGGCTCATGAGTCCCAGCTGAACAGCTCCAGTATATTCAACACATTCTGCTTTAGACCCTTAGCTAACTTTGTTATGAGCAACAGGGGAAACAGCTCCCCAGTGGTATCAGTCTGAAAGGTGCAGCTATTTCTTCTTTAGCAGATTTCGGTGCAAAGGAAAATGATGGAAAAAATGGTGTGAAAATACAGGAGGGCAGGACAACTGCACAATAAAAGTTTTCTTACACCTTCATTAAATCTCTGGCAAGATCAAATTATTATAATGTTACTTTTTGATCTTGTTATGAAGTGGCAGAGTATATGATTACTGAGTAAAAACATCTTCCTTCACTGCCCCATTCACAGTCCACAAAAGGCCATGGAAAGGAATTTAATTCCAATTTGGGACAGGAATGGAAAGAGTATTTGAAAATATTCCAAGAAATGGTCAAAAATGAATTTTTCAAGCATCAAAAAATCCTGATGAGAAGAATCCTGGACTGATGCAAATCTTCACAGTTTAAGATTCATTCTGCACAAAATTTGTATTTTTTGTGCAGAAAACAACATTTACTTCACAGACAACAAGATTTTATGATTAGAGCACAGTTATGTTGTGCATGGAAAATGACAGCCAATGCACTTTGCTTCACAGAAAATGACATTTTCTGTGCAAAATCAAAACAAAAACCTCCCCTGCAGATTTGTCACAGAATAAGTCCCAAACTGTGAAGAGTCTTTGAAAACTAGGTTTTGGAGAGCTTCCTGCAGCAGGAAGAAAGTTGCTAAAATTACTTGCTGCTTCCATTCTAAACAAAACTAGCTAAAATTTATGTCTCTAGTTTGGGATGTGGATGCTAAACTCACTGTCATCAACCAGAGCTGTTCTTGGTAGCCATCCAAGGGAATAATGCTATGTGAGATGGTTTTTACAGAGGTATTAGACAAAATCATGGAGGGTGTGGTATCATTTGTTACTAGTCATGATAATGATACATTACTTTCAGGATCAGAGGCAACATACCTGGGAATGCCAGTGGGGAAGATGACCAAGAGGGTACTATTATACTCATGATTTGTTTGTGGCCTTCTGGTTTGTAGGCATCTGGTTGGCCATTGTGGAAAACAGATCCCGGAATAAATAAACTTTTACTGTCATCTTTCAGAGCACCATTTTATATTCTTGTACTGCTAAACAGGCAGAGAGGGAAAGAGAAGTCACAAGGATTGTTTTCCGGAAGTCTTACACTGTAAAAGATAAATAACCCCAAAGCTGAAGCTTAAGCTAAGCACAAAATTATCATCTTCCTGTATCCATTAACTTAAGACATTTATTATATATTACATATATCCCAGGGTGATTTAGTACCTACTGAAAATTACAATAAATACAAAAACAATGCAAATATAACAACACTAGAATAATTTAAAGAACTATGAAGTATGGAATAGAACTGTGCATTGAAAACTATAAAAATAGTTTTAAAACCTGGGGAAATAGAAAAGGTCTTGTCTGGTGCCTAAAAGATATGCTTCTCTGTGGAGGGGAGATTTGATAAGCTAGGCAGTACAGTTGTAAAAGTCCCCTCTTGGTTACCACTCATCTTATTTCTGATGGTGAGAGTATATAAAAAGAGTTTAGCAGAAATCCTTAGAGAGCCAGCATGGTGTACTGGTTTGAGCATAGAACTATGACTCTGGAGACCATGATTCAAATCTCCACTCACCTCACCCTCAGAGGAAGGCAAAGGCAAACCCTCTCTGAACAAATCTTGCCAAGAAAACTCCATGATAAGGTTCAGCTTAAGGTCACTGTAAGGCCATTTCCGAACTATGCTATTATAGTGCTATCATTCCACTTTCAACTTCCTGTGGAATTCTGGGGTATGTCGTTTCCTGAGGCCAAAGAGCTCTCTGGCTGAGAATTCTAAAGGTCCCTCACTAAACTACAAATCTCAGGATTCCATAGGCTGTTGAAAGTGGAATAATAGCACTATAATGGTGTAGTGAGGCAATAGGACAGGGAGAGAGAGAGAGAGAGAGAGAGGGAGAAAAAAAATCCTTAACATTCAGACAGACTTACACAGAGGTAGGTGTCCTTTAAGGTGCTACCTGGGTCCCAAGCCACATAGAATTGGGCATGAAATAAACTGGTGGTAAAGAAGGATATTCCAGAACTTGTGTGAGATTTTTCCATTGAGTCCTTCTTGTTAGACTCCTAGCAAGATTTTGAACCAGCTGCAGTTTCTGAACTACTTTCAAAAGCAGCCTCATGTGCAATACATTACAGTTCTCTAAACTAGGCATTTGGTAACAGGTCAGTCATTTGTGGAACACATCTCTTTCAGAACAACACATGAAAATGATTCAAGAAATATTCTGACTGGGAAGAATACATGACACTGCAACTGGTGAAGGAATTCAGGAGCAACCACTGTATATTTCCCCAAAAGTCTTTGAAGTCGTTGTCGAAGTTTGATGTACAATGTTAATCATTTTAGTCTGTAAAAGTTTGTAAAAGAAAAATGTCATGTGCAAAGAGGTCTGGCTTAGCGATTCAAGAAAATATAAGAATAATGGAGGGAAAAGAACAGAGGAAAAAGTTCTATATTAAATTTAATTGTCTTTGTATTCCAGTTTGCACATCAATTTCAGTATTTAAAATAATGGCCAATTAAAAAAATACAGGTCAGATTTCTGCATGTGAGACATCAGAAGTTACATGTTACCAAAATGTAGAAGTCTGAAGGAATATAAATAACTGGAATGTAATATTTTTTTAAAAAAATAATTTTTATTAAAATTTTAAGTGAATAACAAACTCCCCCCTTCCAAACATCAATTTTCCCAGTTGAATCTGAGTTTAACATTCCATTCCGTATAAACATTCCGTTCCATACATCATCTCTTTTTTACAACAATCGTAAACTATTACTTTTAGCTTATATTTAACTATTTACATTTTATCTTTTGTCACCTCATTTTATCTTCCTCCTTTCTTACAGTCTTTCTTTCTTTTCCCCTATTACATTCTTTTATCCAATTCAATACCTCTCGCCATTCTCTTTCAAAGCCCTAGATTGGCTTATTTTTGAGTGAAAAAGTTAGCTTTTCTGTCACTACCATATCCAGGACTTCGAATTTCTGTTCTCTTATATCAATATATTTTCTTTCTTTCCAATGTTGAGCATAAGTCAATCTTGCTGCAGTTATTATATATAACAATGTCTTCTGATGAGCTCTTATTTCTCTTTGTTGCCCTAACATATTCAACAAATAGAGTTCTGGCTTCATTGCAAAGTTAAAACCATACATTCTTTGAATTTCATCATGTATTTCTTTCCAAAACTTTTTTGCTATTTTACAGGTCCACCACATATGACAAAAAGATCCCTCTTTCTCTTATTTATCTTATATCACACTATTTGTCCATATTTTTGCAAGATTTCCTTCAACCTCTGTGTTGAATCTTGTGGTTCCTCAAGAAATATTATTACGTCATCTGCAAAGGCTTTGTACTTTATCGCCTTCCTTTTTGTTTTTAATCCTTTTATTTGTAGATCTTCATGTATTACTAGCAGTAATACCTGTCAAGGTCAGAGACCTGGGCAGCAAGCCAGCCCAGAGAAGGGAGTGTGAGAGCCAGCAAAGTCCAGCCGGGAGGAGACAAGCAAGCACTTTACACAAGGGAGTTCATTTACCAGAGCGTCAAGCGAAAGCCGTAGTCAGAGTTCCAAAAGCCAAGGGTCAAGAGTCCAGATATCAATTCAAGGTAGCAGGAACCGGGTGCAAGAAACAGGCAAGAGGATGGTTTGAAAGAAGTTTGCCACAAGCAAAGGAATGCTTCCAGGTAGGTGATTATACAGCCCAAGACACAGGTGTGACTAGTCACTGCTTCTTGAACTTAATCAAGGAAGTCTCCCTTTGCTCAGCTCTCTTGAGTCTCCTCCTTGTTTGTGGGCTGATTGGCACAGGCTCCTGACCATCTTCAGAATTGGATCCCTGTTGCCCTAAAGGAGCTGGCAGAGGAACGTCCAAGCCTGCTTGGTCCATGGCAGCAGGGGCAGCTCTTGAGCTGCAGGACTCATCTCCAGCCAGAGCCACAGGGACCAACAGCTGCTGCTCGTCATCAGCAGCTCTGACAGGGGCTTCAGTTATCACAATACCTCTAAAACTGCTATAAATAATAACGGTGATAACAGGCATCCCTGCCGTACCCCCTTCTTTATCTCAAAACTTTGTGTTTTATCTGCATTTATAATTAACTTCGCTGATTGATCCCGATATATCTTCTCCAACCAATTGCAAAATACTTCTCCCAGGCCATATTCTCTTAAAGTGCAATGCATAAAATTCCAGGAAACATTATCAAATGCTTTTTCAGCATCCAATGAAATGATAGCTATCTTCTTCACTGGATTTTTATCATAATATTCAATTGTGTTTAACAAAGTTCTAATATTGTTCTTCATTTGCCTGCCTGGGAGAAAAACGGTTTGTCCTTCCTGTATTTTATCTTGTATTGCATGTCTCAGTCGCTTAGCTAATATCATTGCCCATATTTTATAGTCTACATTCAACAGAGAGATTGGCCTGTAGTTGGAAGGTAATATTTAATTGACTTAGGAATCTGGTTTTTCATCTTTTGTGATTTATGTCTTCTATAATATTCTGTAATAATAAAAAAATATTATTCTAATCCTATTTCCATTTTGTTTTATCTGATGGGGGAGAACACTGACAGGTTATTAAGAGGGAAAAAAGAAGGTACAAATTTGGAATAGTTTCTCACTTTGCGTCATACATATTTGAGCGTGAAAATATGTTCATACAAAATATATTTCAGAATCTCATTTAGTGCTAATGGACAAACTGAGATGCATTGTTATCTCCGAATTTTTTGTCACTTTGAGAAACCTACTTCAATGCACATTTAGCTGTGAATTTATCAATTTAGAATGAAACATAAAATTAAATTAACATAGTACCTAGGACAGCTTCCCAAGGTCAAGGAACCTGGCACTGTGGTTATATATTTGTTGGAGTCAAATAAAATTTGAACCTGTCCAGTTTTACATAAGTATTTGTCACAGCAGCTGTGACTATCAACTTTCTCTTTGTTATCTCAGAAAAGGATATGAACATTTTTCAAGGAAATTGATAGTGCTGTGGCTTATTGATATCTTATCACTTTTTTGGCTAGTCACAAAGCTTTCAAAAACTTTACATAAGCCTTCAATTTTGTCAAAATCAAGGGCATGATTTCTATGAAAACCAATTGTAATGAAGGCCATTGATGCTCTATCATTTGTAAGAAAACAGAATGTGTAGATATAGGGGTGTTGGTAATGATATGGGAAATTAAGAATGAATAAATAAGGCAGCCAAGGACAATTATCCTGAGTATAAAACCAGAAGCACAACAGTGGTAACTGTGGACAGGTTCTGTGCATTCCCAGAAGATCACATTGGCAAAGATACCAATCACCATGAAGTATCTGATCCTAATCTTGATTTATCTTCACTTGTCAGAAGGACTGGAGAGGTAATTATCACAAACCATTGTGATCGTGGATATAATGGATTATCACTAGTAACAATGGAGGGCATATATCTTCCGCCAACATTTCGGGACAGAACCATGCCGTCTTCCCATGACAAAAGTTAATGGCTTTTCAAGTTTTGTAATGTATATTTCCTTTCTCAGTAGCAAGTTGCGTGATTTGTTATTAGCAGTTCCCAACAGCAGTGAAGATGACAACTAGTAAACAAAGGGGGCATAGGAGGGACATGGAAAGTTTAGTAACATTTCCACTCCTTCCCTGAGATCTTTGTGTTCTGTGCAGAGTCATTTTGAAGAAAGGGAAATCCATTCAGGAGAACATGAAGGAGAAAGATGTGCTGGAGGAATTTCTGAAGAAGAACCGCTTTGATTCTGCAATGAAATACCACTTCAATGAATACAATGTTGCTTATGAACCAATAACCAATTATTTGAATGTGGGTACTAAAGCAATAATACAAAATTACTGAAGATCCTTAAAATACCTCTTAACTATTTCACTCTCTACCCCCTTGACTCTAAATATGAAGTATTGACTTCACTGGATCTTTCTCTCATTGCTTTCTGTTCAATGAAATGATTCTGCAATTTTACGCCCTCTTATGTTGAAGCAATCCCCAATGAATGCAGAGGACACACTTGTTTAGGATTGCACTGTGAGTCTGCCATCATATGTTCTACGATATGGAATCTTTGGCTGTTAAGATGTTTTGAACTATGACTGTCACAGTTACTTATCATTGGTCATGCTGGGTTGAATTAATGGGAGCTGTAGGCCAGAACATATGGAGTGCCAAAGGCTCCCTGCTCTTTCTTATTTACTTAAGTAAAATGGGACTTCTCAATAGATACTACTATGGTAACATTTAAACAGTTATCACCCATGTGGATCCAAGATCCTACAGGAGCTTCTAGCCAATCCCCCCCCCCCCCAAACATTTCCTTCATGCACAGCAGATCTTGTTACCTGAGAGACGAACCTTGATTTCTTCTCTTAAAAATGTTCTTTTAATTTCTTCATGAGTGAAAGTTCTTGAGGTGATGCTAGCAGTCAAAGCTGTAGTTGTGGGCACATATTCCTACTTTTAATCCTACAATTTTGTAATTATAGAACAGGGTTAAATTAACACATTTTGATTCTATTATTCCATAGCACTTTATATGATGATGGAGAGATCTCCTCTGGGGAAGCAAACCTTTTGTCTATCAAATTCTTCAAAAGAGATTTATTTGTTTGAGATCCTCAGTTGGAAAATAATAGAAATGCAGGGAAAAGTGTTAAAAACCTGTAAAAGATCTGGGAAAGCTTTCACCTTACCAATACCTTCTGATCTGGCAGACTTACTACTTTGGAGAGATTAGTATTGGAACACCACTACAGAACTTCTTAGTTGTTATGGACTCTGGTTCTTCCAATCTCTGGGTTCCATCTGTGTATTGTAATACTGCAGCCTGTGGTGAGTACTAATGCTCTGATGTACCGAGATTAAATTTTAGTGAACTTATTAATGGATGCTGTTGCTTTGAAAAAGCTATACTTGCTCGCTCAAGTAAATAGTTTTTGATAGGAATTAAATAGCTGTAGATTAACAGATGTAATTTATTTATTTATAATTTCGCCATCTTTCTCCAACATTCTTGGAGCAGTGTATATGGGGTTATCCCATTTTATCCTCACAACAGTTCTGTGGGGGAGGTTAAGTTGAGACCTACTGACTTAGCCAACTCTTACCTAGTGAGTTTCAAAGCTGAGTAGAAGAATTGGGAAATGTATTTTTTTGGAGTATAACTACCAGCATCCTCCAGCTAGCATAGTCATTGGACATACTGACTAGGAGATTCTGGGAATGTTAGTCCAAAAAAGTAATTTTTCTAAGTTCAACTCATCTAGCTTTCTTTCAGTTACATCACGTTGGGTTTTGTACAGCAAAGATATGTATTAAAAGTATTAGAAAAGTTTTTTTTAAAAAAAATCTCATTCACTCATATGGAAGCTGCTCAAATATGGAAAAGACTACATAATTTATCTTTAGACTATTGGTGTGCAAATTTGTGGTCTCTCAGTCTCATGGAAAAACTGACACAACAGCTTTGCAATTCAAGAAATGAATTCCACAATGACTCCTTTATTATGGATTGGTTTCCGTTTATTTCTTTTATTAATAGAAATAGAGACAATCTTGATCCAGTTGGTTCTCATGTTAGGCTTTGGAATCTTAACTTCAAAGATAGAAAAACACGTATTTGTAAATATGTATGTATTACCAGAGCTGCCTTATCCGTTAGACACTTTAGGCACAGTGCCTAGGACCTATGAAAATTTTAGGGCCCACAAAAACAGGATTAACCAAAAAAAAAAAAAAAATTGATGAGGAATTGATAAGAAAAACAAAGTTTCAACATAAAGACATTTTATATTTTCATCTCTGGTGGTATGTTGAGCAAGGCAGGAGTCAGAGTGCCTAGGGCTACAAAAACCTTGGCCGTTTCCGCACTCGCCTGTTATAGCGCTATGATCCCACTTTCAACATCCTCTGGAATCCTAGGGTTTGCAGTTTCAGGAATTTTGAATTTGAAAAATTCAAAATTTTTGTGAGATGTCCTCATTCTTGTTTCCTGTTTTTGACCACAAAGCTTTCCATGCGGTGAAGGTAGTACACTTGGTCTGCAACAAAATTAGACCTCTGGGAAACTAAAATATGAGAAGCAATTGCAAATGGCAAACAAATAGGCATCTGTTTGCCATAAAGAGAGAGATATTTGTTTTCCTTTGTTGTACTCCCACTCTAGGTAATCACAACAGATTCAACCCTAGTGCATCTTCCACATATTCCAGCTCTGGACAGACTTATACTCTGTACTATGGGGCTGGTGATTTGACTGTTACGCTAGGCTATGATACTGTGCAAGTGAGTATACTTTTCATCTTTAAGTGCGTTTTATTCTGAAAATCTTCAAACACGGGTCAATTGAAAAAGAAATGCATTCAGACAGTTTAGAAAAGTTATTTATTGGATTACAGTTCCCAGATACTCTTAGCTGACATGGCTAGCTGGTATACTAGCTGCTGGATTTGAGGAACTGTAGTCCTCAAAAGTGACTTTTCCAAGCTTTGTCTAGAACATAGGACACTCACTCTTAAAGGATATTTGCAAAAAGGGATCCTATTAAAACTTAGAATGGAAACTTGTGATTTGTGATCTGTGCTATAGTGGAGTCTGGATTTACAGCTCAAACCATTTTTTTTTTAAAATTAAGAGGGACAATTGCATCATTTGCCATGCCCTCTCAGGCCTCCCTGTCTCTTCTGAGCTAAACTGTAACCCTCACAGTTGCTGGGTGGGTGAGGAGGAGAGTGGATTTTCCTAGCAACAAGTTGTTAATGAGTTGTTGTTATTGTTGTTCTGTGGCTTTAAGTCATTCCTGACTTACGGCAATACTGAGATAATATATCATGAGTTTTTCTTGGAAAGACTTGTTCAGAGAGGGGTTGCCATTACCCTCCTGTTAAGTTGAGAGAATGTGACTTGTCCAAGGTCACATAGTGGATCTCATGAATGAATGGGGATTAAAACCCTGCTCTCCCAGAGCCCTAGTCCAACACTCAAACCACTACACTACCCTGTCTCTCTGTGTTATGAGTTATCCTTGCTATAATCCAAAGTATTCTCAGGCAGCTTGTTCTTAAATACATTCTTAAGACCCATCAGGTTTACCAATGAAAATGTCTAGAAATTGCTTCTTGATAATGATTATCACAGCTCTCTGTATTCTTGGAATCTTCTTTGGAGGTATGACAATGTAGACGGTCATGATAAGTGCTTCCATTTCCAAATCTACCACAATCCCATTGCTTGTAATATCCAGATACTGCTAGCTTGGTGCAACTACTATGGTAGACTATGGGCCCTATCACACTACATTGTTATAGTGCTATTATTCCCCTTTAATTGCCATGGCAACATCATATGGAATTCTGGGATTTGCAGTTTTGGGAGGGGCATTTACAATTATCAGCCAGAGAACTCTTGGCCTCACTGAACTACAAACCCCAGAATTCCACAGAAGTTGTGCTGGCAGTTAAAGTGGAATAATAGTGCTATAACAATGTAGTGTGATAGGGACTTATAATAGAAAGAATGTGTTTTTTTTTTCATACATCAGTACCTCTACCATAAGCCTATAGCATAGGCATTACGATAATAGGCAAATAGTCTGATCATGACGGTTGCTCAAGCCCTTTTTGGCAGCCAAGACAGATCATTTAAAGATCCCACTGTTATTTGATTCATCACAGATTAATCAAAGCTAGTATAGCATTTGCAGATTTAATTTTCATGGATTTGATTATTCACAAGTCTCTCCGACCCCTGCCCTCCCCACTTCAGGAGCTTCTTTTCTGCAGGAACCTTCCTTCTCAGTAGTGCCAATCAGGCTGTGCAGCCCTTTAAAAACCCACCACTGGTCCTCTTCCTCCTCCACCAGCCACTGCCTGGTCAGCTAAGGATGGCTCTCAGCCCAGTTTCTCCACATCACAAACCCTCTCTCAATGTCCCTGTTGCCCAAGGAAGGAGATGAGCTAGAAGGGAAGTACATGGCCACCCCTTTTCCTTCTCCTTTCCCTGGTCTGGTTTGGACCCTGGGTTCCTGTACTGTTACTGTTACTCTAAGAGGCGGGGGACATTGGGGTCCTATGCCAGCATCTCCTTAGAATTTGGGGGAATTATAGCTCAAAGGAGGCCTACAAGAGAGGGTAATGGCATGATTTTTCCATCTATGTATGCCAGTACTAACTGCAGAGAGAGCTCCAGTTAAAGTTAAAATATTTTATTTGAATTGACAAAGATACAAGAAATCAGACACTCTTAAGAACCATACAAGGCTATGGAAAGTGAGGCAAGAAAAGTTGGATGCAGAGAGATTTACGGTGAAAAAAGTGATAGCTACTAGTCTTGAGGAAAGAGGTCACAGTCTTTACTGGTGAATACTTGAGTTATCCAAATTACAATTATTACTGCTTCCAACGTACATTGGCCTGTGTGACCCAGACTGAGTTTTGAGAGTTTTGTGGGAAGCCTTTCTCTTGGTCCCATCACTGGAAAGGTAGATTTGGTAGTGACATGGGAGAGCCTTCTCAGCAGCTGCACCCAGATTATGAAATTTCCTCCTAAGGAGTCTGACCTGGTCTCCTCTCTGCTCTCTTTGTACCAGCAGGCAAAAATCTTTTTGTTTCAACAGTCCTTCAACTTTTAATCGGTTATGCAGAATGGGTTTTTATTGGGCTTTGAATGAATATGGCCACTTCCACATTATACTGTTATAGTGCTATTATTCCACTTTCAACATCCTATGGAATCCTGGGGTTTGCAGTTTAGGGAGGGGCCTTTAGAATTGTCAGCCAGAGAACTCTTTGGCCCAAGGAAACTATAAAACCCAGAATTCCATAGGATGTTGAAAATGGAATAATTGCACTATAACAGTCTAGTGCGGAAATAACCAATGTTTTAAACATGTTTTTCAGTACTTCAGAATTAACGGCTTTTTAGTGGCTTTTAAAAACTTTAGTATTAAACATTGATTTAGCTGTATATTGTTTTTAACTTACACTGTAAGCCACTTTGGATACCCTATTGGGTGAAAAGCAAGATACTAAATCAATCAATGATTAAATCTATTTTTTCCTTCCTTTTCTTCCAGATCCAGAACATTGTTGTTACCAACCAGGAGCTTGGCCTGAGTGAGGATGAACCTACTACTCCCTTCTACTATGCCAATTTTGATGGAATTATGGGGATGGCTTATCCATCCCTGGCTGTAGGGGGGGCACCCACTGTCATGCAGCAGATGCTGAATCAAGGGCAGCTTTCTGAGCCCATCTTTAGTTTCTACTTTTCACGGTAAGATCCAAAATCTATAATTCTCTCAAGAAGCAAAGATGCTGGAAAAATGCAACTAGAATAACTGGGTTACTACTCTTTGATAGTACATTTAGGGCCTTTCCACATCACATTGTTATAGTGCTATTATTCTACTTTCAACATCCTATGGAATCCTGGGGTTTGCAGTTTAGGGAGGGGCATTTAGAATTCTCAGCCAGAGAGCTCTTTGGCCTCAGGAAACTACAAACCCCAGAATTCCAAAGCATCTAGAAAGTGGAATAATAGCACTATAAGAGTATAGGGTGGAAAGACCCTTATTATCACTTATATCCCCAAATATAATTGAGATTGACTTTCCAGAATGACCCACCTATTGAAGGGGTGGTGGTGGAACATTTTCTTTCTTAATTTTTAATCATCCTGACTTTGAGGGTTGAAAAAATGTATTTTGAATGAAAAATAACTCACATTGGCCCGAATCCTATTGTTCATCCTAACTAAAGAGATCCATTGAGTCAAGTTAATTTACCTATATATTGACTTACTATTCAGCAATCAATCCTACTCTACTAGAAGTAACAAGATTATGGGTAAATGCTTAGGCTTATATAATGTACCTCTAGAACCCTTTTGACTTGTATAACACTCATACTTCTGAATTCAAAACTGGTGAAAATATGTGTTTTGCACAGCTTTCAGAAGCATTCAGCTGCATCCTCCTAGGGACTTAAGATGGCATGAGTCCAATTCATGCCATCACAACTCAATTTTTTTTGCCACTGTGTAGGATGGAGTTCTCTTCTGACCATGCAGTGACTAACCCTCAAACCCATCTTGTAAACCATGCAGCATTCCCACACCGTCATCTCTAGGTTGCTGGAGAACAGGGGAATAAGTGGCAATACATCCAGCTATTTTCTTGTAACTGGATACGCCACAAGGATGTCATCTGCAGGAATGTCATGAGGACCCCAGCGGTCCCTACAGGTGCCTGTCATAGTGCATACAAGGTGGCTTTTGGTAACATTGGGAGACCTTGCATTTGGTAGCATTGGGAGACATAGATATGTAGCTATGTGAGAAACGTGTGTCCCCTGATACAAGATCTTGACCACTCTACTCTTACATGATGGCATGAAAATCTGGACTTTGTGGAAACAACTGATGTGGTTGTTCAGGATTAATAATCTACATTAACCTATGTTCATGTTTCTCCACTGTTTTCTTCCTTCATACCTTGCTCTTGTTCTCTGCCCACATAGACAATCTGTGTACTGTTATGTACATAGCCCAGCTTAACAGTTATATCTACATTTGACATTTTTCTCCTCATTTTTGCCCACCAGACAGCCAACTGTTCAGTATGGAGGGGAACTGATCTTGGGAGGCGTTGATACTCAGCTATTCTCTGGGGAAATTTCCTGGGCACCTGTTACCCGTGAAGCTTACTGGCAAATCGGTGTTGAAGAGTAAGTGATATTTCTCATTCTCTCTTTGCTTATAGCTGTCCTTTGCTTCTCTGGTCTGATCCCCTTTTGCTTTGCAGAGATGGTAAGAGATGGTTCCCACCTCTCACCTGGAAACATAATTTATATGCTGAGGGGAAGGGTTACGTTTCTGTTTTCTTTTTTATGATGGGTGTGTGTGTGTCTGTGTAGCAGAAAAGGAACGTGTAGTCAGGATGTAGCTACAGAGGAGGCAAAATCCAAATAAGAATTCTTATTTTCTTGGAGGCCCCTCCAAATAAAAATTCTGCTCCCTCATGAAATTTTCCTTCAATCCCCAAATTTCTAGCATTGCAGAGAGTGAGACGCTGTGAATCATTTGTACCTAGTCCTTATATTTGCTGTGTTCTCATACCCTTGGGAATTTTGCCTGCCACTTTTCTTTGGATGCTTACACTGTATTTCTAAATGCTCAACAGAAGTTTTAAGCTACTGCAATACTAGAAATATGGGGACTGAAGGGAAATTTCATTGAGGAGCAGAATACTTATGGGACAGGCATGTTGTCATCCCTCCTCCACCAGTCGCGTAGGGCCAGGGGAGGGGCAATGGGGCAATGGCCCTGGTGGCAATTTTGTGGGGGGCACCATGGACCCTTGCTTGCCCTCCCCCGCATGCCGTAGCCCCGCCCCGTCTCCCGTAGCCCCACCCTGTTTGCTGTAGCCCGCCTTCCACACTGTAGTCTCGCCTCTGTGTGCTGTAGCCCCGCCCCTACACACCATCGCCCCACCTCCACACGTTGTAGTCCCTCCTCTGCTCGCGGTAGCCCTGCCCCTGCATGCCGTAGCCCTGCCCCTGTCCCTTTGCCCGCCCTCTCTCCTCGTGCTCCAAGCTCCGCCGCTGTCCTTCACTATAGCTACCTTCCTGAGTTGAGTGCTGGAAACTGAACTTTTTAAATATCAGAAACCTCATCCTGCCAAAGATATGCATTAGAAGTGCTGTTCATTTCAAAGTGAAACTTAACCATAATGAAATAAAAAAAGCAATAAAATACTTTACATGTTACATAAAGTGCACTAATATTGATGATGACATTACTCTGGCTAATCTTTTGGACTTTTATTTTTAAATATTAAAGGTTCCATAGAAGCTACTATTGCATTTGAGTGTTACAACAGAGGAGCATTCAGTCTATGCCTTTTAAAAAAAGACTGCAAAATAGCATGAATAAACAAGAAACTCACCTCACCCATCATTAGTCACTGAGGATCTGTAAGTCTAGTGCAACCATATTTGCAGAAACATTTATTTCCAGTGACAAAGGATCAACGAGATGAATGAATAAACAAAAGCGTGCCTACAAGAAGGTATTGCAGCTTGAATGTTGCAAAAATATAGGGTTCTAACAGCTAAATTGCTCCTTCTGAGAAACAACAACATATTTGCTATCCATGCCCACATGTACATATTTGCTGCTCATGTGCACATGTATGCATACTTATGTATATGCACACACACACTCAAACTTGAAAGTATTTTAACAGTTCTATAGCACCCAAGACAGTATTCATCTGTTGTCCACAGTAACACTGAAGGAACAATATATTTTGACTAGAATGGGTAAAATTAGTATAGTAATGGGTTGATCAAAATCCGCTTCTGATTTTGTAATCTTTTCACATTTTGCAAAGGCAGTCTGTGCTGGTTGAAGGATTCCAGGATTCCAAAAAGAGTAACTTTTCCAGACTCTACTTCTGAGAATTATTGAGCATCAACAGCTTTCATCTGGTTTGTTCCTTGTCTGAAAACGTTGCCTGTACAATAATTTTTGCTCTTGTCTCTGTAGATTTGCCATTGGTGATGAGGCCACTGGCTGGTGCAGTGAAGGCTGTCAGACAATTGTAGACACTGGCACTTGTCAACTTACCATTCCACAGCAGTACTTTGACACTTTCTTGTAGGCTGTGAGAGCTGAAGAATATAATGGTGAGGTAAGTGAAGAGGAGAACCTTGGGAATATGAATCAGAACTGTAGTTCACAGTGGTTCACACAGAAAGTGTTTAAATTTATAGTGTCTGAACATTTGAGATAACCGAAGGTAAAGGTAAACAGAGCTGATATAAAAGAAATGTGCTAAATTCTTAGAGGGATGAGATCAGAGGGTACTGGGGAGAGTGGAAATGCCAAATTAAATAGACATGAACCTCTCCAGCAAGACAGGAATTCTTGAGCATGTGCTAAAATGATTGGCAAAAATATAACGTGTAGAATAGATAACTGCTTGAATTATTAATTTTGTTAGTTTATTTATTTATTACTGTGTTTTGCTTTATTTAAAAGAAACAGCCACTTACATTGAAATAATTAATAGTAATAATCATTTAAATAGTGCTGGAATCTTTTTTGACAGAGTAAATCCATTGAATTATGATTCACCATATAGGTAAATCCAATTGATTCAGTGGCTACTCTCTAGCTGGAATTAACAAATGATTTAGGCCATTTTTTTTAACAAAGAGATGCTCAGATGGTGGAAGATGTCTGTCATAGTACCTTATTTTCTTCACCTATGTATCTTACATTTGGCATGCTTTATTTCGTGACTAGTCATTGGAAAGCAACACCTCTTCGTGGCAAGTCTGATTCATCTTAGAGGAAATTCTGTTGTCAAGAAGACAGGTTAATCCTTAAGATACAGAGCTCTCCTTACATCTATTTGACCCTTTGTCAGTTTTTTACTAATGGGGATAGAATCTCTGTTTAAAGTCTGCTCTAACTTTCTTGCAGAGATAATCTTAGATTTGTTTTCTTTTTTAGCTATTAGTGAACTGCGACAATGGCCAGAACATGCCCACCCTCACATTTGTCATTAATGGATCCCAGTTCCCACTGCCTCCCACTGCCTATGTCACCAATGTATGTATACTGTATTACTCAATAGTGTATTTTTTAAATCATGCCATCTGAATGCTTCAGTATTTAGAGGCCGTGGTAATAACATTCAAATTCTTGGAGTCATCATTTAGAAAATGCTGGGATACATATGAATCTTATACATATACATAGCACTTCTTTGCTCCTGAAATTTTTTATCTGACCATTTTCATCTTTTTTGAGGACCTTGCAAAGATCTGTCATAGTCATTGGAATTATCTTATAGGCCATTTCCACACGGGGCAAGGGAATCGCCCTGTGCCGGTACTTACCGGACTTCTTGGCTCCACGCTTGGGTCCAGGCTGGTCCGGGAGCTGTGCGTGGCCGCCGCTCCGCACTGCTCCAGGGACGAAAATGGCAGCTTCCGGTTGGTCGAGGCTCTCCACCAACCATTGAAGCTCGCCAGCCTAAAGCCCGCCCCCGGCAGATCGCAGGCTCACACTGGTGTGAGCCTGCAAATCTACACCGGAGCGCGGGCACGGAGTGGCGCGCTCCATGCTTTTGAAAGACCTGTTTCAAGCAGTCTTTCAAAAGCATGCTGGACAACCACTTTGGGTCATTCCGGAGTGGGCTGAGTTGCGGAACTACACTAAGTAGGTCCGACCCAGTCCGCTCCCAGGTGCAGACGTCCTCCCTGGAGGACGCTCTGCACCATTTCTTTAAGCCCGTGAAGAAATGGCCATAGATTTATATATACAAATAACTTCTCAGTTCTGCTTTGGTTTTTCATATTTTAAATGAGAGCATGAATTGTAGAACCTACAAAAGAACAGAGATGATGCTCACTATAGTGGCATCACTATTGACTCTATGTGCACTGCAGTCAGATCTGAACCTGCACATGCAGATCACGGGATGCACACTGGAGCATATCTAATGTGGGTCTGACTTGCATCATAGGTCTTGGCAAACAGATCCTAGGCAAGTATATCCTCACAATCATGTAGTTATAGTGGCCCTTTCTGCACCCTACCTTTTTGCAAAGTCGTCCGGTGGAGATCCCAGCAGTGGCTCTGTCAGGAGAGGAGTGCGATTGGAGGACCTCCCTCCACACCAGCTGGTTCCCTGCAGAAGGGAGCAAGATGGCTACACCTCTTCCTTCCACAGTGCAGCTGAGTACTTTCCCAGGCTGCACTGGGGCAGGAAGTGCAACTATTATGCTTCTGCAGCTTCCGCAGGACAAGTAAGTCTGGGATGGTGGCTCAACTGCATTATTGACAGGGAAAGCCTGTCAATGATTTAATCTGTGATCATGCCACCTGGGGATGGGAGAAGGATGAGGTCACGACAATGTCATGCGGAAGTGTCATCATGGTCCCATCCTTCTCCCGTCCCCATTGCAGAATGGGAGGGTGCTGCAGAAAGGGCCAGTGAATAGGACCAGAAACAAGCAGTTGTAGTCTTGTCATGCAGTCTAATAAGGACCTGATTGGAGAATGATCTCTTTAAAAATGGTTCATGACATTGTTTTTCAGCAGTGGCGGGACTGAAAGATCCTTCTTGTTTTCTTTTACAGAATGATGGTTATTGTACTGTTGTAGTGGAGCCAACATATCTGGTTTCCCAGAGTGGAGAGCCATTGTGGATCCTGGGTGATGTCTTCCTTAAGGAGTATTATTCTGTTTTTGACATGGACAACAACAGGGTGGGGTTTGCGCTATCAGCTTAAAGAGAACAAAGCTTGGTTTCTTTCCAACCTAAAGTCGTTGTTTTCTTGGACTTTGAAAGAATGGCTTTCAATCAAAATATTAAATAAACTCGAATATGTCACATTTTTGTTTGAGCTTGTTAGCAAAATATTTTTTGATATAAATAAAATGGTTAAATGTATGCAGAGGGATCTTGCAGCACCTTTGAGACTAACTGAGAGAAAGAAGTTGGTAGCGTAAATGTAATGATGGTATACAATGGTATTAATGGTGTCTGTGGTCCTTAGCAATAAAAGATATTATGGCTCTGATTCACAGATGATATTACGGACCGACAGGAGATTGTTATCTTCATCTTCATGAGTCTTGGGTCTGATCCACGAAGACAACTCTTCTCTTCTCTTTCATAAAAGAAGAAATCTGTCAGACAAACTGCAGGCCGAAAACATCTTTCATGTTCACTGACTTTGATTCTCACATGACAGCTTTTTTAAAGAAAACTTGTATGGAAGAAGTTATGAGATACAGCAGACCCTCTGTATACGTAACCTCCGGATCTGCGAATTCTAGCAATTGTAAAGCACTGCATCCTATACCTAAAGTGGAGGCAACATGAATGTGAACATGCTGAAGTGTCTGCATGCATGTTGTCGCCGTTTAATAAAATGGGACTCAAGCATTCACGTTTTTTGCCATTCGGGGGGGGGGCGGTCCTGGAATGGAACTCTTGCAGATAATGAGGAGTCTACTATATTTTGTGATCCCAATTAAAATTCTAGCATATTGAGGGCTAAGAGCAGGCGTAGGATTGTGAATTGGTTTCTGACTAGAGTTTAATGCGGCTTCTGACCCCTTGTATCTCCTAATCCCTGTGAGAATCTTTATAACCTTCTTGTATCGAGCCAGTGTTCTGACAACCAGATTGCAAGAAATCTGCTTCTCTTCATAACAATTTGCCTCAAAATGGTTTGGGACAATTTTCATACCAATATGTTGTATTTTCTGGTAGAAAAATGTAACCAGTCTCCTCCCCAAAGTGTTTTGGTTGGACATTTTTTGTTTGTACATTTTTCTTTGTACTCTAGATGTTTTCTGTTTCTAAAAACAAAACAAAAGAACTGTAAGTGACAACTGATGATCTTGACAATGCCACAAAATGCCTACATTTACAGATTTAGTTCTGTGTGGATTCTACCAAAAAAGTGTCTCTGGGGTACGAAAATGTCCCATCCTAGTGCATGATGGTTAAGGAAGTTGCTAATACTCATTTTTTTTCTTCAACAGTATGCAGAAAGCATACCTTAAGTTATTAAAGACTACAGCTGTATACAACATGAGGTGCTGCAGATCTGTCGTGTTATCTGGTATTATTTGTTCTAATGGCAATTCAAGTGCTGAGTGCTGACAGTCAAGTGGCCAAACCAAAGGCTTTGAGAAAAAAGAAGGACGTTTTAGAACATCTCTCAGGACAACATGCTTAGTTGCAAGCTCTCACCACCTGTAAGCTCTCAGCATTCCCCAACACTGTGTAGGCTGGCTAGGATTTATGGGAACTACGCTTAGATAATACTCAGGGTGCAATAAGTTGCCCACCTGTAGAAATGTTTCTAATGGTTACAGTCAATAAAAACTAAGCCCACCTGCTACCTAAAGCTGCTATATTGCATCAATTAGTCAACTGAAACATTTCAGCAACAGAGTAAAAACCATCTAAATCTCAACTCTTACTTCTTACATAAATCAATGGTGTAGCTAGGGGCAGGGGATAAAAGCATTGCCTCCTCAAATAAGAATTCTGCCCCCAACCAATAATATCACCCTTAGTTTTCTCTTCACTAAACTGAACATGCGCAACTCACTCAACCTTTGTTCATATATTTTGTTCTCCATACCTCTTATCATCCTTCTTGCCCCACTCCAGACTGTCGATAGCCTTCTTAAAATGGAGTACATAGTGTGTGGTTACACAATGGTAATATCATAGTGGCAGGTTTATTTTCCATTATTTTTTTTAATCATGCCTAACAGAGAATTTGAGTTTTTATAACCCTTACACATTGGGCTGACAAGTTCACTGAGATATAAACAATCAATCGATCTGTCAAAACCCCAAGATCTCTTTCTTGGTCATTCTCTGACAGCTCAGATCTGATCAGTGTATATTTGAAGCTGGGATTTATTTTTGTCCTCTCACCTTACACTTGCTTAGTCTGAAAGTCATTTGCCATTTTAATGTTTATTATTGTTGGAAGCTCTTCACAATGCATTGTTGTTTTAATCACCTAAAAGAATTTGACATCATAAACAAAGTTGGCTAATTACCCATCCCCAACTTCAGGTGAACAAGTTAAAAATCACTGTTACCTATAAAGATCTCTGGTGGACCCCACTGCTCACTTCCTTCCCTTGCAAGAATTAGGCATTGATTCCTACTGTCTGTTTAATTTTTAAAACTAATTTCCAGCTCATAATAGTATTTCTTCTCTTACGCCATGATGGCTACATTTGTTTAGAGCAGAAGTGAGTAAAGTATGGCCCATGGGTCACATGGCTGATTTTGTGATCTGTTGGGATCAAAATTGTTTTTGGCTTCACTGCCACAAAATAGTATCTGGTGGAGACTAAGAAAGCATTTCCATATGTCTGAAGCCCCCCCAGGACCCCCAGGAGTCAAAGCAAAATTTTGTATTTCTTCAAAAAAGTTTATTTCAAAATGTCCCCAAATGCCATCTAGGGGCCCAAAAAGGCCACAAAACATGTTCCTGTGTTCCATAGAGGGTTTTTCTTTGGGAAGAGCAGCTGTGGCTCTCCAAGGTCTCCTGGAGGGCTAATGCAGCCCCTTGATCTTCCACACTTACCCACTCCTGGTTTAGAGGTTTTTGATGAAGGACGAAGGAGTGGAATACAGAATGGAATTGTATAGTGAGGTAGTATATAACTGGTGAGCTTGTGGATAGATAACACCATCTAAACTTCCCTCACTTTCCCATGTAAATGTGAATGCCAAACGAACAGTTCTGATTGTCTCTGACCATTCTGCATATGCAGCTAAATTCTTACTAGTTAAGAGTGAGTCATTCAGCTGATGATCAGATCCATACCAGATTACTTCTTGATCTTGTTTTTAAGGTACAAAGGAAATAGACAAAATTTGTATGTTCTTGATGTTTTGTTCTGTAATGTTTGGTCTAATTTGCTATTTATAATAATGAAAGACTATTTTTGTGTCTGCCCCTACTATAATTCCAAAACTGTGAAACCTAGACATCTGACATTTGGCAAGGATACTAAGGGAACCATGAGGGTGTGCATCTCAGGACCTTTCCGCAGCTTACCTGTTTTTGGTGCTGGGGTGTGGGGATTGCGCAAGCAGCCTCTTGCAAAAGGCTCTCGCATCCCTGTTGCTTCAGCTCTGCAGCTGCTGCCTCTTAGCGAGCAGGCAGCGTGAGAACCCCTCCTCTTCCTTCTGCAATGTACCCTGGGATTTTCCCAGGCTGCACTGGGGCAGGAAGTGCAAGCGCCTTGGCTCTGGAGCTCCGCACACACGGCAAGTGTGCATGGGGCCCCGGAGTGATGCGCAATCATGCACCATTTTCGGCTCAAAGCCAAAAATGAAAAAGTCCACGATCGGTGCTTGCCGGCCTCTGGAGCGTCATGCAATTGTGAGTGCATCGTGTGGATCGCTCCTCGCAATCGTGTGATGCTCCAGGGGCCCTTTCGCATGGCAAATGCCATGTGAAAAGGGCCTCAGGGTTACTTTGTTTCAAGAGCAGATCAACTAATTTCATTTAATTAAAAACTGTGGGTAGCCTGCAGTACCTTGTTGAGTCACTAGGTGACAGACACTAGGATTGTCAGGAAAAAGATGACTTTAGAGTAAGGCTTTCCTCAACAGCAAGAAGCTTGTCCTTTGGTCCAAATACAGACTGCTGATTTTGGGTTCTAAGCAGGTTCTACTTCCGTATAACCCAGCAGCCTGAAGAACTTTACCTCCTCCTGATTCCACATATGTACTCAGAGAGAGTGATGAAGAAAGAATAAGACTTCTCGCTACCAGATAGGTGGGGGTGCAGGGAGGCCAGGGAGTACTGAGGCAAGACTAAATGATCACTGGAAACAAGGAAGGAGGCTCAGAGAAAAAATTGTCCATTTCTGCACTAGATGCCATTAATACGATGTACCGTTACTGTCCCAACACTGCCACAATGGTAGCAGATTAGGAAAGTGGTTTTCTACACTCTTCCACCTTAAACAGATGAGTAGTGGTATTGCCGTTGGTGTTCCTTCTGGCCATTCCCTTTCCTGTCTTCACCCCCCCCCCCAATTGGCCAGGGAGTTTTATTGTTTTTCAGTGGAAGCTGTATTAAACATACCAGTACACTATTGCATTTTCATGCTATCATGCCTAAAAATATATTTAAAAAATTAAAAAGTTTCAACTCATAGGAGAACTTTAAAATAAACACCGAGAAGTGATAGCTTTCAAAGTTACCATGCTACTGGAGTCACTGAGGGAGGGACAAGGTGGGCACGCCCACAACCTGCCCACTGTTGGATCTGTGATAACAGGAAGTGCTATCAAGTGCTACTACTGGCTGAGGAGACTGAAGCACTAAAGGAGGCATTTAATGATTTTTTTCTCAAAATAGAATAGACAGTGACAATCCCGTGCGATAGCACAGCTCCTGACTTGGAAAAACCTGCTGCTATTGTGGGATAGTGACAGCGTGCGGAAATGGCCTTACTTTTGCATAGAAGTGTATAAGACTGCACTATTGATTAGCTTTTTAAAGAGAAAGTTACTCTGCCTCAAAAGTTTGTAGATCATATGTACCTATTCAGAGAAAACTGGTCCTCAGTTTTTTTTTCTTGAGGAAAAAAAGCTGGTTCCCTTCTCAGATGAAAGACATTTTGGAGGGACATCATCTAACTCTCTTATGTTATTCTTGCATGACCTTATCGCTACTAATAACCTATAGTACAGTCATCCCTGAACATTTGCTAGGGTTAGGGGGACAGGACCGCTGTGAGAGTGAAAAAAACTTGAATAAATCTAGGCCCTCCCAAACCATATTTAACATACCAAAAAGGATGATCACCATATTGAACCCACCATGGATTCCTTTGAGGCATCAGAGTTCCTTCCAAGGCAGAAGTAGGGGGCTGGTGGAGCTTCCTATCACCTCCACTGCTGCCCCACACCAATTTTAAGAGGGACTTGCAAGCCTCCTTTGCAGTTTTTCAGTCTCACAAAGCTTGCAGTCCCCATTAAAAATGGCAAAGGGAGGCAGCAGAGGTGACAGCAAATAATCCATGAATGATCAAATCCGCAAAAGTGAAACCCACAAATGTGGAGGGCTGACTGTATTTTAAAATGTCAATTTGAACATACAAAGCAGTTTGAACATTTAGAACCTACCTTTCTTCTGTAAACTTTTTAGCATCCCTATTGTAAATCAGGTGAGCATGATTTTTCCCATTTTACAGCTGGGATGAGAGTATGAAGGTGAGTCAGGCTTAGGTAATTTTAAATTCTGTGATTAATTTTTTTTTTTTTAAGCAGGAAGCTATTGCCAATGTGCACTATTTCACTCACTTCAAAATATTTTTGCAACACTTTCACGGGATTGAAGTTTGTCCTTTTTTTTGTCTTTGCTTGATGAAGAGACTGGACTGAGAATACGGTTACCCTTGGTTCAAACTTAAGTTTTTGCCTTTCAGTTTTTCTTGCCCTCCGCTTTGACTGAACTGACTTGGAATTTTGGAATTTTGGTACATAATTGGTCTGTGTTTGTTTGGGACCTTACATCTGTGTTTTCGGGAGTACTGGAGTTAAGACGTAGCTGCCGGATTCTTGTGGAATATAGTGCTTTTTTCTTGATGAGACAAGACATTGGTATTTTCTTTTGGATTTTTTTTTCCTTTTGGTCTATTGAACATTGAAAATTGAACTTGGAACAATGAAACACGGAATATTGAAATTTGGGACTGTGACATTTGGATTGTGGTACGATTTTTAAAACTGCGGACTTCGCTTTGTAATTACGTTCGTTTTCTTTATTTTCTGTCCATTTGGCTTTTGAGAACAATTCGAGGATTTAAAAATATTCACAAGGGAGTGTTTTTTGAGGCTGTGCTGGAAGGACAGGAAGACAGAGAGACTCTTGCCCCCACGCAGCGGAGCAGCTCAGATTTCTGTTATCAACATCGGAGGAGAAGTTCTCACAATCAAGATCTGGGAACAGTTCCAGAAGAGAGAGGAGATACAGCATTCGCTGCGAGGGGGAAGTGAAAGGATTGGGCCTAGGCACAGCCCGCTGCTTTTATTGAATGAACTCACTGTACGATTTTATTGAATGAATTTGCTGAATGAATTGAATACAATGTACTAGATTTCAAATTAAGTGGTCTTTCTTAGTTAGTTATATACAATCTTATAGAATAAATCCATATATCTATATATCCATATATCTACACAAATTGTACATATATAAATTGATACATAAGATATTTGTATAATCTACATATATACAGCTATTTTTATTTTTATTCCATTGGTATAGTGACTGGGTAGTGTTAATTTCAATTTAAAGTAATTAATTCAAGCTAAGGATGTATGTGATTGAGTTTTACATGAAATGAATTGGATTTAATGTGAAGGAATTATAGATATAACAATCTGAATTTTATAAGAATTTGAAAATTACAAGATTATAAATAGTAAGCTTTTTTTATGTAGTAACTGTACAAAACATATGTATAATGAATTGAATTTTATATTGAACATTGATTAAGCTAAACAATAAGTATTCAGTTTTAGGTACTATAAATAATCAAAAATGGACCAAAGGACAAGAAGAGGGGCGGCGGTAGTGGCGACAACAACAACTTCCCAGGCAACCAGATGGACATCAGTGGATATACCCCAGAAACCTCAAGATTTCATGTTACAGATGATGGAAGAGTTTAAAAGCATGAAAGATGACATAAGAAGTGATATAAAAGTAACAAGGAAAGAGATGAGAGCTGACATGAAACAAGAAATAGACAAACTGGGGAAGAAATTGGAAAATATAACAAAGGATGTGACAAAGCTAAAAACAGAAACAAAGGAGATAAAACAACAAATTAAACAAGTTGAAAAGGAGATGACTGAGATGAAGGGGAAGCAACAAGAAGATGAATTTCAAATTACTCAGCAGGAGTTACAATATCAGGAAAGATGCCTTCGATTTAGAGGTGTTCCAGAGGTTTCAGCAGAGAATTTGTATGAAAAAATTGTACCAGCTTTGGCAGAATTCACTGATATTGAGGAAGAAAAGATGGAGACATATATTGACAGAATGTTCAGAGTTTCCTCCAGAGTAGCGAGAGAGAGGAAATTACCAAGAGACATTATTATAACTTTCACGAAGACCATGGTTAGAGACAAAATATTACAACGAAGCTACGATGGACTACTGAAGATTGAAGACAAAGATGTCAGAATTTTTAAAGATATACCTTATCAAATCCTAAAGAAAAGACAAGAATATAAATCGTTGGCCAACCTTCTGCAAAAGCGTCAGATTAATTATCGATGGGAAAAGGTTGAAGGCTTGTCCTTTACTTATAAACAGCAGAGATATAGGATTAGCTCAGTACACAAAGCAAAAGAAATGATGGACAGATTGAAGAAAGACTTACAAAAAGATACCTCTGAAGGAGAGAAAGATCACAAACAGCTACCTCCAGAGGAGGAAAGAGAACAAGTACAAGAAGAAGAAGATGACGGAGAACAAGAGGAAGTAATAGAAGCAGCACAAGGAACAAGAAGAAGGGGAGGTAGACAGAGATATACTGAAAGAGTAAGCCAAACTTCATAAATAAAATATTAATATAACCTAACAAAATGGATTTGAAGATTTATTCTTGGAACATTAAGGGGTTTAACTCTGAATACAAAAGAAGACAAATTTTTCATTATATAGAGAAACAGAATTTAGATATAATATGTCTGCAAGAAGTTCGAATTAGAACTCAAGATTTGAGATATGTCAGGAATTTGAAACTAGGTAGCTGTTTCGCAGCTATGATAGATAAAAAGAAGAGGGGAGTTTTGATATATGTAAATTCAAAATTAGGTGCACAGCAAATTTTTCAGGACAGCAATGGTCGCTATATAGGAGTTGAAGTTACTTTGAAACAGGATAAAATATTAATAGTTGGGATATATGCACCAAATGGAGCTAAAGGTGAATTCTTCCCTACAATACAGGAAGAGGTATTGAGATATCTTAATGAAACAGGAAATTCTAACATTATTTTTTGAGGGGATTTCAATGGAGTAATCAGTCCCCAAGTCAACAGGACAACGCAAAAGTTAATTCCCCGAAACCATGGCAAACTTCCTAAGAACTTCTTTAATATGATGTACAATCTAAATTTATATGACACTTGGAGATACAAGAACGGACAACTGGATGGACATACATTTTATTCAGATCAACATAGGTCAATGTCAAGGATAGATATGGTGTTGGTATCCAAACAACTCTTGTTGAAAACTACAGATACGGACATACTTCCCAATTTATGCTCTGATCATAATCCGATACAATTAAAGATAAGGATCAAAGACAGAGAAAGAACATGGAGGTTGAATGATGAGATTTGGAATAAGGAGAACTACATAGCAAAAGCAAAAACAGAGATAATTAATTATTTTAATGAGAACTTGACGTGGGAGCTGTCGATGAAAACCATTTGGGACACAAGTAAAGCTGTGATGCATGGTAACTTTATCAGATGGACTGCAGAGATTAGAAAAGAAAAGAGAAACACTGAGCAGCGAATTTTGGAAAAGATGAAAGAAAGTGAACGACAGATGAGACAAAATCTGTCGGATAAACAGATTAGATTACAGATGAAGGTACAGCAAGCTGAATTAAATCAACTTAATTTGGAAGAAATAGAGCAACAGATAAGGAGAATGAAATATAACTTCTTTGAACAAGCTAATAAACCTTCAAAACTTTTGGCAGGTTTGCTGTGTAAAAGAAGGGTCAGAAATACCATAACCGAGATTAGAATAGGAGAAGAAAGAATTACAAAACAAGAGGGAATAAAACAAGCTTTTTATAATTACTACGTGAAACTGATGAGTAAGATCTCAAAGGGGAAAAAACAACAAGAAGTGGAAGAATATTTGGAGAAAATGAATAAAATGAGATGTAATGAAGACCAAAGATCAATCTTGAACAAACCTATAACTATGATGGAAGTAGTTGAGGCTATTAGGAATTTGAAGAACAACAAAGCTCCAGGACCCGACGGCTTTATTGCAAGATATTATAAGATTATGGAACATGAGATTTCAATACCTTTGCAAAGTACTATAAATGAAATAATAAAGGAAGGAATACCAGATACTTGGAAAGAAGCTAATGTTGTGCTGATCCTGAAAGAAGGAAGAGATCAGAGAGATGTAAAGAATTATAGACCAATATCACTTTTGAATACAGACTACAAGATTTTTGCTTCAATTCTAGCAGCAAGGCTTAAAAAAGTGCTGTTAGAGGTAATTGATGAGGACCAGAATGGCTTTATACCAAAAAGATCTTTGAGAGATAACATCAGAATGGTCTTAAATGTAATTGAATATTATGAAAAGCATAATGAACGGAAAATGGCCATGATATCTGTAGATGCGGAGAAAGCTTTTGACATGATCAGTTGGCCATTCATGAAGACGGCGGTTAAACAGATGCAGGCCGGAGAAAAATTTGTTGCATGGATTGAAGCAATTTATAGCCAACAACAAGCTCGACTGGTTATAAACGGTGAAAGAACACAAAGGATAGAACTGCACAGAGGGACGAGACAAGGGTGTCCCTTGTCTCCTCTGCTGTTTATCTTGACAATGGAAATACTTAACAATGCTATAAGAGAAGATAAAGAAATAAGAGGAGTCCAAATTAAGAAATATCAATACAAGTTAAAAGCTTTCGCTGACGATTTGGTCTTATTATTGGATGACCCAGGGAAATGTATTGAAAAATTGACTACTACAGTTCAAGAATATGGAGAATTCTCTGGTTTTAAAGTTAATAAGGAAAAAACAGTCTTCTTAACCAAAAATATGACTGAAAGAGAAAAGATGAAATTAGTACAAAAAATAGTATTTAATAGAGGACAAAAGGTAAAATATCTAGGTATTTGGATAGCCAAAAGAAACAATGAGTTATTTCGAAATAATTATGAAAAAAAATGGAAAGAAATAACAAAAGACTTGGAAAGTTGGACTTCCATGTGTTTGTCAATGATGGGGAGGATAGCTGCAATAAAGATGAATGTTTTGCCAAAAATGAACTTTTTGTTCCAAAATCTTTCCATAATAACGAATATGAAATCTTTCATACAATGGAAGAGAGAACTAACCAAGTTTATATGGCAAGGGAAAAAACCTAGGATAAAATTGCATACTATGACAGATCTAAAAAGTAGAGGAGGAATGGGACTACCAGACTTTCAAATATACTACAAGGCAGCGGCTTTTACTTGGATAAAAGATTGGGTAGACCTACAAGACATGAGAATGTTGGCACTGGAGGGAGCAGACCTGAGGATGGGGTGGCATGCCTATATGTTTTATGATAAAGCAAAAATAGATAAAGACTTTACACATCACTATATCAGAAAATCGCTTTTGAAAATTTGGGTTGATTATAAAACTAAAAACATACGGCAGCTCCCCACCTGGATCTCACCGCAAGAGGCTTTTTTTGGCAGATGGACTGTTACAGATAAATGGTTGCGATATGATGATATAATTGAGAGATCAACGTCCAACAATCTTAAGATTAAAACAAGAGAAAAATTAGAACAAGAGGGAATAACATTAAGTTGGTTCCCTTACAGACAGTTAGCAGAAAGGTTTCAGATGGATATAAAAACATACAGAATTGAACTAAAAGAGAAAACTGGAGTAATTAAATGGCTGTTCGAAAATCCCCCTCGTTTACTAGCCCAAATGCATCAAGAAATACTACACCAGGAGAGGCAAGAAGAAACAGTAAAGGCAACAATGATTTCATGGGCTCAAAATATCGGACATTCAATTCAACGAGAGTCTTGGGAGCAGAGCTGGAAAAAAACACAGAAATTGCCAGTAGCTCAGAATTTGAAAGAGAACTATTATAAGCTCTTTCATAGATGGTACATGACACCAGATAAATTAAAAAAGATTTATAATACAGGTACTGGACACTGTTGGAAATGTCAGAATGAGGTCGGTACGATATATCACATGTGGTGGACATGTCCAGAAGCTAAGAAATATTGGACTGAAATACATAACAAAATTTGTGCATTAATGAAAGTTCAGTTTGCTAAGACACCAGAATTGTATTTGTTAAATATGACTGATATATTAGAAGGTACTTGTATAAAGAAGTATGGGAGAATATTACTGTATATGATAACAACAGCTCGTATTGAATATGCAAAGTTGTGGAAAACTCAGCATATACCCACAATAGGTTCAAATTTTGGTTCGGATAGGTCCAACCAATATCCAAAGTAACTCCGAATTTCTCTTCCCAGTGTTATTGTACCATGTTGGACTATGACTTTAGGCTGTTGTACTTGCTAACAACTATCTTTAATGGGGAAGTTTAATTTAAATCAGTCAGTTACTTCTGATAGCCATCAGCTTGATCATTATGTCAAAGTAAGCAATGTTTTTTTCTGTTTAACCCATCCATTAGTAATTAATGTGTGTATTTTATGCATACATTCTCTCACCATGCACATTTGTGAAATAGATTGCAATATAACTTTCTTCTAGGTATTTATATTCCCCCTCAACTATGAATTTATCAGTGTTCTCCAGTAGTAAAACACCCAGTTTTACTTAGGATAGAAACCAGCCACTCCACACACAGATATATTTTTCTCTCATGTCCCTCCATCACCAACAATTTTTCTTTCTTGCTAGTCTTATTTTCCCTCCACCCACAAAATTATTCAGTCTATACCACTTTCACCCAGATTAGAAATGTTTGGTACCTAACCCAGTAGTATTTCTCTTCTTGTTTTTCCCTCTGCCTTGCCTTCCTCTCTCTCATTTTGGTATTTATTCAGCTTTTTCTTATCTAACTCTCCTTCACATTCTTGGAAACTAGATTTTCTTTCCCTCCTAGGGTTGTAATACTCTAGTTCCCCAAATCCAGGCAGCCATATATCCTGCAAATTATTTGCTCATTATGAAAGTTGTATGGCGAGTCCTGAAAGGTTTAACCAGAACAAAGGTGCACAGGAAACATAAGACTGAGGTTTCTCAGGCCCTTTCCACACAACAATGGCATCCTGGTATAGGGACGTGAGAGGAGTGGGAACATGACAACACTTCTGGAAGATGTTGACGCAGTCCTGTCCTTCTCACATTGCCAGCCGGCATGATCACAGGGTAAAATTTTTTTCTAAAAAATGATTTGGCTCTAGTGTAAACTTTTGCTATTAGGGAAAAAAAACAGTGATAAGATATCAATATCAGCTGAAGAATAATCAGTTTCCTTGAAAAATGGGCACTATTCTTTTTTGAAATAATAAAGGGCAAGTTAATAATTGCAGTAATTGTGACAAATAGTGACATAATCTGGATAGGTTCAAATTGTTTTTAAAATCCTTGTTATCAAAGGAGCTGAACTCCTTATTATTTCTAAGAAAACAGAAAGTGTCGATATTGGGTGTGCATAATGATATGGGAAATCAGCAGTAAACAATAGGTGTGCAGAGGAGAGTTGCCCTTAGTATAAAAGTAGGATCACAACAGCTAGACATGTAGACAGGGTTTGGTTAGGTTCTCTAGTAGATCACATTGGTGAAGACACTGAGCACCATGAAGTGGTTGATCCTGGTCTTGGCTTATCTCCACCTGTCTGAGGGGATGGAGAGGTGAGTATCCCCACTAGCACTATGAATCATGAATGAGGTGAATAGGAAAACTGGTGAGCAGAAAAGCATAATAGATATATGAAGGGCCTGAAATTCTTCAACTAATCCCCTGAAATGGTTGTGTCCTCTGCAGAGTGATTCTCAAGAAAGGGAAATCCATTCGAGAGAACATGAAGGAGAAAGGTGTCCTGGAGGAGTTTTTGAAGCACAACAATGTTGATCCTGCATTGAAATACTACTTTAATGAATACAATGTTGCTTATGAGCCAATAGCCAATAATTTGAATGTGAGTATCACAACAATGTACATTTTGTACTTTTATACCCTTGTGACTGAAGAAATTGGGCAAATTACTCATTGAGAGCTGATTACTAAACCCAGGCCCTTTTTGCATGGCATTTGCCATGTGAAAGGGTGCCCAGAGCGTCGTGCGAATGTGAGGAGCGCTCCACATGACGCACTCACAATCGCGTGATGCTCCAGGGTCTGGCAGGTGCCACTCGTGCACTTTTTCATTTTCCGCTTTAAGCTGAAAATGGTGCACGATCGCGTATCGCTCCGGGGCCCCATGCACACTTGCCCTGTGTGCAGAGCTCTGGAACTGCAGCGCTCGCACTTCTTGCCCCAGCGCAGCCTGGGAAACTCCCAGGCTGCACTGCGGCAAGAAGAAGCGGGGCTCTAGCGTGAGCAGCCAGCAGCTGCAGAGCTGAAGGAACCGGGACGTGAGAGCTTCTCGCAAGAGGCTGCTCGCACGATCCCCGCACCCCAGCTCCGCAAAAAGGTAAGCTGCGGAAAGGGCCTCAGTCAACAATGACGCAGTCAAACAACCCAACCACTACTTTGCCAGCTTCAAGAACAATTAGTAGATCGCTTCTTTGAGAATGCTCAGTGTTCATGTCTTTTGGTACTCTCTGGTTTTTGAAAACAGATAAATATTTAGTGAAATACACCAGAGACTCAAGTCAGAATAATGGATGCCAAATAGGCTTTTAATTGGTTTTCCTTTATGTTCTCACCCTAGTATTTCTCACTGCTAAAGACCAAAGGAACAATTTAGTGAAAAAATGCCTCTTTTTCTTCAGTAGTGGGAGTTGTTGGGGATTGTACATGTAACTGTTGCTGCATGTGCCTGCCTGCAACATTGAAAGTAAACAGCAGTTGTCTCTAGAATCACTTTCTGAGCATACATGAACTGCAAAACAGAAAAGGGAGGAACAGATAAACCTGCCTCTCCAGGTACCTGCAGCATCTTTTTTTAAGGATAGATCTATAAGTTTGTCCACGAGAATGGAAATCATGACAAGAATAGAAGGGGCAGATCTGCTTTGTTAAAATGAGTTATCTCTCTAGTCACTCTGAAATCGTTGTTAGGAAAGGATAGTGAAAAAATTAAAAGTATTTCAAGATGTTGTGGGATATTTCATCTGACTGAAATTTTTCATCTGGCAGTCTTTCTACTTTGGAGAAATTAGTATTGGGACACCACCACAGAATTTCCTGGTTCTCATGGACACTGGCTCTGCCAATCTCTGGGTACCATCTGTGTACTGCAATACTACCGCATGTGGTGAGTAATAAATCCATTTGCAAAGGATTAGCCACCATTTTATTTTTATCAAAAATAATCCAAACTTATTTGTCCAAACTGACAATTTCTAAGCTAAAATGAGGAACGTACTAATGGACCCTCTGACTCTTCGTCTTCTGTTAGATGAATTTGGGCCTGGATCCGGACTTCTACAAATTCAAAAGCTGTACAAAGTTTATAACTTCAGGCATACAATGGGATATAATCAGAGCTCAGGGTGATAGGACTAGAATGTTCGTGGAGGAACATGTAGTTGCGATGTGCCTTCAAGTTGTGACTCTAAGGTGAACCTATCATGGGGTTTTCTTGGACGGATTTATTGAGAGGGGGTTTGTCCTTGCCTTCATCAGAGGCTATGAGAATGTGGCTTACCCAAGGTCACCCAATGGGTTTCCACGGCTGAGTTGGGATTCAGTGTAGTCCCACACTCAGACTGCTATGTCATGCTGTAGTGTGGAAGAAAATAATAATAATAATAATAATAATAAGAAGAAGAAGAAGAAGAAGAAGAAGAAGAAGAGGGGGATTTTCATTGGTAAGGCAAATGTGGAGCTTGGGGGGCATTTTCAGAGATGTCCAGAGACCCTCATTTGTAAACAGCCTACCTAGAAATAAGTTACTGGTAAACCAGGTAAACAAGTTACCTGTAATCAATCCCTTTCTCTAACACTTAAATCAGAATTAAGTTAGACTGTACAAAGGATAAGGCCGCTCATTTTGTAGTGCAGCTGCAACATTTGAGTAACCTTTATAGTTCCAGGGATGTGGCCTTGATGGATGGTGGAGGAAGAATATCACACCATTCAAGAGCCAGCTCACACTGTCTCTCCGAATCTCCTGTTTCAGACTCTGTTGTTGGTGTTGTGACAGTGATGTGGTGAAAAGGAAGAGAGTGTGTTTTTTAAACAGAGGCCAGCAGCTTGTAACACACACATAACTGATTTTCAAAAATAATTTAGTTACTTTTGAAAAACAGGGAGATAAAAAGCTGTTTTTAAAGTGTTTTTTTTCCTATAAAAAAACCCCACAATGCCAAGTAACTACTTTGGGGGGCAAGGTAACTCTAATTGATTTTCAGAAGTCACATTCCAAGTTTTGGTGTGACTCTTTTCAATCCTGCAACAAAGTCAGGACTGTTGTAAATAATGTCTGGGAGATAAATGCATCCTAAACATTAATGGACACTCTTCATTGCCATATAGAGGCAGATTTATCATGCTTCCCCTCCATTCTTTTTTATTCTAGGTAACCACCACAGATTCAACCCGAGTGCCTCTTCTACGTATTACAACAATGGACAGACTTATACCCTCTACTATGGGAGTGGCAACCTAACTGTTATGCTAGGTTATGATACTGTTCAGGTAGCAAACTTTGCATGATGCAGACACACTTCATCTTTATGTATGGTGTTTTATGGGAAATTTCAAATGGTGAGCTTGGGAAGAATATTAGGAATCCCCTGCAGAAAAAGAAAGCTCCTGTGCCGAACACAGGGGACCTTTCACCCTATACAATTATAATGCTATGATTCTGCTTTAACTGCCACGGCAATTTCCTATGAAATCTTGGGATTTGTAGTTTGGGGATGGGTATTTAGAATTCTCAGCTGAAGATCTCTAGTGCTTCACCAAATTACAAAATCCAGGAATTCACAGGATGTTGCTGTGGCAGTTAGAGTGCAATCATGGCACTGTAACTGTGTGGAGTGAAAAGGTCCCAGGATTGTAACTTGAATTGGCTTAACAAGTACAGAAGAATAGGTTGTGTGATGACTGTTGGTGTAGTCACATTTGGTATTGCTGAGGCTCATATTACATGTTCAATAGTTTTGTTGTTTTCTGTTAGTCTAGAACTCCCCAAATATGTCAGCCACTGGCATGCTGGCTGATGGATTCTGGGGGCTTTATCACACGAGGCAGGTAAATCACACTTACAGCAGGATAATAGTGTCTTTGGCTGGGACTTACTACATGACGTCTTCTGTAGTTTTCCCAGTGGGACATGGTTTGGAAAGTATTTCTTTCACAAAAGAGGTCATTAATAGATTTTCCACTGGTTCTTTACCTTTTCTTTACCAGGGACCCCTGTAAATATAATTTGTTGCCAGGGAGCCACAAGACTTAAATCAATATTTAAATAATTATTTAAACATCCAAATATTTGTTTATTTATTAAAGGTTTCTGGAAACTAGAGCCATTTCCATATTAGGTTGTTATAGTGCTATTATTCCACTTTCAACATCCTATGGAATCCTGGGGTTTGTAGTCTAGGGAGGGGACTTCTGATTTACCCTTGGTGCCCACACCTCCTACTCTCATGTCGCTGGTGAAAAAGACACAGCAGGAGGTGTGTGTATGTGCTCAAACTGCTCCCTCATTTTCAAACAAGGGAGCAGTTTCAGTACCCACATCTCCCTCTGCCGCCACATCCCTGTTGCTGCCCCTGCTGGTAGTGTGCAGCATCAAGGTTTCATGGACCCCCTGTGAGGGCTGCATGGAACCCCAGGGGTCTGTGGACCCAAGGTTAAGAACCACTGGGTTAATTCGTTAATGACCTCCTTTGTAAAAGATAAATTTTCCAAATGGTCTCCTATTGAGAGAACAACAGAAAAGCAATGAGGTAATGTGAGAAGTCCCAGCCAAATATGTTATTATCCTACTGTGAGTGCAATGGTTGACCCCGGATAAGTCATGCACTCTTAGCCCCCAGAAAACCCCATGGTCACCATAAGTTGGAAATGAGTTGAAGGCACACAACAACAAAGGCAATTTACTTGCCTCATGTGATAAAACCCTGGGAGTTGCAGTCCAAAACTAACATTTTCAAGCTCTGCAGTCTGCAGATGGGAGTAGTCAAGACCTGTGACTACTGTCACCTTCAGCCTCACCAAGCCTAGTGAAGAGGAAATTGCACAGTTCTCCAAATGAAGTAGACAAGTTTCTTTTGTGCACATTACCTTCAAAATGCCCAGCTATATCTCACCATCTTTCTGTTCAGCATTATTCCTAAACTTACAGATAGTACATGTCCTTGTCAGTGACACTGGAGATATTTAATCATGACTCAGTTTACAGGGGTGAAATACATCCAGTCCTTTCTTCACAGATCCAGAACATTGTTGTAGACAACCAGGAATTTGGCCTTAGTGAGAATGAACCTTCCAGTCCTTTCTACTATGCCAGTTTTGATGGGATTTTGGGGATGTCTTACCCTGCTGCGGCTGTGGGCCACGTCGGGGGTTACACTATTATGCAGCAGATGCTGAGGCAAAGCCAGCTTTCAGAACCCATTTTCAGCTTCTACTTCTCTCGGTAAGATTCAAAATATTTTTGTTTGGTTGCATACATACATATTTCAGTTTGGAGGAATTAAGTTGGAATAAATAAATTACTGGTAGCACTACAATGTTTCGTCCTTACAGTCATTAAGTACAGTCAGTCCCCTTTAAGAACCCCTTTCTTTCTTCTTCTTCTTCTTCTTTTTTTTTTACTAAAACTTCAGTAATAGATAGTTGGCTTTCCCTCAGTCTTGGACTACATGTTTAGACTCTGTTTGTTGTGAGTGTCAGATCAGAATATGGTAGTTATTCTGAAGCCTGAGATACTCTGATTTCCTCCATTGCTTTTCGCTGACCTCTCGGGACTCAACACTGTGGCAACATCCTATGAAATTCTGGGATTTTCCTTTTGAGGTGGACATTCAGAATTCTCAGACAAAAAGCTCTAATGCTTCACCAAACTATAAATCCCAGGATTCTATACAATGCTGTCACAGCAGTTAAAAGAGAATCATAGTTCTATAACTGTGTAGCATGAAATGGCCCTTGCTCTCCTTCCATAATTTCCCTAATCCTTTCTGTGTTCGCTTACTTTTGAATATATAGACTTTCACTAGATTAATAAATATAGCTAAATCTGGTCAAACATTTTTCAAACATTTTACTTTCCCAGACAACCAACTGCTCAGTATGGAGGAGAACTGATCTTGGGAGGTATTGACAACCAGTTGTTCTCTGGGGAAATTACCTGGGCACCTGTAACTCGTGAGGCTTACTGGCAGATTGGAATTGAAGAGTAAGTGATATGTATATATATATATACACACATAACTGCCATTACATCAGTGCCAGATTGGGCTTTTTCATTTTAATCAAAGTGTTGCTCTACTATTCTTCACTTCTGATAGAGAGAATATGCATTTTGCCCCTATGTACACCCACAGAGATTAACTTTTGTAAAGTCATTCAGCATCTTAAAAACGAATATTCTTGCTTTCTATACAGGTTTGCAATGGGCAACGAGGTTACTAGTTTGTGTAGCCAAGGCTGTCAGGCAGTTGTGGACACTGGAACATATCTGCTGGCTGTGCCACAAAAGTATATTGATACTTTCCTGCAGGCTGTGGGAGGTCAAGAGTACAATGGTGAGGTAAGTGGATGAGGTAAATTCAGAGGGCTCAGAGTATTTGTACATCAACTCAGGAAAAAGAGGTGTATTGATGTATGTCCCCAAAGCACAGTGGAGTTAAAATCACAGTAAAGACAGGCCTAATCAACTGAGACCATTTCTGCACCAGACTGTTATAGTGCTATTATTCCACTCTCAACATCCTATGGAATCCTGGGGGGTTGCAGTTTAGGGAGGGGCCTTTGATGCCCCTCCCTAAACTTCAAACTCCAGGATTCCATAGGATGTTGAAAGTGGAATAATAACACTATAACAGTCTAGTGAGGAAATGGCCTGAAGAGAGGACAACTGAAGAGAGAACTTGTCCTGCATTCATGGAACTTTGTTGTTCCTTCACAAAGACCCTGACAGGATAATACTGAAAAGACAATGCTGAACTAGCTAGATTTTGGTCTGCTTCACAAATAAAATTCATATTATCTCTTATGAACAAGCCAGCCAGCCTCTAATGCTGCTGTGGGTGGGATGGATAAATCTATTAACTGAAGTATTTGTTTCTGGAATTAACGTGAAAATATTTTGAATGTTACCGTTTTCTAAAGGAGCGTTGATCCAACCAATGTCTAACATATTCCAGTCAAAGAATTAACTTGTGATACACTGGTGTGGCTATACCTCCTACAATGAGAAATAGAGCATGCTGTAACACAACCACTGTCTCTTCTTTGGCAGCAGTATCACCATGACTTATGTTCTCTTATGAGTCAGATATGTGAGAATACAGATTTATACACTTATAGAAGAATGGATCCCTTTTCAGAGTTTCCTTACCAACCTACTTACCATTGCAAGCACATGGGGACATCAAAACTCACACAAGGAACTTAGTCAATGTACTTCTCAGTTCAATACATTTATTAAAGAACTAAGGAGAGAGATTGCTTGGAAATAGTCTATAGCTTTTAAAATGAAATGAGCACACAAACCATTAGTTAACTAAACCAAATGGTCAAAGTGATGTTCCAAGCCTCCCTGGACAGCTTTAGATTTTAGTTATCAACGTGAGAACCTTACAGTCAGGGAATTTTCCAGTGGTGGGGTAGGCAGTTCCTCAAGAGGGAAATTCCACATTCTGAGATGACCTTGTACACCTACTAGTTGTCTTTTGTGAGTCTAAGGCCATTTCCGCATGGGATGAGGGAACTGCCCAGTGCCACTACTTACCAGGTCTTATGGCTCCCCGGTCCGGTCCAGGTTACTCCGGAGCAGTGTGTGTTCATCGCTCCGCACTGCTTCGGTGTTGAAAATGGCGGCTTCTGGTTGGTTGAAGGTCTCGACCAACCGCTGAAGCTCGCCAACCTAAAGCCCGCTCCCGGCAGATCGCAGGCTTGCATTGGTGCAAGCCTGCAAATCTGCACAAGGGAGCAGGCTCGCACTGGCACGCTCCGTGTTTTTGAAAAACTGGAAACAAGTTTTTCAAAAGCACGCTGGACACCACTTGGGGTCTTTCCAGAGTGGGCTGGGGTGCGGATCTACGTTAAATAGTCCGGACCTAGTCCGCTCCCAGGTGCAGACGTCCTCCCTGGAGGACGGACTGCATCGTTTCAAATATCCCGTGAGGAAATGGCCTGAATCAACATAGAAAGGCTATGCAAAAACAGGTTGTGATGTCTACGGTAGTCTAACACATCTCAGGTGCCTTCTTTGTCTATACATTTTCAATACAGGAAGTGGTGTGGGGTGGGTGGGTAGGTTGCATTTGTTATAATCCTATTACATTTGTTCTTTCACAGTATGTGGTGGACTGTAACAATGTCCAGAACATGCCCACCATCACTTTTGTTATTAATGGATCCCAGTTCCCACTACCAGCTTCTGCCTATATTGCCAATGTAAGTATATGATAGTTATTGGCTTAATGCCCTAGTACATGGCATAGTTTGAACCTGGCTATTTACATTTCCAAATCTAGCTTATAATTTTTTGGGGTACAATCCAATTTTGGGTTCCAGCTAGAGTACTCTTGTTGAATCAACTGGTCAACAGTAAGTGAAAACATTATGGATTAATTGAGTGGGTCTACTTCAGGTGGAATGAGCAGTTTAGCTCCTAAAATATGCCAGTTTCACTAAACATTGTGGCAAGTGGGCTTTTCAGACCTTTGTTCTGGAAAGCTGTTTTAATAGCATCTAGCCATTTTTCTTTTCTTATTGTTATCATTTAGGGGCACCTGACCTTGCATGGAATTGTCAATGGCATTTCAATATTTTTCTACATTAGGAGTAGCAAGGTTTTCTTTAAAAATATATCTGCTCTTGTTGTTACTGCTAGAAGCAAGATATGAATTATAGTAACCTCTATGAAAATAGGAATAACAGAATGAAGAAGAGTGCTATTGTCACTTTTGCCAGAGCATAATCCAGATTCTCACTGTGCTAGCTAGGCAGTTGTGCATCACACTAGACAGTGTGCATCATCAATGCTCTTTCAGATGCAGATTTATTTACTCTGGATTGCACCCAGGTTAATTTACTCTGGGTTGAATTCAACAGGACTGACAGTTGTGGAAATTCCTGCTCTCTCTTCTTTATGGCAGCCCTCTTGAAAGGGGTTGAGAGTAGAGGGAGAATCACCCAAAACTGGGTGGTGGCACCCTCCAAAGCAGATCCTGGATCCATCTGTAGTGCCTTATGAAATGCCACATTGAGTAATTTAAATGTGGATAATCTGAAATGTGGCTGTAGCACCCATTTTATGTTCTTGCAAACAAGCCCTTACCCCAAATTTCCTTAAAATGCTTCTTTCCCCCGGCAAATGTATAACTGATTTTTCTTTTGTTCTACAGAACAATGGCTACTGTACAGTTCAGATTGAGGCCACATACTTGCCTTCTCCAACTGGGCAACCATTATGGATCTTTGGTGATATCTTCCTTAAGGAGTATTACTCAGTTTATGATATGGCCAACAACAGGGTGGGCTTTGCACCATCAGCTTAAAAAGAAAAAGAAGAAAGCTGAATACTTGCCTAGATCAATAATATTGCTGTCCTCTTGGACATTGATAAAATTGATTCTAAATTATTTGGAATGGAAGTTGCAGCATTCTTAACTTTCTGTAATCCCATCTGCCACGGCTTGTATATAATCAGTTCTCCTGAGATCCATTGTATCAGAGCAATAAATTCTACTATGCTACTATGCCATGCTATTTCTTATATGCTTGATGCTGTTTGCATGAAGACTTGAGGCTGATTTTTATAAGTGACTTGACAATACGTGACTTCGTTCATGTATTGTCTTGCAATCAGCAGTTTTCTTACATAACTGCTAAAAATTTAAGCATGAAAACAGAATATATGATGGAATCTGAAGAGTTCTGTTTTGAAGTCAAGAGTGCAGATCCTAACTACCTTTAAACCAATAAGACAAATTTCCTTCCTGGAATAAAGTGCATACATCCCTCACCCCCCCCTTTTTTTTAAATAAACTTTCAGATTTTGGATGATTAAAGTTGCTGGAAGCAGTTTAAAAATCTGAAGACAAAACACACTATACATGTGCAAAAATCATACTGATAGTATAAATACTAATTTCTTTGGTGATTGTGTTGCTTAATCTTTTTAGAGTCAGGCGTTCAGATAACATCATCTTATAAATGTAGTCTAGCAAAAAAACCACAAGAGGATATACAGTATAAAGCAACAATATAAACAATAGGATAAACAATATAAAGCAATGCACAGGGTAGAGACAATTATTATCTCAAAATACTAGACATAGATATATTCCAATGAAATTGATGGGTGGTAGTTTGAGGACAAAAAAAAATGGCACTTTTCATACAACACACAATAATTTGGAATTCAATATCCCAAGATGTGGTTATAGCTTCTAGTACTGATGCATTTTGACAGAGGGATAGATATATTAACAAAGAGTTGTCTAGTAATGATTATTACTTCTGATAGCTAAAATGGGGGTTCCATTTTCAAAGGCCATTTTTTCCCCAGATTGCCAAAGGTTAGGGACAAACAAGAGATACGTGTCTTCTTTATGCCCAACATTTGGGCTTTTCAAAAGCTTCTGACAGAAAATATGCTAAATGAAATTGATCTTTTAATGAAGAATAAACTTCTTAAGGAAAGAAGATTCCACCTGAACTTCAGGAAGAACGTCCTGACAGTCAGAGCTGTACAGCAGTGGAATATGCTGCCTCAGAGTGTGGTGGAGTCTCCTTCTTTGGCAGTTTTCAAGCAGAGACTGGACGGCCATCTGTTGGGAGTGCTTTGATGTGGGCTCCTGCATGGCAGGGGGTTGGACTGGATGGTCCCTGTGGTCTCTTCCAACTTCTGTGATTCTGTGATTCTATGAATTATAGCTTGCTGTGTTCATTTCAGTATAGGCAATTCCATTTCACATTGGGCCATTTTTTTCCTAACATAAAGCAGGAAAGAATAAAAATAAGATCCCAGACTCAAAGAACAGAGTGGAAATCAGACTTAATAGGAATTCATTCAGTCAAATCTATGGATAGGATCTAGGCTGGATCACTTCTTGACCTTGTGGCCAAAGGTCAATGGAGACACTGCTATAGTGCTATTATTCCACTTTCAATATCCTGTGGAATTCTGTAGTTTACTGAGGCCAAAGAGCTCTCTGGCTGAGAATTCTAAAGGCCCCTCCCTAAATTGCAAACCCCAGGATTCTAAAGGACATTGAAAGTGGAATAATAGCACTGTAACAGTGTAGTGTGGAAAGGCCCTGTGTTTACTTGGGTAGAAGTTAAGGTAGAAGAAGGGTCTGTCAACAGTTTTGCGTTAACATGGGAGATGGACTGATCTTTGATCCAAATGTCCTTGCTGGGTGTGTGTGTGTTATACCTCCAAATTTTCTTGCTTTGCGAATATACCTCCAACCCCTTTGCTTTAAAGTGAAACTTTTTTTTCTATTTGAAAAACCTAGGAAGACGTATGAAAAATATACATAAATATATGGTAGCAAGAGCCATAACAATAAACAAAGCACACAATCTATAAAAATGTAACACCATAGACTTTCTGTTCATGAGGGCACAATGCATAAAGCACTCTCAGTTGAAATGACAGCCTGGTGTTTAAAAACAAATCTTGGGCAAAACAATACTGTAGTTTGACTGCTGAGAAAAATGCAGTACCCCTTCTTACATGTTACAAACTATTTCATATATTCCATGTATAAGTATTTAGATCAAGGACCTTCAAGCACACTGATGATGGATTATGAGTATCTATCTAGTTTGTTCATTCAGTGCTAAATTTGCTCTTGTTGCCCCTATATGTTTGGCTCTTTTTGCTTCTCTAGATTTACTACCAGAAACAATACTGCTCCTTAATACAGTCAAAACTATCAGGCAATTATTGATGCAGTAGCATTTCTACTCACTGTCAAAGAGTAGTACTTAGCACAGTACATGCTGTGGAGGCTCTTTATATTGTGAGGTAAGGGAACTTTGTTGAACATCTGAGGGCATCTCCAAGTTTTTTACAGGACTGTCATCAACACAGGGGAAGCACGAGTGCTATCATTTATATCATTTGAAGCTTGAACACAGTGAATGAGAGGTGTTCCAAGATACCTTAATCAATTGAATAATGGAGATGCGTCCATTTGTACCTTTTCTGGAGACATCCAGGAGTAGCTGTTCTCTAAATGAGAATGCTGGACTTAAGAAACTTTGCACTGACTTAATCAGACAACAGCACGTACATTCTTATGTGTGTAGAGATGACAGCTATGGAAGCTGCTGCATATGAGACTGCGAAGTATATTAATAATAAGGCTTTTGTTTTGTATATTACTCTGAATGTTCTTGGCTTATCAGCTTATTTTCTTACACAAACATGAAATGATTAATATCCTTCGTGGCACACTTACGGAGTTTATTTTTCCTTCATATTTGTTCTTTTCACAATATGTGGAGAGTTGGTTTAACAGCCAGAATATCCCCCTCCACACCATTATGATGTTCCCTTGCTGCCCTGTGCTTACGTTGCCAGTGTACATGCAGTGTATTACTTACTTTCTCAGCTGAATCCCTTAGTACATATTTTGAAATATCTGAATTTCCACTCTAGATTATGATAGAGCTTGGGCTAGTACCATTAAGGTCCTTTTGTTCTTGACAACAGCAGGCTTCTCTTATGAGGCAGATACAAAACATGAGTTTTATATACTCAGAGTGATCCATCATTACCAATAACATTATTTCCTGCACTTGGAAATCTAAAAAATGTTCTCAAAGATGCATTTGCTTTGGATTTTATTGTTAGAAGCAATAAAGAAAGAACCGTGAGATGAGGAAGGATCCCAGCTTCTTCTTACCTTTATCGGTGTAAAAAAGAGTATCACACACCCTCCAGCATTTCACAGATGAAAAGCAGGATAAGTTTGGCCAGGCAATATAGCTTAAGTTCCATAGAGGCTGGCCATTTTGGGAAGTCAGATGTGTGAGCCAAACTGCAACCAAACAATAATCATTTTTGTGAAAGAAAAAGGAAAATAGCTTATGTTATCCCTCTGTTGGTGAAAAGACAAGGTATATTTTAAAGAAATTGGAATTCAAGTTCTCATTTAATCATATGATGAGAATCCAGCCATACTCAACACTGCTTTTCCTCTTTGTTACCATATGGCTGAGATTATAATTGTCTAGGATTTGCTTCCAAAGAGATATTATCAGAGATAGACTCAAATTTCACATGCTCAAATATGTACCTGACAGAGTGTAGACAGTTGTTTTTTTTATCTTAAACCCTCCCCCCCCCAAAAAAAAACCCCTCCCCAAATCTCATTCCCATTGGTTATGCTGGCTGGGAGATTATCAGAGCTGTAGTTTGGAGATTTTAAACTTTTTTCCCCAAGCTCTGGTCTGACGTGGCAGTCACCTCAGGCCTGTGCAAGTATAGAATGTGTATAGAAATTTCAGGTTTGTTAAATCTGTATAGACAGGGCTTTATCATACAAGGCAAATAAATCACAAGTACAGCAGGATAATAGTGTCTTTGGCTAGGATTTATCACAGTAGGAGACCATTTGGAAACTGTTTCTTTTTAAAAGGAGGTCACTAATAGATTGTTTGTGTTAATAGAAGAAACACTTTTTATGCCCAGGAACACATTTACTCCCTTAATTGAGGTATATCTATACTCCATCTTACAGCTGAAATCTGCTGCTCCACATCAGCTCTCCAGAAATAACCTCAATCCCCAGAACTTTTCAGACTCCAGGCTCATTTTTCCCTCATAGTCTGCCCTTAACCCATTCAAAATCTGCAGCTTTTATTGCACCCTTAAATATTTGAAGTCCTCTACCTGTTCAGTCAGATGGGGCACCCAATATCTATTTATTTATATATTATTGATACATACACATACATACACTTTGTTATGATTTGTTTTACAATATTGTCCAAATTTTTAAAAACACTGTTTCAAGAAAATGTTTCACACCTACATATGTTATTGACATGAGCACTGTACCCTCTATATCAGTGCTGCTCAAACTTGTAGTTTGTGGGCTGATGTAAATCCACAAACCATCAGCTGCTTGCCCCGGGAGATTTTCCAGGAAAGAAAGAAACAATTGTAGCCAATGGGTACAAACATGGCACCAGTCTTTGGGACATTGGGGGAAAAGATTTTGGTCCACCACATGACATAGCTTGAGATGCATTCTTTCATACGGAACAAAATTGGTGTGTTGTTTTGCAACTCCTTACAGATGGTAGGGAAAAACTGTTGATCATGGATTCTTTAACACATTATTTATAGGGAAGTTGAAGAGAAAAAGTGCTAATGCGTAGCCTTGCAACATGTGGATTTTTAAAAAGACCATTTCCATCCCTCCAGACTCTGAAATCCGTATTAGTGTACAAAATTTGAAATCATCGCTGCCATCACCACTACCTTCTTTTCCTCCTTCTCCCCACTAACATAAGAACAATGCTGTAGATCAGGGACAGCTCTTGTAGACGAAGCAACTGTTTTAAATACTAGATCATTTACTAATCATACAGAATAACACAACACATTTGCCATCTGGAAGAAGGCATTATAATTCTTTGACAATGTGATTATAGTCATCCAAATTTTTTAACATTTGGTAAAAACTGGCTAAGGAAATCTCTAGAGCAGAAAAAAATGCATGGAATATGTTGTTGGTAGGAGTGAGAACAGTGTTTTGACGTCTTTTTTGAGGGGAAAAAAAGGAAAAGAAGCACCCTGTTCATAAAATCTGATAGAACTCCATATAGTCAGTTGCAATGTCCATATGGCTTCCTTGATATTATTCCCAAATGGAAGAAAGGGAAATTAATCTGCATCTCAGGATTTTAGGACCTAAGGAACTACTTGGAAATGTATTGGTCTTCTGTACTTTCACTATTTCCAAAGTTTAGAAAAAATACATTACAAATAATATAGTTAATTGTAACTAGTCATTTGGTTTTGTTTTTGGTAATATAGGATATAACAAAAGTTATATTTCAAAAGTATTTGAAATTACTACATTAATTAAAGAACATCACCTAGTCACTTTCAAAAGTTACTTACAAAAGTTAAAATATTTTAAAGACATTTTGGCATGACATGGCATTATCATATCAATTCAAAGTATGAAAAAGAGAAAAATGAACAGTGGAATGAGTTACTTTATTAACTTTATTAACACTGTAATAAGTAATGAAAATCGATTAGTGCTCAAACATGGTAGTAGGAACAAGTTATTTTTTATAATAACATTGCTTGAAGCAGCCCCCAGCTAATGAACTAAATGCTTTAAACATATAGATTGAAGGCTGACACTGACTAAATAATTTTAGTTTATTAATGGTCTGTCATTTAATGTATTAACAAATGAAGTCATTGACCAGGTACACATACTATCGTGGAAAATGAGATAAAATACACAAAAGCTAATTTTGTAATTTTGCCTTTGCATTGTTTGTGAACAATCTGTTCTTCCTCCATTAAGTTTCTGAATGAACACCAGTATAGAAGTCTATGGTCTAAATCCAAATATTTGTCCCAGTCAGTGTAGACCTATTGAATCAATGGAAACTTGGTACAACAACACTTCTATAAATTCAATTGACCGATGGCTTTACTCTAGTTGAAACTAGCAATCGTGTTTTGACTAAAAATATTTTTGTAATATATAGAGACTATAGATAAATAGAGAATAGTACGTTTAGTTTCAAGACCCAGTATGGTATAGCGGTTTGAATGATGGGAAGACCAGAGTTCAAATCTCTGAACAGCCATGGAAATCCACTGGGTGATCTTGGGCAAGTCGCACTCAATGAGCCTCAGAAGAAGATTAAAGCGACCCCCGTCTGAGCAAATCTAGCTAAGAAAACCCCATGATATCTTCACCTTAGAATCACCATAAGTCAGAAATGACTTGAAGACACAAAACAACAGCAAGCATTTAGTTTATCAGTTTAGTTTATTAATGAGATCATAATATCAATCCACAGCTCTTTTCAGTGTATGAAATGCTTTACAGGTTTTATTTCACTGATTGTATGGATGACTTCTCTACAGCAGCGAGTCTCCCATAAACAACAGTTTGAATCTTTGCTGCCTGTATTCAAAGCTGGCAGTCAAGAGACAAGTCCCATTGATTCCAGAAATGGAAAACAAGAAAGATCTGGAATGAATAAAGAAAGACCTTGAGGAAAACCAAATATAACAGATGCAAATAGAACCTTTCTTCTTTACCTGTTAAAAAAATGTTCAGGGCAGACTTAATATGTTTGCCATGTTACATGGAAAACTCCAGAAGGAATATTCCCTCCCTATTCGTCCTTAAAAGACTGTGCCTTATTTCTCTGAAATGCTACAGCAAACCCTTTGTTTATTCACCTGGTGACTGATAGCTTTGATTGCTCACTTTGATGGACAATTTTTTAATCTATGCCTTTACTCTGTGTGGTATTGGTACTGATAAGGATAATTTTCCAATCTGATACCACATAACAACATAAATGGTGCCAGTCAATCTAATTTCTATGAAGGCCTAACAAGATTGCTTCCAGTACCATATTGTTCTTTCAGGGGGGAAAAAAGGACAGTGCTGAAGATATAGTGACAGATTTCTGCTATTTTACCAATGTCTAACATTCATTTTGAAAGGGCCACAACTATAGTTTTAATGGATAGAGTATTTTCCAGTCTTTCTGAAAGTCTGCTCAATTTTTGAGTCTTCCTTCTTTTCAACAGTAGTAAATGGAAGTGCAGCTTTGAGTAGGTATGCAAGTGGTCTCATAACATTGTGTATACTCGTCTAGGAAGTTCTACTTGGGGTTCAGTTCACTTAAAAAAGGTGGACAAAACAATATTTTCCCCCATTACTAATAAGAGGACTTGAATCTTCGCCTGTATGATTTCAGGTTGAACATGTTATTCATGCTGAAAAGTTCATTACAGTGGCCTCTGCACTTTTGTGAGGGTTCGGGCTGCAGAACCCTCAGAAAAGTGGAAAACCCATGAATAACTCGTCCCATGCTCCCCAGTGCCCTTCTGGGGCTCCCTCCTCTAATTCCCTTGCCTTTTTCCCTGGTGCATGCCTTCCTTCTCTGCACCTGGGCTAAAGGCAAGAGAATGGAGGGAGGAAGGCATATGCACACATTCCTTTTCCACATGCAGTGTTCCCTCCTCCCATTCCCTTATCCTTTGCCTCAGTGCACATTCTCTGCACCCAGGCAAAAAGCAAGAGAATGTGGGGGGGCACACACACACTTTCCTTCTCTGCGTGCAGTGCTCCCCCTCATATTCTCTTGTCTTTTGCCTTGGCATGCATTCTCTGTGCCTGGGCAAAAGGCAAGGGAATGGGGGGAAGGCATGCATATGCTTTCCTTCTCTATGTGTGGTCCTCCTCCTCTCAATTCCTTGCCTTTTGCCCAGATGTGGAGAAGGAAGGCATGCGTGCCTAGACAAAAAGCAAAGGAATGGGAGGAGGAGAATGGTGGGGGAAGACCCATGAGCCCCTCATGATTAATCAAATTTGTGAAGGTCAAACCCACAAATGTGGAGGAAGGGCTGTACTTACATTGGTTCTGGTAGAGTAATATCATGAAAATTTTGCTTTAGAACAGCCTCTTCCATTGGATCCCTCTGTTTTTGGAAAGCACATAAAATGTTTGACACAGGTGATACACAGTGACCATATCTTTCCAATTCTTGATAACCCCAATTTTCTTTTGGTCCTGTGATTGTGCTCTAACAGACACATTTATGCACTGATTTTGACCAAACCTGATATTTACACTTAGGCTAACATCCCTAACATTTTCTGCAAAGCTGAGACTTATCAGCAAACTTCAGCTTTTTCAGTGGAGAAAGGCTAAATTGCTAGTCTTGACATACATTGAGACTGATTGAGACATCCCAGATTTTGTTCCTGTTCTTTTCAATTTTATATTGGATTAGAACAAATTGACCTAAGGAGACGGTATAAAATGCCTCTGATCATATTGGGAGCTGACAGAAAATATTCCGTGATAAACAATACGTGTATGGATCTTCAAAATAAGACCAGAAAGAACAGGAATAAAATCTGAACTTTCTGATCTTTTTAATCAGTCTCCATGCACCCTTGGTTGAATTTGTAAGGAACCTGATGTAACACATTTTTTTCAGGTTATAGCTGCTACCAATCAAAATTTGTTTCATTTAAGTATAAGCAAAGTCATCCACAACAATCTGGTCGATGTGGAGTTAATTTTCTAGTACTATATACTTGAAACAAATCAATAATCAAGATGCAATATTTGTTCACTACAGATCAGACAGTATCAGAATGCAATTTTTGCAAATTCATGGAGTTGATCTGGAATAAGGTAAGTTATAAATTAGTGCATAAGATTAGATTCACACAACCATTCTCAGTGACATAATTTTTCTTTGCTGACATATGGTACTAGAATCTAAAAAGGCTGTTACATTGTGTAATATGCAACACATATTCAGTAAACCTGATGAGCAGCAAGACAGGAAATCCACTATGGAAGCAGAAATTGTCAAGAAAGACAACATTAGTAACAGTGTTACCAAGCACTTTTCCATCTAATGCATCACATTTGTCTGCACATTCAGGGACTGTTCACGAATCCTACATGAAGCTGAAACAAAAAGGCACATTTTTAAATATAAAAAATAAAGTGACAACATGGAAAATATTAATGTAAGAAACTGGGAATGTTATTGTTTGGTTTGCCGGAACGAAGGCAGTAGATAGTGTCAATTCTAGGAGGAAAGAAAGGTTACATTGGAAACAACAATAGCTCTTCCTTAACAAAATGTGAAGAACAATCCCAGTCTCAATGCAGCACTGTGAGCAAACCATGATCAAGATTGTTTTGCGCCCATTTGTGTAGTAATGATGATTATTATCTGTGGAATATTTAAATGGAAAGGTATCCTATTTTTTTTTTTAAAAAAACCCTACAGTCTGCTTTTTAATTCTGTGTAGGATCCCTCTGAAGAAGGACAAAACTATTTGGGAGGTGATGAAAAAGAAAGGTGTGCTGGAAGATTATCTGAAACATCACCATATTGATCCTTCTGGGAAGTACCACTTCAGTGAGTACAATATTGCTTATGAACCAATGGCATACATTGATGTGAGGCTCCCTTACTTTCCTAGTTTTCTCATCTTCATATCTATAACCTTCTGTCTAACAAAGATCTCTTTTGTTGACCAAAGTATATGGCCATTTGATGTCCCAACCCTGGAATAAAGAGTCCAGACACAAGAAGTTGGGTTAACTAAGGGCCACCTTTATTAAATTTGTTTGTTTGTTTGTTTGTTTGTTATGGGCCTGGAGGAAGCAGCAAGAGGAGGAATGTGGGTCCAGCCAAGGTCAGGTGACAAAATGTCGTCCACCCCCTCAACCTTACCGTGGGCAAAGCACTTGAGCATATAGAGCAACCTAGTTGTTACTGGTTGCTTGCTGGCTGCTCTATAGGGAGAGGTATACCCAGGGGTAACTCCTGCTGAAATCGCAGGACCCTTCAGGCATGAATTAAATCCCTGTGTTACCTCAAGGGGGTGCCACCTTCCCCACCCTCTAGGTCGCAAGACTCAAGAGGTGGATTCAGAGACTGCCCCTACACCCAAAGTGGGTGCCCAAGGCGGCCACCAGAGCTGTTACTTCGCCCCTTACCTGCCAGATGACTGCCTAATTAACAACCACACCCCAGCCAATTTTCCCAGTTCCAAACAAAGCAGTGTGTGGTAGGCGAACCCCCCCCCCCGACCAAATGGGGACAAAAAATTCCTACCCAGTCCCAAAGCGACCCACTAGTGCACGCTGCAACGAGGGTGGGAGGGATAAGGCATGCAGGAGATCCAAAGAGACCATGTGTGGGCTGAGCCAAGAATAAATAGGCCTTCGCCCCGCTCCATCACATGGTGTAGTCCGCCGCTGCCCATGCCATCTGCCCACTGGTGGCCTCCTCTGGGGAGGGCATCAAACTCCTCCTCTCCAGGCAGCGAGGGTTGTGCATGGTCAGGGAAGCCTAAGTCAAGCAACCACTTCAATTATATTGTTTCATGTACAAAATTCCACCTGGAAAGTACAGAGCGTTTTTTTTTTTTTTTGCAAATAACCATTTTAGACTCTTGCAGAAGTTCAAAACTGTTAGTACTCCCATTGCGCATTTTCTCTTGTCTTAACCTAAACAACTTCCCTGAGGACCGGAAGAACGCAGTGGCAAAGGCGAAAACAACAAATGTGGGGTTGCCCTTGAAGACAATTTGCAAGTTGTTGCCAAGGGGAGGGCATTCCACAACTGAGATGCCACAGCAGCTAGATTTCTGACTAAAAATATCACATAAAAATCGTAACTGCTCATAAGGGAATTGTGCCAACTGCCAGTACTCCTCTGGGTTGCATGCAGGATGCTGGTAATAATATGCAGGGCCCTAAAATGCTTGGGACTGGAGCAGTAGAAGGAGCGCCTTTCCCTACAAACACTTTCCTCTGTGCTACACCAGTGAGAGGCATATACTGTGAGGGGCCATGGAGGAGGGCCTTCTCTCCTGTGGCACCCTGGTTGTGGAATACTCTCCCCTTGGAAGGCCAGTTCAGGCCCAATGGTGTTATCAAATTCATATGTGCCCATGGTTTTAAATTGCCATATGATTCAATATATTTTCAGATTGTTAACAATATTTTTTCTTTAAAAATAAATTGTTTGAAAATTACTTTGATTTCACTTTAACTCTTCATGAAGATATATAATGGGATATATGATGGTGTAAAAATGTTTAAATAAACAAATAAATGGCTTAAACCAGATCCTGAGCCCCACTGCATGGTGTATCACAGCACAGGATTGCAGTTTACCATGGATGACAAATGCAATCAGCCTGATTTTGATTTCTCAGTGTTTTCAGTTTAATGACATAGTAGAACTAAGTCACCTAAATGAAGGAATCATCACCAAAATGAATAAATTTTAATCAGGCAGATTCAGTTTATCAAATGAGAATTTGAATTCACTGGTATTTAGTAATTTCAGGAAGAAGCACTGAAACAGACAACCATCATAAGTGTTGTTTTTACAAGTTATAAGTTAATATTTGTCTCTTTATTAGTATCAAACAAAACAACACAAAGCAAACAGAGCCTTAATACCAGAATGCTTACTGTTGAATACTAAGCTACTGTTTAACAAAAAAAGAAGGAAGGAAGAGGGAGAGGGGAAAAAAGAACTGTGGAAGCACCTTTAAAACTAACTAGTTTTTATATTTACCTGAGCTTTTGTGGATACAAACCCACTTCTTTGGATACAGTACCAAGTAGTATAGTATATTGCTTCTGAAGAAGGGGGTTTATATCCACAAATGCTTGTGTGAAAATTTTTTTAAAAGACAATTTTCCCTCGCTTTCCCTTCCTTCCCTCTTTCTGTGCTGCAAGAGACTGACATGGCTATTTCTTTGCAAATACTTTAAGAACGATAGTAATAAATATTGTATTTTCTCATCACTTTTATGGAAGCAAACAGCTGATATGCTTCAAATCATTTCAAGTGTTAGCTGAACATTAAAAGTGACTGCCCATTTTTCTCGGATATCCTTAAGTTTATTGAAAGTGAATACAATGACATTTATACACCACCCCCAATACTCCTTTACACTATGTGCTGTGCTTCCGAGATTTCAGAACAATTGTTAAAACGATGACTGTCTAATCTACTGCTTGTATTTGCAGCCAACCAAGCTCTCAATATGGTGGTGAGGCCGTGTTTGGAGGTGTGGATACTCGTCTTTACTCTGGACAGACCTATTGGGCTCCAGTCATCCAAGAATTTTATTGGCAGACTGGAATTTCAGAGTGAGTTTAACTTATATAAATATATTCAAAGGCATTGGGAAGAATATCGCTGAACGTCTGCAGAAGGCCCAGCTGCTGAGGTCATAAGGAGGCCTTCTTCAATTTCAGTCTGAATCTTCAAGGCTTACATAGTGGGGAAGACATTCTGTACAGACAAAGCAAAATAATTCTTGTTAAAATATCTGTGCTATAGGCTTTTCTGGTATTTCATCAAAGTAAGTGATGAAATTATAGCCCTATAATCTAAAGGCTGGGATTAGGTTGGCCTCTTCTGTTAATACGAATACATCTTTGTACTTGAAAAATACGTACATGGTAGTGGCTAGCTCATGGCACAGGGCATTCCTCTACATCTGTATCTAGCAAAAAATTCCCCTGCTATAACAGATTACATGCACTGCATCTCATCCTTTTATTATTATTAAAATTAAGGTGTTTATGGTCCCACTCTGGAAAGATACCAACTCCTTCAGGGAAAAGTCCACAGGAGTATACCAAGATCAAGTAATTACTATTAATCAATAATGCCAATGAAATTGGTCTTAGTCTGTGTGAAGTTTGAATCAGTTATCTCTAATAGCTTGATCCATACTTTGTGGAGCATATAGAGCTCTGTGACATCTCCCAGTTCCTCCTGTATCAGAATCATATTCTTTTAATCCAGGGTACACTCAAGATTAAATATGAAGGGTTTATTGGGTTTTCAGTATGTTCCTTTTTCTTAGGTTTTCCATTGGAGGACAAGCTACTGGATGGTACAGTCAAGGTTGCCAAGCTTTTGTGGACACTAGTACTTCCCACCTCACTGTTCCTCAGCAGTACATGAGCAATTTCTTGAATGTTTTGGGTGCTCAGCAGAATCAGTATGGAGAGGTGGGTCCAATTTAATACACAATAAATAGACTGGGGCTGAATTGAAGTATCCCATGCTGTGTGTGTGGTTATCTCGGAGACACTAAGAACTCTTGCATGGATACCTGCTGTATTAGTACATCTCTGTGAGTTCTATATAGTCCCAGAGGTTTGGTCTTATGGGAGATTAACTGGTCATTGCATTCCTCTTTTACAGTATGCAGTTGATTGCAACACTGTCCAGAATCTTCCCACGATCTCCTTCACCATTAATGGAGTTTCCTTCCCTCTGCCTACCACTTAATGTACGTATTATGGATTTGGAAGTCAATAATTCTTCTGTCTTCCGTTAGCATTCAAACAGTAAAAAGAACTAGAGACAGAGGCTTAGAGGAAGAAAATTGTTGCTTGCCCGTTGCTGCTGCTGCTGCTGCTGCTGTTATTATTATTATTATTATTATTTTGGTTGTTGCTATAATTATCATTATAAAAAGACGATGATGATGATGATGATGATGATGATGATGATGATGTAGTAGTACAGCCTTTTCATAAGAGTTCAAAGTGGCTAACAATCTACATAAAAGTATAAAAATGCATGGAGAAAATCACAAATTACAAATATCTAAAAAAAATTAGACACATCTAAAATAGCAAACTATAGATGTTTTTACAAATGTTTTCTAAAATATTAAAACATAATTAAAATGCAAACAAGCATCAGTAAAATACAGAATCAAACACTTACATTGTTCCTCAAAAGCATTTCTGTTTTAAACTAATGGCTGAAAGACACAGGTTTAGGAGACCGGATTCCTAAGCGGAAGGAGTTAGTAAGCGAGATACCATTGCTAACAGCATCATACAAGTTTCTGTCTCTAAAATCTGCCTTTTATCATCACTGGGCTTCCTTCTTTCTGCCTCCCATCTACTGATTCTCCTGCTGTTCATTATTTTACAGAACAATGGCTACTGCACAGTTGGGACTGAGTGCACGTATCTATCTTCCCAAAATGGACAGCCCCTCTGGATCCTTGGAGATGTCTTACTCAGGGAGTATTATTCTGTCTATGACATGGGCAACAATAGGATTGGCTTTGCTACTGCTGCCTAGGACTGACTGTTTATTATTATCTGAGCTGGAAAGGATTCTTTAAAACTCGCAACTCAGCTCACTGTTACAGTATTGTATGCATGAGGGAGGCAATGCCAAATGTTGCTCAGGTAAACTTCTTTTTTTAAAAAAAAAAAAGATGGTGGTGTGCATTACACATTCTCAGCCCCCAGAAGACCCCATGATTGGTTTCCCTTAGGGTCTCCATAAGTTGCAAACTATTTTAAGGCACACAACATACACACATAAACCACATAAGGAATCCCTCATCTGCACACACAGTCTTTGTATTAACAAAGCTAAGCAGTCTTACATTAACAAAGCTGCCGGTATTTTTAGATGCTGTTATTCAGCAAACCATTCATGCACAGAAGCCTGCTTACGCTTCCTCATTTCCTTTGGCAGATGGGGTCGCAATGTGAAGCCTTAGTCCACAGAGGAAGTTACAGGAGGATAAGTATTGCAGTATTGCCACCTAGTGGCCAATGTTCTCCTCAACTGAGTAGAATGTATGCATGCAGAACATAAAGCAGATTCTGTAATAACCAAGAAATAGAAATATAATAAAAAGGGTGGGCCTGATTTGCCCCAAAGTCATGCCTGATTTTTGGAAACCATGGCTCAATTCCCCCCATATATATTCAGCTCCCACAAACCAGACAGTTCAGATCTTGTGGTGATATTAACTGTGTATATTGGTGTGTGGTAAAGAAAAGGTGTTCTTAATAAGCAGACAGACACACCATTCTGTCTTCTATTACTTAACACATTTGAGCACTGAATTTTGTACTTCAAAAAAAGGTTCTAGGATTGAGCTCCCTGGATTCAAATCAAGCACAAAAAGGACAGCTAATATTTACATCTGGTTTGGGAAACCCTCCAGATTATGTGGGACTAGAACCCCCATTATCCTTGCCCACTCACTATGTTGGCTGTAGCTGAAGTTAGCTAGTATTCAACAACATCGGAAGGGTTTGAAATTCCAAAGCCCTGATTTAATCCATTGGCACACAAACACTTCCTTTCCCACTCTTAGGAAAAAATGGGGTTTTTTACAAGCCCACCAGTGTGCTGCAATAACATAAGGGGGAGCTAGAAGAGTCACATGGATTATCTAACCTTCCTTCATGCCCATGGTGGAAATTGCTTCCAGCTCTCTGAGTACTCAGCCAGCATGGAGCTCCTATAAGCGTGTCAAGTTTCTCCATAAAACAAGGGATGTGACCTGGTCAGGTTTACTTGTGTGGAAGAACTCTATGTGTACACATCAGTACACTTAGAAAACACTAAAAAAGGAGGAAGGGAGGGGAGAGAAAAAAAGAGAAATGTGGCAGCAGCACCTGTAAGACTAACCACTTTTTATTTTAGCATGAGCTTTCTTCTTCAGATGCAGTACCCAGTGGTATTAAGGTCTCAGGTATAAAACATATTCTATACAGTTGTGGCAGTGGGACAGAATGCAAAAGGATCCAGAAAGATGCAAATCATGTTCCTGAGCAGTAAGTTCCTAAACAATGCAAGACACCAACCAAACATGCAGACAGAAACAATAACTGTTTCTACTTGCCACAAATATCAGTGGCAGTGGCAGACATGCTTACAGCAGCAGTGGGGAGCAGCGCTAGCTAATCCAGGTGCACCCACATCCTGCTCCCACAACACACTTCTTTCAATACACTATTAAGGACAGATGAACCTCTTTTAGCAACTTCCATTATCACTGTCGGCAACCTACCTCTGATGGCAACCATGAATTTCTGGTATGTTCCCACTCATTATTTCAGCATTTCAGCATTTAAACAATGCCCATAGAAAGCATGTTAGCTGTGTCAAAAATTCTCCTTGGATCTCAGGAATTGGTACTGATGGCTGTTTTACCCTAGAAAATTTATGAGAGATCTAAAAATTACCGCACCTGTTCAATAACCTTTTGTTTAATTGGTGCATGCATTTATGAATGGAATCCAAAACCATATTGTAATAGAGATAATAAGAGCTTTTATTTAATAAGAGCATAATCATTAAAATAAATGAAATAGTGTGGACTGGCCACTCATAGAGAAGAGAGAAGACACTCTGTAACCCACTTGAAATCTATCACAGTGTTGAGCTGTGTATTTTTAAAATGTCAGTAAAATGTAAGCATTGAATAAATGCAGTATGGCTCAAATGGCATCCTTGCTCACACACACATCATCAGTTTGATTACTGTATTCTGTTATTCTAATGACACGTGGACTATATACAATCATGCCATTATTAGGGCTGCCACCTGATTAAAAATATCTTAATTGGTCAATTAGTGCACGCTGAGCTGATTGTATTTTCATTGGTTTGCATATGAGTCAAAACAAAAGTTTCAAAGAGGTTTAAAAAAAAGTCTCATACTTCCATTGTTTCATAGACATGTTACTGGAGGCACTATTTCAGAAGAGGAGGTTTGTATTTGCTTATATTAGAATGCCTCTTCTGTAATGCCTTCCACCTACAGTTTTTAAAATAAGTTCACTTATTTAAAACAATTCTTTAATAATTGCTGCTCCACTAATAAGTGGCACTATTTTAAGCCAGTTAAAAGATTTTAATCAATTAAAGTGTGACTATATTGTACAAATGAGAGTCAGCTTGGTGTAGCGGTTCGAGAGCTAGACTATGACCTGGAGATCAGGGTTCAGTTCCCCACTCAGCCATGGAAGCCCACTGGGTGACCTTGTGCGCATCACACACTCTCAGCCTCAGGAAACCCCATGATAGGTTTACCTTAAGGTTGCCATAAGGTCAAATGACTTGAAGGCACAAAACAGTACAACAATATTGTGCAATCCTAATTATATCTTCCGATTCATATTCACACCACATATCATTCAGCTGGATCCCAACTTAGTCATACTTACAAGAGAACCATTAAAGTAAAAGACACTTGTCAATTTTGCCATGTTGCTTCTAAGTATGACTAAGTGGGAATCAATCCCACTTTGATCAGAAGGACCACATTTTATAATTATTACTCATTACTCTTGCATGTTACTACAGTGATTCTTTATTAATAACATTCATTTACTGGAATGCTGTTGGTGCATTATGTTAGCAGATGCATTATGGATTCAGCTGCCTATGGATTAAGTCCAACTGAACTTAAAATGGGACTTAATTCAGAGTAGACTTGTATAGGACTGTTATTGCTGTATCCCTTCAAGTCATTTCCAATTTATGCTGACTCTGTCACAGGATTTTCTGGGGCTGAGCCATGAGTTTCCACGGCTGAGTGGAGAATTGAACTCTGCTCCAACGTGCAAATCATTACACCATGCCAACTCTCAATAAGCATCCATACCCTAGGCTAAACATGTTCTTTTTTAATCTGCAGTGTACCTGTCCAACTCTCTCTCTTCAATTAGATCTATTTCAATATTTGGATTGTTTGTTTTCATCACACAGACTATATTTCTGAAGTGGGGACTTTGTTTCACAATCCTTTCCCAGTGTTTGGGATTAGTAATTTATGACTTTTTCTGCAAGCTCTCCAACTGGCCCAGTTTAGGAAGGCCAATTCCTCTTAATTCTCTGCTTTTAAAATATCCTTTCTCTCTCCTCCTCCCACTTTCCTCCTTCATCCTCAGCTACTTCAATCACTACAAAATGAGCTCAACTTGGTTTTCACTCAGTTAACTCAGCCAGAGGGAGAGAAGGAAGCAGATTCTTGCCCATCCCGGTCGATTTACTTCTTTCCCCCCTTTTAAAGGCTTTCCTAAACTAAGGATAACAGTTTCTCTGCTTAAAACTGAACTTTTGTACATTCTTCCTACTTAATAGCTTCTGTTCTCTTGTCGCCTTGCCATATTCTGATATTACCTAGCCACAAGTGTCCTGGTTTTCACTTAAGAAATATTAGAGGGTACGTTTATAAAGACATCTAGTATAGTTTAGTGGTTTGGATATTGGACTAAACACCTGGAAACCAGCGTTTGAATCCCCGCTTGGCCATGGAAACCCACTGGGTGACCATGGGCAAGTCACACTCTCCCAGCCGCAGAGGAAGGCAATGACAAAGCCCTCTCTGAACAAATCTTCCCAGTAAAACGCCGGGATAGGTTCACCTTGGGGTCGCCATAAGGCAGAAACGACTGGAAGGCACGTAACAACTTCTATGAACTTGTGTTTAAGCGTCTCTTTCAGAGACGGGGAAATGAGCAGTGTCGGAAGACTGAACACGGAGGACATAATTTATACCCTAAATTTAGAAAGCGAAAATGAAAGAACCAAGTTTCAAAACCCAAGTCCCACTTCTGTATTTTGCTCCTCGTATCGCGGGAGCACTCTCAAAAATGTCACGCCGCGCAACTTGTTTTGAGAGCAAGGCTGATTAGGAAGCACCGGAGGCCCTGGGAACTACGCTTCCCAGCAAGCTACGCAAGAAGGGGGCGTGGCTAGTAATGGTTGAGTGCTGCCCTCTTTTGGGTACACCTAGGAAGTTGAAGAGTGAGAAGGTGACAGCAAATGAGGGGGAGGGAGCGCAGTCTACCAGGGGTCCCAGGGGGTGAGCGCACCCCTCCCAGCGGATAGGAAGAGACTGCAACAGCTGGACTACCTGGCGTCAGGAGAAGCGCCCGAGGGCAGGAAGAGCGGCGGGACGAGCAGAGGAGACCAAAAAGTTGGGTCAAGTTCGCGAAGCGGCTTGGGTAGCGGTGGAAGTGGCGGAGCGGGCTCGTCTCTCTCTCCCCCTTCCCGCCTGCCCGCCTTTGAGGTGGTTCCAGTAGCCGCTGACCTTCACGGGAGGGTAAGTTCAGTGCGGAGCGACTCGCTCGTTCGGAGGCACCGCCGCGGCGGGCAAAACCACGGTCTCTGGCGGGGATGCCCGGGAGCGGGGGGTAGAGGTGCCTCAGTGGGGCGACAACAGCACCCTTCGGGAGGAAAGCAAAAGCGGGGGGACCACTCACCGGTTGGGGTGGTAGACGAGAGAGCGGGGGGGGTCTCGAAGGGTTAACAGCCTGCCCGCCGGGCCCCCCCCCCAAAATGAGCAGGTGGCGCGAGGGGCGAAGGAAGGAAGGAAGGAAGGAAGGAAGAAAGAAAGAAGGAAGGAAGGAAGGTGTCGCGCCGAAAAAGAACTGAGGCAGTTCTTTAGGGTTTTAAGGCGCAGGGCAGCCGGCGGGGGGGGGGAGCGACTTCGAGGGTCACCGAAAACCTCCAGGCGGGAGGGAAACGAGAAGGCAGGCTCGCCCGGTGGACACGGCGGGCAGGTGAGGAGCCCCGAGGAGGAGGGCAGGTCCTGCTTAGGGCAGGTTTCTTCTGCTTTGCAAAAAAATGCTTCAGGGTGGATTTTGGAGATCCCTTCGAGAGGCCCGGCGGCGGCAAGGGAAGGGGTGGGGCGGAGAAGCCGTCATTTGGGGTCCCGCGCCTCCAGCTCCTGCCGCCCGTGGGGGTTTGCCATCTCCTCCCAGAGAGGAAGAGAGAGAAGGAGGGGAACCCACGCTTTGACGTGTGGCTGTGAGTCGCCTCCCCCCACTCCTTCTCCGGAGTCCATGGCGGAGCCGGGAGCCACAAAAAAATTGGGCGGCTGGAGGCTTGGGCTGGTGGGGGTCTTCGCCGCCGCTCTGGGGCGAAGGGGTCGACGCGGAGAAGGAAGGAAAGAGGGAGAGGAGGGGGCAGTGCCTCCCCTCGTCCTCCTCTTCGCCTTCTCAGAAGCGGCGCTGAGAGATTACAGGGGACCCGCCGGGTGGCTCTTACGTAACTGTGACTGCGAAAAAAGCCGGGAGGCTCGGCCGGAAAGCGAAGGAGTTTTGCAAAACTGCCTCGCGGTATCCTTGGCTGGGTTTTTGCAGCCCAGCCGCGGGACGGTGCTGCTGGGTTTCTTTGGCCTTTTCGCCCTGTTCAGGGGAAGGCGAGAGCTCCCCAAGAGGGGCCCTTTGGGCTCGGCTCTTCCTGCAGGACGGAAGTTCCCGATGACGAGCGCCGAAAGGCTCCTCATTAGCTTTAATTAAGCACTCGTTTGCTGCCCGTGTGGAAGTCTCGGGGAGCTCTCACGTGCATTGCCATGAGGATGGGAGGAGGAAGGCGCGCGACGAAATACCGGCCGCGCGCGTCACCCGAGGCCCCCCGCCTGCCCGCGGCGCTGTTTGGTGGCCGGGCTGTTTGTGGGCAAAAGCCCGTGCGGGGAGGGAGGCACGCCGTCACCTGTCTTACTCGCCAGGCCTTCAAGTCGCCTGTCTACTTATGGCGCCCGCCTGAATTTCATGGGGTTTTCTTAGGCAAGAAGTAGGCAGAGGTGATTTTGCTAGTTTCTTCTTCAGATATATAGGCCATTTCCGCAACAGACTGTTACAGTGCTAAAGGGGTCTCAAAAGCCCTTCCCTAAACTGCAAACCCCAGGATTCCATAGGACGTTGAAAGTGGAATAATAGCACTATAACAGTCTAATGAGGACATGGCACTGGATAGTCTTTGGAGCTCTGGCATCCAAGCACTAACCAGGGCCAACCTTGCTTAGCTTCCAACATAGACGGAGTCTGGTGCCTTTAGGGTATTAATGGGGCGGTAGAAGAACTCTTTTATCTCTTCGTGGTAAGGCTGTCAACATCTCTTTTCTGCCCTTGCTGCAATGCTAGTTCACAAAGGCCTATTGAGCAGAAATTTAGATGGTGTCTGATTTAGAAGCAATACAGTAGTAAGGGGGTTGGCCTCAATAAGTTTAACTTTGGCTTTTTGGACTATTGTTAGAAGTAGAGGAATAGGACAAATTTAACATGACTTACTGCTTTATGACTTAAGGCAAGAGTAGACAACTGCATATGCCCCCCCAGGCCAATCTTGTGGCCCTTGACCCTTCTTAAATTCCCAGGACTGCCCTTTTTCTGGCTGTAAAAATGGTGAACTACCTTTCCTGAAAGCATTCAGGACTGTTAATTCATCTTTTACCTGGGTTGCAAACTTTCTTCTGCATCAACATTAAAAAAAACCCAAAACACAGTTTTTAAAAAACCAGAAGTGGAATCTCACCTGCTTCCAGCGTGGTTCCTTTTCCCATTTTTTGGGGGGAGGGGGAGGAGACATCTGTGTAGCCTCCTTGGAAGATTCCAGGGGCAGAAGAATGCCCCTGAGACCCACTATGGTTTCTCACCCATGACTGAGGGGAGGTCATTTATTGAGTAATCCTCAGAATTTAGCAAACTAGTGCCTCTTTCCTTAACTTGTGTGCAGTGACTTTCACAGTGTTTTGCTCTGTGTCTTGATGACTTTCATCTTAAAAGTTCACGGCAGAAAGAAAGCTGAGCAGATGGCAGGTGTGTCCCCTTCTCTCCCCCACCATGCTGTTAATTTCCTCTACCATATTTGTTTGACTTCATGCATGGCTGCTCTCTGTCTCAGCACTGGAGGTTGAGTGGGGCTGCATAGACAGGTTGCTGCCTGCTTTTTCTTGTGCCTTTTGCTGTTCTTTCTGTTTACAGATACTAGATATCCAGCTGACTCTGTATTGGAACCAAAGATCTAGTAAATAATCAGAGTAGTTTACCTTTTTTTTTTGCAGTCCTAATTTCTTAGATGTAAGCTCTAAACAGGGTTTGATTATTTGAGTTGGAATTTACATTGTATCTATTCTAGAGCAAGTTCAGCAGTTTCATAGAATCATAGAGTTGGAAGAGACCCCAGGGGCCACTGAGTCCAACCCCCTGCTATGCAAGAACACCCATCAAGGCATTTCCAACAGATGGCCATCCAGCCTCTGCTTAAAAACCTCCAAAGAAGGAGACTCAACCACACTCCAAGGCAGTGTATTCCACTGTCGAACAGCTCTGACCGTCAGGAAGTTCTTCCTGAGGTTCAAGTGGAATCTCCTTTCCTGCAGCTTGAATCCATCGCTCCTTGTCCTAGTCTCTGGAGCGGTAGAGAACAAGCTTGCTCCCTCCTCAACATGACATCTCTTCAAATATTTAAACATGGCTATCATGTCCCCTCTTAATCTTCTCTTCTGCAGACTACACATACCCAGCTCCCCAAGGCGTTCCTCATAGGGCATGGCTTCTAGACCCTTCACCATTTTGGTCGCTCTCCTCTGGACATGTTCCAGCTTGTCAACATCCTTCTTGAATTGAGGTGCCCAGAGCTGGACCCTGTATTCCAAATGAGGCCTAACTGATGCAGAATAGAATGGTACCATTATCTCCCTCGATCTAGACACCATACTCCTATTGATGCAACCAAGAATCGCATTGGCTTTCATGGCTGCCGCGTCACACTGCTGACTCATGTTTAGCTTGTGATCTACCAAGACTCTTAGATCCTTTTCACACGTACTGCTATGTGTTTTATGTGACTGAATTCAGAGCTAGAGTCTTTCAGATGGGAAGGGCTGTCAGATACAGATCCTAAGAGTAGAGTTGCCAGATTAGATCACTGATGAGGCTCCTATCACTTTATTTCTTGATAGATCTTGGTACTGTAAATCTCTGTCAGGTGGGATGAGGGTATCTGTCCTCCCGCATCTTCCAAACTGCAGTTTTCATCTTCAGCTGTCCCTTCCCAACATGGCTTATTGCCTCACACCAATGGAGGTGGGAGGAGGCAAAGAGCAGCAACCAGCTTTGTTCTTATTGCAGAACTCTGTTCTTGTGGCAGGCTTCTCCAGGTCCTCTTCCCACTCCCCCTTCCACCAGTGTTGGGCGGGGAGGGCTGCAGCTGAAAGTTGGAGTTTGGAAAGTGAAGTACAGTTGGCCTTCCATGTTTGTGGATTCAACCAACCATAGCTTGGAAATATTTTTTAAAAAATCCAAAAAGCAAACTTTGATTCTGCCATTTTATCAAAGGGACATCATTTTACTACACCATTTTACATAATGGGACTTGAGTATTCACAGATTTTGGTATCCACGGGAGAACCTGAAACCAATCCCTAGCGGATACCAAGGGCCCACTGTAGTACAAGTACCTTTGTACCACTTGATGGAGGTATATGGTACCTTATCCTGCTCTGTGATCTGTTAAGATTTAAAATTACACAAGTCTTGTACTGGATCCATACTGGAAACACTACTCAAGAGGGCTTTTCTACTGTTAGGTGTAGCACAGAATAGGGATCTCCATCAGGTATGGCTTTCCCTGTCATCTTGCTAAAGTGACTGGAGAAAATGATTTATGGATTTCTCTCCAGTACGTAAAAAGCTTTCATAACTGCTGTGCAGATCCATCTTGTTGAGATGGTTTTCCATTCCATTCTGGTGGCAGGAGCTAGAAAAAAAATAAAATAATGTGGCAAGTGCTTAATTAGCCAGAAAACTTGTGACTGTGGCTTCCATTCATTCTGTCTTGGTGTCAAAAGAGAGACTCCACACTACTACAAGGATCAAGGGGAGATGATTATAAATGTTGAGTCATTCAATGATACACAATTAGCGAAGCCCACCATAAAATAAATTAAAAAACCACCTTGCTATTTGTTTTTGGCCAAAGCTGTACAAGAAATCTAGAGTTATATTACCAGCCCCAGAACTATTCACTTCCTATCCATATTTCCTTCTTGGTGTAATTTTGGATGCAATGCCCTCTTGATGAGACTATCAGTTGTAATCTCATACCAGGAGTTAGCATTATATGCCCTGGGGTCATGAACTTCTTCTGTCTTTGTACGCAGCAATTCTATCATTCTCTCCTTGCTTGCTTTAGGCTAAATCATACTTTGTTGGGTTGTCTGAAGTGGCAAACTGTGTTTTGTGCTTTTCCTACAATACAGAATTATAAACTGGGATTTGATTCTGGTTTATAATAGGGATGTAACAATTTGACTATTTCATCTCACAATGAGGATGAATAATTTCTGCAGTTTTCTCCTCACTACAGAGAAAACTGATATTTCCTTACCATAAAAAAATTTTTTTTGCACAACAGTCATAGTGTTTTTGCAGTAAACACACTTTTGTACAAAATACCCAGTTTCTGGACACACACATGAGTTTTTTTGTGTAAGTTTGCTGGCTTTAGTAGATAACACTATAAATAGCAATGTTGTATACAAAAAACCCCCAGGTGACTGTCTGAAAATCTGAAAAAACAGCTTTTTTTCTTTTTTTTTGCACAACCCCTCCCCCCTGGTTTTCATGGGGGGAAACCCAGATATATTTCCCTGGAGAATATTTTCCCAAATACACTTGGGATATGCAAATTTTGGGTAAAAATTGTGCAAAATTCTTGCTACCATGTTAACCTTTCTGGCCTGGTTTCCTGAGTTTTGGGGAACTCATTTTCTAGCCAGAAAATAAATAACAGCAAATATTCTTTCTACCCCTAGGAGAAAGCACAAAGAAGAAGGGGTGGGAGTAGAGGTGGGGAAGTAAGATGCAGTCTTGAGGATTCAGCTAGGTTTGTAGACATAAAACTGAGGTACTCTATGAGTTTATGTTTGAATCATGTCTGAACTGCAGGGAATCTCACTGATTTGTTCAGTGTTTATAAATTAATAAATGCAGGGAGGGAGTATTTCACTATCTAAATATGTCCTTTACTTTTGTGGTTATATCGTTTCATGTGTGTCAGGCTGGGCAGATTCTCATAGCTACATCATCCTCGATAAGTTGTCTTTCTCAGGAGGACCAGGATTATAGTTTTCCTGGAGTGTTTTCCACTGTGGACACACCATTGTACAAACTTCATTTTTTAAAGTTTCATGGTAGTAGTACGTCCATGCATAATTGAAGTTATATTTTTCAGTCTGTAATCATAGGGATGTAATTCACTCTAGTTTTAAAGGTCAGTGGTAAATGTGGAAGCCTATGCAGTTATGTAAGACTTGGGGATCCCCAAAATTTGCAGAAGAATAATAAACGCTTTCGAAAAAAATATACCTAAAGCAGGAAAAAATCCAAAAGTGCCCAATAAGTACTGACTGTACATAGCAGACACATAATGCTGCCTATTGAGAGGAACAGAAAATTGGGCAGAAAGGGTAATAAAATGGACTATCCTGAAAGAGGTCACAGCTGACTGTCTGGAATATTGAGGAGGAACACTCCATATGGCAACAAAATTTTTTTAGTCCCTCTTGTACCATGGTTCCCTAAAGCACAATAACTTTTCTCTCATTTCAGAACATCCCTGTTCTCAACAGATGCTAGAGTTTCACTGTATATCTAACTTTTTTTTAAAAAAAAATACTGTATGTAGTCATTGCACGTGCAGATATTAAGCTTCTACACTGTATACAGAACTTTCCAAGTGACTTTGGGTGGCCCAGGTCCAGGAATTCTCTTATCAGCAGGAAACTGCAGTACAGTGTAAATATTCTTTTTTTTTCTTCTTTTTTCCCCTTCCATGTGCTTTTGTTCTCAATCCGTAGCAATATTCTGCATCGGTGGTGAAGCGTATGAAAGCTAGAGCTGGTTTTCCTTTCTTCACTTTGATTTTATGAAACGAAATGGTGGTGTTGTTGTTTAGAAAAGAGACCCTCCATTATGCTTGCCAGAGGGTAGAATAAATAGTCACCTATTTTTATGTGTGCAGAGTGGACTCCTGGTTGCACTACTATTTTTTTTTAAAAGAAAGTCTTTCCATTGATAATACGAAGTGGTAGTTGAAAAACTGATGATAAAAATTGCTACTGAAACAGGGACTACAAATCTGGATTTTTCTGAAGGGCTTTGTCAGGGTTTAGTGTCATCCAAAACCACTGTTGTACTATCTGAATGTAGCTGATCTGAAATTCTAAACTGGGATTTCAGAAAGAGAGGATCTTGTGCTGTTTAGGATTCACCTGAAATAAGAGATGGTTCCTTATGATTCAGGATATTTGGCATCTCTCCTCAGACATCTGGCCTAATGTGGTCAGGCTCACAACATGCTATGGAATTCTGGCATTTATTATAGATACTTCTTAGCAGTAAGACTTACCAGTAGGACTGGATAAATTGCAACAAATATTTGCAATTATGCATTTGTTGTGCATACCCAAAGGCCCTTAGAATGTTCCTCTGGTGATGTAAATGCTTTTAAAAACTGTGTGGAAGAAAACAGAGTCACACACAGCATTTTAGTCCAGATGTGGAATAGTGTCTTTCTAATTTGATGCTGTTAACATTGTTCCAGTGATTTGAACATGAAATCATTACAAAATGCCCAGTAAATGAGTAATATGGCAAATATTGAGATCCCTCTCATTCTCACAGATGGTGTGAACCTTAAATCTCTAGTACTGTGGAGGCTTTGGTAAAGGCTTCCCCAGGCTTTTGTTCATTGCTTTAATGGCATTAGCTGAGTTTTCCAGAGTTGCCTAGCAGCTACGGCTGTATAGTACACGTTTGGCAAGAAGCCTGTTAACTGAACTGCTGACTGAGACATGAACATCATATTTTGGAGTAAGTGACTCTGAACTCTGGTGCTGCAGCAGTGGTACTACAAACTCAGAATCTGTGGCAGAAGGATTGCTTTCTTGGGTGAGGCCTTTTAATTGTTTATGTGTTTGATAGCAGACGTTCCTACTTACCAGCTGTGTAGGTGCATGGGATAGTTTTGCCAGGCATCTGTGAGTCCATTTGTCTGCTAGATCCACTAGCTTCTTCTAAGCAAAACTGTCAACAAGCTTACTTATACAATCATGATTCAGAGGCAGTTATTTTTCTGGGTTTATATCCAGAGGGATGATAAATCCTTTTTAGCAGAACATGGAATTTAAGGTTGTTTTAGCTGGCAATAAAGTTTGCCTTCCTTGGACTTTGTAGGGACCACTGACCACCTCTTTACGTGCTTAAAAAACTAGTGAAAAATCCATGTCACCTCCAGGCCATCATTTGTATGCTTGGTTTCTGGTTCTGACAAAATTAAGAAAGGGGTGCCAAGTTTGTCAAAAGGTGTCTATGCACCATAAGTTTATCTTTCTCTTAAACCAAAATGAAATTTTTATCCCTTATCAGTATTACTGCATTCTTTATTATACCATTTTGATGTGAATGGGCCTCCCACAGATTTCCTGTTTAAGGCTGTAAGCTTTTTGGCAGCTCTTATTAGATGCACAGGCCCAGTTGACACCTGCCCTTCACAAATAACTGGCGGATTTGTGCTGCTCTGTTGTTTTTAATGTTTGTGTTGAATTATTGAGTTGAAAACGATGATACTTGATGACATAACAGTAGCTGAGGTGTTATATTTTTAAGTAGCCATGAGAGATTATGGCCAAGATCCAGGAAGCAGGCTCCGGTGGAGTGTAAGTCTCTGCCAGCATACTTATCTCATCATGGGGGCAAACAGAATCTGCTCCTTCATTCATACTTGCTCTCTGAATGCACAACAGCAGCTGTGGGCTTCAAAATACTGCACCACCCTCCTAGCTACTTCCTATCTATGAGACTATGGCTGGTCTTGCTCATACTGGGAAGATGGAGTATCCTCTGCCTCCATGTAAGGGTGCTGCTCAGTCCCTGGATGGGAAAGGGCATCTGGAAGGAATCCAGGTACAGTTCCATAGTCAGTCAGTAGACAGAGGGACAGAGTTGCTCCTGAGACCACTCTGGCTGCTGTTGCACAGTCAGGATAAGGAGGGTTGTCCCCCAAAAGTACATACACCACTTATGTCATTTAAAGGTTTTTAGCCTGTATATTTGAACAGAGGAGGAGACATTAAATCTTCAGCGAACTATGGTTCTGATTATAGCAGCATGCATCTGTCTTATAGGAGCAATTCTGACTGGAAAATCTGTCTATAGGGAAGGGATTAAGCCTGTCTCAAGCCACTTCTCCAACCAGACACCCGTGGCTTTGCTTTGGCTTCTTTTTTAATTGACTGTTAAAAAACAAAAACAAAACAAAAAAACAGCCAGTGCTTTTCACACCCATCCCTTGTTCTGCTAGGGAAACGGGATTTATATATCCATTATGCTAGCAGGATAGTAATAGTACCTTTCACACTTCACTTTCAGTAATTATAGTGATTGTGAGCACTTTAGGTCCCCTGCACTTGGAGCTATTTTTGGTGCCCACTTGATACGTTCCCCAGTACCTTCTGTGGACATTTTCCCCACCACTCATCTATATTTGATATACCTTGGAAGTTTTTGTCACCTGGCCCTACCCTCATATGTTCGAGTTTTTTAAACTACATTTTTGTAATTTCTCTTGGCCATCAAAGAAAACAGTAAGAGAACAGTTGCATTCCCCCATCAAAGATCTGTCTCCCTCTCCATCCTCCAGTCTCTCAATCACCCTTCCGATCTAATGATTACTCTCCCTCCTTCCTCCACAGATCTGCTGATCTGTCTCTCTACTTCCCTTAACATTTACTAGCAATAAAATCCATTGAAGTCAGTGGGGCTTAATTCTAAGCGTACACTTTCTGAATTGTTTCTTGATTAGAAAATGAATGTAGAAACACCCTCCGCCCCTGAAGCAGTGGAGAAATGGCAGAAGGTGATGTGCCATGATTACAGTACAGCTCAATCTATGAGGAAGAAAAATATTTTGGTAGAGGTCAAACAAGGAGATAGTTAGTTGCAGTAGATGCTTGGTATCTACTAGGGTTTGGTTCTAGGATACCCTGTATATACCAAAATTTGTGGATGTTCAAGTCCCTTTATGCACAGTGGTATAATAAAATGGGATCTTTTGCACAAGAAGAAAGAAGCAGAACAATATGACTGGTAAACAGATAATTTTGTGTGGTAAAAAATTATGAGATTGCACCAGGACTGAAATGGAACAGCAACAATGTCATGTGCAAAGACCCTCTCCTGATACTGTCCAAGATGGATTCCACTGTAAAAACTTTTTATGGAAAAGAACCCAGTTATATGTGTCTTTTGTGTAATGTCTGGTTTGGCCCTTCAATTGGTGGCACTTTATTCCTTTTTCTTTTAAAAAAATTGCCACATCTGTTACCACTTGCTTTCTAAGGCACTCAGACTTGTGTACCACTTTTTCCAGGTTTTTGAGATAGGCTAGCCTGAGAGGTGGTTACTAGGCAAAGACTACCCATGGAGTTTCATAGCTGAATGGTGACTTGAACTTGGAATTCCAACACGCATCTCACCTCTGTAGTCGCTGCACCATAGTTGCTCTCAGAATTTTGGAATGTGCATATCTTTGCTTTTTGTTGACAACAAAGGCAGTAACTTATGTCCATATGCTTTGTGATTTAGGCTTGTAAAGAACCAGATATCTGTTTTTCCTACTTTCAGCTCATTTCAGCCTCTGATTCATCCTTTCAACCTAATAAACAGATCAGTACAACCTACTGAGCAATCCTATGCATGCTAACTCAGGAGTGAGTCCCACTGTATGCCATGGGACTTACATAAGCATAAAATTGCAAATGAAATGTGTAAACTTCACCAGTTTGCATTTCTATTTGATTTCTACTATCTGGATAGCAACCCCTACTCTTCTCTCTGTCTCTCTCAAAAGAACAGTAGCCTTTCCATGTGAAAAGGCCGCGCGCGCGCGCGTGTGTGTGTATGTATTGAACAATGAGTAGATCCATGGTCAGCTGTCTTGGAAAAGAATATGTAGCCTTCCTAAGAGAGTTGTGCCTGGGAGGAGCAGGTGGTCCCTCTTTCAAGCAGAAGTTGGCTATGTAGGATGGTGATTGACTAGCCTTCATGTTGATTAGATATTTATCCTCTTAGTTGCTGTTGTGTGCCTTCAATTCATTTCTGACTATGGTGACCCTAAGGGGAACCCGTCATGGGATTTTCTTGTCAAGATTTGTTCAGAGGGGGTTTGCTTTAGCCTTTATTTGAGGCTGAGAGAGTGTGACTTGCTCAGGGTCACCCAGTGACTTTCCATGGTAACCCTTCTAATTCCCACCCAAAGCAAGGTTTGCATTAAAATGACAACACACAATTGGCTTAAATAACAATTCCAAATAGATACTTAAGTGGATAAATATTCGAGGAGTGTGAAAAGAAGTAGACATGAAAAAACATGGCAGATACATAGCTGTTCTGTTCATGACCAGGACTCTCCCATTAATTATGCTGCCATAAGCCGATACTGACTTGACAGCAAATAACAACATATATCAATAGAAAAGGGAACACTGGAATGAAATTCTACAAATTCTGGGGAAGGGATGGGGATGATTTCTGGCAGTGCTGTGTGAAATTTTATGCAAGGATTGGGACTACTTAGATATTATGAAGAGAGTGGCCATTCTTTCCTTTAAAAAAATGTAATGGGCAACAGCAGCAGTTCTCCTTTTGATGGCAGTTTTACAGGAGGCTGACACTCTCTTGTCTCTCAAATACCCTGAGAAGAATGCTATAGTGTATGATGTAGCATCTTTCTAAGATGCAGATGGGAATCATAAAGCCCTCTAGATGTTGGAACTTCCCACATAGCCAATGATTAAGAATGTTGGCATTTGCAGTTCAACAACATTTGGGCAGTACGTGATCCCACTCTGGTCTAAAGACTTCTGTAGAAAATGTTAGCTCCTGGTTCTGCTGCCACTGCATGCTCCCCTGCCACCTGGAACAAAAGAAAAACCCTGCTCTATTGCATGGAGTAAATAGCCTTGAACTTTAGGGGTGAATCTTACCATCCCTTAGTCAATCACCAAAATAACACCTCACCCCCTCACCCCAAAAAAGATACAGTAGGTCCCCCATAATTGTGTGGCTGGTACACATTGTTTCATTTACTTACGATGACATGAGATCTAAAAATATGTACTCTGGATTTAATAGTAATAAAGCAAAATAAAGTGAAATACAGTGCAGCACATACAGTATTACATGAAAAATGGAAGAGAATGTAAAATGGAAGCAAGTGGCATCCCAATCACTCATGGTATTGCGCTGTCTTGTGTTGTCCATGCTGTCTGATGTTTCTTCACTATATACAGCATCACACATATTCTTAATACTAACCATCCTCTTAGTTATTGGTTATTCTTTGTGATCTGATCATGGTACAGTCCTCCTGCAGACTATACAAGAATGCTTGTATAGTAAAGTCCTTGACCTCATCCGGTACACTCCCTCATAAAATCCTATTGCTTGCACTCTTGTGTTGTTTGTAATGGCCCCAAAGTGCAAGAATGTGATGCTGGAAATTTTGATAGGCCTAAGAGAACCTGCCATTCATCTCATTAGAAAAAAAAAGGCATTTCGAATTATCCATGTTTTTTACTATCCATGGTAAGTCCTGGAACATATCCCCTGCAGTTATGGGGGACCTACTGTATTTTTCAAAATGAGTGGTTGTGGTTTGAAGAGGGAGCCGTTTGTATTCAACGCTACATTTAATTGGCAATGTGAAGCATTCAACTTGGGACATTTATACCTATGAAGTATGTGCTTATGACTGGGCCAGAGCCCCTGTGACTTCTATAAAGAGTATTTAGAAATAGAGTGGAGAGAAGCATCTCTGTCTTTCCTCTCCACACAGAAAAGACAAGTATTAACTAATTTATGGTATGGATTTTTTTTTAAAATGATTGCTATAGAATTGTGTAGTTTATATTGTATGCTCTCTTTTTACAATTTAGTACCTTCCAAATGCAGAGTTGTTGCACAGGAGTCTTATATTTTCAGTCCAAAAGCTCAAGAATGGGCTGCTGATTCAGAGACCTGGCCACCATCAGAGTGACTCAGAAAATGTGATTCTTTCTTCAGATGGCAGAGCCACTGAGCATTATATGGAATGTAGTTCTGAGGGTGTCAACATGCAACAATTTTATAGTGACTGTAACACCACGGATGAGGCTGCATTACATAACTTTTGCACATGTGCTCATACTGTTTTGTTGAGTGCTTTTAAAAATTTTAATTGTGCTAATTTACAAGGCACATACTCACTTTCTGTATCAGTGAAGTACATGCATACTTGATAGTGTAGTGGTTTGAGTGCTGGACTAGACTCTGGGAGGCACAGCTTGGATCCCTGCTTGGCCATGGAAACCCACTGGGTGACTTTGAGCAAATCACACTCTTAGCCTCAGAGAAAGGCAATAGTGGACCCCTTCTGAACAAAGAAAAGAAAGAAAACCCCATAACAGGTTCACCTTAGAGTCACTATAATTTTTGAAATGGCAATGTCACATGGCAACAGCCACCTTCCGGAAACTTCTTTTTCAGATTTTCTTTGTTTGAGGGGTATGTGTGCCCTTTTTCACTAGCCAGAATGTTCATCTCCTATAAGTCTTTTGTCATCCTGCTTGCATGGAAGCTGCTCTTTACCTGTTACGTGAGGACAGAATTTTGAAAGTATAATACCAAGAAGCTTTCTGATGTGTTGAGGATCCAAATACAATTATTTATTTATTTGATTTACATTCTGCTTTTCTCAAAAAAGAAAAAAAGATATGCAAGGCACCTTCTAGTTATTTTTTTAAAAAAATACAGGTATAAAAACTAAATTAAAAGCATACTTTATAACAAAGGCATATAATTAAGGAAAATAAACACTCATCTGGTAGTGTACCTCCTACTTGGTAAATGGTTCCCAAAAGCTTTCCTGAATTTACCTTCTGGTGGAAATGAAACGGAGAGAAAATCAGTCTAGCCTCCCTTGGTAAGGAGTTCCAGAGCCTGGGAAAGACCAGTCAACCATTGTTCTCTCTTATCCCTCGTTCTCATGCATCTGAGAATGGCAGGACTGTGAGGATGGTAATATGGGAGAATATAAGTTTTTTTAGAATAAAGTCTTTACATCAGAGATCCTTTGGCAGTCAAAAAGCATAATATTAGCTGTCTTGTAAAGTGTGTGGACCAATACCAAAAAGCCTGAACTAAATATAAAGAAAGTTTTATCTGAAATTCTGTAGGAGCTGTTGGGGGTCAAACTACATGCTCTGCTGCATACATAATGGGCAATCTACAATTACCTTCTTTTTATATTTTCTTGCTTTCTGTAGAGTAGTTATAACATGGATTGTGCCTGGCCTTTCATGAAAACAGAGACAGTGGGTATTTCTGATCTTATAACTCTTTCAGAAATAGAAAGTACAACAGAAGAGTTTTTTGGTGCTTTCCTGAGAATAAGTCATATTGAGTGTTGAGGACTGTGTACAGCAAAGTCCCAGATGTGCTTTGTTTTGGATTGGGAAATTTGTGGGGAATTTCACAACTACAAAAATCACCATATTCACAATGACACCACACTACACTCCTACTTGTGGTTCAAAGGCAGGACAAGGAAATGCAATAGGAGGAGCTGAGCTCCCATATTGCACAGGTTGATGGGGGTAATCAGGCAATATAGTTATTTACAGAAGAAAAAAATTCCTTTGAGGCTACTTCATTCTTGTCTGTTTTTTTTCAAAAAGGCCATTCCATACATGAATCACATCTGCACTATACATTAGCTTGTAAGATTATAACAGTCCACATGCTTGAAATGTCACTACAATTTAAGGAGAGCTTTGGTAAAATAATCCTAGTAGCTCAAGAAAGTAAGCCATTCTACAGAGATGATGTTCACACAAGGCCGTAGATTTGCCCGGTCTAGGATAGTTAAACTACCTGACTACCCAGATTCTGAAAGTAAAGCTATCTCTATAGTCTGTGGCAAAAATGGAGAATAAAAAGTCCTGTCTGTCTAGCATTTTAACCCACATAATTTACCACTCCTTCAGTCTCAGATATCTCAGAGGAAGAAAGGGATGAAACTTGTAGTGCATGAAGAGGTATGAGGAAGGTCAGTTCCGTAAGGTTCAGGGGGCTTAGTAGGATAAGAAATCTTGCAGTATTCTGTCGCTGCCACATATGTTCCTGCTTGTTTAGAGAGAGATTTAAAAAAAAAACATTCAGGAAATTATCATTGTTGTTGTGCCCTCTGTGGAATGGTAACCATCACCACAGGCTTCCTGCCATTTCTTCTTGCTTGATTCACAGGCCAAAGATTTGGTTCCACCTACTTACTGGACTTTCCAAAATGCTTGACATGCCAATGTGCACTGTGTAATTGCAGAAATATAGGGTTCTTTGCATTCTGTTTACATAGATAGTGTTGCAAGTTAGAAACAAAGCGCAAATGTCAGTTATCAGGCATCAGCCAGGTCGTTGGAGAAGGCAGCCAGGTTAACTTAGCTCTGTAGCCTTAAGAGTTTTTCTGTATCTAATGTTCCATGTACAGAGGCTGTATGAGACAGTTTTCTTTAAGCAGCCAGAAGTGTTGCAATTGGAGACACTGAGGTGATGTGAGAGAAGAAGTTTTAAACCATCTGCGTCTCCTGCCTAAGTTAATGTATTGTCTTAAATTATCTGTTTTGTGCTCCTTCTATCAAAAGGATTTACCAATTTATTTTCTTTCTTTTTTAATTACTGAGTCTGGATTTTGCAGTTTTCTTGAATTTCAGCATTGTCAGCTGTTCAGAATCAGGTTTAGCTCAGATTGTCATGTCTCTTCTCCTGCGAATTGCCTGGGCCTTGTTTTTCCTTATTCAAATAATGTTTACTTTTTTTCCTCTCCAAGGGGTTGTTCTGCAAATATGATGACAGAGGAATGTCAAGGTAGACTTCAAAAGCCTGGCAACCTGTTTCTGACTGTGGCATTACTTGCTGACCTGACATGTAAGGGATTTCCCCTTATGATGCGTACATTTTCCCTTGAGTCATGTGAATTGAATGTAAACTCATGAAGTGAGGAGGACATTTGCACTGTGTGTCTGAACTGCCCTAGCATAAAGGAACTCTAAACCTGTACCAAGGGACATAACATGCATTATAAAAGGTCATACTACAAGTAGGCTTTCAGTTTTTATATGCCTGAAGCTTGGTGCTGAAATACTTCCATTCTTAATTAAAGTTTACACAGCAACATAGAAGGAAAAGTAATAGCCATTTAACTGCATTAATTTCATTCATCAGCAGAAGTCTTTGTAATTATTAGCACGCTCTTTTTTTAAGTGTGTGCCTCTATTTTAAATGTATATTTCTAACTTGTAAAACATTTGAATGGAGTAGACTGATGTTTGAATTATTATTACATTCTTCAGAAGTGGCTGTGGGTCCATATTGTGTATGTTTCATAGTGAACACAGGTTTGTTGACCTGTTATGTATGAAACAGTCCCAAGGACCTCCTCATCGATAAGACTTGATGCCACCTGATGTTTATAACTGGGTGACAACTGTTTAGTTAAGCTGAGCTGAAATTTCTCAGTTTTCTCTTTTCCTCTTTCCACTACTCCAAGCCCAGTAAAAGGTCACTTTGCAGATTTTTCTTTGAATATACTGTTGCTTTGAATATACTTTTTTTTTTTGTAATAGCCATCATTCTCCCACCACTTCATACTGTCCTAGAATGTCACTAAGTCCAGGGCATTGTTAGGGGGAACAGGCTGGATATAATCACTCTAAAAGGTTGTCACATACAAGTCAGGGCACTTGCTTTTAGGCAATCCAAGTAATAAACTCTGCTTTCATGAGGCAGGCCGTGTCAAGCATGTGTTGATACAATATGACTGTGGGTGTCTCCCTCATTGTCTGAAATCTCCTTCTGTCCTTCCGCCCCCCAGTTGGCGTTATGATTTCCAGCAGTCTAACAAAAAAGATCTACTCTGATTTACTTGGTGGTGGAATAACATGAAGTGACATGGAGGTCTCCGTGTGATTCACAACTCACTACATCTGTGACTTCCACCTCTATAATGGAAGCACACTTACAGCAGAAAAGGCACAGGAAAAAGGATTTGAAAACTACAAATCAAATGTTGAAAAATGTGGGTGTTTGAGTATGATGGACAGACAAAATATTGCAATCATTGTCCCAAAACATTAGTAATGATGAGATAAGTAATCAATGTCATATAGTTTTTCCTTCAACCCATGAGTTTACCCAACATCCCAGATGATCAAGAAGACTGAATGCACTACATGTTGATTTAGTAGCACTTGGCTTTGTTTACTCCCCATGTCTCCTCTTCCCTTCTGTCCATTGGTAACTTCCGCTTTCATTCTCCCAAGAACACCTTCACTTCTTCTAGGAAAGGGAGGTGGAAGGAGGTGTTGCATTGAGCAAAGGGGCAGAAACAAGGGTGAGGAGAAGCCAAAACAATTTTTGTTGTGAGAGTACAGGAGCTCATTTGGATTGTCACTATGGAAAGAAGCTGAATTGTATTGCCAGTAGAGTAAGAGTATTGAAATGGCAAAAACTCTTGTCTAGTTTCTACCATGAAGGAGTCAAAATCATTGCCAGGCAGCCAATATATTTCCTGTTGCTGTTACTTGCTCCAAGGCAGAAACTGACAACCCAAAAATGTGCTAAGAAGAAAAAGTGGTAGTGCTGGTTGGAGGATTCTGGGAGTGCCAACAGTAACTTTTTCAGGGAAGAAATGCCACAGTGCATATGTGGGGTGTGTGTGTGTGTGTGTGTGTGTATTTATTTGTTGTGTGCCTTCAAATCATTTTCAACTTATGGTGACCCTAAGGTTATCAGAGGTTTTCTGGGATAGAGAGTGTGTGACAGATCCAAGGTCAGTGGCTTGGGGGGAGGAAATTGATGCTGGCTCATTATCTATCAATGCTGGCTCATTATCAATGCTGGCTCATTATCTGTCTGTCTATCTGTCTGTCTGTCTGTCTGTCTGTCTCTCTCTCTCTCTCTCTCTCTCTCTCTCTCTCTCTCTCTCTCTCTATGCTGCTAGTACACTCCTACCTTTAGCTGCAACCTTTGTGATCTCAGAACCAGAAACTTCCTTCTCAATCTGGGAAAGAGAAAAACAGTTTTGAAGACCATAGTTTGTAGAATTAGCCACATTTCTCATAAAAATTATACGTTTTCCTTGGCACTATGTGCTTTGTGAGTGTAAGCCCTGCCAAGAGGTGTAGATTTACAAAAACTGTAACACTTGGCATATCCTGTGATGCACCAACAGAGGCCTCTTCTCTCTATTTGTAGAATTTTGAGTACACTGTTGTGAATGCCACAGGAGTGGGCCATTAGAAATCTGAAATATTTGTAAATGCTTTCATTAAATGGTGCCTCAAAATTCCTTCCTTCCGTATCTCCCACAGAATAAAGACTGTGGGAGTTGTTCTGGTTTACAAAGGATAGAGTTTCACAAGTGGAGCTTCCGTCTTTGTATGTTTAATAATAGCTCAAACAGGAAAGGGGTAAAACATGACTGTTATCAAAACTAGTTTTATTTCCTTATCCTAAAAATGAAATTGAGGCTCAGAATAATCTTGCAATTTCAGTTTCTCACAGTAGTTAGATACAGAATCAATATTTGTGCTTTGAGTCAACAGACAGATTCAAGCAGCCCAAGAATTTTGATTAAATAACCTATTAATAGTAATATTTTATTAAACTGGAGTGTTTAATATTATTGGTAAATATTGTCATTGTATGCTGAGATAGAAATAAAAATCTGTCTCCTTGGTGAATGTTACTGTTTAGCTTGACTAATTTATTGGTGCCCAAGAAATCCAAATACAGCTGGATATATCATGTATTACGAAGCAATTTACAATACTAAAAACAAGATCATTGGCACACAGGTTCACAATCGTAAGTTTAGTACTAGATTCTCTATGTAGTGTCATAAGTTTTTAAAAAAAGAGTTGAGAACTGGTAACAGTATCCACATATAGGAAAAACTACAGGTCAGAGATAGCGTATATACTTTTAACATAAAAAGTCCCGGGTTTGATTTCTTTTTATTTATTGATTGGTTTTTAACGCTAACAGACTAATTCACAAAGTAACATATGTCCAGAAAAATAACAGAAAAAAGAGGAAGAAGAAGAAGAAAAAAGACTTACTAGGGACCTTCCTTCACAGTGATCTCTGTACACACAAATGTGAAGTCATGTGAAGCTTTGCGTCCCATTATAGTCAAGGGATGCAGTGGGTTTGTGCCTGTGGCATGTCCATTGCCTATAATAGGAAGCTACCCTTCACATTTTTTGTTTTATGTGGAGATTTCTGCAACAGAACCCCTGCATATACAGAGAGCACACTATATAATTAAAACAGGGTAGGGCTCTGACCCCCCCCCCCAGCCTAACTGTCATGAAAGGAAAAATACAAAAGAAGAAAAAAATATTTTACCATTATAGATCCAGCTAAATAGTCCTACAAATTACCAATAACCATAACCACAGATTATTCCATCATTAGATTTCTTTTGCTCAAAAAGTCCTTAAATGGTTTACAATCTTTCAGAAATTCTTCAGTTGACTTGTCCTTTAGACCTAGTTCAGTTTCTGCTCTCTCCAGGCAGAGCAGGGAAATACTCCTGCCTGAAACCCTGGAAGGCCACTGCCAGTTAGTGTGGGTAGTGTTGGGCTAAATAGATCCATGATCTAAAGCAACGTAGGGGTAGCAACAATATTGTCTCTGGTACCATCTCACCACAGTGGCCTCTATGCTGTTTCCCAGTCTGCATAGTCTGGCATCCCATTTCTTGGGCCATTTCTGCATGAGGTTGGTACTTTGTAGTTGCCTCGAATTCTTACCCTCCTGTCTGCACGTTGTAGCGTTTTAGCGGTGTAGTTTTCCTCTTGGTCTGCATGTTTTCAGCTCCTAGTGTGGTTCATTGTGATGAGAAACCACTGTATCTGAAAACTGGAAAAACTTGATGTAAATCTCCCAAATCAATTCTGCTTCAGTTTTTGCCTATATGCAGAAGTGTAGCATCGATTCACATCGCAGAAGTGGACAGCTATGGGCGTTCCCAGGCTGTCCCTTCCATCATTTCTGTTCCTATCTCTTTCTGCCCATCAAAGGACAGGCTCCTGTCATTATTGTCTTCATGCGTTAAACAGACAGCAGGAAGAGAATGGATCTGGTAATGGACTATTAAGATGTGTTTTTTTCCATGTATCAATGAGCATACATTCCTACTCACAAATGTAGCAATGCAGAAATGTGTTAAAAATATGTGCATTTTTTTTAAAAAACAGACCAATCAGCAATGGCAAGGCAGGGTGAGGGAGGGGAATGGGAGTGGCCAGGGACTTGCTGTTGTGGATGCAGCAACCGCTGTTCTCTGCGGTAGTACAATGTAAATGGGGGTGTGTGCAGACAGCATAGTTTCTGAATCAGAGTATAAAAACACCATTCTTGAACCGCTCCTCCCCTGTCTGGAAATGGTCTTGGAGTCAGAGACCTGTGGGAATCAGACTGAATGTGAATATCCATACTGAATATAATCACATCTGAGTGAATCTAAGTATCCCAAGATGGGATCTGGAGAAGACATGAATCTAAACACTGTACATGTCACTAATAGCACTACCACAAACAACAGAACAGGAGGCAAAGAAGTGCTTTCTTTTTTAAAGGCTAAGTTATGTGCTCAGCTTAAATGTTTTATGCAGCTCAGCTTTGTTCTTTTCTTACAAGTGTGTGTGTGCCCCCATGTGGATTGGGACCACTGTGTTCGGGTATGGGATATTTAAACGTTTCCTTCAGTGGTTGAATGGAGGCTAAAAATTAAACTTTTTTTCCTTTAAAAAATGCTGTGTGTGAGAGAGACAGACAGTGAGTGATGGAGAGAGAAGGGGTGGGAGAGAATTGAATTTGGGGAACAAATAGATTGAGGAATGGTTAAACTTTCCTTATGCAGGTACAGAAGTACTGATCTATATCATCCCCATCCACAGTTGGTTGGAAATCAAGAAGATATATTGGCTGCATATTACCTTTTTAAAAATGCAATACTCTCAACTTTATGTTAGGGGTTACAATGAGCCAGCTAATGATGGTGGGAATTAGCAAACTTGAAGCTGACAGAGAGATCTTGAAAGGATTTCAGCAGCTCTCCTGCCTAAGGTGTGTGTATGGGGGGGGTAGGGGTGGAGTTTTGTGAAGATCAAAAGCTTGTCTGCTATTATCAACAATATGTGATAAGTATACAGTCAAAGGTCATTCCCAATCTACTATGGTTGTTTGGATTTCTGGAGCCAACAGAGCCTGAACCGAACCACTGGAAAAAACTAGATTTAGTGACCAAGTTCCTTTTATTGGGTGAGAAAATTGTCCAGCTTCCTAAATCAACAAAAATTTCATATGCTTTGGTCTTTCCTCCCATGACAAAGGCTGAATTGCTTAACTATTTGGTTCAGGAAGACGTTTGACACAGGATGGGTGAAACATTTTTTGGCATGGTGGGCGCTGAAAGGAAGCCCATCCCTGTTGTTCCCCACAGCTGATGCTGATTTTCCAGTGCAAATAGGAGCGTGGGTGATTACATATTGTCACCAATGAACAGTGTAGTTACGGTCGCGGGGGATGGGGGAAGCCTGTGGATTTTGTAAATGTTAGAGTACACAAGGAAGAGATTATTTAGGAATGGTATGAGAAATGTTGGCACACTTCTTTCTTAGACATGTTTTTTGCTTTTACTGCTAGACTTCTTGATGGCTGCTCCTAGGCTATGGAACTCCTTTGCCAGAGACGTTGGGTTGACCACCTCTTTGCTCTCTTTTCTCTGACAGGCAGATATCCTTTTGTTTAAGGAGGCCTTCTACCTTTAACTGGTTAAAGGAGAAGGATGTTTAATAGCTGTGCTGTATCTTTTACTAAGTTTGGAATTTGTTTTTGATTGCTTTAAATTAATGTTTTAATTGGATTGTTTACTGAGTGTTAAAACTTTTATACTATATATTGATTTACAATTTAATTTAAATTGTAAGCTGCCTTGGGTCTCATATTGGGAGAAAGGCTGGATATAAATTATTTAAGTAAATGAATAGTCTAATTGCTAAGGTTGAAAACAGCGAGTTTGAAAACCTCATTCCTGGCTCCAGAGAAGAATTTTGGTGCAGATATTTGGACTGGAATCTGAGAGGAGGGATAACTCCAGATGTTCTCAAGTGTGAGGGCATACAGTGGGCCTTCCTTACCTGCAGCCTCTGCATCTGTACCTTCCAGTTCATGTGAAGTGTCACATCTTGTACCTAAAATGGCAGCGTGAATGTAGATGCACTGAAGAGTCTGCACGCACATCACTACCATTGAATATGATGGAACATGAATATTTGCACTTTCCACTATTTGCAGGGGTTCTTGGAATGGAACCTCTACATATACAGGGGTCACAGTATCCCTAAAAGCAGAGCTTTGGGTTTTGGGGGGGCGGTTTTTTGGACTAGAGCTCCCAGAATTTCACTGGCCATTCTAGCTGGCATATATATGGAGTTGTAAGCCAAATTTGATGGGAATGTTCTGGTAAGTGTGGTCCAGACTAGTAGCTTTTCTAAGTTACTAGTAACTTTCCGCTGCCTCACATAGTGGAGCCTGCCTGAGAAGGGTGAAATGTAGTAAAGCATTTTGCAGAGTTCTTTCTGTGATGCTTTTATCAACTCATTGCTGATTGTCATTTGTAAGTATATAGCCGTGAGAAGAGGGCATTAAGAGCAAAGTAAAGACAAGCCTGAATTTGATTAGAGAAACTGTTGAGATCTTCTTGGGAAGTCAAGTCACAGGCTGTTCTTTTCACTTGTTTATTATTGGGAACGAAGGACAGCTGCAGCCCCTGTACACAAGAGAGGGTAATACAACCAAAGATATAATTACACGTTGGTAGCCCTCCCAGCTGGGTTCTGCACATTTATAAATATTCTTGTTCTGCCTGGGACTGTGTGGTGCACCTTTGAAATAATCAAGGGAAAGCACAAAAGCATTTTATAATTTCAGGAAAACAGACTTATTCTAAATGGTTTCATATTTATTTGTATAAAAATACATGTTGATGAGTGCAATTGTACCCTTCACACTGTGGATATTCTTTGATGACATCAAGTACTTTCTTTTTTCCTTCTCTATGGAAACAGGTTAAACTGCAATATGAAACTCTTATGCGGGGTCACAGAATGGTAAAATGTTGTGTAACTAATCTAATTGTAATATATAGGTTTGTTTTTGATGTTGATGAGGAATTTTGTGGATCTTTATCAGGGCCTTTTTTTTGGCTTGGGATGACTTCGAAGCTTGCAGACATCACTTCCAAATTTCATGTTTGTCACTGATTGTAATGGCTTGCCACCTGTGTAGGAGATGGTTAGGAACCTAAAAATAATAAGCACATATGTCTTTCACGGCAGAAAAACTCTCATCTCTTCCAGGATCTCAGTAGTATATGCTGCAGATACAACAAAATAATCCAAAGAAGTAATGCTTTCAATTTTATATTAAAATTGAAGCAGAATAAACAGTACTTGTCATGTTCTGCCAGTGTCATCAAGGTCAGGAAGGAACCTAGGACTCGTTATGGGATAAAATAAATTAATAATTTCCCCACAGCATTGCATGATGCAACTGCCCTTCACTAGGTGATAACGAATGGCTTTGAAGCCTGGTTGATCATTCATTCCACCTCCCACCCCAGCTTTACTGTTTGGGTTTTGCAAGCCAGAGTCAGGGGAGGGACGGAATGCATTTCAACTTGTTTTTAGGCAGTTTTCTATAAAGACAAGAAGACCATTGTTAGATTGATGTAGAAGACCACGCCCAGGATGCTTGTCCTTCTTGGTCTCAAAGTGTGTGATTGATTTCAATAGAACTGTCTTGGAATTGGTTTGGCTGCCTCAGTTTATTTTATTAGCTTTTACTTATTTGTAACACAGCCCTATTTATATCTACTCAGGAGTAAGTACAATTGTGTTTGCTGAGGCTTATTCCCAGATAAGCATTTACAGAGTTACACTCTAAATGGTGTGAATGAAAGCTCTTGCCACCTGTGCTAGTCTCTGCCAGAAAGAGATGTAGTAATATAGCTTTCAAGGATTAATGTATGCTTTGTTAGGTACCAGATAATCCTTTTGTTGAGGATGCTGCTGAACAATTTGCTGAGACTGCTGTAAACACAGACTCCTGTACACAAACTACTATAGAGTGTGTTGATTTACACCAACTGGATAATTTAATCCATTTGTCTCTATCTCTAGAAAGCTGATTAAATTTTGTTTAATTTCCTAAGTGCTTCTCAAATAGTTTGTGTGTTTCTGTTTTCATCCTTTCATCTGGTGTTACTTGAAATGGAACATAATTTGAATTAGAGTTTGTGTTGTTTTCCTACAAGGATTATAGATGTTGTCAAAGGCATATGATAGTTACAGTAACATTTTGAATTAGTGTTAGTGCAAACTGAAGAGATGTTTTGTTGTGCCTGATAATTCTTTTCATAGTGGCTTGAAATGTTTGTGTGATTTTTGCTCAAAGCTAGCAGGAATCATTGGTTTTTGAAAATGTTTTGTTATTGTTGTTATTCTTCTTGTTGTTGTTGTTATTACTACCCAAGATAGAATTAGACATTTTGTTCTGTTGTGTGTGGTTTGATTGTTATTGTTTGAAACTGGACAAGGATTAATTGTACAAAAATGTGCAAGTAGACCTAAGGTGGATCCCTGTTCCTCTGCTACCATTCTATTAAGTCTAAAGCACAGCACAAACAGTTGTTACCAAATTTAAATGGGAAACAAGGAAAGTCATTTCCAGAAAAAACATCTTGCCACTGTGGAACCTTAAAGATGAACAGTTCTACAGCAAATATATTAATCTTTAAATTAAAGTGCAGTCATTTGTTAGTTAAACTGAGGCTGTTTTTAGATTTGGTGCTTCAATCGTTTTTGCACATTCTGTAGACTAAAACCCAATATACCTTTTGAATTTCAAGCCATGTTCCAGGAAACCTTTGAATTTCTGAGTGAAAAGTTGATTGATGGCAGACAAGCGTCTCCAAAAGACAACCAAACTTGCTCACTCATTCCCTGTCTTCCTTTGCGACGTGCAACTTCAGGAATGTTTGGGGTATATTCCAGGTCATTCTGTCAGTTCATGCTGGGCAAGAGCCAATATTCTATATAAACTGAGTCAAGGAAACCACAGCCCTGAATTTGCTAGACTAAAGCAGGTTCCTTGGAGGTCTGTCACTTTTAGGTGGAAGTGCACAAGTGACCACTCCAGTATGCTCCTTAAATTGGCTTGCCAACATGTTTTTTTCCTAAAGAACCAATTGTATTAGTATGGGGGCATGAAATAAATAAATATGTACACTCTCAGGTATGGCCAGTTGAGTGCCACACAGAAAAGTGAGCGATTCTCATGACCATGCCAGGGACCAGATGAGCAATTTTCCTGGAACCATCAAGCTTTCTGCATTTGGCAGAATTTTGTGGGACAGCTGTCTTTAAAGAAAGCTGATGCAAGCATCCTTCAGTGATACTATGACATGCTGGTCCCTGATGCATCTCCCTGTTGCCTAATGTGAAGGAAAGTAAGGCACTTTTCTTCAGGAATACTTGGGTGGAACCAGAAGTGGAACCAAGGAGCTTGTATGGATCCTGCCTGGCAGACTGTGACAGAGTGGAGGGCAGTGCCAACACAGTCTTGATGATAAATGTGTTGTATATATATCAAGAATTTTTTTAACTCAGAAAGCAGATGATAAAAGGAGAGGAGAAGTCAAATATAATATATACATGTTAGAATGAATTTTATCTTCCACTAGGTATCGAAGCAGGACATAATTTGTGTCCTGTTCACCAGAACTTAACTAGAGAATCTTTTCTAGTACTATAGTAATAATAAGGAGGGTGCTTAGCTTATTTCCAGCATGTCTTTACTGGTAGCCACATCAGGTTTCTACGTGTCAGAGATAATGAGGAGGAACAGAGGCTGTTGTTACCCTGAAAATCTGGGGGTCCCAGAGGGACACCTCGATATGCTCCAAGTGATGGGGAGAGTAAGCTCAACGGAGCACAAGCAATAGCAATGCGAGAGGCAGGGTAACCTAGCGAGATCTTTTACCCAGCTTTTACGGAGTCAGGCCCAGTCAGAAATCACACAAAAAGGTCCAATGAATAACTATTAAACAGTAGTAGCACTCATCAACACAAACACTCACACGCACATCCAAGGGCTAAAGAGAAATAAAGAGTGGAAATAAGATAGAGGGATTGTTGAAGGATTCATAGTTTGGGTGATTCTGCACCTTTTCCTGATGTCCTTGGTCTGGGAAGGCAGTGGAAGAATTGGGATTCAGTGAAAAGACACTGAGGGAACCACGCGGCTGCCGGGAGGGGGAACAGTCAGTTGGTATGACCGGGAGGTATCCAAAGAACTAGTCAAAAACGGGGACTATTTGTAGGAAAAATTTACCCTGAGGGCAAATCCTCTCCCGGGGAGAACAAAGGGGACAGCGACGGAACAACAACTTCACACCGGCACCTTTTTTGATATTGGAAGATAACAAGGTGTTAACCAAATATCAGGATCTTCCGCCTCTTTGGATTGCAGTGAGTTTATACAGATGGTCCTTGCCTGATAAGATTTTATTGCTTCCAGTGCCCAACTTTGTGGGAAAAACTCTTAATCCCTTCAAGTTGGCTCCTTAAAGGCTGAGGACTTTTTGTCCACCGTGGGTTGGCACAGCTTGAGGTCTCCTATGGCTACGTGACTGGGGAGTTTACTGGCCTGACCTGGTTCTTTCAGTCGTACGACCGTTGTTGCCTACGTGCTCATCCGGATGATCCAGGTGGGTTAGATTAGGTTTTATATCAAAGTTGTAGACCCTGGGACAGGGTTTACCAAGGGGGCAACACTGTGCTGCTCCACAGAGTCAGGCTATACATCCAAATGGTAGAGGTTCCTGGAAAGGAGAGATGGACAAATGTTCTAAAGCAGGAGTGGAAACTGTCTTGCTACAGATTCTGTTCAGTCCATGGGGTCCATATGCCACTTGGTCCCTGTCCCCCATAGACTTCCTAAACACCTGAGTTCAAATTTTAAAATTTGGGGTTAAAAAAAAGTAGTTTTCAGCCAGAAACTAATTTAGAGATACAGTTTTTCATATTAACAATGTTTTGTGGACTCCTACCTTGAAATAACAGAAATTTCCACTAAGATTGACCAGAACTAACCAGAATTATAGTTTTAGATGCTGACTACGTGGAGTGAGGAGGAGCTAAAAATGGCCTTCCAGCTCCCCATGTGGTCTTATCCACCAGTTTTAGGGAAAAACAGAGATGGTGTCCTTTATGGAGTGTGTCTGTACTATATAATTATAGCAGTTTGAGGTCACTTCAACTGTCATGGCTCCATTATGTGAAACTCTTGAGATTTGTTGTTCGCTGAGAATCCTCTGCTGACCCATTCCCCTGAATTTCAGCAGAGATGTTGAAGTGCTTCACCAAACTGCAAAACCCAGGATCCTGTAGGATGGAGCCATGGCATTTTGAGTGATGACATATAGTTGCTTAAATACCTTAAAGGCACCAGATGCTGCATGATCTTGGAATCTAAGCAGGGTCAGCCCTATTTGGATGGGAGACTGCCAATGAATGTCAGGTGCTGTAGACTGTGTTTCAAGGGAAACTGTTGGCAAAACCACCTGAGTTTTCTGTGCCTAAGAAAAGCCTACAAAATTCATGGGGTTGCCATAAGTTGACAGGTGACTTGAAGGCACAGATATTACACTAATATTGCTAGAACTGTGTCATAAAGGTACACCGATGGACTTAATATTCAAGGAGCATTTTTAGCTACTTCTGTTAGCTCTGGTTCTCATGCATTCTGGGTTACTTCTGCTTGGTTGGGTTTCAGCCTAAATATGTGTGTTTAACCTTCGTTTCCAGTGATTCATATTTTCCTCTATGAATCTGTCCAGGTTTTAAAAGTTCAGGGAGAGATTCTTCTCTGGGTCAGGTACCACCACCAAAGGGATTCATTTTGTGCAGACACAAGAAAAGAGCCTTCTTAGTGACAGCTTCTGGTCTCTGTGACTCTTTTCCTAGAAAGATCTGTTGTTCTTCAACCAGTGGGCAAAGACATTTTTATTCAGGCAGGACTTTGGCATATGAGTTGGTCTGTTTTTGAAGCGGTTAGGGGCTGGCTGTGTCTTCTATTGCTGAGTGTTTTCAAAATGTATTTGTTCTTGTATTAAAGTTCTGGTTTTAATCTTTTATTTGTTTTTATTTTGTTAGTGCCTTATTTCATGAGACAGTGCAGTATTCAATAAATAAAGTCAATTATGGGTTCTTGTGATACAGGGGAGAAGGCATAGTTGTAGGAAAGGCAGGAAAAGGCCCCTAGCTGATGCAGCCATGCCATCCTCTACCTGAAGCTAAAAATCCTTCATCCTGAGCTGAGCTAAACATGGTTAGAGCTTGAAAACTTCCTTTTGGCAACTACAGCTCCCAGCATCTTCCAGTTAGCATGGTCACTGGCCATGCTTGCTGGGCAGTTCTAGGAACTGTAGTCCACAAAGTAATATCTCCAGTCCCTTGGTGTGATGATGGATGCATGATTTAGAAGCATCTTAGTTATTAATAAGTGTGGGGAGGGGGAGTTCATCAGGACACCAGAGTGCAGGAAGGGGAAATTTAACCCTTCCATTTCAATTTGTAATCCTGAATCTGCCCACCCATATGTCTGCTGTTAAGCGTATGGAAAAACTTTCCCATTTTTGCCAGCTGCTCTACCTCTTTCCAGTTGAGATGGAACTTCCATTTGGTGGATTTCAATTATGGCATCCCTCAGCAGCATATTCTTACATTTGTAGCTTCACAAAGGGGGAACTGGGCAAAGAAGAATGACTTCAACTGGATATTGGTCTAGCAGTACATGTTTATGCATCTTTACAGAAGTGTGTTCAAAAGCTGTTCTTTCCCCTAAGAGAAGTATGCCAAAATTCAAGTAATCTTGGGTGTGCCAGGCAAATCAAGAGCATTTTCAGCACAAAATAATGTGTATGTTATTGGCTATGCAGTTTCCAAGGCATGAATGCTGAGTGGAAATAATCTTGTTTGGCATTTATGTGCACAAATCTGGCAACTGGTCCAGAGGTTCAAAACAAAATAATGAATTGGGCCAGGCGTTTTGGTTGATTGGCAATCATAACCTAAGAGTATATCCTATACACACAATTGCTAGGATATCATGGTAGATGTGCCAGAGTTCCTCAGCAGGTGAATGAATATGTGTATTTTTATTACAAGCAGGAAGACTGAAAACCCCAGGGCTATTTTTGGACTTTTAAGTGTACTTGCTACCACTTATTCTAAAAGTTCCTGAAATCTTATGTGTGTCTATGTGTTTCAGTGGCAGCAAATACATGATTCAAGAGATCTGTGTCTCAGTTAAGTAGTAACAGGAATTTTGAAGCACTTTGTAGTGATTTTATGATATCAAATGGTAAAGAAAGACTACAAACAAATAATAAAACAGTTTTAACAGATGCAGTGGTCATCTTTAGTGGAGTATGATGCTGGCCCCTCAAATGGGTTCTTCTACTTTACTTGAGAACGAGGAGGCTTTATCTTTCTGAATCTGCCACCTACTCACAGCAGTAATATTTTCACTGTACTAAATATCTGAGCTGCTTCTGACTGTGGTATTTCAAGCATGGAAAGGAAAACATTTGGCCTCTGACCCAAATGCTTGTTAACAACACAACAGCCTATGTTACAGAAAAGCTTGGGCTAAAATAATGTAGTGATTCAATTGCTCACTAGCTTTATTATGCAACTCCTGTCCTCTTCCTATTATTATTAATCATCATCATCATCATCATCATCATCATCATCATCATCATCATCTTTGTATAGCACCATCATTGTACATGGTGCAACAGAACAGTTCCTTGACCTCAGGCTTACAATCTTATTAAGACAGGACATAAAAGGAAAAGGGGACGGCAGTGTGGGAGGGGATTAAGTCCAGCAGATACTGCATCTTCTTCTTTCCCTCTGCAGCTGGGGCATTGGTTGTTGGGATGAAGATAGAGTCCTTCGTTTGCTTCTGTATTTGTAGTATTTCTTAATTCTGCAAAGGCTCCAAAACTACTGCAGTGTGGTGGTGACTAATGGGCCACTTCCCCATTTTGAGTCTGCTTTCTCTTTGCGTAGGCAATGAGGGCTGCCTGGGACACTATCTCTATCATCTTCTTTACCAATCATTATATCCACAATCAAGGTAAAAAAGAGTGAGGACAGAATATCCCAGCTTCCCCCGGACTTAAAAAACTAAGGGTCAAAGATGATTGAAAATGAAATGCTGTCTGCCTCAGTTATTCCTGCTTCATATGTTATCCCAGTCATTTTTCTGGAAAACCTTTGATTGTAAGAACTGCAACTGCAGATAGACCACTTGCACATCACCAGAAAGAAGGCAAAGATGTGTACAGATTTGTGTAAAATTTACAGGTATTAATTTTTATGAATAGATGCAAGATCATTAACTGTAATTACTGTAGTAACTATAATTTAAATAGAAATGAAATACCCATGACCATGGAAGGGAAGTCTGTGACTTGTCTCTCTCTGTTCGTTCTACTCTCCAGTTACTCACTCTTGATAGGCAGTTTGATGGCACTACTCTCTCTTCCTGTGATTCCTTATTTTTAAACCAGAGTTAAATGGAAAAGCTTTTCATGTGTAGAATGCACATGAAATCAAAGAAAGCAGAACACCTGACCACCCTGATGGCAGAGGAATATCTGTGAAAGGCATTCTGATGCTATCTCCTTTCTCTAGCCGTTTGTAGTCACAAGAGAATATTGAGGGTCATATGAGGCAGCAATGAGGCCCAACTAGCCAGGCCACCATCTCATAGGAGTCACCAGCTCTAGAACCCTGCCCCTGCCTTATTCCCAGTGGGTTAGAAAAGGCAAGAATCTCTAAAGCAAAGAAAGGTTATAAATTATTGTGTTAACTGGTTTCCAAAGCTTAGTATCTGTCCCATTGCATTGTTTTCTATCTTGCTGTTTCACAGCAAGGAGGGAGAACCATTTCAAGCCTATGGTGTTTTTAAAGTACTGTGCACCACTCTGCTGAGTCCATAACATTTCATAATCAGGTCTTACTTTCCTCATTGCTAATACTCCTGTCCGTATGCATCTGCCCAGAGGGAGATAAGGCAAACAGAGGCTACTGGTTTCTTCTCCTAGCTCCTGTTGCCCAGTTCATCCTTGCTTTGAAGGGACAGTCAGTAGGACAGTGAATCTGGTTTAAGTTTTAGAGTGAACTTTAAAGGAAATATCCAAGGTGCTGAACTTAGTTTGAGGATAGGGTTCAGTACCTTTGATAGCTCATTTAAAGTTCAGAGTAAAACTTGGAGTGCATTCATTGCCCCACTGACATTAGAGCCACCAGCCACCACTGTGGACAGTAGAACAGGCAAGGAGTACACAGTAAGGAGTAGCAGTAGGGCCAGGGACTCTAGAGAATGGCACTGTGTGCTCCACTGAGAAAATTGGCCTTGGGAAGTGCCCAGTGATGCCAGCCCCTGATACCAATCCTGATAAATGGTACTGGGGGTGAAGTCTTCTCATGGACGGATAGCTTCTGTGTTCCCCATCCCCTGTAAATATATTTATTTGTAATTTTAAGGGATCAGTGTTGGACCCCTTGGAAATTATAGATAAATCATGCATTAAAAATTGACTAAAGTCATAAATTAGATTAAGTCTTGCTATATTCAATGAATTTTACTCCCTAACAAATGTATTTAGGTTTGTAGCTTTAGTCGCTTGATGATATGTTAAGTCATTTTTTTAAAGAAATATTGGCTTAATGGTAATGCTGTGAGGTGTAAGCTTAATGTAGTGACATGCTGTGGATGCAAAGTTTTACAAGAGAGAACATTACTAGTATATTACAGCTTCATCCTCCTAGAAGCAACACTCTGTTAATTGTATTGTACTGTATAAACCAGAGGTGAGCAACATATTGGTCTTCCAAATGTTGTTCAATTACAGCTCTAGCCTTTATGATTAAATTATTCTGACTAGGGCTGATGTAAGTTGCAGCACAATATCTGGAGGGTCAGATGTTCTCTTCCTTGCTCTAGACTCAATAAATTGACTATTTGTTGTCTAAAGGCAAAGCTGAATCATGGTTTCATCTGCAAATAGCAAGAGAGCTTGGCTGCCATCAATAGAACTGATGATTTGTAGGCTTCTGTTGCCACTTTCTTTCTATTGTTCACTTCTGTGACAGCAGAAGACTCAAAACACCTGAATACCTAGTTGTCCCTAAGAAGGCATAGGTAGCCTTACAGTGTTGTGGAATAAATATTGTTTGGTGTTTCCAGCAAGGTTTTATTATGCTTTCACTCTGCCTCATTCATAAAATTTTACAGGGGGACTAAATAATTTTTTCCCCTCCTCTTGTGCCCATCCATGTTTCCCTTACTACTGTTAGACAGAATAGATTGGCAACAAGTGTATGCCACAGTCCTGCAGGAAATTGATCATAGTATGATCCTGTAAAAACATAGCATCCTTATTTGGTCTCAGAAACTGTTTGTATGTTACATGGAATGAGTAGCATATGTGTGGGCATCTATGCAAGATGGATAGAAGCTTTGGCTCTAGAAGTGAGCTGAGTTTCTGTATATCCCCTCCTCCTTGAGGGCTGATATAGAAATTCATCTTCATATGCTAAAAGAAAAAGTGTTAAGTATGTACACGCTTGAGCATTTCTTTTCCATCAGTTTTTATAACGTGAAGTCCTTAAACAGAGTTATCTTGGCTCTGACAGATTGTTTACTTTTTTGAAAGATTGACAGTTCTGCCAATCCATTCTTTGTGGGTCTGATGGCTTAAACTTCAGCCTTGTTTTTTCTGCAGGCAACTTGTAGGCATTTTTTACAGGGCAAAAGAGTTTTTCCCCCAACTATTTTACATGGAGAATATTTCTTACAAAAGATAACCTATTATGTGGGGAGCAATTTTTTGTGGACTTTACCAAGAGAGCGTTAACATTGTGGTGGGTAGAGTCTCTGCTTCATGAGCTGTCTGTGTCTATTGGCTTAATGTACAAACACACACACATACCACCAGCACACACACTTCATCTTTAGTTTGATTTTTCTCTTCTGGGTGTTCTCTGTTATACCTTTCTCGGCCACATTGAAACTTTACTTAATATAGCTTGCTGTGTTTAAGTGTGCACCTGTCTCAGTTACACCATGGAGCAGAAGCAATAGAATCATAGAAATGTAGAGTTGGAAGAGACCACATGGGCCATCCAGTCCAACCCCCTGCCATGCAGGAACACCCTCAAAGCACTCCCGACAGATGGCCATCCAGCCTCTGCTTAAAAACCTCCAAAGAAGGAGACTCCACCACATTCCGAGGCAGCATATTCCACTGCCGGACAACCCTGACTGTCAGGAAGTTCTTCCTGAGGTTCAGGTGGAATCTCCTTTCCTGCAGCTTGAATCCATTGCTCCTTGTCCTGGTCTCTGGAGCGGCAGAAAACAAGCCCTCTCCTTCCTCTACATGGCATCCCTTCAAATATTTAAACATGGCTATCATGCCCCCTCTTAACCTTCTCTTCTGCAGACTAAACATACCCAGCTCCTCAAGTCTATCCTCATAGGGCATGTCTTCCGGGCCTCTCATCATTTTGGTTGCCCTCCTCTGGACCTGCTCCAGCTTGACCATGTCCTTCTTGAATTGGGGTGCCCAGAACGGGACACAGTATTCAAGATGAGGTCTAACCAAAGCAGAGTAGAGTGGTACCAGTACCTCCCTCGATCTGGACACCATACTCCTATTGATGCAGCCAAGAATTGCATTGGCTTTCTTGGCTGCCGCATCACACTGCTGACTCATGTTCAGCTTGTGGTCTATTAAAACTCCTAGATCCCTTTCACACGTACTGCTATCCAGCCACGTGTCCCTCATCCTATATTTCTGCATTCCATTTTTTCTACCTAAGTGTAGGACCTTACACTTCTCTCTGTTGAATTTCATTTTATTAACCTTGGCCCAGCTCTCCAATCTGTCCAGGTCATTTTGAATTTTGATCCTGTCCTCTGGCGTATTAGCAACGCCTCCCAATTTGGTGTCATCTGCAAATTTGATGAGCATGCCCTCTGTTCCTTCATCCAAATCGTTGATGAAGATATTGAACAGCACTGGGCCCAGGACAGAACCCTGTGGCACCCGCTAGTCACTTCTCTCCAGGATGAAAAGCAGCCATTGGTGAGCACCCTTTGGGAACGGTCGGTCAACCAGTTACAGATCCGCCTGACAGTAGCTCTGTCCAGCCCGCATTTTACTAACTTCTTTGCAAGAATGTCATGGGGAACTTTGTCAAAGGCCTTACTGAAATCGAGAAATGCTACATCCACAGCATTCCCTTCATCTATCAAGCTAGTAACTCTATCATAAAAAGAGATAAGATTAGTCTGGCATGACTTATTTTTGAGAAATCCATATTGACTTCTTGTGATTACCGCGTTGCTTTCTAAGCGATTAGAAACTGACTGCTTAATGATCTGCTCCAGAATCTTTCTGCGTACTGATGTCAGGCTGACTGGGCGATAATTATTTGGGTCCTCTTTTTTTCCCTTCTTGAAGATGGGGACAACATTTGCCCTCTTCCAGTCTGCTGGAACTTCTCCTGTCCTCCAAGATTTCTCAAAGATTATAGCAAGCGGTTCCGAAATGACCTCTGCCAGTTCTTTTAATATCCTAGGATGCAATTCATTTGGCCCTGGAGATTTGAATTCCTCCAGTGTGGCCAGGTATTCCTGTACCACCTCTCTACCTATTATGTGCCTCATTTCCCCTGCTTCCTCACCTGCTCCCCAACCGCCAGGTTGAGTGCTTGTATCCTTCTGGGAAAAAACTGTGGCAAAGAAGGTGTTAAGTAGTTCTGCCTTTTCTCTTCCCCCTGTTAGTAATTCGCCATCTTCTCTGCGCAGCGACCCTATCGTCTCCTTCTTTTTCCTTTTGCTACGGACATATTTAAAAAAGCCCTTTTTATTGTGTTTGATGTCTCTGGCCAGCCTAAGTTCGTTCTGTGCTTTAGCCTTTCTGACCTCCTCCCTACATCTCCTAGCTACTTGCTTAAATTCTTCTTTGGTGGTTTCCCCCTTCTTCCATTTCCTGCACATGTTTCTCTTAACACTTAGCTCAGCTGAGAGTTCTTTAGTCAACCATTCTGGTTTCTTCAGATGCCTTCCATTTTTCCTCCTTATTGGCACAGTTTTAGACTGTGCCTTCAGTATCTCCCTTTTAAGGAACTCCCATGCCTCCCGAACTCCTTTCCCTTTCACTATTCTTGACCACTGAATTCCAACCAGCAGCTCCCTGAGTTTACAGAAGTCCGCTTTTTTAAAATCTAAGATGAGTGTCTGGCTACACTTATCTTCTCCTTCCCACTGAATGCCAAATTCCAGTAGGGCATGGTCACTCCCCGCTAAAGATCCGACCACTTCTACCTCATTAACAAGGTCATCCCTGTTGATCAGGATCAGATCTAGAATATTTGACCCCCTTGTGGCCTCTTCCACCTTCTGGACCATGAAATTGTCTGCAAGACAAGCAAGAAACTTGCTGGACCTTGCTGTCTTGGCAGAGTTTGACTGCCAACATATATCCGGGTAATTGAAATCTCCTATTATTACTGTATCTCTCCTTTTTGAATGTGCAGTCATTTGGTTGAGGAAGGCATCATCAAAGTCCTCAGTCTGGGTTGGAGGTCTGTAGTAAACCCCCACCAGAATATCCCTATTGTTTCTCGCTCCCTTAATTCTTACCCAGATGCTCTCGACCTGGCTTTCTGGGTTTAAGTCACGGATCTCTTCACAGATGAAAACATCCTTGACAAACAAGTCTACTCCTCCTTCTTTCTTGTTTGGTCTATTTTTACAAAATAGGCTATACCCCTCTATTCCTACATTCCAATCATGAGACTCATCCCACCAGGTCTCAGTGATGCCTATCAAATCGTATTTATTTTGTTGTACTAGGAGTTCCAGTTCATCTTGCTTGTTTCCCATACTCCGTGCATTAGTGTAGAGACACTTAAGTCCCCGGGCCCTTCCTGCAAGTCCTGTACTATAGTTTCTACTCCTCCCGCCACTGGCCGCTTGTACTACTTGTCCAATATCATTTGGGCCTTTCCCCCCTGCGCTCGCCGAGTCCTGGCCTCGAATAATATTGTCTCCCTCCCCAGCGGAACTTAGTTTAAAGACCTCTGAATCCTCCTTGCGAGATTGTTTGCAAAAACATTCCTGCCAAGTTTCGTAAGGTGCAGCCCATCCCTTGCCAGAAGCCCACGTTCATGGAAATTCAGACCGTGTTCCAAAAACCCAAACCGTTGCCGGCGGCACCATGTGCGAAGCTAGTTGTTGACCTCTGCTATTGCCCTTTCCCTACGTGCGCCATATCCTTGAACAGGGAGGAGAGACGAAATAACCACCTGCGCACCAAGGTCCTTAAGCTTTGTCCCCATAAGCTCGTAGTTCTGAGTCCAATAGCTGTCCTGAGCTGGTCCCAATCATTTCACTAACCTCTGCCTGTTATAGCCTCTCTCTTGGTTCTCAAGGGAGAACCCTGGCCTGCTGTGACTAAATTCTGAGTGCAGGAATTCTTTTCTCATGATGCAGGCTTCAGCAAGATCTGTCAGAGTCTGAGAATAGCCGGAGTATCAGCAGCAATCCACTTGGCGCCTTGTCTCTCAGCAAGGGTTCACGGGATATTGTTTTGTGTTTTCTCCCTTAAGGAGAAACAAGGTACATAGATGACAAGTTTCAGTTCTCCAGGTCATAGGATAACATGAGGATGATATTTTTTAGCCTCTCATTAGTGCAAGTACAGTATTCACCTGAGGCTTCTCCACATTTTTTGGATGCATTTGGATTGCAGCAGTTTGGTAAAATGGCAGTAGAAGTGCTATAAGCAGATCTGGCAGAATTCTGCTCATTTTGTTTGAACAGAGATCATACAGAAGGACACTCATTAGACATGACCTAGTAGAATCCGAGGTAACCTTATGCTTTTCCTGTACAAACAATTATTTCTTTAAAATGACGAGGTAAATATCTGGCTCTCTGAAGTTTTTTTGTGTTCAGTCTGGCAGCCCACTTTGAGCTTCAGTTTGCTCAAAGTCAGCAGTCTAAGGGGATGTCTTCATGCAGAGAACTGTGTTCTGTGCTTAGTAACTGAAGCCTTCTGTATTTTTCATAGTTATTTAAAGCCTCTGATAAGTGAAGAGCTAAAGATAGGCCCCTCAGCTGGCCCTAGGAACATGTCACAGTTAGAGGCCTGCCTCGGGGTACTCTCTGAATCCCAAGCACAAAGGCGGAAGCATGGCTATTAGCCTACAAGAGAGCAAGTGTACTGCATTGCTCCTGGCATTGATGCCAGCTGGACAAGGCTTCTTACACAAGAGCCTTGTTGGTTCTTTATCTTGACTTGTTTTTGCAACAGGGTTTCCTAGCATTTTTGGTTGTAAGCATGAGGATTTCTTGGCACTGGAGGTTGTCAGTGCCAGGAGCCTCTTGTCTCTTGCCTCCCTAGAATGTCCTTCTCTCTCACACATCCCGTGCCTGAATGTGAGACTTTTGGCATTAGCGATTCAGTATATTTATCATCAGTGATTTTTCAAATGCATCCAAGTGAAGATGCCTATCAGAAACTTCCATACTTTATTTCATCTTCTGTATTTTATGTGTCACTGATAATTGGGATCACAATGTTTTTGATGCAAACAGACATTTTATAATTAATATTTTTTAAAATGCATGTTTGTGTAGTTTTTTTGTTTGCTCATTTTAAAATAAAATCTTTAAAATCCAGCCAGCTCTAGAAAATGGGTTTCTTTCAGCGAGAAAGTCCAGTGGTCGAAGTATACACTGCAGTGATGTAGGCATAGCTCATGCCAGCAGGCAAACAGCTGTGTGATGGTGGCTAGCTGGATCACCATCAGTTTGTGAATGACCAGCAGTAGATCTCTATTGCAAACTTTCAAAAATCAGAAACTGTGTAGTTAGGTTTCTGTGTAGTAGTCACCCACTACACATGAATGATTCATAAAGTTGATAAACTTTCTTGCAGTTTGGATTCTAACCAACCACTATCTGTCTATCTTTCCTTTATTTTTCCTACCAAACATATGCTTTTTAAATAAAATGACACACACACCCTCTACAAACTTGCATAGATTTCTTGTAGGCATCTGGTGTTGTTAGTTGTTGGAGTAATCCATTTGATAAGAGATTATTGGCCCAGTACTGAGCTCCATTCCATGGAAACAGTTTCAGCAGCCTCAGAATGCACTATCCCTGTTTCTCTCCTGGACACTTGCCATGCTGAGTTCTTGAGCTGCAAACCCTGTACTGGATAGACACCAAGCCCAGTAACTATGCTGCCATACCTGTAATCAGAAAGGTTTTGTTCTGGAGTGGTGATGATGGTAGTTTTAAATTGATTTTTGCTGGTTTGTTTTCTGCATATTGAGGAACTCACAATAGTTATTTTGGGAAACAGTAAATCTTTCAGTAAACACTGATATTATTAATAGCTACAAATTTGTGATAGTACAGTGGAGCTATCTTATTATCTTTGTCTTGGTTTACATGATAAGCTACTCTGGGATCAATATTTTGAAGGGCAGTGTGCAAATGTCACAAATAAGTAATTAAATAGGTTTAGTGAACAGTTGGTATATCAGTTCTAGAGAAGTTTAGGCATTCACAAACTCTGTGCCCATACTCTATGTCAGGAGCATGTCTGGTTCTTTTTAAATGAGGAACAAAGAAGAATCTCACTCATGTTGAGGGGGCATTCCTATAGCTCTCCAGCAGCTGTTTGACTATAACTCCCATAATTCCTTACTAGACACACTGGGCTAGGCTGATAGGTGCTCTGGTGTTCCAACAACATCTGGAAACCTAAACTTCCCCATTCCTGCTGTAAAAAAAAAAAAGACATGTGGTCATTCTCTTTATTCTATTGCAGTAGCAGGAGACTCTCTAGGTTTAAAAGATTAATAGAATGCTGTAACTCAATCAGCAGAAGACTTAACATATTCCAAATAGACTGTCGTGCACCTATTCTGGTCATGGTGCCTGCTTAGCCATGATTGGTTACTGCTTTTTCATTGCTTTCCACTGAAAGATTTAAATAGGTGATGAAAGTAATAGGACATTCAGAGGACACTGAGGCATAACCAGGGCAAAGGCATTTTTATACAAGTTTTTTTTTAAGAGTGAAATTGCTTTCCATTACTAGTGATAGATCCATTGTCTGAGTTTCCCACACACAAGGAGAAATGTGCAACTTTTTGAAATGGTGTTCTATTACTAAATTCTAAGAGGACTGTTTGCAGATGGAAGTGACATCTTTAGTGAAGGTCCCAAATGCTTATTAGCAAGCAAAGATCACGTGCCACTTTTGTCTCAGGAGCCTGGTCAGATTTCAATATGGATAATCAGTCCATCCATATAGAAATCCCACCAAATGCTTAGTTGGTCCATTCAGAGCTTAGGGTATAATCTTTTATACCAGGGTTGAGCTGACAATGTGCTTGGGTTGCATGTGGCTCCACAACTCTGTTTATACACAACTCAACACCTCCAAACTCCCTGGACTAATTTTTTTTCTGGTGATAAAAAGAATGAATTTCTAGTGATAAGGGGAAGAAAAAAAAAAGGATGGCAACTTTTTAAACAGGCTTTAGTTCCATCCACCTTTAACATTTTAAAATACCTGTTTTTTCAAAATAAGAAGTGGAAATTTGGCTGCTTCCAATTTTGTTTAGGGGTGGCATCTGGGACAGTGGAACCTCTCCAGCAATCTGACAAGTTGCCCACTGTTGTCTTTGCAGTGTCTCCTTAGGCTCACTCTCTAAGTAGACATTTCTAGGAGAGGACTGTAAGTATTGTTGAAGGTTCTTTTACCAAAATGGTCAAAGGAAGTTATGGTAACTGTCAACACTGGTGAAGTTGATGTTACATGTAGTACATAATCACACTGGAAGGAATTCAAGTATCCTGTACCTGGAGCATCACTAACATCTACCTGGCCAGTTTTATTTTGAAAACCTTAATGGAAGATGATAGCATGCAGAAGTGAGATGCAATTTCACTTGTACAACAGCAGATAATATTTCGAGCCAGGACGAAGTGGTTGGCTACCACTGTGCATCTGAGAAGCCTGGTGGCTGGTTTCTTCCTCAAGACAATATATATCTGTGTATGATTTGTAGGAAAAAATGGTTGGACAAGACCCATTAACCATTACTGCAAGCCAAATATTCCAGGGTTAACTTTATTAACATTGCAAAAGAAGAGTCTCAGTGTCACTTTTTGTAAGATTTGTTTGTAATTGTGCATGCATTTTCAGCTGCTTATTCGTTTATTGTGCACATAAAGTCTGTCTGGGTCACTTAAATGGCTTTTTGCTCGCTACTTGAAATTAAACATAGCACAGATACTTTACTTAAAGCAAAACACAAAACAAAATAAAATAACCTGTATGAAGCAGTACTTGATGAGATGAACCAAACTAGATGACCCTTTTCATAAATTCTGTTTCCATTTTCCATTGATGTTCCGTCTTGGCAGCAAAGCCCTTTTTGTGACTTTGTTTTTTGAAGTCTGTAAAACTGAGGTTACTTCACATATATGTAACTGTTGTGTTTATTACTGCTTATTGAATCATTAGCCCTGCTTTGCTAACCATTTGGTGAGTGAAACATCACAAAACGCTGCTTCATTTAGATCTCTGGGGACATAGTGGTCTAACTATATAAGCACAGAATACCATACCTTCCAACATTTCATAGATGAAAACTGAGACACATATGCCTAGCAATTTCAGAATGTGGTCACAATGGCAAAAGTTATTGATGAGGAAGAACACACAAGCTAGGAAAGGCTGTGGGAGTTTGTTTTTGCCAGACTGTCTAGAGAAGGGCAAGATTCTGCCACTCCTCTTCTTTTACCCATGATGAGCTGAGTACAAACTACTTTTGTACTTTGAACTCCATTTACAGTAATGTAAATAAGCTCAGGACAAAGAGGGAATATGGGAGGAGGAGGAGAGAGAAACTGGGATATTGTAGAAGCAGCTAAGTTGGTGGGGCCATGGAGGATTAATCAGGATTGTCTCTGTTAAATTAGGACAGTTCAAGGCTATGGAACACCAGAAATGGATGCAGGATTGAGTTCTAACATTGGTTTAACCTCTGGATCATCCTTCCTCTGGGGAGTGTTGACTAGGAAAAAAGAATCTCAGTAGAACAATGAGAACCACAGCTTATCTTCTGAAATGGAAAGTTTCTCACATTCGTGGTGGCAAACTTGAAAATGCAATTTAAGTACTATATATGCCTTGAATGTTTCTTAGTTACACTTCCGAAGGTGTGGGTGGAGGCTTAGATCTGGGATTAAGAGAGCATGCAATCAGTGTTTCTGTTGCAGAGCTGCAGGTGCTCTGAGCTGTTGGAACAGACAAACACAGGAAGACCATCTTAAAAAAAAAGATGAAAATGGAGCAAGAGGAGGGATACTTTTAAAGACTTTAATTTCTTTCCAATTATTCTTGGTAAAATGTTCAACCTAGCTGTAGCTGCAGACCCAAGTTCATCAAGGAGAAAACAAGAGGTGAACTGGGAGCTACCCATTGGTGGTATTTGGCTTCTTGCTTTAGCCTTCTCACTAACTTCTTGGTCCCATTAAGAGAATGAGCTAAGCAGCCCTGCAGTTGTTTTGCAACTTCCTCTCCCCACTGCTGATGAGCACTAAATTTTTTTTTAAAAGTCTGAAAAATGAGGAAATACAGGGTGCTCTGTGAGAACTGGAGAGCAAGAAACTGTTTGGCAAAGAGACAATGCTGTCAAGTCACACACATCCCCTCTTTGGGGGCTATGAAGTACACAACCTTGCTCTCTGAGCACTAAGGTAACAGTGACAATATTCAGAGTGTTACTTGTACACAGTTTGAGTTAGGGATCAGCCTGGGAGATGGCAGTGTTCTCTAATGGTGGTTGATGAATTCATTGGTATATGGGTAGCTATGTGACCACTCCTGATGTATTTTTGTGCAGTTGTAAGCTTCTTGGCAGGAGAGGTGTAGTGTGTATAGTTTTCAGAGCTGTATGGGAGATAATGGATTTTGTTTTCCTTTTTGGAATGCAGTAGACTTGGGTGAGACAATTTATACAGATTAAATGTACCCTTAAATAAATTTGCCTTATCAACCAGAGGTAAGGTGTACAGTAGAACAAGGGTTCTTAATATGTGGTATATGCTGTGGACCACTAGGGGGTCCATAGATAGGATTCAGGGGTTTGTGAACTGAACACATGTTTTTTTCCTTCCGCTTACCCCGTTACTTTGTAAATTGTGTTGAATTGTTTATTTTTTCTGGGAAGGGGATCTGTGATTTTCAACACATTCTCAAACTGATCTTTGACTGAAAATAAAATAAAATTATATCTACATCTGTGTGTGTGTGTGTGTGTGTGTGTGTGTGTGAAAAGTGGTGGCTGGGGCGGGGATTAAAAACCAGCAGAGTAGAATATGACTTAATTGTAGCTTCACAGAGTATCCATTAGAATAGACCACAGTTATTTGTAGCCTGCCAGAGTTGGTGAGGAAAAATAAATCAGTGCTGTACAGTGCACTAATTGCTCCCGTTTGGAGACATCCACAGATATATGTGTGTTACCAAAACCACATTTCAAATCTCTGTGTCAGTTTCATTTAGTAACTGTTTAAATTCAGCTTTGCATTCTTTCCCTGTGGCAGCAACTTCAAGCTAATCAAAGCAGAGTTTTTGTTTCTGTAAATTATTGCATGTGTGACTCAGCCAACCAGACAAGCATCCATACATGGATTAGCCTGACATGAATGTACACAGTACATTAGCCTGACATGAATGTACACATGAATGTACAAATAATACACAGAGAGCCTCAAGTACAAAATCTACAGTTGTTAAAAACAGCTTTGAATTATGATTTTTCTACTGTTGGGAAATCGATTGATTTGGGATTGTATCCTACCAGTCCAGATGTTAAATTACAGAGTCTGCTTGTGACATCTAATTTTAAAATAATATCCATGAACGTGTATTGACATTTTTGTATGTTTTTAATCTGTACTTGTTTTAATAATGTTTAAGCCACCTTGAATCTTGGTTTTGGGGAAAAGGTGGAATTTAAGTGATGGTGGTGATGATGATGGTGATGATGATGATGATGATGATTGATGGTGGTGGTAATTCTACTGCTCTGCTGTGTATAGCACCATTTTGTCCTGACTTATATCATTCCTCTTAGGGAGTAGATGCTGTTTTCTTGTCACTGTAAATTTATGAAACACAGTATTGCAAAGCCTCAGTGTCTCTTAATGCATCTAAAAATAAAATAAAAGCCATAAATAATATACTGCTAAAGTATCTTTCTGCTTGCCAGATACATGCCTCAGAGTGATTGAAAACCTGATGAATGTAAACTGCTAGATGAGTGCTCATGGCTGGTCTTTAAAAATGAGATAGATTAGTCTGGTCAAAACTTCCTGTGTCTTCCATTTATACTTCTGCCAACAGCCTGGAGTTTTCCTCACTTTTGCTATTCTTTCTACTTAATTATTTTGCACATCACAGACCTGTTATTCTTTATGTTTAATGGGATATGTAAAATGTCAAAGCTGTATCCAACAGATGTTGTTGGACTACAGCTCCCAACATTCTTTACCATTGAAAATGCTAACTAGGGCTGATAGGAGTTGCAGTCCAACAGCCTGTGGAGGGCTGCGCTCAGTTCTGCTCAGTATAAAGACTGATTGAGGGTGCTTCCAGATGAAGAGTTCCTAGTGTTATCAAAGAAAAGACATTCTATCTCTATTTATCTTCTCATCTCTAACTTTGTTTTATAAGAAAAAAAGTGGCAAGAAGCAACAGGGGGAAAAAAGACACTGAGGGTTACAAATGGAAGACATAATCATTTGGAAACATGCCACCACCATAAAATTCTGTGAGTGAGGCAGGGTGACTTCACAATAAAAGGTTTGGCTGGAAGTTTTCTTAAGTATATACTCCCATTATCTGGAAACTCTTACAGCAAGAATGTACCATTTTTTATGGAACTGGGCCACTCTTGAGGGCAGTCTGTGCAGCAAATTATACTACAGTCACCCTTCCACATTTGCAGGTTTCACTTTTGCGGATTTAATTATTTATGGATTATTTGCTGTCACCTCTGCTGCCCCTCATGCCATTTTTAATAGGGATTGCAAGCCTCATGAGACTGAGAAACTGCGAATGAGGCTTGTAAGTCCCTATTAAAAATGGTGTGGGGCAGCAGTGGAGGTGGCAGGAAGCCCCACCAGCCAGCCACTTCTGCCTTGTGAAGGAACCCTGATGCCTCAAAGGAATCCATGGTGTGCTGAATATCATGATCATACTTTTTGGTATGTTAAAGATGGTTTGGGAAGGCCTAGAGTTATTCACAGTTTTTTTCACTTTCACGGGGGTCCTGTGCCCTTAACCCTAGCGAATGGGGAGGGATGACTGTACACATGTTTGGGGGCCACAGCTGCTGTCTTGGTAACTTTTGAGGATCGAGAAGTTGTCTATCCCTTTGCTAAAGCAGAGATTTAAAACAATTATATTTCTAAGTCTCTTGCCATCATAGCCACTGCCTGAGGGATTCTGTAAGCTATAGCACCAAAAATAAATTTTCTAAGCTCTACAGTTGAAAGCACATCCAGACCTGAGTAGCGTATTCCATGTAGGGTATTCCACGTATTTGTTCATATTCTTCACAGCCTGAGCATCCTTCTTTCTCATAAAAGCAAGAGTATTTATTTTTCAGCATTGCATCTGTATAGCCGGATTGGCTGGGACTCATGCTGGCTAGCCACCTCTGAAAGTACCAAAGCTGTGTGTGTTGGTCTTGGCATGAGTTTGAGAACTTTGCCCTCCAGGATACTTTCTCTCTGCTTGCTTCTTAGTGGCACTTTGAAAAGGAAATACAGAACAAAGAAGAGAAAACAACCATATGAGGTTCTCCCCCACACCCAAGACTTTCTTTCTTGGATTTTCTTCTCTGAGGACTCACATGTGTCAAAGAAGTATCAAAAAACAGGGCAAAGGTCAGATCTCCTCTCTAACTCCCTTCCTTAGTGTTCTATACTTATTGGTCCCTACTGGCACCTTTGTGCTGGCAAGGAATTTTGTAATAGACTCCATGGTGAAATTGATTTTTCCATTCATTCACTGTCAACTGTAAAGCCAATAACCAACAGAAACTGAGGGGAAGGAGGATGCACATTTTATGTGAAGCAGTTCTTCAGAGGTTCTTTCATCTTTGATATAATTATATTATGGGTAGTGCAGAGCAAGTAAAAGCAAGTAGAAGAATTTTGAGTCCTGGAAACATTAGAGTAGAAAGATGACAGTGCAGGGAAGCATATACATATTCTCTTTATTCAGATTACATTGTCTACTCTCTTCCTCTTCCTTGTCATTGTATCTTCAAAATGACCTTGTGAGGTAGATCAGTCTGAGAGAATGTGTCTCAGGGCAACTAGTGAGGGTCATGGTTCACTTGGGACTTCAATCTGGATCTTCTGTTCTACCATACTGGCTATTCCCATTCTGTGAAATCAAGTGTGAAAAGATCTGGGCAAGGAAGCTTCAAATCTAGAGAACTCCTAGAACATTTTATGACCTCCCAGTATCATCCAGAAGCTTGGTTTGATGTTTGGCTTAGGACTAGTGCTAGGTCCCAGCTCTGAGCCATGCAGTGTTGCTGCTGAGTTGACATGAGGATAAGAATGCAGTTGCATTCCTTCTGCTTTGACCAAGCTCAGGATGAACTGCAGGGCCTTATGTTTGATGAACAGTTTCCTCTATTGGTAGCCTTGAGCTAATTTTGCATGCTAGGATCTTCTGCAACTCATAGGAAGAACAGAGACCTGCCGTGACTTATGGCAGTTTATGAAAGGTGGAAATTACTCTGCCTTTGTAAGAACTTTGCCTTGCAGGTCCCCTGATTTTACTACACACTCTGTATCTACACTCTGTCTCTCTCTGTATGTATCTATATATTTATTTGTTGTATGTAATAATGAAGGAGGGAAGAATGTCATGGAGTTCCTTCATGTATTGAAATCCACGTTTCCTTATTTTAAGTAGCTCTTATGATTGTTTTAAAACATGACCTGGCAAACAAATCAGTGGCTGGAAATCTCTGTCTCTCTCTCTCCTCTCCCAATGAGGAGTGATTTTATAAGATGACCAATACAACCTTCTTGAGTAGGTTGAAGGAATCTGTAACTTAACCCGCCCTTGAATGTTTTGCGTGTGCTATATATAGTTCCTGTCCTCTTAGAAGTTTATTTTTAACCTTCTTGATAAATATTTTTACGGGCATTTGCCACCCCCTTCAGCTACCCAAAACCAAATAGTAGTAGAAAATTCAGAATAGGTACAATGTGAAACTGATGTGCTAACAGTACCATGCTACATAGGAAAGACTTCTTGTTCTATATAAATTTTATGTGTGTGTGTGTGTGTGTTTAGAAGTATGTTTACACATAAACACATCTCAGCAGCCACAACAGTGTCCACTGGTAAACCAGCCCTTATAAGTTGTTAACAGTAACTTAAGCACGCAACTGACCTAAAGTAATTGGAGGTAGTATGTGTTTTGCTAGATTTATGAACTGTGAACTGTGGGTAGATATGTCTCCTGGTGTCTAAGGTGTTTGCACTGGTGTCTTGAGTCTTTGCTGCTTTGCAGCTGGTAGTATAGTTTGTTGCTGTGTGGCATGTTGCCTAGTCACATTTCTCCTCTTAACATGTGCGTTAATGTTCATCCACCCCCGCTTTGTGAAAAATTGAGTGAAAAATTCTTCAATGGGCAAAGCTGTTTGAAACTGACAACGTGATGCCTCAGTCTTCTTGGTGGAGGCACTGTGGACAGTAAGCCTGCTTCTCCTAAGGGATGGGTTTTCCTCAGGGCTTTCTATCCAGCTTTAAAATATGATCTGCGCTCCCTCTAGATTTTTAGATCTTCTCTCTCTCACACACAAACACACATGCATACAAAATACTTACAGGTAAATGAAGATCAGGTGGTTTCCAAAAAGGTCAGCTTATTTATTTGACCATCTTAATCTACTTCTGTTTATGATGGTACAGGAAATGAGCTTTCATGTCAGATGTCACAGGGTCATGTGTTCTTGAATCACAATATAAAGTTATTCTAGTATTTGTGGGTTTCTAATACCTACATAACTGTTGCTGGAGTTCCCCTGATCAGATCATCTTTTTCTAGTTTACTCTACTGGTGCATCTAATAAGTTAGTTCTCACTGATTATTGCAAAGCGTAGTACTGCTCGGAGATCCCCCCTCCCCCACCAGCACTATATTATAATATAAAAGATAGATATTCAAGGTTTGTGTTTAAGGCACATGCTGCTGAATGTCAAGGCTCACTGTGATTTTCAGTAGCAGGTAAGAACAAATGTGCTGGTATGAATATATAATCCTATAGTTTCCCTTTTTTTTCCTTCTGTGTAGTGCAGATTTTTTAAAAAAAAATATTATAGTTCTTTGCCAAAGGTATTGACCATGATTTCGCCTTATTTTTCCCTTTCTTTGAATGTTAGGAAGCCATACAGAAGGGATAGTGAAAGAATACCTCCCCGCATATGTATCTTCCCAATCTCTGAGATCATCAGAAGAGGGTTGTGGGTGCCCTTTTCATCTGAGGTTTGGTGAGTGACTTAACTACTCCAGGGTCTTTCTTAGTGTGCTTGGAAAGTTACTTTTAAAAAGTCATTCATTCCTGTTACTCATCATGGTGTTTCAACAGTTCAGCAGTAATACTGTTACTTTATTTGCTCAGCAGTCACTGATCCAGATGTTGTTGGACTGCAGCTCCTAACATTCCTCACTGTTGGCTATCTCGGCAAGGGCTGATGGCAGTTTCAGTCTCACAACACTGGGAGGGCCACATAATTCCCACCCTGGCACTGCAGTGTTAAGGAAGTGACTTGTTCTGTTGTGAGTTCCATTTCTGTACCTTTAAAAAAAATTTTTTTTTTCCTTTAGGGGCAAACTAGGATTGGGAAAAGAATGCCAAAAAAACTTGAAAACATCTTGTCAAAATGACCCTAAAATACCTTTAAATGCCTTTTTTTAAAAAAAATCTTTTCAAACCAGCTAGAAAACTTTACTAATAGATGATGATGATGATGATGATGATGATCATGATCACAATCTTCTTCTTCTTCTTCTTCTTCTTCTTCTTCTTCTTCTTTATTTATACCCCTTCTTTTCCCCAGATTGGGACTCAAAGCAGCTTACAAAATTAAAAAGGCATAGTTAAAAACTATAGAATACAAAAGTTAAAACTATTGAAGAATTGAAAAGAATTAAAATAATGTTAAAGTACATAATTAAAAACTCAGTACTGGTGTTTCAGTTGTTGAATAATTTTGAAATTTCACTTTGTTATGTCCTTGTTACAGAAAACTTGTAACTGGTTACATGTAGCTAAGTAACTTGTTTGATATTATTTCTATGCTCAGCTTTCTCTTCACTGTGGATGAAGCTCCTAATGAGTGGAGTTCATTTTCCAGATCCGAAGGAAAAGGTTTTCTTTTACTGAAAAGTGTAAGTGATAGGCAACCACTGGCTCTGGACTTTGATGTCAAGTTTTTCAGGTCTCTTATGTGTGTCTTACCCCTTTTGCTGTCATTTGTGCCTGATTTTAAAGAAACACAGCTCAAAAGGATCATGGAGATCACTTCTTCCAGCCTGCTGATCCATTTTTGTTCTGCATCTGTAATATTGTTGATAGTTGTTCATCCAGCCTCTGCTTAATTACCTTTAGTAAAGATGACCATTCCCTCCCAAGATAGTCTGTTCTGCTCCTGAAGAATGCTACCTCTTTGGAAATTTCTCCTAATATTTAGCTCAAATCTGCTTCCCTGAATTTTTATCTGTGCATTCCAGTCCTGCCCTTGGAACAACAAGTATGCAGTTTGTTTCCTCTTCAACATTATAGACCACTATAATCTCTTCCCTCTTTTCCATGCTAAACATACCCAGATCTTCCATGTATTCCTTCTGGGACCTCACCATCGTAATTTTCTACTCTAGAAGTGGTCTGTTTCACCAAGATCTTTCTTAAAACGTGGCATCCAGAACTGGACATAATACTCTGTATGCTTCCTGGTTACTGCAGAGTTGAACAGAATCGTTACTCCTCTTCAGCTCATGATATATCAAGACGCCAAGGTCCTTTTCATAGAATCATAGAAATGTAGAGTTGGAAGAGACCACATGGGCCATCCAGTCCAGCCCCCTACCATGCAGGAATACCCTCAAAGCACTCCCGACAGATGGCCATCCAGCCTCTGCTTAAAAACCTCCAAGGAAGGAGACTCCACTACACTCCGAGGCAGCCTATTCCACTACCGGACAGCCCTGACTGTCAGGAAGTTCTTCCTGAGGTTCAGGTGGAATCTCCTTTCCTGCAGCTTGAATCCATTGCTCCTTGTCCTGGTCTCTGGAGCGGCAGGAAACAAGCCCTCTCCCTCGTCTACATGGCATCCCTTCAAATATTTAAACATGGCTATCATGTCCCCTCTTAACCTTCTCTTCTGCAGACTGAACATACCCAGCTCTCTAAGTCTATCCTCATAGGGCATGGCTTCCAGGCCCTTCACCATTTTGGTCGCCCTCCTCTGGACCTGCTCCAGCTTGACCATGTCCTTCTTGAATTGGGGTGCCCAGAACGGGACACAGTATTCAAGATGAGGTCTAACCAAAGCAGAGTAGAGTGGTACCAGTACCTCCCTCGATCTGGACACCATACTCCTATTGATGCAGCCGAGAATTGCGTTGGCTTTCTTGGCTGCCGCATCACACTGCTGACTCATGTTCAGCTTGTGGTCTATTAAGACTCCTAGATCCCTTTCACACGTACTGCCATCCAACCACTTGTCCCCCATCCTATAGTTCTGCATTCCATTTTTTCTACCTAAGTGTAGGACCTTACACTTCTCTCTGTTGAATTTCATTTTGTTAGCCTTGGCCCAGCTGTCCAATCTGTCCAGGTCATTTTGAATTTTGATCCTGTCCTCTGGCGTATTAACAACCCCTCCCAATTTGGTGTCATCTGCAGAGTTGATGAGCATGCCCTCTATTCCTTCATCCAAGTCGTTGATGAAAATATTGAACAGCACTGGGCCCAGGACAGAACCCTGTGGCACCCCGCTAGTCACTTCTCTCCAGGATGAAAAGCAGCCATTGGTGAGCACCCTTTGGGAACGGTCAGTCAACCAGTTACAGATCCACCGGACAGTAGCTCTGTCCAGCCCACCTTTTACTAGCTTCTTTGCAAGAATGTCATGGGGAGCTTTGTCAAAGGCCTTACTGAAATCGAGATATGCTACATCCACAGCATTCCCTTCATCTATCAAGCTAGTAACTCTATCATAAAAAGAGATCAGATTAGTCTGGCATGACTTATTTTTGAGAAATCCATGTTGACTTCTTGTGATTACCGCATTGGTTTCTAAGTGATTAGAAACTGACTGCTTAATGATCTGCTCCAGGATCTTTCCGGGTACTGATGTCAGGCTGACTGGGCGATAATTATTTGGGTCCTCTTTTGACATGTATTCCTGCAAAAACAGGCATAGGGATGCAAATCCTTGCCTGTTTTGTCCTCACATGCAGAGATGAATAGTTTTCTCACTGTTGTGGGAGAAAAATAATATTTCTTCACAGTTTTTTCCCTGTATTTGACTGTCGTGAAGTGTTATGTAGAGATAATTGTATGTTGAAAACAGAGAAGAGTGTTCTCTGTGATGGAAACCCATTTTCTGCAGAAAACAGGATTTTTGTGGGAAAAAAGTTTCGTCCACAGAAAAGTCCCTACACACAACACTTTGGGGCATTGAGTAGCAGGGGAAAATTAGTCTGAGGACCTCCTCTGGATTCCTCTACCATTTGAAGTTTACGAGCTGGTTGGCTACCAGAGAAGGTCTTTTTCAGTGCTGGCCCTCCAATTTGTAAAACTCCCTCCATAAGCATGTTTGTATGACACCTTTTTAATCTTTTTGGGGGTCTGGCAGAGTTCATCTAGTTCTCTTGTTAATAGCATTTGTTATATGTATGTATGTATTTATTTATTTATTTATTGTATTTTTATCCTGATCCTCATTTCAGAGACTTCCTAGAGCAATTCACATATAGTTAGTACAATAGGTCTCTCCTGAACATTGAACAATTAAAGGGAACAGTACAAAAGGACTAAAACAGTCAAATCTTGTTAATGGTGGCTTGAATAATGTACAGCATATATTGTTCTTTTTCTATGTTACTGATCTAAAATAACAATAGTATTCCCCAGTCTTTGATATGGTTCTTCCTCCCTGGATAGAGAGGTAGCATCCCAGAACCTTATTTTATAACAACTTCCTTTATGATAAAAGAACATTGAACATGAAGAGTAGCATCTATAATCCTATAAACCCAATCGTTATTTCTTTTCCCATTCATATTTTAAATTTAACCTTTACTCTTTTGCCAAACCTCTGCCACTGCACAAATTGAGCATCAGTCATGAAATTCCATAAGACCTGAGGAGGAAACATCCTTCCATAAAAAAACCTTCCTACTGATCTTATTATCTTTGTCATCCTCTTTCTCCCCTTTTGCAGTCTAGCTGAAAACCAAATACCATCAGTGTCTTTCCAGAACCCTCTTCCCCATGGCACTGTTCTCTCTGGTGATTTTACTGTAGATCTTAGCATTCCTCCTTCCAACATCTCAGGAAGCAGGAAGTTTGACAGGAAAAAAAAAGTCAAACTTCTCTTCTCATTCTCTTCTCATTTTCCATGTCTCTGATGTTATTCTTTTCTCCACGATTTGCAAAATGTCCTTTAGTCTTTTCTGGTTCCTCCCAAAATATGTTCTAAATCTCCAAAATCACCTTAGTCTGGCTGTACATCACTATCCATAATTTTCTCTCCATACTCCAATATCTCCTCTTCATCTGATTCTCTGATTTTTATCATATCATCATTTGCTATTCAGAACCTCTTAAGATCATTTTCATCAATTCAAATTCCTCACAACTGTCCTGCCAAATCACTAGATCACATTCATTTTCTAGGGACTGAATCGTCGTCATTGTTCTGTTAAGCAAAAACTTGGCATTTATAAATGTTACAGTGCTACAAGGACACAGCTTAGAAATTTATTTTCTCTTGTTTTTCAGGTTTGCTTTCAATGGGATACCTCTCCTAGACAAACCAAATTCACTTTTTCATAACAAACCGATCTCTTTCTTTAGTCCATTTTTGCCTGAAGTGCACTTGTAAAAACTTGTCTTCCTACTCTAAAATGTACCTTTCCAATATTACTATACCCTTTATCCACTTAAAATTTTTTTTTAAAGTTCACACTCTTGTTAAACTTTCTGCTTTTAAAATCCAATATTGAAAGTCTTTAAAATAGTCCTAAAAGTCACTCATATTAGTACAGAAAGTAGGAAGCTCACTAAGGTAATGTTATCACCACTGAATTGAAGATTTCTTTTGGTTTTAATTCAAAAGATTCCAGATGTTATAAAAAAGTAACTAATAAGTGTGATTTTGCAGTGTTAGTGTTCTTTATAGGCTTGCATACAGCAGCATGAGCTTGATGAAATTTTCCTGCAGTCCCGTACCTTCTTGCGTTTGACTTCCCTGCAAACTTAGCCAGGTTCTTGGACCATTGTAGGTGATCTCTACACTCTCTCCTTCGCTGGGGAAAGAACCACTAGACAGAACTTGCCTCTGAGGTGGTGATTGTTGCCATAGTAGCTTTTCCAGTCACACAGCTCCATGAAGAGATGTCAGACCACCATAATCTCACCTGACAGTCCACAGGCCTTCATATCTCTATCCCTGGCTAAAAACTGGAGACCCCCTTTAGTCTTCCATTAGCTTCCGAAAACAATAGGCAGGTATCATCTGTTTTACAAATGCAAGACATCCAAGTTCATCTTGCAACGCTAATATCTCATCCACACTTTGAAAGTGTGATTTATTTGAATTGCAACTTCCAAAATTCCCCAGCCACTGATTTGATCCGATTCTTACTTTGTCATGTAATAGGGCTCAAGAAATGAAGTTGAGTATACCCTTGGTCCCTTCTTCCTGAAACTGGGATGGAGGCACAGAAAGAGTGGGACAATACTATGCTGGGCTTCTTTGACCAGTGGACATAGAATTGTGTATGTAGCCACACATTTATAGTGTAATCCTGTACATGTTTACTCAGTCGTACATCCCACGTGGGGCTTATTCCCTAGTAAGAGGGCACAGAACTGCAGTCTTAATTGTTCAGTAGGAGAAAGGAGTACATACCATCAGAATATGGTGATTACACAAAGCTTTACATCCTGATGCTAATCACAATACAATCAATCAGTTAAATGCCACAGAGACTTAGATCATAAACTTCTATTATGCCTACAGTGTACAAAAAAATGCAAGGAAGCCAGTGAGTGATTTAAGGATTATTACGCTGCTTCATCAAAGAGTCTTGTGTGTGGTGTTGTATTGATTTTTGGATGCTCATGAATAAGGGGGATGTTAAACAGGACTGTTGTCTGACATCCCATTATACAATTTGGAATACTGTCCTTCACTTTAATAGAAGACTAATTTTTCTTCCATAGAAAAGGAAGCCAGTGTTGGCGATTGTTGGGGTGAGTGGCTGAAACTGTAATATTTCCCAAGGCAGGTTGACCCATAATAAAGATGAAGCAGCCAACAGATAGCTTTATTTTACAGGGGAAGAAAATAGAATGAAAATCTCTGCTGACTCATAAGCCATCATATGACTGAAAAATATTACAGTTATATCTGTATCCCCAAAGATTACACCCCAAAGATGGCAAAAAATCTTTGGGGCACATTTTCTCACACTCTTACCCAATGAAACTTTGGCCCAGCACATTCTCAGGGCTGAGAAGGGCAGCTCAAGCCTCTTTAGATAAGTGCAGTGAATGACTAAAACTGTGTCAGGTAGTGGCTTGTAGTGGCTTAGCTGACTATGTTTTGTGCAGGGCAGTCTTCAGAAGTTAAGATCCACTTTTTTTCAGTTAGTCCCATTGAGTGTACAGAATTGTAGCCTTGTATTAGAATTCTAATTATACCTACTGGATGGTAAGTATCACTGAACATAATGGGAGTTGCTTCTGAGTACAAGTATACCTCAGTTAACAAAGTAGATGTGTTCGTGGGTATTACTTCTTTAAAAGAAATTTTGGTACCACAGGAAGAAATAATGTGGAAAGAATAGGGATAGGATCATATGCCACATAAAAGAAGAGCAGTTCAATATGTTTCAACAGACTTTTTATTCAAACCTAAGAATATGCACATGGGAAATAAAATAACTGTATGCATGCTCAGTAATAGATTCTGGAGGAGGCTGCTGTTTACAGATAGTAGACTCAGCTAGAGCAGAAATCCCATTCTTTCCCAACCAAAGCTTTATTGCATTAATGCAGACTTTGTGCTGCAACAGCAAGCAGCTTTTTGACACAAGAAATCTGTCTCCAGCCCTCCTTCACCATCCTCCCCATGCTGATGCTGCTAAAAAAACTTCCAGCTAGGCAGAAGACATGGAGGAAAAGGGGAGTTGGGCAGGCATAAAGACTTTGCAAAAAAGGAGCTTCTTTGTCAGAGGTTTTGCTAACTGAGGTATGCCTGTATTAAATATGTGTAGGATTGCTGTGTTAGTGTTCCCTGTGCCTGTTGGTTTTCATTTTCCTTCCTTTACACCTCCTGTCCTGTTTACCCACCCTTCCTGTTGAGTGAGTCAGAGTGAAAGCAGAAGCTAATGAACGTTACATAGGGTGAAGCCAAGCAGAGCCAGCAGAGCTATTTTAAAACAGTCTTGGTTTACAGTTCTCCATGTCTTTTATTGCTTGCCCTATTGCTCTAGAATAAATTCTCATTCTGAAGTGAAGTGCAGGAATTTCCTAAAGGGGAATCTGGCTTAGAATTTTCTGCTTATGACATTGGTGAGTCTACTTTTATGATAAACAGCGTGGAGAAGAGGCTCCTAATATCAAAAACAAAAGAAATGGCTGTGATTCAGTTAAGGGCCACAGGTGCCAAGAATATATAGTTTCCAACTAGCAGAAGGTATGCTGCTAACAGGGCTTCACCTGATATCTACATTTATGGAGAAAAAAAATGTTCATGGTGCTTGCTGCCATGACTCGTATATGGCTTTTGATATTTTTTGTGGTATATTTTTAGGTGGTCCAGTATGACACGAAAAATTATCTACAGATAAGTAGCCACATTAGTTTGCTTTAGCAGCAGCAGCAACAAGAAAAGCTGTGAGGACTCTTAAAGACTAGCACATTTGTTGTAATACAAACCATCATGATCCAGTGTATTTCAAGATAGATATAGATATAGATATAGATGTAGATATACATGCACGCAGAGAGATATACATAATGGAATAAAATTTGGGCCATTTCTGTGCAAAACTGGATGTACATTTGGTTATCATGTGGGTACCATTTGAGCTTTGCACAAAAATCTTGTAAACCATTCTTTTTGCATTTCATGACTTTAAACAACTCTGCCATTTGTTTCACAACTGAAACTCTGTGTGTATGCATCCCTAATAAATATTCAATCTGCCAGCTTGTCTCTAATAAGAAGAGTTGTAGTCCATGTAAGTTTTGTGCTGTATTGGAAATAAAGTCAAATTAAGGCTTTCCATAAGCTAAAAATGATGAACAAAGTTAGGAGTCTTCCAAGAACTACTTTTACACTCAGGTCTGTCTGGAGTGGTGCCTCTAAATAAGTGGTAAAACACATAATTTGCATGCAGATGGCATCAGACAGGTTAAATCCTTCTTTTCTTCATGCATGACAAGGCAGAACTCTTTGGGCCTTCTTTGACACTAGATAGTGATAGCACTATGATTCTATATTATTCTACTTTGTATATGATTCAGTTATTTGATTCTACTTTAACTGCTATGGCTGCATGCTATAAATCCTGGTGTTTGTAGTCTGGCTGAGAATTCTAAAGTTCCCTCCCTAAAAGCCACTATGCTATAGTGGTTTGCAGTGATGTAGACTTGAGTCGATGGATTTGGACTCAAGTTGGACTTAAGTTGCTTCATTGACTTGACTCGGCAATAAATGATGCACTGACTCCACTCAACTTGAGACTTATATATTTTTAGTGACTGACCTGCTGCCCGTGGTTCAGTAACATAACACATTCATCCACAAACCTTACGACTTTGAACAACACTTCCATTTCTTTTTTGCTGACTGGTCCCATGACAATCTGTCTCAAGCCTAAAGTGTGGGCGCATTTCTCAGAAGGGAACAGCAAATGGGTTAGGCAATGGGCTTGAGGCAGGCTTGAGGTCTGCTCAGCAGCCTGTCCCTGCTGCATAAAACTTTTCTTTAGAGCAGAAGACAAGACTTGCTCTCAGAGTACAGGGTGCATTTCTTAGAGGGGAACAGCAGATGTGTTAATTAACAGGCTTGAGAAGGAAGGATCCTTTCTGCTAAAGTTTTTGAAGCTTCAGTAATGGCAAATAAGAAGGGTCCTATTTCCCACTTCTGAAAAATCCTTCAGCTTCCAAAATGGGAAATAAGAAGGATTCTATTCTCCATTTCTGAAGCTGTAGATTCCAAAATCACAAATGTGGAGGGCCAACTTTGCTTAAATTGTTAAAACTGACTTTATTCAACTCTGTCCAAAAATTCTGGAACATCGTCTGGGTTACAAAGTTGGCTCCCAGACTTGAGACTTGACTTGAAAGTGTCTTCAGGGACTTGAGACTTGCAGTAAAAGACTTAAATACATCATTGGTTTGAGTGTTGGCCTATGACCCTGTAGACCTGGGTTCAGTTCCCCACTCAGCCATGGAAACCCACTGGATGACTTTGCGAGTATCACACACTCTCAGCCCCAGAAAACCCTGTGATGTAGCCTTAGGGTTGCCATAAGTCAGAAGCTAATTGAAGGCATACAAAAACAACAAACTGCAAATCCCAGGATTCCATAGGATGTTGCCATGACAGTTAAAACAGAGTATAGTGCTATAATTTTATAGTATGAAAAGGCCCACTGAAACCATGGAGAACTTCTGCCTCTCAGTGTAGACCAACTTTCTTCAAAGTGGTGTCCTCCATATATTTTAGGCTACAACTTCTAGCATTTCTGACTTAAGTTGACTTAGAAGGGTGATGGAAAGAACGAGGCTAGGAAAAACAGATATAAACTGTACTGGGCTAGGTGGGCCAGTGGTATGTCCAAGTATGAAATGACAGTGGGATCTAGAAGTGCTACTATATAGCAGCAAGATGTTACACTGGTGTATTTCACGGACACATTTATTGATCAAGAGGTGTTAACTGTTTGGGGCCAGTTTTAGGACTATGCTTAAACAGTGGTACTTGGGTGCTCAGCCATGCATGCCAGCTGGTTGATCTTGGGCAAGTCAACCTCAGAGGAAGGCAATGGCAAAATCCTTCTGAACATATCTTCTAAGAAAGCCCTGTGATAGAATCACCTTATGGTCACTGTAAGTTGGAAATTACTTGAAGACATGTAACAACAAAAAAATGACATTTTGGATAACAAATGCTTAGATTGTAATGAGGTGTGACCACCTGATATTTGTAATACTTTCCTTTTCTCCATGTTTTTCTTCCGTTGGTTTGAACATACGGTATAGCTACAATCAGAGTATAAAATAAGGACTTAAAATACTGAAAACCTTTCAATTTGTATCCCACAGGGCTTTATAATGTACTCTGGGTCCTTTTTTTTTTAAACCCAGCTTCAAGCTGTCAGCAATGCCAGGTATTACTTTGGGACTAATTAAATGGTGGGTAGGCTAGCATGGCGTAGTGGTTTGAGCATTGGACTATAGCCCTGGAGACCAGGGTTGGATTCCCTGCCCAGTTATGGAAACCTACTGTGTGACAGGCACATCACACACACTCAGTCCCAGAAAACCCCATGTTAGGTTCACCTTAGGGTTGCCATAAGTTGGAAAAAAAATTGAAGGTATTGAAGGTAAATTGAACAGCAGAATATTGGTATAACAGGGTCTGTTCTAGGTTTGCAGAGGCCCAAAACAAAATACCCTTTGGTACTTCCCAGCTTTTGTTGGTGGGCCCTAACCCCAGTTAGAATGGAACCCGAGTTGTATGGAATAATCCTAAGTAAAAGAAGAACTGGTGCACTTACCAACCACCAGGAGTTTATTTTTTAACAACTTTGGAGAATATAGTTTATCAGGACTTTACTGCAAATGAATTACCAGTGCTTTCACAGGTTATGCAGCATCTTTATATACACTATAGTATACATATTATATTTATAACACAAATACATTTGTATTCACTAATTATTTTTGTTACCGGTAACGTTAGATTATTAGTCTCATCATATATGTGTATTTGTTTAAATCCATTCTCATACTATTTACTGTTTACTATTTATTTTTAGCTATAGTTTTTTCCAGTTTGTTTCTGACCTGGGCCATTTGCTGCTTAGTGGTTGCAAATTGCTCTGTTGGCCCATCACTGAGAACAGCTGGCAGAAAGATTTCAGCTGGGAGAAGGTATTTGTGTTCAATCCTTACCTCTAACAGCCAGTGAGTCGAGTTAGGACTGCGGTGCTACCTGCTGAGAGCCCAATTGCTAGACTGGGCTCTTTTAACCAATGATTAAGTCATAGCAACGATTGACGTGCCTTGTCTTTGAAGAAAGAATTTACTGGTTCATTTAAAAGCACAAGCCATTGTTTTTGGCCCTGCATAAAAATATGAAATCCAAGAATTTAGCATAGCTGTTACTGGGTAGTAATTTTTCTACCTCCCCATCTCCATGGTATTCATGATCTTTGTAATTCAAGCCTCATTTGATTTTTTTCCCCGAAATCACTAAAAAAATAATTCAGTCAATCAGTGTAGATGCAAATCATCATTTCTGTAAACATACCATATATTAGTAGGGCTGTGGCTGAAGGATTATGGGTTATGGTAGCCCTGCAAAGTAGCCTAGTGTTATTATGGTCATTTTTTTTTGGTGGGTGGCAGGCAGGGGGGAAGAAAATAAATGCTCTGTGACAACCCTAGAATTTAATCTCTGTGGTTTCTTGGCATGTTGGCTGTTAATAGGGAAATACAAGGGTAAGGCTGTGAAGTTGATTCTAGCAGGAGTACGTCAGGAGACAGAGGGCCGTTACAGAGCCTGGGCCCTGTGGGAAACTGAGGATGTCAGCTGCAGACAGAAAGACATATTCCATACATCAGGTCTGTTTACTGGGGGTGGGAGGCAGAATAGAGAAGTACCTCTAGTATAGATTTCTCAGAGACCAGGTCTGCCTTTTTTTGGTAGAGTTAGTGCCCATGTTATCACTTCTACCAGAAAGAATAGACCTGTTCTGTGAAACCATTAGGGCTTTTTCCTGTATAAAATGTGTTGTGTCAAAGGATATCTGTGCAGTTAAATGTTGAAGTAATCCAACAGTGCTTTCATGTTAGCTAATGTACAAACATGGCTAAAAGCAATTAGCTAATAATAAGGATCAGCTGGTGAAGACACAGGTGAGAGCCTTCTTGGTGACTGCTCCTAGGCTTTGAAACTTGCTCTAGAGGGAGGGCCAGTCTGTCCCCTTTCTGCTTCTTTGTGTTGACAAAGATCTTGTTTAAATAGGCCTTTGACCTTAAATGAGGAGGATGGAGTTATATGCAATTAGGTGTGCTGTTTTTAATATGTACTATGTATTTTAATTGTATATATCATAGATATAGTGTTTTAATTGGCTGTTATGGCTTAATGGACTGCCCTAGATACTCTAAAGACTCCAGATCCTGTCTGATCTTAGAAGCTAAGCAGGATCAGCTCTGGTTAGTATTTGTATGGAAGACTGCTAATGAAGACCAGATACTTTAGTTCAGGTGTTCCTTTCAGAGGAGAGTGCTGGCAAAACCACCTGTGTTTCTTGCCTAAGAAAACTCTATAAAATTCATGGAGTGGCCATAAGTTGACAGAGGACTTGAAGGCATGTACACACACACACACACACACACACACACACGGGTCCAGCAATACACATAGGGGCCAAGCAGAGGGCATTTTGTTTGGGGCTTCTTCAGACTTTCAAAAGATCCTGCTGTGCCATTTATCATCTCTCAGGTAAGACAGGTGAGATGATCTACAATTCACAAGAGGAGCCCACAGCACTACAAATTAACAAGTTACTTGCCTGAAGGTATAGCCACTTGTGAATGGCCTTTTGTTCCAGTCAGGTTATGAGCAGGTGAATGACCAATACATGCAGCACCCTGTGGCTTAGAGGTCATGGTGCATTAAAGGACCACATCACAAATATGGAAGAATCTGTGGGCAAAAGTACTATTAGTATAATACTATACTTTTTGAAGCAAAATGATTTGGTCTCCAGTCGGTGCACATTAAAGACTGACTATGCAGTGCCTGTGTTGCTATCCTGAACGTTATTTTCTAAGTAGACTTTCAAAATGTCTAAATGATAATATGAAGCAGTTCTCCCATGGGTGACTCCTCCAGCCTTTTAAATCAGTTTTTTTGCTATAGATAATTAATTCCGTTCTTCACACCATCCCATAGCTTTTGATCCATGTAATTTATTTATATCCAAGCTGGCTTAGGATAGTACAGGAATGGAAACTGGGAAGTCTTTTAAAAATACCATTCATGTGTCAAAAAACCTGTCACGTTTGCCTGCTTAGATTTATTTTGTACTTGGGAGATTTATTTCATACTTCTTTTACTTGAGAGAAAAGACTGCCAAGTAACTGCATATGTTAAATATATTTTTCTTTACTTCTAAGAGTTAATCAAACAAAGATGGTAGAAGAAAAGATATATTCGGGCTGATCCACAGAGGCAAGCTGGGGCAAGATGTTGAGGACTGGCAAATAGGAAATGGAGAGAAATGGGAAAATACAAACTAGAGCACTCCTACAATCCCTGGTCAAGAGCTCCAGGATCCATCTGTGCACCCTTCAAAATTTTACTGTAGCATATTATTTGCAAGCAGAGGATTTTAGAAAGCTTCACTTGAGGTGGGGGGAAACGAATCTATGTTTTACACACTCGAATGTGCAATCGTAGAATCATAGAGCTGGAAGAGACCACAAGGGCCACCAACTCCAACCCCCTGCCATGCAGGAATATACCATCAAAGCATTCCTGACAGATGGCCATCCACCCTCCAACTTCCAAAGAAGGAGAATCCACCATGCTTTGTGGCAGCATATTCCACTGTCAGACTGCTGTTGCTGTCAGGAAGTTCTTCCTAAAAAAACATAGTTGGCTTTCTTTTTCTTTTTCTTTTTCTTCTCCCCTTCTTCCCCTCCTCCTCTTCCGCCTCCTCCTCCTCCTCCTCCTCCTCTTCCTTCTTCTGGTAACAAAGGGACATGTAAAGTCATCCCATAGAAAGAAGTTAGTGCCCAAATTTAGGTTTTGTCATTTTTTACTTGTTTTTCTGTTCTAAATTTCTAGAGGGTTGAATCTTTACTTTTAAAGCTAACATATTTGCATTACTTGAAAAAAAAATGATTGACTTATCTTTTAAAAAATGCTGCTTTGTAACATGTTAGGAGTGTTACTTTCAAATTTAAAAATCAATATAAAATACTAAAAATTGCCTCAAATGACCAAACCCCCTGTCCCAAGCCCCTCCCCCAATAATGAGATACAGTTTCATTATTCAAAAACATAATATCATTGTCATTTCAGTGCTAAAATTAATTATGTTGGCACATGGTTGTTTTTAAAAAGTAATGAGTAACATGGTTACCTTTAAAGAGTTATATCCAGGCTTTTTGTATTTCCCACTGTTCAGCTTCACTGAACTACTGTGAGCTCTAGTCCTGTGAGAAAAGGGATGAAAACATTATCTTTCTCCATTGTCTATAATTTTATACAACATTACCGTGTCTCTCTTCCCTCATTATTGAGCCCCATGTAAGCTGAAAAGCAGCAAATGTTGTAACCATTTCCTCAAAAGGAAATAGCTTCATTCTTTTGATCATTATGGCTGCCTCTTTGTTCTCCAGCTCTACAGCATCCTTTCTGAGGTGGAGTGATGAGAACTGTACTCAGTAGCCTATGTATGATGGTACAGTACATTAAATATAAAGGCACTATGATACTGCCATATTATACTGGTTGTACTGATATGTTAACTGTATGTAAATTTGAGATTTATGTACAATAATTGTCAGATAGCATTTGTTTCATTATGCAATTATTTGAGATATTTGGATAGCGTCACACTTTCCAACTCTTGCAATTTGGCAGGGACAATCCTGATTAATCCTCTGTCATCCCACTTTTTCAACTGCTTTTTAAATGTCCCCATTTGTCTCTCCTCCCACTTTCGCTTCTGTCCTCAGCTCATTTCAATCGCTGCAAATCAAATTCAACATGCAAAAATTAGTGCTCAACTCAGCAAGGAGGACAGAAGAGGACGGGTTGGAGTCTTGTCCTTCCCATTAGGTTCAGGCCAACATAAACTGCTGCAGGCTCTGCTGGTTTGTCTGTTCTTCCTCGTCAACAACTTTTGCTGTCTTGACCCTGCTCTGATATTGCTCGGCCACACATGTCCCAGTTTTCATCTGTTTAGTATAAGAGGGTAGGCACTGTGAAGAAGAAAGTGAAAAAGCAAGAAAAGGATTACAAACAAGAATCTGAAGGAGCTTCGTTGAATATAAGAGATTTTCCTCAAGTCATTGATCACATCCCCCTGTCCATTTGGGCAAAAGGAATATCACAATTTGTAGAAGGTTAAGCTTGTTTCTGAGCAAACTTGTCTAGCATATGAATAAGCCGTCCATTCTTCTGTGTGTCAGTTGTTATGTACCGCCTGTGTTATGACAGCGAGAAGGAATGAGATAACTTAATCTATGCCCAGATAGGGCCTGTAAGCTCTTCACACTCCATGACTGAAGCAGGCGGCTAGTAAAAGAGCTGAGGCACCCTGAGGACAAAAGCTTAACCAGCAGGGTGTCAAATGGTGTGTGCATATTTCAGCATCTGAATAAGCATCACGATTCATTCTCAGAAGGGCTGAACTTGCCCTGCAAAACCATTATGAAAGCATATTCACTTTAAGAGCTTTCATAGTACAGGTTGTTGTTACTTCTCAAAATTGAGGGGAAAAAAGAAACTGAAGAAAGGCATGATACCATTTTTCAAATGCCTGGAGGCTATAAAACAGAAGAGGGCAAAGACTAGTTCTCTGTTGTCACAGATGTCAGTACTAGCTGTAATGTTACAGTAGAGCAATACTGGCTTGAACATTGGAAGAATTCTCAGTGTATAGTTTTGGCACTTGGGTCCATTTTTTAATCTCAAAATTTCAGCTAAAACCAAACAAACAGAACACACAAAGTGAGCGTGAAGTCTGCTCTCCCTGAACTAAATAATAGTTATTTGTGGATTTATTATTGGGGATCTTACACATAAAGAAATCTAAGCCAGTTAATTGTATGAGTTTCAGATGAATGATCTGGATATCTTTTCACAGTTCAAGCTCAGTTTGTAGTGAGCATAGGAAGCACTGGCAGGGCAGGGAGCTGCAATGAGTACTTTGTTACTCCACCTTCTGGACCATCTTTCATCCTTAGGCTAATGCAAACATTGCTCTTATCTTTTTCTTTTTCCATTTTTGGTCTTCAGTTCTACCTGTGTCACATGATGAGAGTGCAGGGTGAGGTGGGGGCTTGGCTGAAGATCACCTCTGGCTCCATTCAGTAATGTTTAATATGTACCTCCTGTCATCTGACTGGAGATGATAAGGAAGCAGAAGGAGGGAAGTGGGTTTTCATTCCCTGGGTTATTCCAGGGCAAAGTTTAATGTCATGGGAAAGGGGATTATTAACTGACTTTAACTTTAAACCATTTATTTTCTGTTTTTACTTCAAAGTGAATGTGGGAAGGGTGCTACGCCAATTGTTATATGTTAAGGAAAGAGCAAGAGTGAATACCAGATGCATTAAAATGTAAAATAATTCCTTCTTATTCAGAGAAGCAAGAGTACTGAGTATCAGTGTTCATCAAATGTATTTATAAAAGGTTAAAAAAAAGTAAATCAATTTACTGTGCTGTAAGATTATAAAATAGAGAATAAAATTAAGTATTTTATAATATAGAGAGCCAATCTGGTGTAGTAGAGGCTAGAGTTCAAATCCCTGCTCAGCTGTGGGAACTTACTGAGTAACCCTGGACAAGTCACACTCTCTCACCCTCAGAGGAGGGCAATGGAAAACCTCCTCTGTATAAATCTTGCCAAGAAAATCCTATGATAGGGTGCCTATAAATTGGATTTGACTTGGGGGCACATAATAACAAATTTATAATTTTGGATGGGGGTTCTATTTGTTGTTCCTAACTTGCATCTTGTAGCTATAGCAAAACATACAATAAACATGATGTGATCTGATCTCTTGCAGAAATAAAATCTCTGTATTTGCATAGCATTTTGTCTCTTGCAAAGTTTATTTTGACTGCTACTGAAAGTGATTGTAAAACGTCAGTTGAAAAAAATTGCTCTAATGAGTCTCAGAAGACAAAAGGCTAGATGGTTGCAGTGTGGTTGGAACAGAACCTATTCTGGGAACGAAGAATTTATGGCAGTTTATATGCTGGACTCCACCTTCCCATCAGCATCAAGTAGTGTGGCCCGTGGCTAGGGATGATAGGAGGTATAGTCCAACAACATATGGAGGGCCAGAAGTTCTTTATAGCTGACCTATTCTAGGTTTACTCTGTATTCAGTATTAATGCATAGTTGAGTCATTGCTGCATTTGTGCCACTTGTATTCATTTGTGCAAAGTAACTCTTGTTTTCTCTAAAGTGCAGTGCACTGCTTGTAACGTGTGACAGTATTTTGGCCATATAGGCAAGGCCATAAGTTAACCCTAAATTGTTGTGTCTAAATCCTTCTAACTTATTCCCCAGGATTTTAGGTGTCTCTTAGGAAGATTTGACAGACTAAAAAAATAAACCATGGCGTCACGTATTGGTTTACGGATGCAGCTCATGAGAGAACAAGTACAGCAAGAAGAGCAACGGGAGCGCATGCAGCAGCAGGCAATGATGCATTACATGCAACAGCAGCAGCAGATGCCAATGGCTCCAACCCCTGCCATCAACACACCAGTTCATTTCCAGTCGCCACCCCCTGTGCCAGGAGAAGTCTTAAAGGTACAGGTGCCACTGCCTAATGGGGAAGTTGAACAGAATTGGCTATTGATGTATGAAAATTGCAACAACCAACATGCTTTGTTTACAAGTCAACAAATAATTTCAAATAAACAAAGTGGAGAATACCTAAGCAGATTTATAGTCTTTTACAGAACACATACATTACAATTCCTTCAGAAGTTGCCCTTTTTGTTAGGAATAATAATTAATTTTTGAAAGAAAAAAAAATCTCTGCATGAAATTTCCATACAGAGAAGTTTTCTAAAATAAAGCAGTTGACTTGAAGATTTCTTAAAAATTTCAAGTGACCAGCTACTCATTAGTTTTATATTTTTCCAAGGTGCATATTTAACTTCTTTCATCAGTCTTCTGAATTTTAGTTCTTGCTGTTAAGTATTGTACACAAGAATTTGGGTTTTTTTAAATTACTGTTCTTTCAGTGAAATTCATTGTTATTATTGTTAATCAGTCATGTCATCTCAGTGTGATCTTTGATAAACCATCTGTTTACAATATAGTTTATTTGGTGCTGGACTGAAATGTGATTTTGCTTTTTCTTTAAAAAAAAAAAAAGTGAGACAAGGTGATTCTTCTGTTACCCTGATTTCTGGGGTCCCTTCGGGGACACCTCAATGTGCTCCACGTGATGGGGAATGGAAACTAGCCAGAGCACGAGCAATAGCAGTGTGAGGGTAACCTAGAAGGGTCTTTTTACCCAGTTTTTACGGTGTCAGGCCAAGCCAAAAACCAAACGAAGATGTCCAATAAAATGATTTTATTGAATGGCAGTCTCACGCACCAATGCAATCGCTCACACACTCACTCAAGACGTATTAAGAAGCAAAAGAGAGGAAACTGGATAGGGGGAATATTGAAGGGATTGTAGCTGGGGTAATACTGCACCTTTTCCTGAAGTCTTTGGTCCGGGAAAAACAGCGACGAAGTGGAGCTCAGCACAAAGAGGGCTAAGGGGATTACTCAACAGATGGAGAAGCGGTCAGCTGGGATGACCGGGAGTGATCCAAAGAACTGCTCAAACTGGGACTATTTGTAGGGGAAAAAGTACCTGGAGGGCTAATCTTCTCCCAGGGAGAACAATTGGTGGTGCAACGAGAAAGAAGCTCCACAATGGTAACTTCCTTTGCGTGATGAGATTGCAAGGTGTTGCCAAAGTCTCAGGATCTTCGGCTGCATTGGGTTGTGGTGTGACTTCATGTAAATGGTCCTTGCCTGATAGAATTTTGCTCAACTTGGGGCAAACACGCTAATCCCCTCAAGTCGGCTTCTCAGGGGCTGAGGACCCTTTGTTTACTGTGGGTTTGCACAGCTTTAGGTCTCCTGGGGCTACGTGATGGGGGGTTTTACTGGCCTGACCTGGTTTTTGATTGTTCGACCGTTGCTGCCTACGTGCTCATCCCGGCGACCTCTCAGGCACACGGAATGATATTTTAATATCAAAATTGTAGATCCCGGGACAGGGTTTTCCAGTGGGATAACACTTCTCCTACCCCAATTGGTTTAATTAGTGTGGGTGGGAGGCAAGAGAAATCTTACAAATGCTTACTTTTAAGTGTAACTATAACTCCACTCAATCATTACTTTGCTTTGCTTTACAAACACACACATACATACGCAAGCCTTGTTGTAGCTTCCAGTGACAACTAGATGGCTGAGTCAAAATACCACTGGGAACAATGCTACATCATGATGCGTTACTGGCTTGTTGAGAGCCAGGCAAACCACTATTTCAAGCAATGGCAAGCAGTAGCTGGGGAGAGATAAAATCTGTCAGCCAGTTTGCATTCACTGTCACCTGAAAATTGTAAAGAATCATCTCCCTCAGTCTCTAAATTCTTCTCACTTTTGTGTGAATTTAATTAAGCCTCAAAAGTGGTAGAGGGCATGGTTTATTCATCTCAGTTGGAAGATTATTATTGATTAGGGAACTACAGGGATAACTTCTGCCTCTTACTATCAGGATCTGTGATGGGATTACCATTGTGCATTACACTTTACAGGGTTGCCAACATAAGGCTCATGTCCCCAAGAAGTTTGCAATCTGTGCTAGACAACAAAGAAATAAAATGTGATAGGGAAGAATGATAGACCAATGCCATTTACATGGGTATTAAGTGTGGTCGCAGTTAGTGAACCCAATAAGGCTATGTCTCTAAAGTCAGTATGCTATGGAAAAATAAACTTTTTTTTCTGAATACATGTTCAGGTGAAAATTATTGCCATCTCTTACATGGATTGCATTTTCTGTCTGTCCTGTGCTGACTTTTTAATGGTTACTTTTAGGTTCAGTCTTTCCTGGAGAACCCTACTACTTACCACCTGCAACGGTCACGAGATAAGAAGGTCCAAGAATTCCTGTCTGAAACCTATGGGAACAAGTTTGCTCCACTGCTCAGTGCCCCTTCTCCCAAGCCTCCCCCTTCTGCCTCACCTGGTGTGAGACCAACGCCAAGCCATGTCTTGTCCTCTTCTGCAGGCAACAGCACCCCCAACAGTCCCATGGCAATGCTGAACATTGGCTCTAATCCAGAAAGGGAGGTGGGTATGGAATTTGGATATCTTAGAGAGGATAGTTTTGGATTTTTAAATAAGACATACAGATCTAGCCTTGCTTTTCCTGGTACTATGCCAGAGGAAGCAGGAATACTGCTTGTGGGAAAGCCTGCTTTTCTTCCAGGAGCCACTTCTCCTCTCAGGCAATGGCTTACATGAGAATTATTTGGCCAATACAGTTATAGAGTTTGTGTCTTTCTGGATTCTGCCACTCCATGTATGATTTTCCCTGATAGAAAACTCATAAGGGATAGAGGAAGAAGCTGGGCTAAACCTGTTCTGAGCAAGTTTACAGGAGTGTAGAGTTTACTGGAGGTAAAATTCAAATATGCAACCCTCTCTTTCAATGTGAAGTGGTGAAGTTCAGCCAGAGCTGCATTACATGATTCTTCTGTGCATAATTTGATGTTTAGAAGTGGAGAAAAATCAAATGGTGATTTTCACATTACAGCGTAGGAAGTGATAGATAAACACTAGCTATGAGGGACCTTTTATCTCCTTTCTTTTCTAGCAAGAGATGTAGAGACATGTGAAATGAGACCTTCTTCACTAGAGTCACAAATTTCTCATTATGTTTCCCATATCTATGCACATGCATGTATTTAAAAAATATATCAGTGTTGCTGACTGGGTTGGGAAGACCCTTCTATATCTGGCAGACTGTAATCCATGAAAGTTTCTATTATACTAAATTTGTTAATCTTTAAGGTGCAAGACTTCTGCTATTTCTGCTATAACAGAGTAACTAAGGTACTCCTCTGGAAATATTTCTTTCAGATAGATGACGTCATTGAAGACATAATGCAGCTGACGACCACGGTGGGATGTATTAATCCAGAAATTCATATGCCCAATACTGTGAGTGTTTCTGTTTTTGCTTCTTACTGTCAGAAGGGGCTGGGGGCTATTGAAGCAAGAAAAGCTGCCATATCAGGAGAAGATATAAAAGATATATAAAAGAAAATATCCTTGTCTTCTGGCTGAAATGTGGTGAGATTTAAGGAAAATCTTATTCAGACTGCCAGAAAGGGTAAAAGTTACAATGTGCACACACTACAAGTCTGATGCTACTTACAGCTCCGTCCCCATTCCAAATCTCTATGTGTAAATGAGATTAGGAGTTCAGCACATAGGAGTGGAGTTTTAGAGATGCTTTTTTAGTGGTAATGCCTTATTATGAGGTATTTCAGTTTAAATGCAAGATCAGAGCAGGATTATTAATAAAAGGGTCTCTTGGAGGGCTTTCAGGGTTACTGTAACTCAGTGGCAGCTTGACAGCACATAACAACAATAATGCTAATTTTCAAATAGGAGAGTGAAGACCTCTCTCTGTAAAGACAGAACTGACACTTTAGTCCATCCAAAACTGCACTGAGCAATAGGTTGCATGCACCTCCTGGCAGATTGGTTTTGACAGCCTTGCTGTGGCCTGTCACCACAACTGACTTCATGCTGACAGATATCTGCAGCACCTTTGCTATTTTGCACCCTGTCCTTGCCCTCAGCAAAATTATTTTTGAGGCTTGCTTGTTGCTGCTTACTTGGCTCTTGCTTCCTCCTTTTTGCACCATAAAGATGTATATCCTGTCTTGCAAAGGCCCTTTCTGTTCCATATAGAGTTTCTGTACTCTCTGGTGCAGTTTGGTGGTAATTGTAGACGTGGCAACTTCAATGGCAGTGGAGTCTGCCCTGCATGGGTCTGTGGCAGCAGTGGGAATGGGGGCAGAGTTCAGTGCAGCATACTTCTTTTCTAAATCAGTGCTATGTCATTTGACTAGACTAGACTAGAATGTCTTTTGTTTCAGCTGGTCTGTTTTATTTTAAAAAATTATATGTCAAAGATTAAGCCTGGGAACTTGGGTATACTAAGTGCTATACTATTCAATTATGCCTTTTCCTCCAAGAAGGAAAGATGTCCTACAGGTCTTGCACAGCCTGGGGTTGGCTTGAGAAGAGAGAGATAGCTTGATTGAAATGTTGGGGTATACGTAGACTGATGGTTCATTTAGTACCTTGGACTTGAGTGAAAACAGAAAATCCAGATAGCTCTGCCTTGAAAGTTGTGGAAAATCTTACTCTAGCTAAAACATAAAGCTAGATGAGCTATAAATTGCAACTAGATACTCTCTAATTTCTTTCCCAGCAAATGATTCAGAGACATCATTTGGCATAAATCGAAGAGAACTTTGGTCCCATTCTAGACTTTTGAAAGCTGCTTTCCTCAGGCAAGATCTCAGAGTGTTGTGTGTATGGATGTATACAAGAGCCACATATGTGGAATGTAGTGCATCACAGGTACTGCAAAGCTAGGAAAAGGACAACAGTTAGCTATGAACAGCTTGTCCACTAGGTCTCTCCTATCTTGTTCTGGTACTTATGCATTATTACACTGGCACAGAATCTCTCCAAAGGAAAGCCTCTCTTCTGCAGCTGATAGTATAACCAAATAGGATATAAGTAGCCTGGGTAGCTGAAACAGACATTGCAGCCATCATACTTTCATCAGGCTGCAACTGTCATTTTGTGTTTCTTGTCCTAAGATAAAAGTTTGTTTCCACATCTTTGTTTTCTAGCTGCCGCTATCCAGCAGTCATATGAATGTGTATAGCAGTGACCTTCCAATGACTCCCTCTGTGGTGGGCATCACCAGCAGCTCCTGTCCTGCTGACCTCACCCAGAAAAGAGAGCTCACAGGTAACTTAGGAGGGTATGTGGCCAGTGGTCTCATGCTTGAGTTAACTTGTTGGGGAGATATTCCGCTTCAGCTTTGCCTCAGAGTACAAGGGGGGAATCTCTTTATGCATATGTGTGGATAAGTGCATATGTGTATTAAACATCATTCTTTGTTCTTGACTTACTGCTTTGATCACTCGCTTTGTCTTTGTCTCTAGATGCTGAGAGCCGTGCTTTGGCTAAGGAACGCCAGAAGAAGGACAATCACAATCTAAGTGAGTGATGGCTGCAACAAATTCCAAAATTCTCTTTAGGGCTTCCTGTGCTATTCCTTCTTATCCTTTCTAGATGGAATGTCAACAGTGTTCCTCATGCACCAATGTCAAAATGTCACAGCTTTCTTAATGCTGCTGTAGTGATCTTGATTCAGAGAAGAACTCCAGAATGTCAAGACAGTCATTAGCAACATTCCACAGTAGCTACATGAGCAAAGAACTGAAGTGTCCTCATATAGACCTTTTGTGTTTTCTCTTTTAGCCATTCTCCTTGACACAAAAGGATGAACATGATATAAAAACAAGTGTTTTTACTTATTTGATTAGTTTTTAGAAGAGGCCTCTGATCACCACCATTTCCAGCATTCTTAAAGCATGGCTTCCTGTAACTGTTCCCCTTAGTCTGAAAGCAATCAGCACCCACGCAGTTATCTATTAGATTTAATTTTAACTCAGACATCAGTTTCTAATATAATTACAAATGAGAATGGAAGATAATCGGCCTTCTGTCCACAGCTGATGCAGCTCTTGAAATAGGCAAAGAAAGCTACCTTGTCAACCTGAGACATTGTCCTTTCTGGTGTGCCACATAACATAACCTACTGCTCTTATTGTTTATGTTGCACACCATACACTTCCCCAAGCAGTAAGAAGTAATGGTGGGAACAAAACTTGCATTTGGATTCCTTCTGAAGGAGAAATCACATTTGAGGTGGGTTTCTAATATTTTATTTCCAAATATAAAAATATACATGCTGCAGCCAGGCCACAGGTTGTCTAACGCTTACAGATCTCCAGATAGTGGCACCCAAGATTTTTCCATTCTTTCTGCTACCAGTTTCATCTCACTGTATGTGCTATTCTCCTTCTCTGTGTTACACCAAAACTGGTCGTTTCTAATACTACACACACACATGTATACACATGTACAGAATCATGTACATGTTCACAGATAGTCATCTTCCTTCATGTACCTGCACATGGCACTGACCTCTGTGTGCATGTGTTTGTGCCCATTTACATACATACACACACAACAGGACTTACATTAATAATGACTGTAAATATTTGCATGTGAATAAGAGTATGTGGGACTATAGAATTTAAAACTTCTGTTTTGCTGTGTTCAAATGGATATAGTATTTGAGTAGCCATGATCACATTGTTTGGCTTTTAGGATTGTAGCATTTAAGTAATTTAATTGGTTAGAATAATCAGTAAAACTTTTTTTAAGGGGCACTCTTGATCCCTTGGGCACTGATGCTATTTAAAAAAAGAAGATTGCTTGAAGCTGGAAATGACAAGAGCTATGTTGAAAGAGGCATTGCTGTCCTTTTGTGTGAGAGAACATGGATTCCATATTCTGAAACACTACCTGTGAGAGCATCATAGATGCATGCACAATGGCAGGACAAAGGTGGTGTGGTCTCTTTCTTGAGCACAATTGTTTTTCCTCATATGTAAGTTTCTAGATATGATTACGACAGCCTCTCCTAATCCACATTCACCCAGTGTGTTGGACTACAACTTCCATCACACCTACTTGCCATGATGTTGGTCTGCTGGTTGAGGGTAGTGGGGTTGCGCTGCAGCATATCTGGGAGGGGCATCAATCAGAGAGAGGTTAAACTAAGAATTTTTTAGTCAGACAGTAGCTATTTGCTTTTTTCCATTTTATATTGATTTTTTTTTTCATTTCCAACCATGAAATGTTTTAGGCAATTTTAAAATTTCCACTATTTTTCTTTCTCCTTGCAGTTGAAAGAAGACGAAGGTTCAACATTAATGATCGCATTAAAGAACTAGGAATGCTGATCCCAAAAGCTGGAGATCTGTAAGTTCTGATAAAAGCCACATGCTTTCTTGAGACTGAAAACCATGTTGAGAAGGAAGCGATGGGAAGAAGAGTATCTGGAATATCATGTTTTGTATCTAAACACAATCAGCAGAGATCCTGCTGCAGGCATATAGCCATTATGTCATGGCTGTGCTCTGTCTCCCAATCTGATTCGCCAAACCCACTTTAAATTCAGCCAGCCACTCTGAGGGATGGATATGTGTGCTACTGGCAAGCAGGGTGCTGAAGGATGATATGTCCAGACCTCCCCGCTTCTAGCAAGCCACGGTGCACCAAGGAGTTGCAAGAGGACCCCACAGGATCACTGCTTCTGCTTATTGTACAAGTGCTTGCTGGTGAGAGGGGCTGACGTGTCCTGCAGAACTTAGTCCCTCAGTGTGGTTGGCAGGATTTTAAATTCGGTTGGGGAGCCATGATGGTAAATAGAAAACAGTAACAAGGTCATAATTTTCACTTAGGCCATCTCAACTGACCAGCAGGATGGCAGCCAAATATTTCTAAAAACAATATCTTTCCATTTCCCACAACAACAACAACAACACATCCCCCTCCTGCCGATAGAACGCCGAACTTCCTGGAGCAAAAGATTTCAGAATAAAATAAAGCAAAATAAAAATTATCTTTACAATGTAAATATTTTTCCCCTAGATTTAAAACCAGAGCTTCTTGTTTCTAGACGTACCTGCCCCCCCAATATATAAAACATAGAATTATTGGACAGCTTCTCTCTCTCTCTCTCTCTCTCTCTGTGTGTTTACACATTTAATAATTCTTTACTAATTTGTAAAGAATACCAATGCTTTACCATTTAAAGATTATTTATTGATTTAAGATTAGAATAAATCAGTAAGCAATAGCATAAAAACTTTATCTTTAGGGCTAGATTGGGCATTGTGGCCATATATCCATGTGTCAAGTTTGGTTTGCAGCTGAATCCCTACAAATCAGGGTTGGGGAGGAGGACATTAAGGTATTGGATAGAAATAGGGATGCTGCCTGCTATCTCCTTGCCAAACTAGTGTTTCAAATCCATTTTTATCCCACTGGATCCTTGTGATAAGAAGCAACCCCTGCTGGAAGAAAAAAAGCCAAAGAAACAGTTTATGACAGGACAAATTGGACAGAAAATAAGAGTAGAACACAAGCTAGTTTCTCTAAATATCATGTTCTGTGGCAACTAAAGGAACTGTTTTTGCTTAAGAGCTTCAACATCTGGCACATCTGGAGGTATAACCCATAGCTACGGCTCTGGAAATCAAAGTAACCAATAGTGTCTCAATGTTTGACACATCAACTCATCTTTGACGTGTGGCCCCTGCCAGATCACCCCTGAGGGAATGTAGTCCTCAGCAATTCTAAGGTTACCAAATGAACTTTGAAGAATTTTTCTTGCTTTTGAGACAAGTAAAGAGTTCAACGTATTTTCTGTGGATTATTTCAACTCCTTCCTCCATTTGCTTGTAAACTGCCAGCTATTAAACCTGCTGTCAACAGCTTTCCTGAATCTGGAAGTAATCCTTTCATTCTTTAATGTTCTGCTTGTTTCCATGTCTTAATGCCAGGGATGTGCGCTGGAACAAAGGGACGATCCTGAAAGCTTCTGTTGATTACATCAGGAGGATGCAGAAGGACCTGCAGAGGTCGCGAGATCTTGAGAATCATTCTCGACGCCTGGAAATGGCAAACAAACAGCTTTGGCTCCGCATACAGGCAGGTTCCCTTTTTGTGCTCTCTGCTTATGACTCTCTAACTTACCTTCATGCGCTTGTAGAAGCTGTCTTTCTTTATCCCATCATGGAAGATATACTAGCTTCCATTCTTTGTCCATCTCTGTTTGATAGACCATCTCATATCCTCTTGCCCTGAGAAAAACATGAAAGAGAGCTTCATAGCCTTGCCTACAAAGCAGATTCTTGCTGTGTCTTTCACTCATGTACTCCTTTGATGGATAATGCCCACTTGCTGTAGGCATTTGACGATGCTTTTCGAAAGATCATATCAAATGCTTATCTGGCTCGCTATTGTTAGCCAGATATATTCTCAGGTGCAGGGGCTGAAGAAGCACAAATATCGCATATCACCTCTTGGGTTTGAAAACTACATGATCTCAGTATTTAAGTTGGATGCAAGGCAGTATAATTTAATGGTAACTGAAATATAAGATAAAAATAATAGTGATGGTGGAGTTGATGACAGAAAAAATTTATTGCATAAAGGAGTTAGTCCTATGAAAGCCCATGCATGTAAGAGCCAGGTTTCCAGCTGTCTTCAAAGACAGTTCCATGCTGAATGTGTGTTGAAGGAGGTCATGCCATATGTGTATTATATAGATTAGACCTCTGTTGTTTTCTGCATTCTAGTCTGTGTGCTGCCCTGTCTGCTCACTCTTTTTCTCTGTATAAGAACTCTTCCTTTGTATGCCTTATTTTAAAGGAGCTGGAGATGCAGGCTCGGGTCCATGGGCTGCCAACCACTTCACCTTCTGGCTTGAACATGGCTGAACTAGCTCAACAGGTTGTCAAGCAAGAAGCCTCTGGGGATGAGGGGACAACAGAGATCCAGCAGCAGCAGCTGCCACCACCACAGCCTCCACCACAACTCCATCCTGAGCTGGAAGCTCAGCAGCACCAGCCTCATTTTGCTCCTCCACAGTCTCCTTACCATCAGCTGGACTTTACTCATAACCTGAGCTTTGATGACAACTCCAGAGGCTTCCATGACCCTCTGGACCCCAGCCAAAATGTCTCCTTCCCCTCTTTGTCCAAGAAGGAGTTAGACTTGATGCTAATGGAGGATACCATGCTGCCTGTGGCTTCTGACCCCTTGTTTTCTGCTGTCTCCCCAGAAGCCTCAAAGGCCAGCAGTCGCCGAAGCAGTTTCAGCATGGAGGATACGGATATGCTGTGATTTGAAACCTATAAGGCAGGAAGGACTAAGAGTCAAATATTAGTTGGTGAAGATTTGTCCCTCTGCCTTATCCCTGAAGACTTTTTCAGGGGCTTGAGAGACTTAAACAGAAATGTATCCTAAAGCATGGACAGTATGTGTGCAGATGGAGGGGATCCTCAACACAAGGTTCACCCCAGTTCATTTTCTGCCCTGATTTGCCAAAAACTGCTTCATCAGTCATGATCACAGGATAATCAGGGATTGCACCCCTTTTCCAGACTTTCTGAATTCTGTGCCTTCAAACTGCATGTCCTGCAAAGCCACTTTGCCTCTTTTTGATATTTTTCTTTGCTACAATGTGATTTTAATGTAGATGGCCAAGCAGCAGTTCATCCTGTCTGAGAAGCAGGTTTAAACAGGGCTTGGCACTCATCTGTGCTCACAGACCATCATGTCCCATCTGTGTCCCTCACTTTTCCCCTCCCAGCACCTCTTGAGCTACAATCACCAGGTCATAGCTTGCTTCAGGTGTGCTCCCATATTGAAGCTTCTTTCCCTGTCCAGGACAGGGATGACTAGTAGACTCTGCAAAAGGGAGAGTGTGGTGCTACTGCCAAAACACGTGTGGTTTGGCATCAATCCTTTGGAGAGAAAGAGAGAGAGTGTAATAAGTCTCTGAGAACCCTTTTAAAGTTAGAAGCCCAAGTGGAATGTAGTAGCCTTAATTAACTTTTTCAGTTTTTCTAAACAACACTCCATTGGGCCTTGATGCAAACCTTTAGTCTGACCCCTCCCCCCAAAAAATGCTTAGGTCACTGAGGGATTTGTGTGCACACCTGAAGTCATTTCAAAGCTGTTTTTTAACAGCAGCCTTTCACCTTGGAGAATGAATAGGTTGCTTTGCCATTTAAAATGAGGCTTGGTTTCATTAAAAACCTGCTGCATGTTTGCTTCTTTCCTACCACTGCATACAGAATCTCAGTCTTTGTCCAGGTGAGGTTTTTATATAAAGTATTGATGACATAGTCCACCAGTCTAACTGGGAGCCATCTTTCTGTCAGTTGATTCTGTTGTCTTTGAGGCTGTGTGTTTTATCTGTAGCTTTGTTACAAAGAAAAACATATTTCTTTAGATGCTTACAAATTCTAGCCTTTCAGCAAAGCTTTCCTTGTTCTTCATTCGCACTAGTTAAGTTAAATATGTTCAGCTAAGCTAGTGGTGAAGTTCTGAGGGCAACTGCATACATGCACTTATTTATACTAACTGTCTGGATTTTGAGATCTGTGTGATGCTTTCAGTCTACATACCTGAGAGGTCCTTATTTTCAATACCTTTTACATAGCAATATGCCACTGAAATGCAGCTACTTTTCTTGTGACAAGGTACATTTAACTGGTTATCATAAATTTGGAGTTTTGCACATGTATTTGTATTTGCGGAGGGGAACATCTAGCATACCTGCCCTTGCATATCCTCTTCTGGGCTCTCTCATATATAGTCTAAATGAAGGTGGATTCAACAGTGCTTGAAAGAGAGTTCTGGTGATATGTTACTACTCTGATTTACTTCATACCCTCTTGTGAATGTTTTGGCATCTGCTGTGATAAAATCCCTATATGGTTTTTTTTTTTCAGTCTAAACTCCCTTCATACCTCTCATGTAATTCTGGGAGTTTGCGAATGAATGGATTTCATTCCTGCCATTAGTGCTTCAGTTTCTCAGGGCATTTTGATCAGGGCCTAAGAATACTTCCACTTAGGAATTGTGGTACTTTGCAGTCCCAGTCCTGGAAGCTTTGATTGAATTGTCTTCTCCACAGTTCCTACTTCTTCTTGGTAGCTCAGGAAATTCAAAAGACGTCAGGATTTCCTTCTTGCCAGCCTTGGATGTGTTTGCATCAGGTACCCATCAGAGACTTGGCCTGAAGTTTTTGACAAGAGCAGTATGTTCAGTGCCTGAAAGTAACTAATCAGGGGATAGTTCTTACAGGGGATATATATTTTTGATTATTGAATGATCTCAGGATAGACAGTGACCCTTCTTTAATATGAGCACTTGGTATCATCAAGCTTGTGAAATGTTTGGTAGACACAGTCTGCTACTGAAGGGTTTGGGATGGTTGATTCACAATGGACCTGCTTGAATGTGAATTATCTGATTCAAATGACAATTTGTAGAATATTATTGCTTTTCAAAGGAACAAGTAACAAGATCCAGTCAGATGGGGATGGGAGGAGTAGTTTTTGTATATTTGGGAAAGGACTAAATGATACTGCTTGGATTATTCTATTAAGGTTGTTGGTCTTTTGAACTCGCAGCATGTATTTGTTAAGGTCTTGTTAATTCTACTAGAATCTATGAATTTCAGTTTGTGGAGAAAGGGGAACTTCTCCTCCTCCCATTTAAAATCTGAATCCTGCTCAGTCTGATTATTGATGAGTTTAAGAAGAGATGCTGCAGCACAGGGTTGGAAAACATGGAAGGCTAGGGAGCTGCATTAGCCGTCCAGGTGACCATGGAGGACTGCATCCTCATGGCACTCACTACAAAAAAAAGTCAAAAACATTTCCCCCTCTATAAATGTCCAGAAATAACCTCTAGGGGGCATGGGAGCATTTTTGCCATGTTTGTAGTTTAGTCCCAGAGAAGGCCTTTTTTTAACAACTGGAAGTGAGTGGGACTCACTTCCTATTTCAGAAAAAAGGCCTCTCTTGGGCCTAAATTGGCCCAAGGTGCTGAAACATGTAGCAGAAAATGTCCCCACACTGTCTAGGGGAGATTTGGGGGCATTTTGAAACAAACAATTTTTATTTTATTTTATTTTTTGCCCCTGGAAGCCACAAAAATGACCCCGGGACACATATGACCAGCAAGCTGCACTTTGCCTTAAAAATTAAAATTTTTAATTTTTTTGATCTCTGGGAGCCATAAAAAATGTGTTTGCTCCTTGCTGTAGCTAGTAGTAGAGCATACACTTTGCACACAGAAAGCCCTAGGTTTGATACCTTGCAACTCCTGTTAAAAAGAAGTATCAGGTAAAGGGAAAGAACTCTGCCTCAGAGGCTAGAGAACTGCTAATGTGTGCGTTTGAGTTCAGGTTGCCTGTTGACTTACAGCGAACCCATGAATTTCATGGGTTTTTCTTTGGCAAGGAATACTCAGCAGTGGTTTTGCCACTTCTGTCCTCTGAAATGTATAGTGTACATTACCTGCATCATTGGCAGTCTCCTGTATCAGTACTAAGCAGAGGTGACCCTGCTTGGTTTTCAGCAACAGATAAAACATGGGGATAGATGGACCAATGGTCTATCCTGGCGTAAGGCAGTTTCCTGTATTTATAATGGAAGAAAGCTCCGAGGAAGAGGAGAGATTTCTAGTGACAACTTGGTCTGTGAAACAAATCTTATTTATAGAGTTTTTGATTCTAGAACTAGGAATCATCTGCTGTGGAATGTTCAGATTATTCCTTTTAGACAAAACAGTGCTGTCAGTGATCCATCATGGTTCTAGGATATGTAGCTTTTTAAGCCCTTTCAGTAGAAACGAAACGCTCATTATATGGTATTCTTGCAGTTCCATTCTTCCCACAGTTACAAGGAGGTGATGCTCTTTCTCCATTGATTAGAAACAAGAAAGGAACATGTATGCAGGAAAGAGAAGAGTTCTTTGGGAGAAGAGAGAGAGATGATTTCTAAAGATTGTTTTTTAATCCACCAGACATTAGAATGTAACCTTTCTACTTGGATAGGAGGCCATCAATGAATACCAGGTGCTGTAGGCTATGTTTCAGAGGAAAGAACTGGCAAAACCACTCTGAGTCTTCTTTTTCCAAGGAAACCCTGTTCATGGGGTTGCCATAAGTTTACAAGCAATGTGAAGGCACATATATACACATACACATACCTTTCTGGGATCTGTTCTAAAATACCAACATCAAAATGCTAGATGATCATTTCCCTGCTGAATTGGAAGAGGTCAAGAGCGTCCAGCCTTGAAAATGACGATGATAGTAAAAGTCTTGGGTTCACAAAATGTTGTAAATATGGAGAAATGAAGTATTACATTTGACAGTTATTATTCACAGCACAAAAAAAAAATCCACCTGAAGCCTTTGATGTGTTTGCAAGCAGCAGTCCCAAAGCCAACGTATAATGCTGTTTCAGAAGAAGATGGCACTTTTTTTCTTCTGGTTAATTGCTGAATTTCATTAATAGTGGTATTCAGATGGGAGCATGTGGTTGCATCAAACTGGTCCATTGCAAAATTGTTGATTTCAGTAAAGCTAGGTCCAGTGCTTGGGTGAAATCTGCTGCAAGTTCATCGAAGGGATTTTTATCTTATTTTACTTTTAGTGTTTTCATAACATAAAAATCTGTATTACTAAAATAATTGTATTCTGAAAATATTTTAATTCTTCTGTGACAAAGCACTTCTTATAAATTCATGCACGACAAAGACCCATTTCAACTTCAGAATTGTTTCTATTTCCCAGTTCACTTCTATTTCATTCTGAGTTGCAAAAACAAAAAAATTTAAAACTGTGAAACCAATGATACTGTGTGATAACCATATATGTAATACACATGCATGTGAACTTCTAAGGTTTTGAATAACTGACAAAGCTGTGAATGAATGAGGTGCCCTTGAAACTCTTCAATTTAATCAACAGATCTTGTAAAAGATGCACTTACCCCTTGTCCACAGCTATGACAACTGTTGCATTGTAGAGATGTTGCGTGCAACATACTTGCTTTCCTCTGGCATCGCTGCAGCCAGTGAGACTCATTTCTCCTCTTCCTCCCAATGCCGTTTTTAGATATTTAATGCCATGTCATTTTGTTTCTCTTTCCTCCTTTTCATTTTTTTCCCCTTTAGTGAGAGTGAACAGCTATGGCTTTCCAGAGCAGTTTGGCCTTTCACTCCTATCAGCCCCCAGCCTGTATAACCAATGGTAAGGATTTATGAAATGTGCAGTCCAGGAACATCTGGAGGGTGATAGTTGCCCACTCCTGCTTCAGATGTTGTGTACACCCACTCCTGAGCAGTTCAGCACACATCCACTCCCCCATTTGTAAATATGTATGTTCCCACAGCAAGGCTACCTCTGCCTCTCTCCACTATGTGGGGATGGAATATTGTAATAATGGTGCTGGATAAGGGCTTGCACTACTTCCCCATTTATGACAACAACAACAACTATCCTTTTAGCCATCTGGAAAGGCACATGTAGAGATGCAGCCATGTGAGACAATCCAGTCTTGATTCTGGATTTTGATTCGCATAAAAATGGATGGAAACACACACACACACACACACACCCCTAAACCCTATTGTTAGTCCTAACTAGAGAAGAGCCACTAGATTATTTTGATTGATTCTATGAGTCTACTCTAGCTGGGATTAATTGACAGGATGCCAGCCACAGAGTTTTACAGAGAAGGGATTTACTAGAAGTCTTGTTGTGTGCCTTCAATTCGTTTCTGACTCATGGGGACCCTGTCATGTGGTTTTTTTGGCAACATTTGTTCAGAGGGGGGTTGTCCTTTGCCTTCCTCTGGGGCTGAGAGAATGTGACTTGCTCAAGGTCATCCAGTGGGTTTCCATGAGTTAACAGGGATTTGAATCCTGGTCTCCAGAGTCTCCAATGTTCAAACCACTATACCATGCTGGCTCCTGCCTATACAGTATAGCCTAGAAGAAAACAGCATTGATCAACCTTCCTAAACATTTTGCTCTCCAGATATTTAATCATGCTCCAGATGGTTCTTCTGACTAGATTGTGGGAGTTGTCAGCCCTGTTTAGCACAGCTGGAAGGCATGAAATTGAGAAAGGCTACTAACAGTGCCAGAAGTTCCAAGATCTGTTCTGTACTAGTAGATTTATGTGTCTCAAATGATGATCCAAAAATACTTTACAGCTATAAATATATGTAAAATGTCTATGGAAGAGTAGTGGGCATCCTCTAAATCAAATGTGGGAACTCTGGGGCACTGTGTTTATATATTCTTGAACCAGAAAATATTGTGAAGTCTTGCCAAATGCCCATGGGTGCATAGATTATGTTCTCTGCAGCAAAATGTATAGCAACTTGAATGAGATATTTAGTCCTTATTGGCATTGTATATCCTGAAGGCCTCACAACATAGCTCTTGTAGATAAGTAAGAAGGTGTGTTATGTTAGAAACCCTAGTGGGCAAAAAGGAGGTCTTTAAAAAGATTAGGGTTGGATGATGTTTCACAATGATCTAGTGAAACAAAATGTATGAAATGAATCTGTATTAAGAAAGAGCATCTGTTGGAACAAGCAGTACACTGGAGGATAGATTTGTTGGACTTGTGACTTAAGAATCTGAAAGACTTCTTGATGGAAAGGAAGAGTGAGAAGAATGACTTGCAAGTGTTACATGTTGGAACTTTATGAAGTGTGTTTTCACGTAAGGTTATTACAAGTATTACGCAGTGTGCTTGACTGATTTATAAGATACAGTATAAAAATGAGGTATGAATGCAATCTTTTGCCCAAGAAGCCCATTTTCCCTGTTTAGTGCCTTCTTTTCTCAGGATTTAATTGAAAGCTTTTATAACCAGGATACCTGACTCTATTTCCTCCTTATGTAATCGGGGGAAAAATTAATATATTCTCAAAACAAAAGCTACTTATTATTAGGTTTATGGCAAAATCCTGGGCCTGTCTGCTCAGAAGTAAGTCCGCTTAAGGATATAGTGCTTATGTCCAAATAAATGTGCCTGTGTATGTTTACTTAGACTTAAATCTCACTTGTTCACTTCTAAGTAAGTGTGCATCTATTGTAGCCTTAATATCTGATCTACTTGTTAATGCCATCCCCATGTGAGTCAGACTTGGAAGACTTTCTAAAAATTAGGTAAATTTGGAGAGATGTAGAAGCCAAAGTAATTTCTCTAAAAAATGTATGCTTTGTTGACTATATGGTGGTGTTGCCTAGCTTGTATACACAAAGAATAAATATAAATTGATGAGCTGTGTATTGTATCTGACTCCCAACTGGAATAGCTAAAAGGTACACTTTACCAAAATCTCTTCCGGTATTAGAACGGAGGGGCTGATCCTTTTTCTTTTTTTGTGATAATTGGTCACACGTTTTTAAAAAGAATGTTTTTTGTTATTTTTTAAAAAAGGAAGAATGGCACCATGCTCTGAATTATGAAATATTACTACTGTTTTATAAATAAATGTAAAAAATAATGGACTGGAACAGAGAAAAAAAATCATTAAAATTTATTTATTTATGATTGATTCATGTATCTGCTTGTTTGGGGAAGGAGGGAGTACAATAATGCATTTCAACAGCAATGCCCATGCAATAATGCTTATATTGTTGTTGTGTGCCTTCACGTTGTTTCTGAGTTACAGCAACCCTAAGGCAACCCTATCACAGGGTTTTCTGGAGTCTGAGAGTTTTAGATACACCTGAGGTCACCCAGTGGGTTTCCATGGCTGAGTAGGTAATTGAACGCTGGTCTCCAAGCTCATAGTCCAATGCTCAAACCACTACACCATCCTGGCTCTCAATGCTTATATTGTTTCCCCAAATTTAGATGGTGCGATGTGACCTACTGAAAAAAGGTTAGTGAAAGTGGTCCCCTTTTGTCGATTCCTCAAATTATGCATAGTTTCCACTCATTGTAAGAAGAATGTGGAGCAGAAAAGTGGGTATCAGAAATGAATTATGAAAAGGTTTCAGAAAGAAATGAATAGTATCTCTTTTCCAACTATTGAAGTACATACAACATTCAAGAAGGAAAATATGGACGTTTTATAGATTGATACAGATGTAGAGAATTGCGATATGTAGATATTTGGAAAATGCTGCTCTTTGTTACAAATGAATTTTCTCCTAACAAATGTTGACACTAGAAAGGATTTATACATTTAAACAAATTGTGCTTGAGGATTAAGAGCACAAGGTGGTGCTGTTGGCACGGCTGTCCAGGAGTTTATAACTCCCACTTCTCTGGTTTGCAGCTATAGCTTACCTTTCATCCATGAATGACTATAACTTTCCTGAAACACATTTTCTTTACTGCATGCAAAATTAACATGCTATTCTCTGCCATTTGGTGGCCTTTCAGAACAGGAAGAGTTAAAATATTTAAATTGCTTAACATTTGTGTGCAAGTTGGTAATTTATTACAATATTTGCTGTTTTTACCCTTTTTTTAATTCTCGCAGATGAATCCAAATCCTGCTGAATTTTCATATTTAGAGAATAGAGAAGAAATAAATGAAATTGTCAATATTTAACAATGGCAGTGCCAGTTTGGCTCATTGAGTCCTTTTCTAGAAATTAAGATTATTAATAAGGTATCTGAAATTGCTAGGCTCTGTGTAAAAATTAAAAAATAAAGATGTTCTTCTCGCATTTTTACAGTGTAAAGAGGGATGGGGTGGAGGAATCTTTGGTAGCATAGAGTAGATGTAATATAGTAAAGAAATAGTGCAAATCCTTCTTGAGGATTTTTCTTTTCACAAAACTACACAGATGGAAAGGTTACCTGAGTTGGTCAAAATGCAGATCAGTCAGAAAAAGTAGTCAGAAAGAGATGCCAGGTACTTTACAAAACAAGTGGTTGCAGCAGCTGGGTTTGCAGAGGGCAAAATCGCTTCCCATATCTCTGCAAACAGAGCACAAAATGAAGCCTAGATTGGCATTCCAACAGCAGCAACAAAAAGCATAAATTTTCAAAAATCACCATGTGATAAATAGATCCATCTTTTCAGGCTGTATTCACAAGTCGTAGAAGTTCACAACCAACAAGAATTTGTTGAGCTAAGCAAGCACAATGCAGGAGGTCTTGAAAAATACATTTTGCTAGCATATATCTTATCCAGATGGTGCAAATGGCAACCATATTGGTAGACAGCCAATTTTTCTGAGACCTTAGTGTTCAATAAAGACTTTAGACACCTGCTGTCCCAGAGAATATACTGAACTATTTGTGGGACAATCAATTTCAAAATAGATTCAGGAGCTGAATCCAGAGAAGACCTTTATAGGAATTCAGACACCTTCCTCCCAAAAACCCAATTTAGGCAGAACTTTTGCACAGGTCATGGAATATCCCACACTGTATTAGATGCATTACAAACAAATACAAGCCATTATTTTCAGATTTGATGCCAAACTGTATAGCAGGGGTGAGCAACTGCAGAAGTAAGAGGGGGCAATTTTTTGCCCTGGGGATCCTTTGGGGACATGCAGACTGCCAAAAATAAGAAACAAAATGGAAGTGGCCGGAAATCCAAGACTGGTTTGGGAAACCTTTTTTTCCCCATGTGTTTAACAGTGTATGGGCACAACCTTTTAAAAAGTTTATTTGCTACTCTGGATGCTCTTTATGGCTGGATTCTTTCAACGGCTGGAAGAAAAGGTAGTCTGGTGAGACTGGAAGAATTGAGGGACCCACAGTCCTAAGGGTGCATGCAGATACAGGGCTGGGCTTTTCCCTGCACTGCTGTATAGCACACAGTTGCCCTGCAAAGTCTCCATTTCCTTACACCACAAGGTGGACATGAAGATAGGAAGCATGGAGGAACATGGCATGCTCATTGTAGAATATGCTAATAGTCCCAGTCATAGAACAGGAAGGTCTTCAAATGTCACCCATTGTAACCCCTGCTCAATGCAAGATGCAATTAGAGCATCCCTGGCACATTGGTGTCCAGCCTCTGCTTAAATACCTCCAAGCAAAGATGAATCCATCATGGCTGAGGCAGCCCATGCCACTGTCAAACAGATCCTACTATTAGGATTTTCTCCAAAATCTGTTTGCCTGCTACTTCCATTGATTGGTTTTAGTCCCAGGCCCTTTCACATGATAGAATTATAGCAGTATGATTCTACTTTAATTGCTATGGCAATATGCTATGGAATTCTGGGTTTTCTAGTACTCTGGTGATAGTCTAGAGCTCTCTGGCTTCAAGTGCCTGTGTGGAATATTGTGGAATGATAGCATTATAACTATGTAGTGTGAAAGGGCTCCTGGCTGCTGAAGCTAGAGAAGAACAAGTCTTCCCCTCTTTTCAGATATCAGGTCTCTTCTCTGTCTCCTGTTCTTCTGATTAAGTATAGCCAGTTCTTTCAAATGCTCAAAAGAACATTTCAGCTGGATTTTTTCATGGGTACGAGGGAGAGTTCAATGTGAGTGGGAATGACAAATCTTACATACAAAGTTGAATGTGTATTTGTGGATATACTGACAAACATGTTGCAGAGGCAGGGAAATCTGTGTGTATTGAAAGCAGTAATTGCCACTCTTTAATAACTTTTATTAACCAGAGAGATAGCTACTCTCGAGGAATAGTCACATGACTTTTTTAAAAATATGATGCAAGATATGATTGTATGGCACTGCTAGGTATTTCTGTTGCCAAAAACAGTTGGCTACTGTAGGAAGGAGAGTCAGCATGCTGTAGTGGTTTGAGTATTGGGCTGAAGTGTCTATCTATGCACATGTGCACTTTCAAGTTGCCTGTTAATTTATGGCAACCCCATGAATTTCATAGGGTTTTCTTAGGCAAGGAATACTCAGAGGTGGTTTTGCCCATTCCTTCCTCTAAATTATAGCCTACAGCACCTGGTATTCATTGGTGGTCTCCAGTCTAAGTACTAACCAGAGCTGACCCCACGTAGCTTCCAAGATCAGATGGGATCTGGTGATCCCTGCTTGGCCATGGAAACCCACTGGGCAAGTCACATTCTCTCAGCCTCAGAGGAAGGCAAAGGCAAACCCCATCTGAAAACATTTTTGCCAAGAAAACCCTGAAATAAATTTGCTCTAAGGTCACCGTAAGTCAGAAATGACTTGAAGGCACACAACGACAAGCTGTAGGGAGCCTTTCTAGTGGTCAGATTTCTGCTGAGATGAAATGAATACTGTATTAACAAAGTGGTGTTTTGCATGCTGTCATGCATATGTCATCCAAATGTGGAAGTGGGTCCTGACAGATAAAGGGGACCCAGTGAAGTATTGCCCTTCCCTTTTTTTTTTTTTTAGGTCTGCCCTTCTCACAAACTGAAACCAGAAGAATGGATGGCTGTACACATCTAATGCCCTCATTGACATGGGATGACTTTTGGTCAGCCTTCACAAATCTAGTGTTCTCCCAACATATAGAACTACAACTCCCACCATTTCCAGCCATAATTTCCATTGGACATGCTAGCTTAGAATGATGGGAGTTGTAGGACCATAATATCGTGAAAGCACAGGATTGGGGGACAGCAATGGAGGCACTGTCATTTTGTAAAATATTTTAAGCTAAAATGTATATTTAAGTTTATTTTTAATGCAGTCCTTGAAAAAAAAAACAATCAGATCGTGTATAGGCCAAAATGTGTTGGGCTTTTTAGAAGAATAAATTCTGAGTATCAATAAGCACATGGAAACTAGTTACCTTTTTCTAATGATGTCACTTCTAGTCACCATTAGGGCCATTTTTAGTCAATTTTTTCTCTTTTTTGGTGTTTTGGGGAGGATTGGGGGCTTTGCAGGGTTAGGGGAAGAAAAACATTGCATTTTTAGGCAGTTCCTGCCAGTTTGGGGACAAAAAATTGCCTGAAAATCAGTCCTCAAATTAATTATTTTTTGTGGGCCTGAGGGCTCAAGAGGTCTTCTAGGGGGTCCCAAGGGCCACATGCGACCCACAGGCTGCACTTTGCCCACTCCTTCTCTGAGCAATGGAAAGACATGAGACTTAGGCCATTTCTGCACTAGACTGTTATAGCGCTATTATTCTACTTGCAACATTCTATGGAATCCTGGAGTTTGCAGTTTTGGGAGGGGCCGGAGGGTTGGCCCCTCCCAAAACTGCAAACCCCAGGATTCCATAGGATGTTGCAAGTGGAATATTAGCGCTATAACAGTCTAGTGCAGAAATGGCCTTAGATAGAAACCTTTTTAAAACAGTGTAAATGAGGGCTGGATATTTTGGTGGGTCCAGGAGCCGGGTGTTTTAAATTAGGATAAGCCACTTTGGATCCTGTGCCAGCACAAAGCTGGAGTTTTAAACAAACAAACAAAACTATTCAGCCCCTCCACAGACTACTCCGTCTGACTGAACCAAAATAAAACAACAACAACAATACCCCAACAACCAAATCCATAATATGGACGTGGCCTTAGAAACACTTTTGGTTTTGAAAAAGTTTTTTTTTTTAAGGAAATAATAAACACACAATTGCAACCTATTTAAAAGATGAATTGCCCAGGAACCTATTCTTTCAGGAGAGAGAATTCACTTTTTTTTTCTAGAAAAAGAGCAGTCTAGGGAGTTTGGAAGGGGTCTGTGCCACAAGCCAGCCTTTGGTTCCCACATGCTGCAACTCGCATTCTGCCCACTCTTGGTGTAAATTCTAGTCTAGTCTCATATACCAATATCCGTCCCAGGACTGGAGGCAGAACAGTGTGCTTTGACTATTCATATTGTTCTCTCTTTTATTTTCTATTCTGTGTTGCTTTGTTCTTTTAAGAATATCTATTTGACTTTAAGCATAAGAACATATGAATATTGTTACTTTTAACCACTGTCATTTACCAGCATAATCTGGATGAGAAGTAACCATTTGTTATTCTTGGCCAGATGAACAGACTGAAACTGAGGTGAGTTGTTGCCATAAACTCACAGGAAATTGCCCTATTCATGACTTGTCTCGCAACAAAATGAGAAAAGCTACAAAACGAGGAATCCAGGAGTGAACTAAATATACACAAGAGGGACACATTGTCCCTGGTGTTTAACTGAGGCTGCCGTCAAGAAGCTGTGGCACCACTACCATGGAATTCCAAAGATCCATAATTCTAACATCACACTCTTTAGCTGAAACTCTTGCAAAGCTCCTCATAAGCCTACTTCTGCTCACATGGCACTCCCTACTGTCCTTAACATGGTCTAATCACCAAGCTTGTCAGAACAGAAGCTAATCACATCATTCCATGTGCCTCAGAACTGGCAGCTCAAGTGGCTGTTCAGTAAAGAGTTGAGTGAGAACCCTTCTCGATGGCAGGGCTGAGCTGCCTGTAGACTCCTTCATTATCCTCTTTGTAATTGATTTGGCTGAGAGGTAGGGTTTTGAAAGCTCCTTCGGGTGACTACTCAAAAGAAGAAATGCATTACCAAAAGAAGGAATGCGTTACCAAAAAAAAAAAAGAAGATACAAGTTTGCGTAAAATTTGCATATGTTAATCGATACGTATAGGTGCAAAGTTAGAAGAAATTTCTATAATTTAATGGGAAATAAATACCATCTCATGATAGTGGAGAAGATAACCTGTGCGGTTGCTCACACTACTGTTCATGCTAATAGTCAATGTCAGGTTCCAAGGCTCCTGCTGTCCAGTTTTATGGGTCTTCATCTATAAATTTGGCACAATACTCTATCTGAAGGCATGCCCTCCTTGAAGGACTGCTAAACCTCTCAGACAGAGGACATGCATTTTGTAAAATAGGAGACGTGGCCACCCTAAACCTAGTCTGGATTTTTGAAATTTGTTTGTGTTTTCCCAGTCTGTTTACCATAGTTTTTGTCGAAGTTAAATAAGCCACAAAGGTCCTTACCCTTATAGGAGATTCCCATTCAGTGCTCTACTGGAAGTACATGTTGCATTTAACAGCCATACCCCCATTATACCTTAACTCCCATACAATTGTATCACATGTTCTGGCCCACTGGCACCCCATCTGCTATGCAACTGAGCAAAGACATAATGAGTTGTGCAGCTTGTGATGAAAGTATCCGTTAAGTGAGAGTATTTGGTTTCTTGGGATGCAGCAGACAGCAGCACCCTCCAGTAAAGCCACGATGCAAGAAGCATGAATATATTGCATTTGCAGAATTAGTGTGTCACTTTGACAGCCCTTCCTCTGTTCCCAAAATGTTGCATAATTAGGGTTGCCAGACTGAAAACTGGAGACAGCTCCTGTACCTTTAATGGTTAGGTGGAAGAGAGAATTTCAGCAGGTGTTGCTTGTTATCTGGTTGCATGACAAGGACCACCTGCTGAAATTCCCTTTTCTATACAACCATGCAAGCTACAGGAGTTATCTGCAATTTTCACTCTGGTGTCTCTTAAGATGATAAATGTTAATACAATTAGTAAGTAGTATGTATTTTATTTATTTAATTTATATCCCACCTTTTCCCTAGACATGGGACACATTGCACATTAGCCTGTCTGTTTTATCATCTGGGATTTATATGTCTCTATTGGACCATCTAGGACCATCTAGGTTTAAATACAAATGGCATTTGAAGTTGCGCTTTTGTCAGGTGTGGGAGAAAATGTTTAAATAGAGGCACTCTGAACCGTAGCCCCCGTCATCAACATTTTTATTTTTTCCAGTTTGTGCTAGCATGGTAAGAACAGAGGCTCTTCTCCTAGTAAGTGGTTGCAATACACGTCATGAAGGGAAGGATGGCCTCAGCATCATTAGAATAACATGGTGATTTGCTCTATTAATTGGCACATAATTGGGGCTGAGGGGTAGGCTTTAAAGAGAAGGCTTTAACGATGACTGAGCATGCCCATTGCTTCGGGTGGCTTGGGATGAACATAGATCAACACCAAGCCATAATCTATCCTAAAGACGAGGTGTCGCTAATCTGACGAAAGCAATAATTTTTGTTTTAATCCCAAACTTTCTCAATTACCCATTCCCATTCAGGCCCTTCCAAAATGACACTCGGAGTCAGAGGGGCCGGTGTGCGTAGGCCCAGTAACCATGACAACACCTTTTCAGCTGCAGACCTCTGATTAGCTGCCCAGCTCAGTAATTAAACCCTCAGGGAAAGTGGTGGGTACATGTCTGACACAAGCAATTCAGATAGGAAAGTACCTGAGGAGCCATCTAGGTGTCTTATATCCTTCACAGAGTGTCTGGAGGAGGGAATGCAAAAGAGGAAGATCTTCTCATTCGACCGTGTGATCATTTTACTTTAATCAGAATAGTAGTCATTCTGGAAAGGCATGAGCCGACGTGACTCCAACTTTTCTGTACGTATCTTTTTCTGCAGAGCTGGTGGGACCAATTCCCAACCGTCCTATTTCTTCTAGGCTAAATATTTTGGATGATCTATGAAATAATTCTAAATTTAGTGTCGTTTTCTCATAATCACTTGGCCTGACATGTTGGTAGCTATGAAACCTATATTACAATTTTCACAAGGCCAAACTGTGCAAGCAAAAATGCACTACATTAATACTGATATTTGTACAGGTGGAGGTAAATTGAATTAGATCTGTCTTTAGAATAAAGACCCAAGGAATGATTGGCCCCTGTCCCACCAGTAAGTAATGCAAGATCTGGTTCACTCGCATTGCACAAAATGTACTTATCAGTTTGCAGTCATCATACAATTTCTACTTTTATATCCCAATTATAATAACCACTTATTTATTTATTTGATAGTGGTGCCCTTGAAAGAGTGATTTCCACATGGACAAGTGTTGCACAACTGTAACTAGTATTGGGGAAGCATGTTTAACCTATGTGGATGACAACCTCCCCCACTTTCACCATGGGCAGGAGGATGATATTTTTGTGGAAAGAAACAAGGGTTTGTCAGCTATTTTCTTTGCATACTACCTTTCAGTGGACATCCATAAAGCTATTCAACTGTGAAGGACTGAGCAGTTAAAAAAAATCAAACTATTTGAAAAGGTCCACATATGTTGCTGTCCAGCTATTTATACAGTGTGTCAATGAAAAGGCCGTGTTTCTCCCCATTTCCCCCCCCATTCCTTCTTTGAAAAAAATAAAGTCTGGATTGTCTATTTAAGACTTTCTGATTACTCCTTTTTCTTTCCTGAAATCACTAAAAAGCTGACAAACACAATCACATACTCTTCAGTGGTGTGTACTCATAGGTAAATTAATATGGAGGGCACAAAACCAGGGAAGAGGAAAGCAGTGGGGCATTGGCTTCCTTCAGGCTGTTTTAGGGGATTAACAGTCTTGACAAGGCAACTTGCTTGCTGGAATCCTTTTAAGGGGAAAAATTGCTTATTGGTTATCAGTACTAAGGTAGGACTCAGAAACAATTGGGCTGAATTGTCTAAAGATTCTCCATGCAAACTCAGTAGTAAATTACACTAAATTAGCCTAGAGTTAAATATTATAAATGTTTGGATGGGAATGCATGGAGAATTTGTTGGAATTTGTTATTGTTGTGTACCTACAAGATGTTTCTGACTTGTGATGACTGTAAGGCCATTTTGTTTTTGGTTTTTTTGGTTTTTTTTTTTACAAGATTTGTTTAGAGAGGATTTGCCATTGCTTTCCTCTCCAGCTGAGAGAACGTGACTTGACCAGTGGATTTCCATGACTGAGCAGGGATTTGAACCCAAGTCTCCCAAAGTCCTAGCACAGCTAGGTTAATTGGTTAATTTGGCTAAAATCTTTTTTTTTTCTTTTTGGTAACTTCCTTGTCTTTCTTGTGTTTTTGAAAAGCCATTTTTTGATGCTTAAAATTTATGCTCATGCACATACTCCCCAAGACCCCTCACATTTTACACCAAAGTTTAAATTGATGGCACTTAATTTCCAGGAAGGCCCCATTACAAAATCTGAGCTATCCCAGGCTACTTTATTCCTGTGCAGCACAGAAACAAGTGCAGCAACCTGTGCCAGTTTCTCATGAAAAGCCACAGTTACATCCTAGATTGGTCAGCTGCAACAAAGCCCCTAAAATAGACTCACTGGGATGATGTGGGTGAAAAAAAATTACCAAGACTAATATTGGAAACTTTATTAAAAGAGAATGAGGGTGGAGGGAAAAAAGAAAAAAGAGTTCAGACACTTTTAAAAAAACCTCATCCTGATTTGATTTATCTGGGGAGTGTGAACACTAAATAGAGAACAACGCCTGAAGTGTGAATTATTTCCTATATTAACACAGAGGAAAAACTGATAGCCTTTTCATGTCAGGAGAATAGCAAGAAGGGGAGGAGGGGAAGAATGACATTGTTCAATCTCAGGGTTTGCTCACTCTTTATCAGGCGGAGATCAAAATTTATTCCCAGGATGAGGCCTGCGGCCTGGCTGAGACCCTAGAGATTTTTAAGGGCCTAATTAAGAAAACAGGATGAAAATGGTGAAATAAGAGGCCAATTTACTTCTTGCAGAATAGGGAGATCAAATCAACTTATGAGCAATTAATGTGCACAAGGAGAGAATAAAAGAATGCTGGGAGATGGTAGAGGGCCTCATTTTAATGACATGCTCTGGTGTTGGTATAGAGGATTACTCTGAAGGTCAGATGTAGATTGAAACGACCTTGCAAATTCTTAACCCTCCTTCCAATTAATAGAACCAACTCAGAAATGCAAAAGACCAGTCTAACAGTGCAGGCTTCCCTTTGCGATCAGAAGGGAGAAAGAGAGGACGAAAGGGGGTTTCCTTCAGTGAAACAGCTGTCACAAAAGACAGGGCTTGGAAAGGGCTGTTGATTACAGAATACAAGCCACCTGAAGCAGGGGAGGAATTTGTGTCAAGGCCCTAAGCGGGATATAAGCGAGCAAAGGGCTGCTTGGGGTTGAGATTCTTATTAACTTCCTTGCAGAGTTTGGCACATGAGCTCCCCTTCCCCTATTGCAGAGTCCTCATCCCCAGAGAGCACAGTAACTAGATGTCCCCTCTTCCTCCTCTTCTTCTGGATAGAATTTTTGAAACTTCTGTCCTTGTTCCTGGCTGTATTATATTGGTTACTGTCCAGACAAAGAATCATATTGCCACCATCACTATTAGAAAAAGCAGGTTTCATGAAAGGTAGATTTAATCAGTTAGTTAATATCCTGCCTTTCTCTCAACATGGGACCCCAGGCAACTTACAACAAGGCTAAAACAAAATAAAGCTCAAAATCTGATGATAAAATGGTAAAACACAGGTAAACAAGATGTCATGTTAAAATGCCATCAGTTTTAAACAATGCAGAATCACTTCAAAAACGTCACACTGAAGATTAAAAGAACACAACACACACCATAGGAAGATTCTCTGAAATTGATTAACGATGAAATACCTGTTTCAGTAAAAATGCCTTTGCATGCTGACAAAAGGAGAGCAGCCCAGTCTCCTGTGGAAGGAAATTTCCACAGCTCCATGTGTTTTCTCCGCAAGTTGAGTCTTCTATTCCATCTTTGTGCAAATTCTCATATGTGAGTACTGCTGCTATTTATTTATTAACCTTACTTATACATAGCTTTTGAGAAGACTGCTTTGAGATAGAGCAGAAACAAGTTATTTTGTAAATAATATCCTTTGGTTTCTCCTTCCAAAACAACGATATAGAACATTTTATTGATTTATATATTCTCTTTGCTTAAATAATTGTAAGAAAAAATAGGAAGACTTTAAAAAAAAAATAAAACCTTGTTATCTGACAATGGCGGGTGACCTGATAATGAGTTATGATGGCATAAGTCCAACTTACACCATCCTAACTTGTTTCTTTGGTCATTGCAGAAATAAGAATGCCATATTGACTGTGCAAGAAACTCTCCCCTCGCAAACACATCTTTTCTGTACTGTAACCCCTCACAATTCAGCCATTTCTTGCTGGAGGAGAGCAAGGTTTATAGCTAAGAAATATCCAGCTCTTTTGACATTGATAGCATTGGATTAAAGAGAATCAGTGATCAAATTCAGTATAAGGTCAATATTATAAATGTTTCTCAGACTGACTTTTTAAAACCTAGGATGGTTAGGTAATCATCATAACACTATGGGAATGAGATTGCTTGATCATCAGATACAGAAGAATGTAGGTCTATGAGAAATTATTTTGTTGACCGTAAACCAGCACTACACTGAAGCATTTTGTTGTTTTAATAATTTATAGTATGCATATGTATATACATAGCCACCTTTCAGTGGAAGTTCCAAGGTGGGTTACATAACAAAGTCAAATTGATAAATAGAACAACATATGAAGATACATTTATGCTATGTTTTAAAACATGGGATAGTAAATATGTTTTCCCCTGACTTGAAAGGATACCAATATGAATTCTATGTTGCCCTCTTTCGGGTGGAAATTCCATAGGTAGGGTACACCACTGAGAAGGTTCTCTGTCTATCACGTGATTTACTGCGGATGGTAAGTTTACTTGGAAGATGCAGATAGTCTCATTATGTGCATCTTATGTCTAGGATGCAGTGTTCCTTTGGCTGATGTTCACCTGGGTACTAAGTCATATAGATATTCAATGGCAAGCACAACACCTTTCAGAAGTAGAGTGGAATTCATTCCTGTCAAATGGTTCCAGTCACTTATCCTGACAGCTGTATTTGGATCGAACTGAAATTTCTGGAGTTTTTAATAGTAGACTACCTAAAATGGGTTATAGCTCTAGAAGTTACCAGAGCATAGTCAAGTGCTATCAGTCAATCTGTCTTGAAGACAGACTGAAGATTATGAAAATGGGTGAAAGGAACCCTGCCTTTCTTAATGCCATACAATCCCCCCCATTTTTTTTTAGAGGAAATGCAACCATGTCTTGCTGAACAAACAAGACACTCATTCACAGAAACTATTGTTGGGAATGATTTCATTTTATTGACTTTCATCTAGGTCATTTTAGGCATTTAGGTGATGGTGGTAAAAATCCTAACCTCTATGCAAGAATGCCTGTTTAAAAAGGGAATCATATGAAATGCAGTGTGTTTTCCGTGCTTCATATCCATGAAAGTAATTGATCAAGGCCTTGAATGGAAAAACTCCTATATACCTTGAATGGAAAAACTCCTGTATTGCATTTTACATGCTAGAATGTAGAAAATTAATGCACATTTCTCTCAGATTGTTTCTGTACATGATTACAATTTTATTTTCAAACTCCTTATTAGTACCTATTTAAGCAAGGAGATGTGGAGAGAAAGGTGATAAAGGAGATAAATACAGGTCATGTATTTGAACTTGCTTAATTATGTGTGTTAGAGGTTAGCCACATTGAAGAAATAGAGACTATGTTAGTTGCAGTATTGCAGCTGATAAAATCCAGGCCCTGCAACAATTGATTTATTTGTTTATTTATTTAGATGTGCTCCTGACTTCCAAATTGGGAAATAAAAGCTGTTTGAAAAGTTTTATTCTTACTCTATTTTTGTCATAGAATATAGCTGCTAGAGGCAGATTCACAAAAAATCTATAGCACATAGAACCGGATCAAATACACTGAATACTTTTTTCAAATAAAAAGAAAGCTTAAATTTTGGAGTTAGACAAAGTTTGGAAAGGCACATGTTTCACACCTACAATTCATACATTCAAAGGAGCAGCCACATTACTGTCACCTTAATTTTTCTTCAGTGGATCTTTATTAACCAAACTTGTCTCAAAAAAGAAGCAGACCCCAAAGCTATTTATTTATCAAATACTTTCCAATGTATTAAAGATTTCACCTACTATCTTTCTTGTTCTTTTGCCTCAATCATTTTGCTGCAGGAACTGTTAGCATGGTTTTCATTTCAATATTTAAAGAACGAATCATGCAGGGCCTAACCATTTCTCTTCCCTCAGCAGATGAACCCTATGGGACCACTGCTACCCCTGGTAAACTCCTGTGGAGGAGAAGGGGGAATGCAGGAAGGTCACCGGGCAGTGGAGACTCCCTCTTGGACAACTACAGTTTGTGGGAAGAGAAGCAATGTTGTCACTGTTCTGCACCTCTTTTATGCGAACTACAAGGGACTAGAGAGGCAGACCCACTGCCCAGTTGCCTTCCTCCCCCTAGTAATAATCTCACAGGATTTAGCAACTGCAAGGGGAGATGTTCCTGGCTGATGTTTGTTTTTTTCCTTCACTTAAATGAAGAACTAATTTATTGTTGAGTATACTTCATTAAAACACTGATTTAACTTTGGATTAACTATGTCCTGCTTTCTGTGGGCATCTGATCAAGTGGTTAAAATTGGTATCTACTTTGGTGTTGTTAGTCCTTTCTTTCCCCCTCCAAATAGATGATCAGCATTCTCAGTCTGGTTTCTTTGCTGCACCAGGGTAGTTCATTTGACTCCCAGTCTGTGAAAAAATATGGTGAACATACTGGTTTTTCCAGGTAATAGAGACACAGGTTATGCAATCTCTTTGCATGTGTGGTTTTTGAGCAAGAAAAGGAACATATACAGAGAGTTGCTGTTGAACAAATTGTTTTTTAATGCAAAGATGGAAATCATGTCAGTGATGAGAAATGCTGGGAGTTCTAGTCCAACAACATGTGGAATTAGAGGTGTTGTTACGAGCGGGGATGAGGGCTTTGTCTTCCCTCCCAATAAATTTTCCTTCAGTCCTCAAATTTCTAGCATTGCAGTGATTTAAACTTCAGCTGAATGTTTAGAAATACAGTTTAGGCTTGTAAAGCAAAGGGACAAGCAAAGTGACCGGGGGTATGTGAACACAGAGTTCTAGGTGAGAACAATTTTCATGAATCTTCCCTCTCCCTATAGCTATACTCCTGTCTGGAAGGCCATGTAATTCCCAGCCCTGATTTAATGTATCAGAATGACTTCACTCAGTCCAAAAAACCCAAACCAAAACAAAAAAACAACCCCACATAAGCAGCAAAGAGACGCAGCAGATCATTGTGCTTATACAGCTGCATCTATGCAGGAAAATCATCAGGCCATGCACAAGCTTCCTTAGTATTCTTCTATATGGAACATTGTATGTTCAAGTTCAGCATTTGGGAAGCTATATAGCACAATAACACACATACTTAGTGGGTTCACTGGATTTGTTCCCCCACCATCAACAGTACTCTTTGTCCTCTATTATTGTTGGATTTCCTTTGTCTTTTAAGTGGGTTTACTCTTCTATAAAACTCAAGCTGCGTATCTTTGAGATTCAGAGCCGAAATACTTATATTGCTAACAAAGATAGCAATCTAAATTGCTCACAAAGATAGTTTTAGCTGCCCATAGTAATAGGCTTTCCAAGGCATCTTGGAAAAAGCAATCCTCAAAATGATTCAGGAAATTACTTTAGTCTAAAAGGATATCCAGTGTACCTGTACTTTATGGCATTTAGTAGAGATGAGGATAAGTTTTCCCAGAACTTATATTAGCCTTGCCTTAAGATATGGTGAAGTCAAGAGGGTGCCAGAAACCATCTGCTAACTATATTTTACACAGATACTCTCAAGTTTATACAGATGGATTTGACTAAATTGGTTAATCAGATAGGTAGCCTTCCACATAAACAACTAAAAGTTGTGTGTAAATCTGTCCTTACCCTTGCTCCACAACTACGTGAAATTTGACATGCATACTAAGCACTCTGAAGGTGTGCATCTCAGGTTTATTTCCTTTGTAAAATAAATTCATAAAAACGTAAATAAAAATCTGTCTAACCTGCCCTGCAACATTGAGTGTTTAGGTGAGATTGAGATACTAGGCCACTAGGTGGCAGACTCCTCAGGAGTAAAAGCCTTGATGTTTAGGTCAAATGCTTGCTGCTAGTTTCTGGTGGAGTGCCCGAGCAGGCTGCTATTTAAACTCCTGATATGAAGCAGAGATGGAGACTCAGGGTATACATGAAAAAGATTTTATTCCAAGAAATACTCCATCACATTTTGGCCAAGAAATATTTGTATGGCTTTCTTCAATGGCTGTTTGAAATGTGGTGAGGGACAGTATTTGTAAACTAATAATCTAAAAGAAGACATAAACTGAGTAAGTACAAGAGTTACATGTGTACATATGTTGTAAATTAAGTTGCATATAAAAGAAAATCTATGGAAATTAATACCCTAGTTCCATATGCTACAGTTTTGGATATATGTATTTCTTTAAAATTAATCCCACCATGGCACTACCTTTCCATGTCGGTGGCATTGTATGCCCCTGTAAGGAAAGAGGCCATAGTACTGTTGGTAGAGTCTCCCATGCCGGGTAGGCTTTTGCTGAGGAGCCAGACTGAAGGTGCCAAACAGCTTTTGGGCAGCAGCAGCAGTAGCGTGTGTGTGTGTGTGTGTGTGTGTGTGACATTGGTGGAGGATCTCTTGGAGACAATGGCTGTGGCACCATAGCTAACATTTGTTTGTACTGTGCAGGAGGAGGCACAATAAAACTTTGAATGTCTTTTATCATAAAAATGCTGTGATGAAACCATCCAAAATGAAATAAGGGATAGTGCCAGAAGATGACACTCCCAAGTTAGAGGGTACTCAAAAAGCTACTGGGGTACAGCAGAGGACAGCTATGAGTAGTCATGTCAAATGGACATTCAGCATTTGATGTGCTCAGAGGTGAAAGGAAGGCCCGAAACTGCACAGAAACATATTATATAAACATGGAATGTGAGAAGCAGGAGACAGGGGAAACTAGACATAGTAAAACAAGAAAAGGAACATATAAACATTGCAATACTTGGGGAGAGTGAGCTGAAGTGGAAAGGAATGGGACATTTTGAGTCAGATAATTCCACAGTGTTTTACTCAGGAAATGAAAATCTAAGAAGAAATGAGGTAGCATTAATAGTGAGGAGAGATGTAGCAAATGCAGTCAAAGCCTGAGCAAATCATATCAATAAGACTTCAGGGAAAACCTACCAATATAACCATAATCCAAGTTTATGTTCCCCCTACAGAGGTGGAAAAAAAAAAAGGAAAGGTTCTATGTTGGAGTCCAGGAGGAAACTGACCACATACCAAAACAGGACTCTCTTGTTAAGCATAGGTGATCGGAATGCAAAAGTAGGAAACAAAGCAGAATCAAAGATTATAGGAAAATTTAGCCTAGGATCAAAAAATGGAAGAGAAGAGCGACTGACTGAATTTTGTGATGCCAAGAGTTTGTTCATCACAAACACATTCTTCAAGCAACCAAAGAGGTGAATGCATACATGGATATCACCCAATGGCCAATGCAGAAATCAAATAGATGCCATAGTTGCAAACAGAAGATGGAGAAGTCCCATTTTCTCTGCAAAAAACAACACCGGGAGCTGATTGTTGCACAGACCATGAACAGCTGCTATCAAAAATTGGAGTAAAGCTATAGAAGAACACTAAACTAAACACTATGCTAAAATGCAACCTGCAGAACATTCCTGTGGAATTTAAAGATAAAATAATAGATTTGCATTATTAAGCATAATTGATCAGCAGTGAGAAGGACTCTGGATTGAAGCCAGCGACATTGTCAAGCAGGAATGCAGAAATATACTATCTGCAGCCAAAAATAAAGAGAACCTAGAATTCAACTGTTCATCAGGGACAAAAAGAACTACTATAATAATCATTGCAGAGTAATATAAGATGACAACAAAAAAGAAAGAACAAGAGACCTTTTTCCACAAGGTCAGAGAAATCAAAAAGAAATTTAAACCAAGAGCAGGGATGCTCCATGACCAGCAGAGGAATATATTACATATATTACATGACCAAGTACAAATGAAAAGACAATGGAATCAATACAGTGAAGAACTATATAAAAGAGGTGAAAGGATGACAGATTCATTCAAGGAAGAACAAGTTGAAGATGAACCTACAATTTTAGAAAGTGAAGTGGAAGCTGGGAGAAATAAATCCCCAGGAATAGATGATAGGAAGAAAATCAACTCGATTAAAATGTGGTGCTGGAGAAGAGTTCTGTGGATACCATGGACTACTAAAAAGACAAATACATGGGTCCTTAAGCAGATCAAGCCTGAACCCTCTCTAGAAGCCAAGATGACTACAGTCCTCCCTCCACATTTGCAAGTTTGACCTTTGCCAATTTGATCTGTGAGCTGTGAGTGTGCCTTCCCTCCTTCTCCACCTCCCATTCCCTTGCATTTTGTGCATGCCTTCCTTCTCCCCTCCAGAGCTCCCTCTAACATTCCCAGTGCTGAGAACTTGCACTGAGGCAATAGACAAGGAATGGGGAGGAGGAAGACTCTTGTCCACCTTCCTTCTCCCTTCTGGAGCTCTCTCTCCCATTTGCTTGCCTCTGGCCCCCATGCTGAGAACTTGTGCCAAAGCATCAAGCGAGGGAATGGGGAAGAAGGTTCAAGTGAGCCTTCCTTCTCCTCTCCAGAGCTCCCCCGTCCCATTCCATTGCCTCTGATCCTGGCATGTAAAAAACAAAGGAATGGGCGGAGGATCGCAGGAGGTGTTATTCACATTTTTTTCACTTTTGTGAGGGTTCTGTACCCCTCACCCTCATGAAAGTGGAGGGGCCACTGTAAACTGAGACTGCTGGACTTTGGACATATCATGATAAGATATGACTCACTAGAAAAGACAATAATGCTTGGTAAGGTAGAAGGCAGGAGGGGAAAAGGAAGACCGCATTACAGATGGATGGACTCAGTCAAGGAAGCTGCAGCCTCGAGTTTGGAAGACCTGAGCAGGGCTGTTGATAATAAGGTGACTTAGAGGTCTCTCATTCATACGGTTGCTACAAGCTAAAGTCAACAGCAGTTAACAACAGCAACGTAACATTAATAGAAAATAAATACTTACAAAAGCTATTTGTACAGAACTGATACTTGCATAGTGACCAAGCTAGATGACAAAAGCTGCAGTCACTATGCTGCCCAATTGTTTTTAGATAAACCTAGTATTGCCTTTTAGTATGTTTACCCAATGAGTGAAGTCACATCTGTGATTGTCTTCTTATTTTGTGCCTCACAGGTTTTAAATTGTAGAGGGACTAACTGATTAGGCACTATTGTATCATGTTGGCTGAGGAATGCTCAGGATGAAGTCCAAAACAGTTATGGTTGGCATTCTGTTCGCTAAGCTGGTCTTATGATCTCATAACAGTGATGTATTTAAGTCTTCTACTCCAAGTCTCAAGTCTCTACCTTCAAGTCTCAAATTGAGTCTCAAGTCCTTGCAAGATACTTTAAAGTAAAGTCTTGAGTCAAGTCTCAAGTCTGGGAGCCAACTTTATACCCCAACCTGTATTCCAGAATTTCTGGACAGAGTTGAACGTCAGTTTCAACAATTTAAGTAGAGTTGGTCCTCTGCTTTTGTGATTTTGCCATCTGCAGCTTTGGAAGTGGGGAATAAGGTCCTTTTTACTTCCCATTTGCAAAGCTGGAGGCTTTTTCAGAAGTGGGGAATAAGATCCTTCCTATTCCCCATTATTGAAACTTCAAGAGCTTTAGAAGGAAGGATCCTTCCTCCTCAAGACCACTGCCTAACACATTCTGTTCCCCTCTGAGATATGTGCCCTGCACTCTGGGCATGAATCTTGCCTTCTGCTTTTAGGAAAAGCTTTAGAAAGCTCCTCCTACATGTAGCAGGGACAGGCTGCTAAGCAGACCTCAACCCCACCTCAAGCCCACTGCCTAACCCATTTGCTGTTTCCTCTGAGAAATGTGTCCACACTTTGGGCTTGAGACAGATCATCATGTGACCAGTAAGTTGTAAGGTTTTTGGATGAATGTTACTGAACCAAGTGCAGCAAGTCAGTCACTAGAAATATGCAAGTTTCAAGTCGAGTCAGTGTGTAATTTTTGCCGAGTCAAGTCACTGAAGTGACTTAAGTCTGACTTGAGTCAGAGTCTATCGACTTGAGTTTACATCTGTTGGGGATGATAGGAGTTTCAGCCCCATGGAAACGCAGCGGAAAAACCAGAGTTCAGCGAGCCAACAGCAGCAGCCCTGTTCCTCAGTAAGGATACTCACACACAGAGGAGTTTCTTCCAAAACAGGAGGCACTTTATCTTGCAGCAAAGTTCCGTTATATACAAAACATAGGACAGATGGACAAAAGCTTGCGCCAGACACCAGGTTTGGTCAACAGACAAATATATACTGGTGTTGCTTTGTTATATACATATCTACAACCAATCCGGTAGAGGTTTGCACACCTCCCTCTACCATCTGCACACGACCCCAGTTTCTTATGCAACCTTGCAATTACCCACAGCTGGGGCATGATGCAACATCTTTGCAGTGGGCTGATCATTTTCCCAGGGTTCCCTGCCTGGAATCGCTGACAACATCACTGTCTTATAACTCCTGGGATTTGCATTTATGGTCATAAATAACCAAATATGACCCCCAACTTTATCTTTTCAGCCACGCAGTGCCTCAACCAAAGAGTTTCTGAAGTGCTGCAGTTTGGGATAGTGGAAAATGACATTTGCAGCACTCTCCTAGATTCAAGACACCTTAAGAGAAGTAGTTGTGGTAGGGCCCAAAGGGGCTTTCCAGCTGACTGTTCTTAAGGTAGACCAGGTTAACTGTAGATGTCATTTCCCACCACCCTGATCTGATCAGAAGCCCTTTAGCTGTTGTGTTGCCTGGCTGAAAAGGAAAGTTTTTTGGGGTGGCATCTTCACACGTAGCTGCTATGACTGATGATGTAGGCTTTTGGCCCACATTTCAAGCTATGATTTTCCCCTTGAGTATGCAAAGCGCTTTTATTGCATAATTGTAGTAATTCTTACAATAACTCATAATCTAGTCAGTATGATTGTTCCTATTTTGCAGATGGGATGTGAGCATAAAAAACGTAATACCTCAAACAGAACATCAAATTTTGCAGGAGTTCTTAGGAAAGCTGTGCCTGTAGAACACCTATGTCTTCTGTAGCTGTTTTAAAGGATCACGGAGGTGTGTGATACACCTTGTGCTTCAGGTTGTGTGACCCTGCTCTACATGCAAAGAAGCCAAGAAACCCCAATCTTCTGTTTCCTATCTCTAAACTTTCTGAGTGATTATTAAGGGGATCAGAAGAGAAGAAAGGCACTGGGCAGGAGAGAGGTATTTTCTGACCTAGGCTGGTACCAGCTGAACAAACACTGCGGTGGGATAATGGGTTTGAATCCAAATGAATCTGGACATTTTGCTGCCTGAAGCACAAGACAAATTGGTGCCCACACATTCCATACACAGAAGCTAATTACATTGATAATTGTCTCTTACCTCAACATTGGTTACAATAGTGCTTCCTCCACCATATTTGAGAATGGGAGGCAAACACGGGACAGGTCATGTACACCTGTAGCTCTATCTACTCCTTGGCTCTCAGCGTATGCTGCCTGAGGTGACCATCTCATTCAGTTTAATGATAGTGCCCCGATCAGACTGACTGGCATACAAGCCTCTGTATTTTTATTTTTTGACTCTACCACTACTCATGTTCCTTATATATTTTGTACTCGTGTATCCTATGTATATTATGTAATGGAAGCCTGGTAATCAGAAGAAGACCAAGACTGGGAGGGGCAGGTATTAAAGAACCAGATAAGATCTTGGGCCATTTCTGCACTACACTGTTATAGTGCTATTATTCCACTTTCAACATCTTGTGGGATTCTGGGGTTTGTAGTTTATTGAGGCCAAAGAGCTCTCTGGCTGAGAATTCTAAAGGCCCCTCCTTAAACTACGAATCCTAGGATTCCATAGGATGTTGAAAGTGGAATAACAGCACAATAACATTGTAGTGCGGAAATGGCCTAGAAATGCAAAGATACAACATTGAATACCAAACTCAGGATCATCCATGTCATTTCCGTTTACTACCTATGGATATGAAAGCTGAACAATGAAGAAAACTGACAAGAGGAAAATCAAGTCATTTGAGATGTACTGGAATAGAGTTATATGGCTGTTATGAGTTGCTGAAAGACAAATAAACAATTCTAGGAACAAGCTTGAATTCTCCCTAGAAGCCAAAAGGCTATCGTATTTGGGACATACCATGAGACAACATGAGAAAGATGATAATGAGAAACATTAAGAAAGCTGATAATGCTCAGTAAAACTGAAAGCAGCAGAAAAAGCAGAGGACTGCAATCAAGGAAGCCATGGCCGTGAGTTTCTAAGACACAAGCAGGGTTATTAATAATAGGGTCTCTAGAAGATCTCTCAGTCGTTGATCACAGTAAGTCAAAGCCAACTTGACATCACCTAACAACAACAAGAACAACAGGGCTTCGATTAGGGACAAAGCCAAGTCTTTACAGCACTGAATAGTCCCATACAACTCCGTCCGTATTTATTAATATATATATTGCTTTAAAATGTAGGATCTTACTCTTTCCTGCTTTCCTACTCAGCAACTCATTGGAAAGGATCCTACCTTTGATGTAGCCATCACAGCAATAACAGATTCCATGTTCTGTTATCTTCATCTATTCTAGACCCTTGGGGTATTTCTCAATGGGAATAGTTGTGATTGATGTGCATTCCAGTGCCTGAAAGAGTAAAAACAGGAGCCAAGTTAACTACATGTAAATGTGTGCAACAGCAGCATGAAGACCCTTTTAAAACTGGAAAGACTGGAAAGAGGGGTGATAAGGATCACAGAAGTGTTGGGAGAAGGGGCATTTTCTCTGTAACCATTTTTCAAATCGAAATCCCCCCTCCAGCTATTTTCCTCCCTGTTGGGTGATCACAGTCAGATTACATTAGAATGTAAATGCATACATATGACCTTTTCACAAGAATCCTGTACTCAGAGAGGCTCACAATACATAATATACTGAAATAATAGTTGACTCAAAAATAAAAAGTACAAATAAAATAAACATAGATGCTTAAAATGCCATGGGAAGAGGAACTGCTGTACCTAATGTGTATGTGCCTTCAAGTCACTTGATGACTTATGGTTAACTCCTTGAATTTCATAGGGTTTTCTTAGGCAAGAAATTACTCAGAGGTGGTTTTGCCAGTTACTTCCTTGTAAATATAGCCCACAGCACTTGGTATTCATTGACAGTCTCCCATCCAAGTGATAACTAGACCTGACCCTACTTAGCTTCCAAGCTCAGATGGCATCTGGTGCCTTTAGAGTATTTAGGCTGCAGATGATAAATTGTAGGAATGAGCAGGTTGGAGAAGTATTGATATGCCCCTTCCTTTCCAGTCCCTCCATTTCCAAATGTCATCTTCTACTGTCTAAAGTGTTGTTAGGCTGCTTTTACATATGGTAATTATGTGTAGTTTGGTCATTATTCCACAGTAACCCTTGCACTTGGAAAAGCCCTGTGATTCAAGTTCAGAAGTGTTTCAAAAGTAATGATGCTATCAAATATCTGATTAACTTGTGTCAAGTAAGCTTCATGTGTGAGAATTTTCACTGGGAGTGTTTCCCAAGAAATAGCAAGAAGGGGTGGCAGTGGTCAGAGAAATATCCATGTGTGTTTTAATATAAAAAAGAATTAGTCATGTGGCACAAGTTAACTAGTGTATTTTAGTATAAAGTTTCATGAGCTCCACTTCTTCCAATGCATCTGAAGTACTTGGATCAACACGTACCTTGAAAAAGCTTCAGGCACCTGGAGAAGCAGATTGGAGTCCACAAAAGCTCACAAAAGGAAGAAAGAAAACTAAGCCCAGATGCTTCAGTGTTGTCAGTACCTAACAGGACTGTTCCCAGTTTTGCTGGAACCACCTCTAACAATTAGTGACAACAGGAGTCTAGAAAATAGATAGGGAGAGATGTCAGGCTTGTTTCCTTATCTTAGATGGAGGGTACATCTTGAAGAAGAAGCTTGTACGGAACATCTATGGCCACAAGAGAGAGCCAGATAGTAACTAGAAAAATTAACTGAGGACACATAGTGTCTTGATTGATTCTTAACTGTGCCACGGCTATTAGAGCCAAACTGAATGGGTGTTGAGACGTTAGTATCTGACAGGTTTAGTGGATTAGCATTAGTGACAATCTGGACATGAAGCTCTTAATTATATGAATTTCAGCTGTAAAATGTGAATGACTAATAATTTTTAAAAGCAGGTCAGAACAAAACAATCAAGATTTTTGCATTTGCTTATATAACGACATGATCTACTTGAAGTTCTCTTACATTAGCCCTATTGGAATGAATTCTTGCACAGCAAAATTTCTGTGTGGATGTTGATCCTGGTGGCGAAAGGCAACTTCATTTCCAATTGTGTGACTGATTGCACTGTTGTGGGGTTTCCTGCTCTCCCTATTGTGTCAATTTTCTTTTAGGAATTCTTCCTGTGTATCTAATTTGCTGCTGTAGTGTTGTTTTGCCATTCTATTTTGAGCTAATGTGATTTTTGTGGCACAGCTGGTTAAGTCTTCATTTATGCTAGTCATCCTCAAAACTTTTTACTCCTATGACCACCTTTAGATCTACATGTGGATGTTAGCTCCCCCCACTAAACATCGTGCCCCCCCGACTTCTCCTATACCTCTCTCTCTCTATCACAGGACCCTTGTGCCACACACCCCTCTGTTTAAATATTGAACTCTTGTGCTCTCTCTTCACTTACTTCCCGAGAAACTGTCTGATGTCTAGAGGGCCTGCTGCACCAAAAACAGAACATTCAGAGAATCCTGACCTGGCAACCCTAAATCTGTCCACTGCCACCTAGTATAGGACCAGTGGGTTGTAGTGGGTAGTGTTGATTGACCAATGGAAAAGCATCTGTCAGTGGAACAGATTCCTTCTCCCTCCTTGCCCCAGGCTCCTCAAATCTGTTATGGAGGATTGGAGATTCTCTGAAGCAAATCTGCAGAGATGCTAAGAATTGAAGGAAGGGAAGAAGGACGTGGAGAATTCCACTGTAGTAGTAGAACTCCACTCCCATGACACTGAATCTTACCTGGAGATCTTATTCAGTATATCAGCATCACCTTTTCATAGAAAAGCACTGTAGGAGATAGATTTCAGAGAGAATAAAACATGATATAGTTCAGATAACTTTTCAGAAGTTGGAAGAACTCTTGAGATGCTCAAAAGTCTGTGACTCTCAGCAGCAGGAATTACCTGAGCAAACTAATTTGGACTGAAGAAGCTGTGGTGAGTAGCAATTGTGTGTTATGTGCGAGGCAGGAAAAAGTATCAATCTCCTCCACCCCAGGATTGGTCCAAGATATTTTCCTGCCTAAACAGCAAGCAGTGCAGTACTTTCTTAGTCATGATGCAAAGTACCCAAAGTCTGTCAAATTATTTTGCCTCAAGAGACAGAAAATCCATACCAGGCTGCAAAAAAATACAGTCATCATCATCAATAATTAATAAGAAACAGTTTTCTATCTTTTTAAAAACAAGCTGCTTCTTGGGATGGCTACCTTACTCTGTGTTTTAGCAGAGCTGGCTCAGAATTCTTTTTTAATTCAAGGAATGTAATGCCAGGAGAAATGTTCCAGACACTTTCAGGATCATGTACTTTAAGTTAACAACTGCCACAACACACTGCACTGTTTAGAAAGGTCTACTTGCCTTGTGATGACTCTGGCTGAATGGACAGATACATAAATTATATGAAGAACTTTTCTGGAAGTCTTTAGTGTTATAGTGATAAAACTGCTAATCTTGTAGTATCAGAGTTTGGAAAGTCTTTTTTTTTTAAAGCAAACTAATTATGTTACTCATTACTATAATCTTCCAACAGCTCACTACTTGCTCCTGCATTCCAGAAGCTCTCTAGATTACTCATTGCTAACACTTTGGTGTCACTATTATGCCACTGAAAAATACAGGAAAATGCTTTCTGATTTCTCCCATCTCTGATCATCATAATTCTGGGTAGAATATCTGCTTGGATTAATCCCACCCCAATGCCTCAAGCACAGCGTAGCAGTCTGCCATTTGTGCTGTGCACATACATTCTGAACAGGTGCTCAGATGCAGTCTCACACGCCTTCACTCAATCCCCATCTCCCTGTACCCCTAGACAATAATTCAAATTCCATGTCTGAGTTGGTGCCAGGTATGCACAGAACCTCTCTTTCTTCCTCTAAATTCTGTCACAGATCACACCAACCCAGCCAGTCCAAATGTACTGTTGTTTGCAGCAGCCAGCCTGGCAAAGCTGCCCTCTCCCCATTCCCCAAGTCCTTACACTGCCTTTCTCTTTCTCTTTCCCTTTCTGCTGGTGGCAGCAGCAGCAATAGCAGCAGCATTTGTCTTTTTCATTTAGGCAGAATGGAAGAAGGCAAAAAAAGACAGGAAAAAAATTTCAGGAAAAAAATTCTAATAAAGTGGGTTTTTTAGTGCAATTCATGTTTTCAATATTATTCTCCACAATCCCACCCCACCTCACCCCATTTATTACAGGTTCCTCTGCTCCTCCCTAGCTGCATAGTGTCCTACGAAGAAGAGTGTTCCTTGTAACTCACATAACCCTTCCCCACACCTCCCATTTCTCAGACTGGATCAGTAATGAATAACAGAATCCCATTACATGATATTGAAAAGTAGTGATTATAGCCCTGGTTCTTACAAGCAAAGAATAACATGATCCCAGCTTCTGACTGTAAAAAGAAACTTATTGCTAGAATTACTGACAACAAATAACACACTACTACTTAGCTCTATGTAGTAGATATATAAATGTGCTGAAATAAAATGTATGTGTATATGTAGTCGCTTGCTTTGTGCAATACTAAATAGCTAGTAGTTTTTTAAAAATGTACAATGATTCTTTTCATTTGTTCCAAAATGAACTAGAAAAACGTTTATAACGTGGTGATAAATTCAGCATCAGTAACTATCCAAAACCAATAATGGATCATTTTCTACTAAAGTTGAAATATATTTATTTAAATATCATTTACTCCACATTCTGGTCTAAACATTAAAAATAAGCTACAAACATGACATAGTTCTTTTTCAGGGCTATACCTCTGCAGGGGAGAGTGTCTTGTTTGAAACCCACCCTTATATGAAAAATTACATTCATATCTACTTAGGACTGTTGAGTAGTAAGTTCCACTTTTTTTTAATTTATAGTATCTACAAAAGATTGTGGAGGGGGGAGTCCAGGCACTCCTTTCTCTACACCCAGTATTAATTTGTGTGTATTTTTTTCTTTTTGATCCATTATTTTAAACCAAAATTTATTGTTTTTACTACATTATTACATTAGGTACACCAAATGTCAATGATGGAAGTAGGTATAGATAGATGGAGGAAACAGTAAATGGATAAATCTGTATATGGTTGATGCTGAGGAAGAGCAGCTGAACAAGATGAAGACCAAGAGCACTTTATTTTCTAGTATAATCAATTCAAAGAAAATGCTGCATCAGAGTGGCAGTGTAACAGAAGTTCTGTGCTTTTATGCTTCATAGAAATGTGCCAGAACTCTCCAGCAGACAAGTTTAAATATCTCTCCAGACTACAAATCCCAGGACTCCATAGGATGAAGGTATGACTATTAAAGTGGTATCAGACTGCTGTAACTGTGTAGTATTGATGTATTCCAGGACACTGCATCAACCTGAAGCAGAAACAGAGGCCTGCAGCAACAGTATATCTGCCAGCTGAAGGGGATGGAGGTGACTTTTGTTTGGAGCGCAAAACACCAAAAGCTCTGCAGAATAATAATATTCATGGGATACTGTAGTAATTGACTCATTGGAAATGACCAAAACTGATTTAATTCAGATGACGTATTTGTAACCAGGAGTATGTTTGCTAGCTTCACACTTCTGCTCTCTCTCTCACTCTTATGTATCAGCTTCCTTCTCCCTTCACTTATTTGCTTAACCGTGGCTTGGCCTGATGACAAATCTCAGCAAACTATGGTCACTATTAAACAAACCTTTGAAAACGTTTTTTTTTCACATTAGTTCCCTGAATCCCAGGTGATGACTATCAAAATAATTCACGATCAGTGAAAAGTCCTCCTATTTAGTCCTGTCTCCCAGGGATTCATAACACTTACTTGAGTCCTACTTAGGAATCTACCTGGACCCTTTTTTAAGCAACGTATGTATTATACCACTGAACATTCTGTGTCAGAAGAAGCCAAGCACGTGCCAGATGGACATGTATGTGCAGAACTTTTGGGTTAAAAAAAAACAAAACAGACCTACCCTCTGGATAAACGTGTTTGTGTTTTATATTGCCTGTTTGGAGCAACTTGTTTTGGAACTGCAGCTTGGAGGGATACTAAAACAAAAAGAAAAAGAAAATCTTCTGTTGGTTCTAACACCATGGCTTGTGCTTTTATTTATACTCTCAGTCTCAGAAATGCAAAAGCTCATCTCCCATAGAAGAGTAGTAGTCTTGTTACCTGTGTGTGTGAGTTATGCTTAGCTCTGTCTCCATTTCCATGTGTCCATTACTATAGACATACAGCAGAGTAGCTATATGAGAGTCTTGCAGCAGAGGCTAGTATCAGCTCTACAGTGCCTTGCAGAAGTATTCAGCCCCCTTTGATTTAATGGATGTTGCTGCCAGTTGGTGTACACAAGATAGTCAACACTATAAAGTTCCAAGGTATTTTTATCATGCCCAAAAGTCAAATAAAGAAAAACAAGCTGACACTTGTTTGTTGCATTAGTATTCATCCATCTTTATTGTATCATGACATGCCTAATTAAGCTCTGGTGCCAAAATGCAGAAAGCCTGTGTGTATATGAATATTTCTGCAAGCATGGTAATTGTTGCCGTCCAAAAGATAATGTGGAAAAAAGTGGTAAGAAGTGGAAAAGTCAAGAGGGAGAGTACCTCTGCAAGGCACTGTAGTTGCAATCCAAAAGGTTACTTTTCCAGGCTCTGTCATCCAGTACGATGAGCTTTACAAGCTGGGGGTGCCAACTTTCCCAATCTGTCTGTGGGGTTTTTTTTTTTAAGCTGTTGGGAAAGATCCCATCCATCCATCCATCCCTTTATTTATATTCTGTCTTTTTCCTGAAATGGGACTCAAAGGAACATACAGTACAGAATATGACGAATAAAGGCCTAAATCCTATTGTTAATCCTAACTGGAATAGGACTACTGAATCAATTAGATTTATCTATTGTGTTGATTCATTATTCAATGATTGATTTAAAGGATCTACTCTAGTTGAGACTAACAAAGAGGATTCCAGCCAATAACTGGAGAACAACTGTCAATCAGAGTAGACAATATTAGGCATGATGGATCAATAGCTTGATTTGGTACAGATAGTTTAACACGATCTCTGCCTCCATAGCCTCTGCCATTTCATGACTGTGATTTCTTAGATAAAGAGGAGAGTACCACAGTAAGACTTAAGGGGCTTGCATCAGTCCTTCTCCTGTATGTGCTAGAAGCCAGTAATCCCTACTGACCTATATATAAAGATGTGGTAAAATTGTGGCAGCCAGTCAGATGTGAAAAAGCTGATTAGCTGACTTGTAAGTTCTGTAAGTTTAACTGTTCTTGTAAGTTTAAAAGGTTCACAGTAGATCAGTTTTATGAGTGACATAGGGATTGGTCATCTGGAGTCTATCTGATACAGTGGCAGAATGAAGCAAAGCAAAATCAGTCTATTTTAATGCTGGGACCTAGACCTGTAATTCAGCAGGCTGTGCAATGACCTTCATATGGTCAGGTGCACATGGACACTGCTTGAAAAAAGTTACTTTTATGGGATGACAGCTCCCAGAATGTTCCCAGTGGCCATGCTGTCTCAGCAATGTAGGAGACACAGTCCAAAAATAAGACTTCCAATCTTGACTTCTGACTCTTACTCCCCACGGAGCCTTGTGTGAAATATTATGGGATGCTTTTAACAGTAAGGGAGATTTCAAGAGCATTTTGTCACATGGTAAAAGGGGATTGTACTGGAGGGGACAGGAGAGACAAACCTCATGTAGTTGAATTACAGTCCTTTTCATATACTTACAGGGCTCTCTGTATCAGGATGGGAGACAAGTAAGTTAGTTTCCAGAGCAACTGGTTCTTTTGCAACCAGTTTGACTTTTCTTATAGGTCAGTAGTGTACATTGCACTATTGGAAGGAAAAATATGAAAAAACCGGAGACCTGAGGAGTTCCTTCACTTAAATATTTTATCCTGTCTCTACATTTGTTCAATGTCTCTTGTGGTAGGACTGAAAAAAATTAAACAAGCATTAAAATAACAAAAAGAAGCACTGAAAACAATTTTTAAAAGAGTAATGTTACAACAATTTTTGTTACAAAACAACAACAATAAAAAAAAATATAAGGAGCACTGTTAGCCTTTGATAGGCTTATAGGAGATCACTGTCAATAGGAGATGGCTATAAGTTCTGGTCTGCAGGGTCAGATGAATTATAGTTCAGAGCTCCTATTTGTAATCTTTGCACATTCTTAAGAAATGGGTGAAGTATTAGAAGACTTGAAATAGGTAAATGTTATCCCTATCTTCAAAAAAGTGGAAGGGCAAAATGGTGAGGGATCTGTAAACCAAGTCCTATAACATGGAGCATGGAGAATAAAAAATTAAGGGAAAACATCAATGGTGTCGTGTGGCCACCATGTCAGTGGGCTGGTGTATCCACTCTGGGTTTTCAACATAACTTTAAAAGAGCTATCCAAGGTGCTGGGCCATAGCCCCAGAGAGGTTGGGTGCCTTGTATAGATCCCTTAAAGTTCAGACTAAAAGCTTGAGCAGATTCACACACCCCTGACATCATGCAGAAGATAAAGAAGATTTGATATCTGTTGTTCTAGTGGATGGAACTAGGAGGAATGGGAGGACAATACAGGAAAGCAGACTTCGTAATGGCACATGTATGAGCTCTCCTTCACTGGAGGTAATTAAAGAGAACTTAGATGGCCACCTGTCATGGACACCATAGTTTTACTCTCTGCAGCAGATCCTACTTTGAGCAGAGAGTTGGACTGGATGACCTTCATGGTCCCAGAACAACAATGGTTATACTTCTCAAATATAATGTCATATTTTAGTACCCCTGGTTATCTAGTGCCCTACTGAAATTTAATTTTAAACTTTAAATACTTGTCCAAATTGGAAAATTAATACCCTCCTTAAAGCCAGGAGATAAGTTCATTGTTTCACTTTGAAGGAGAACTTATTCTGTAAGCCTGGGGCTACTAGCAAAAAGATCCTGCTCAACTCTTCTCATTGATTTTTTTTTCTGATAATGGTTTTATCTAATTAGCATAATGGGATGGGAAGAAAAGGGAGAGAGAGAGAGACAGAGAAAGACCAAGAGATGTACCTTCTCTCATATGTAAAATTCCCAAGTCAAGAAGTTTCAAAAGTCAAAACCAGAACTTTGAGCTACAGTGTTATTGACACAGTACTCTTGGTTATTCTTATTGACACAGGTCCTTGGTATCCACTAGGGTTTGGTTCCAGACCAAATTTGCAAATCTCATTATATACAAGATCATAGTAAAATAGGGTCCCTTATATAAAATGGCAAAATCAAAGTTTGTTTTTTGGAGTTTTTGTTTTTTGAATATTTTCAAGCTGTGGTTGGTTGAATCTGTGGATACAGAATCTGTGGATAAGAGGGGGCGACAGTATATGATCTCACTTCTCCATACCTTCCAGGAATTACATCCTGTCTGTTTCATCATTAGCACTGCTAAGAAGTGTAGGGTTGTTTATTATTAGTGATGTTCAGATTCTACAATCACTTAGAAATATATTTGTAGTGTCTGTTGAGTTGATGCTTATCTGGATACTGCTCAGCTGCCCAATTTTGTTGAACTGTTCTGCGTTTAATATCCAACCCAAGGATCTCAGAGCAATACTGTTTTTTAAAACACTATGCCATGTCTCAGCTCATCTCTACCAGTTTGATTCTCAGAATCCACTCTGATGTCTATAGCATTCGCCTTTGCAGAAATTAGTTTACAAAGTTACTTTGAGTAATGAGGAAAAAGCACCTGAAGTAGTTAGTTACAATTACTGCTATGATTTACCTTTAGAGTTACAATTTACAAGAAGTTATGTCCCCTTTTTCAAAAGTAACCAAAATAAGTACTTTTAGATGCTTTAAAAAAAACCCATCTGCATCTTACCAGCTGCTGGTCTGTCAGCTCCGATCTACCTTGTAATTGCTTCAAAACCCATAGCAGAACATGATTACTACATGAGCCAGAGACCTGTGTGATAGCCTTCCTTTACAATTTAGTGAGCCCACACCTCCATAACTATAAAAATAATTCAAAAGGTACGGTGCAAAAGAATGATGTTTTTCCTCAGCAAGTTACGTTATTTAATATGATGTAGTTAGACCTTCATTATAAAGAAAAAGAAACCAGGCAACAGGCAAATAATTATTTGTAAGAAATTATTTCCAAGCTCTGGAAGAAATAATCTGCTGAATTCTTCAGAACTGAAATCACATGATGCCCGTAAATTCCGTTAAAATATTTTTCAAAGTATCTGCACGTGTGCACTTGCTGTACAGTGAAAGTACAATTTTGGGTGAGATTTTAGGCCAGGAAAGTTGTATCTTGGATTTTATGCAATATTTATTGCTGAATTTTGGAGAGATCCACAGTAGCAAAGGAAGGCTTGAGAACTAAGCACCGTTGTCCCGTATGAAAAGGTCAGTGAGGTGAAATGGTTGTGGTTGGTGCTTCCTGTAACCTAGAAAACTGTGGCCATGGATGACCTGCTCTTGTCTTGAAGTCACAAGATCTAAGTGGCAGGAACTGGGGTAAATAAACTAATTCTTTTGATTTAGTTCTAGAACAGGGTTCAGCTTTTGCATGGTTTATTCCTTTCTTCCTCTTTCTCATATGTATATGTATATGTACATGTATATGACAGAAAGAGGAAGAAAGAAAGGAATAAGCCCCAGGAAAGCCAAACCCTGGTCTAGAACTAAACTGAAAGAATAAGCTTACTTGTCCCAGTTCCTGGCACACATGCACGCGCACACACACATCTCTTCAGTTTAAACTAAAATCCTTCAGCTTCCTTTCCCTTTATTCAAAAGCCTTTTCAGACTTCTTACAGTTTTCATTTCATGCCTCCCTTTCTCCCCTCCTCTCTCTCTCTCTCCTTTTTAAGGGGGCACTGAAATTTATACAATATTTAAGTAGCATAGCAGAGTCCTGGAAGATATTATTAATGTAAAAGGGACAGGCTGGAAATGCACTTGAACCTGGTTACAATTAGAGGGTGATTTTTCTAAAGGTCAATGAATTCAGATAATATCCACAGGGGGGAAAAGAAATTTAATACCTTTTTAGTGAATTAATTAATTATAATATTATATCGGCTTGGGGTTCTTTTCCAGAGTGATTAAGGGAGCGATCTGTCTTCGGAGAGGCTGGGGGAGTCAGCAAGTGAGCGAGAGACTGACAGAGTGAGGGAGAAAGGGGGAGAGAGGCACTTTAATGCAAGAATAATGGAGCCTTTTCTTTCTTTTAAAAACTTACTGTATTTCAAGGCCACGTGCTCCCTGCCTTCCTGGGCCTGCTTGTCTCCGCTCTTTGGCTAGGCATTTCCATTCTGCTTACACTAAAGCCCATAGAAAGCAGAGGCCATTATTCCTTCAGGATGAGGGTCAAGAGCAGAAATGTGGAGAAGACAGCAGTGTGCGCATACATGTGAGACAGACCAAAGCGCAAGGTAAAGGGAAGTCTGTACTGACTCTCTAAACGCTGCTGGCCAGTGGAACCCTTGAATACTGAAAGAGGTTTGTATTGATGCATCATCGCCTTCCAAACTTGACCAATTGTTTAGATTTAAATTAGCTGGCATATTTTCAAAACTTCACCATTGGCATTGTTTAGATACTGAAGGAAGTGTGAGGTAATTTGCACCTTACTAAACAAAAAATGTCCGTTCATTGTTAGAATAAAAAACAAGGAAGATTTTCTTCTTAATTTTTGTTACAGTAAAACACTGTTACTTTAATAAGTTTGAAAATAAATAAGGGTGCATTTATTTCTTAGTTTGATACAAATTAACCTTTGCTACCAACTTTTCATGGCTAAGGCTGAAAATATACAGAGCAGCCCATGCTTCTAAAGGTGAAAGAAATAAGACCACACAACTTTTATTTTGTTAATTTTATGGTGTGCCTCTTTACTTTTGCTGCCATTTGATCTATATTTTGATTTAAGTGTTGTGTTTTGCTGTTGCTGATTGAAATTGCTTGTTGTATTTCCCTTTTTACTAATGTTTATTATATTCTGTTAGAATCCTGTTGTATACAGCTACAGGTACGTTTTAGAGGACAGCAGGATATAAATCAGTTATTACTGTTAATCAGTTCTGCCAGTGAACTGCTGTTGTATCAGAGTCTCAAGTGACCCTTTGACCTTTACATCTTCTTTAACCTTATTAGTGCAATCCAATACAACATCTCATGACCAGCACAAATCCATTTTGTCAGCAGACGTATCACTGTACTGATCCACTTATCCAACTGCGTAAATCCAGCAGGGGAGTCTGTGTAAACAGGCCCTTAAGAATTGTAGTTCAATCATCTTTGCATGGAGTAGCCACAGTAAAAAACTGTGCATGGTGGTCTGGCCCAGTTGTGTTTAGGGCAGCAATTTACAGATCATCAAAACCAGAGGAAATCATCAAACATCAAACCCCTTCCCAAAAAAAAAAAAAAAGATTAAAAGGAGGCACAAATTTTCATAGTATTTACATATTCTAATATAAAAAAGGAGAAAGAGAAAATCAGAAATATTACTACAAACGAAAAGAAAACATATCCCAATACCCACTCAATCTTCTGTGCAGGTACTAACAGTTAATGGGAAACTTTAAGGCCTCTGCTCCCCTTAATTAATTAATTAACATCCTGCTGTTCTCCACCCAAAAAGTTGTTCTAGATGGCTAATAATGCTAAAATACAGATTTAACAAAATTTTGATTAAAATATAACAGGAAACCACTAAATTAAAAGCATGCAATAAAAGACACAGACCATTTCCCCATGGCATCACTGTCGCATAATGGGGATGCTTTGGCAGTGGTCCATGAGTTGTGCTTTTTCCCGATCTCTTCCATTCTTACAATTTATTTGGTGGGACTTTTTGGACCACTAAAAGACTGATGTTTGTGAACTTAAGCAATACCTTTCCAGGCTTTCTACATGTCCCATCCCCCTGACCATCCAGCACTGGTCTCCTTTCTGACCAAACTCTTCCAAGGACAAGAATGGTTATCAGGACTGAGCTCTTGACCTGTGAACACACTTCTCTCCCTCAAGAGTCTCTCCTTTCAAGCAAGGAGCAGAGGTACTTTTACAGAAATATACCAGATTTGCAGATAATATGTTAAGCATTGTTATTATTATTATTTTATTATCTCTACTAGCATGCAACAGCAATAAGCATCCTTGTGAGTCTAGCAAAATGCTTAAGGCCTTGCTCTGTGGTGTTCCCTGGCATTAGTTTATCCTCTGCTCAAGCCAAGGCTGAAATTTACACTCTCAGCTAATCCACCCAGCCAGTGAAATTAATTATAGCCTCGTACATTAAAAATTAACATAACCTTTCTGGATATATATGCTTATAAGCAGAGAAGCATGCTGGATTCCCTCAGCTACTGTAATTGGAGTTGCTTCTTCTTTCTTTCCTAAAGCCTTTCCTCTTGTTTTTTTTTTTTTTTTAAGATGTGGACATTTGAACTCATTAATCATAGATCCTTGGAAACTGGTAAAGTTTAAGAGCCCATAATTGCATTCTGTCCTGAAACTGACTGTCTATGGGGGTATAGTGGAGGCGTGTCCTATTTCTTATTAATATTCAAATAAGCACATAAACCGGGGCAGAGGAGAGGTTCTGAGATTTAATCAGTTGTCTTGCTAGGAGATCATCTGTCACCCAGAGGCTGTGTTTGTGTGTGTGTGTGCGCACACATGCACGCACAGGGGTGCTTACCCAATATTGTGGGCCTTTGAAAGTCTGAATAGCTGTGGCCCTATCTCTCACCTTTCAATAAGGTATGTGTTCACTATCTTGGGGTATCACCAACATATACTTGGTGTATATTTGGTTAACTGCCTCCTACTGTCTTGCACTTCACAGTCTCTTCTGTAGTTATAAGGAGAGTGTTAGATGGGAACCACCAGTTCAATTGGCAGCCTACAACAACTAAGGATAGCGTTTTCTAGTGCCTAAGCCCTTCAATAATTTATTCCCAGTGTTCTTAACTTCATTTATACTCATATGGTAATGGCAGTGTTCAGATAATGACTGGCATCCATTTGGTGACTTACAATGGCATAAATTGGACTTATGCCATCACAGTTCACTTTTCTGGTGACTGCATAAGTTGGAGTTCTGTATTGTGTCAGTTGGGATTTCCTCAAAAACCACCTTGTAAGCAGTGCCGTCCCCACAATACAGCCGTTTCCGTGTTGTCAGAGAGCAAGGGGATACATGGGCATGTGTCCAACTCTTTTCTTGCAGTTGAACATGGTGTAAGGACATCATCTGCAGGGACTTCTTGAGGACCCTCTGCAAATGACTGTTGTAGTGCCTCTAGCTATAGAAAAATATCTTGATGTATTCTCATTGATCTCCTTACTCTCCGACAACATAGAAATAGATGTGTTGAGGTGGCTGTGCTGCTTGCAGTGTGGATTTTTTTGGGTGGTAGCATCAAGAGATGTAGCTACATGACATATATATGCCTCCTGGTACAGCATCTCAGCCGCCTTCTTCCCATGAAGGCTTTTTGTGTAGATTATCACAAAAAACAAAACAAACAAACAAAAAACAGAAGTATGCATTACACACTTCGCAGAATCCACAAAAGGAAGTGGGGTCAGGGAGGTATAAAATGTTCTTTGGCTGGAATCCCGCTGTGGTTTCATGTTGGCTTAAATGCTATTATACATATACTTTTAATCAGTTGTACAAGGTTGGTATCCTGTCCAGGACTATGCAAACTCTATGAGACCAGCATCAACAGCTATGTAAGCCTAGGAACACTATCCAGGGATGAGTGGTCTTGGTGGTTATTGTTACTACTACTCCAACTTACAATTAAAACAAATACAACTTAGTTAAAATATACCAAAGTTCAACAATAAAATAGAATTACACTGTTAACAACACTAAAAACAATTCAAAATGATAAAGACAGTTTTAAAAAGGACATTAAAACAATACATCACACTCTTAAAAACTCTTCCTTTAAAAACCTTCAATTCTTAAAAATCTGTCAGAATTTTTTTTTTTAAATCTTAACCTATTAATGGAAGGGCAGCAAAGAATGGAACATTCTAGCCTCTCTAGGAAGTAGGGTTCGAGAGCCTTGAGGCATCGACCAAGAAGGCCTTTTAAGAAGATTCTGTAAGTGGATCCTTAGTGGTGGTTGGGTGACTTGAGTCAGCTGTTGTGAAAGAGGAGAGTACATGCTTGTGTGGTTGCACTACAGTGTGATCCAATGTGCACTAAAGCTTTGCTTGCCTAGTTTTATGCTATGCAATCACTGAACATGCTTTTGGTCTTTGACTCCCATTTGAATATTTACTCGTATGCCTCTGTGTTCCCAAATGGCACAAATTAACAAGCCTCTTTTTTCAAGCCTACACATCAGAGGAGAATCTTTTTTAAATCATTTTGAGCTGGCTACAGGTTTTGCAGATGTGGAGGCGAATGTGTGAAATACTGTCTGGAGATGGAAACGTGAATATCTGGCAGACATTTAGGCCTTTGGCAGGAAAGATAGAAACTACTGTGAAACCTTTTATTTCTCAGGTTTTTAGTACCACTCCACCCATTCTTTCCTTTTGCACTTTCCCTAGCCCTGCTCTTTCCTATAAATGCTCCCTTTCTTCTTTCATTTTATTCTGCTTCCTTATTTATTCCATGGTTGCATTTTCTTTTCCTTTTAAATAATGAATACACTAGCTGGTGATTAGTTGTTTTCGTATTAATACCCTTACGCCCTCTTCCCGCATCTTGCAGTAGAATGGAGAGTGAACGTCAGAACTACCACACAGATTTATAGTTCAAAATACTATACTTGTCTTCTCAGAAGTAAGCTCCATTGAGTCCAGTAGGCCTTAGTGTCTGAATTCAAAGACAATATTGACCAATCTCATCATTGAAATAAACAAATCAGGCAGTGCTCTATGATGACCCCTAGTATGTAGCCAGATGTAAAACTGTTGAAGTCTCCTTCTGAACATTTACACAACTTGATTCCCAGGGTCTGAGAAATACAGGAGAGGGGGCTGCATGGGTATCATGTTATGCCAAGCACACAAATTCTTCCCTGGTTCTGCTCTCATATTCATTAAAATGGATGAGAATCCCCACTAAAAGGGCATTAAGACTCCACTCTTTTTACTGCATGTTAACTATCCAGTTAACTACAACTGGGAGGTTAAAAGGTGTTACAGGATAGCTGATTTGAATGATCCTGACTGTGCATCCTTAAGCTGCTGATCTCAGCAGTGTATTCTATAAACTCACGACATTTCCCAAAGATTTGGCCCATGGCCCCTAAGCATATAGTAAAAGAGCTTATATTCCATCTTGCATGGTGAGTCCTTTCAATGTATTCCTCTTGCCTGGGCCTTTCTCAGAAAGACCCCAAATCATTTTGCTGCCTAAAAATGAAGCAATAAGTCAAGCCATGTAGTACCTAAAACCAGTCAAGCTAAGGTCGAAACACACAGGATGCTGACTTTGTAATTACAAACTGTGAATGTTCCCCCCCCCCTCTCTTTGGCAACAAAATTGTTTAGGAATAAAAGTCTGGGCAACGAGGCCTGCAGACAGAACCCCTGTTTACTTTGCAATGGGTGATCATGTTTTTGCTTGTAAAATCGTCCAAGCTATCCTATTTGGCACATAAAACTGAATATCTCACAAGTACCTCTCCGCCTACTTGGCAGTAAAATATAGTAAGAATTAATTAAATTAGTAATAATTCACTGCTTTTTCTTGATGCCTCAAATGTGTTGCCTGAGGCAGCTTCTTCTCTTTGCTCCATGGTAGGGCCATCTCTGGCTTTTCTCTGGCCAGAGATTCTATCACAAGCCATAGGTAACATGTATTAGGAGCACAGCTCCTCAAAAGAGTTAGGCACCGGGCATGATTCACATTTCCTTATTCTCTAGAGAATAATGCCTGCGTTGTTCACCAGTGTCTTTCTGTTCATCCTTTTCTTTAAGTGAATTTAATAGCAACAGCTGAGTCTGATCTGGCAATCTGGTATGTTTAGGTGAATGGAATCAAAGTGGCTGGAAGATGTGTATGTTGGTTTATAGCTTTGCTGAGTTTAGTCAGGCAGAGAACAGCAGTTCTGATAGAACAATTAATCCACAAATAATTTTTGTTTTACCTAGCAGAACGTAGATCATGAATGGGAATCAAGCACCCTTACAGATGCAATGTGGATGACGTTCCCAGCATGTTTTTACCATAGCCTATGCTGGTAAGGTCAGATAGGAACTGAAGTCCAGCAACATCCGAAGGGCTACATGAGTCCCATAGTTGGTATAGATCAACTGTTTCAACTGGAAACTGTTTCCCTCCCCCCCACCCTCAGGAGACATTTAATATGGAGAAGTGATCACAAATCAAAGTAGTGGGGTTTTCCCCCAGAGCAAAATCTTTTAACTGAAAAGAATGAAACCAAACTCATTTCACATGGGTGGAGGGGAGAGAAAACCCTCATCTCTCTTGAGGAGAAAGAAACAGATACAGATCACTTGGAGACAGTTTCATCAGATCCCTTTGGGTGGCTTGTGTCAGTCTTCTGACATTTAAGGACAACCTTGATCACTGGAGCTTCACCTGCAAAGCTTCATCATGCAAAGGACGTACTGTGGGGCACAACAGCGGCAGGGCCCCCTTGGGCTCTCTGTCTGTTGAGTTAGGCAGGCCGCCTCCACTTGGGTCTCTGCAGCTCCACTGCCTTCATTTTTTCCTGTTACAAAACAAAGCCCACCATCTTTCCTTAGGCAAGCCCTTTCTTCCTTCTCTCACCCACCCACCCCCAGGCTCCTCCTCCTCCTCCTCCTCCTCCTCCTGACTGTACGGCTGTGCCAAAGAGAGCCTGTGTGCTCGCTCCCATTGTGCTATCTTTGGGTCCTAAATTAAAATTTATGACATCTTGAAATGAGCAGTGAGGGTAATTTTGCTTCTGAGTGAAGATGCTAATGAGTCTCCTTAATGGCGTGAATAAGGAGTTGACGGGTCGTGTGTCACTTTGCACAGCCTGCGCCGGTGGTGTAATGGCCACAGTAAGTGTCTGTAATTATACCCTGTCTCGCTGTATTTTGGCAGCCGTTGTGGGAGAAAAGGCGGCTCAGTCACATACATGAGAGGACGGGGGAAGAGGGGGAACAAATCCCTTGTACTACTTTTTGCATCTCAGGCCAGCCCTTGATTGTTCCATGCCCCCCCCCCCCCACTCCAGCCCCTAAATGGCAGGTTTTCTGGACTTGGCCCACAGAGTGAATCACCCTTGGAAATCACCTCTGATTCTTTTTCCAGTTTGTCTCCTGACTGTGCAGAGGATGGGATTCCTAGGAATGTGTGCCATATGACATCTGTTGTTCTCTTTCTTTTATCCTCCATTTTGTGACAGTGGCCAGTCTCATCATAACAAAGGTGAGCGGTCACAGATAAACTAAAGAGTCCAGACTCTAGAGTTAAAGGGGGGGATCAGAAGCTCTGTGTATGCATGAGGATGACTGAAAGTTTGCTGCTTCTGCTTTTTTGCATTCTCCCAAAAGCCTGTTCAATCTGAACAATCTACAGTTGTAGTAGCAGTGTGTGTGTGCGTGGGGGGGGGGGGGCAGGTCCAAAAGGTGTTGTCTTCAACTTGTGAAACTTCTATTTCCCCACCATTTCTTTTGCCCTTTTTCTTTCCATTACGAAACAAAACAAACAAACAAGCAAAACCCTGTTAAGAAAGAAAAGATGGATCAGAAGAACAGTGGTAGTGATAGGAGCCTTTGTCTGGGGTTGCACAGAATGGTAAGAAAGGCCTACACTGGGCATATCCAAACAGAGGGCTCCTAAGAGTGCCATCCATTCCTCTTCTACTGTAATCTTCAAGTAGAATTGCAACTGTCCATCTGCACCTCAAGAGATTTTTTTTTGCTGTCTGCATCTTCAGGGGTGTACCTACTGGGCAGGAGAGAGAAAAATGAGGGCATTGTCCCTCCAAATAAGAATTTTGAATCCACATTCAATTTTCCTTCAGTCCCTAAATTTCTAGTATTGCAGGGAGCAAGACACTGAGAATTGTTCACAACTAGAACTCTTACATTTGTGATGTCTGCATTCCCATGGATCCTTTGTCTGCCCCTTTTCTTTGTATGGCTAAATTGTGTTTGTAAGCGCTTTACTGAAGTTTTAAGTTACTGTAATGCTGGAAATTTGGGGGCTAAAGGAAAATTTCAAGAGGGGGCAAAATTCTTTTTTGCAGGACAGTGGTCTCACTTTGCCCTCCTCTCATGACTACACCCACATGCATCTTGCTCCACATGAGCAGCACTGTCACCTCCCTTTCTCCACCCTGTTATCATGCTGCACATCTCCACTCTGTGGTGCAGTCTAATTGGCGAAGTATCATTTAATTGATTAAAAATATTGTTTATATCATGTCTAATATAAAAATCATGCACTTATGGCTGGAAGGTGTGTGGACAAAGACTCTAATTGGAAGATGCATGCTAAGACAGATGACTTCAGCATGGATAGGTTATAAGTTTGAAAAAATTAGTTGGGCAGGCCTCCTTTGAACTATAATTCCTCATCTTTCTAAGGAGATGCTGGCACTGCTGGAGGACCTCAAGGTTTCCCACCTTTTGGGGTAACAATCTCTCCTTGGTACACATATACTTCTCTTGATATTGTGATGTGGGTGCATCTCAGAGCACCATTTAAACACCTGTTTTGCATGCATGCACGCATGTTTAAGTATGTGACTAGAGCACATGGCAAGAGAAGTGAAGCTAAGCTTTTTTTCTGTCAGACTGCAAACTCCCACTAAGTTCAGAGGTTATTTCCAGGTGGATGGGTATAGAATTGCAATAAATATACATCAGGGTGAGAAACAAGTTCCAGTTCAATGCAAATGTAATCAGAAACCATGTCAAACACAATCTGCTCCTGAGTCTGGGATCTGGCCACTTGACAGCAAGACTTCCTGGATATTTGAAGATGCCGCTATAATTTGTTCCCAAAGTCAAAAAAGAAAATACAAGAAGACAGGAAACTGCTTTATATCAGGTCAATGAGTGAAGAGCAGTTTGGTTTGTCAAACTAACAAGAAAGGGAACCCCAAAAAGCATCACTGATTTTATGGCCAATCTAGCACTTCCCAAGGCATAGAGAAGGCAGGGGTTTTCACTTTCTGTGGCTTAAGTAGGAATGAAATATGAAAGTGATGAAATTGACATGTGTTGGAACACTGAATTGTTCATTTCACTCTGTAGTTTTACCTAACATATAAAATGTGGGGGTCCTTGGCTTCCTTTCTGGAAAAGCAGGACTGAGATTGATTAGGTTTATTATCACTTGGTGTTGTTGTGTACAGTACACTCAATACACTTTGAAATTTAGGGTAATTGCAAATTCATATCTGTGGTAGGAGGGGCACCTTCTTTCCCAACAGGTCCAATCTTCATTTGGTTTTTCCAAAATTCCTGGTGAGGATTTTTATGGAAAAATCCCCATCCTGCAGAACTAGGGAGAGGGAGTTTATTGTATTTTCTTGTACCTTACTGTACTTTCTTGTCCTCAGCTCCAACAAAATGGAGGAGCTGTTATTGTCACGCATACCAACTTGTCCGTAGCATCAATGGGCAGCAGTCTCTTGAATTTTCCTGCAGCAACTTCTATCATGGGGTGAAGTAAGGTGAGCCTGTTCTTTGAACCCCATTTCTTCTTACTAGCCATGGAAAGAAGAAAGTTTTCCCCAGTGTTTTCAAAGACTGGGAGATGCCATTCCCTCTCCAATCACTGCATGTATTGCTACATGAAATCCATTTGTAATTCTGCGGTCTCCATTTTGGGACTAATTTAATTTTATACAACATCTGACCCAGTTTTTGGAATGTTGTGCTCCTTTCCCCAGATCATTTTTTGTTTGTTTGTTTTTAAAAATGTAGCATGATGAATTCCTGAACTTTAAAGTTTGCACATTCACATGGGTTGGTCCTAGTAAAAATATTGCCTGCCTGTGGATTCTGGATTCTGTTTTGTTTCCCTTTAGATGATACAACAGAGGGCAACCTGAGTACGCACAGTCTCTCTTTATGAAACTAAAGTGAAATAATACCACATGACTTGTATCAATATGCTGATTCACTGTTTAGTCCCTTTCTTCTCTCTTCATTCAGTAAAGCTCACAGTGCTTGTACATGCTTTGAACTAAGCTTAGCATGTACAGTATCCTATTCCGTTAAAGAACCAAAGAATGATCATCTGGTGGCTCCTACACTACACAATTCTAGCAGTTTGATGCCACTTTTAACTGCCATGGCTCCATCCTGTAGAATCCTGGGATTTATAGATTGGCTAGGGACTTCAAATTCGCTGCCAGAAAGCTCTAGTGCTGTATGTCAGGAGACTGCATTAGAGAGTCTAGGTACCTCACTAGACTACAAATCTCAGGAAGGATTCATGGCAGTTAAAGTGAAATCAAACTGCTACAACTGGGATGTGTGGATACACCCAAAGTCAAACTTAATTTATGTACTACAGTGTCTGGGCAGCCACAAGCCATTCTTATCCCCATGCAGTCTACCATTCCAGCTGCTTCAGCATCATGCCAGCCCAATCTCTCAGAAAGGGAAAATTTGGGCTACCACCCTCCCCAGTCTCTTCTGCCCCGCCTCCAAGTCTAACAAACCAAGAATGTATCAGGGCAATTAACAAAATGAAACCCTCTTTCAACTAATTCCATCTGTCAGGGGAAAACACAGATGCCAATGGAACTGTGCCGAGGAGATTGGGCACATCAGAGAGCTGGCTTCCCACAGAATCAATAAAAGTGTCTATTACAGAGATACAAGCAGCAGTGTTTTAGAGGACAATATCAATAAACTCTGGAGAGCTGTTCACACACTCAAATTGGAGGTTGGCAAGCAGATTGCTTCCCTGCGTCGGGGAGATCACGGCCATTGAAATATTGAAGTACTTGCATATAAACTGCTCTTTCAAGTATTTTTGACAAGGGTACTAATTAAATCTTAATTGACACTGCACTAATTAGCTTCTTAATTACATGGAACCACATAATTAGCAGCACACTCTGTGCTAATTGTTAATTAGGAAAACCAGGCCTCCCCCTCCCCCCTCCCCCTGTTGTCTCTTTTAACTAAAGGGCCTCTTGTATAAGAGAGGTTCTCAGAACAATAGAGCTGGTAAATCCCTCCACATGACAGAAAAGAGCTGTTGCTTCCCGGCTGCTGTTCTCCCAATCGGTGCTGCACCAGTCCTGCTCTGAGGGTTGAAAATTCAAAGGGTGGGCTTAGGAGGCACTCTCACTTCTACAGAGCTCATTGGAATCCATCCGGGAAGGTGCTGAGACCACTAGTAACACTTGCCAGCTGAATTATTTTACAGGATTGTTATTCAGCAAGAGAGCAGAAGTCTCTCACCTGGAAAGCCAGCCGATTAACCACTCCTGTACTGGTTCTGCACTCAGGCCATTTCCGCACGAGACTGTTATAGCGCGATGATTCCACTTTCAACCTCCTATGGAATCCTGGGGTTTGCAGTTTTGGGAGGGGCCAGGAGGCCCCTCCCGAAACTGCAAACCGCAGGATTCCATAGGAGGTTGAAAGTGGAATCATCGCGCTATAACAGTCTCTTGCAGAAATGGCCCCACTCACAATGGTCTCCCATTAGATGAATCCTTATGGAATCCAACAGCATACTTTCAGTATCACTCTTCCAGACCTCAGCTGCTTTATCCTGCTGGGCCAGATTCTTCATTTTGCCCGTGTATCTGAACTTAGGGCAGAATGTTTCCTTTCATAGATTAATCAAATCCTAGAGCAGTGCCAGAGTACGCATTTTTTACAAACCAATTAACTCCCTGTGTATTAAGGATTTTTTTACTTAAGTTTTTTTTTTTTACAGGCCTGTATATTTTTACTCAGAATGAGTCCCATTGAGTTCAGCAACGTTCACTCCCAGGGAAGCCAGTTTAAGACCACAACACTGCGGGGAGGGGGAAAGGCAGTATTTTTAAATGAATTTTTAACGCAAACAATTTAATTTACAATCAAAGTAATATATGTTCAAAAATAAATAAACAGAAGAAAAAGAGAGAAAAAGAAGAGAAGATAAAAAAAAGGGAGGAAGACCTCCCCAATCCTGACTATAATGAAAAGAAACATAAAAAAGAAAAAAAAATTCTACCATTACAGATCCAACTAAATATTCCTACTAAAATTTACTATTAACCATAACCACAAATTATTACTCTGATAGATTTCTTATTGTCCCAAAAAATCCATTAATGGTTTCCAATCTTTCAAAAAGTCTTCAATTGGCTTATCCTTTAGAACCCATGTTAATTTGGTGATTTGGGCTAACTCAGCAAACTTAACTATCCATTCATCCATCATCCATGATTCAGTCCATTTCCAAGTTAGAGCAAACAATATTCTTGTAGTTGTTGTCATATATGAAAGAAGTAATCCATATTTACTTTCCATTCTTTATCTCTAATGCCCCACAAAAACATTTCTGGTAACATTACAAAATCAACTTTTAAAATTGTTTGTATTAACATATAAATCTTAGACCAGTAACTTTTTGCCTCCTTACAAGTCCAACACATATACAAAAGGGGAGCCCTGCTTATCTTGACATCCTCAATATTGGCTGAAACATTCTGAGGAATTTTTGAAATCTTATTTGGGGTCAGATAGCATCTATACATCAGCTTATACAGATTGTCTTTTAAATTACAACACAAAGTAAAGTATATATATTTGGACCACATTTTCCCCATTATGTCCAAAATTTTGGGCCTATACTGTCATCTACTCTTTACAGGCTCATCTTCTGTCTCTAGTTTAAAAAGCCATTTATATATTTTTAATTAGATGGTTGTCATCTTTACACAGCTGAACTCATTTTGTCTAAACTTAAAGGCTGCATTTCTTTTATCTTGATTAAATCTGCCCTTAAGTTGTATATAAGCAAACCAATTAGGATCTTTGCCTTCCTTAAGAATCATCTCTCTTGATTTAAACTTCCAGCTGTCTTGTTCAAAATGCAAAAGATCATCAAAAAGCAACCATCTCCATTTTTAACCCATTCTTTCCTTTAAAAGTCTTCCTGGAGTGAGATTGCCAATAATATTTTAGGGGGGAAAAAATCTCTGTTTATACTTATATAAACATGTAGGAGAGCCTTCCTAATACAATGATTTTTAAATTCAGCATTATCCGGACTTTATCATACCAAAGATAATCACGTCAACTAAATTGTAAATGATGGCCTTCAAGTTCCAAGAATCTCACATTTCTGAGCAATATCCATTCCTCATAATACAATTTGACATTAGGGACTCCCAAACCACCACTTTCCTTAGCATTGTATAGTGTTTGAAATTTTATTCTGCATTTCTTCACATGCCACACAAATAAGGAAATCTCTTCCTACCATTGCATAAGAGGTGTTCCATCTCTTATAACTGGGATTGTTTGAAAGAGAAATAAAAGCCTTGGCAAAACATTAGCTTTCATTACTGCAGTTCTAAACAAATGGTATAAATTTAATTTTCCCCCTTCTTCTAAGTTTCTTAATTTCATTCTAGACTTTTTCATAGTTGTTTTGAAATAATACAAAATCATCTGCATAAGCCTGTACTGTTCTTTTTTCACCTTTACCCCAAAGATTTTGCTGTTTTGTCTGATGTCTTTCAGTAGGGTCTCCAATGCCAATATAAACAGTCAAGATAAGAGGGGACAACCTTGCCTGCTATCCTTTTGTATTTCAATCAGTCTTGTTGCATTGCCATTTACTAAAATCTGGGCATTTTGAACTGCATAGATTATCTTTATTGCCAGAATAATATTTTCATCAAAGAACAATTTCTCCAATAGTTGCAAGTAAGTAATTCCAAGAAATGTTATCAAACACTTTTTCTGTATCTAAAAATCAAAACAGCTTTTTTGTCATTATGACGTTCCAAAAATTCAATAATGTTAAGAACAGTTCTTAGATTATTCCTTACTCATCTTTTAGCCAAAAAAACACTCTGAGCCTCATGCATGTTCTTAGAAATAATTTTTTTCAATCTACTTGCCAAGATGATTCTAAGTATCTTACTTAGTAGTTACATAGATCTGTAATTTTTTGTTAATGTTTCATCCATATTTTCTTTATGAATCACTGTAATATAGGCATTTCTCCAAGAATCTAGCATCCACTCTTTTTTTGAATCACACACCATTTTTAATGGTTGAAGTAGCTCATCTTCAAATTTCTTATAACATGCTGTCCATAGTCCATCTGGGCCTAGTGCTTTTCTAGATTTAATATTTTAATTGCTTCAATAAGTTACATAGTTGTCACAGTCTCATTCAAACTTTGTTTTTATTCCAAGCATAATTGGTCCTGTTTAATTATTCAAGTAGTCTTAAGATGTAGTAGTTTAGCATTAATTTCTTGAACTATAAACATTGAGAACTGTTGTTGGAGTAACTTTAACTTATGTTTTTCCTCCAAATTCTGTATTTTGATGAAGTATAACAGAAAATATGTTCCCTGTACCATTTAGTAGCAATCCTTTGTTTTTATTTATTGTGTTTGTATCTCATCTTTCTTCCAAGGAGTTCAAGGCAGACAAAATGGTATCTTCCAATCCCTATTTTCATATTTACAAGAACCTTATGAGGCAGGGTGGTTGGGCCTGGGTAAACTGCTAAGTTTTATGACTGAGTGGGGATTTATTTAACTAATCCTAGACCCTATGGTTAGGAAGAGTGGGCAGTCACCTCAGGCAGCAGATCTTGGATGTCACCGAAGGCCAGCAATTCTTTTTTATTAGAGGATAGGGGTGGGGAATGGAGAGATTCTGTGAGATTTTCTGTCTCATATACTAAAAATAACTTGGGTGGCTATAGGTAGCATGTACAGATATACCTCAGTTAATGAAGTACATCCGTCCTTGGGGATTATTTCATTAACAGAAAATTTGGTACTTAAATCAGACATAGTATGGAAAGAATGGGAATAGATTCTCAAGCAACAAAAAAGAAGAGCAGTTCAACATGTTTCAGCAAAAATGTTATACAAAACTAACAATATGGACATGTGAAATGAACCAACCAGATCAGCTAAACCTTGCATAAGATTCTGAAGCTTCTAGAGACTACTTGGAGGGATCTTGCAAAATGTATCCAGGGATGACTTTTGTTTTCATCAGCCTCCACTTTTTTTATGATTTCAGTTTGGAATTTCCATTTGAGACCCTTTTAGCATGCTGCGAATGACTGCTGAGGCAGCCTTATTTACTGTCCTCTCTTTTCTCTTGTTTTGCTATGTTCTGTTTTTGTTCAGTCAGAGATTCTGGAGATGGGTGTTGTCTACCTTGCTGTTGTAAGCAGGTACACATAGCTGCAGTAGGATTGGCTGAAGTAGAATCCAGTTCTTTCCCAGCTCAAGCTTTTATTGCGTTGTATGTTTCAGACATGTTGTGGCAAACTGACACCAAAATCTATATTTCGTTAACCCTCCTTCACCGGCCTCCTGGTGTCAACGCTGCTAAAAAAGTCTTCCAGTTAAATAGAGGACAGGGAGAAAATGTGAGGTTCCTGGTAGGCATGAAAAGACTTTGTAAATAGGAACTATCAGATGCTTTGTTAAGTGAGCTGTGCCTGTACCTTGAATTAGGTGAGACCTTGAGTTCTGTGTCTCAAACAGTAAATCATCCTGGGCTAGGCTTGTCTATTCTAGCTCTCTGACTAGTGCACCATGCTGGATCTCAATTATAGTTGTGTAGAAGAAAATTTTTGAAGATATAATGTGTTGCGTCATAGTATAGTGGGGAGGAAGGAGAAGACAAACTGCATGTGTAAATTATCCCTTCTTATAAGCAGCCACAATTATATTGTTTTAATCCATGTTCATTTTTCCAGCTCGAAACCACATAGATTGGTAAGCCATAACTTGGTAAGCTGTTTCTGTTTAATACAAGCATGGTATTTTCAATGAATTTGTCTGTCCATGCTTAGGTGCCTATCTTTGTTAGTGATTTTACAGAAAGACTTTTTCTCTGAAACACTGTGGCCCAAGAAAGAGTATGTGGCATATCTCAACAAGGTTATAATGTACAATGGTTTCTCAGTGCTGGGGCTGAATGTTAGTAGAGGTAAACCAACATGTTAATAGAGCAACATTTGTTTTAGATGTGTGAAAAGACATGACCTGACAGTGATAGTTTGTTCAGATACATACCTTAAGCTTCCTAGTACAGCTGTGCATTAGTGATTGATGGAGTTGTCAGTCAGGTGTAAATGGATGATGATGTATTACACTGTGAGGTTTTGGCTCATACTTGAACTTGGCATATATGAGTAGGATTTTGTATCAGCTGGGCTATGTATGCACATTTGTTAGATCATGGTAGCATGTTATGTTTATCATAAATTTTCCTTTGTCAAAGTTACATCTCTCTTCTATTCCTGAAGAACCAGAAGATAAAAGTATTTCTGAACAGAAAATCACTATTTCCGGTGAAAAGCTAGTTTGTTTGGTCTCCTTCCCCCAGGAAACTCACTTGTATACCTTGTTCACAAGCTTTGTTCTTATATGCTATCTCTCAACCTCTTTGTGAGCAGTCTGGCAACACATCCATGATCAAAAGCTGGGGTTGGCAATCTTCAGATGTCATTGGACTGCAGCTCCCATCATCCTTCAACATTTCTTATGTAATCCCTGATCTAAAGCATTATTTTAAAATTCCAAAGGGACAGATAAGTTAGTCTGTTTGTCAGATGCACGTTTACCTCAGGATGGCTGATACCCATACATGAATAGAGGGGGGAGAGTTTGTAAACTGTGCAACCAAAAGGCTGTGGATTAATAGTACATTAGTACTACATTCATCCCATTTCTGTAGCGTGCTACATAGATACAAGAACTTAACGTAATGAATCATTCAGAAGAAGCCACCGATGAGAATATTCTTTATCTTGTTATAATAATTTAGTACCTATAATTTAGTGCCTAAAGGGCACGAACCAGTTAAGAGACTCACTTTTAAATCTCATTCATATCAACAGGAGTGACCTAAAACATAACCTTAACTCGCTTGTAGAAATCAGTGGTGGGTACTTACCTTTAGCTTGTGCTCATACTCAACATTACAATGAAGTTTTGGACTGCAGAAGAATGACTGGCTAATAGCAGGACAGGAGGAGCTGTGGAGTCTCCCATCAAGAGAGATTTTAAAGAACAGCTAGCTGTGTCTTAAGGATACAGTTTAGATCATTCTCAGTGCAGGGAAGTGTTTAAGATAAAGATTGAAGATAAACATTTTATATTTCGTGTAATCTTCTGTACAACAGTTATCTCACAACTTTTAGTTTAAAAGAGCATAACATGGACCTACATCCAATTGGTTAGTATTGTACAAATAGCTTTTAAGGAATGTTTCCTCCATTAGATTTTTAGTGGGTACACAGAATGCATCCATGAAAATCGTAATGTTTTGGGGGGAAGAACACCTGCCCTGAAAGATATGTATGTATTTCAAGGGTCTTCTGTCACCTACACAGCCTCCCTGATGCACTTCAAAGGTAAACTCTTGCCTCCTATAATGTGTGAAGCAACCCACATCTAGAGTTAATTGTGTTCTGCTAACAGTGTTTCATTTACACGCTATTTCCTATTTATTCACCTTAGTTGAGTGTCAGAATAGATATATAGCACTACATACCAGTGTGTTTCTGAGTGCCTCCCTCCTTCTTGTGTCTCTGATCTACTTCAGACTCACTTTACCTTTGAAACATTTTTTACCTCAGCGGCTGCAAAGCTGACTACAATAGTCCTTCTTATTAAGCTGCTTCATTTCCACTCTCTGCTTCTGGTCCTGCAGAACCAGTTCTTGTGCCTTTTTGCAAAGTCAAAACCTCAAGGCATACATTTAAAAAGTCCAACTTCCCGACTCCTTCTGTCTCCCTTTATAGTGCTATTTTTCCAGGAATTATGAAAGCAGTTCAACACCTGCCATTCAGTTCAGCTTTCATGAGAACCCAAAAGAATGCAGCTCTGGAAGAGAAGTGCAAACGGGGGAAAGGAGCACCCTTTTTCTGCAGAACAAGGGAAGGGAATGGGGGGAAGAAAATATCTAGATTTTCAATAGGAAGCATGTGTGTGGGTGGGGGAATAAGGAGCAACGGACATTATTCGCATTTGACAAATCTTTCTAATTAGGGGCCAATTATATCCTCAGATTCCTAATTGGGATTCTGGCAGTTTTTCAGGCTTGTAGGGTAATTACAGTCTGGTAATTCTATTAAGAGGGAAATTTGGGAGAAATACCTTATCATAACATTTAGCTTTTGCCATCTGTGCTGATGAGCCATGGCAAAGATGGAAATGTGGGATATCTCCATTGGCGCTTGAAGATTTTTTTCCCCTTGTCTTGATAGGCACAGGAATGCTCATTGTGTTGGTTCTCCTTCTGGTGTAAAATGGCACCTTCCGCAGGAGGAAGAACATACTCAACACTTTGGCTGTTGAGCCTCTAGAACCTACCAGGGATTAATCTCTGAATAAATATATTTAGGTTCATTGTGCACTCAGAACATGGCTCTAAGGTAGAGGCCAGCCCTTCAGTCAGCAGAATGAGCACCAGGGCCTCCAAATACAGCAAGACTAGCTTATCAGATACCTGCTAGCTGTCCCAGTTTTTCAGATATTGTCCCAATTAATTTCCTCTGTTACCCCACCTTTTCAGTTGCTTTTAAAATGTCCCTGTCTCCTGTTTCTGTCTCCTCCTACTTCTTTCCCCCTCTGTCCTCAGCTTACTTCAGTTGCTGCAGACTTGAGTTCAAAGTGCAGAAACCCTTTGCACTCAATTAATTCAGTATGGGAAGAGGAGAAGAGAGAATCTTCCCCTTCCCAGTAAGCTCAGGTGAAAGCAAACTGCTGCAACCTCACCCAGCTTGTGTGTTCTTCCTCATTATTAGCTTTTGCTGTCTTGATCACACTCTAATGTTGTTTGGCCACATGTGTCCCTGTTTTCATCTCTGAAATATTGGAGAATACGTTTTCACATTTTGAAGTAAGCAAAGTAATACTATTACCGTCTAAACCAATGGGGAGGGGGAGTCTTTTGAAAGTCTTCTGTTATTCCATAGCCTAAAACGTGCCATGGAACACATACCCCAGCATTTATGCATTTATTAGACCCGTGCTTCTTAGCAATTCAGACACTTTTCTATCGGAGCTCTACTAACACCCTAAAATGTAAGGATTATACACTTGTTTCCACGTCTTATATATTCTATGTCTTATATATGCAGAGGTGGCTCTCCTAATATTGCTGAGCAACAGCTTCCAGGATTCCTTGCTATTCCGCTATGCTGGCTAGGACTGTTGGGACTTGCTGTCCAAGAACATGTAGAGGGCTTCTCAGTTCCCTTTCCTGTATTATGTACACTGACTGGGAACCAGTTTGTTTTACTTTAAAAATAGCACTGCCTTTGAATTTTTTGCATTGACAGGACCTGCATTGTTTATGAAGCTCATGTCAATTGATATATTGTGGCCCTTCAACTTTCACAAGGTTTCAGGGTGCAGAACCCTCACAAAAACAGATAAAACTGGGAATAACTCTCCCCATGATCTCTCTCCAATTTCTTTCTGTGATCCAACCCCGCCATTTCCTTGGCTTTTGTCCAGGTGCTCTTGTCTTCCTTCTCTGTGTCCAGCAAAACACAAGGGAATGGACAGAGGAGAATGGTGAGGTGGAAAGCACACATGCACCTTGCAAACATCACATTCACAAAGGTCAAACCTGCAAATGTGGAGGGAGGGCTGTATTAGAATAATCAGAATAATTAGAATAATCAGTCCCTAGCCTTGGAAACACTAAGGAAGAACTTAAACATCAGCACCAAATCCTTATATGATCTGACAGTAAGCACCTTTGCCAGCATTTTTTCCAGGTGTTTCTTCACTTCCGTATGAACTTGGAACCTCTCTTACTAATAAAATCACATTTTTCACCATTACTATATATGGAGTTTAAACCACACTGCTGGTAATCCTTAAAGCAGTGATAGCCAGTGGACTTAAATGAAACACACAGAAAACTGAGAAGATGAAAAGCAAAAAAACTGTTACAAGTTCAGTGGTAGACGTTTTGAATGTACACAGGTGGATTACAAGTATCTTCTAGAAAGATGGACCTCCAGATTCCAAAATTCAGGAGCCTCTGAAGAAATCAGTGGTAACCCTAAACATTTAATTCAAAAAGGGGGTTTCCCCTATAGAGTTGACAAAAGTTTATAATCCTAAAATGTGTTTACAGTTTTTTTTAAAAAGTCTCCTGACTTTCTGCTGAGAGAAAACTGTGAAAAATGTCTACAGAGAACATCCCATAAATCCAACAAAATACAATGTAGGCTGGCAGCTGGTTAGTGAATTACAGTGGGAAACACTGGACTTATGCCATTACATTTTCATGATTGTTGCATAGGTCAGAATTCTTTTCCAACCACGCAGTGACTAAAATCCTGCCTACTCTCCTTGTAACCAGCACATTTTCCCCAATATAATAGTTTCTTTGTTGTTGGAGAACAGGTGGATTAGTGAAGATGCATCCAGCTATTCTCCTGTAGCAGGACACACTGAAAAGAAGGACCTTTCCACAGTACACTGGTATAGTGCTATTATTCCACTTTCAACATCCTATGGAATCCTGGGATTTGCAGTTTAGGGAGGGGCATTTAGAATTCTCAGCCAGAGAGATTTTTGGCCTCAGTAAACTACGAACCCCAGAATTCCACAGGATGTTCAAAGTGGAATAATAGTGGGGAAAGGTCCAAAGTCATCTACAGAGAGCTTGCAAGGACTCCAAGAGATCTCTGCAGCTACCTGTCACAGTGCACCCAGCTCCTTACTCTATGACAACACAGAAATAGCTATGTTGGAGAGCTGCGCTACTTACAATCTGAGGGGTTTTGTTGTTGTTGTTATAGTTTTGTTTTATTTTTTGGAGCATCAGGAGAAGTAGTTATGAGATATAGCTAAGTGATACATGTACACTCCTAATGCAGGATTTCAGCCCTAGTTTATTATTATTTTTCAGACCGACTGCTTGGAAATATTTACCTTTTTTTTGGACTACAACTCTGAAACATTATTGTTGTTATCTCTGAGCAAAAGGATTCTTGTGTGTGTACACACACATGCAGGCTGTGATGATATCCCCAAAGCCTGTTGGTAATGCCTTCCTTGTTACTTGCCATTGATTCCTATGGATATTTCTTCTAAAAATACCTCCCTACTGTATTTCATAACTTTTCAGATGATCTTGATAGTGGTGGCCCTGGCTAAAGTCTGTTGCCTAGTGGTGGTGGTAGAGTTACAGTTAATATGTCCCTTCAGCAGCCAACAGCTTTATGTGGCATGAGAATAAAAAACTTAAGATAGTTATTCTTAAATGGTTTGGTTGTTCTGGCTCCTAAAAATCATCACTTCCAGTGCGGTCCAGAGCTGAGAACAGGAAGGGGGTAACCAAGATGAGCACAGAAGAGCTCAAACAAACAGTGTCAGCAACCCACCCGACAACCTTCTAATTATAATTCAAGTCAATTATTTTTCTCAGCTGCATTGGGGACTAATTCCCTCCCAAAGTCTCCCAGTAAACATTTTCCCAGTGCTATCAAATTTGCTACACAAAGGCAAGACGGGGCTGAGGCTTATCTCAGCTGAGTATTATTCCTCTATCTTTCACTATGTAAACCTACTCGCCTGCCGATAAGAGGCCTTGCACAAAGGATCAAAGGAAGCAAGGCTCTTATGGAGAGGACGGGTGTCTCTCCCCCCCATGTTATTATAAATTTGCAGACGTAGAAAGAGCTGCTTTCCATCCCAATAACCCAGATTAAAATAATTACCCCAGGCAGTTTTCATTAGCCAAAAAAAAAAAAAATTCCTACATGCCAGTCTTAAGGATAGGCCCTCCCCATGTTAGATGCCTGGGTGCTTAAAAGGACTTCCCTGCTCATGGGGCTTTGAGCTGGGTGTTAAACATGGTAGCATGCCCCCCGACATCCTTTCTTATGAGTGTTGATAGCCTTTTGCTCAAATGGCATTGGGGGAAAAAAGTCTACCATGGAATATAAACATAATAACTAAGTAGCATTATCCCTTCCCCTGAGGTGTTTGACCTACAGAGGAGAAAGGGTCAACTAGTGTTACCTGTTTAACTAGTAGAGGCTTATTCTGTGATGATCCTATACGTGTGTTACAATCTAATGGCTGGTGTAGGCTCACAGAGGCAGTGCAATGTTCAAGGAGAGGTGCCTTTTCAGAAAATGGATGCCATCATGGTTCTTAATGTGTAACTCAATTTTTATTGTGCCCACACTGTAATCTCTGGTCAATTTTTTCTTAGCATTTTCCCCCATAGAACTTTATTTGCTGTACTGTGTGAGTGTATGGGGGGGGGGGGAGTCCTCACAAGTCTTGCTGCAATAACACACACGGTTTGGCTTGACCGTTGTGGGTTCTCATTAGATCAGGAGTTTTCAATCTTTGGGCTTCCAAATGTGTGGGACTTCAACACCCAGAATCCCATAGTGACTGGGGCTTCTGGGAGATGAAGTCCAGAACTTTGGGAGTTCCAAAGGTGAGAACCACTGCATTAGATTATGCCCAAGTAGCACATTCTTTCTCTTCCCAGTGCTCCAAAGCAACCCAGAACTCTTTTTAAACCATAACACAGAAATAACCCTGTTATTGTGTCAAATAATATGTTTGTGTATACATATGAAGAATATGTGTTCAATCAGTTCTACGAGAAGTTTCTTTTAGAGGTGATACTGAATAGAGGCTGCTTGAAACCTGCTTTAACAAATGCAGTGGAGGAGCTTGGAGTGCATGGGTGTGACATGTGGGGGGCGTGGCCGCAGCAGGCCAGGGCATGGTGGCAGCATGTGGGGGCATGGCTGTGGCGTGCGGGGACATGGCTATGGGCTGGGATGTTCCAAAAACTTTGCCGCCTGGGGCAAACCTCTCACATCACCCTCCCGTCCCTACACGACTGAACAAATGTAATCCCTCCAATGGCCAGGCTGGGGTACTGACTGTAATTATCAATTAGGAAGGCAGAACGAAGAGTGAATTTCCCACTTAAGGAGAACTCCCTCACCATTCCCCCACATTACCAGTTCTGAATTAAGACTTGTGCTGTGTTAGCAATAAGGAAAAGGGCTGGACATAGAGGCCTCAGCCAGAAGGTATCAGCCCTGTACCATGTTCCTGAGACCCCCAGAAGTTTTGATCTGTTGAAGAACATAGATGTGGCTGCCCCACTGCATGTCCTGGGCACCCTAAACCAGCCTGCTCCCTCTGGCACAGTGGTGGATGCTAGACCCTCCCTGGAGTTGAAGTGATATTCAGCTGCATATCAGCTTCTCTACATGGGACAGGAAAGGTGTTGACATCTTATCCTTTACCTCAGGCAGGAAAATACCTTGTACCAGTCCTGATGAACTTGTATCATAGGAATAATGTCCATAAGTATTCCTCTGCCCACTCAGCTAAACTCTGGTACAAGCAGGGTACAGTCCAGTCTAATGAAACATTTTGATTTAAGTTTTATTTTCTTGGTGGAATGGCACTGTAAACTCTACAGTGTTCACCACAGTTTTACTCTTCTATTTTCTAAGACAGAGCTTTCCAAACTGTGCGTCATGACACATTTGTGTGTTGGCTGCAGTGTGGAGCTGTGTCGCATGAACGTAATGGGTAGAGGGGTTGCCTCTCCTGCTGCCCTGGCCACCCCCAGCCAAGTAAGACACCAGTGAGGGCAGTTGGGGGGGGGTGCAGTCTTGGGAGGAGGGGATGCCTCCACTTACTGAGTTACTTACTGAATTACTGTGTCACGAAATGGTGCATGTCTTAGAAGTGTGTCGCCAACATGAAAAGTTTGGAAAGCTCTGTTCTAAGACCTAATTAATGCAGATTTGTGTGGGCCAGAGAGTGTTTGGTGCAAGAAAAATATGCAGTTCCCACAAGCAGAGTTGGCATGCATTGAGCTTTAGTCTCTGGAAACTTAAGGAAGAACCACAGCTCAGTAGCATCTGCTTTGCAGGTTCTATCTCAGGCATCTCCAGATTGTACTGAGAAATTTTTGTCTGAAACACTCAAACAATACTAGCCATGGCGAGCAGTATTAAGCTAGGTGGACTAGCAGTTTGATTCTACATTAAGTTTCCTACATTTCTACATAAGATTCTGGGGTGCCATTTTCATTTTACATCTGCCCTCCACTTCTACCCCATTTGAAAGTCAGTTAAAAATTAACATGTGTAAAAGGCATATGCTTATACAGCTATGATGGTGCACTTTTGTTATGATAAAAAGACAGTCAGGGCCAACCATATGGTATGTTTTAAATGAGTGTGTACGTAATTATAGCAATTTACCAGATTGTTGCAACTCATCTCATTGAGCCCTCTCAAAGACTTTGACCAGTATTCTCTATCAACTACTTAACTAGGTATACTTAACTAAGTAACTTCTCCTGGCCTGACCCCCCCCTCCAAAAAAAAAAAAATCTGATGGAAACATCATCATTCACCTGTGTTCTGATCACTGGCAAAATGAACCTCTTTCATGCAACTGGTGCCTGGTAACGTAGTTTGGCAGGGGAGTTACAATTCTGGCAATAGTGTCACAATCATGACTAAGTAGTGGTCATGAATATAGAACAGTTATGAGTGCATAAATCTAGGTAGCTGTTCAATATTCATGATTAGTCACAGTTGTGATGCTATTGCCATGATCATAACTCTCCCGTAACCTACTTCACTGGACATCAGCTGCATGCAGAGAAGGATGTCTGTTCTGTTGGCGATTAGAGCAGAGGTAAAAGATGTTTCCATCAGGCCAAGAGAGATTATTTGGTTAAATATTCTTAAGCAAGTAGCTGATAGAGAATATTGGCTCTTAGACCTATGCTGGCACTACAAGTTTGGGAAGAGAAATAGGCTTCCCCAGAACTGGAGGAACAGCACAGGAGCTTTGCTTGGCTTTTTCAGATAAACTCAGTGCACCAAATGGGGTTGTACAGATTGGCACCTGGTGGAAGCTGATTTTCATGGAAATTTTAGTGCAGAGAATGATTCAACATGGATCCTGTGTACTAATGTGTGTTGCACGCATGTTCATGGTTTGCAAAGCTTATACTAATATGTTTTGGCTGCTCATATCATAGCGTGTCCATGACTGTTTTCATAAATTAATAATACAAAACCCCTAACTTTTAAAAAAAACAAACATTATGGCGTGTTATGTGTGTATCTGTGCACGTGTGTAAATATTTCTGAGGCGGTCAATGAGTAATTAACACTTTTATTGCAAATAGCGCAGTTCTCAATTCTGTGGTTTTTTCCTACCACTCCATAGCTGTGTTGATTCAAACCACTGACAGGATCTTACAAGTCGAGGCTATCTCCAAGAGATAAGATTGGTAGGGAGCGTGAATAAAAGAGGTGGGCAGCTGTGGAAGTGGAGGAGGCAAAATATTAAAAGTATGATGGATTTCCTCTGTCTTCTTTGGAGCACATGAGCCAAAGGGACATGGAGGAGACTTGAGCAAGTGCCAAAAGGAATTTCCAAACTGCTCTTTCAACATTCCCGTTGCCTCCTTGGCAAGGACATGACTTCCTCTTAAACATGAGCCAAGGCACAATGAGGCTGGGGGAGAGCAGGATGGTGTGGGGCGAGACTACGAGCGACCCTTCTGCCCACTGCAGCATAATCGGTTTCCTATTAATCTGGCATTATTATTATTATTATTGTTATTGTTATTAAACATCTCTCTTCTCCCAAATCATCGCTGAGCTGCAGCGATGTCCCCAGTAATAGCTCCATAAATTTCAGCCATAAAAAGTAATGGAGGGAGACAAATGAGATAATTAGGAATAAATCTTAGCGAGGTCTCTATTCATCAACATCCCCCGGAACTGGCCAATATTCCAAATCATTAGCAAAGCCCGTAATTAACAAAGAACCCAGGCTTCCAATGTTAATAAAGCTTTCCTGACTCTATATTATCAGGTAGCAGCTGACGAATCGGCCCCGTTAATATTATGGCCTTTGTTAAAGATCTCTCTTTCGTTCATTGCTTGCTCTTGCTCTCTCTCCCTCTCTCCCTCTCTTTAAACTAAAAAACCCATGTCAGTTTTTTTCCCTCTTCTGCTAAATTTTAATTAGATTTTGCATGTGCATCTGTAGAGGGCGAGTGTAGGGACAAAAGGACAAGGGTTTTCCTTTCATACTCAGCAAGGCTGGCAAAAAGAAGAATTCTAACCGCTGGCTTCTCCTCCATCTCTTTCTTCTTCTTCTATTCAGAAATATAAACCTCTCTCCTCTGGGTGCCTTTTTGAATCAGAGACCAGGACTCATCCCAGAGCATTCTGGAAAGGGTTTCAAAAGCACTCAAGATCAGTTTTCAAGGACTTGGTTCCCATTTAGATAATACTGTGAAGTGATGTGCTTCAGAAGTGCTGATCACCCAGTTGCTCCCACTGTGACTTGGCTGCAAAGATTTTCAGAGAGCCTAGCATCTCTATCCAGCTATATCAGTTCCCTGCTCCACTGTGGCAGGATGTTTCAGGACATCTTCTTTGGACTACAGAAAGCGTAAGAGACTTACTCCAAAATTCATATTAGTGTAATACAGTACTTGTATTAGACCAACTGAAAGGCACAGAAATGAACACAGGCTTTTGAATCCTCCAGATCTGTTCATCAGTTCAGTCCAGATCTGTTCAAGTAGTTGAGAGGGAGGAGGAAAAAGAAGAAGGGAGAAGAGAGGAGAACTCTCAGTTGATATTGAAGTTATGGTGCCTGAATGATGTCCTGAGATTTGGGATTGGGGTAGCTGAAGACCTTTAAAATAGGCTGTAGTAGACAACACAACTGTTTAAATGTTTACCTAGAGTAACTTCTTGCAATGGTGGGAGCAAGAAAGACAGACAAATGTACTCTTTTCATTTTTTGAAAAAATAAACTCGAGCTGTAAATTCCAGTATCACAATCCATTTTAAACATAAGAGAATTTTTTTAAAAAAAATCATTGTTTGAACGATAATAAACTAGACTGATTGGCCATTTTGAATTAAAATATGCAATAACTAAGTATTGATTAAATTTATTTGGGGAAATCAAATCTCTTTATTGCCAAATAATCATTTTTTTAAAGTTGTAGAAGTGATTCACATCTGCAAATGAACATCAGAAAATATTTGGAAACATTCAGACTGCATCAGATATTTGGCTGCAGCCCAACTCAATAGGAATGTACAAATATTGTCACTTTAAGGAATATGATAAGTTCATTTCTCTATTTCTTCAGCTGTAAGCTATCTCTTTATTTTAAAAAAGAAAACACCTTGTTTCTTATGTCCCAAAGCAAGAATGATTTATCTCAAGTGATCACACAAGCCTGTCAAAATGAGTAATTGCTCCAGATGATTTCAGAGTTCAAATGGTAAAAAAAACAAAGACATTGGGAATCTCTGGCCTGTGGGGAGTCAGTACCCTTGGACCAGAAATTTCTCATCTACAGGCCCCTTATCACGTTACAAATTTCCTCTATAGAAACCAATTCCTGTTAGGAAATCACGTGAATCATTGGATGATTGTCTTTCTCATGCATGAATCATCACATGTACATAAACTGGACTTGTTTGCTAGAAACTGAAATCTATTCACAGCTTCCCAACATATGTATATTCATCGTATGTGATATTATCAATGTGTGGGATTCCTATGTAGAAGATATATCAGTGCAAGAATTTTCCAAAGTGCTCTGAGCTCTGAAATGATTTGTGATACTTGCACATTTACCACGCTGGACAAACCATTCTCTCCAGGTAGATAGCAATTCTAGATACATGCTGCTGATATCCCAGGATCTATAATACTTCCGAAACTCGTTCCAGGGACCATTCGCAGTATATCTTGGCTCAAATTAAGCAGTGGATTAATAACTTTCAAACTACATTTGGATTCTTTGCAATATAAGAATATTTTTGCCTCAAAATCATGAGGCATTTCCATTTAATTGAACTTAGAGTAGGTTTACTTTGACCCACCAAATTTATTTATTCATTTAATGTGTGCTTATTCCATCTCCTCAACCAAAAAGTCTCCTTACCTACAGTCAGTTTTAAAAGTCCTGGTCCAGGCTTTCAATGTAAGAAGTCTTGACACAAAAGGAAAAAAGGATGGGGAGGACAGAGTTTAAAAAGTATGGAGTCTTTCACCAGAGCTGGTAGAATGGCCATGCTTTCCATCTGTTGCAGCCTGCTGGAATGCCTGTTAGTAGTGGTTACAGTTGATGTGAGAACCTTCAGGGAGATGGTCACCAGAGAGGTGCCATGAAAGAAAAGGGCCTGTTTGCTTCACGGGCAGGGAGAATCTTATAACAGACTGCTTAGCTCCATGGAAGCCAGAGTAGAGGTCTGGCTTCGTAGAAGGTATAAAGTTTTAGGTATTTCTCCTCCTCCTGAAGTTTGGTCATTAATTGCTGTTGAAAGTCTAGTATAGGCTAATGGAATTTGAGCAACAGATGCTTGTCTTTAATGCAGCACACGAAGCAGCAAATGTTCTGAAACAGCAGCTGGGAAAGGTGAGCATGGAAGACCTTAACAATTCATTGAGTTTTTCTTCGGAACCTTATTCTCTCTTTATTTTGCATGGCTCATGGGCACAAACCAAGTGAGAGCTGGGATATTGTCTCTCCAAAACTTACCACCCAAATGAGACATAGAAGATCCCACCACATCTATTAACCCTAGCTCAACAGAATTATAAGGAGTGAATCCATGTAGAGAACCATGGGATCAGGAGTCCTCAATTTTGCTTCCACCTCTCTATTAATTAATTAATTAATTCCATCCCACTTTCTTCCCAGTTTGGGACTCAAGGCAGCTTACAACAGTTGAAACAAACAGTGAAAAAATTGCAGCATAGAAAAGTTTAGAAAACAATTAGTCTGTAAAAAAATTAAAACCAACTAAATGCACAAATCATTGCAAACAAAAATGACAAATAACAGTTGAGCACATTATATAGAGCTGTTCCCCTAAAAAATTAATTCTCAAAGGCAGGCCAGAATAAAAAGGTCTTCCTCTGCCCACGGAAAGAAAGTAAGGAGTGTGCATTGCTCAACTTGCTTTCTTGACCTCAGAAGCAGGGCGACACCTCCTCCTCATCTCCTGTGTTATTGCCCTCCTCATGTGAAAAGTGCTATGTCTTAAAAAGAGAATGTGGAGCATACCCACAAATGCAAGATCCCAGATTTTTCCAGGGTTTCAGCACATATGGAGATCCCCCTGAGAACAAGAGCTTCTGTCCAGATGAGCCACTTTTCATGTCTGGAAAGTGATGATAGAAGGTATGGGGCAAAGTGCTGCCTTGTTTCTGTGTTCAAGAAAATAGAGTGAGTAGCATCCAAACTACAGTTAAATCATTCCTGGAAATGGTAGGAGACACAGTTGCTACAGATATTTGGAGGAATGAAATATATTTTTGTATATATTTGTATATATTTGGGGTATGGTTTATGGGGTATATTTGATTTGGGCAGAAGACAAACAAACTGGCCATGCAGTCATTTCAAATACTGCTCTTAAGTTCAAGAATGTTGATTTCTCTTGCTTTACTGGATTGGTTATTGCCTACGACTGGTCAGGTCCACAGATGCCATCTACAGATTATTCTATAGAATTCACATCCAGCTATTCCATTTTTACCAGTGGAGGAGGGCTGACCTCACTTCTGTCTTGCCAGAAGGTCCTCTCACGCCTTAACTGTATGTTTTGATTTCTTTCCAGCTACCTGGAGAAGGTCTTATTAGAACTTGAAGGCCATGTTTTAAATGGTAGAGTCAATAATTTGTCCTATAAATGAAGGAGGATTGTACTAATAATCAGCTCTGAAACAGGGCCATCTTTTAAATGTTAGGAAGGACAACTATGTTCCTGTAGCGGGGGAGGAATGAAAAGAATTCCTGAACCAAATGGCATAGGGAAGAACTGCTGTGGACTAAAAGAGGCAGTTGATTATTTGATAACATCTGGAAGCTATTTTACGAACAACATTCACAGTCAGACTGAGGTGCAGAATTAGTAGAGCAATCTGGCTGTTTTTTTTTTAAGTGGGACCATTACTGCAGACATCTTCAGTTTGCTTTCCTTGTTAAGAGAAATATATTAGCATCCATAGAGAATCTTATCCAGCAATAGAACCTTCCTAAGTAGATTGCAGAGTCCGGGGAAAAAAGTCAATCTTGATCTCAGAAAGGTAATAGAAACACAGGACAATGCAATCCACATCGAAATTAACTGTATTTGTGTTTTACCAGTTCTCTTTTTGTTTAATGTGGGCATATAATCTAGATTATAAAGCAGGAAGAGCTGAAAGAAGAGCAGAAGAACTTATGGCAGGGAGCCATTTCAGGCTCTAAGTGAGATGGTGGACAAAATGTAGCCCACTGACTATATCGGGGTCCCCCAAGGCCATCTTCAGAGCATGTAAAGTTGAATGGAAGAAATCAAAACTACACCAATGTAATGATGGGGAACAACCTAGATGGCTTTAGGAAGGGATTGTGTAAATTCATGAAGGATGAAGCTATCAATAGCTACATCTATCATCTCTAGTGCCAGACACAGCTTGCCTTGCAATACCAATTGTTTTGAAAAAAGGTAGGAGAGTGCTATTTCACTGTTGTCCTCCTTGTAGGCTTCCCATAATCTTCTAGTAAGCCACTGTATGAAGAAAATGCCTTTGGTCTCATCCAGCACAACTTTTCTTGTGTTCTTATGCCCAACAGTGACAAAGACATTGCTGTTATGTGCTGTCTCTTCTCACATCAGAAGTCATCACAAAGGATCAGTTAACATCAAATGCATGTTATCTGGAAGTGTCCCGACAAGCTTTTTAAATCTGTTAAATGGAATAATTCATATCTTAGCTTTGGGAAATTCATCTTGCAAAGCAGAAATGAAGGGAACATTCCTCAGTCCTAAGAAAATAGCCCGTCCAGTGTTAAACCTACATTCAAGAATCTAGGAAATGAAATCTAGATTCATTCTTGAATCAGGAACTGTATATTTACAGTTCTCGAGAAGGTGAGGTGCAATTGCACTCAATATATTAAACCATAAGTGGGTGGATGTTTGATTGGCATCTAATGCTAGATCTCTGCATGAATTGTAGTAGGTCAGCAAGGGCTTCCGATTCCAAATTGATTAACAATAGCAACAAAATGTCTCACCCACCACTTACCGGCCCTAAATTATACTACTAAAATGAAGAAAGCTTAGGGTAGCCACAAGTGGATGTTTATGGGGAAAGATTAAACTCAGCCTAGTTCTAGTGCTCAAAACAAAAAATTCTGGGATCAGAAGTATGTCATTCTAAGAGTATTTTTTGCATCGGGCTCAGGTTAGTGGATTTAAGGGTCCAAGATTAAAAAACAAAAAAAATCCCTAAACCTGCCCATTGTGGTATTAGAGAACATTAATAACTCAGCTGCCTTAGATCCCAGTTCTGGGTGATAGGTAGGATATAAATAAATAAGAATAAACAATGTGGAGGCCATGTGGAACTCTAAGAAACTGGTCAATGTGACTGTAACTTACCTAGAACCTCTTTTGCCAGGAGAATCATGGAGTATTACACACATGCCAGAATTCTCTTGGTGACTCATGCTTGTGTAAGTCCAGCATCTCCTTCCACAACATTTTCCCCTGGGTTGTCCAATGGCTGCCAGCGCACTCTGTCCCCTAATGGTCACAAGTGCATTGGGAAAGCTGCTTCCATATCTGCCACTCAACTGGTATTCACCCTTCTCCTAGACTGCGTACACATTTTGTCTGAAACTATGAGAAATACTGGCCTTTGCAACAATATTTTTGGAATACTTACTCCGTCATCTCGTAAACAAATTTAACAAATAAGCAGCATCAAGCCTAGCAAATAGCCAAAATATGTAGCATCAAATTTAGGAGGTTGTGTTTTTCATTCTGAAAGTGAATTCATTCTTTGCACTGATGTGCAGTGATGAGATTTTACATTCTGCCTGCATCAGTGAGGGTCTTGGTCCTTGGCCCAGGTTGTTGTACAAAAATATGAGCAGCACAAACAAAGGAGAGATCATTTAAAATAGCGGACTCAGAACTGGCTCGCAAAACAATTCTTTAGAAGGTCTGAATATGGGTATTTTGAAAATGTAGACATCTATGACAAGTTGTTTCTTCCAAAACTGTGTATTTTCAGTTTCAAAACCTTCTCTGAAATGTGAATTTTAGAGTTTCAAGGCCCAAAGGATCATACTTATCAATGTGGTATAAATATGAATAGTAAAGAAAGAGCAGCAACAACAAAAGAGAGATTTTCTAGACATATCTTAATCAAGATTCCATTGCCTTTCAATCCAAATGCATTCAGCCTCCTGATTCTCAGGTACCACAAAAATTCTCTTACTATGTACTGTGCTTTGTTTTACAAGCATATGAACTGTGACTTCAGAGATCATTTCTCATAGTTTACCAGAATCTGTGGCAGAATAAGCAACAGGAACTTTGCTTCTGAGTTTCTTTAGGCCGTTTCTTTTCAGTCTCTTTCTCTCTGCCAGCATTTTCATTCCCTCCAGAAGAGGGCAGTGGTGTGACTCTCTGGTACACACACTTGCTAGCCAGTTCATTGTAGTGTCAAGAAAGCAGACTTTCAAGTCAGATGAAAACATTATTAAAAGAACCTTAGAAATAGCTGGCTGCAGGTATAAATACCACACAGCAGGCCAACTCTTGCCCTCAGTTACACCCATGCAAGACCCTTTTGAGTCTCTGTGGTTGCAATAAAGCAATTAAAGACAGGATTTGGCCCAATGCCTTGAAAAAGCAAGATACAGCTCAAGTTAATTACAAAACCCATCCAAACCTCAGAAGCAGCTGAATACACATTTACTCCTCAGTGTCCTTCCTCTTCCTACAAATCCTGTCTACATTCGGTCCCAGTATCACTGTTCTTTGTAAGGAAGGAAAAAAAGAAACCTACCAAAATTCTGAGAGTCTTTAAAATGGTCCTGCTTCAGAAAGCTCTCAAATCTGAGTCATAGTTGTCATAAAAAAAAACAAAAAACTAGGGATTTATACAATTGCACTGAAGAGGAAAAAACGGAATAGACTGCCAAAGGCAACCATGAAATATTTTACTGAGTAAACACACTTCCAAAGGTACTGCTCTACCTGTCTGAAGGGAAGACCTCTGCTCCTAAGCAATGCCCAGGCAATGATCTCATTTCTCAAACGATTTTTGCATTTTATTCATTAAGTAGAAGAGTGGGAAAGAGAAAGAAGTTATGCTGGTCTGTAAGGGAAAAAAAGGTCAGATCAAGGGTCGTGCAATACCTTTATGAACACCAGTCAAAATGCCACAGTTAGTGAGCTGTCATGTTATTCCTTGGAGTTCTGAGAAAAAGAAACAAGAAACAGCTGTTTGGTTGTATCTCTCCAGCAGTTACCTTAATGTGTTTACAGACTTACACATAACATATAGGTTCCTTGTTATGCGGAAAAGAGGGACAAAAAGAAGCACAACATTGTTATTACAAAGCTGGTGGGGAAAAATAGCGCTTGGACAGAACTCTTGTTGAGATTATTTGTAAGTAAGGCCTTTACCATGCCATGACTCAGTAACATGTTCTGTTTCAATCCCAGCATTGCCATTTCCATGATGTTATCGGATTCTGAACACTCTCTACCACACCCTTTTGATGTCAGCAGATGAGTAGCATTATTGCCACCAGTGTTCCCTCTGCATTGCAATGTCATTGGCGAGTCCTTTTCCCTACCCCACAGCTCATGACTGGTCAGATTTTTTTTTAAAGCCATGCTAGTGTAGCCGTGTTGTAACATCATGACATGCCAGTACACTATTGTGTTTTTGTGCTATAATGCTTTTAAAAAAAAAAACTTCTAAGGAGAAAATCAAAATAAACACAGAGAGGTGATAGATTTTGAACTTGCCATGGCATGGGAGTAACTGAGGGAGGGACAACCTGGGCACACCCACAGTCCACCCACTGTGGGTGGGTGATGACAGGATTGGTGTCATCCTGGATTGGTGATGACAGGAAGCACTATCAAATGCTATTGAGGAACCGCACTCACCTAGCTGATGGGACTGTGGCGGGAAAGGAGGCCATTACCAGATATTTTTCTGGCAATGAAAAAGGGCTGATTTGCAATGCATGGGAACACGAAAGCAGCTAGTTAGCAACGATGGCATCAGTTGCATAGGGATATGGGGGTGGGGGCGAGGTGATTTGGCCCTGGGTGGCAGTGTTTCTGAGGCGTCCTGGCCCATAGCTATGCTCCCCGTGCACCCTGGCCATGCCCCCATGCACCGCGCACAGTGGCTATGCCCCTCATGCTGTAGCCCCGCGCCCTCCTGTCCCCCCTACACACACTCCAAGCTCTACCGCTGGATGGCATGCAATACAATGGGTCCTGGACTGGGAACAGTTGCTGCTGTGGCGGGATGACAACTTCATGTGGTAAGGGCCTAAGTCTCCCCAACTGACGCCCTTTTAGATGTGTTGGACTACATCTTCCGTAATCCCCAGCCAGCTGGAGAGGGCTGATTTAGGCTAATTGTAGATAGAACTAGTAATACAGACGAACAACATACTAGATTTCAAAAGACTAACATTGTGCCTATAATGGGTTCTTTTGAACAGGGATACTGTTTGTAAGACTGAGGCTCTTTACAACACTTAAGTAAGATCTAATCTGGAATATATAGTATTTGTTTCCAAGCACACACATTCACAAAGGACTTCAACAAATTTGAAAAAGCAAGTGCGACCTTCAGCAAAATGTTTCTGGATATGATCCCTAAAAGCACCAAATCCTGCCTGACCTTAGAAGCTAAGCAGGGTCAGCTTTGGTTAGTACTTGGATGAGATACTGCCAATAAATACCAGGTGCTGTAGGCTATATTTTGGAGGAAAGAGCTGGCAAAACCACCTCTGAGTATTCCCTGCCTAAGAAAATCCTATTAAATTCATGGAGTCACCATAAGTTAACAAAAGACTGGAAGGCACATACACACATGGTCATAGGGATGTTCCTCTTTCTCTTCACAGGATGCTGGCCGTGACCTCTCCCATTTTTTCTCCCCTCTGTTTCAATCTTCTGTTTTTCTTTTCCGACTGGCACCTACCAGGGTGTAGCCAATGAACATGTTGAGTCCGTATTGGTCTTTTTGGTGGCAGGAGTGGCCCTTCAGTTGTTGTTTTAAATATAATTTTGTACTTCTGTAAACCTCAGAGGTATGAGCATACTAATATTAATAGAATACTCTTGTTTCTCAATAATCCTGCTTTGGCTCCACTTCTGTTAGCGTGCAGCAGCAGAATTCACTATTAAAGGGAATTATATATCTGGGATTTCCAAAGTTTTTGGAAAGTAAAAATCCTATACTGGGATATATTTGAGAGATAAGATTAAACAGGGAGTGCTTGTTGGAAAAAGCTGTGTTTTGATCTAGGAGGCTCAGATATAGAATAGTTTAATCTTTCGTCTGTAAGAGTTGTTAGTTAATCAAAGCAGAATGGATTGAAACCCTCTGAATTTACAGCAGAGCTATCACCTTTTAGTCTAGTATCAGTAAATGATTTGGGCAGAGTTTGGAATGTTACTTTTCGAGAAGTATTTTGTTTTCTTACCTGTTACAATGTTTTTAAAATGTATCCTATTCTTTAAAAGTAACCCATTTTTGTTACTTATTATGATGATGGGAAATGTTAACTTTTGTTACTTGTTGCACTGCTCATTACTTTTCCATTACTTTCTGTTACTTTTTTGAAGGAACAAACAACCTTACTTATTTATTTATTTTGATTTGATTTGATGTATATCCCAATATGGGACCCAAAGTAGCTTACAATATATGTTAAATAACATAGCTATAACATCCAGTACAAAAGCTTAAAAAGCATTAAATGATCAATCTAATTAAAACATTAATTTTAAAAGATTAAATTTAAAACATTATTTAAAATAATTAAAAACACCTAAAACATATATTGTATCTTTAGAACAGGATTGATAAGAAAATGGCACTTGAAAACTTCCTGTTCAAATTCCTCTTAAAATGTCCTTTAAAAATAAATTTTCAAAAATAACGATAAACAATTATTTCCTATACTAATAAAGTGACTTGGTTGTTATTTATTACATTGCTTTAAAGATGTAACATTGTTATTTCATTAACCACAAATAACTAAAGCAACCATGTTACTTGTAACTTGCTACTTCCAAACTCCAGATCCGTGACAACACACTGTAAGAGTCACCAGTATTCTGATGTGTTTAACATGTTCCAGATGTTGTGTGAAAGGGTGACAACAATGCAACCCACGGCTGTCGCACACTGGGTTCCTGGGGAATTTCCAGAGTCTGTGAAACTGATGTGGTGTAACAGGGATCTGAATCCTATCAAGCACCATCAGAGCCAATGTGCGTAGGAACAAGCCAACTATAAAACTGCTATATTAAATCTTTCTGCAGCAATAAAACTCACCTTTCACTGGGGCCAGGGCCAGCATGGAGTACAAAGATAATCTGATGGTGTGTTTGTGTTGGGATATGATCTGCATCTGGGGCAGTATTTAAAATCCATCCTTGGGTAGGGGGTGGTTTGTAAATATAATCCAGCTTCTCAGAGCAATCCCATTGACAAATGTTAACTGAAGAGATAAAGCGAACAATCAATTATTTAGAGAATGAAAAGAGCCTCCAGTAGGCCATCCAAATGCAAACACACACTCCCCCAGCTCAGTCACTTGGCAGGATTTCAGACTATAGTACATCTGAGCTTTTCTTTGCAACCCACCTCAAGAGATCTGAAAAGTCTTTACTCTTTTCAGAATTTCCAGAGGACTTTACACCCTTTCATGAGACCATTCTCATGAGCTTGTTCTTCATTGTGAGTCTCATCAAACATTTGGCCTTCCCTCCTCTTTCTTTGTAATCTAGCTGTGTGTGGTGTGTGTGTGTGTGTTAAGTCCTGTAGCTAGTGATGTCTTAGTCCTACAGGCCAGATTTCATTAGCCTTCTTGAGGTGTTACTAGAAGGAGGAACAGGGCTTGCTTATCTCCTGGCTTGTTATTTCATTGCATGGATGTTCAAATACCACCTTCCATTTATAACTCTCCCATGTTCTTCTGACATCATTTCTCTAATCACAAAAGAAGTCTGTCAATGAGGAAAAGATAAAACTGTTGCAAATGCCTTATGATAGGTAGCCCAGGAAATAATAGACCCCTAAACTAGGGGGCAGTGTTGTATAGTGATTTGAGCATTGGACTGGAGACCAGGATTTTATTCCCCCCTCGGCAGTGGAAACCCACTGGGTGACATTGGGTGTCTCACACACTTTCAGCCCCAGAAAACCTTGTGATAAGTTTGCCTTAGGGTCACCATAAATTGGTCATGACTTGAAGGCACACAATAGCAACAAACCAGGGATGGGAGATGTGTGGCACTCAAGACAATGCTGGATGGCAACTCCCATCAGCGCTAGCTACCAAAGCCAGCAATGACAGATGATGGGAACTACAGTCCAACAACAACAGGATCACCCCTACCATAACAATTTAAGTTTTTAAAAGGTAGAAACCAGCACATTGCTGCTCATTTCTGGGAGTCCTAGAATGCAGTGCCCTGCCTCCTGCTTCCCAGACCTAAATGCACTATTGGTTGCATTTGGGGCAACTTCCCACTGCTCCAGCATAGCTTCTAGATAGCCTTTGAGTCCCAGACCATCTCCTTTTGCTTTTTAAAAATTAACCACTGTGCTGTGTGTGTCTAACTTGTCTGAGTAATGCATGCAGACCATTCTTTTCATTTAAAAAGGGGGCAGGGGAGGGGGAAATTGCCATATTTTCACTCCATAACTCACAGAGACATAAGCCCATTCAGTATATTTCAAAGTGGGTTAAAGGTATGTCCCTTAATTATCCTCCCAAAATATTCTTGGTTAATGGCTTTCAAATGTTGGCATCTGTCCTTTCCTTGCGCACTTTGGCTGCTGGCTCTGTCTCAAGCATACATGAACTCCTCCAGCACTGAGATATTTAAACACCATATCCTCTCCGATTTCAGCAGCATGTTGTAAAGAAAACAACTCCTGCCGGCTTCAGCAGGAAATCACTATTTGGCTTTATGAGGTACCTCTTCCTGACAGCTCTCACTGAAGAGCCTTTTGCAAGATTTACAGGGTTAGTATCCCACAGCCAGCTCAGCCGCTTTGCTCCCGTCACAACTCCTCCTGGAAAAGGCTCGTGGTGGGCCTGGAATGTGGCACCCTTCAGAATAAGAGACCCTCTGCTTTATTCCCTTGTTAGGTTTGGCTGTGACTGGGAAAAAAAGAGAAACTAATGGAGAAAGGAGGCCCTTGCTAACTGGAGAACCAGTGACCAGAAATGAGGGGTATAAAAACAGAGAGGCCCAAAATATAGTCCAAATGCAGAATAGAGTGTCTGTGTAAACACACTGTGGTCGAGGCTTAAGGCAGAAAAACATGTTTTCCTCCAATATTCCAAACAAAGGAGAACACAACATTTGCTTTACTCAGCCAGTGATAATATGAAACTTTTTTTTTTGTTTGTTAAAAAAGCCACCTTCTTCCTACACACACATAGAAAATTTCTTCCCTAACAAAAGAAGAGAAATAGCTTCACACAAAGGCACGGCTTATTAACCCAACAGGAATGAACAGAGAAATTAATAGTGGACACCCAGAACTAAATTCTGTGTTTGAGCCTGTCATGAATGGGAGCTGTTGTCCCTAAAAGAGTTCTCGGGATGCTATGCTACATTTCAAATATTATACTTCAACAGGGGTACCTCACCTTTCCTATACCAGAACCATGTTAATATCCAACATTTGACAAATAGGATATGTGCTTCCTTTTTAGACAGCAAACTATTTTAGTTTCTCTTCCCCTTTAGTCAAAAAGGCTTAGAAAAACCAACAGGATAACAGGACCTGACAACTGAAAAGATGTGATACAGAAGGAAAATGGCTTACAGTTACATTTCTTGCCATGACCAGCTGAGATAGAAATGGTTCAGGTTGGCCATTGGAATGGCTGCCAACTAGGTGACAGTTGAGGGAGGGCCGAACACAGCTGAATTCTCAGTAGACGTAATGGAATAGCTTTTCTCTGCAGCTTGATGGAAAAAACTGCTGCTAGGTTAATTAAGAAGTTGGTTTCAGAAGAAATCAAGCCACAGATTTCTCCCTAGTGAAAGATATGTGCACAGTCTTGTCTTTGGATTATTGCAACAATACAAATTACAGGAATGTAGGAATCCATTAAAATGTATGAATATACCATCCGCAGATACCAGGTCCTGGAGGCTATATTTCAGAAGAAGGAATTGGCAAAACCACCTCTGGTATTGCTTACCTAAGAAAACCCTATGAAATTCATAGGGTTGCTCTAAATTGACAGGCAACTTGAGGACACATACATACTCATATCTAAATCAGCCTTTCAAATAAGTCCCAAAAAATCATGCTAGTTCACAAAAATATTTTGTAGCCTATGTATTTCTATGTGCATATGTTATTTATGTATGGTCTGAAAAGAAGCAGGGGGAGGAAGCAAACTTTTGTAAAGCTTCATTGATTGCCTATGAGTTAAACCATTGCATATGTACAACAAAATCCAAAATCCACAAAGCCAGCTTCAAAGCATAAAATACATTGTGCAAGCTTTCGAAGTTAAACCGGCTTCTTCCCCAGGCAACTATATTAAAAATCATACAGGAGAGAAAAAAAAGGTGACAAAGTTAGAATCAATTGCATATATGTTAATCTTTCCAATTCCAGATGTATATATGACACTCTTGTAAAGTACTTTTCAGCATATCTCTCCTATGGTTGGGATGCAATTTTAATTTTAAATGAAGTTACATCAACTTTCTAAGGTCTATGTTACACTTGACTTTAAATGGATCCTTGCATCTAAACTACAGACTTTAAAATATTCAAATAGTCTGAGCAGGGAGAATGGCTATAATTCACAGAAACAGGGGGAATTTAAATTTCTTCTCTGAATTTGGTAATCTTCTTCTTCTTGTTGTTGCATTTATTCGTATTGCATTTATTTATACTCCCAAAATTGGAACTCAAGCCAGCTTATAGTTCAAAAGAGCAATACTGATAAAAACATACAAAAAGTGAACATTAGAATTAAACTAGTCACGATATTCAAACACTTCAAATCTCTAGTTAAAAAAATAAAATGCAATCAAAAAGATTAAAAGTATTTAAAAAAGTATAGTTTAAAACAATACAGCTCCCTCCAGGTCTACTATTTTAAAAGTTTCTGTAATAAAACTCTATCAAAATAAAAAGATCTTTGCCTGTCAATGGAAGGACTGCAGGGAAAGCATCATTCTGGCCTCCCTGGGAAGGGAGTTCCAGAGTTTAGAAGCAGGCACAGGAGGCCCTCTGTTGTGTTCCCAATCAACCATAATTGTGAAGGTAGTGGAATTGAGAGAAGGCCCTCTCCTGATGATCTCAGGGGCCGAGCAGACACATACAGAGAGATCTGGTCTGTCAGATAGTCTGAACCTGACCTGTATAGGGCTTTATAGGCAATAACCAGCACTCTGGATTATGCCCAGAAACAAACTGGGAGTCAGTGGAGCTGTTTCAACAGAGGATTAGTATGATCCCTGTAACTTGCTCCAGTTAGCAATCTGGCTGCAGCTTTCTGAAGCAGCTGAAGTTTCTAAACACTCTTCAAAGGCAGGAGTCCATTACATTAGCAGTAATCCAAACAAGATGTAATTAAAGCATGTACCACCATGGCCAGATCCAACATCTCAAGAAATAGGTGCAGTTGGTGGACAAGCTTTAAATATGCAAAAACACTCCTGCCTCCTCCCCCCCCACACCTGAAACCTGGGTTTCTGGGTTCAAAGCTGAGACCAGGAATCCAAACTGTGAACATGTGTCTTTGAATGAAGCCCTCTTCCTTTGCTACCATTGCCTCCATGCGTGCTCTGATCCTATCTATCACTTATTACCCCTCTCAGCTGATATAATCTACATTTTAAAAGTATATTGCACATTTGATGAGACAACACATTTAATGTCATGTCTCATTTTGGCCTGAAGTGGTTCACAGCTATGCAAGATGATGTATTTAAATGTACATTTCAAATTGATTTCAATGTCTGTCTGTCAGTCTCTATCTTAAGTGACATAGAAAACCATCTTTTTCACGGACCACCTTGATCTGTAAAATTGGCAACAGCAGAGGAAAGTCATTGATCTCTTGAGAGTTTTTTTTTTAAAAAATTGAATAATACTGTAATAATATTGTAATATTTATATACTATAATACTACAATATTTATAATATATAAATAACAACACAGCTATGCATACTTGTCTGAAGGAACAACAACAACAGAATTCTGCTGAAGTTGCAAGGTTTCCTCCTGCCATGTTTCACATTGTCCAGAGAAAGGAGGACAAGAATAAAATGGGAAGTAATGCAGAGAGGGTAGTTTAAATACTATGATATTGCCACCTCCATCATGATAGGATTGCATCTGAGTGAGTCAAGATCATGGGTGGACATCTATGCTCCCCTGATGTTTTTAAAACACAGTTCCCAATCCAGTGTCTCTCATAACTGGCTGAACAGGAGTTGTAGGTCAAAAACATTTGGGGGGCACAGCTGTCCCCTTCCCCCATGCTAGTTGAATAGCATGGAGCAGCTTCTTCCAGGATAAGTAAATGAGGGAATGCCTTCCTAGACACTAACCAGAAGGTCTACTAACAACAATCTTGTTGTGGAGGGAACTATAAGGCTTGAGTTCAAGCTGTTATGGGGTGGATGTGGCTTTGTCACATATACACTACTGGTGCAACTGCCGTTGTGCGAGGACAGAAGATGATAGGGCTGCTGTTCTGTTCTCCAGAGTCTTCCTTTGCACTCCCTGCGTCTATATAATTTCCACTATCTCCAGTTCTCCTTCTGGTCTCCAGCTTTCCTCAGACTTTCTCCTATTCCCCTTAGGGAGAACTCCTCAGTTCCTGAAACAACCAGCTCCTAAGATCCAGAAAGGTCTGTGTTCTAGGCATCCTCTGGAGGCTATATTGCACAAGCCTAAAAGCGTAAATTGTGAATGCTGGTAATGTGCCTGGATTGAAAGTGGAAAAGAATCGCATGTGCTCATTGAAAATGGCTGAATGACTTGGGATACCTTCTTACAGACAACTGAGTCAATGGTTATTTTTCAAGCCTGTGTTAAATTGGTTCAGCAGAAGGGTATGTGCAGCACTTCAGTACAGTCTTCTCCTGTCCATGCTGTACATTGAACAGAGGAGCCAAAGAAAGGTATTACAACATCCAGCTGCTTTATTCACTGAGCAAGTCTGGAATTCTAAGCTGGCACATCAACATCAGCACAGAGGCTGCCTGTGCAGCCATATTCATCCAGCTGTGTGCAGCTGAGCTTGCCACTGATGAAGTTTGACTCTTTCAGGGCTGAGAAAAGGTGTGGAATTCAATGAAGTCAAGGAAGTGGGGGTGCAGCTTGTCTGGAAGTATTAGTGCAGCTTTCTTTTCTTTTTTTTTCAGCAGTAAACTGTAGCCATCCCAGAATGCATTGCATAGTATATACATATGGATGTGTATGTGTTCTTCCTGCACATGGCTGTGGCTTGAGAGGGGAAGCAAGCACAGCTATAAATACAGGAAACATCTGCCAATCATGTCACAGTGGCAATGCCAACTTTTTCAGCAGGAAACTGATGGTGGTTTGGTGTGCCAAAGAAAAATGGCTCTAGATGCTAGAACTGGACAGCAGCTCTGTGAGAACTGATGTAAACTAATCAGACATGGAGTGACCACCCAGGCTTTCTTCAGTTTTTGATTTAAGTAGGGAAAGAGGAGATACATGACTTATTATCTTGTTTTTTTTTATATAACTTTAAACCAAAACTGGAGCATGGTCATCATTTAAACAAGATTACAATCTTACTAGACTTCCTGGGAAATGGAAATAATAATATTTCCATTGCCCTAATGTTTGTTTAGACTTTCCAAACCAGTTATGGGCTACAAAATTCTGAGAAGGTACAATGGTGTATTAGTGGAGCACACACGATTTCTTTCAGAGTCTCTTCACAAACCATGGTATTCCAATATGGAAATTACTTCTGCATTGGAATTATGTGTGATTCCTGTGTATAGACTGTCATATGCATTAACTCTATGAAAGACCAATTTGCTTTATATGATGTAGTGGCTTCCCCAAACACACAACCATTTAAGTTATCATTTGAATACAAGATCATCACATATGGCATCATGCATGTATGCTTTTTGTGGGAATCCTGCAAAATCCTTATATGGAAATAACCACTGTGAAGTAATTATATCCTGTGTGTCAGGGGTGAGCTACTGTGGAGGATGGGGGCCATTCTCCCCTTCTACTCCTCCTCACCCACAGGCTATGTGGTCTCTCCTGGCCTGACCAGAAGTGATGAGAATCAGCTTTGGTAATTTTTGCTGTTTGGGAGAGTTTGGTGGAAAGGAATGAAACCTTGTTTTTGTGACAATTTGGATATTTTCCCCATGTATTTTGGCCATTTTCAACCTTTTAAAAATGTTTTTCAGATGTCTGGGAGATTTGGGATTCTCTTGGGAGGCTGCAAAATGAGATCCTATGGGCAGCATATCATCCCTGAGATTGGTAGACTGTTAAAAATAAAAAAAAATCTAAAATTGATCTCAGTATATTTCAGAGATGATGATGCTTGCAGCCCTCCAAACCCTCTCAGACTTCAGTTTCTGTCACTCCCAGCCTGCATGACCAATGAAAGGGGTGGTGGTATCTGGAGTCCCACGACATCTGGAGGGCCACAGAGTCCCCACTTCTGATTTCTCTGCCAGCCCTTCTCTGTCCTCTTTTTGAGCAAACATTCCAGCATGTGAGTTTGTGATGTCGGCAGCTGGTTTTTGATCAACTGAGGCCGGATTTTCAAAACCCATCAGAGGTATGGAGATAAGGGAAAAATCCACTTTTTCCTGTAAATGCTGAGATCTGCTTCAACAAAGCACCAAGTATTGCTAGCATGTATAGTTTTGTCAGATAATTTGCAACAGGTTAAGACTACTCTAGCCTAAAACAATGGCCATTACCAGTAGGAGGAAGCAGAAACTGAAGATCACCCAAAGAAATCTGAAGAAGAAGGTTTTCATTTGTCCAGTAAACTGAGAATTTGAGATTTAGAAATTATTTATGACCTACTCACTGCAAAAATAAAGATGATTTAGACATTTCTGAAGTTGGATTCTAAATATGAAAGTCTTAAGAATATACACAGGCCAAAAGGCATCGGGCTTTTTTACCAGTGAAACAACCATCTTTTAAACATTCTGAGATGCATTTCCAGTTTCTTCTGTTGTTGTTGTGTGCCTTCAAGTTGTTTCCAACTTATGATGGCCCTAAGGTGACCCCATCATGGGGTTCTCTGGAGCTGAGAGTATATGATGCACTCAAGGTCACCCAGGGGGTTTCCGTGGCCAAGCAGGGAATTGAACGCTGATCTCTAGGGTTGTAGTCCAATGCTCATATCACTACGCAATGCTGTCTCTCTCCAGTTTCTTTTACATACTCGCAGTTACAATAGAGAAACTGCATTAATTGTTGAATACTAAGTAGTGGTGACTGTTATTTCCCAGATCAGTAGGTTGGTGAACACACTCCAAGTTTTAATCCAAGCTTTAAAAGAGCTATTCAAGATTCTGAACTCCTTTTGAGGCCAATGTTCCACACTTTGGATAGCTCCTTTAAAGTTTGGACTAGAACCCAGAATGAATTGAACACCTGTTGACATGAAAGCCACCAGCTACCACTGATGGTAAGTTAACACTTCTGTAAATCGCATTGCTTTAGTGGGCCTCCTCTAGTTGGGACTACCCTCTGTCTGCAGAAAAAATCCAGCTTGATTACTGGAACATTTCTGATGCAAGAACAAGTTTTCCCATAAGTCTCAGAGAAATTTCCTCATAAGTTTGGATATTGTTAGAGAATCCTGATTCTCTTGGGCTCTACTATCCTTGCCACACTTAAATTGTCTTCTTCACTCCTCCACTCTGGTAGATCAGGATTCAGTCCAAGCAAATTATATCTCCAACCTGGTAGCTGTGCAGAACTTACAGAAATATGGCCTGTGCTCACTCAAGGACATATAAGAGAAGCCAAAGCTCCCAGACAGATTGCAGTTTGGCACACATAAGGAACAGACCTGCCAACTAGGCCTTGTTTCCAGTACTGAAGGATCCAGAGTGCTTCTGTTCCCACAAGACATTACATGATAGCAATACAGATCAGACTTGGCTCCTCTACTCCTAGGCAACTAAGCAAACAGCTCCAAGACAGAGCAAAGGTTCATGATCTGGGGACTGGAGGTAAATGCAACATCATGTCTAATATCTCAAGCACTGAAAGGAGAAACAGCACATCTTTTCATGTATTTTACCCTTGCTTTTAAAAACAATGTTTATTGCATTTATCAATACAACCATTGTGAGATTATATTGCAGCTTTAAAGTTAAGGAATGGAAATTCAGAATGATACATTCATGGCTACAGTGGATATCCATGACAGAGGTAGGATATGATCCTAGATCCCAGTTGTTATTGAATTACCATCAACTTTGACTTATGGCGATCTTCTGAATGAAAGACCTTTAAGTCACCCGGCTATTAACAGCTCTGTTCAGGTCTTCCAGTTTCAGGGCTGTGGCTTCCTTGATTGAGTCTATCAATGTATAATTGGTTTTCCTCTTTTCCTCCTGCCTTCTATCTTACCAAGCATTATTGTCTTTTCTAGTGAGGCATGTCTTCTCATCATATGTCCAAAGTATGACAGTCTCAGTTTAGTCATTTTGGCTTCTAGGGAGAGTTCAGGCTTGATTTGCTCTAGGACCCATTTATTTGTCTTTTTAGCAATTTGTGGTATCTGTAGAACTTTTCTCCTGCACCACATTTCAAATGAGTTTTCTTCTTGTCAGCTTTCTTCATCATCCAGCTTTCACAACCATAGAAATCAGAAATAATGATGGCATGAGAAATCCTGATACATCTTTACACTTGAGGATCTTAGTATAGCATCTGGAAAAAAGATGAAATAATAACACAAAGGGGCATAAATATTTCCAGTTTATTTTGCTGGTGTTGATCTGGATAGTCCTAAACTGCTTGAGAACTGGATGGTTGTTTTCTAGACTCTGCACTGAGTCCTCCACCCAGAATTTCCCCAACCAAGTAATGGCCAGTGGGCATTAGTATGTTGTTTGTTTGTGGTGTCCTCCTGGGAAGGCCTGTATTGTAATTGATTTCCCTAGATATGGATTTGGTTTTGTCAGTTTGGCTATTCTAGAGTGGTTCCTGTAAAGTAAGGGTGGGAAATGTGCAGCCATAGATATTGCTGTACTGCAGTTCCCAGCATTCTTTGCCATTGGGTGTATTAGGGCTGATGAGATTTTGTAGTGTAAAAACACATGGAGGGCCACATGATTCCCGCACCCTCTTGTAAAGGTTTGTAGTTTGGTAAGGCACTAAAGCTCTCTGGCAGAGAATGCTACATACGCCTCCCTAAACTGCAAATACCAGGATTCCACAGGTTGGAGCCATGGCAGTTGAGAGTAACTATAGTGTTATATTTGTATAGTGTGAAAGCAGAGGCATATCTAGGGTGGGCAAGTGGGGTTATGTGCCCTGGGCACCAATGCCAGAGGGCACAAAAACCCCATGCCCCCCAGCCCCACTGCTCAGGACAGCAGGCCCAGCAGTGCACCTTGAGAGCAGTAGCGTTCCTCGCCATTGTCACCTCCAGCCTTGCTGGGGCAGGAGCAGGAGAAGCAGCGCCTGTAGTCACGATTTCCATGCTTGCCCATGGCATTGTTGAAGCTAGATACACCACTGTGTGGAAGGCCCCCAGGGCTGGCCTTAGTGAAGGAACTGCTTCAGATCATTCCAAGCCTATTGGCATTCCCCACTCTAGGAAGACAAAGTTATGTCAGCCACACAACCTATCCCACACCCCATAACTAGTCTGACAGCAGGTGCCATGGAGCATCCTCTCCTATTGGTGAAGTAAGGATTCAGCTTCCAGTCCACTTGGGTTTTGGTGGACTAGGAGTGCTCTCCAGTCCTCAGGCAGCAAAATCTCTTCAGCAATTGTAGCCAGTTTTTCCTTCTATACACATAGTCCAACTTTTCTAGTATGCTGGATATTTTTTTCACTGTGCAGGTTGAGTTGAGAAAGAGCTGGAGGGGGGAGAGTGGGAGTCCTACACACCAAAAGCAAGCCAGTAATCGTCTGAAGCGAGCGGGACAAGGTGAAGCTGCTGCGAGACTACAGCCGTCGAGCCATTTGTTTTCTGGAGGGAAAAGCAGCAAGTCGGCCGACGGATCTGAAATGTTAATTTCTTCCAGCTGTTGTCAGTCTGGCAGGCTCTCAAAGGAAGTTTAATAGACTGCAGCCTTCTTCTCCGCTTGCCCCCGTCTCTTCACCGGCTTTGCTTCAGGAGAGGCAGCGCAGCACAACCCGATGATTAAACAAAAAGTCCTCGTCTCCCACGGATTTGTTTTTCTTTTTGGCTGAGCTCATTTCGGTACCATGTGTTTCCCTGCCCTTTAAATTTTCAGATTGTTAAAGGGGCGGAACCCATTTCAGCTCATGGGAGGCAACCAGTGGGCCACTTTGAGATGGGAACCGGGGTCAGGTGACTTGGGGTTGGATGCCATTTCGCGGCTCTTCGCAACATGGGCCAGTTGGGACATAGCCAAACAGGAAGCAGGAGGCAGTTTTCTTTTTAAGTAATGAAAAGTGGGGTGTCGTGTTTATTGATTTTCTAAAAAATGTGGCTAGAAATAGCATATGAGGTTGAAAGGAATGATTGCCATAACTGTAAGGAAAGTGCCAGGTTGACCTGGAATACAGATGAATTTCCTAACAATATTCTGTCATCGACAGCAACCCTGTATTGACTGGTGAGGCAAAAGACAACCACAGATTTGTCTGTTCCAGTTTAACACAGAACTTCCATAACTGGCTGAAGAAGAGCATCAAGTCAGCTCTGGATAATCATGAAATGGCTAGAAAAGCAGTGTATTCCTCCCTAGGTGACATAAAACATAATTTAAGACACATCCTCATTTCCTCCAACTGTCCCAAATTTTCAGGGACTGTCCCAATTCATCATTCATCCCAATTTTTCAGCTGCATTTAAGATGTTCCACTTCCCCCTTTTGCCTTCAGATTACTTAAACTGCTGCAAAATTGAGTTCAAAGTGCAAAAATAGTTTTCATTCCACTCAGCGTGGAGGGAAGGGATGAGAGGGGGTGGAATCTTGGCCCTCCCAGGAGACTTGGGCTGCAGCAGTTTGATTTTTCCACTCCTAGATCCCTGATCAACAACCTTTGCCATCTAGATCGCATTCAGATGTTGAACATGCATCTCACTTTTCATCTGTGAAATGTTGAAGAGTATACATCCTAATCAGAGCTGGGCCTCCTGCTAGGCAAAGGTTTTGGATGCTATGAGAGATCAGTGAATGATTATTTATTTATTATTATTGTATATCCAGGATGTGGGGGAAACATTTGTGAATTCTGCCTCAGCTGTCAAAGTAATGGCTGGTGTAGGATAGCAGGCACCTTGACTTGGCTGTGGAGTGGGGTTATAGTTTGCTTCTCTAGCTCAGTTAGCACAGTATCTTGGGCAAGCTTTGATCCCAGTAAGTCTGGCCAAGCATAGGAATATATTTTCAAGGTACATTGGTTTTTATTAATAGTAGGCAATTTGGTTCCCTTTCAGAGGTTTTGGAATAAAACTCCAATTCACCTCAACCAACATGGCCAGCAGTCAAGGATTATTGGAACTGTGATTCAAAACATCTGGAAGGTGCCATAGCATCTCCCCCCAAGACCAACATAAGGTAAATGATCTTCATGGCTACTTTCCATAGCGTCAGCACTGCACAGGGCGTCCTAATCGAAAGGGTTTCAGAAGAACCTTCAGAGTCTTTGGTTCCCACTTGACCTCACTATTTGTTGAGAGTCATGGTGATGCTATTTTATAATAGCAGACAGAAGAGAAAGAAGCACTACCTGAGGAAAAACATGATCATGTTTTCTTCCAAACGTCATAACTACAGCTATTGCAGTCTCTAGGCTGAGGAAGAAAATGCAAACAGAAGTTATGCTTCAATCTGTCCTTGGAAGCTCAAACAGCTCTTGTAATAGCTGCAGAAATCCAGTATCAGAAATATTTGTGTCTGGAAAGAAAGTGAGAGAGATGCAATAGTATACAACAGGGACGAAAGTTGTGAGTGAAGAGCCAATGCACATTAAGTATTTTGGCTCAGTAAATGCAATCACACCTTTTTTATATTAGCTTAAATACCACTGACTCCTTTATCTTTTATATGAAATTTGTTTCGTTTAATCTTCACAACAACTGTAAGTTGTCTGATACCAATTTTCTCAATGACAGATTGAGATTCAGAACCAGAGAGAGATGACCAAGGTGACAGATTGCATCCAAGCCACAAGTGTGACCTCAACTCAGGTTTCTCAGAGCTAAGCCCAATTTTGGGCTGTAATGTCATAATAATTCACCTTAGCTTGCAATCTTCAATTGTCCTCAGTTGTGGAATGTTTACCTTAGAGTGGCTTGCCTGGTGCCTATGTTGTTGTTTGGGCTGTGGGTGAAACCTTTTTATTGTCCCATTACATTTAAGGACTTCAATTGAGGTTGTGATATTATGTATTTTATTATTTATTGAAGATGATATAGAATATTAATATGTGTAAAGATCTTATATATTTTAGTCTTTGTGGAACTGATGATCGGTTCAGTTCTCTTGATTTGTTGTTTTTTTCGCTGTTGTGGTTTGCATATCATTCACTGCCTATAAGGTATTTTGGGTCATAGAATTTTTACACAAGATTATGTTGGACTTTTATTATCTTATTGTGATGTTTTAACAGATTTTGCAATATGTATGGTGCCTACAGAATTTGTTTTATGTCAAATACCACCAGCATGGTGTAGGGTTTGAGCACTGGACTATGACCCTGGAGTCCAGGGTTCAATTCCCTGCTCAGCCATGGAAAGCACTGGGTGACCTTGGCAGCATCACACATAAGGCCACTGGGTGACCTTGGCTATGGTCACACACTCTTATACCAGAAAACCCCATTATAGGTTTGTCTTAGGGTCACCGTAAGTTGGAAATGACTTGAAGGCACACAGTATCAGCAGCAACAACAATCAGTTAAACAAAAGAAAATAATCTCACTTGTGATGGTCTAGATAACCAATGAAGGAATAGAGAGACATAAATGAAGGATAGTTCGGCATACCTGTACATTTATTAATTATACCTTGAGCTCATGGGATGGAGAAGTAAATTAAAGCAGGTCCAAATCAGCAGGAATGTTAAATAGTACTAAGGAGATGGCTTTTGTACTACTAATCAAGGATTGCTGGTTTTTTAAAAAAAGTATAGTGGCTGCTATGCTTCAGCTTAGATTTTTCCCTGTAACCAATATGCTCAAGGTCAGTATCCTTCACCTTCATCTGGCTGGACATCTTCCTTGGGCTGGGGCTTGAGCCAAACCTCAACAGTTAACAAAGAGGAGCACGTTTCCTAAAGCAATTTCCATGTAAAGGCAGAAGGCTGAATGAGCTCCGTGGCTTAATGCCTTTTCCCAAGCTGCACAGTAAAGAGAGAGCATAGGGAATGTAGTTCCCTTGCAGTCAATTAACAATTAGACAATAAACGTTCATTATTAATATGCTCCATAATAAATTGCCGGTAGTGAGGCTGATGAAAATTAAAGCTCTCCTAAGCGTAATCTGTCACAGGGGCCCTCTGGATAAAATTTACTTGAAAAGCCATCTCACAAAGTCCATCTCGCTTGCTGCTTAATAAATCTGCCTGGAGTTCCAGAGAATGGATTTCTATCTAGGCTGGTCCATTGGACATCTTTACTGAAACACAACCACATGTCTTGTACTGTGTCAGATGACCAGTTTTTCTAGCTCATTATTGTCTGCTGTGACCAGTATTGCCTTAGTTAGGATTTCAGATAGAAGGCTTTCTCAGACTTTTCTGGAGATACTGAGGATTGATACTGGGACTATGTGTATATACAGTATGTGCATTACCACTGAGCAGGTTTGCCAGATTGGATCTGGGACAGGACTTCTTTGACTTTAATCTTTAACAGATCTTGGAGCAGGACAAAGCATCGTAAAGCTCTGTGTGCCAAGATCTGTTAAGGATTAAAGTTACAGGAGCCCTTTCTTGGAGCCAATCTGACAACTCTACCACTGAGGCTGTCTGGAAAATCAGGAATTTTTTTAGGTCAAATAATTTTTACATAAAATTATGTTGGATTTTTTTATCTTATTGTAATGTTTTAACAGATTTTGCAGTATGTATGGTGCCTACAGCAGCAAATTCTCCTTTGCTTAACCAATGTAATTGAACATTATCTGTACTATGGAATGTGAAGAAGATGATTATCAAGAAAAAGGGAAAGTTAAGACAACTCTCATCCATCTTGCATCAGTAATATAACAGGTTGGCCAGGATCTGAAATTGTAGTTGAGAGCATGCCTTATATGCAATTCTATCTTCAACTCTAAATGAGCAAAAGATCTCTGCTTATAATACATTCAGCCTACTCTTGCAGAAAATACAAGGAACTGGAACCATCTCCTTGCTGCCCTTCCACTGTAACCTCCCAAAGTGTCAAAGACTGATAATTGTGCATCATCATCATCATCATCATCATTATGCATGCAATATGCCACAGAATATCTCTGGAAGATAGCAGTCTTTAGCATGGTCGCCCTTGGCCACTGAGAGTTGGACTCACTCAATGTAGGTAATAACAACTTTGGATGTCTGGCTTTAAAGAAATATTCTTTCGCTACAAGGAACTGAGTACCCTGGCAACCCCATACTGTAGAATTTTTTGGGGGGATGGGAGAGTATAAACTCATCTATGTCTTCTGTTTGATCTGACTTTGTACAGTTTAGTTCTCCTCTAGATGGACACACTGGGGCAAGTGCAAGTCAGTCTTAAGCCAGAGTAGCTCAGCCCAGCATGATAACTATTTCACATTAACTCACTGTTCAGCAAATAGGGCAAAAGAAGACTCTACTGTGCTGTTGCAGAGCTTTAATTCCCATATGTAGGGCTTCCACCCATGGTCAAGAAAATCTGACAGCAAAGCTTTCTTCCAGATGTGGTAGGCAGCTTTGACTCTCCTTGCAGCAAGCAGTGAGAAAAGCTGATACAACTTTCCTTTATGTGACTCTTAAAAATAAGAAAGCCATCCCATGGGCCTAGGAAGACAGTCTTTCCTTCTACAACTCAAAAGTTTGCTATTAACTTTTGCAAACATCTATGCAAAAAGTGTTCATTTTAAGATAAATCAGTCCATGAATTCTTTGTAAAATTCTAAGTCACTGCAGTCCATTTAGTTTTAACTGATCTTAAATTCACATATTTACCTATCCTAGATTGATTTTCAAACTCTCCATGGGCACACAGTGCCAGGTGGCTGTAATTCCTGGCCAATGACCCACAACCCCTTGGGAAATTGTCTGAGAAGCATGATGCGCAATGCGTCACTGCTGCCAACGTCAAGGGAAGTGTGTTTGTCCAGCCAGCTGGCGCTACACAAATGGGAGAACAACAAATCCATTTACTCTCTGCCCCTGCCCAGTCAGGCTGCTCTGGTACCATGTGACCCACCCGGCCTGTCGGCATGGAGCTTGCCTTGGCATCTGGACAGCTCCTCATTTTGGAAAGGCCTCCAAGGGAACTGTAAAAACCAAGTGTGGCAGGAGATTAATTAATTGAAACTGAAGACATCTGTTGTTAATTAATTCCCCAAAGCATGGTTAACTCTTCTCTACCCACTGCCTACAGGTTTTCCTGCCTGCTGCCTTAAAGACCTTGCCATCCTTCCACCATTCAGGCCATACCTGCAGTCTGGGTTTGGTAGATGGACAACTCTGGGGTAGGTAAATTGATCCAGTGCAAAAGCGTGCAAGATCCCTGTGACGTGACTAATCATACTTTGCAGAAATTGGAAGATCACTTTGAAAAAGTAATTCCTGTTGTTTATCAGTGTTTCACAACTACTTTGTTTCCATTACTCACTGCAGTATTGAAAAAGTAACTTGATGCATTGTTATTTTTCTATTACTTTGCATTACCATTTGAAAGAAAATGATTTCTAAGAGAATAGTAAAAAACTTCAAACATTCCTGCCAGATTGCTTCTAAAGATATCTTTCAAAAGTGACTTTGGAAAGTAACTAAAAGCAATGCTCCTTCCACCAATAAAGTAATTTTACTGTTGCTCATCACTCTCAAAGTAACAACTTGAAGGTAACTGTGTTACCCATGACTCATTATGTCCAAGTTGTGAATTTCAGCAAATTCAGCTTTTCACATTCATGCTACACAGTGTCAATGACAACCTGGAATTTCTTCATCTAGGACTAAACCCAGGGCTTGGGAAAGTTACTTTTTAGGTTACAGCTTCCAGAATCCTCCAGGCAGCATGGGATATGATATGCTACTTGGGACATTCTTGGATTTCTGGTTGAAAAAAGTACTCTGAGTAAAATTTTGCTATATATGAGTTGTAAAACAAGACACAGGGCTCTAGCCCTCAGTCCAAAAGCCTCCCAAACATGGAATATAACAGAACAATTCTGTATAGAAACAACTGAGGTCCATTCACACTACACAGTTATGGTATTGTGATTCCATTTTAACTGTCATGGCAACATCCCATGGACTTCTGGGATCTGCAGGTTGCGGGGGGGTGGGATTTCAAATTCACAGCCAAAGAGGTTTATCGCCTCATCAAACTACAAAGCTCAGAATTCCATAGGACTGAACCATGGTGGTGAGAGTGTGATTTTTAGTGCTGTAATTGTACAGTGTGAATGGACCCCTGGTGTTTATGTTTTGTGGACATTTAATGTTCTGATAGCTCATTTGGTTCACCATTCCACACTGTGATTTTGGAATGCATTGATTACTCGTTATGTTTTCTATATATAATTTAGTGTTCACATCTAGGGCCTAAACAGCCCAAAGGTACCAGATCCTTTCTGCTTGTGGAAGCTAAGCAGGGTCAACCATGATTAGTACTTGGATGGGAGACCACCAATGAATACCAGATGCTGTAGGCTATATTTCAGAGGAAACTAGCAAACCACCTCTGAGTATTGCTTGCCTGAGAAAACCCTTTGACATTCATGGGGTTGCTGTAAGTCAACAAGTGACTTGAAAGGATATGCACACACCTTTCTATATCTACACATAGTTTGTATACATCACTACCACCACCACCACCACTGCTACTACTTTATTTATATCTCACCTTTCTCCCGGACTGGACTGAAGACAGCTTACAAAAAGCACAAAATTACAAGAAAAGACATTTTTTTACACTTAGATGTTTAGTGGCCTTCGTTTTTAATTCACCAGTTTCTTACTATAATTTCCTTTTTTGTAATTGTATTGATTTATGCTATATGTTTTGCTGTTGTGCCCTTTGTAAGCATTTTATTTTGCTTTAAGATATAGTTGGATACATCTAGTGGACACTAGGTTGGATAAGATTGCACAGGTCCAATGTGAAGTGACAACATCCACCCAAGAATATGAAATAGGCATAGTCAGGAGACAGCCTTCTCAGTGCCTGCCCCTAAGCTGTGGATCTCCCTCACCAGGGAGGCTTATTCCTCTCCCCCTCTGCTTTCTTTTCCAGGCAGTCAAAGATCCTTTCCTTGGTTACCAGTAAGCTTGGCTATGGAGCAGAAGTTTTACAAAATGGCAACTTGCTGAAAGAAAGAACGTGGATGGAACAGCAGTTAAGGAAGGTTGTTGAAGAGAGAAGCAGAATGGGAGAGGACTGGGAGGCTGAGCAAATGAAAAATGGGGCAAAAAAGGCTTTTTCATCTCATCAGACCAGACACCCAGCTGTGTAAACTGATGATAAGCAGAGGCTGGATGGCCATCTGTCAGGAGTGCTTTGATGTGGGTTCCTGCATGGCAGGGGGTTGGACTGGATGGCCTCTGTGGTCTCTTCCAACTCTGTGATTCTATGATAAAAACATCCAGAGACAGAGAAGTAAGTTGTGCATGGAGTAAGAGACATTAGCAAGCAGCTTCTTCCTACTGCACGAGAGGAGGGAATGTTGCTGCTTCCAGCCCATGGGTAGGCATCACATGGCCCTCCAGATGTGGTGGTTATTACCCTTCTAACGATGCCCCCATTTCAACTCCTCCCATGTTGGTTAGGACTTCAGGATGGTGCTGATGTAGTTGCCATGCCGCCAGCATAACAATGGAGAGAGATGGGAATTATGCTGGATTGCAACTCCAAGCGGCCTAAGCCAGCACAAACTGTGGTGAGGAATCCTGGCAGTTGCAGTCCAAGCACTTTGGGACCACTGTATAATTCCTACCCCAGCCTGTGGTCTGCCCAAAGACCATAGAGGAGATGGGTTTGTCAGTTTGACTTCCTGATGCCATCTTTTAAGAGTACTGTAACTGTGTATGCCTGCATGGCAGGGCATTGGACAAGATGGCCCTTGTGGTCCCTTCTAACTAAGATTCTGTGATCTACCTTGCCCCTCTTCTTGTTGGATTCAGAGGCCTGCAGGGGAGTTAATGCCAGTTAATCAGCCCCATAGCTGTGCTGCATGTGGCCTATGCCTCTGCTTCCTTAACTGGTATGATTTGCTGGGAGAGTGAAAGCTGTGTGTGCTGTTGCTAAAGGGCCAGAAATAAAGCAAAACCAAGAGGACGAAGGGGAAAAAGATAAAAGGGTAGGGATTGCAGATGATTATTGTATGCTAAATTGAAGTTCAGCAACAGACTCAGTTTTCCTACTGTTGGTGTTATCAAGAAACAGTCTTTGCTAGGTAAAGTTGCCAGATAATAGAGAGAATGGGGCTTTTGGAACTTTAATAGTTGTGTAGAAGATTGAATATCAGCAGCTGTGACTTGTCATACATGTTATACCTGATGGCATTTCCTCTTGCACCAAATATTAAAGATGTAAGAGCCTTGTCCCCCCTTTCCAACTGGCCACCCTGCCACTAGGATTCCAAATGGGTTGACTCCTGATTGGGGGGAACCCTTCAGTAAGATGTGTCACCCCCTCCCCACCACAGCAGGGATGCCTCTTTGTCATAGTTGCCAACCACCACTCCTCTAGGCCCAGCACACACCACTGTGCTGTTTCTTTTGCTTGTTCTTGTCACTGTTCGTACACCAGAGAGAGCAGGTGCACAAGTAGCAACATCAAGGAGAAGAAGGAAGAGGGTTGGGGTGGGCCAGGCATGGCTCTCCAGCTGGGATGTAGACCACAGCAGGTGCCTCAAGATGCTGCCCTGACCAGTCTGTAACCAAGTTTCTCTAGTCTGAAGGTGAGGAGAGTCACGGGTGTGGAGTATATGGAAGGGATAAGTACACAGTACACAGATTGGTGGGTGGAGAAAGAAAGAATGGGAGAACTAAAAGGTCAATGCAAAGAGAAATACTGTTGGCTGCATAGACAGAAAAACAACAAGGGATAGAGGACTGCAGGGTGGAAAGAGATGAGTAAGAAGCCAAGAAAAGAGAGTTCTGAGAGGTCCCTTGGTGGGGAAATTAAAAAAAAAAGAGGTAAGTTTTTTTTTTTTTTTAAAGGAGGAGTCTTTCTTAGCACTACCTGTAGATTTCAGAATGGAACCTAGATGCATACAGTGCATGAGTGCAACTCTGGAGTCAGAGCCCCCTCTCCTAAGACACAGTAATCTGCCCATGCTTTCCATTGGGTGCCCGCACCATGAAAAGTGAAGAGGCCAGTTATCAGAAGAAGGCTTTTTCAGCTTTGATGTTAGGTCTTTTGGGTGTCAAAGCCCCCATTTCATTCCTGACATTTCTAAAATGACCAAAGCAGCAGAAGAGAATGCAGGCCTTTAATATGACCATTCTGTTCACAGAAGGCACAGGCATTCAGTGCTCATATCCTTCTACCACTCCCTACTGTTGAAAAGAGGGTGGGAAAGTGATATTTGCTAATTTGGTGGAGCATTTAGGGTGGGGGACTGTATGGGTAAAGCAAGAGTTGTGAATATCTCCCTCCTCCTTCCTTCAGTGTGACTGAACCTCCACCAGGCCCTGTTTTGGATCCCAAACTTCGTCCCATAACACCATTTTGCCCATCTGTTTTGCTCATTCTTGTCTCTTGCTTACTGTGAGGGGAAAAAGTAAAGTCCTACATGTTGTTGTAGACAGGGAAGATTGGAGGCAAAGGCACCCATGGCCCAAAAAAGTTGGGATGTACTGTATCGTGCCACTGTGAAGTTCTTCAAGCCACAAGCATGACTTCTAGGATGCCTAGCAATCCTATCAATGATGAGACATGCCCTTGAACCTTGCAAGGATCTTTCTTTTCTGTCTAGTCACTTAAGTCTATGCTCCTCCTCTGAGGTCCTTCTAATTTAAATACATTCAGTCCTACAGACTTGTTGTTATATGCCTTCAAGTCATTTTTGACTTAGAGAGACCCTAAGGCAAACCTATCATAGGGTTTTCTTGGCAGGATTTGTTCAGAGTGGGTTTTGCCTTTGCCTTCCTCTGAGGCTGAGAAAGTATGACCTGCTCTGAGTTTACCCAGTGGGTTTCCATGACCGAGTGGGGTTCGAACCCTGTTCTCCAGAGTGATAGTCACCACGCTGGCTACACCATGCTGGCTACAGAGCAAACAATTTTATTTTCATAAATTGAGGGATCTCACCTTAGAACTATTTATCTCAGCTGTTCATTGAAAACCTGCTGGGTAATTCTCTCTCTCTCTCCCCCCCACCTCACACACACACACACACACACACACCCCTACACCTCTTTCCATCTTGTGCTTAGCACACAGTGACCTGCCTCTACTATATTTTTAGGATGTCCATGAAAGCTAATTAAGAACATGTTAGTGTGGGTGCCTTTAGTTAACCAACATCCTACTATTTTTTTTTAAAGAATGTAAACTAACTATTATTTCCTAGAAAACATCTGTTGTTACGGAAGAAGGAGTGTCAGGGTGTCAGTGGTGGTGGAAAGTGGGAGTAGATGCATCCCTCCTTCTGGTTGGGTGCAGGCTGGGAGGCCCCTTTATTGCCACAGGAAAAGATCTGGAGGTTAGGAAAGACCTGGAGAACAGGAGAGAAATGAGCCAGACTTACTCAAGCCTTCTGCTTCATAATAACCTTTCTCAGATACTCCACTGGAAAAGATGGAAAAGACTCTTCTTCTTGCTATAAACATGCAGGACATACAAAACATCAATCTGCCTTTTTCAGTAGTAACTGAAGTACTTTCTTGGGGCTACACATTCACAGATGAAAGAGTCTGTCAGTTTGATTTACTCTTGTGCTGGCATTTTAAAAATCCTTAGTTTATGCATTCTGAATACAAAGGAATTTGCAAATATTGATACATTCTTATTAAATTTGAGCTGAGATGAAATTCTTGTCCTTGGGCGCTGCCACAAAAGTTAGTGGATCTATTTTTATTCCCAAGATGGAGATGACCATGTTGTACCTGTCTTTGGCCATATAGCTGTTAAAGATGAGGAGCCTGAAGAGGTGGCAACCTTAATTTAGCATTGGCATGGTTGTATACACAAACATTAAAAGCTAGACTTTTAAGATCAAACTCCTCAAAGCCCTTGTAAATCTGTCAATTTGGGTTTCTCTTTCATTGTTCTTTTTTAAACCATCCAAATTCTTTCCATCCTGAATATAAATCTGCAAATTTTGGCAAATCAAAAATGAATTGAACTGAAATTTGGCATTCCCATTCCTATTCCTAGGAAACCAGCGTTCATATCTGACATAGTTCACACACAGTGGAAGTTCACTGGTCTCAGACTGCGCTATTGATTCACAATATTTAAGAAGACAGATACTCCCCCAGAGGTTTAGTGCCATATTCTCAGTGCTGACTCACAGTGTTGTCAAGACATCTGTGGCTGTTTCCTTAACACTTCATGTCTATTCCTTGTTCTTTTTCTTTCTTTTTTTTAAAACAACTCTGTTTGGGGAATGTTTAACACCAGCAAGGCAACAAAAAAGAGGGAAATTTTTTCAAGAATGCACTCCGTGTCTCCAAAAAAAAAAAAAAAAAAAAAAGCCTTCTGTGCCCTGGCCCATCTTGAGGAGTTTACTCCCCATTACTACCACCGGCAAAGTTAGCTAAATAGTTGGCATAGAGTGAGGAAGTGGCAGTGAGCTCCCAGCAGTGGTTAGTGAAGCTGATTGTTGGAGGCTAAGGGAGGGTTTGGATGCAGATTGTCTGGACTGACTAAAGGTTGGTCTAATATACATAGTACAAGCATTTCCCCTCACAGCCTTCTGTCAAGACCTCTTACCTACCTAGCTTTCCATATATGGTTTCCTCTACTAAAATTAGGAAATGATATTTTGGGACTACAGATCCCTGAATCCCCCAGCCAGCATAACCTATGGCTGGGGTATTTTACAAAGTGTTTTCCCACATGGTACCTGATTAAAATGAGTTTTATTAAAATGAGTCTTACTCAGGATGGAAAGCCCATTGAGTATTTGTGTATATGCATGTGGTGGCCTTCAAAGTCACTTGGCAACTTGTGATGACCCTATAAATTTTGTAGAGTTTTCTTAGGCAAACAATACCTCTAGGTGGTTTTCCATTGTCTCCCTCTGAATATATCCTACAGCACCTGAAGCCTATTCGCATTACATAATTATAGCACTACTATTCCACTGTAACAGCCATGGGGACATTCCATAGAATCCTTTGTAGGGAGGGCCATTCAGAATTCTCAGCTGGTGACCTCTAATGCCTCACCAAATGACCAGCCCCAGAGTGCCACAGATGCAGCCATGGATACTAAAGTGAAATCATAGCGTTATCTTTCTACAAAGTGAAAGTACCACTAGTATTCCCTGGTGATCTCCTTTCAAAGTATTAACCAGCCCTGACCCTGCTTGGCTTACAGGAGCAGACAGGATATGGTGCCTTCCTTGGTATCACTTAAAGTACCCTTCCAACATTTATCACTGAAGTATATGTTATCACTACACTGATTAGAATATGTTAAATGTTAAAAGTACAATATACTATTTAACTCAAAACAGGCCCATGGTAAGCTAGTTGAGACTACAGGTGATATCTGGCCTGTGATACTACATATAGCAGATGGGACTTAATGTGACTGAACACTGATGTGTACAGTTCTTCCTCCCTAGGAAAAAACCAGGTGATAGGGAATAAGATTCCAGCCTAGTCTGGTTTTCTAGACAGTGGTAGGCATGTTGCACAAAAGACACTTATTTTAAAATCTGACAGTATGTTCTGCAAACATAGTTATTCTGATCCCTTACATTAGCACTTGGCAACTAGGAGTTATAGGCTCAAAGAAGTAACTTTTCCAAGGTGTGTCCAAGGCACAGACTCTTGCACAGTGTTGTGTAATGTTGTTTTAGTGCTGCAGTTTGTACACAACCATTTTGTACACAACCATTTTGTGAAAGTATGCCACTATGCCAAGTCTTCTGCAAGCACAAGTCTTATTGTTTGTGTGCAAAGAGATACATATAATACACTTCCATGAAGCCCAGATACAAATCTAAGTACTTTGGTGATGCCTATTAGGTGAAGCTCATGTGATTTGCTCAACCTGTTTTCCCAGCTATAGTACAACTGTGCTGCTAAACTAGACTAGACCTGAGTATTTTATCCCCAGGTTAAGCAAGCATATATCACTTACAGGATACTGGGTGCTGTGTCGGTTGCTTCCTCCCACACAAACCACTCTAGGCATGCTGAGAAAAACTGCACTGTAAAGTCTTATTATGCAGTGTGAGGCAGCATGAGATGATCTAAGTACAAGTAAATATATAATAAACACTGTACCAGTAGGAATCAAGTCAGCCTCTACCACCTCTTCATTTCCTCTTTACAAAACCTCATAGTTATTTTGACCATTAATGTTACACAACCCATGTCCAACATGGAGAAAACGAATCTAGGGTGAGTATTATTTTTTTATAAAAATTTGCGTTCGAGAAAGAAAAATAGGGGACACAATGAAGTGGGAATCTGGTATAATTAGGAGGCAAACATGCTTCAGGCTGTTAATAATCAAGGATATCCAGAATAGTAGGTTCAGGGAGGTGCTGGAGTTACCTCTTTTGACAAGATTCGTGGATGGTAATGCCAATATTGTTGCCAAGCATCATGGTATTATCTGCACGCTGGCATACTTCCAATTGTGCTACTTGGGTATTTTTTTAAAAGTATTTATAAAAGAAATGGAGAACTTTTGGCTCTCCAGATGTTTTAGACTTCAAATCCCAGAAACCTACAGGATTGTGGAAACATATGGAGGGCCGGAAGCCTCCCCTGCTTTATGTCTCTTCATTTTGTCAATAATTCCTTCTCCCTGCAAATAAAATATTAGTAGCAGTTGCTGCAGCCATTTCATAATAGGAGAAGTTACGCTGTCCAAAGCCAGGAGATTACTAGGACTCAAGGTCCTTTTTCAAAGCTAGCAAAAGGGTTGGGAGATAGAGATTATTAAATTCACATTTCATGCAAATATACTAATTTTTCCACATGTATGTTTATTGTCCATCTCTGATCTTCTTCAAATGAGATCTATCAGCATAAATCATTGGAAAAATGCAAGTTTGCAAAATGTAAGCTTGCTAGATCATGGTTTCATTATTTCTGAGTTTTGATCTTTCAAAGAAATACTGCAGTAGAAGTAGCATGAAGATATCTTTAAGACACTTAGCTCAAATAAATGTTCCTAGTTCTTGATTTTCGGGAGACAACAGCTCAAAACAGGGATGGGGCACCTGTGGCCTCCAGATGTTACTAGGCTGCACTTCCATCCTCCTTTACCATTGGCTAAGCTGGCTACAGCTGATGGAAGCTGCAATTCAACATTCTATGAGTTACATATACCCCACCCCACCTTAATATAAGTAAATTAGGTGGCCATAAAAGCTGAACATCAAAAAGGCTTAAAGGGTTAATAGGATGTTGAACCAGGCTGTAATTACTGGCCTAGAGACATAGTGTAGTTAGAATTAAGGCGTCTTTCTGTGTCAGTCCCTCCCATGCATGGCCCTGAACACACAATGGCCTCAGTCCTACCTCCCTCCCTACATATGGACCTAAACTGTACTGAGACGTATATCCCCAACCTACTCTACAGCCTCTGAAGCCATTTTGTGCTTCACAGCAACCAGGCAGGCTTGGAGAAGCATCTGGCTACATCCTCACAGCCTGATGCTAAATGATCATAGCAGCACTGAGATCCCTGGAGGACCCTGGCAAATCTCAATGTTGATGACATCAATTCATGTCTGGCTGTGGGGAAATATCCAGGTGCTTCTCTGAGCCTGCCTGCTTGCTATGAAGCACATAATGACTGTGGGTGGGAGATTCAGGGAGCTTTTCAGTAAGTCAGGGTAGGGTAGGGCACTTTGGGTACTCTAGAGGGAGGAAGGGAATACTATCCCTGCAGTCCAAATGCCATCTGCATGTGCAGATATTCTTACACATGCCAATATCCCTAACAAAATCCTAGCAACTGTCTCATGTAATGTGGAGGATGAACTTCAAGAAAAGTATCCATAAGGTGCTATTCCATGTTCTCTCTCATTTCCATGGCAGCTGCAGTAAGGGCCATGTCACAATGCCAGTGCTCTTTTTTCCAGCCACCCTAGACATTTCAAATATTCTTCCCCTGCATTTCTGTCAGGACTAGAGAATCTTTGACCTTCCAGATGTTTTGGCCAACAACTCCTATCAGTCCCAGCCAGTGCTAAATGAATGTGGAAGTTTTAGTCCAAATATGTGGAAGGCCAGATGCTCCTTCCCTTACTTCTTGCCTGTCTCCATCAGAAACAATGATACTCCATGGGTCAGTTCTAACATTTATACAGACTGTTTCAAACAGTATGTTAATTCTTTGGAGTAATGCCCAAATACAAAATATAGATGAGTGAATTAACAAAATGTTATTAGATCTTTTTTTTTTTAAGACATAAGGCAAATAAAAGTTCACATACTCTCAGTCCAAATATGGTGGTTGGTGGGTATATATGGTTACCACAGAAACAGAGAATCTGGAAGAGTCCACAAAGGCCATCTAGTCCAACCTCCTGCCATGCAGGTACACAAAAATATAGAGATCCTGAAGGATGCCCATCCAACCTGTTCGAGGATTTCCGAAGAAGGAGAGTCCACTCCTGCTCTCTCAGCAGTCTATGTCACTGCTGAACTTTTCATATTTATGTAAAAAAATATACAAATTTCCAGTGAAATAGCCCTGGAAGAGGGGCTTCCTTACCAGTGTGCAGTAGTTTTGCCTTATGGTCAGCATGTAGCATTGAAGAATTCTTTCTGGATCAGAAATGAAAAATATTTTTATTTACAATAACAAATAAAAACTAACAAAATACAAACCATTCCCATACTAAAAGGTATCAGGGGACTCAGCATGTCAGGCCTGCCCATATTTAGGTTGGTACCAGTTGTCCCACTTCCTGGTCCCAAGACATGCTACCAAGTTGGATGGCTTACTTGGAATGCTGTTCATGTCAGTGTTCAGTATCTTGCTAAGAGATGAAAGTGACCTGTGACTTTGAGTCAGGCCTAGTATTTTGCTTGCTATGGGGAAAGGCAAGGAATGGTAGCTTCTCTTGTCCTTCTGCCACACCAATATTCTGCATCCCCAGCCTGTTAAAAAACCCCACAAAACTTGATATCTCTGGCAGGCACCAGAGATGGCCAAGAGGCCCTTGAATGAGCACATCTGGCAATGGAGCGTGGTGAGTTCTTGGCTTTGTAAAACTATCCAATCTCAACACCAATATCCAAAAGGATGACTAAGAGGTGGAGAGAGAACTGGGGTAGGGATTAGATATAGTTCCTTTTAAAGCGTTCACAGAGCATGCCAGCTCCCAGCTAGACAAATTTGAAGGAAAGCCTCCCCAGAACTTTTTCTCACTGGGTTAAGGGCTGCTCTGGGGATCTGGCTTCCTTTTATCATGCCCCTGGAAGAATTCAGCTGCAGCTCCAGTGTCAGGGATGGGCCCAGAACAGTTGTGTGAAAACATTCCTTCTTGGCATACTAGGCCAGCTGCCATTCCTTTGGGCATCAAGATGCTCAGGAGCCAGCCAAGAGCCAGCAAGACTGCCAACTAATTGGCGGCATCGCTACACTTAAGGCACTTTCAGCAGCCAGTAACACTCCAGAGCTAGAAAAACTCTTCTAGTAACTGGGCAGTGGCAGCTGGACTTGTTGGCCAGTAGGTGGCACAGCTTACTGGCTCACTAAACACAGGCAGCATGGCTTGCCTGTGATTTTTGGCCCTATGTGGATGCTCCAGATCCTTGCCAAGCAGCAGAGCTGGCTGTGCAGCTATTCTTTTCCTGCTCTTGGCTCAGGCAGCAGGAACACTGCTATTTCCCAGCTTCCACTAGGAGGAATCTGGTGGGAAGGGGAGAGGGGGAGAGATAGAGAGAGAAGCATATCCACTACGTGTGCTTTGAGAGTCCTGCAAATCTTTAGTGTCGGTCTGGGAAAAACAGCCATTTGTTCCCAAGCAGGATTTTGGTTTCAGTAGAGTCCACACTGGGCTCATCTCCTGCTCAAAAATTAGCTTTTATGGATCCTCATCATTTGATAGTAGAGAATAAATGAGAGAACACGGCCAAGGTCTCTCCTCTATCCCCCTGTTCACAGCCAGAACTCCTCTGTTCAAGGAATGAGATCTGGCTCTCAGTTTCAAGAAGAAAAGCACAAGCCACAGCACTCCATGCAGATCTCCAGGCAGTCAGCGGACTCGCAGCATGCATCTATAATGCCACAGTCCATGTCACAGGGCAGGTCGCAATCGGCGCATTCCCCAGAGCCACAGCAGCAGCAGCAGATGCATGAATCCTCGGAGCTGCAGGAGCCACAAGTGGCACAGTCCAGCATGATGTTGCAGAGGGTCAGGAACTCACAAAAGAGGCAGGAGAGGATGCAGTGGACACAGCAATCTGGAAGCAGAAAGAAATAGAATAACCAAAAGCAGGCAAAATGTTGGCTGTGTTGAGTGTGTGTGGTGTGTGCTGAAATAGTGCAGAAGGAGAATAGGAAGGGAAAAAGAAATGGGAGACAACATTGTGCATAGCTGGAGCATGGCAGGGTTTTGCAAAGGTGTGGTCTCAAAGCTTTACCAATACTAAAAAGACCATTCATGTTACCAGTTCTGTTCCAATATGCCTAGGCATTTGGGCCCAATCTGGTGATACTAATTAAAGACCCTGTAGATGCTAGGGCTAAGACATAAGAACTGTCTACCTCTGCCTCACATGGATCACAGAGGAGACTGATGACACACTAAGTGAGTGAATGAATGTGAGTATCTGCAAGGTTACACTAAACAACCCCTTTGGCAGTTATGAGACTATAAGTCTAATTTGTCTAGGAAAGTTAATTCCAAACCTACATTGTACCTTGCCTCTTAGATTTTAAGACTGTGTTGGACCATAGGTGTATATGTCTGTGTATCTTGTATAAATACATGGTGTGCTTGAACACAGTGTGCAGACACATGAGACAACAGGTCAGTCTTCATGCTAGAAGAAAGATTATACCAAGGAATATACCTGTTTGAGCTCAGAAAGCATTCCATAAACATATGGTGGTGTTTGTAACTGGTAAGGCAAAATGCTCTGTAACCAATTCAATATCCAGTCCAATTGCTTGGTGCTTTTACAAGGGGTACACAACAGCCTCACAGTAAAGGAAGTGAGGGCATATCTAAAGAGGAAACAATCCCCACTTCTAATCTACACATTAAAGAGGCAATGGAAACAATAAAAAATGCAGTGTGTCCACTTTCCCTGTAAAAATGATACTTCCTTGCATCTATGAGGTGAAGCATTGCAACGGATTGTGCACAGATGCCATGCAGTCAGCCTGTGTGGTGAAAAGAAAGAGCCTAGACTTCAAAATGTCCCAAAGGGAAGAACTGTAATGGAGGCTAATAGCTGCCATGCTGGCTTAAGTTATTAAACTCTGAAAGAGGCAGAGAAATACATGTTCTAGAATTGTGTCAGGAAACACATGCTTGCTATCAAATTGCTTCAGATACTGAGCTTGGGTCGTGAATGGATGAATTAAAAATTTTCTCTAATCCTGATTTCCATCTACTATTTGCATTTCTTCATTGTGCATGCCCTTCCTCTTTCACTAAATCTGTCCCCTTGGAAAACAAGAACACAGGAAGCTGCCATATACGTACTCAGACCATTGAGTCATCTATCTCAGTTCTGTCAGCTCTGGCTGGCAGTAGCTATTCAGGAATTCAGTCAGGATTTTAGCCCTACCTGGAGATCTGTGGAATTCCCCGGAAGTCTCCCATCCTTATACCAACCAGACTTGACCCTCCTTATCTTCACAAATCTGATGAGATCAGGGGTGTCCAGAGTGGCATCCTGGAATACAACCCTATTTCCATCTCTGCCATGGATAGACTCCATGGCTGCAGCCTTGGGAGCACAGTCTATGAATTGCTCACTTAAGAGACTGGGAGGACTGGAAATCGTATGTGCTGATGTATGATATCACAAGAGCACTTATCAGGGATGGATCTATTATAGGACAGAGTGAGGCACTTGCCTCACATAGCAGACTCTGAGGCACAAGGGAGCACGGCCCCTTCACCAAGTGCTGAAGGAAGATTCAACTGTCAGTCTGGCCAGGTATTGTATGTGAAAAAGGGAGAAGCCATCTTGTCTGCTGCAGGCAGCAAAACAGTCTTGGACCAGCCCTGGTACTGATTGAGCCTATTCCAGGTAGCTAGGTTATTAAAAGAGTAACCAGGGGCACCAACATCTCTGCTATCACATGGTAGTCCTATTCCTCTTGATCTCTCTCCCGCTCCCGCAATGCCTGGATGAGCAAATGAACTCTAAACACTAACTCCAAAATATTGAGGAAAGTGGAGCGGTACCTTCCTGTGCTTCAGTAGGAATCTGAGAGGATGCAGATTTGGAGCTGCCTTTGCTCTTTTTGCTGATCTGGCTGTTGATGGAATGATGCGACTGTAGCTTCCGATGAGGCTTCTGGGAGCCTGAGAGTGACCTGAGATCAGAACACAAGACACCATTTCCAGCCTCGCCGTTGGAACTGCTGAGCTCATCCGACACATGTCCAGCACCATTTTGCAGTAGAGGGACCAAAGTTGAAACTGGATGGGTTTGGACAGTTACCCGGCCCTGGGGCTGGCCTGTTGGGGACAGAAAGAAATAGATTTGAAGACAGTACCTACACAATTGTGGAAGAAATATATTGACGATACCATTTGATACTCAAAAGGGTTAAACAGTTCCAAATGAGTAGGTCTGCCAGGTCAGCAGCTTCCCTCTCCCTGAGATTTCAGGGCCCAAATACGAAAGCAAAAGACAGGTCCTTGTGATGTCACAGGGGTGAGGGAGGCAGAGGTGGGAGAGGGGAAGAGTGGCAAGAATGGATCAGCCCCATTCAAACCTCTAGTCATAAACTGGTACCTCTTAATGAACTGTAACTCAGCAGTCTTTCACTCTAATTCCCCACTGAAGTTGTTCTACTTCAAAAGAGCTACTTCAAGGTCAGTGACAGCACCTCCTACAAAGCTGCAGTGTTCTCCCAACCGTTTTTGAATACTGTCAATTCTGAGTTAAATTTTCTTTTGTTTGTTTGTTTGTTTGTTTATTTTGAGCAGAGAAGGTTTCCCTGACATAAGAGGACACTGCTAACCGGAGACAGCATGCCTCATATTGACTGACAGCCAAGAGCATGAACCCCTGATATTATGGGAGACATCTTTAGATCCTATGATGGTGTTGCCAGGGTAGATATGAAGGCAGAGCTGGTATTTAGGTTTATAGCAGGATCTGGTCCTTATGTTTCCACCCCTGATGCTTGGCTGCTCATTGCTAGTGAATAACTGTTTAAGGATGGGTGGTCAGGAGTTATCTGTATGCAACAACAGGCCGACTACCCAAGGCAATGCTGTCATTATTCAGGATGGGCAGTAGCTCTCTGCTAATATGTTTGTGTGGTTTCCCAACTACAACTAGCTGTAATCACCCAAGACAATTTTGTGAATAGCCAGCATTAGTAGTGATGCAAAAGCATCTTTGTAGTTAGTAATGTAATTTTCAGCTGTCAATAATTTCTGCATGTAATTTCCCTTGTCATCACTTCCTGCAAAGGAAGGATTTTACCTGCAATATACTTTTTTGAGATTGTGTGTGTGTGTGTGTGTGTGTGTGTGTGTGACAGAGAGAGAGAGAGAGAGAGAGAGAGAAGTAAATAATGATCACTTTAGGGGATTTTTTTTTACCATTTTTATGTTTTAATGATTTTTTACAAAAACAAAGAATTTAAAAAGCAACTATAAAGTAATTTGTTAATGCATTAACGCAGCACTGTTTAAATACTATGTAACACTAACAAATTGCTTTTAGATTACTGCTTAACAAGTATCCAATTATTTCAGAATAACAGATTCCAAGCTCTCTTACAAACCCACTCCTAACTATGTATATTGTATATATGGCTTAAAACCTGAATAACACTCCATGTATCTGATTAAGTGGGCTGTAGTCCACAACAGCTTATATTGTAATAAATTCTTTACACTTGCTTCTGCTGCAACAGACTAATATGGCAGTCTTTACAATGGAAGACACAAGTAATATCTTGACGGGATTAAGCCTCAGTTTCCTGGCTATTACAGTATTACGTTGAGTACTGTTCAGAAACTTGAATTTCAATTTCACTTCCAGCTGGTTGTGAAAAGCAATGACACAGCAGAAGGAAATAGTCTAATGTGGAACTTTAAAAAAGGAATTAGAAGGTTTCCTTTCCATCCTTAGCTTTATCTTTTGTGTTTCTTAGTCACTGTAATTATCTTCCTTTGTACAGAAAAGGGGTCTATGGAGTGATTTCTATGCAGAAATTTTGCTGTATTTGAAACAGTTTCAAAGTTCCTTTTATGAAAACTGTTGCTTTTAACCTAATGTTTTCTGAGGTGATCACTGTCTATAGTAAGGATACACTTTTGTTGTTAAAGTCCTTGGCATCATAAAGACTAACAAGCTTGATTACTTGAAGAATATTAGTTTTCAATGTGTCCGCAATTATTTTCCCAATGGAAAACTGACATTTATTGCCTGTTGCTGTTTTTTCTGTTCTCAGCAAGCCAAGAGGCAATTCAGGGTGAAATCTACCAGCTCAGTGGTTCTTAACCTGTGGTCTGTGGACCCCCGGGGAGCCACTATGTCCTCACAGGGGGTTCATGCAGGCTTGAAGAAGTGTTTTGAGCTTTTACAGTTAAGAAAGAAAGAAAATAAGCATTGTTACTAATTAATTCTCAGGAAATAATAGAGTAGAATTAATAGAACTGAAGTTATTAAGGAAATAATAGAATCATGATAATCATATACTATAAGAAAAACAATCTGTGTTCAATATGGAGGAAGATCTAAACAAAATTTGGGGGGAGTGAATGGAAAGTATGTAAGAAGAAGTAAATAAGTGAGAAGAAGAAGATGAAGAATGTAAATGTGATGTGAGTGTTATTTTAGAAGGTATGAGGCTATTTTAGAATTTATGACGTTAAAGGTGTAGATGTTACTGAGTGCAAGTATGTATGGATAGGTGCATCCTTTCTGTTTCTGTTTTCTTTTTCAAAGGTATTTAATTTTTGGTTATTCTTTGTCAGCTCTTTGTTTCTGTTTTATGTTAGTAAAATTTAATAAAAAAAGAAAGAAAGAAGGAAAGAAAGTCAGTCATTCACTGATCTGAAAATACAGGGGTCTTCTTCTGGGGATAGACATCATTTGGGCAAAGTTTCATTACAATATCTCAAACTGTTCAAAAGTTATGAAAATAATGATTTGATAGCAAAAAAGGTACCCAGCACATGGTGAGAATATGCAAGTGGACAACACCGAGGGACTGAGAGAAAGCATGTGACAATTCTTGCTTCCATGCAGCCAGAATAGCTGCACTGAACGCAAGTCTTGGTGGTCCATAGCAATGAAACTCTGGTCTCCCGAGTTGTAGTCCAATGCACTACACCACTCTGGCTCTTTTGATTTGCTTTAAGGACCCATTTATTTTGCCTTTTAAACAGTCCACAGTACCTGCAGAACTATACTAAAACTATTTAAAAAACATTCAAAAGGCCAGACTGGCAAGATGCATAATAACACATCTTTTGAAAAGCTGTGAGTGTTGATGCCAGCTACAATTCTGAAGGAAGAACCTTCCACAGTTGGAAAGTTGTACAGAAGAAGGCCCTTGAAGTAGCCATGCCCTCAAAAGGGCTTATCCTACAGAATTTAATAATCAGACAGGTTCATAATTAATCAGGCAGTTGCACAGATAGTCAGGCATTACTCAGCATAGGAATTTAAGGGTTAAAAATAAAAAAAATAATTAACAATCAGGGCAGGTCTTCTAGAGTTGGAGCAACATAATCTTGATACCACAGACCACCCCAGTCTTATTCACTTGGCAGCAGTTCCACTTTACTTCAATAGTACTTGCATATAAAACAGGGACGATGACTACATGACCCTCCAGAAACTGTTGGAATGAAGCTCTCACCACCTCCACAATTAGCTATGCTGTCTGGGGCTGATGAGAGCTGTAGTCCAGTGCCATGTGGAGAACCACAATTTCCCTACCTCAATATAAAATGACTGTGTTGAGAATCACAGCAGAAAGCAAATACTGAAATCATCCTATTTGGTGAGAGCCATCTGGGACAAATTTGCTTGAACAATGCAAGCACTGTGGCTTCCTAAAATTGTTTTTCATTCTTTCTTGGTGGTAATAGTGGAGGGAGTAGAATTTCTTGGTGTTAATGGCAGGGAGTGTATGTGTGGAGCCTTGGGAGGTGGCTGTCTCAATTTTATACAGCTGCATTCCCTTCTCATGGCACAGCTAGAAAAACCTCTGCGAGTGCTGGCCCGCTATACCCTTTCCCTTCCAATCCTCAACCACAAAGCCTGCAAGAATAAAAGAACAATTGTGATTACAGGTCACTGTCTCACTGTGTTAACATAGCTCTTTTTGCTTCAATAGAGGCTATGTGGCATGTTACATGAATGCAAATGCCCTGCACTGCTTTGCCACATATACAGCATCACTAGATTTCAAGCATACATGCTAGCCCATTGAGGAGGAAGAACAGGAGCAAATACATTCAGCTAAGGCACCCCTCTATTCAGTTTTCGACCAATATGCTGACTGAACACAGTTTTATGAACAGAGTAATACAGAGTACAGAATACAGAGTAATACTCTTACTGCAAGTATAAACCAACAGGAAATCAATCTGAAAGGGAGGTGGGGGAAGTGACATGAGGGTGAGAGTCATTTGCCTAAAAGGTACCATTAAGTGGGTGGTGAATTGTTTTAGATCTAAACCCAGCGTTTTGGATTACAGTTCTAAATATGGCATGCCCATAGAATGTTGTATTTTTAGCTTTTTCACACACTATTTCAGTGCATATTTCCTCTGCAATCCACATGATGTCCATGAAATGAGCCTCAACTTAGATATTCAGACAACCAAATGTACAATATGTTTGTACTCTAATTTCATATACAAAGTTTTTCAATGGGAAAAATGGAGTAAAATGATAAGCAGCAATCTTCACTGGGATGGATACAGCACCAAGCTGTTGTTCTGCCCACTTAATTTTTACACATCATCACTCTGCTGGTGCAACAAGTGGCAACAGAATAAAGCTTTGAACTATTACTGTTTGACTGCAAATCCAAGAATCCACCAGCATTTATCATATGCTGGCTTGGAGATTCTGGGAGATGGCATCCAAAAACATAAACAAAACAAAAACAAAGCAAAACAAAACAAAAGGCAATTTTTCCAAGTTTGTAGCAGAGCTGCATTTTCTAATCCCTTGACCTGCCATATTCCTCCACAGTGTCTGAACACTGTTGCATCAGGGTAAAGTTTAAAACTGTGATAGAAAAATAAAATAACAATTAGAAAAATGGAAACTAAAAAGAAGCCCTGCAACATCTGTCAAGTTTCATTACTTAAATCCATACATTCCAGATCTTTTAAAAGGTTTTTCTGATGCCATCAAACAGGTTACATTTTTTTTGTTAATTCATTGACATTTAATTGAATACATTATTGCTCTGTTGCAGAAGCACAGCAATGATGTATAAAAATATGTTTACATTTTTTTTTTACTTTGTACTTTTAACAGAATTGTTTCATTGTTTTTAACTTTTGTATTAACAAAATTCTTAGCTATACTTTGAAATTTTTTGTAAGCTGCCTTGAGTCCCATGCTGAGAGAAAAAGTGGGATGGACGAATAAATGTTGTTTGGGCCTTCAAGTAATTTCCAACTTATGGTGTCCATTAGGCAAATCTATCATGGGGTTTTCTGGGACTGACAGTATGTGACTTGCCCAAGGTCACCCAGTTGTCTTTCCATGGTCAAGTGGGGAATCAAACCCTAGTCTCCAGGGTTGTACTCCAACATTCAAATCACTATACCACACTGGGTCTCGGATGAATACATAAATGTGTATATTAGTAAATCTTGTATAATACCTTATCACACTTACTGCTATTTATAGTTTGTGGCTACACTTTAAGGACATTTTTTTTCTCCTCACGATAATCTGCCCAAAATTTACAACTATATATCTGGAATACATAACTAATTAAATCATGATCTATTTTCATGTTTTATAGCAAGGTAGAAAGAGTAATAATGTATATACAGCAAACCTACATTCATTGCCTATGCATGCAACAAAAAGCCACAACTGGACACAGTTTTACAATCCCAATTGGATACGGCTTCTCAAATATTTGCATCTGTGGTAAAATACATACACATAAACATTCTTCATGCATGATATATGCACATTGTACATGGTACTCCACCCACCCCTACACACATGGAGGTGCAGTATAAGGGAAAGATGAAATCCACCCAAACTCTATGTCCCACCCCATTTTAGTAAAACCCTACAGCCTTCTATTGTGGTTAGATCTCTCTGTAATTCGAGCACTGCAGAAATGATCATAATGTACATAAAGTGTGAAGGGTTTCTACAATTGCTTAAGAGACTATGAACTGCTATTCAGAATTTCCATATTCATGAAAACAATAAACTGAATTGTTTTGACTAAGGAAGATATTTTGGGGAACCAAAGTACAAATTACAGCTGGACCTTTCGCACACAGATTCTTCTGTGCAGCTTCTAAACGGATGGAGTCTAGACCAGGATAGTCCTAACTAAAGGGATGCAATTGGGTACAATACAAACAAACAACCCTCACCCCATCTAGGATTTGTGTTTCTCTTTCTCTCTTTCTGCTAGACTTTACATTTCTCTCCTCCTTCTGATCTGTAAACAAGCAGTGATTCAGCAGAAAGGCTTGAGGGCAGAAGACACCTTGAGCCAATCTGTGGAACAGAAGCTACATTCTCTCTAGGGTGTCTGCTGGACAGACTCCGGGACTTCTGAGATGAACAGGGCCAGACTGAGTCATACTGAAGGCATCATGCACAGCCTTCAAACACAAGATGTTTCTTGTCTCTTGCTACTGAGAAGCCAGGCAATGCACGGTAGGTGGCAAAAAGGCAACCTTGGTTTCTCTAGTTTGGATAGGCTACCAGAGAGTGCTAAGTTTACACAAGGCTCTATTTTGACTCACACGGACTCAAAAGAGAAAAGAAATGAAATTGAAGGCATTGGGAAATGTATTAGTTGCCATTTCCTGAAGCTCAGTTTGGAGAAGAGGGTGCAGTGACTTCATTCTGGACACATATGCCTGATCCAGCAAGTGCAATCTGTACATCCAAACTGAACTGAACTACTCCCTTCCTGCCTTTCTCCCTCATACCTGGCTAAAAGGATATCAGTACCACCTGCTGATGCTAGTCATCAGTTTAATGGTGGTAGTAAGTAGTGGGCATCCTTGTGTGTCACATGTTGTTGCAAGAAAGAGAAATTTTTGTTTCTTCACATCCTGTTGCTGCAGTAAGACATGACTCTCAATCAGTATCCACAACAGAATTGCAAGGCATCTAGTCGCTTCCTTGGTAATTTGTTCCTCTGCTCAGAAAGCATGTGGAAGAGCTAATTTTAAGAGAAGAATACTAGGCACTGTATAAGATAACTGATTCTTTAAAAGCATACAGGGGAGCAGTAGTATTCCATGCCTAAGCAGAATATTTCATCTTCCCACCATGACACACAAAATACAGCTTGTATTGTTTGATTTCCTAAAGTAAGCAAGGTCTGACCTGCTTCGTACTTGGAGAGAACCACCAAGGATCTTTGTGTAGTGCTAGGAAAGAATCCTGCCTGAAATCCTGGAGAACTGCTGTCTATCAGAGTTGAAAATACAGAGCCAGATACATCAGTGATGTAATCCTGTATGAGGCCAACTACTATGTTCCAAACACAAAAGCATTCCTATGTATACTCACACATACAAAAATTCACAGCATGCTACCCTAAATAAGTGAAGCTTCCCTAAGGATTCTTTCCCTTCATAGTAAACTACTGTTCTTAGTGTTCAATACAGATCTCCTAAAATAAGTATGGTGCTGTTAAAATTTTCCTTAAAAACTGGAACAATAAGGTCCATTTTTTTTCTGTCTATTACTCTTCTGCTGGAGAGCTCATGTTCACTTGTGGGAGACTGCTGGTCAATGAGTCCATTCACACTCAGGAAACATCTTCTATCATTGCTATTTCTTATTTATTTCAGAGATTTCAGTTTCACTTTTTAGCTGATGCTCCTGTGACTATGCATAAAATTGCCATATAAGGGTCTAGTATGCTGGGAAATGTAGGATCTCAGCCTAAGAATCCTCCAGGCAATTAGGAACTCAGATCACACAGGATACCAAATCACATGGCAGGTTCATGCTCAGTAGAATGTGTTTGTGTGTATGGGGGATAGGGTTCAGTACCTTGGATAACTCCTTTAAAGTTCATACTAAAATCTTGAGTGGACCTTCCAACATGGAAGCCACCAGCCTTTGTTGCTTACTGGGCCAAGGCTGGGAATGCAGCCAGCAAGAATGCTGGGGTTGGGGGACAGAGTCTGCAGCCTTGCTTTTCTCCATGGACATCTTTCTAAAATATTAGGACAAGTAAGCAGGGCCACTGTTGAAATGTGCAGCATTGTCCGAATATTATTGCCACATCAGGATGTAAAGAGCCCCTTATTTGGGGTTATTCGGTTGAGCTTATAAAAAAGAGGAGACTGCTCAATGTCCTGTACACCCAACCCCACTTGCCCTGTCAAACTTTGTCAAGGCCAAGTTCCAAGGCTACAATCTTCAACTATTCTATCTATGAATTCTCTTTACATCAGTATACTCCTTGCCAACACAAAGGTTTTTTGAATTAAACTGTCTACCAAATAATATATGCTCATTTTGACCCATCTGCAACCCAGATATGGAATGATCAACATTCTGAAATGTGCTGAGGTTTTTATTTCAATAGCATGCCAATTCCCAGGTTTCTCTCTCTGCTGTTTTTGACTGCAGAAACCATCCATTAGCATGTGAATGGTGATGGGGCACGGTGACCATATGTGAATGTCTCTCACTTAATGCAAATGGCTTGCAGTATCCAAGTGTACCTATATCTCCCTATGTGCAAAAGGATAAGAACAAATCCTTTCTCTGTACTTTACATTTTTCTGGGAGGGATGGACCCCTTGCTATAGGCACATCCATCTAGTTTTCAGTTTCAGCTTAAGGCAAAGAATGAATTTCACCAGCTGAGTTCAAATGGGGCCCATGAGAATATGGGTTCACACACTGACATGACCTTAACTGCAGTGGCATGAGTGAACCATTATAATCATCATTATTTCAGGGATGAAATTATAGAGTGGCGAATCCCCTAATCAGATAATTGCAGGTGGGAATTCCACTGATGATAAGAATTTTGTTTCTGGCCATTTATTACATTTTTCCCTGGCTCTCCAACACAATCTTCTTGCACAAACCAGGCCAGCACCCAATACACCATTAGCAGCTTAGATTGCTTCTAAAGGTCTCTCTGATCCAGGGGTGAAGGAGGGCAAGTAGCCTGAGGATCACTGGTACAATCCACAGAGAATGTCCCTTAGGCAAGGCCAGCAAAATGAGCAAAAGTTCCACATATACTCTGTTCATGGCACGGGTGGGTGGGCAATAAGGGAGAAACAAAATTGAAAAGTCAAGGCTATTAAAAATTTATTTAAAGCAGGTGTAAGCAATTGCAGCAGATCCTGGGACCAACTTTCTGCCCTTGGGACTAAGTGCATAGACTGCCAAAAATGCCAAACCCTCCAACCTGTAAGTGCCCAGATGCACCATGTCACTGGCTTTGAAAAACAGGCATTTCTAATGTTTAATAGCAGGCAGTGGTATGGTGCCTGCAGCCTATTTAAAAAGGGGAATTGCTACTCCTGGAGGGTGGCGGTGGTGGGGGACAAATTCCATCTCCCTCACCACATGCTCCATCCCATAGTCTACTGGGTTTCAGTTTGTATATGAGGGGATGTAACCAGGACTCTGTTGGTTTACTGCCCCCTTCCCCATCACTGATCAATAGTCTTTCTTTTGCAGCTGGCTGAGTTGGTCTTTTGCAGCTGGTCCAAGTTGGTAGCAGTGCTGGAATTCCCTCAGCTTGTTGTTCTGGTGGTCTTCATGCTGAGGCCACTCTGCTGGGACCAGCTCAGGACTCCATGTTATCCATGACAACCTTGGCTCTGTCCTCAGTAGTATCTGGTGCTATGGTACTGGGTGATCTGAGGGTGGGGGGACTTTGTCAAGGACAGATCACTATCTTGTGGCATTTAAACTCACTGCAAATCAGAGCCTCTACATGGAGGTGGGATGGATTAAGATAGCCTGCCCCAAGAGACTTATGGATCCAGATGGATAGATGGATTTCTGATTCTTGACTTGGGAGGGTTTCCTATTGCTATGGCAGGTGATCCTGTCAAAGCCCTGGTTGATTTCTGAAATGGAGAAATGACATGGGGGGATGGGATATGTTTGCCCTTGAGCACTCCCCCCCATGAAGTGGAGCTAAGCAAGCCCCCACCCTGCTTTACTAGGGAGCTGCCAGCAATGATATAAGTGGGATGCAGACTAGAGCACTGATGACAAAAAATGTGGAACAGGCCTGACCAGACAAAGGCTAGTGTCTATTCCATGGCAATGGTGGTACTGGTAGCAAAGAAGTTGTACTTCTTTGCCAGCATTGAATCTGCACCTGCTAGAGTAGCCCAGTGGAGCAGTCTTGAGTAGTTAGGGCCCTTCTGTGCTCTTCCCCACAAGAACAGAATGCAGACCACTCAACATCTCTTCATATGACCCTCCTTATGAACTTTGGGAAAGGGCATTCTCTCAGACTCACCATCCTCATAGGTTCATCTGGTGAGGACATGACAGAGAACCTTCTTGGTGGTTGAACTCCCTCCTGGGGAAGGGTTGGTTGGCCCCCTCTGTGATCACTTTTCACCAGCAGGCAAAGACCTTCGTTTTTAAACAGGCCTTCAATCTTTGGCTGATTAGGACACAGAGACATGCAATAGCTGTGCTGGTTTTAATGTTTTATGTCTTTTTCTTTGTTTTTAAATTAATTTCTTAAAAGCCGCATTTTAATTGGATTGTTTCACACTTTTAAAACTTTTGTTCTACAGATTATACCCAGCTATTTTGTATGTGGGTTTAAGTCCCATTTGTGGAGAAAGATGGGATGTAAATCAATCAAACAAACAAACAAGTATTGGCATAATGATCAAAGGATTCTAAACAGAGTTAGGGTATATTGTGTCAGTCAGAGATTGTGCACCTCTACAAGTCATTCTTATGTTAAGAAACTGCAAAAGGACAGAACTAAGTCCTGCTGCCAGTTAAAGCAGTTCAGGACATGAAAGCTGATGCCATTCTGTGGGGAGAGATTTGCTGGTGATGACAGAACCCATTATGCTCCTCAGGAAACTTTATTACAGACATTGGCTGAAATTGTAAATCAGTTACTTAGGTGTGCAAGTGCCTTAGTTGTGTAGCTATGTAGCATCTCCTGGCCTGGCCCTCCCTAGTACTCACTCTGCAATCAATGGGGGCTTTTCTCCTGTTGCTTGGGATGCAGCAGATGGATGCTTCCATTCCCCTGCTGAAAGTGATCTTCAATGCTAAAATCTGAAGCAAGGTACCTATTGCAATTACTCTTCATACCAGAGATTACTGCCTGTAGGGGAATGAAAGTATCAGTCTGCTGCAGTTTGATTGAGAACGGATGCTTGTTGTTGGAAGCAACTGCTACTCAGTAAGTCTGGACACTGGGAATGTTACAGTCCCCTGGGTATTCCCTACACTACTGAATACATAGGGATCGTGAATATTGAGAAGTCACAGTAGCATAACCTAAAGCGAATTCAGGTGTGTAACTGTGATTGTGAATTCCAGTCATTATTATTTAAAGAGCTAGTTAACAAGATACATAAATATGAAATCAGCTTGATAAAACAGATAATCAAAGCTGCATCTCTGCAGACTACAGCCTTAATTTACACATATAAGAACCTTTTATATGTTGTGTGTGATTTTTCAGGTGTTGTGAGGGTTGCTATTCCTGTCCCCTCTGCATGACCCCCCCCCCAAACCTCCCCCCAGCTTACTTGAAAGCCTTGGAACCACCTCAGACAGGCATTCCATGTTTCAGTGTAAACAGGCAGGACTGGAGAAGTATTTGACAAATCCCCCCCACAACTGGACACAAAATTACAGAAAGCCCCCGCCTTTTGACACCCAGTTATCCGATGACTTGCTCTTTTGACGCTTCCAAATTAAGGACAAGTTCCATTAATTTGACAGGGGTTCCACTCTCATCAGTTTTTCTTGTCTATGGAGGCTTGCTTAGAACCACTCATATGTGTGCACTGCTTGCAAAGTGAGCTGAGAGGGGGGAAAAGGCTCCAAGCCAGCTGAGAGACTTTGCGAGCAGTGCATGCACAGTCCATTCCATGTGAGCCTCTGTCAGTCCTTCATGCTCCCTACAGTACAGTACATTGGTTCCGCTTTTCAACCATTTCCATTTTCTGACAGTGTTTCAGTCCCTACCCTGTCAGATAAGTGGGGGAAGTCTGTGCTGAGGCCTCCAGAGGACCCCTGCAGATCTCAGTGCTGATGTCATTGTTGTGCCTCTGGCTATGGGGTGGGGGTAGCCAGATCTCTTCTGGTTATGCCTGCTCTTGTTGAAGCACAGACTACATGTAGGAGGTGACTTTGGGGCTTTAAAGTAAGTTGGAGGTGGTGGTATATGGCTTAGTATAGTGTAAGGTCCACATGCAGATCTTTACGCTGTGCTGAGGGGATACTGACCTGAGGCCTTCATGTGTTCATTGTACTTCCTTGTGAACTAGTGCAGTTGTCTTATTAGACTGGGGTGCATTGAAATCCCTAGTTAGCCATAAAGCTCCAAGAATTACCTAAAACCTCAGCCTACACTGGCTTGTTCTGAGGATATATGTGCCAGCTTGAGCTCCCTGGAGGAAAGGGAGGATATTATTGTTGTTACTGTTATTCTACCTTTTCCTCAGAAATGGGACTCCGGGTGGGTTACAAATTAAAACAAACACAATACAGTTAAAACATACAAAAGGTCAACATTAAAATGGAATTATACTATCAATAATGTTAAAATAATTTAAAACATGCAAATATAAGCTCTCCAAGTCACTCTAATTTAAATGAAGCAGTTTTTTTCAAGCTACAAAGAGCTTTGTAGCTTCTGTTTTACATTCATCATCACAGTAGCTCCGTGGGGTACATTTGAATGCTAAAATAAGCTACCCACGACCATGTAGTGAGCAACGAGACAGAGTCAAGGTTTCAACCAGGGCCTTCCTTATCCAAACACAGCACTGCGATAGCTGTGCTATTCATCCCCCATGACGGCATTTTGTTTATTTTATTTTGCTTTATCTGAAGAAAAAAGTTCTGAAGGAGGCAGGGACTCCTCCATTGCAGATGGGTTGGAATGGCTCAAAAGGAACACAGATCAAAACATAATAATGCCAGATAAAGATGAGAAGTCTACTTCAAGCTAGCTAGCCATGACAATACTGAGAGCAATGTTTTCATGTTTAAATCTTCTTGAATATGGATGCCCCATGGAGCAATATCAGACTATGGTGAGGCAGTCACTTTACTCCTGGTGAAATGACTTAATCCTAGACTATGGAGGGAGAGAACTACCTTTGCAGTGTACATACTTAATGAAAAGGTTCTCTCTGCTGACTTTTCTTCTGGCAAATTACACCATGGAGTGCTTTGAGGGTTAGCAGCAATGTGTATGTCCACATATATGTATGTGTGTGCGTATGTGCGTGTGTATAAAAACCTACATCAAAGCAGTAGGAATGATGAAACAGCTGGGGGCAAAGCTGCTGAAAGCACCATTTCCACAGAGGGTGCAGAATGACTGCAGAGTGACTCATAGATTCAGAAGATCAACAGGCAAGCAGCCCAGCACCAGATGCTAACAGACAGCCATGTGGTCTCAGTGTGACGACATTTCTAGGACAGCTTTCTCTAGACACCTTTCGTTCACATATCTGTTCATGCAATGGGAAGTTTCATTCAACGTTCAAAAATGTTATACATTTTTAGAGAGGAAAGGACCTTTCAGAAATTACAGAAAGATTTAGTGTTTGTAGAGTTTTACAGCCAGCATGATGTAGTGGTCTGAGTGTTGGAATAGGACTCTGAGAAACCGGGGTTTGACCCCTACTCAGATATGGAAAAACCACTGGTGATTATGGGCAAGTCACATTCTCTCATCCAAAGAAGGAGATGGAAAACCTTCTCTGAATAAATCCTGCCAAGAATACCCTATGATGGGGTGCCATAAGACAGAGTTGACTTGAAGGCACATGCAATGATAGCCCAATGCCTCCTTCTTTTGGAGTTGCAAATTCTTATTTTCTTGTATTTAGTGAGGGCACTGGAAGCATGAAGTAGACACACAACATTTGTACTACAGCTCTCAGAATCGTCATTGGTCCATCACTGATCTTCAGCCACTGGTCATGATTAACTGGGGGATTCTAGAAGCTGCAGTGAAAGGAGGACTCCATTTATGCTTCCCTACCCTCTGCTGTTACGCTCCCAATTGTTTTTGTTACTGTTGTGTGCCTTCAAGTCATTTCCAACATATGGCAACCCTAAGGTGAACCAATCATAGGGTTTTCTGGGGTTGAGAATGTGTGACATGCCGAAGGTCACCCACAGTGGGTTTCCATGGCTAAGCAGGGAATCAAACCCTGGTCTCCAGGTTCATAGTCCAATGCTCAAACCACTACACCACAGCGATTCCCAAACTCTAATCCTCCATCTGTTTTGGACTTCAACTCCCAGAAATCCCATCTGCCTTGATCAGGGATTCTGAGAATTTAAGTCCAAAACACTGGAAGACCAGAGTTTGAGAAACACTTTTTTAAACCTTCCAAAAATGAAAGAGTTTTTTGGTTACCATTATACATGCTTGTGTGTGATGTGCCATTTGCCTGATTGATGCCTTCTGATTCTGCTTTATAGCAACACAGGTTTGTGTACCAGACCAGCACCAGATCATCCTGAATCAGCACCTCTTTTAGGATGATTGAATGTGGGCCTAAGTTTTGATAGGGTATCAGTTGTAGGCGACTAGTGCTTTCTTAATTCTAGATGCCACCCCTAGCTCTGATGCTTAAAACTGCATGCCTCCCCTCTTGCTACATGTAATTATCACAGTTTCTGAGACTGTTTGAATGGTTCTGAGAAACCAGGACTAATTCTGGATTAACAGCTTTGGAACCTTAGTCTCCTGATTGGTGAACATATTGGAGAGTGAATCACAGGCTGGAGTAAATTAGAATCATTGAATAATAGAGTTGCAAGGGATTGTCAGGGCTATCTAGTCCAACCTCCTGCCATGCACTCTTGAAGGATGGCCATCCAATCTCTGTTTAAAGACTTCCTAAGGAGATTCTATCACCTTCTGATGCAGACTACCCCACTGCTGTACAGCTCTTACAGTCAATAAGCTCTTCCTAACACTGAGCCAGTGTAGTAATGGTTTCAATGTTGGACTACTACCCTGGAGACCAGGGTTTGATTCCCGCTTGGCCATGAAAACCTACTTGGAGACCTTGGGTACACCACACACTCTCAGCCCCAGAAAATCCTGTGATAGGTTCGTTATAAGTCAGAAATGACATGAAGGCACACGCAGCAGCAGCAGCAGCAACAACAACAACATTTTCTTGTAATTAGGATCTACTGTATTCTATTTTCTGGAGCATTAGAAAATATGTTCACTCCATCTTCTACATGACATCCCTTCTGGTATTTAAATACAGGTATCATATCAGCTTTCAGTTTTCTCTTCTCCAAGGTAAACATACCCAACTCCCTAACCCATACCTCACAGAGCTTGGTTCCCAGACTTTTTAAAATTAAAAATTAATTGAAATTATTAAAAACCTTTCCAAATTAAAATGAATTAAAAGAGCATCAACAACCCCTTGCAAATACAGGCCTTTAAAATGCTGTCATAGATTTCTAAATTAATAAATGTAGAGATACTGTCTCTAGTATGCAGAGATGAGCATCATGTGATGGCACCCAGAGTTTTCTAGAGAAACACAATGACCCATGAATGACATTTTCACAAATTAGGCAGAAACAAACCACTGAGAGTAAACTTAACAGGAATCCTCAGTCAAGTCCAGCTTTCAGATGAGCATAATTGTTTGAATATATGGGTAGTGATGTTCAAAATTCTACAACAAAAGATTTCTATCATATATTGAGTAAGAAATGCCAGATGTCAAGCTGGGTTCAGCAAAGAAGAAGCACTAGGGATCATATTGCAAACATATGTTGGATAATAGAGGGCACCAAAGAATTTCAAAAGAAAATCAGCTTGCGCTTTATGCAGATGATTTACATAAACTTTAAGATGATGAAGACATTGAAATAGTTCAAGTTTTTCTATACCTTGGCTCAGTCATTAACCAGAATGGAGACTGCAGTCAAAAAAAAAAAGGCCTAGGACTTGGAAAGGCTGCTGTGAAGCAACTAGACAAGATCTTGAAGTGTAAAGATATATCACTTAACACTAAAGTTAGGATTGTCCATGCCATCATATCTCCTGTTTCTATGTATGGTTGTGAAAAATGGACAGTGAAGAAGGTGTTGGGCTTTCTATCATTATATCAATCATTTATTAAGCACCTTGAGATGTGTCTCCAGATTCTTCTTCGGAATTAAAAAAAGAAACACCACCCACACAATGTCATATCAGAAGGACTCCTCATGTCATTTTTTTATACCTAAGTAATGCCCATTAGCTCTTTATCTTCATACCCCAAAGACCTGCATAATGGTTTCTGACTGTTTCTTGTGCACACAAATATTCCTCCCCGAACAAATACATCTCTTGCTTCTTTTCTCCAAGCTGAGGAACTCTCCAATCAGGGCCCTCTAAAGCTAGTTGCATTCTATGTGGGATTTATATCCCACCTTTTCTCCCAAAATAGAACTATATTTATTGGATTGTAAATACCCTGTCCCAATGCTCAACTACAGCAGAAAAGGGTTGCATTTCAGCAACATCTGAAGGTCTACTGATTCCCAGCCCTGATATATAGCAAAGTCTGATCTTTCCAAAGAACAAGACTGTACTTGCCTTCCCAAATAGGCATACATTACACTGAAGCAGCTATTCGTCATATTTCTGGGCTATAGTTTTTATATAATAATGGTCACAGTGCAACAATTTTCTACATAGCTATGAGTGCAAGAAAAATGGTAGGAGAAAACATATAGTTTCAGTATTTTCAGGTAAGGAATTATATAACACTTGGAATGAGAAATGGATATTTATTTAAGAATGCTGTGTGAAACCTGCAAAATCAGTTCCTGGCACTATGGAGCAAAGCATTTCTTATCAAGATATGACATCATATAATAAGATTTGAAAGCAAGATTTAAAAAGCAAGAAGAAACTAGCAGGTGCTCCAATCATGAGGCTAGATATGGATTAGAGCCCTATTTCTGACTTACAGTGGCCCTAAGACAAACTTCTCATAGGGTTTTCTTGGCAAGAATTGTTCAGAGGGGATTTGCCATTGCACTCCTCTGAGGCTAAGACAGTGTAACTTGCCCAAGGTCACCCACAGGATTCCTATGGCTGAGTAGAAATATGAATTCTGGTCTCGAAAATCCTAGTTCAACACTCAAACTACTGCGCAATGTTGGCTGTCTGTGCTGTTGGTACCTGCTTCCGAATAACTTAAAAGATCTATATAGAATTTTATTACTGGCAGACTTATAAATCCCCCGATGTCTATTTCCTGAATGTATGTTGGCTCTGCCCTCCTGGGCAACACGTTCTAGATGAAAATTATTAAGGAAGTCAACAATTGGACAACATATTATAAACATGCCTTTAGCTTCTTAGGTTTTATTGATTGCATTCCTAAATGAGGTTATACCAGCAGGGCACTCTCCTTTATAAAAGAGGCAAGAGGGGTTATTAGTAGACATTGGCAGATATCAAAAAGTATTCCTGATTAAAAGATTGGATGACAAAGGCTTGCCAACCAGCAAAACTGCCTACATCTAGTGAAATGATCAGCTTAAATCTAAGAGATGATAGAGAGCACTGAAAGAATTGCTAGGAGCTAGGGACCTTTTATTATTGGAAACAAAACACAGTATTCATATTAATATAATTAATAGCTTTTTGACAATTTAATTACTTCTATTTGATTCTTGCTGTTTTTTTGAAAAGAGGATGTTGATTTGTCTCTACAGAATTACAGCTGAATGAAAAGTACCCCCTCATTTTCTGGCTTATTCACAGGTGGTAAGTTGCTTTGGGGGGACACTGCGGGTGCAGCATTTCTACAGTTTTTTGTGTGGATGATCTATAAAAGCTTCATAGAGATGGAAGGAATTATCACTGGTAGAGGCTGGAAGTGATTCTTTTTAAAACTTATTAATTTCTTTTTAAAATCATTGCTAGTGCCACCACATCCAGTGCTGCTCTGCCTAAACACTCACCAAATAATCATAATTTTCTCTGGTTAGAATGTTCCAAGGCAGAGGGTCCAGCCCATGAAATGCTGGATAGAAATGTAAAAGACATTGTCAGTTTTTAAAGCTAATATTGTTTTCAGACTTTGCAAGGCACTTTGAATCCCATGGTATGAGAAAAGTGGCATAGACATAAAATAAAATAGAATAAAGACTGAGATACTCTGTTGAAAAAGTAATCAACCACTTTGAGATTCTGGGGGCTTTTCAGGGCTTTTTGTGAAACATTTTAGGGCTTTTTGTGATAAATTTACTTGCATTGGGTTTCTACTCATTCCCCTTTTTGTGCAAAAAAATTTTTTGCACAGAAAATGGTCTTTTGTGCAAAATATACTATTTATAACTCATAAATTTTTGCAAAAAGAGACCCCAAAATGAGGGAAAAAAAACTTTTCAAAATGGATTGGAATTCTTGCAATCTCACCCAGCAGACTGAAAATGTTTGAAATTATACATTATTGCACATGAGAAAGAAAATATATTTATATCCCTAATGCGAGTGTTAGTGGGTGTCTGGCAGCTGCCAAGATGACTTCTCCCACTGCCAGTGGCAGGAGAATTTGGAAAAAAGAATAATGAAACAAAAAGGTTAAAGTCAGTTTTAAAAACTGAAAACATAAACAGTCACTGTGGCAAGCTCAGCTCCACCACTATAGATTTTCCTCCAAATAGTCAGTCCCAGTTTTGGGAAGATAAAATTTCTCCATCCATTTCAAGATGAATATTCTCCTTACCTTTGGCTTAGCAGTGGATGGGGGGGGGGGGGACAGAGAGAGAGGGAGAAGGGGGGCCCTGGAGGGCAAAACTTACGTGTCACAGCTTCTGTCGCTATTGCAAAGCCATCCTCAGATTTTGTCTTTGAAGAGGACATTCCATTCACCAGGGATCTGTGAGATGGTGAATTTTCTTGTGATGGGTCTTCTTCCTTCAAACCTGTGGTCTGATTTTGACAGCTGTGAGGTGGATTTGAAGAATCTGGAGCTGTCGTTGCTATTGCTGAATTAGACATGGAGGAAGGGGACAAGTCTGCATCTTGACCTGAAAGAGAGGACAGTGTCTGACATCAGTACCACTTCATTCAAGAGTCAGGAGATTTACCTTTATATCTGAGAGCCTGGAAAGCTCTAAGTTCATAAAAACAGGAATATAATACATGAATTTAAATATTGCATTTGTCACATTCACATATATGTATACACATAAAGACACACAAAGCTTAACCTGACATCAGTTTGTGCATACATATCACAGGTTATTAGGAAAAGGCATATATGAATTTTGTGCTGTTGCATTCCATCTTTGCCCCACTGATTTCATGCTTGGTCCACTAAGATTCAACATTTCTTCCATTCTTCAATGGACGGATTTCTGTTGGGTCACTATACTACCCTAAGAATAATTGCACAGGTGGTTGTGCTTTTTCAGAAGTTGGCTAAATGTGAACCTTAGAATGGCTAGAATTCAGAGACTGCCATATTCAGAGACTGCCATATTAACCTGGATCAGTATGCTAAGGGATCTTGTAGCACCTTTGAGACTAACTGAGAGAAAGCAGTTGGTAACATAAACTTTTGTAGACTTAAGTCTACTTCATCAGATGCAAGAATGGCTAATCTTTCTGCCAGGCCCACACAGCAGTTTTTCCCTTTGCATTTAGTGGGCGGGAAACTAATGGACTCTTGCACATCAGGTGAGGTAAAGGCCACGGTGTTAGTCACACAATTAGTTGCCTCAGTTGTAGGATTCAGTATAACTATGCTGGCAGGTATCTATACTTCACCAGAACCATCTAGGATATTGCTATGCACCCCACTTTGAAAAACTAGCCAAGGTCCTAGACACTTCTGCCAATATATACCAGCATAGTTATCCTGAATCTCACAGTATTGAATCTCCACTTCCTGTCTGGTGGAGAAATGGCAAGGACACGTTGAAATTACTCCTCTTATTCTAAAATCATTCCAGGCTAATTTCCTTTCATGTTTAGCACTGATTACATTGTATACTAGGAAACTACAGTTATCATGAAACTTAGCTTGGAATGTAAACCCATTTCAAATTTAAAGTCGAAGGCTTTCATGGCCGGAATCCATAGGTTGTTGTGGGTTTTCCGGGCTTTGAGGCCGTGTTCTATTAGTATTTGCTTCTGACATTTCACCTGCATCTGTGGCTGGCATCTTCAGAGGATCTGGTGGCACGGAAGTGAGACAGAGTATATATACTTGTGTAGTCCCGGGGTGGGAGGAAGCAATTTGCATATGTTACAGTTGGCCTGTGTGATGGCCTACTGTTAAATGGTATATCCCCTAGGGTTGTATTGTTAGTCAGGGGATATGCATAACAGTTCATTAAGTGCATTAGCAATCCATTGTATTGTTACCTGTAGAGGGACCTCCAGAGTCTGGGTGGTGTTCACTGGCATATTTCTGAGTCTTGATTTTAGTGTTCTTCAGTACTGGTAGCCAAATCTTGTTTACTTTTCGAGTTTCTTCTTTCCTGTTGAAATTGTCTATGTGTTTATGGATTTCAATGGCCTCTCTGTGTAGTCTGACATAGTAGTTGTCAGAATGGTCCATGAACACCACCTAGACTCTGGAGGTCCCTCTACGGGTAACAGTACAATGGATTGCTAATGCACTTAATGAACTGTTATGCATATCCTTTGACTAACAATACAACCCTGGGGGATATCCCATTTAACAACAGGCCATCACACAGGCCAACTGTAACATATGCAAACTGCTTCCTCCCACACAAGTACATATACTCTATCTCACTTCCATGCCACCAAATCCTCTGAAGATGCCAGCTGCAGATGCAGGCGAAACATCAGGAGCAAATACTAATAGAACACAGCCTCAAAGCCTGGAAAACCCACAACAACCATTTCAAATTGTAGTTTAAGAACACAGCTTATTCCAGTCCTAGCAACCTTGTTTAGATGTAATGAGAAACTATGGTTAATTAATAGAGGGAGTGGTCAACTGTGCAGACAAAGGAGAAGTGAAGGGATATTATGAAGATACCATATGCGGGCAAAAAGCTTGGCCATATCTTGGCATAATAGGCCTAACTATATGTGTATACCTACTGGGCCAAAGTACAGTGATGCACTAAAAGCAGACACTTACCTTTTTTTTTTTTTTTCAGGAAGGTAACTGAGATGTATCTGAAAACCAAGTCCTGTGTAGGAGCTGTCTATGTTTATCCTGCAGAAATGAAAACTGAGGCAATACGATGACCTCTTCAAATATCTAAAAGTTGCCATGTAGAAGACTGAGCATGCTTTTTTTTCCTGCTCCAGAGGACAGGACCTAAACCAATGGATTCAAATCAGAGATTCTGACCAAACATTAGGAAGATGTTCCCAATGGTGAGAGCCTTTCAGTGGTGGGACAGACTATCTTGAAAAGTAGTTGGTGACTCGTCAGGGATGGTTTAGCTATAGATTCTTCTAGTGGTAGGGGTTGGACTTGAAGGTTATTGTAATCTCTTCCAACCCTACCACTGTATTATTTTTACTACCCTTATAAAATGGACAAAAGGCTGGTTCAATTGTATGCTAAGCATTATGCAAGAAAGAGAATAATTAAATGTTACAAATGCCTTTTTCACTCATTTGGCCATTATTGCTAGACACATTCATTTACAGTAAATAAAGTATCCTCAAGTAATCTGCCATTTACTCACAATTCTGTTTCATTAATGTCAGAATGTTAATACCATAATGCCAGTGACACTCTGAATTACATTCCTTTATATGCCAAATCCAATTACTGCGACCCATTTTCCTTTGGAACATGGTGCTTTTCTGCACAACAAGAGCAGCTTTCCTGGTCTCTGCATCTTCATGTTGGGAAAAGTTGCATCTGCCTGTCAAAACTTTCCAAAAGCACACAAACTTTTTACAAAGGAATGTGGCAACTGTAATTTGGAGGTCTCTACCAATATGCACTAGTAAAGGTATAGAATGCCAAAATTATTGTTGTTATGTGCCTTCAAGTTGTCTCCAACTTATGGTGACTGTATCATAAGGTTTTCCCACTAACCATTATTCAGAAGAGGTCTGCCTTCCTCTAAAACTGAGAGAATCAGATTTGCCCAAGGTCAGCCACTGGGTTTCCATGGCTAAGTGGGGATTCAAACCCTGCTCTCCAACAATCCTAGTCCAATATTCAAACCACTGCACTACAATGGCTCTCTGGAATGCCAAAAAGAACACCACAAAAAGCAACACTGCATCAAAAGGGCTGCATTAGGTGGGTTTTTTGGCTGGCCTATGCAACATGCTTGTTATATATTGCAAACCATTCCAAGGGAATACATACTCACACTTTGTAATTTTCACAGGGATGATATCAGCTGTGGCTCCAGCAATCCTACCCTCTGGAGCTCAGAGATATGTGTTTCAAGCCCATGCTGGTATGCTCTAGTGCACATGGCTAGCAAATTCTACCAGAGGCTAACTCACCATCATGCCCTGTTGGAAAAGTTTACCATTCCCAGGGACACTTCCAGTGTGCTCAGCTGTCTATTGCAGCAGTGAACTATGTGCAAGGACCTCTTGATCAAAGACTAGCTGCAGCTTTAGTGAGTTGAAATGGGACCTATTTTTTTAGAGAGTAGTAATGAGAGATTTAAAAAATGGATTCAGTGAGATCAGGGGTGAAATTCCCACTGACACTCTAGAAGGGCAGACAGACAAATGTTTCTGTTCCCCTTCTAAGCAACCCCAGCGTCACGTACAGACCCATTCACCTTCCCACCTCTTCCCTTCGAACCCCTTCCTGGTCCCATTCAGTACTCAGAATAGCAACAATTTACACTTATGATGAGCAGCTGGAGTGCAGCAGCTTCAGAGAGGTGGGACCACATTTTTATATAAAGTAAATTACATCTTAGGCGAAGAGAGTGAGGCCAAACACCCATAATTACACTGACGGTAACAACAAGGCCTACTCACAGTCAGGCAGGGGGCTGAAGGCAGGAAGCAAGAGGTCTTGGACCCATCATTAAATTGAATATAACAAGAGATCCTACATGCAAGCAGACAGGGAGGAAAGGAGACAGACCGTGCACACATAATTATAGCAACTGTAACATAGAGCCCAGCATGAAGAGTACTGACTGGATCCACAGGCTATTACAGTTAATAAGGCACTTTTTATAATCTTTCAGAAGGATCTACCTCAACCAAAAGGCACATAGATTTGGAGCGAGTGACATTAATAGTAGCATCTTTTTAAAGGACTGAACTACATGCTACTTGAAATGCAGAGCATACTGCTGAGACTTTTTTTTCACTCTCAGGTAAGCATGTGGAGGCTTAGTCTTGCTGTCCACACACAAGAAAGGAAGGCTCAGAAAAAAGCTATTTTCCACTCCAGTCCAAATAGGTCTGATTAAGATCTCTGCTGGAGGAGAGTTCTGAAGGTACAATGCTTGCCTACTATTTGTAGCAAGTATTATGAGCTCCCCAAAATTGCATCTTTGTCTTTGAATGGACAGCAGGGCCACTGTACCTTTCATAATTGCATAATAATTGTTTTACTAAATCTTATAGAAGTATTTCCACCCTGCCCTATATCTGAATTTTGTAGCTACAAAGTGGTGCCCTGGAGGTATGAAACACTATTATTAACAAAGTGCCAATCTGCTGCAGCTAAATTCCGATGCTTGCTAAAATTCCTTTTTCTATGCAGCTGTTAAAAATGCAGACATTCATCCCTCTTTGCAGCCAATGATCCTCTGGTGCAACCTCCTCTGACCCACATCTGATATGACTTACTTACATTCCACCTCACTAACCTAGGTTAGATCTTCTACATAGCTTGCAACACAAATCTGTTTTTTATAGCCTGGTTACTGAAGGTTGTGGCAACCAGAATATGGCATTATATTTCAATATATATAATGTGAAATACTCACTGCAAAGGAAGAAACATTCCGTTCATGTTCCAGGACCATTTTATTGTTGTTTGACATTTCCCATTCCAAAAGCAAGCAGACAGACAGTAGAATAAATGCAATTTTGCATGTTTTGGCTTCCTTTTATAAGGTACACAAAATAAAATATATGCAGTACAACTATTATGCCTTATTACTAAAGCAGCCAAAAGTCCTAGGGCCACTTCAAGACCAACAAATTAAGATATTACTCTTTTAAATTTCCTAACTGATTTTTTAAATTGTGCAGTTTGAATTTTATATTTGTGCTGGTGCTGCTGTGTTCCTTTGGAGCCCTTTTCATCTAACGACCTCCTTAAGACCAAAAAATTTTATTCAGAAGGAGCCTTCCACAGCTACTTCTTTATATGCTGCAACAGAATAGAACAGATGCCTCTCTGGTTTTATTGAGGGCCTTTCTACACTACATTGTTATACTGCTATTATTCCACTTTCAACATCCTGTGGAATTCTGGGGTTTGTAGTTTACTGAGGCCAAAGAGCTCTCTGGCTGAGAATTCTAAATGGCCTTCCCTAAACTGCAAGCCCCAGAATTCCACAGGATATTGAAAGTGGAATATTAGCACTATAACAGTGTAGTGAGGAAATGGTCATACAGAGAGGGAGACGGCATGAAATCAGAAGTAGACCCAGTGGAAATGGCAAGTATCAGAGGAAGCAACAGATAGTTCCAAAGGCCTCTTAAGATAATTAAATCAGAAATGGGAATTGTGTGGTAGTTATGCTGGCTAGGGTTGCTGGGACCTGCAGTCCAGTAACTTCTGGAGGGTCACACAGTTCCTACTCCTGCATGCAGTAAACACAAGTAGTCTTCAGCAAGCTGAAAATAAACAATCCCTCTACAGAAAAATGCTCTGAGAAAAGGAGAAATTTCAGGACGCCTACAGTTTTTAGGAGGAAGAAAAGAAAAAACCAGGCAGGCTCACACTTTCCACAAAATATAAGCATTGAGTGCACTGCACTTTTCCTGACCTGGTTCTACTGCGCTCACTGAACTGCCCTCAAGGGATCTTTACATGAACAGTTCTCTCCGCAATCTGCATGTCAGATGGGCTCATGTTGGAAGAAGGGGCTTTCTGAAATCCCTCTCAGACAATCACAGCCTTGTGTCCCAAAACAGGAAGATAAATATTGATTTGGCCTGGCATTTCTTCTGCTCCTCAGTACTGGAATTATTTTAAGATAAAATGTCTCCAGAAGGAGAGAGAGAATTTATCAACCAGAAACCTCTAGTTTAAAACTTTTCAGTAATTTATATCTGAAAATGGTGCAAAATACTATCAAAAACACTTTTGTTATCTTAAAAGTATAATTAATTTTTGCAAAACTGACTTTGGAATTCTTACATCAAGGTCTACAAATGGCAGATTATTCTCCGTTTGCTATATCTTTGCATCTCCTCTCCTGGGAGGAAGTAGTTACATACAATGAGTTAGTAGCTACTTCAGTACTCCTGGCTTGACCAGAAGAATGTGGTTGCGTCATTGCAAGGAGGACTGGAGGATCTTCCAGAATACATGTTATGAAGCTTCAGCACATCCTGGATTCAAAAGCATTCATGAAAGATTCATGAAAATGAATCATGCTTTAACTTAAGTACTAAATAAAAGTTACTCTGAAAGTGCAACCACACTCATGCCTTTTTAAAACCAAATCCTACTAAACTGAATGGGACTTACTTCCATATAACTGCACATATGACAACAGCTTAAATGCCTGTAGATCTTTGATTACAACAGTCCCATGTGCTACTATCCATTTGCTTCTAGTGTCTCTCAATGTATTTCAGAACATTCTGGTGGTGGAGAAACAACTCCATACTCTACATGATCAGCAGGTGTGCATACACATGAGCACTGCTCTCTCTCTCTCTCTCTCTCTCACACACACACATTGTAGTCACGTACAGCAGTCTTCCAGTGTCTTTGAAAGTAATCATACATGGATCAAAATGGATTAAAAGATTTCACTGTGCAGTACTGATTTCCTTCTGGCAAGGAAACTAAGTGATAGAACAACTTCTTTGAAGCTGGATCAGCATGACTGGGGAATGCTCTAGAAGAAAAATCCTCTAATTTCAATTGTTCTAAATTGATCCATTATGTTGCTATAATGTAGCACCTTCCATTTCCTCCCAGACTTCCTAACATGTAGGCAGAAGCCAGTCTTCACAGTAAAACTTTATGTATAGTTACGTTCTTGCACAAGTGTTTATCAAAAGATCCCACCCTCATTTCCTGATGGTAAGACTCAGAAGTTGTCATCAAATGTCATACCATATGCAATTGGGACATACTTGTTTCTCAAATATAGACATTCCTGGCCTAAAGGTTGCTCAAGAGTATTATTTGGTCAACAGCAGCAGTGACAGTTTCATCAAGAGGAAGAAGTGAGACTGACCAGCTTCTGAACACACAGTAGCAGTGTCTGCTGGCTTTGAGCACCTTATGAAAAGTTTGGGCTGTTATCTGAGGAAGGTATACTGCATAGCACAAAAATTCACAACAGAATTACTGAGCATTCCAAGGGAAGAAAATTCTCCTTAGAATATGCATGGGCGTAAGATGCAAAAAAAGTTCGTATTTTGAAACCTTACTTTCAAAATGCTGGCGTAATCACTGATGAGAATGCTGATTAATTAATGTAACACTACACTGGTAGAAGAAAAGGAGAAAAGGGACTTCAAAAACTTCACAGTATTTTCATTAGACTACACTTACAGTATTTTGCTTTGATGTCAGGGTATGTGGAGACTGCAGTCTAATGAATACCTTTACTGTATTTGATAGATGGTTGCTGCTATACTTCCATTCTATTAGTCCCCACTCTAGGTGCTGGAGCAACAGATTTACAACTGTGTTAGATGAAAAATTCCAAATCAGGAATACATCCAGAAAAATATCAGGCTAGGGATGGGGCAAAATTATGGCATGTTGGTTACTTCATCATTCACAAAGCTGACAAATGTTGTACTTCAACTCTGAGTTGATCTTCCAATTCAGCAGTTTGTAACACTTTCCAAAAATAATAAGGTGGACTGGAATGTTGATCTATGTGACATTCATGAGAAACATGACAAGAGTATTGAAGAAAAAGGAAAATGTTGGTTTGCTCATCCCTCATTTAACGATGTGTCTAACCAGTGTGCCTTGTAAAATAGTATTCCAGAAGATACTACTGTCAATTGTGGTCTGGCAGTTGGAAGTAGCATAGCAGTGGTCCAACAACTGGGAGGGCACTGAGTTGGAAAAGGCTGGTCTACCATGACTGGCAGTGACTTCCCAGAGTTTCAAATAGGTGTCTTTCCCAGCTGTATCACTGCACGCTGGGGACAGACTCTAGGAAGTTCTGGATGTGAGACAAATGCTCTGCCACTTAACCATGGCTCCTTACCAAAAGTAATCTACTTGAATGGACAGGATAGTATCTTGAAAATGAAATTCAGTCCTCCCTCCTTATTCATGGGTTTAACTTTCCCAAATTTGATTATTTGTGAGGCACATGCTTGCCTCCCCTCCCCTTTTACTCCTCCCATCCTTTGCATTCCTCACCCCAGGCTTGCCAGGCTTGTATTTAAAATGGATGTTTTTAACTTTTGAGAGACCAAAACCCCCTCCCACTGCTAAAGTCATGGCCTCTCTGCCATGTGGTTGCACATTCTACTGTGTATTGGCTGCTGATTGGTCAGGTGCTCCCTTCTCAAGATGGCCACTGGAAGTAATTAGAACTCCAGAACTTGCCTCTTCTCTGTCTGAGGGGAAAGTACCGGTAAGCCCTTTAGGTTGTCTTTTTTCTCCCCTGCCCATGCCAGGGCCAGAGGCAAAGGAATGGGAGGGGGGAAACTCCAGTGGGGAATGGAGGGAACCAGGGGGGAAGTTTTCCACTTTTGCAAGGGTTTGTGTCCCAAATGCTCATGAATGTGGAGGGACTACGGTATAGTAAATGTAGTGGGTACATATAACATATACATAGAATATGATGCCAGTGCAAAACTATGGGCATAGTGATAAAAGTTCTACTGAGTGTAAGAGGTGTAAACATTTGCAAACATATGCAAACATTTGGTTTTCTCACCTCTGCTTATCTCCTCTCCCCTCTTATTTCTATTTTTCTGTCCAGACATGTGCAGCAAAAAATGCTGGAGGCATTATTTTGCCTGTTGTAGCAGGTGCACATGGCTACAGAAGGCTCAGCTAGTGAAGAATCGCACTCTTCCCTGCTCAAGCTTTGCATTGTTCACTGCAGATATACTGCTGCAACCATACACTGAACTCTTAAGCTTCTCCAACCCTTCTCCACCACCTTCCCAATGTCATAGAATCATAGAATCATAGAAATGTAGAGTTGGAAGAGACCACACGGGCCATCCAGTCCAACCCCCTGCCATGCAGGAATACCCTCAAAGCACTCCCGACAGATGGCCATCCAGTCTCTGCTTAAAAACCTCCAAAGAAGGAGACTCCACCACACTCCGAGGCAGCCTATTCCACTGCCGGACAGCTCTGACCGTCAGGAAGTTCTTCCTTAGGTTCAGGTGGAATCTCCTTTCCTGCAGCTTGAATCCATTGCTCCTTGTCCTGGTCTCTGGAGCAGCAGAAAACAAGCCCACTTCCTCCTCTACATGGCATCCCTTCAAATATTTAAACATAGCTATCACGTCCCTTCTTAACCTTCTCTTTTACAGACTAAACATACCCAGCTCTCTAAGTCTATCCTCATAGGGCATGGCTTCCAGGCCCCTCACCATTTTGGTCACCCTCCTATGGATCTGCTCCAGCTTGACTATGTCCTTCTTGAATTGGGGTGCCCAGAACTGGACACAGTATTCAAGATGAGGTCTAACCAAAGCAGAGTAGAGTGCTACCAGTACCTCCCTCGATCTGGACACCAGACTCCTCTGGAGTACTCGATCTGGACACCGTGTCATCTGGAAAGAACACAAGGAAGAAAAGAGGGTTGGGCAAGTGTAAAAAGCCACTGTAGAAAGGAATTTAGCAAACTTGGCTAACTGGAATATGCCTATAAAGAGAGTTTAGTTTCTCTAACCTGCTCTCATGTTATTGGTATTTTTGAAACATTTGCTCAGAATCATCAGTTTACTGACAGAAAAAAATTAAAATTTAAAGAATATTACTTCTCTAATATTCAGAAAGCATTTCTTACAGTCTAGCCCATCTACTCTAGTGCCATCACCCAGGGCATTTTTAAGGCGAGAGGCACAAGAAGCAATTGCCTTGGGCTCCATATATGGCAGAGGAGGCTCACAAATGAAGAAAGCCACATCAGTTGCTGCATTATTGCCAACTAGTTTCTTTTAGAAACCCACTATCCTGCACTCCATAATCTAATGGGGGGGGGAATCACAAACTCTAGCAGTAGAAGTGTCCTTTTGTCACGACAGTTTAAGCAAAATGGCTACAGAGACAGGCTGTGCTAATCATAGCAACCCAGCTCAACCACAGTCAATTTTCTAAAAAAATATTTATATCCCTCCTTTTTTCCTCCAAGGAACCCAAAAGGGCTGACATAATACTCTTCTTCCTCTCCAATTTATTCTCAACACAACTCTGTGAAAAAAAGGCTGAGAGACAGTGACTGGATGAAAGTCACCTAGTCAGCTTCATGAATGAATGAGGGTTAGAAACTGGATTTTCTGAGTCTTAATCCAACACTCTAACCATTATGCCACACTGGCCCCAAAATGCCTTGCCACCACCACTGACAAACAAGTTTCTTTCAAATTATGTACTTCCTGACCTACCGGTTAGAGATCTCTGCAATACAGACTCAAAGTAGACATCATAGCAAGCCCAGTTTTGTGAAGCCGGATTATGAGTTTTGCATGATAACAGCATTGAGAAACCTGATGTCTGGAGGGCTATAAGAGAGCTGAGGATCTGTGTGTTTCCTCCTCTCCTATGCAATGTTTCTTTATTAAGAATGTATCTATACTACACAGTTATAGCAGTTCAATAACACTTTAATTAGTCCGTGCTACAGAATTCTAGGATTTGAAATTTATTGAGATACAGCTGGCCATCAACATCTGCGGATTTTGTATCTACATATTCAACCAACAGTGGCTTGAAAATATATTTTTAAAAAATTCCAAAAAGCAAATTTTGATTTTGCCATTTTATATACAGGATGTCATTTTACTACACCATTGCACATAATAGGACTTGAGCATCCACAAATTTTGGTATTCACAGAGGGGTCCTCTGTACTTAGAAACCTCTGCCAAACTGCTTTAGTGCTGTAGTTCAAAGAAGTGGATTAGAGCTCTCTAGCAGAGAAACTCAGCAGGCTACAAATTCTAGAATCCCATAGGAAGGATCCACCAGAATCAAACTGGTATCAAACCGGTATCAGACTGCAGACATATTCTCAGTTTCCTGCTTAGTCTTTACCATAGACTACTATAATTCAAGCACACCAGCAAACCATGCTTAGCACTTGCTCTTCAAAGCAGAATCAGAGCCCTTGTTTCACAGTGTTTTTTTGGTTTCTGGGGCAAGCACTTGCTATATAGTTTACCAATTTGGATATCTCTGCAAATCATGGCTAGCATTAACCAGAAACGGGAGAGGGACATCATGTACCAAAAAAAGAAAAGAAAAGAAAAAGAAAAAGATTTGTCTCCAGTTCACCCAAAGCACAATCTTAAGGATATCCTGAGTCTTCTAATAGAGTTAGGACTTAGGTTAACAAAAATTACAACAGCACAGCCTATCTGTGCTACAATGTCACACTATTTTCATGTTTTACAAGTCCTAGATTTCATTCAACAAGGCTTCTGCCTACCTAGGTTATCCACCATGGGTCGAGAAACAATTAAAGTGTTAAATTAAAGAATTACATTCTTAGCTTTGCCTAGTTTTTAGACGTTACTTTAGTAAAGACTGTCTAGAGGTACTGGGCACTGCAAACCTAACTCACAGATGTGCATAATTCTAATCCTTCATCACTGGCACAAGCCTGTTCTGCCAGCAGTAATGTCCTTCTGCCAACAGAACTCTCTTCTGATAGATGATTTCAAAGATCTCCTGATAGAGAAATCTGCCAGAAGAGCCAAAACAGGGTAGAGAAGTGGCAATGTGGAGGGGCTGAGTTATACCTCATTCAAACCTTGTCCGGCCCAAGGACACTGCTACAATGGCAGCACAAGATTAGGCCACCATGAGGGTAATCCTAAGTAACTCCCTGCTTCACTGGACTGGGAGAAGTTTTGATTCAACATAGCTTCAACTAGCCCTTGGCCATCTCTGTGAGTTAGGACTGCACTCTTAAACTCACAAGAGATTTATTACAGCATAAGCCTGGTTGACGAGGCTATACAGAAGCCTTAGTCCAATTTAGTTCCAACTAGAAGAGACCCTTTAAATCAATGGGATTTACATATGATGTTGAATTATCGCTTTGTAATTGACTGTATGTGACTACTTTTGATTTAGGTCTGTATCAGATGAAAGGACACCACCACAGAATACTATGCTGTTACCGCTGTTTCTAGCCCGAGCTCATGGAATATTGAGATATCGTTTGATATCAATAATTCGGCCTTCTGTACCCATTCCTCTCCACGTGCTTGCGAGGCCCCCGGACAAGCACGCACACACAGGCACGGCTGACAATAGCCGAACCATTCACATCCCGATCCAGGCAGGCCAGTCATTGCCTAATGCAGCTTCAGGAGACCTCAAGGCAAGTACCACATTATGTATGCACACTACTTACAAAAAGATCCCCTGCCCCAAGCAGGCAGCTTGATGAGCGGACTATACAACTCTCAAGCACTCCGCGTTTGCATACCGGCCACTCTATTGACAATCTGGCTATAGCTCAATCATTCAAAGTATTGGCCTTTCGGAGGCTTTGTCTCCAGCCCCAAACTCATTGTTTCCCCAAGTATGAACTAGCCTGCAGCCACAATTTTCCCTATGAGAATCCCTGACTTTGAGTGCTTCCTCAGATCGCCCTTGGCTTCCATCCTGCCTTGCTGTCGCTTTGTCCAGCGAGCTTTCCCCTCAGCTCCACGTGCTGAGAATCCACGCTTCCCAGCTTCTCTGCTTCTAACCGGGCTTCAGGACAGGTATAGTATTTCCCATATCAAACCTCCTCTAAAAATCCCGCTATCTGCTCCTACCTTTATTTCTATAGCCTCTTGTGTGAGTGTGCTGCATACATTTGTTTGATTGTGTTTCAATAAAACAATTATTATTCATTCAACATCTGCCTCATCCTTGACTCGGCCTGACCCCGTAGACATAGGGTTCAAGATCTCGCTACGTTACCCTGCCTCTCACATTGCAAACTTGTGCTTTGTGCTAATTCCCTCCCCATTGTTGTGAGCACATTTAGGTGTCCCTCCCGGGACCCCCAGAAATCAGGGTAACAATGCAAATGAGGAAAATGAGTGAGAAAACTTCATATAACTTCATATGAACCAAAGACCTTTGTATGTGAGACAAAGACCTGAGTTTCTGCTAGCAACTCAAGTTCTACATTAATTAAAAACTGACTTTTTTTCAGTGGATGTCAATATTAAGCAGATTTCACACATTCACTTATTTTGCACAACGTATTCTGCTTTTGTTAATACTAACTATGGTTCCTACTATGTTTATGTGCCATCTATCTTGTCTTGACCATTGGTATTGTATTCTATTTTATGGTTGCTTTTTAAAAAATACTGTAAGACATTTTGATTACATCAGCACAACAAAGAATACAGGCCATAAGAATTATTTATTATTTTATTAATTGGAAAGGAATGATGCAAGTCTTTTGAAATTCTATCAAACCCCTTTCTGACTTCTGACATTTAACCAGGTGTCTTCCACATATTTTCAAGCATGTCCTTTCAGTCATGAGGTCTAGAACCTTGACAGAAAAACTAAGGTGAACTTCAAACAAAACTCTATGCTTCTGTACACAAGCTGATCCCAAATCGGAAAACTTTTGACCCTATTCCCTGACATTTACTTATTATTCATGTATACATCCCTCCAACTCCTGTGTCAGATTTGCAGAGAGATACTAAACTCCGAAGAATTTGTTAAGACTCACTCTACAGTACAAGCACACTGACTTGCAGGCACAAAACTGGTTGCAATGTAAGTATTTTTAAAATTTAGTACGTTCTTTGCATTCATGCTTTTGACTATGTAGGAAGGGAAATGTTGGATACCAAAAAAGAAAATGAAACACAATCATTTGTGTTTGTAAGCAGACAGTTTTCCACATGTTAGCAGCAAACAGACCTTTCCCCAGTTCGTTCAGAGTTGGTATATTTCTTTCAGAGAAAGAGACATAAAAATAGGTTTGGCTGCAGACAGAAACCCACAACTGGGAGGATGTGTTTTGATGGCATCTGGGTTCTGTGAATTGTCTTCAAAGTTATAATACATGTGGGCAGACACTTGAGCCTTATAATGAGGATGTCAGAGCTGTGGCTTCATGAGACCTATATAGTTGCAGTCCTGCATGCTATTTACATATGCCAAGGTCTCATGTCTCTCAAACAGAAGAATGGCTTCATACTGAACATTTTGCCCAAAAGGTCATCTTTGTATAGGATACCAACATTTGTGAAATCTCTACATGGACAAGTGAGATATGGCAAGTTTCATCTTCCTGCCACTTATGCTGCAGCTGAACAATTGGTAGTAATTTTTTTTCCTGCCACTTTCTGATTCTGCTAGGAGCCTTTATTATGCATACTTAACTTGAGCAAGATGAAGTATCAGATCAAGCAAAGCTCTTAACCATTATTACTAGATGCTTTTTATTGATGTGTTTTTAAAACTTGTTTTTAATTCAATTGTTTTAATATTAGCAACTGTAGTGTTTATAATACCATAATTCTTCTGTGCTTTTATCTGCATCTGACTCTTGGTTCCTGTTTATAGTTTTTCATGCAGACAGTCCATTTTCAACAGTGAGACAGGAAGAGTTAAAGAAATATCCGACTGCATCTGCTAAAAAGGTGCCATAGTTACAATTGTGGTCCATGACCTTGTACTTTAAATTTACATTCAGCTGAAATTAAACCCTGACTGGGCTATTTCAGATTCAGAGGTACACGATCACAGGGGCAATCATTACTGATTTCCTGTGATCTGCCAAATTCCCCATCTCAGTTGACTCCATTTGTAAGAAGTCCTTACACAGCAAGGTAATGCTGTGATTTTACTTTTGTTCAAAATGGTAGTTCCTATTGTAAGTTATTTCTTTTAGGGAGGAAAAACAGCTTATCAAGATGGAGATGTAATACTTCCCACAATTCATTTTATTTCTGCAGTAAAGCACAGATGAGCTTCAAGGCTGGGAGAACAGATACATATGGTACAGATCACCTTCAAGAGATTTTAGATACTGCAGACCTTTCACACAGACCGTCATGCCAAGGAAAATTATGGAGAGTCTAATTAAGGACATGCTGGTACAGTAATTGTATAACCTTCTCAGGTCAAACCAGCACAGGTTCTTCAAGGGGAAATTGTGCTTCTCTAACCTGTTAAGAGATCTTTTGAGAAGTTAATTGAAGATTAGATATATGGGAGCTAGTGGACACCATTATTAATGAAAATTATAATTTGAACATATCCAACTCTTTCACTGTAAGTCATACTCATCCCTTAGCTTATGTTTTATTGAAATAGTATTATGCAAGCCAGTGACAACATAAGCCCATATTAGACTTTTTAATAAAATGTATATGCCTAAATGCTCATATATAGCAGTTTCTTAAATATTCAATACCCGGATTTCATCCCAGGTAAGATCTAAAGGTATACGCGTACCATCTGCTTTCTACCTGAGTAGCACTGTATATACAGAACTTGTGTACCAAATTGAATGAATGTGGAAGACAAGCTCAGTTGTCAAAAACAAGTTGAGGGTATGGCCAGGAAAATAACATGGCAAAAACTCTTGTGCTTTTCAGTAGGATAAGCCAAACTGAGAATTAAATTGCTTCTGTGTTCTCCAGTATCAATACATTTTAAAGAAAGGTTGTACACATTCCACAGAGGGAAAAAAGTCTCCGCATAATCCAGGGCTGTGGTGATAATGGAATTCTGCAACCTGTACAAGCAATGCTTGTTATGCAGATCTGCAGATTTATGCATATTATCCTTTGGTGCATCACACACTCTCAATCCTAGAAAACCCTGTGAAAGGTTCACCTTAGGGTCACCATAAATCGGAAATGACTGGCATAAAACAAAAACAAATTCTGCATTTGTTGGCCATATGAAGCTCCCCCTGCTGGTTTCTTGGATTCACCAAGTACTACATATGCACTTTCAAGACTACCTTCTCAGTCTTAAAGACAGAAACTTTAGGATGAGACATAAATATAGATATGCAGACAAAAGCCAAGACACAAATTTCAGGATACCTAACTCTGTAATCATGACCAATTTCTCTGCTTTTGTACTAAGTAAATATGGAATACATCTAGCTGGTATTCATAACTCCCCAAAGTTGGGATGCGAAGGGTATTACTGAGCAAAGGCCACTGCCTAAAACTAAGTTGGAGAGTGGAACTCATTTAGCCTAACTCTCCAACACAATGTAGAACTACCTGTCCATTTACATGACAGTACACTCAAAATGTTTGCTATAAGCAAAAAGCATGAAGGTGAGGCCCAGGAGAACAAAATACTCTAACATTGTGCAGTTGCCCACTTCCACATTTGCTCTCTGTAATCCTTGTTCCCCACTATATTATCTTCTAGAGTACCATAACAGAGTGTCTGTTTAGAATAGTTTGAATGATCTCTTTGGCTGTCCTGAGCTTTTGATCACCAAGTCATCACTGGGCCCCAGACTTCATAATATTATAAAATAAGACTTCCACTCATATAACATTTGTGCCATTACAAAGGACAATTCCCATCCCATGCATTCTGCTGACAACCTCAGTTTTCTTTATACCCTGGAAGAGAAGATCAAGGAACAAATGAAAGCTTGCTCTGTACAGAGATAAAAATAGCAGATGAATCTAGCTTCCAACACATCCCAATCTAAACTAGCAAGTAATGCAAGGTGGGCAAAGTTTGGCCCACAGGTGGTATGCATCTTTTGGGATCTCCAGGGGCAGCCTGTAGGACCCCCAGAAGTGCCTCAAAGCCCCAGGTCCCACCCAATTTTTAAATTTTGGGTGGGGCAGATTTGGGGATGCTTTTCTGTCCCCCAGACCAACCTAAACTGCCTATAATCAGTTCCCTGCCAGCTCGCCAAAATAGTGGAAGAAAAAAAAAGGAGGGGGGAAAGAACTGGGCAAAATGGTATCCAGAAGGGACATCACATCACTTCCAGCACACCGCAGCCTTAGGTCAGGCACAGGAAGGAAAATGGCCCATGCTGTGTTTGCAGTTGCCCACCCTTGAGGTAGTGCTTCAGTCCAAAATAATAAATCTGCCAACCAGCTTTGTGGCTATCACCGGGATACAACATGTTCATGCAGACCAATCATAAAGACCATGAGTAAGGAAAACAAACAATCCTGACTTGCATTAAAACACATAAATTTTTCTAAGGAGGCTTTGTATACAGGCTTAAATGTTGCAATTTAAAGTTGCCGGACTGGGTAAACAAGTAGGATTGCTTGTGAAACAAGGCAAATTAACAGCACAGCAGCCTGAGCTGTCTGTGTCTGCACAGAAAGGCAAGATTTGGGGAGAAACCTTTTTTAAAAAATTGAATTTTATTTGTGCACATCAGTAACTTTATCAACTGACCTTACAACTATAAATGAGAGAAAAGAAATCAAAGACACCCCCTCAACAAAACCCCAGTTAGCACAATGTCACGAATTTGCTGGGTGGACATATTAGTCACTGCATAAAAGGCAAGTCTATATAAAGAAATATGTGGGAAAGCATGGTGAATATAAGCAAAAGCATGGTTCGTGCAGATGCTTTGTATGGGTCAATGGCAAATATGCCTTTGCCCAGCTTTATGGTGTTCACAGCCAATGCTTCTGAGCCAAAGTCAGAAATATTTTATGGATGCATTCCAGTTCAGCCCTCAGCTATACTAACAATGTACTAACAGCTTAAGACTTCTGCAGAAAATTGTATCTCCAGTAATAACACCACTTTTCCAGAATAACTATCATAGCAGCAGAAGTAAAAAGACAAGCAGAGTTGTGACAGCCATATAAATATGCTGTCATTCACTTTTTTTCCAGTTCCAGCTATGCAGGACTAGGCTTGAAACAACATCATATTATATGTTTGCATAAATAAGACGTAATGGAAAACGTGTGACACTATACTGTAAGGATTAAATAAGGCATGTTAGTCCCACAGAAATAATTACAGAACCAGCAGTGCCAACTGGAGTTGAAAATTCTGGACATAAACTTGCACTTCACATAAAATTTATCCTCAGTCTTAGATGCAAGCTGTGGAATGTTTTGCAAGTACATTTATTGCACACTCCAGTCTTTAAAACTGAAACGCATTCAGAGATTCACAGAGCAGCTGATGAGGGATAGCAGTTAAAAAGTACAGTAGAGCTTGAAAGGATGACTACTGTAAGTAGCGCAAATTAAAAAAAAAAGTTACCCATGATTAATTTATTTCCCCAACAATGAAGACATAAACAGTATGAAATTTTAATTGTAACTCGACTACGGATAATACCACTCCAATTTTATATCATCTTACTGGTGGGTTTGCCCTCACTAAATGGTGGAAAAGGAATATCACAAGGTTCAAGTTTCGGCCCACCCTACGCTTCATGCCTATTCCTTGAGCTCTGTTGCAAATACTGAGGCAACCACATGGTAGACAGGAGACGAAAGTGCAGTGGCTTGTAGTATTCATATGTCTCTTTTAAGTAAAAAAAGAGGTAACTATTTTTATTAATTCTGAGAAATACAGGTAGATAGAGTTACTTTTTAACAATTGTACATATACCAGCACACTAAAGGTGGGGTGGAATTGTAGGTGTAACAAAGTACTTTTTAAATAACTTTCCAAGTTCTGTGCTACAGCACTACATTCTTTTGGTTCTCAATAAACTATCACAAATTGTTAACTCTGGAGAGATTTCTGCTACTTCAAACTAAGTCAAAGTTTAACTCAAAGATGGGCAGAACTCTCCAGATCAAATTAGTAAACGGTAACACACAACGGCATCTGAAGGCCTCAGATCTCACATGACATAAATGTGGTTCTCCTTCATGCATTCTTGCCACAGTTGCATTACTTGCTAGGTGGAGATGTGCAGGACAAGAGGACATAAATCATGTGGTAAAAACTAAAATAAGGCTCATGGTCTGAAGGCACTAGTACCTAGTACTGATTTCTAAGAAGGCCTAATCCAGATATGACATCATTTCAAAGTGACAATGAATTCAGGGTCAAACTAAATTATACGCACAGCATGTTTTTAGAACAGCTGATCCCCCAAATAGTGAAAAACATCTGCCACTGCATGTGGTTTTCTTTGGTTATGTCACTTCCCTTTAGCAGGCTTATTTTTGTGATGGGTCTTTGAAAGATAAGCACAGGCTTACTTTTTATAAGTGTGATTGTGGAGGTATGTATTGCTGAGGAAATCTCGCTGGGAAAAGAAACACTTGCTGGCAATATGCACTCCCTCAAATTTCTAGTTTAACCCTCAAAGAAACTTGAATCCAATCTGAAAATAAGCAATTTTTACCAGGTCCTGAGGATACTGTAACACACAATTCCCAGATTTGTATGTGCACCTTTAGTTTATTCTTTATGTTCTTTTGATTAGATTACTTATTTGCCTAATTAGGTAACAGAATGTAACATGTGCTAACAAGTAACTCCCCCTCAGCACAAAAACCAAACAGACAAGGGCCACACCTTTATGACCCCAGGCACCAAAAATGCAAATGAATGCTCTGTGGACTTTCCAACAATTAATCCCATAGGTTAGTTCCTCACATCAAGTTTTGCTGCCCACAACTCCTTCTTGTGCTGATGTCACACGGCCTTTAATCTTGACCCTTTTCTGCAGTCTAGTCATAGCCTGCTCAGAATTTACAAGGCCAAATGATGTGGCCAGATGATCTTCTCTGTGAGAAGAAGCAGTAAAAATACTTTAGTCATAGTGAATTGGGAAAGATAAGTCCCAGGTGCTCTGAGCAGACCTGGAGCGGAATGGAAACTAAACTAAAGGTCATCTTATCCAAAAGCAACTTACAATTTAAAAAAAACAAAACAAAAGGTAGACAGAAACCAGCTAGTGTGGCCCTTGTCTTTCTCTTTCTTCTAGGGATGAATAGAGCCTGAGCAGAATTTTATGATCTAGTAATCTCACCTCTCTTCCAATCGAGTTTTCCCTTCAAATCAGTACTGTCTTCATTTCCAATACCGCATCCACTGTGTAAACACCTTTTTGGAAATACTAAAACGTTATTGCAGTCAGAGCTGAATAAAACCCACCTGAACTGCATTTCTACATCTGCTCAGAAAACATACAATTGGGGGGGAGGGGATTGACCTTTTCGTCAGATGTCAAAAGTTGTATTTTGCAGGGCAGTTCATCTCAAAAATAAATTTTATTGTTCAAATCAGAGATCATTGGTTTGTAGGATAATCTACATTGGTGTCACCACACTTGACCACTCTTAGTTTTACGACTAAGTTCAGGGGCTTGATTCTGAGCAGATCTTTCAGGTCAAAAAAATAAATGTGAATACAGCAGTTTTAATATAAACACTACAGCCAGAGTAGGAAAGTGCAAACTTCATATCCTGTTGGATTGCAGCTTCCAGAATGCCTTACAGTCCTGGCAGGTCACATGTGGTGCATGTGCCACATTTTGTCCACTCCACTCTAAACATTGTCTCTGGCTATGCTGACTTGGGTTGATGGAAGCTGCTGTTCAGCAACGTCTGAAAAGCTGCCCTTTGCCTAGGCTGATCTAGAGCATCTGAACATTTCACGGTTTCATGATAAGTTCTCCCAGTATTGCTGAAGGCCCACAAGAATTGGAAATCATCCAATAGATGTGTTGTCATTTATAATACAGAAAAGAGAAGAGCGAAAAGGAGATGGGAGGAGCTTTTAACCCAGAGCTCCAGTACTGTGAGCACAGTAAAAACTAGCAAAATTACAAAGCTTGTGTGTCCTCCTTGCACCCAGAGATCTGTTTAGAACAAGGAAGACACTAGGCAGTCTGAGAAAATCGAGCAGGGTTCATTCCTTGTTTTGCACATGACGTAACTGAGGCTCAGGAACAGGGTGATTTTCAAGATTTTCGGCTATCTTCATACCGTAATACCATCTTTTGTAGATGCAAAACACTCAAAAGAATCCTTAAAACATTGAACAAAATGGGCCTATTGAATTTATCTTAAATTAGTCTAACCAAGGAAGGGACAATGCATCAAAATGAGAGGGAGCCTTGTGCAGAACTGAGAAATCAGCAAGGCTATAGCCTAAAAATCAGCGTTGGGCAACCGTGGAAGACTAGGGGTCTGCGTCAGTCTCCTAAGAGACTACGCAGGGCTGAAATTACCCCCACAAAAATGAATGAATGAATGAATGAATAAATAAATAAATAAACATTTAAAAAAATGCTTTAAAAAAGATTTTAAAAATTTCCCCAACCCCTCATGGGCTATAGGGGCATTTTCATCAGGCTTTCAGTTTCAAAAAAAAAAAGCCCCCTCCTGGGACTAAATTGGTCCAGGGAGCCATAAAATATGGTGGAAATGTATCCCACACCCCCAGTGAACATTTCGGAACATTTCAGGAAGAATATTTATTTATTTATTGAAAACACTGAAAACATTTTGTTTTGTTTTGTATCCCTGGGAGGCCCTGGGGATCACAAAAACAGCCCTGGCAAGTCACACGCATGTGCCATATTCTGTATGCCCCAATCAAAAACTTGTCTCTGCCTTGAACTAAGAAGATGGACACGTGCAAGTCTCTCTCTCTCTCTCTCTCCCCCCTCTCCCCGCCCCCCCCCCCGCTACAATATTTTTGATAATATAGAAGACTGCACCTCAGGAGACCCTAAACCACCCTCCAATTTCAAAAAATTATGCCATTTTTTTGCCCCTCCCATCCTGTAAACATACTCAAATTGCCATAAAACTCGCTTATTTGGGTCCCCTTGCCCCTCAAGCTGAATCCTGGAACTGTAAGTGATGCAGTGTCACCCAGTTATACAATGTCACATTGGTTGCACTAGGAGCAATGGTTCAGCCTGGTGGCCTGCATGAGCAAAAATTGGCCCCTCTTCCTTTGCACCTCTGCCCTTCGGAGTTATAGTAAGTAGAGTGGCCCCTTCATATTTGCAAGGGTTGAGGGCACAGAACCCTTGAGAAAATGGAAAAATCTCTAACAATTCCCCCTGCGATCCCCCTCCCATTCCCATCCAGGGATCTGACATAGGAACCTTCCTTCTCTGTGCCCAGGCCAGAGGCAAGGGCGGGAGAGGGGGGAGCTCCAGAGGGGAGAGGGAAGGAGTGTGTGTGCCTCCCTCATTGCCTTATCTTTTATCTCGCTGCAAGTTCCAGGCACTGGGGCAAAGGCAAAACAATAGGAAGGGAGAGCTCGGGGTGGGGGGGGCGGCACAAGGAAAGCATGCACACATGTCTCCCCACTCCATTGTCTTACCTTTTGCCTAGGTGCGAGTTCTCAGTGTAGAGGCAAGGGAATAGGAGGGGCCAGCTCCAGCGGGGTGAAGGAAGGTGCGCATGTCTCCCCCTCCTTGCTGTATCTTTTGCCTCAGCATGCTTGCCTTCTTTCTCCCCGCCAGCAAAATACAAGGGAATGTGACGAACAAAAATGGTGGGGGAACGGGCACCTCACGAATAATCAACTTCATGAGAGTCAAACCCACAAATTTGGAGGGAGGACTGTATTTCAGTTTAGATAATACACATGGAGTTCTTTAAACACAGGGAGGCACCTTGAAAGCGCTTTACAGACATATTGTTAAATTCACAAGCCCATTCCAAACCTGTTCATAACAAGCCTCAGAACCTATATGTCACCGTTTTGTAAGTGGCTCACACGTTTACTTCAGTTCAACCTCGTTGTGGGGAATCCCTATACAGGAGGGTTCTTGAACTGTGGTCCGTGGATAGGATTCAGCAGCTCTGTGGACCAGGTACAACCTCCTCCCATTTTCAGACCTTTGTGTTACTCTGAAAATTTTGTTTAAGTGCATTTTTCCCCCCTGAGGATAATGTCCACAGCTTTCATTAGATTCTCCAAAGGGTCTGTGACACCCCACCAAAAAAGTTTAAAAAGTTAACTGCTATATGACAATTCAAAACAGAAAACATGGAACAGCGCAATAAAGGATTCTCCATTTGATCCCTGAGAGTAACAAATCTTTGGTTCAGATCTTTCAACACAGATCTTAGGGAGCCTATGAAAGGAATAAGCATAGCCTGAAGCCTGCCATGCATGTGGTTTTCCGGTTCTGGGAAAGATTGAGAAATGAGAATATGAAATTCAAGAATACCCAAATGGGATGCTGTTTGGTTTCTGCAACTAATAGAATCTAGTCAGGCAATTTCAAAGGAAATCTAATTAGAAATTAGTACAAGAATGCAGTGCTTAAGCAGCAGGGAGCAGATCCCAGAAGTGGAGTTTATTGTTTTGCTGTAAAATTGGAACTTTTGTAAAGGGCAAAAGGCTGCTTATTGTTCCTCTGTCCTTTCTTCAGTTTGTTATTATTTTAAACATATGCCAGTATTTCACAATTTGCCATGAAAGCTAGAAATCTGGATTTCTACCTCCCAAAAAGCAAAGCTTTGATGCCTGGGTTGGCTCAGGCCGGGCCAAGCCAGAGAACCTATTGAAAATGTTCTGGATGCATCTTTTCCGTCTCTGTATAGGAAATGCACCCTTACATATGGATGCAAACATCTGTACTGCCTAATGGCACACTGCCACGCAGCAATGCACTCGCTTAGTACAAAGCCAAAACAGGCCAATCCAGCACAATTCAGATTCCAAGCATGAGACAATAAAGAGAAGCAAATAACTCAAGCAGGGGAGCCCACCTATAGAATGTACATAATCACATGTAGAAATGCGAAGAAGTTGATGGGTTTGGATTATAACCATAAATGTAACATTTCAAAGTTGTCTGATTACAGCAACAACGCAAAAATACAGTGTGTGACGAAAGCCTTAAACAGGCATTCTAGAAAATGTTTTCCCATTTGACAGGTAGGTAAAACTGAGGCTGAGTGTCTCTAGTGAAGAATCAGCAGTGATTCTATGACTGAGAAACTCAAAATCTTTGCAAACACCAAGTTGCCAAAAGAAACTCTTCCAAGTGTCCTCACCTTCTGAAAAGGCAGCTGGAGACAGAGTGGGGACGTTGCCTTTTGACTTTTGAATATGCTCCCCAGTGTGATTTTGACTTTTGAATACACCCCAACTTCAGACAATGGCTGGTACTCAGTACTGCAGTTACAGATTTGTAACTGAGAGTTAGGAATTTGTAACTGGTCTATAGTCAGTAAGACTACATAGTCCCACTGTAAGACTACATAAATACCACCCCAGCCCGCCTTAAGAGCCAGCAGCTTGATCAGGTGAAGGAAGTCCATTCAATTTCTGATCATAGTGCAAGGAGGATGATATTTCCACTCCTCTCCTGCCAGCAAGCAAATCTGTAACAATCAGAGGCAGAACTCCGGTCACAAATCCTTACTGCAACCTTTCTTGCTGTTGGGAGTGGGGTGGTGCATCCTATTCAGAAGCCGAACAGACCTTCTTCACCCATTCCGGATGTTGACTCTTAAGGTAGGTTGGGGGGGTTGGCCCAGAAGATATTACTTATATGACTGATATTAAGTATTAGTTAATTATTCATGTAGATGAAGGATACTGATGTGTTTCCCCCCCCTCAAGCTCTTAAATTTTACAATCAGACAGAGGATTGTCTTGTTATTCTTTGGGATATTCTGAGTTATATGTGCTTCATTCTGCTACTATTTTGATTATATTTGGTGTTTTTATTAATTTGGACTGTTATTTTATTATAGTAGCAGTTATGCTGATGTGTGATATGGAAAAGTACAGGATATAAATTTGGAGAATAATACAAATAAAGTAACACACATGATACAAAATGCCAAGAAGTTAAGCATATAAGCACAATACACTTCATGCCATGCTCACATGCAGATACGCACTCACACACTTCATACACCTTGGCAATGGCTGCACCTGCCTCTGGCTGGTTTTTGGAAAAGCCGGGAGTACCTGTATATGAACAAGGGCTACACTCTGAACAAAGGCTGCCCCAAGAAATTTTGCTGCTTGAGGTGAAGGACAGAATGGAAGCCCATCCTTAATTCTCATGCAGAAGGCAACTGGGCCCACAGCTGAACCTTAAATCTGGTGATAGAAAAGCATCCTTTGCCACACCTGAGGGAAGAACAAGATGGCACGCCTTCCTTAATCCACATGCAGAAGGCAACTGGGTCCACAGGTAAGGGCAATAAGCTAGCTCATAGGGCCAAGAAAGGTTACATGGCATATACAGATCTGTCTCCTAAAAGTTATCTGGCATCTCATTTTGTTCCCTTTTTGCTCTTTCTCCCCTTCTCCAGCATGCACCTCCTCCTGATTTTGCTCTTTCTCCTTCTGGCTGCTCTTTCCCTTCCCCATCTTCATGGTTTTGCTCTCCTTCTCAACAAAAATGAGCTCTCCCCCTGGTCACTTCCCTCCACTTTCTAGGCATCTTGTCTTGTCTTGTCTTTTTAAAATTTAGTCTGGGCATGCTGCACAGCAAAGCTGCTACCGACATCTGTCATCTTGATCACTCTTCTGGAAAAAAAAAAGGCATGCCATTATACACCTTGTTATGATATGACAGGAAAAGCTGGGCACAACAGACTGACAAAAATCCATTGGTGGAAGTATAAGTTCCAATCTTCTTTCATGAAAGATGTAAGATTAGGATATTACTTGGGAATTTGCAATTACAGGGAAGGGTGTAATTTTAGCAAGATTAGTGTGTGCATTTGTGGGGGAGGGGAAACAAAGGAGATATTTCAGGATGGCAAAATGTGTGTGCCTATGAAACAACAGTCTTTTGTTATTTCCTCATTTTCAAATAAGAGATCTTAGCAGAAATGGGGAGAATGTAAAAAACACCAGAACTTGACTTCTTTTGAAAAGTTTGTATTGAATTTAAGATCTTCTAAAGGCATCTTCCTCATTTATGAGTTATTGTTACAAAGAGAGGTGGCTCTTAAAAAAAGGAAGGTTAAAAATTAAATGGAATAATGACTGTGGAGAAGAAATTAACAGATGAAAGGTGGAAAACCATCTTTACTAATGAGATAAGCTAATAGAAATGGCATAACTAAAGAGCAAATCATTATAAAGTTTTATAGAAATGATATCTCAACCCTTGTTAAGATAAGCAAGTTCAATATGAGTATACTAGATATATGTTGGCAGCATTCAAGACGAACTGCTGATGACATGAGTATGTAGTGGAGCTGGGCGATGATTCAGGACCACTGGAAGGAACAAGTAAAAATTAATAGAGATAAATCTTCACACTTATTAACCTGTGACTCTAATAAGGTTTTGGACTGAATGTAGAGAAGATGTGGTGTATAAAAACAAGGAGAACACGAAGAAGTGGTGTATAAAAACACGAAAAACTAGTTACCAGTTTAGGAATACTAGCAAGACATGAGTTCTCAGTTAGCTAGTAAACAGAAAGTTTACGAGACCAAGGCAGAGGTACTGCCCAATCCAAAACCATGAAGTGCTCACACTGAGGGTTTCTATCTTGTAGTCCACCAATTTAGGAAGCCTCATTTGCATGGTATGCAAATTGTGTTCTTAGTATGCAAATAATGTGATGAGGCTCTCTCCTGTACTACTTTCCCTCTCAAGATCACCTCTTTCAAATTTGGTTGATACACAAGAAACATAAGGGGTGCACAACCTGTGTGGACCACATACATATTTTGTGTTACCCTTTGAATAGTTTTCTTTTAACCTTTTAACCACCTTTTCCACTATGAAGTTTCCTGTGCCTTTAATAGGAGATGCAGATATTCAGTAAGCATAGCTTTCACAGGAACAAGGATTCTACTGAGTTTGGAATCCTGTCTGAGGCATCAGAATCAGTGTTTGTTAAATTTGCAACAGAAGTCTGACAAGAAAGTTGTAAACACTTTGCTGAACACAGAAAGTTGGTCGCCCCAGATGTTTGGTGCATGTCCAACATAATACAAAAAATATAAGTGAATAAAAAAAGGACTGTAAGCATCCCTTCCAGAGCTGGCTAAAGTTTTCAGACCTAGAGATTTTCAGCATGCCCAAGGCACATACAGACTATTCAAGCAAATAAACAGCAACAACAGTCACAAGCACCCATTTCAGAGCAGGATACTTTCTCAGAAACAAATTGCTGTAGCATGACCTGGGAACAGTCCAACCAAGGAAAAGCTGCAAAAAGATTTTTAACTGACTGAAGTAATACACATTAATAACTATAGACTCTCCATATGACCATTAAGGACACAGTAAAATTAACCACCTGTAACTGCACCTCTGTTTTTGCCCATATCTGCAAATAGGAGCAACTATACTGTCCTGACTCATGTTTCCTGAGGATAACTGAACTGATGTAGTACTAGTTGCCTTGTATTCTGAAAAACACCTAGAATCATAGAGCTGGAAGAGATCACAAGGGCCACTGAGTCCAACCCCCTGCCATGAAGGAATATACCATCAAAGCATTCCTGACAGATGGTCACCCAGCCTCTGTTAAGAAACCCCCAAAGAAGGAGACTTCACCACACTCCAAGGCAGCACATTCCACTATCAAACTGCTCTTACTATCAGAAATTCTTCCTCATGTTTAGATGGAAGCTCTTTTCCTGGAATTTGAAGCCATTGCTCCATGTCCTGATCTCTGGAGCAACAGAAAACACACTTGCTCCATCTTTCATATAACATCCCTTCAAATATTTAAACACAACTATCAATATTTAAACATAGCCATCACCGTTGTTGTTGTTGCACACCTTCAAGTCATTTCTGACTTATAGAGATCCTAAGGTGAAACTATCACAGGGTTTTCTGGGGGCTGAGAGTATGTGACATGCCCAAAGTTACCCAGTGGGTTTCCATGGCTGAGCAGGGAATCGAACTCCAGGGTCATAGTCCAACATTCAAACCACTACACCACACTTAAAATGATATTATTCAGAGCCTAACTCAGGTAGAGTAAGGCAGCTATCTGAGGTGGCCAAGTGCTAGAAATGGTGAACAGTACAATTCCCCCTTCCAGAAGTCTTCTGCTGCTGGCTCACCTCCATCTACTGCCCATCATGGCACCACTGTCTTGCCTGCATCAGTGTGCCATGCTGCCACACTTCCCATTCTCTTCTCCCATGCCATACTAATGTACCTCTCATCCTCTCTTGCACCATAGCCTGATACTTCTCCTTAGCCTCACCTTGTTGTTGTGTGCCTTCATATTGTTTCTTACTTACGACAACCTAAGGTGAACCTATCACAGGTGTTTTTTTCCCCCACAAGACTTCTTTGGGGCAGGAGGTTGCCTTTAAGGCTGAGAGTGTGACTTGCCCAAAAGAGCAGGGAATCAAACCCTGGTCTCTAAAGTCCAATGCTCAAACCAGATCCAGGAAACATCAAAGCAACTCCTTTCACACCCTGAGTAGAAGCAGGGGGGCCTGGAGAGACAAAACTCAGGAAGTTTACATTTTTGAATCCCCAAGCCACCATGACCACTAGCCAGCTGGGGGATTCTGGTAGCTATGATCCAAAGAAGAAATTTTTCTAGTAGCACACTATTTACATAGTGGGGACATACCGGAGGTATAGCAGAGCTTTGGATCCAGTGCATTCAAAATCTTCCTAGACATCCTTGCACCAATATGTCACTTTTCTTTTTAAGCCAGTCTGTCCTCCATTAGAGCACCAGTGACACAGCGGCAGCAACAGGCACAGAAGTTCCTCCATTCTCATGGAGGTGGCTCATAGGAACACAACTCCTTTCCTGGGTATGAAGAAGCAGATCCATATCATCCTATGGTCTCTAAGATGGCCTCTTGGGAACATAAGATTGCACGCAAAATAAGGTAAAAAGAGCTGTTACAATAATCCAAAGTAATTTCTTGGAACAGCCAAATTAATCATTATGTTCCCTTCACTTTGGCTAAAATACCGAAGCTTCTTTACAATATACTGAAATAACTGAGTAATAATTCCTACTAATTATAACTATAATTGATTATTTTTCTTCAATATAATTGGTGTCCACTATTTCTTTATCACATAAGCTAATTTCTGAGAAATGTGTGTGTATGTGTGTGTTTCATGATATACATTATATAAAAGTAAGATCAGAAATGATTTACTTGGTTTCTGATTTTTGCAGGCTGCAGTAGCTACATTATCAGTAGTCTACTATAGGAAAAACAACAGACTAACAAGTTTAATTCCACCTAAGTTTTTGTGGGCAGCATCTCTTTTCATGAAATGTGGTGTAGTGATGGCTTTCTAAGAAGCCTTTTGTTTTACTATATAAATTATGAATACTTTGTATGTTATGAAACTCTGTATGTCTCTGTTCAGCTCAATTTTTTTGAAAAAAAAGTAGATAAACAATGGCAGAATAGCAACATTTTGGCAAAAAGAATTTGCTTAATTTTCAGACAAAAAGAATAAAACCACTGTCAAAGTAAATATGTTGATTTTTTTATCATTTGTTTTTATATGTGCATCATGTTGAAATCTGGTTTTGGCAAGAAGTTTTTTTTTGTGGGGGGGGGGACAGAAAATATGCCCCATACTAATGATTCAAAGAAATCTCCATTTTTTTATTTCATTTTGCCCTGCAAATATGAAAACACAGGTGAAAACACAGGTGAACCCATGATCATTATTACAACAGCCTAGTTTTCCCTAGGATTCTCACCTGGTTGAGTTTAATTCTGATTAAAACATGTTTCCCTTATTGGGCTTTAAAAACATACAGAAGCCTTCAGCATCAAAGATCCCAAAAGAATAACTAAATCCTGTCCCCACAAAAAATTGTTTCTGTATTTTTAATCTATAAAGACATTTTATGCCATTTTTCAGCCTTCAAAAGGACCCTCAAGGCAATTTGCAGCTGAAAACATGTATCCTAAGACAATTAAAAACAGAAAGTAAAACAGCCAGCCCTCCACATTTGCTAGGCTTAGAGGCACAGGACCCTTGCGAACATCAACAAATCACAAATATCAAAATGTGTGTGCACCTGTGGGAAGGGGGCTGAAGAACCCAAGGTCTCAACCACGTCAGGGAAAGGACTGGGGAGTTGGCATGGTAGCCCTGTACTTCCTCTCTCTTACCCATTCTTGGGTGTGGGGGGCATTGCAAGATGTGGTGGTGAGAAATTGGGCTGCAAGCCATCCTTAACTGGCAAGGCAGCAGCTGGTGGGGGAAGAGGAGACCAGAGACAGTTTTTTAAAGGGCTGTGTGGCATGATCAGAGCTGCTAACAGGGAAGGTTTCCTCAGAAAAGAAACACTTGAGGTGGGGGTAGGCAGGGGTTGAAGAAACTTGTGAATAATCAAATCTGTCAAACTTGCAAATGCAGAGGACCAACTGTACATTCTTGAAAGAATTACTGAAAAGCAGCATCAAAAACAATCAACATAACATTTTAAATCTCTTAAAATCTGGTGAAGTAAAAATGATCTGAATGACTATAAACCAGAGCTTGGGAAAGTTACTTTTTCAGACTACAACATCCCAGCATATTTTCTGGGGGTTTCTGGGAGCAAAGTTCTGTTAAAAGCCATGAAATATAGGGGCCAACCTCTCCCAAAAGAGAGCACATGTAAGGTGCCACTACTGAAAAAGCCCTGACTCATGTTACAGCTAAGCTTGCTTCTGCTGAGTGATGAAACTCACAGCGGATTTCAGATGATGTCCACAAATGATGAGCAAGCTCACGAGAGAGGATGCAGTGCATCAGCTACTTTGGGCCCAAGCCTTTCTGGGCATTATAGGAAATAATCAGCACCTTGACTTAGACCCAGAAATAATCAGGAAGTCAGTAAAGATGGTTTGATGTAACATATCCTCAATAGTAAAGTACCAGAAAGAATTCCGGCAGCTGCACTGATTGCAGTCTCCAGACATGCTTCAAGGGAAGCCCCACATAAAGCACATTACAGTCATTTAATCCAGCAGTTCTAAAACAGCCTAGTGTGATGTTTGGGCAGGTTTTATTCTTCTAGTATGCCAGGGACCACACCATATGTGTGTCCTCTGGCTACAAGTGTTTCTTTCATTCTTATAAGCTCACCACTGACAAGCAGCCAATGGCTCACAGTCTGACACCAGTCCATGAGCCACCACTTTGTGTAGCACTGATTTAATCTGCATATAATTTAATCTGAGTAATGGTAGGCGAAATTTGTCTTCTCTTGGAAGGAGAATACCTGCACCATCTGCCAAGACTTGACAAAGACTCTCACAGATTCATGGATTTGTGGCCTCACAGAATTAGAAGAAAATCCAGGGGCTATCTAGTTCACCTCTGCCACTGCCAGAATCCAGAGACTAAAGCATTCCTGAGAGGTAACCATCCAAGCCCTCTTCAAAAGCTTCCAACAAAAAAGAGCCCATTGCCTTCTAAAGTAGTCTCTTCCATGGCTGAATTGTCTGTACCACCATGAAGTTCTTCCTAATATTTAGTTAGAATCTTCATAGCAGCCATCTGAATAATGAGGCACAATGCCGGATCCAGTGAGATTCCCAAGCTGCAAAGTGGGTCTTTCAGAGACAGTACAACTCAACAGAATAAGTGTATTTTTAAATCAGCTCATCTACTGTCCACCAGTACTTCTGTATTATCTGGATTAGGTCTCAACTTGTTAGCTGACATGTAGCTCATCACTGGTCCCAGGCACAGATTCAAGACTTTCACAGCCTCCTTGGCATTAGTTTAAAAAGGAAGAGTTGAGTATCATCTGCATGTTGCTGACAGACAAAACCCAAATCACAGATGACTTTTTCCAGAGGTTTCATGTGAATGGTGAATTAGCATGGAGAAAGAGCAGAACCTTGTGGAACTTCTTAAGACAGTGGGTAGACAGCTGAGCAATAATTCCTCCAGTGTCCGATTCTTGAAACACCTAAACATATATGTTGCAATGGATCAAAGCAACAGCAACATGTTAATTGCTTGCCCCCTGCCACCAAGGTCCCTGAGAGGATATCATGGTCAATTATATTCAAATCCATCAAGAGATCTAGATCCATTCTCTATGCCTAGCTATCACAAGAGGCTATTGCCCTGAGTGTCTGAGGCTACTGCAGCCCCCATACTGGGTCTAGATTTCTTGGGAAGGTTACCCAGATCCTTCCCAAGCTGGACATGGAAAAGAACTCCAACTTGGAAAGGATCTAAGTAATCATCTTCCCCCAAGAAAATATGGAAATTCAGTTCTGCATACACAAATGTCATATTTATGCTATTGTAAGTAAGCAGCTGGCTCTACAGATGATCCACATATGTTTATCTGGGAAAAAGCTGTACTGAACAATGTGATATTTCTGAGTTAAGTATGCATAAATCTGCTCCATGCAACTGTTTAAAGAAAACTACATCTAAGGCCATATCGGCCGTACACTGCTATAGTGCTACTATTCCACTTTCAACATACTGTGGAACAGTGTAGGGCAGAAATGGCGTAAGTCAAACTCAGAAGACCTACCTCTCTGATCATTCGCCAGGTAAGTGAACACAAGAGTTCACTGGATCAGTCCAAATGCCTAATTGTCCATCCTGTTTCCTACTAGATACCAGATACTAGATACCTATGGAACAACATGTATCTATAATTAGAATATGAACACTGTAACAGTCTCAACTGATTATTTCTTTTGCTCCAGATTCTGAAGCCACCACATACCCATCATAGCATGCAGTCACTGAAACCTGTTTAAAAGAGTGTGACCTATGTAGACAAGTGTTACGTTATGCTGAACATGACTAAGTTCACTGTGGAGTCTGACATTTCTTCAGGTCCAAATTAATAGTTACTCTATATGGACAGATCAATGGTCTATCACAGTGGATATGCTAGCAGTCTTCCAGTTTCTCATGCAACCAGTATCTGGATCTGGGAACTTACCTATGAAAACCATATACTCCATCATTGAGTTACACAGACCTACTGTATTCTCATAGTATGCTTACTGGAGGCATATGTGATCCAGAACTGTTCCATGCGTAGGTTTTGCCTTTTCTCTCTGATTCAGTTCACATCTGTGCAAGCTGCAACTACTGGCTCCAGCACAATTCTTTCCCTACAAAGAGGTCAGAGTCCCTGTTTGCACTGGCGCAACACACTCAGCTAGATGCTGTCTGGAAGGGTCCATCTTTGAGACAGAGAAAACACATCTCACAGTTTCTAGAACAATCTTGATCTCTGAGGGAAAGAATAAACTCAGCTTCTCCTTCGCTGCACTCATATTTTCCCATTTTTACCTGCCACAAAATCAGGTCCCTAAAGTAAAGGCTGGATGGATCAACAGCCAAATAACTGACACATAAAATTATGGCTTTAATACATCAAGGAAGGGTTCTCATATGGAGAGGGTTGAGCATTTTGACAGAACAATGGACTGATTGGAGGCCACATCAGCACTTCATTTGGCTGGGTGGGCTGAAAGCCGAGCAAAGCATCAGTGGAGGACTCTCGTGAAAGATCCATTGTTTGGAAGCATCCAAGGGGGCTGGGCAGTCCAGCTAAGTTAGAATCTGGACACAGAATGGCTTTCAATCCCACATTATACCTCAGGGCAAACTTGCTGAGAGTGGTTAGAAAGCTGCTCTGTATGCCTATGACAAGTTAGTGCTCCCTCCCTCACCCCTCTGCTCCATTAATGCAGTGTGGAGAAGCCACAGAGTCATTGGCTTGGGTAGCAAAATAGGGAAGGAGAGGCAGGAAGGCAGCCAAAAAAGAAAGTTCCATGGGCCAATTTTATTTTTATTTATTTTGATTTCTTTCTGAAGTACATAGGCCAGTTTTATTTTTATTTATTTTGATTTCTTTCAGAAGTACATGGCTTTTTGAGGAAACCAGCTCACCTCACAGTTTAGTCCACTGACTGTCTTGAGCTCTAAACAGAATGCAACGTGGAAGAAAAAGATGGGGAGAGACAAAAGAGAGAAAGGAGAAAGTCAACTGAGGCTATATAAAATATACAATGTGTGCCAGAGAGATCTCTATGATGCTGAACATATGATAGACCCAGAGTTTGGTCTACCTGTGCAAACTTGCTGGGTTTGTTTTGGATATCATTTGGTTCCCATGGTTGAGAGAACAATTAATCCCTTCTATTATTTCTATTTTAACAGAATGGTATTCACTCAGCCCTGTCCATATATGCATCCAATATGTGGAAGGGGTAGCATAACAGATCCTTTTGACTCTGCCTTGTCATCATGCATCTTGCTCGCTCTACCCCTAACTTTCATGCATCTGATAGTACCTTTCAAAGAGGGGACTATTCATTCACGGTCATGACTTTGTAAAAGCTCTCTGCAAGATCAGGATCCTTGACAATCAGGGTTTCCCACTGCATGGAGAAACTACCTGCATGCAGCCATACCTGCACAGCTGCTCCCTTTCAAAATGTTGCACAGAATGCAAGGAATGGTGGGAAGCCCACTCCAGAATTGTCTGAGAAGCAGGATAAATATCCATAAACTAAAAAATAAATTAGTCTACCAGTTCCATGTAGTCTGTGTCTTGTTCAACTCACAATTTCTACAATTTCATTCCCAAATATTCTGTGTAAGTACTGCCATCATTACGTCTAGAGAGAAATAAATCTTGAATGTGAAGTCTCAAGAAACTGTTCCCTGCTTAATGAAAACTCATGAGATGACTGCATGGGATGACAACCAGGATAGAATGAGCAAACTGTGGGTCTCCAACTCTTGTTGGACTATATTCTCACCATCTGTGAAAATGGCATGTGCTGTTTTGGGCTCATGGGAGTTGCATTTCAACCACATCTGAAGGCCACCTATCCTTGAGCTAGCAGCAGATACCTCCATATAAAAAAGCTAATGAGAACAGTTGTCTATGACTGCTGCAGATAAACAACTGAACATTCCATATTACTGAAATTCCATAGCAAAGAGTGTAGAGGTAAAGGGCATCTTAGTATATACTATTTGCAATCCTGGGTTTGCCAAGTAGAATGTTTCTGACAAAGCTGTTCGGATTTTGAAAGCTTGTAAGCATGGTACTATGGAGTAATCATCTCTTGGCTTTTCTTAAGAGTAGAAATGCCTCTAAAGGACAACATAGTCAGCTTCTGTTTTCCATGGATCCACTGAATCAATGGAACTTAAATAGATTTTGACTCACCAAGTTCTCACTGATTCAATCAGTCCACTCTAGTTGGGACTATCTTTCCTCAAATTCTAATGAATATTTTTTCCAAAAGATAAAATTCTTTAGCCAAAGGTGCAGAGATAGCTTTTGATATTGATGTATATCTGGATTTTGTGTAAATCTAGATGGACAATAGCTCTCTAATCAGCTTATGGATTGACCTGATTATACCCATCACTTAGGAACATCATAAACTGTGGTTTATAAAGACTTGAATGATGGGTATCACTAGAACAGGCCACTAACTGATCATACAGTTATTGCTATTTATGAAGCCCAGAATGGCTCTTAAGGCTAAGCTTTGCTCTGCCATTTGCTTGCATTAAGCCACAACTTTCTGCCTTAAAATAAACCAAGATCTTTGCACTGAAACTGACATGATAGCTGAAAATGGGAGGGAAGGGTTTAGGAAGAGCAACTGTCCAAATCAAGCAACTGCTTTTTTCTATAATTTTTCATGTGCCTTGCACAACAAGACTTGAACTCATTTCTAGACATAACTGTCATAACAATGGAGCAGTGTTTGCCAAAAGTGCAACTTTCTTTGGCGGAGAATTTATGAAGGAGTTACTACACATCTGTCCTTGAAATGAGCTATCTTGTGAAAGCGAACAACCTGGTATTTGTATAACATTTCCAGCAGTCTCAGTTTTTCACAAACATTATCTCATTAACATTTACAACAGCCCCTGCAAGATAGGTCACTATTATCTCATACTGCAGACCAGAAGACTGAGACAAAAAGCATTTTGCCTGACTTCATGGCTGAAGTGAGAGAGTAATGCTGTTAGCTATGCACTGCACCTTCCACTACTTTTGATACAAAATGCAGCCTCCCAGTTCAGAACAAATAGAATTGACCCCTCTATAACAAGATATTTGCACAGAAAGGTTAACTGTGTAACAGGCTCTCCACATTAGATTTCTAGACTCTACTGTCAGTGAACCAACTTGTGTAGTGTTCACTAGGGGAAGTTTATGAAGACTGTAGTATGCTGAGACAGTTTTGGACAGCACATAATAATGTTGTAGTCTCATGGTACTGTCTTCCAGGTCTAAAACTCTCTGTGCTCAACACACTGATGAACTTACAGTACAGAAATATGTCACCTCTTCTGTTTCACATCATTCTGACAGGACGCATGAATCTATTTGGACTACAAGCTAAAGCATGAATCTATTTGGACTACAAGCTAAAGCATGAATCTATTTGGACTACAAGCTATCTCCGCGTTGTGGAGGCAGACAGTCGAATCACCAGAAAAGGCTCTTATACCAATGAACACAGAAGCCATCACCTCATTTACTGCTACAGCTGGCCTAGAAGACTTTATTGTTTCTGTTAGTATAACTATTCTGCCAGTAAAACTAAATCAAATATAACAGCTACCTTCAGATGTAATGTTAAGCTATTATTTAGGTATATGTGAATGAGTTTATGCACCCTTTCCCTTTTCATGGTGCCACAAAGAGGGCACAAAGATGTTCTACATTTCTAACTAACTGTGGTTTGTCACTATATCAGAATGCACAACAAACTGTGGTTAATGTAAAGTCGAGGGCTTTCACGGCCGGAATCCATAGGTTGTTGTGGGTTTTCCAGGCTTTGAAGCTGTGTTCTATTAGTATTTTCTCCTGACGTTTAACTACACTTTATGAGAGCAAATTAACTTCAAATCATGGCTTATGCTCTCGGCTTGTTCAGAGAAACCATAGTTGAAATGAACCACAGTTTCCCTTGGGTTTACACACAATGATAAGATATGTGTCCAAGGGCTGGGGAAAAGGTGAGATATAAATTAATAAAATAATAACAATAGTTGAAAATGTGAGCAAATTTTTTCCAATTCCTTTTCGTTCATTCCAGGGGAGAAAGAAGCAACTTTTACAGCCAATGCTAAACTATGGCTTGGGTTTACCTCTGAAATAGCTCAGTAACAATAAGGAATTCAAGAAACCCCCATTTTTTGATGCTGCATTATCTGATGACTCGCTCTTTTGATGCTTCTAGATCAAAAGGATTCCACAGGATGTTGAAAGTGGAATAATAGGACTATAACAGAGTAGTGAGGAAAGGCCCCTAATCTTAGCAGGAGATGTCAGGGACTGAACCTGGGATCCTTGCATGTAAAGCATTCTTCTGTCACTGAACTACGATACCTATATGTACAGTTGGTAATCATTTAGCACGCAAGCAACGTCTTTCAGAAAAGTCTGTTCTCAGCCCACTCAAAACAACTGCACTCCACAAAAAGATAGCATCAGATCATAGTGGACAAAATCACCTTTAAACTGTATTCTCATGAGGCCCTCTCACAGTGTTTATATTTGTCACAAACATGAGGCTCTCTCACACTGTTTTATATTTGTCACAACAAAAGAGGGTTTTGTTCTGTGAATCAGCACTGCAGCTGGCATAGATTTTCCATTTGTATTACATGCTAACCAGAACTTTGGAAGACCTGCTTTTGGGGGACTACAACTCCCAGAATTCCCCTGCCAGCTGCACCACTAGCCATACTGAGCAGACAATTCTGGGAGCTATAGTCCAAAAAGGGAATTATTAGCAATCTGATACCAATTGAATGATAATACATTGCACAACTCTATTTATCAACTGGAATTTTTTGGACAGATTATCAGCAATTAAAATAAGCTTTACTAAATCCATTCTTGTTCATCTAGAGCAAAGCAGAGTACAGGACTTCAGGACAACTCCTTCAGAGCACTCCTGTTACTGGCTTACTTTACTCCTTTCTCACACTGACATCTTCATTCTTAATGCTGGGCTGACTGAAGATCTTGCACTGTCTGAGGCAATTAATGTCTATAAAGCAAACAGAAGGCAGCACAGAACCTAAGGTGCATGTACACAATGAGTACTGAGAGAGAGAGAGAGTGAAAGAGAAAGAGGGAGGCTAAATCTATCACAATATGACCCTATGTATTTATCACGTATTGATTTACCATCTATCTGCATCAATTGATTTTAGGATACATAAGAATGGACTCTTCTTGTCTGAAATATTATAGCTCTGGCTACCCTGGCTGCCATCAGACAACAGGCTATATTTCATGTGCTTTTGAGCTTCTTGGGGTATTTGGCACATCAGAATTTCATACACATGTTGGATTTCAGCTTCATTCCTAAACACTTACTGGGGAACAAGTCCCATTGAACATAATGGGATGCACTTCTGAGGAAACATGTATAGAATGGTACCGATGATAAATGCTTGTCCTCGTCCAGCCATCAAGACAGTACTTGTGCTATTAGCTCACCTAAGATATGATGACTACAGACTGCACAGCTTATAGTTCTCTCCCCAATATTTATGGAGAAACACATGGATTGCATATGTTAGTTCTTGCCAAGAATAACATTCATGTGAATGAGCCCTTAAAACATGAAGCTAAACATAATTGCTCAGAAGTCACACAGAGTTGAACAGAATTAACCCCAAAGAAATTAATTCCATAGGATTCCAGTGCTCTAGCTCAATCCCATGCAAAGTTTATGTATCATATTGAGTCTGACTGCATATTTTTTGTCGATGTGCACATATGGTTTGACATTTTAGGGACAAACTAGATGTTACATGCAGATTCTGTATCATTTACTTCAACTTTTTAAGCCATGGAGGCCATTTCTAGTGGAAACAGAGAGAAATAAGAAGAGGAAATGTTTAACCTTTCTCTCACTTGTCTTTTCTCCAGTCCAAATCTTAATTCCCCCTCTTGAAAAATTCCCTGAAACGAACACCAAATGCAGGAACAGATTTATCTAGACATAATAGACAAAAAAACCTGAAGCAAGCAGGCAAAAGGAAGAGGGAGATGGGGGAAAGGCTCAGCAAGCGCCATGCAAAATCTGAGAAGTTGCTTTTCTGGGCTACAGTTTCCAGAATCCTCCAGGCAGAACAGCCTGTAGCCATGCTGCCTGGGGATTCTGGAAGCTATATTTTTCTGAGCTCTGACATCATCTCCCTAAGGACCAATTATTCAACCCTATTCCACAGTGATGTTTCCTGCTTTAAAACTTCTGACAATAAACTTGGCCCTTACTGTCTGTTTTCACACAAATGCCATATTAACTCTGGAGGCTATTATCATTTCAAAACTGTTATCTGCAATTGGCGATCACCAAAAGTCAGATTGTATGTATGCTAGAATTCCACGGGAATGCAGAAAACCCTATAGAGCCCAGCTTCTTAAAGTCATTTATTGCCTCCTCTTGTTTTTTCAAGCCACTTTCTTACAGGTTGCTTTTTATTGTTGCAGAAATATGTTTGAAAGTGTTAGAAGCAACTGGGGAAATCATAGAAGCCAGAAGAGTTGCCAAATAAAATTTCCAGAAGTCACATGGCAAGTTGTTGGTTCCCTGTATAGCTTTTTGCTCCTCTCCCAGATTAACAAAAGAGGCCTCAACAATACATGCATAAGAAGACTTATTATTGTTGTTGTGTGCCTTCAAGTCATTTCTGAACTATGTGAACCCTAAAGTGAACCTATCATTGAGTTTTCTGGGTGCTGAAAGTGTGTGATGCACCTAAAGTCACTCAGTCGGTTTCCATGGTTGAGTGGGCAATTGAACTTTGGTCTTCAGGGTCACAGTCCACGCTCAGACCACTGTACCATGCTAGCTGTCATAAGAGGAATGCAGCTTTCAATAACTTATAAACCTTGTAGGATGCTGTCCTTAGAGTTACCTGAGCACCACAGCTTTGAAATAATACCTTACCTGATACCTAAACTGTATGACTTTGGAGGGTAACAAGGGTAACAAGTCATTTTCCAAAATAAAGTAACAGCTAGTAACATTTTTTTCCTTTACTGTCATGTGTAACAAATAACATTTGCTAAACACTGTTTCTCATTAGTTTTTTTTTGTCTGTGTGTGTGAGAGGAATACCTTAGGGAATTTGCCTCTAATTTGAGGTCATTTTCTTACTTTTATAATTTTTTAAAAGGAACTAAAATGAAAGAAAAAGCAAACAGCAATGTAAGGAGCTAGAAATATATTTTTGCAACATTAAGGGTCAGGATGTAAATCTCTGTTCATTTTATTCTCATATGAAAGAACATATAATTTCAAACATTTTCTCCTTATTAGGCAAGATAAATTTTGGTTTGGTTTGTTTTTTTGCAAACCCCCCTCATTTTTGCAGGAATACTTCTTCTGCACGCACACACACCCTCTCCATGCTTTTGCAAGACTGTGGCTGAAGACTTGTTGAGCACATAGAATTGTTTCGTGTGCTTTACGTGCGCATGTCTTTTTACGTCCATCACACAATGAACTGTCTGGTATCTCTTTGTTTAATGTCTCCCTTGCAGGCCACAAGCTTGCTGCCTGACAAGGCAGGCACGGTCTGCCTCAGCCATTCCATAGCCAAGAGAAAGTGATGGGTTCCCAGCTAGCATTTGGGTACAACCAGACGCAAATAGCAGCTGCCTCCTTCCTAGAACTCCAGCAAGTACACTGGGGATCTGGGAGTGAGATGGGTGCTCCTTTCTCTTGGCTGCAGCTGGATGCTTCTCAGGTAGCTGTCATCCTCCCTCGTACATAGATGAGGGAGCACATGCCTTCCTTTTCAAGCAGGCTTGTGAATCCAAGAACTGGTTGCTGGGAACAACTGCACCAACATGAGAAGCAAGCCAAGGGGGCTCAAGAAAAAGAAGCCTGTTATGAGAAGGGTGGTCGTGTGACGCAACTTTTAACATGTGGCCAGTAAAGAATACTCTATTAAAGACTCTCTCTTCCCCACTCCCCTGCTTGTACTAAACAATCTCCCTCTTTTATACCTCAAAGAGTCAGAGTGCCTCAGTCAAAGTGGGGGAATACACAGTCCTCCAGGTACTGCTGGATGACAATTCGCATGGCTTGTGATGTTGGATCTTGGCAAATGTCTTCCATGCAAGATGCAGTGTTATCTCATATTGTCTATATTTTGTGCAGACAAAACACATTTTTTAAAAAAAGTCCTGAAATGTAAAATTTATTATGGCAAAAAATTTTCTTGACAGAGTCCTTTGTGTTAGGATACTATTTCTCACGGAGGACAAGAAAAACTATGAGTATTCTCTACAGTAGGCCTCTCACATTCGCAGGGGATATGTGCATAGGACCCCCGCAAAAGTGAAATAGCTGCAAATAACTCTCCCGCCCAGCAACCCTCCTTCCCTGCACACGTGCCCACGACAGCCATCGCCAGCAGCAGGCAGGAGATGGGAGGGGGAGAAAAAACTCTTTCCTCCTTTTCACCTTCCCCCACTCCCCTGCTGCTGGGGCGATCACTCCCGGAGCTGCTGGCAGGAAGACGATGAACAGGAGGAAAAGATCTTTTCCTCCCCCCTCGTCATCTCCCCCTCTGTTGCTGGGGCGATTCTGCTGGAGCTGTGGGCCAGCAGATGGTGAGCCTGATCGCACCAGTGGCAGCCAAGGGCATGCAGAGAAAGGGCGATCACCCATTCTGCATGCCCCTGCCGGCTCCTGCCAGCTCACCTGCACCGGCAGCAGTGGTGAGCATGTAGAGAAAGGGTGATCTCCTACTCTGCACATCCCTGCAGGCTGCTCCCGGAGCTCCTGCAGTGGCCACGATGGAGGGCATCCAGAGAAGGGGCAATGATCTTTCCCCCTCTCTGCCCCTGGGCAAAAGGCCAGGGAATGGGAGGGGGAGATGTGGGAGGCAAGCCCATCCCACAAATAATCAGATCCATGAAAGTGAAATCCACTAACGTGGAGGGAGAACTGTACATAACAAATTAGCTCTAAAAGTAACTTTCTAAGGCTTTTTGGCTGTACTGTGTTCTAATATGTTGTAAACTAACTTGAATCCTGTCGGATACAATTGATATAAATAAATAAAATAGGACACATCATCATCATCATCATCATCATCATCATCATCATCATCATCATCATCATTATTATTATTATTATTATTATATAGAACACAGAGCATAGCTCGTACCCATCTTACTGTGGTGACGAATGGTTTGTAGTCATTTCAGGACAATTTGTTAGTCAATTAGACTACTGCAATCAGCTCTATGTGGGACTGGCCTTGAAAAGTATTCAGAAGCTGCAGTTAGTGCATATAACACTGGCCTTGAAAGAGCTATGCTGGCTTATAATTTGCTTCTGAGCAAAATTCATGGTGCTGGTATTGACCTACAAAGCCCTAAATGGATTGAAGCCAGGATATTAGGAAGACTGCCTCCTCCCATAGGAGCCTGCGAGAAATTTGAGATTGTCAAAGGAGGCCCTGTTTCATGTTCCAACACTTTATGAAGTTAAGTTGGTGGTTATATGCAACAGTGCTGTCTCTAGCAGCACCCTGATTGTGGAACTCCCTACCCAAGAAAGTTAGGCTGGCCCTATCCATTTTAAGTTTCCAGCAAGCAGCCAAAACAGCACTGTCCTGCATGGCATTCCACGTTTAAAAATGCTCTCTTTTTGTGGTGGTGTGCCTTCAAATTGTTTCTGACTTACAACAACCCTAAGCCAAACCTATCACAGGGTTTTCATGGCAATATTTGTTCAGAAGGGGTTTGCCTTTGCCTTCATTTGAGGATGAGAGAATGTGACTCACCCAAGGTCACCCAGTGGGTTCCCATGGCCAAATGGGGATTCAAACCCTAGTCTCCAGAATCGTAAGCCAATGCTCAAACCACTACACTATGCTCCTGCTTCTTCTGCATTAAAACAGGATTTTGGGATTGTTTTCAGGAGTTTTTAAAGGTCATTTTTTTTAAGTTTTAAGATCTCTGTATTGTTTTATCTATTTTTATTTGTTCATCACCCCAGGAGTCTTTGTGGGCTGGGGGGAGATCCAGAAATACTACAAACAAACAAACAAGGCCAAGAGATAGAGAATAAATGAGATAAAACATTCCAACTTTACTTCACTCATGAAAGTCACCATGTGGCCCTTTGGAGTGATTCCTCAGAGCTGTCATTCACTTTCCAACTACACTGCATCTTGCAGGTCGCATAGTTTCACCAGGGGGTTATGTCTGTATTGTCTGGACATGCGAACTACAGACAGGTGCTAGTGACCATGCACACCCAACCCCATCACTTAGGAGAAACTGGGGGCCTCTCTCTTCTATGCTGCATCATCCCTGTTTGGCCAGTAAGGGGTTCTATGTACTTATAGTTTAGAACACCAGGCCAAGAGCTAGAGGGATAACCCTGAACACCTTAACAACTCTGTGATAATAATCTTAAAATAAGAATTTCACAGGAGGCTCAGATGGACTTGGTGGTTCAGAGCGGTTGGGGCCAGGTCTAACTGATCTGCCACCTATGGGCTAATAACTAAATAATGTTCTTTAAGGCTGGTCCAGGCCTCTTGATACTATTCGATATATCACCTATGATTCTTCACCACTGACCAGGGACTGTGTCAGGAGTTACAGTCCAACACCATCTGGATGGCTACATGTTTCCCTGGCATGTTTTAAGGCACTCTGACTCTCTGAGGTATAAGACGGGAAAGATTAGACAGTCTTCAGGAGAATGTTCTTTACTTAGTTGCTAATTAAAATCTAATCCACATGACCCCCCTTTTTACCTTCAGTCAACATAGTTTGCTATTCATGGTGAGCTTACCATGACAAACTATCAGCTTCTTAAGATAGTGGGAAAAGATTGTCCACTTGTCTTGTGGTGAGTGTGGGGAAACATAGGAGGGGGACACTAAGGAGGGTACCCTCTGTCCTTCAATGATCCTGTCATACAACACTGAAAACAAGCCAGAGTGTAGGTTCTCGCACTTCTAGTACCCCTACCTTCAAGTCCTGTTTTTTCACTGCAGGATGAAACTGAAGGATAAAGCTATCTCTGGCTATCAGCCACGACGGATATATATTTTCTCCTGTGTCAGTACAGATCACAGTGGACTAGCCCAGGGCCTCAAGGCTACAGGTCCCTGAGTCCTAATTACCCTAAAGGCACCAGATCCCAACTGATCTTGGAAGCTAAACAGGGTCAGCCCTGTTAGTACCTGAATGGGAAACCACCACTGAATACTGAGTGTTGTAGGCTATCTGTCAGAGGAAGGAGCTGAGAAAACCACCTGTGAGTCTGCCTTGCTTAAGAAAACCCTATGAAATTCATGGGATCACCACAAGTCAAGAGGCAACTTGAAGGCACATACACACAAGTATTAGAAGCAGCCTCCCTTTTGATACCAGTTCCCAGGTAGTGTAATCTTCCCCTAGGTCTCTGATTCACCACCTTTGGGAACAGAATGCTAGACTAGACAGGACTTTGATCCAGCAGGGCTCTTAGGCTTATGTTCTTAAGGCATTACAGAACTGGTAATTTTAAACAGCACATACTACAGTCTAGAAAGTCTGAGTGAAGTTTAAATCTCCACCCATCCATGAATTCAGTGGGAGGAATTTAGGCAACCCAGTCCCGCAAAGACGGAGGAGCTCCAAGTTCAGTGCTCCATTCAGCCACGAAACTCATTCCTGTGTTCTCTCATAGTCTTTTAAAGAGCCACACCTTGATGGTGCCATATAAATAAATAACATGTGCACTGGGGATTTAAGGCAATTTGGAAAAGTACTGCAGAAAGTGTTGCTTACTTTGGACAGTTGGCCATAAGCATGCTCTGAAAAATGACCCTCCATCTTGAATAGCTAAGACTTGACTGCTGCATTGCACGGTGCAACAGGCACTGGACACATGTCCAGACTCAGCCCACATCTCTTCAACCGACCTTTAAAAACTATTTTTCCTTGTGAATCAGATGAGTAAATCAGCGTCTCAGTGCCAAGAAGGGGCACCTCTCAAGAATCCCTTTCCCCCAAATGCAGTTGGCTGCCAAGGCAGGCTGAAGGGAGAGTGGAATCCACCCTCCCCCGTTTCACAGTATACAGCCTGGACCCCCCACCCCATCCCAGTTACACAGCCTGAAGCTAGATCTGCTGAAAGGATTACATGGAACAAAGAAGAAAAGTCTTTCCTGGCTACAGCCAGGTCTAGAGGATGTTATTAAATTTAATATGATCAGGACTGGGAGAGTAGAGAGGCTGGGAGGAGTCGAAATCTCACAAGGAATTGGCCCACGGCCAATATCACACGATGTCTAAAGGAAGAAAAAAAGTTCCTTGTGAGAAACTCAGTTTCTTTCCTCGCGCCCACCCAGAGCTTGGAAAACGTCACTTTCGGGGCTCTGCTTGGTGGGACACTGGGGACTGCAGTCCCCTCCCCCAGTCCCCCAAAAGTAACTTCTCCCAAGCTCTGCACTCACCTCGCCCCCAAGCCCCCTCCCTTCTCCGCCATGCTTGCAACAAAGATCAGGTAGAAACCAATGCAAGTCCCCTCCCCCCCCGCCCCTTGGAAAGTCTTCACGGCCTGCCAAAAAAGAATGGCTTTGGAGAGCAAAGGAAATGGTGGGTTTCGTCTTGGAACCAAAGGCAGAGGGGAAGGGGTGGAGGGGGAGAGAGAGAAAGAGACAGACAGACAGAGAGAGAGACGGGGAGGGACACCCTCTGGCACACCAAGCCCCAGCAAACGTGCTCTGGTGAAGGGCCTTGGTCTCTCCAAGGGACAAATCGTCTCACAGCCTACCCAAGGGACAGCCAAGGCGCTCGCGCTGGAGCGTCCAACTTTTCCTGGGGGGAAAAGTTACAGCCACTTGTGCGTGTGCGCGCGCGAAGGGGCGAGCAAACTAGAAACGAGCGCGCGCAGATTGAGAGAGAGAGACAAGTTTCCAAAACAAATGCTGGGCCATCGCCTTAACTGATGGGGAAAAATCAAAGCGTCCATCCCTCGGTAGCTGTTTGCGAGAGGGACCTTGCAGATCTCCTGTACCACACAGACGCACTCACCCCGTGTGTGTGTGTGTACGTATATACACGCACACGAGCACAACGAGAGCCAGCTGGCGCAGAGCGCGGAGGCTTTCCAAAACTTCATGCATACACGCGAAGTTTCAACAAGGGAGGGAGAGAATAAGAACCGGGAGCGGAGGGAACGTCTTTTTCCCCCCTCTGCTGGAGTTCCCTGTTTTAAACCCACTGAGAATCGGGTCCACAACTACACACACACACGGAGGGGAGGTTGTTCTTTAAGTAGTTCAGGGAAAGGTGCAGGGCTGTGAACGAAATAAAGCTGAAGGAGCGGCGTACGTGCGCAGACAATACAGCCCTGCCCTTTCAGTTTCGGAAACCAGAGCCCCCTTAGGTGCTTACCTGCCGCGCTGGGCGCCGGATCTCCTCCCGGAGGGTCTCCATGGGGCGAGTCGGCGGAAGGGCTGGGGAGCTCGCTCCTCACCTGGGACATGGGGCCGAGCCCTGCGAGGGACGCCACCGCCACGCGCAAAGGAAGGCGCACACGGAACCGAGGGAGAGGGAACGAGAGAGGAGCAGCTCATTGAAGACGCTCCCTCCGCCGCCGGCCCACAAGGCGCTCTCTCCCGTGGGGGTGAATCAGCCGTCGAGGCAGAGAACAGCCCGCGCCACGCCAGTCCCGGGCTTTCTGAAGAAGCCCTCGCGCGCCCCGCAAAACTTCGTCTCCGAGGCCGTTCGCTGTGCAAAGGGAGAGCGCTTCCAGCGCGGCGCACAAAAACTCCTGGAGACACCTTTTCGTCTTTTGCCAGCTGCTTGGAGAAGTCTTGCAGCACCACCTCTTTCTCCCCACCCCTCCACCACAGAAAAAGAGACCTCTCTCCCTTTTTTAGGAGGAAAAAAAATTAATGCAGGAGGGGACTTACTTTGGGGGTGACTCTTTTAACAGCGCTTCGGCAATCGGGGTGTCATCTCATTGTTTGCGCCGTGTAAAACAATATGTCCTGTTGCTAGTTCTCCACTTAAGCCCCGTCTTCAGCCCCCTTTAAACTGGCCTTTAAAGAACGAAAACAAAGCCTTCCCCCCACTTCCCACAGATACCCCGCCACTTATTCTTCGGACTTGTGCTATTTATTTCATCTACTTCATAAAAGTTTTCCTCACTAGGGAGTATAGCTGGAATAGGCGCTAGACGACCTTATCTCTGTGGCTGGTTCCTTACTGCAGTGTTTAGTTGCGAATGGACAAGTTTCTGCCTCTCCCCCCTCACCCCGTAAACTCTGCCTCCAGCTTCTTACACAGGAAATTGCATTCGGCCTTGATTACTCAGTTTCCTTGAAGCAAGAGATATTTGGAGTTCACACAACCTATAATAAGTTGCTTGGCGCTAAAGTGTTTTTTTTTTTAAGTAAGTAAAAGTAAACAAATACGCGCGCGCATACGCACACACGCAAAATTCCACGAGCCCACTTTAAGAAAGTCAAGAAAATGGAAGCTGAGGGAAAGGGGAGGGGGTAAAATGGAGCGAAGCTCCTTTACTCTGGAGTGAATGAAGTCCACGCAACGGAAATGGCATCTCCAAATCTATACGGGTCTGTTCTGAAAAGTCAACGTTTGTGTCAAGGGGTTTTGCACCTAAATTCTCAAAAAGCGGCATAAGTCGAGAATAAACACTGGTGGGAAATGCAATGCTATCTAGTTTTTAAGGAGGCTTGCAAACTGCGTAAAGAAGGTAAACAGGGTTTCAAGAGAAGAGAAGAAATCTTCATGTGCAATTTCTCATTCGGCAGGTATTCACACTGTCTGCAAATGTGGCAACTCAGAAGAAAGTGCTTGAAAATCCTGGCCATTTCTGCACTAGATTGTTATAGTGCTATGATTCCACTTTCAAGGTCCTATGGAATCCTGGGGTTCGCAGTTCCTGGAGGGCTTGGCTGGCCCCTCCCAAAACTGCAAACTGCAGGATTCCATAGGATGTTGAAAGTGGAATCATAGCGCTATAACAGTCTAGTGCGGAAATGGCCCCTGTTAACTGGTTAACCAGAGACCTAGTCACAGTATAGCAATTGATCCATTATTTGAAAGTTAATGCATTAAAAATTGTCAATAGCCATTGTGGTGCATACTTGCTAGGCTAGGCTAGGCTTCTGTAAAGTAGAAATTGGCTATCTAACTGGTGGAAGGTTAGAGTGCCAGTTCTTGACTACTCTTGGTTGGTAAAATGATGGTGACCCATGGAAGAGCACTGTTGCTCCCTTATAATAACAATGAAAAGAATGTAGAAGATGTTCACAATAGATGCTGATGACTAACTGTGGATACCCCAAAAAATAAAATTGACATTCATGAGAAGATTATTAATAAGCACAGGACTGAAGTGACTGAATCTGTTGAAGAATGTCAAAATGAAAGTTGTTTGCTTATAGAAAAAAGTTAATAAGGTGCCATCTTTCTTGAGTATGATCTAAGAGTTATAAGTAGAATCAATTTTAAGAGTGGATATCTCTTTTTTTGCACTTCTGTTAGTTATTGCTGTTACTCTGGTTATGCACAGTGGTTCAGTTAGTGCAAGATGCAGGAAAACACCATTGGAATTCTGTCTGTGTGCAGCTGTCATCAGAGTAAGAATGATCTCTGCCGTAGTATTTCTGATTTCTATGTATGGTTGTGAAAGCTGAAGAGTGAAGAAAGTGGACAGGAGGAAGGTGAAGATGTTTGAAATGTGGCACAGGAAGAGAGTTGTGCAGGTAAGATGGACCATGTCAAAGAGAAATGAATGGGTTCTAGAGCAAATCAACCCAAACTCTCACTAGAGGCCAAGATCACTAAACTGAAGCTGTCATGAAACAAGGTGACTCACTGGAAAAGACAATAATGCTCAGTAAAGTGGAAGGCAGTAGGAAAAGAGGAAACCTGCACTACAGGTAGGTTGATTCAATAAATGTAGCCACAGCCCTGAGTTTGCAGGACATGAGCAAGACAGCTGATTGAGCAGGGCTCTTGAAAGTCTTTCCTTCATAGGATCACTATTCAGTCAAAGTCGATTTGGCTGCAAATAACAACTGCTCTGATCATCATACTTCAGAAAAGAAACTGTAGAGCTGGAAAAGGTAAAGAAGAGGGGCAACCAAAATTATCAGAGGTCTGGAGCAATTTCCCTTTGAGAGAAAAAAACAGTGATTGGGGCTGTTAAAAGGCAAGTAAAGAGGGAATGACAGAGGTATGCATAATGATGCAGAAAGTAGTCAGGAAGAAAACTTTTCTCATCCAAAGAAGTTGAACAGTGGGAGAGTCTAGAAATAAACTATTCACGCAGCACTTACTTAAACTATGGAATTTGCTACTACAAGATATGATGATGGCTGCTAAATTGAATGGCTTTAAAAACTCAAATTAATGAAAGATAGGACTATCGTTGTCTACTAGTCATGATGGCTGTATCTTGCCTCCAATGTCAGAGGAGGTTCCTGGGGAACAAAAGCAGGAGAGTGCTATTGTATTCCTATACTTTTTGTAGGCTTCCAACAGACATGTTTAGTCTGCAGAAGAGAAGGTTAAGAGGGGACTTGGTAGCCATGTTTAAATATTTGAAGGGATGCCATGTCGAGGAGGGAGCAGGCTTGTTTTCCGCTGCTCCAGAGACTAGGACAAGGAGCAATGGATTCAAGCTGCAGGAAAGGAGATTCCACCTGAACCTCAGGAAGAACTTCCTGACAGTCAGGGCTGTCTGGCAGTGGAATATGCTGCCTCGGAGTGTAGTGGAGTCACCTTCCTTGGAGGTTTTTAAGCAGAGGCTGGATGGCCATCTGTCGGGAGTGCTTTGAGGGTATTCCTGCATGGCAGGGGGTTGGACTGGATGGCCCGTCTGGTCTCTTCCAACTCTACATTTCTGTGAATCTATGATTCTATGACATCTGATTTGGCTGTTGGCAAAATATTATGCAAAACTAGATAGACATTCTACTTCATCCATCCTGATTTATCTTTTGTTCCTTTGAAATAAACGATCAGCTGTGTCATCAGTGGCCATTACCAGAAATAAAAGTGTGATATTGTTTAACAGTAGTTTATTGGTTATAACTTGAAGCATTGCTTCCAGCTTAGTGTATAATGTTTTAACAATGGAGATAAATTATATGTTTGTAGGTAGCAGAAGGCAGTTTGAAAGATGTATGACTATCTCCACTTTTGCCACTGCTGAACATGAGTCATATGTGAGAAGCACTGCCTCTTTCAAAATATTTTCAGTTCCTAAAAACTATTATCTACATCCCTCCCTAAGAACCATACACAAATTGGAGTTATTCAGGGGGAAGAGAAGAGTAAAACAACAGTAGTGGAGTCTAGAAAACACAGCATATGAGGAAAGATCGAAAGACTTAAGTATGCTCAGAACATTGTGGGGAATTCCCAGAACATGGAAGTAATGAGTTACCTGCAACGTAACAACACTACTTGTCAAGTAATAGCTTCATCTGCAATGCATTACATTTGGGGGCAATGTTATTATCAGTACAGAAAGTAAAAAGGTAGTATCGTTGTTTTGTGGTGTAATTAGTAATGTTTACATGTTTATCTCAAAGTGTTGCTTTTCAGGAGGTAATCAGATTATTTTAAAGTATTTTTTAAAAAATAAAAATGTAACACAGTAATAACTAACAATGAGAGGAGCTACTCTTCTAAGGACATAACACTGAGTATTGGCAACAAATTGCTTTTTTAAAAAATGAGAGCAATGAGCACAAATTACTCTTTAAAGGTACTATTCCAAATTCAGCTCCCTAAAAGACAAAAACCCTTTGAAGGATGAATAAGGAACAGATGACAGTCTAAAAGAGTTGTGGAATGCTTTGGTCTGTCCTGTCCTATCATGCAAAAGAGAGCCAGTGTGGGGTAGTGGTTTGAACATTAAATTATGACTCTGGACACTAGGGTTCAATTTCCTACTCAGCCATGGAAACCCGCTGGGTGACAAATGGGCAATTCACCTACTTTAAACAGTCCAAGGTAAGTGTAATTTTTTTTTTAGAAGAACAGAAGACTGAATGGAACCAGCTCACAATTTATGAACCACTGAACCAAAGAATGAAGGAATACAATTGGTCCAAGGGCTGCTGACATCACAGAATGCACGGAAATACAATTACATAGTGTAATCAAAGGGACTTAATAAGAGGTGCGAGAAGCAACAATAATTTGATCACGAATCAATGTTTATGTTCCAAATTATTCAGCACTTTGGTCAATGTGCATTTCCTGGGTTTCAGCAGTAAGAATGTAATTGCTCTGCAGTTGGTTGCTTTGGGTTTTCCCTTAAGAGTCTTTTAGGAGTCATAGAACTCTGCCTTAGGAAATTCTCACCCCTTTGCTTTAGAGAGACAAAACCTATGTTCATCCCGCATGGTGCTGCTTCCACCCTGTCATGGCCACCAAAAAGACCCTGTCTGTTTTTTTCCACCAAGATTCATCGACCAACGACGACAGAGAAGCTGGCATGCCTTGTGATGCCCAGAGAGCCTGGCTGCAGAGCATGTCTTACTGGGTGTGCCTTGGATTTCCTGACTACTAGGCAGCGTGTCTGTGAATCACCCTTGAAACATGTTGGCGCAGCCACTTTAGCAATTGCTACTTCTTGTTTGTTTATCTGTTGGCTCTGTGTGGCTGATGCATTTTCTTTTCTTTTGGTTTTATATCTGCTTTGTTCCCCTTCCCCGTACACTACCATCAATTGCTGATTTTGCAGCCAGTTCAGTTGGGCTATTTGCAGACGAGATCAGCTTCATCATACCCCATATCTGAACCTAGTCTCCCTCCGCTCAACCCTTTGTCTTTCTAGTACTCAACTGGGAATTGTGGCCTTTTCACCCCACCCGCCTTGTCGCCTGCTCTTCGGTGCCTCTACGGATGGGAGGTGGCCCAAGTCGATGAGAATAAAAGCACTGGCTTTGATGATGAAATGCCAGCTCATCCCTTTCATCTGTCTATTAAGATTCATGCTCACAGGGAGGTGATATGACAGAGGGTTTCTCCTCCCCTTCCCTTGATTTGTTCTTTATTTATACTGAAAGAAGAAAAAAGTAGGTGTTTTACTCCCCCTCCCTTTTTTTTTTTTTTAATAATGATGAGAATTTGAGAGCACCTTTCATGTGAAGTTTCCTAACCGCTAATTAAGCCTGCTGGCCCCATTGCAAGGAAGGGCATTGCTGTCAGTCCAGTTTTGCAGATGGATAAGATGAAGCAAAGGAGGACTAAGTCGGCTGCCCAAGGTCATACAGAAAACCTCTGCCAGGGTTGAAAAGGCATGGAAAGGGTGCATTTTTGAGATCACTGTCATGCAGATTGGTCGCTCTTTAAGATCATTTATCCACTCAAAGTGGTTCCAGAATGCAAAGGCATCCCTTTCTTCATCTTGTTTCTTCACACATATATGTTTTTTTTCCAGCCTTCCCAACCCACCGCCCTTCTGATGTGTTGGACTACAAGTACAGTCAGCCCTCCACATTTGTGAGTTTGACTTTCATGGATTTGGTTATTTGCAAGTTTCTCTAACCCCTGCTTCCCTACCTCGGATGCTTCTTTTCTAGAGGATCCATCCTTCTTAGTGGCTCTGATCAGGCTGCATAGCCCTTTAAAAACCTGCCTCTGATCCTCATCCTCCTCATCCATCACCAGCCACTGCCTGGCCAGCTAAGGATGGCTTGCACCCAGGTTGCTCAGCACCATGAACCCTCCCCTGATTCACCTCACATACTCAAGGAAGGAGATGAGCGAGAAAGAGGAAGCACAGGGCCACTATGCTGATCCATGCCTTTTCTCTTCCTGACTTGCTTTGGACCCTGGGTACCTGCTGTCCCTGCCATGCCTCAGCCCCCTTCCCACAGACAAACACATACATGTTCGTATTTGCAGTTTTTCCACTTTTGTGGTGGTCCAGAACCCCTAACCCCAGCAAATGTGGAGGGCCAACTGTACTACTATTCCAACCAACATCTTGGTTGGGGGTGATGGGGCTTGTTGTCCAAGAGGCTGAGGAGACTCTACACTGGATTAACAGCTTGGAGGGTAATAAGGATTGGCATATTTTCAGAGCATGGAATGTTAGCTTTATTTTTTTAATTATTATTATTATTTTGTGAGTTATTTATGAGTGCCAAAACTTAATTCACTGTTGTTAATATTTATGATGAAAATATTTAGTTATTACATTTATTGTTATGTTAATAATTACTGTACAGTTAAAGGAAAAATAGGCAGTCTACATGTCATGGTTCGTTTTCCATGGAAAACCTTCCAAAGCTGCAAACCAGTGTCCCTTGCAGTACAAAACCTTCCCGTGCTGATTGGGAATGCATACTCACCATTCATAGTGCCAAAAATGTGTAAGCACTAACTTTGTTAAGTTAGAAGCAAAATGTGAAGCAATTTCCCCTCATTATTCAAGTCCCCCATGAATTATTTCCAAACTCTGGTTATTTCATACATTTTCATCCAGAAAATCTCTTACATCTATTAATTTATATAGAACCATGTAGCTTTTTATGTGAAAGGACCATATAGAATTTTAAAACAACAAATTAATATACATAAAACAAAGTAATTCATGTTGGCAAGAGGTCTGATTTATGGTACTTTTGAAATCTGTTCCAGAGATATAAACTGAATTCTGGTGGGATTGAGTTCCACAGGTAGACTGCCAAAACAGATGTTTCTAAGGTTTAGTTTTCCTTCTATCATAGCCTTACCTTGCAGCGAATGGAAAAACCTCAGCTGTGAAAATAAAAAGTGTAGTGGAGTATCAAGGAAGAGAAATGGGCCTCCAGAAAGAAAATGTTTATAGTCTTCAAAGAACTGGGGAGCCTCTTCTCCTATAGTCATGGCTTGTATGTGTTTTGAAAAATAAATTGGGGCCAGAATCCTGCTGGGAAGTTACATGCTCATAAGTGGACTTGTATCTGCAGGAAACAGAATTACAAAGATGCTTAATGTCTGTATCCAGTAGAGGGCTAGTGTTATGTGACTAGGTAGCAGAGCCAGCAAAGGGACTGATGTGTGTTGGGACCAAAGCAAATCGGGACTGATGCACTATGGTCCACAGTGTGCACTGGGCACCCACAATGCACATTAGGCATTTGTGCCAATGTCCCATTAAGCCTCTTTGCAATTCAGTAACTGAATTTCTTAGTGCTTCTGCTGCTTAGTGGTTTGCAAATTTACATTGAGTGAAAGGTCATACAGGATTCCAGCAAAGGACTATTTAAAAAAAAAATCTTCTCACTGAGTTGGCATACATTTTCCTACATCTTGGAGAGATATCCAGGGACTGGGAAGGCTTTGGATCTTGGTGATCGAAAGCTTCTCCCAAATTCTCCATAACATTAATTTTCCAGATATGCATCTCTTTTTGTATAAGGGCAAATTAAGTTTCTTAGGGAAATGAGAGAGGGCACCCACAGCCAAATCTTCTCTTCTGCAGGCAGAGTTTTGCACCCCTGGATTGGGAGATCCAAACTATCCTGTATGCATAGGATCACAACCACATGTAGATATAGAGATGATTACTGCCCATTCTTCAACCAAATGATTTTTTACACTTGATTTCCTAAGATGTTCTGTCTCTTCCATTGCCATCAAATGCTCCCTCACACACATGAAATTCAAATAATTTTCTGAAAATGTTGAATTATTTTTTCTTGAGCCAGATCTTCCATACCAATCTGATTTTGTTTTAATAAGGTCACATATGCCTAACTGTGCCTTAGCTTTGAATCTATGGAGTAAGTTATTAAATCTGACCCAAGCCTTTCCCTTTATTTTAAGCTTACTCATGACATGCCCCCACACACCTGACACTGATTGCATATGAGGAATCTATTACCTTAATAAGATAGTTCCAGCTCTGAATTCATGCCCTGGAAAAGAAAGCACAAAGCCTCTTCCCCTTGGGGCAGAGAGGTGTTTAGTATCTTCATCACCAAAGAATGAAGAATTTGTAAAAGCGCAAGCCTCAGCAGGTGCAGACAAAGAGAGGTGGCTTTATAATTTATTCACACACCCTCAGACTTGAGGGTGAGGTGTGGATGTATCTCTTCGTAAGCAAAACCTCAAAGGAACATCAACTGTTTTCTCCGCCATGTATAATATATTTGAGCAAAGCCTTGATGTAAATTTGTATCCCTTCAGTTTCGAGAAATCTGACCTGTGAAATAAGCACCTTTGTCAAGTATAGTCAGCCTTCCACATTCACTGGGATTAGGGGCGCAGGACCCCCGCAAAAGTGGAAAAACCACAAATATCAAAGTATGTTCATGTGTTTGAGGGAAGGGAGCTGAGGCATGATAAAGAGAGCAGACACTCAGGGTCCAAAGCAGGTCAGGGAAAGGAGAAAGAAAGGGGGTGGGTCGCTGTGGTGGCCCTATATGGCCTTTCTCTTGCCCATCTCCTTCTTTGGGTGTGTGGAGAGGAGAGGGTTTGTAGTGCTGAGAAATCAGGTGTGATTTGTCCTTAGCTGGTCAAGCACTGGTTGGTGGTGGAGGAGAAGGACCAGAGGTGGGTTTTTAAAGGCAGAATTCAACTCCAAGCCCGTGCTTATGAGCCTGCAAGGGAAGAAAAGCGACAGTGCTTGTCCAAGAGGAGGAGAAAGTGGGGATTGTCCAAGGCTAACAATTAAGTAGAAACGCTGAGCCGAGCTGAAGTCAAGGTCAATCCAAAAGTCCAGAATGCTGAAGGTCCATCTGAAAGGTCAAGAGAGCTGGAACACAAGTGTTGTGGGAGCTTGAGAAGCAATTTGCTACAAGCAAACAGCAAGCCACACTGACAGACTTATATAGCCAAGGAAAACAGATGTTTCTCATCATTCTTCTGTTTTCTCAATCTCACCAAAACGGTTGCTCTATTTTGTCTCCTCCATGACTGACAGCTGTGGGACAAAGGTGGATAATTGCTGGCCCCTTATTCCTCTGGCACTGGCTGCAACAACTCTGTCTCAGCTTGTCTTTCAGCTGGTAGGGGTGTTGGCAAAATAGTTTGGTCTATCACTGGCACAGTCAATTGCTCATCAGCCTCTGGGTCATCATCTATCACATGTACAGCCTGATTGGAGCTGCTGAGAGGGAAAGTTTCCCCTGGAAAAGATGCTTTTATGGATTTATTTTTAGGTTTCTCCAACCCCTGCCCCTCACCTCAAATAAATCCATAAATCCAAATAAATCCATGCAAATCAAACCTGTGAATATGGAGGGCTGACTATATTGTTATTTCAAATAGTTTTCCCATAATAAAAGTCAACCATGTGAAGCAGAAGTATGTGCCACTTTGGCACATAAGAGTAAAGGCATTAAATGGCAGGAAGTGGTGAAACAATATGGTATAGTGGTTTGAATGCTGGATTAGGAATCCAGGAGACCAGAGTTTGAATCTTGCTTGGCAATGGAAACCCAGTGGGTGACCTTGGGCAAATCACACTCTCTCAGCCTTAGAGGAAGGCAGTAAGAAACCATCTGTCAATACTCCTTACCAAGAAAACCCTCTGCCATAAGTTGGAGTTCATTTAAAGACAACAACAATGACAAAGAGAAATCAGTAACTGACTAGAAAATATATGAAAACATGACAACCTAGTGTAGTCTGAACAAAGGCTCAAATTCAGTAAGCTCTGGGAAAATAGTAAGCCTTGACATGTCTTTTGCTTGGCCTCCCAATAGGAACATAGAGTGTTCAGGCCTGACTAGTTTTCTGTGGAGGATGCAAGAGATGTATTAGCCAAGTAGGCAATGGTGTTGTGTTGGTGATGCAAAATTTTGATTGTCAGGCATTCAAGGCCAATAAGAAAGAAGGAGCCATTTAGCAAGCAGACTTCTAAGGAAAATTGATGGTGAGTCCAAGTTACCAGCCCTGAGCCATGGTTATTGGAAACATGAATTTTAAGTATCTGCAGGGGAATCTAGAACCAAATCCTAGTGGATACCAAGGGCCCACTGTATTTCTAAACAAGAATGTTCTCTCTCTATGTATATGTGTGTGAATGACAAGCTGTGAGCAAGTGGGCTGGTAATTAATACATAACACTTGATGATATCACCAGGGCCCCTCCCCAGGTCTTAGATTTTAGTTTGGAAACTTCAGGGCCTGGGATGACCCTGAAACGGCAAGCCTAATTTGAAGATCTTGTTGGACCTTGCTGAATGTGACTGAACACAGTTTGGAAATTCTACTTTTTGGACGTTTAACTTCCAGACACCTATTACCAGCTGGGACAGTAGTTTTACTGCCTGGGAGGTTATGTGAGCTGCAGTACAGTGTTACCCTGACAATCTGGGGGTCCCAGAGGGACACCTCGATATGCTCCAAGTGATGGGGAAAAGTAAACTCAATGGAGCACAAGCAATAGCAATGCGAGAGGCAGTTTAACCTAGCGAGATCTTTTACCCAGTTTTTATGGGGTCAGGCCCAGTCAGAAATCACACAAAAAGGTCCAGTGAATGACTTTATTAAACAGTAGTAGTACTCATCAATGCAAACACCCACACACACATCCAAGAGCTAAAGAGAAATAAAGAGTGGAAATAAGACAGAGGGATTGTTGAAGGATTCGTAGTTTGGGTGATACTGCACCTTTTCCTGAAGTCCTTGGTCCAGAAAGCAGCGAAAGAAAAGGAACTCAGCGAAGAGACGCCGAGGGGATTACGCAGCTGTCGGGAGGGGGGAGCGGTCAGTTGGTATGACCAGGAGGTATCCCCAGAACTAGTCAAAAAGGGGGACTATTTGTAGGAAAAATTTACCTTTAGGCAAATCCTCTCTCGGGGAGAACAAAGGGGACAGCAACAAAAAACAACTTCACACCGGCATCTTTTTTGATATTGGAAGATAACAAGGTGTTACCCAAGTATCAGGATCTTCCGCCGCTTTGGGTTGCAGTGTGAGTTTATGTAGATGGATCTTGCCTGATTAGATTTTATTGCTTCCAGTGCCCAACTTTGTGGGAAAAACTCTTAATCCCTTCAAGTTGGCTCCTTAAAGGCGGAGGACCTTTTGTTCACCATGGGTTGGCACAGCTTGAGGTCTCCTGTGGCTACATGACTGGGGAGTTTACTGGCCTGAACTGATTCTTTCGATTGTACGACTGTTGTTGCCTACATGCTCATCCGGGTGACCTCTCTGGTGGGTTAGATTGGTTTTATATCAAAGTTGTAGACCTCGGGACAGGGTTTACCAAGGCGGCAACAATGGAGAGTAACTCTCTGAAGCTCTGTTGCTGAAATAATATCTCCCATGATGGGATATGATTTTAGAAGAGAACTATAGGAACCCAAAAGGGTCTGCAATTCTTCATTCCATGACATTGTCCATAAAAAAGAGAGGATTCTGGCAGATTTGCAGTGAGACTAAACGTCACTAGAATTCTTATTTGTGCTAGCATAACCTTTACTTTATTTTTTTACTCATTTCATAAGAAGGCATGTTAATGGCTTGTCATAAGACTGGTGAGAGTTCATACTAAGCTGACCTTTTTTTCTAACTTGAAAAGGCCCAGACTTGCGGGAAGCCTGCCCTCCTCAACCCTTAATCATTGGAGACGGGGATGTTTATTATTTTAGACAATTAATACATCTCATGACTCATCTGAAGTGCACAAAATTCCTTTGCTAACCAAACATTTCCGGTAGATCGGACAGTAACTGTTTTCCCCTTGTCTTTCACTATGGGGTATGCATGGCTTGCAGGGAACTTTGCACAGGGAACTGTTTTGCTGTATTTTGTTCCCAAATGCTTGACCACTGATAATGCCTACTGCAGCCTCATGGATTTTGAAATCCAAACCATCTGGAGGACCAAAAGTTGAGAATCAGTGGAATAGAGGCAGATCCTGCACCACTGCAAAGCATATTAGGTGCTATCTTTCCATTAAGGTACAGTGAGGGAGAATATAGGTGCAGAACTACCATCAGCTCTGCAGAGAAATACAGCTTCATTGTGCTTCTCCGCAGCCATTTGAACAAAGTGAGGCAAAGGAGAGAAAGCCTTCATTGCTTGTTCAGCTCAGAGGCTAACAACCATTGGCTCCTCCTCTTATTGATCTCTTTCTGTTTCATTTGGTTAATTAAGTAAGCATAAAAAAACAAAATTAATTAAAATTAATTATTTCCACATATATTTTAATTATTCTCATATATTTTGGGGTAATTGTTATTCTCATAATAATTTATTCTAAAATAATTATTCCTATATATATTTTATTAAATTATTCCCATATATTAGTCTCATAATATTAATCATACTCATATATACTTTTAAGTTGCCTTCAAGGGAAAACTCATCTCAAGGAAGCGCCATAAGAACCTTATAACTGAGAACTAGTAGCAGGATGCTGCTCTGAGTCCCATAACATCATTTTAGTGCTGCCACAGCATGCCAGTCTATCCATTCTCCCTAAAAATCAATTTACTAAATCTGGTTCAAACAGATAGGCTGCATATGTGCTGGAGTTTAGTGAGTTAGTGTTTGTAGATTTTAGCCACACTAGCTCCTAGCCCACAGAAAATCTAGAGTTAACAAAACTTGGGCCATTTCCACACTAGACTCTAAGGCCCCTCCCTAAACTGCAAATCCAGATTCCATAGGATGTTGAAAGTAGAATAACAGCACTGTAACACTCTAGTGCAGAAATGGCCTTAGCCAAAAGTGCTGTGGCTTAAAGTTCTGAACTGCATCCATAAAGCATGTAAATCAGAAAAAGCATGATGTCTTATCACAGCATTTTAAAAAAAATCTGTAAAGGAATCCTATAACACCTCTGAGCACCTGTGAGACTGAGAAAAAGAAACGTATGGACTCCAGTCCCCTTCATTAGATACATTTGATGAAGTGGCTTGGAGTCCACAAAGCCTATGCTACAGGATTCATTAATATGTTTTTATGCAGAAAGAGATTATCATTGCTATGTCTTTGAATACTTTAAAAACCGCTCCATCTTTAGCAAGATAGGCAATATTTTTATAGGCATTTTTTCTGCATGTACACACTACTGTAAAACCTTACATCCATCAGAAACCCAAACCTCACATGAGTGGCAGCACACATTTCACTTTGCATCTTAGCACAAAGCACAACTCTAAAGTGTATAACTAGGGCTGGAGCCACAACTTTCTAATCTGTCGAGAATAGTTATCTTCTACCAATGCACAAAAAATCACTTTAATGAAAAAGAGCATTCTCAAGTCATTCTATTCAAGGGGAGGGGAAGGGATAAAACCTAGTGTGGTTTTCAAGTGAATGGCCTCAGTGTTTTTCGTTTCAGTTAAAAGATTTGATGAGTCACAAGATATTTCCATAAATATTGAAGAAGGAGGAAGAGAAGGGAAAAAAAAAAAGGAACAGACTTCACCATTAATGTTTTTGAAAGGATTCTTTTTTTTTGGAGGGGAGGGGTAGTGTCCCAAGTAATATCGATCATTGAAGAGTTGTTTTTTTCTTAAGCTATGGGGAAAAGGATAAATCCATATTTTAATTAAAGCCAAAAAAGAATATTTGTTTCCTAATTCAGAAGTAATATTAATATGTTTAGATTCAAGTTGGATGCCACTCAGATTTTTTTTAAAATCTCTTTATTTCAATGTGTCAGATCTTTTTAAATGAAAAATGAGATATGGCACTGGATGGCCAGATGACACAAAAGAAGCTAGCAAAACTTCCACGTATAAATTTCACTTGGTTGGGACTATTTGTTGGCCTGGTTAGCTGAAGTGGTTACCTTCAGTAAACGCTTAGCGCATTTTTTCCTTGTAAACTTCACTAATTTGTTCTACAATTTCAGAAGAGTTTAATGGGCATGTTTAGGTGTGCTTAGACCTGAAGCTATGTATTATGGCAAAGTCTGTAAACAATTATTTCTGGATCACAACTGTTATGATCCTCCAAGCATGAGGTGTAGGGCATTTCCTATTGAAATACATAGCATGAGAGGTGTACAGCGAAGTGTTTTCACTTGCTACCAGTTGCATTTCCTGATGGTAATGAATTATTTAGTGTACTGAGGACAGAAGGAGATTGTGAGACATTCCAGGAGGATCTCTTTAAAGTGGGAGTATAGGCTTTAAAATACTAAATGAAAATGCAATGAAAACAATCTGTAAAGTGATGATATTGGAGTCCCAACTTTTCCCCCAACATAGTTGGGATGTGAGCTGGCACCAGCAGACTGAGAGATTTGGGGGTCGTGGGTGGTATCTCTGTGAAAATGTCAACGCAGCAAATTGTGGACAATTATAAAAAGAATAAGAAATAAAGCTAAAATATTGTACTGCTGTCATACAAAACTATGGCATGGCCACATCTACAATGCTGTGTCCACATTTTATCCCTGAGTCTGAAAAGGATATTTTAGAGATGTAAAAGTTGCAGAAAAGGGCAACCAGAATGACTGGAGATCAGAGCAACTTGTATATTATTTAGTTATTTAATTATTTAATTCATCTCATTTATATGTTGCCTTTATCTGGGAGTGAGACTCATGGTGGCTCACAAAAAGAACCAACTAAAACCTAGCAATATAGTTTTTACAAAGCAATTAAAGTTGTGCCTGGAAATGAACTGGTAGCCAGTGAAGCTGCTTCAACAAGGGCCCCAGTCAGCATTCTGGCCCTACAGCATTTTGAACCTGCTGAAGCTTCTGAACAGGGTCCTAAGAGAGCCCCACATAGAGTGTGCTACAGTAGTTTGAATGGGATGTAATCAAGGCATGTGTTACTATAGCCAGATTGGGCTTCCCAAGAAATGGGTACGGCTGACACACTAGTTTTAACTGTGCAAATGCACTTCTGGCCACAGCTGAAACCCAGTCCAGTCATGCCATCACAACAGCTATCATAGTTCTTGAGGGCCCAAAGAGAGGCAACTTACTTCACCATTCTTCATTCTCATTCAAACATCCTCAGCTATGAACACTCTTACAATCAATGTATACTTAGAAAGCCCCTTCATGTGTTCAGTGCAGCTGACTCCCAAATAAGTGTGCACAGGATAGGTGGCATACACTCTTCATCATTACGGGGAGGGCTCATCTCCAGTAGACCTCTCTCTCTCTCTCTCTCATTGTGCATGTAGAAAAAGAAGAAGGGAAGGAAAAAGGAAGGGAAGGAAGGAATGCTCATTCATGTACTATGCTTCTTATTGTGCTTGATCATTTTAAGAGTACCTCAGCCCACTTGGCTTCATATTTGTGTGTGTGCGGGGGGGAATTCTTGAGGCAGCATATAAACAACTTCCAACTAGCTAAGTTAAGGTCTGTCTTAGAGTACCTACCTGCTCACTGCCTTGTCTTTGGAGGCTCCTGCTGGTGGTGGTAACTGTTCAGTACCCTCTTTGTGCAGGCAAAGAATGACTAGAGTGAGGAGATACAGGAGATCCCTTGGGATCTCCCTCTGGGCAGTTTGGTAGACTGGGCACAAAGGAAAAGAGCAAGTGATTGGGCAGCAGTGCTTTGGTGATGAGGAAAAAGATCTAGAAAAAGAACTGCCTACTGAGAGTACCTGGCCCAAAGGACACCTCTGAACAAAACATTAAAAAAACAAAACAAAAGGGTTTTGTTCTGGTGCATAACCAAGTGCATAGTTGCACAGTTCGGGTCACAATGCACCAAAAAGTCCCACTTACAAGTAGCTACCAATCGCACATGAGGACATCATGAAATGATTCATGTCCTTATCTAAATACTTGGGAAAGTACACATGGGAGAAAGTGATCTCCCACATACCCCAGGGCTCAGATCATATCAGGCTTTAATGAATAATGCCAACACCTGTAGCTACCTGGGAGGAGCGGAACCATTGGAGTTAATACAGCAAAATATGTTCCATACCCTAACAGCGGCCAAAAACTTTGCTGCCACATTCTGGATGAGCTGGAGGTTTAGAGCTGTCTTCAAGGTCATCCATGTGTAAAGTACAGTGCATTGGTCATAGAGATATTACTAAGGTAATTACAATAGCAGTGGCATCCTTGTTGTTTTCTACAACACCAACAAAGACACTCAAAGCAGATTTTAGAAAGCACACTTGACCATAATCACCACCTAGATATTCAGCAAGAAGCCTAGATTCAGAAATACTCACAGATCACAAAACTCTTCATCTCCAGGGGGAATGCAACTCATTCAGGAAAATCATAAGTAGCTTCCTGGGAAGCCAGTCGTAGTCACTATAAACATCTCTCTTTTGCAGGTGAGGAGAGGCAGCAGAATGGAAATCATAAGTGACATGCCCAGGAAAAATAGAGTACAGGAAAGTAATTTAAATCAGGGCTTGTTCAGAATGCCCAGTTATAGCGCTTTGATTCCACTTTAACTGTCATGGTTCCATCTCATAGAATCATGGGATTTGTATTTTAGAGAGAGTATTTAGAATTCTAAGAGCTAGCATGGGGCATTGGTTTGAGTGCTGGACTATGACCTTGGAGACCAGGGTTCAGTTCCCCACTTGGCCACAGAAACCCACTGGATGACCTTGGGGGCATCACACACTCTCAGCCCCAGAAAGCCCCATGATAGGGTCACCATAAGTCATTAATGACTTGAAGGCACATAACAACAACAGTTTAGAATTCTCTGCGAGACAACACTAATGTTTCCACGAATTTCAAATCCCAGGATTCTATAGGATGCAGCCATGGCAGTTAAAGTGGAATCAAAGTGGTATAATTGTGTGTTGTGAAAAGACCTTGAATGACCACTCAGGTTACTTTGGCAGATCATGTTTGGCAGAGAAAGGGAACAGCACAGAATTTTGAGAGTTACATTTAACGAGAATGAATATAATAACATAGTGAAACTATTCAAAACTGAGGAGTACTAGGATGGATGATGCTCTGGATCCTGGTTATGCACAGTTAAGAAGAGCTTCAGCATGTCATTACATCCTTTCTTCTTCAAATAAATGCCCAGGTTTTAGAATGGTATCACAGCATTTCTTGTTAAGTACCCTTTGTTTCTGCCTCTAGAAAGAGGAGACAAATGAGGAACGCCAAGCCTACATTTGGTGAGTGCTCACTCTCTGCTAGTATCATAACTGGGAGAGACACAAGACAGTTTTTTCCTCCTCCCCATCCCCAAACACTCATGTTTATGGAATTTTACAAGATCTGGCCATTTGGCTGCAAAACACACAATGTTCACACATTTCCCACACGTTCAAAGTGAGAAATTTCACTCCAGAATGGGACCAGCATTCCACACATTCACCCCTCCCCATTTTAACTAAGAAAACTGTATTGGCTTTAGGGAGACAGCTTGCAGCTGCTGCAGGCCCAGCCCTTGCCAAGAGCAGTGATGTAGTGTTCATCAGAGCCTGGCATAAGAAAATACATGCTATCCAACAGGGCAAAAATAGATACGTTGCTTTTACATTAAACTTAGGAGGTTGGCTGATAGCATGGCTATGATCCAGCAAGAAGAGAATGTGCAGTTTTCTATAGATGCAGGTGTTATGTTTCTGTCAATAACAACACAAAGATTGGAAGATTAATTATAGGTTAAATGTCCCCTTATGGGTCAGACTTTTGCCCAGTGGAGAAGCATGGCTTTACATGTAGTATTCCCAGTGTCTCCAAGCTGAGCTGAAAGATTCCCTTCTGAAACACTGGGAAGTCAATGCCAATTGGTGTAGATGACACACAGCTAGATGGACTAGTAGTCTGACTTAGTAGAATCGCAGATAATGTTCACAGTCCATACAACAGGGGGAAGCACTTTTGAAACAAATTGGAGAATTGACTCAGAGTCAGTAAGGCTCACTTTTTTTTAACCTACTCAACACTGAGTTCATCACCTGGAAAATCATTCAGAACTCTCTTCCACATGCTGACACAAAATGAGGGGAAATGGCAGGGGAGGTGGTTGACACCAATATCATTAGATGAAGAATCCATCCCAGGTTTTAATCTGAATATTAAAGAAACTCTTCAGGGTGTTGAATCCTATCCCCACAAATAGGCTTGGCACTTCGGACAACTTTTTAAAAAGTTCACACCAAAACTTAGGGGCCAAGATCTTGCATGGGACTATGCATGGGATTATGGGGCTATGATGTCCAACCCCCCAGTACCCACTTGAAAACCAAGGCAGCCATCCCAGCGAATGTGGTACTGAACACTGAGATGTCCAGATGCCACCTGCCAATGAGCTGGGGTGTAGCCAGTAGAAGCAGAGACCCCTGCGGGGTCTTGTGGCAGCTCCTCATACCACTATAGCTTACTGGCAGGACGGGTTGCATGCATCATCCTTCAGCACCCTGCTTGCTAGCACTGCAGACTCCTTTGCAACTCCTTTGATCATTATGGCTGACTGGATTTTAGGGTGGGTTTTAGGGGGCCAGACATCTTAAATAATGCCCCATGCAGGATCTTGCCATCTTAGTTTTAGTTTGAACTTTGAAACTTAAAAACTTTTTAAAACTTTAAAAATGGGGAAAATGACTAGCAGTGTTTTAAAAATAGGCACAATGTCTAGTTTTTTTTCTGGGCTCGAGCACACCTGGAGACGTACAACTGCGCACACTCCTCTACAAATCAAACCCTATGTGTGCTGAGGGGAATCTGGATTGGAGGTATGCAATCAAAATGGCATTATTAATAAAACTTTGTACTAACATAAACAACAAAGTGGAAAAATACTCAGAACATGTGAGAGTTACATTTTTGGCCTAAAATTCCAACAATTCACCAGTCAGTATGGCTCAGTACTCTGCCCGCCCCCCAAAAAGTGATTCTTTCAAGTTCCGCAATGTGCCTACAGAGAGCCAAGATTTCCCTCTCCCCACATCTCCTACATAGGAAAGCCTACCAGCTTTCTGAATGTCAGAAGAATTTTCCCAGGTAGTCACTAGGGAAAATGTTTCACATTGAGACTATAGAAGTGATCAGTCATCTCAGCCTTTTTGCAAATTCCACACTAATCTAGCTGGGCAACACTTAAAGGCAAAGGGTGTTGCCATTTTAGATTCTTCCACATGCACACATGGTATAAGTATACACAGAAGAATCTAAGATGGTAACACCCATCTGATAAAAACAGCCATACTGTTTAGGAAGCTAAGGGATGGGAGAGTAAGAGCAATGGAAATAACACTGAATCCATATCTGAATAGAAGCATGTGGGTATTCAGGCCTTTACTGCCATGGATAATTTAAAGTCAAACACAATCCTGTTCTCAAAGACTACATTTATTAGAATCTCAGACTTGCTGGGGTGGGGAATATTTGGCTCTCTGGATGCTGCCAGACTGCAGCTCTCATCAACTTTAGGCAACATAAACAATGATGACGGATGATGGGAATTTCAGTCCACTCCAATCTAGAGTGTCACATATTTCCCATCCCCAGTGTGAAGAAAACATGAGACGAAGTAGCACTAAACTTAGAAAAGTATTTGTTTTTATTGTGTTTCTCTTTCATTATGGGACCCAAGGTGGCTCACAGTATAGATTTGGTTGTATTGATCGACAAACTTCAGTGGGAAAGTTACCAAATATTCATTTATAATATAGTGTGCAGCCCATAGTTTTTGGGTAGTTGCAAACCTTAAAAAAAAGTACAAGAGGAGCCAATGGAAAATATGATTGTAAGCAAACACCAGACTCTCACAAAGCATACTGTCCAACATTTCACAGATGAAAAATGGGACATGAGTGACTGAGCAACATCAGACTGTGGTCAAGATGGCAAAAGTTATTAATGAGGAAGAACACACAAGCCAGGAGAAACTGCAGCAGTTTGTTTTTGTGAGAGTCTACTGGTAAGGGCAAGATTTTCTCTGTTCCTTTCCTTTCATCCCTGCTAAGTTAATTGAATGCAAACTGCCTTTTCACTTTGAACTTAGTTTACAGTAACTGAAGTCAAGGATGAAGGGGGAAAGTTGGATAAGGAGAGAGAAACTAGGATGTTTTAAAAGCCATTGAAAAAGTGGGACAACAGAGGATTAATTGGGACTGTCCCCACCAAATCAGGACAGTGGGAAGGTATGATAGATTATACAAAATCTCTCATGCCTAACACCACTGATGAGTTTCTTATATCTCTTGTTGGCCGCCTCTTCTTACAGCTCCTGCTGGTAGCAGCTGGGACAAAGTCAGCAGAAGGCTACTCATTATTCTTAGTGCCTCAGTTTTGATATGAGGTGCCTCTGTGGAGACTTAGTTTGGCGATTTGTTGCAACAGGAGCTTTCCAATCTTTTGTTTCCTCAGTTAAAACTGAAAGAATGTGCTTAGAAGACTCAGAGGCCCTAGAGAAAAAAGAAGAAGAATCCATGCAAGTTTGCTCATAGGCCTTACAGTCAGTGCCTTGGCCATCTGTGAGAGCACTGGATTTGGCTGTATGCAGCTGACAGACGCTTTTTTTGGTCCTTAGTCAAGAGTATTCAACAGAGAAATGAGGCTAACAGCCCCTTCTGTGAGTGAAATGGAAGGAATTAAGCAAACAAATATTTGACTCAGGAAATATCTTTGCAGTGTAAGGTAGGGTGGAGTGTTGGGATGGAATTCAACAGTGCGGGGGGCTTCCCATAATTTGGGCCCATTCTAGAAAGGAGGGGCAAAGGCTTTTGTGCTCTAGAGGACTACAGCTGCTGTGCTGTCTCAGTGAAAGGCAGGTCCCAAGGAAGCCCATTGGATTCCTCTCCCACCACAATAGAGCCCTCCATTCTGTTAGCCCTGTTGCAGCTGGCTCCTCTAAACACATTAACAGCACAGCCTGCTGGGAGGGCTGATATTAGTCTAAACCTTTGAATCACCACTTGGCAGTGCTTGGAGGTGGACCATTTTAGGCTCATCTGGACTGTGAGTGTGCTGCTTCCCATGGACAAAAAGCTGTTTGTTCTCTGACTCTTAGCTGCATGTATCATAAGGTGGCTAGTACTGCCAGAGTTTATTTTTATAGCTTGCCTTACCTTTGCTTTTTGTTAACGTTATGATTTTGAGGTAATTTTGGTAAACTACTGTGTTCCTCCATTTATTCCATTTCATCCTAAAAGCTCTCTCTGCCTATGCGCACGCATGCGCACGCACGCACACACACATTTAACCTAACTGAAAATAGCAATTCTTCTTTTGGGGAATCTTTTTGCATCTATACTCTGCTACAGCATTGTGAGGCCAGAACTACTCAGCAGGAGCAGACCAGAGACCTTTCTAGGTCAGTGTCCTGTTTTAGGAAGAGGCCAATTAGAACGAAAGCAGCACTAAGTGGTAGCTGAGGGATCTGATGTCAGCGAGGTGGTGAATCCACTTCAGGTTTTAGTCTCAATGTCAAAGGAGTTGTCCAAGATGCTACATCTGTTTTAGGCATACAGTTCAGCTTTTTAAACGATTACTTCAAAGTTCAGACTAAAACTCAAGAGTTGATTCCCCACCCCACTGACATGAAAGCCGCCAGATGCCAGTAACAGAGTATGAAGGCAAATAATTCTCCATTTCTGTTGTTCCCCAGCAACTGGTATTCAAAGGCATGAATGGGAAAGCCTCATTTAGCAATTAAAGGGTTCCTTAATTAATTACTCAATGAGTTAATGAGTTACACAAGTTAATTATGTGCTTTGTGATATCCTTTATTTTGCTGATCCTTAGTCTAGTGCCAGTCAATTTCACTGGATGATGCTGTTATGGGCCTGTGCACTCTGCAAATTTGATATGGTTTAATTGGCGAAATACTATTTAATTGGCAAATACACTGATTGGCATTAATATAAAATGGAACCTGAGGTAACTAGAAGGACAAAGTTAGGCAGATAAACTTACTGACTGAACACCTGTGATTGCAAGGCATGTCAGACAACACCCCCTCTAGGCATAGTCAGTCATTGTCAGGCAGATTAGCAAGCAACTCTGGAGATAAAAGGCTTAAGCTGAAGCTGGAATATCTCTGAGCATACAATTGTCAAGAGAAGTTCTCACCAAAACAGTGATTGTTTCAACCCTGTTCCCTCACACCTGGAGATTTCCCTGCATTGTCCCACAAACCTCTCCACAATACAGAGCTATTACAACAGCCATTACCTCTTAGTTACCTAAACACTAAGACCATTAACTCCACCCAGATCACATTGTCCATGTTGCAACTCCCATTATCCATTGGCTGGGAGAGACATTCACACTCATACTCACAGGGTAGATTTTGGGTATAAGAACCCTCCATTTTGAGTGGTTTGGTGCAATATTTTACTTGCTGGTTGCTGTGCTGTCGCTCCGATTTCCAAATGAGTGCTATCGTTAGGCACTTGTCTAAGCCACATTGCTGCTTTCTTTGCTACTCTGCAGATCAGTAATTATCACCCATTCCCTGAAAACTCCTCTATCCACAACCTTCCTCCCCTTTGCTTACGTGTGTGAGTCTTTGAATAAAACACATTTATGTTTACATTTTGGAATCTCCGGCTGGTTCTTTCTTCCTTAAACATTAGGGAAAAAATCTCGTTAGGTTACTCCCCTCTTGCATGTCTCCTACTTGAGCAAATTAATTCCCCACTGTTGTGTGGAGGTACTGGCATTGCAGGTGGACCTTGAGTCACCCAAATTTTGATGTAACAACACCAAGTTTTAGTATAGTAAGAGAAGCAATTAAAATGCTCTCTGTTCACTTTCTCTATACAGGGAAAATTGTTGCACATCCTACCATCTCTCCCCATCCCTCATCCATCTCCTTTTTCCTAAACTAACTAACCTGCTTTCTTTATAGGAAGGATGAAACAACCCTTGGTCATTTTGGTCTCCCTTTTCTTCACTTCTCCCAGTTGTTGTAGCTCCTGTTTGAAATGAGAACTGCAGTACTGTACTATTATTCTGAATGCAGGCAGCACTAAGGACACAGTCTTATCGTCAGTTGGATCATTGGTCCATTTGGCTCAGTTCTACTGACACTGACTGGTGGCAGCTCTCCAGGTTTGCAGTCAGGGATCTTTCTCAACTCAAACAAGAAAAGGCAAGGACAAATCATTGTGAAAAATCATCACCCTCAGTTGCTTTCCAAATAATCCTAATATTGGCATTTTGTTTACTTTACTACTATAAATTAAACTAGCATTTTTGATTACTATCACAATTGGAAATCTCTTTCCTAGTTAGTCATTGCCGGTTCAGCTCCCATCTATTTAAACTGTGCAGTTTAATACAATTATCAAATATGATTAGGACCTGTTTATCCCACAACAAAAAGTGCTTACACCTTACCTTATTCATTGCTTTGCTGCTGTTCTTCCACTCTGGAGAAAACCATTTTGTGTACTTTACCTAGTCTCCTGTCCTGAATACTTTGGACCATTTCCACACTACACTGTTATAATGCTGTTATTCCACTTTCAACATCCTGTGGGATTCTGGGGCTTATAGTTTACTGAGGCCAAAGAGCTCTCTCTGTAAACTGCAAACCCCGGGATTCCATTGGATGTTGAAAGTGGAATAATAGCACTATAACAGTGTAGTGCAGAAATGGCCTTGTTGTCATCTATAAATGTGGTGAATTCACTGTTCAGATCATCTGTGATCGTAATGTGGATTGGGGAGGGTGTCTTCTTCTTCCTTAACTCCCTTGCAAGAACTGTTGGTTCCTGCTTTGTGCTTCTTGTTGTTTAATGAGTTATTGAGCCATAAGATGACCTGTCCTATTGTTGAATGCTTTTACTCAGAATCCTTTAATGCGGACTTTATAAAAAGTTTTTGATAAGGTCTTTTTCTGAAGTCCAAGTACATAATTTTTACTAGATCACCTCATCTGCGTATGTGTTGATTATCAAAAACAGTTCCAAACTCTCCTCAACATCACAATGCTCCAATCACAACATACTTTCTTGCCCTATTTAGCAGGGACACACAGTGATAGATTGTTATATCTAAAAAGAAAGATATTAGTCAGGATACATGCTTCTTAATCTAGAAGCCCTGTGTGTGTCGGGGGCATAGCTACGATTATACTGTGAGGCTAGGGACTAAAACAACTTTGGCCTTCCTTCTGGCCCTGCCTTGGCTTTTGGTGCTATTTGACCATGGTATCCTTCTGGAGGGTTGGTCTACCTTGGCTGTTTTAGGAGTTTTAATCATCCTAGATGGCCAGTTATAGAAAATGTCATTAGGGAAGACGACTCTCCTTATGGCTGTTATGTTATGGCTCAGAGTTATGTTGTTTTCACTTATGCTGTTCAGCTGCTCTATGAAATGACTGAACAAGGGAGTTTGACCTTGGCCATTTCTGCACTAGACTGTAATAGTGCTATTGTTCCATTTTTAACATCCTATGGAATCCTGAGGTTTGCTGTTTAGGGAGGGGCCAGCCAGCCCCTCCCTAAACTGCAAACCCCAGGATTCCATAGGCGGTAGAAAGTGGAATAATAGTGCTATAACAGTCTAGTGCGGAAATGGCCCTTGTTAGTAGACTGATGGTCCAGCCGTAGTTGTTGTTTTCAGTAGACTCAGGAGAAGCTTTGCTAAACCATGACAAAAAACAAACAAAAAAGCATACATTTGATCCGGATAAGATTGAGATACTTCTAGTAGGTGATCTGTCTGTGCTAAGAAAGGGTATTTGCCCTATTTTGAATGACATTGAAACATGATTGCATGCTTCTTAAAGGGCCATACTGATCATGTGACTGTATTATCAAGGGATGGTCCCATTGCTGAAAATCCAAGTAGACTCAGTAGCATTTTTCACTAGCCAAGGTTGACAGAAAGGCTGGACAGTCACTTGTATTCTGACAGTGGCAGTTCATTTTGATTATTTCTACTCCTGCCCTAACAATGAATCAACTCCCTTATCACCCTGTGGGGAGAACTCTGAATGCCACCTGAGAATTTGTCATTTTCTTGCCCTATTTTCACATTGTGTTTGGAGCTGTCTTCATAGGGTGATGACTGGGGAGAGACATTGTCCAATCCTTGCCCAATTCTCCCATAGGAGAATTTCTTTTCCTACACGAATGAACCAGGCAGCCAGAACTTAGAAAAATTCATTTTTGACTCCAGTTCCCAGAATTCCCTAGCCAGCACAGCTGAACAATTTTCTTATGCTCTTGGAAGGACCATATTTCATTGAATGTTTTCTGATCAACTCTCCACCTTCTATTTTTTACCCACAGTTACAGATCAGATGACCAAGTAGCTATTATATAAGAATAAATTTCTACCTCACCAAAGCCACACATACCCTAAATTGGGGAAATTTCACCCCAAAACAACAAAGAATTCCAAAATTCCACCTGGAACCAAAATTTTGCCTTTTAACTTGCATCCCTGCAAATTACCAGATCAGCCCAAAATTAACCTCAAGCCCCAGAAGCAGAAATTAGATGTAGGCATCCAGGGCCATTCAGTTAATTTCTAGCCCCAAATGTGTCTGTCTGTCTCATTACAGGGATGAAAATTACAGGGATGAAAATCTTTGCGCACCCCTGCACCAAGTCTAAACATTCTTATAAACATCGAATACATTGATTGTCTTGTTTTGGGCCTATGGTGCAGATGCATGTCTCCAACATTTCACAGATGAAAACTAGAACATATGGCCAAGCAACATGAGGGTGTGGTCAAGATGGGAAAACAAAGGGCACACAAGCTAGGGGAGGCTGCAGCAGTTTGATATTGCCTGAGCCTGTTGGATAGGTCAAGACTCTACCCTGCCCACTCCTCTCCTCTCTGCGGAGTTGGATGCAAACTACACTTGCACTTTGAACTTGGTTTGCAGCAATAAAAGTAAGCTGAGGACAAAGGGGAAAAGAAGCTGGAAAAAAATGGGATGACAGGAATAATCAGGACTCTCTCTGCCTAATCAGAACAGTTGAAATGTATGTAGACATCTCCAGTGACATGGAGACAACACCAAGATATATCATACTACTAGAAAAGGATCTATGGGCAGCAGTGAATGCCTATTTTTTGTTGTGAAGTTTCATTTCCAAAGTAATTAACATTTGCGGATCTGAGCCTAGAAATACTGAATTCTGAAATAAGTGCCAGTATTCAGCTTTGGGTGCGGCCAGGGTTTCATCTTTGATGTGTGCTGATTTGAACAGTCTTACACGTACTGGAATGCTTGTGGGTGAGAGAGAAAATTCTGAAACACGCATCTTGCTGCTAAAATATTTGTTCTCAAGATGATCTCAGTTTGCAGCCTGGGATCTGGAAACTGAAATCCCAAACTTTAATGTTTAATGTTTTTACAGCAATAACTGTACATTAATCTTCACATCAAACTGAGCTTAAAAATATAGAGTTACAAATAATGTCACAAATTGCAGCCACCTGAGGGCAGCAAATGAGTGTCACAACAGAATCTGTTAAGAAACTTGAGATGAATTCTAGGCTATGAGATAAATTATTTGCACACAGATAAGGCTGTACCTTTTTCCCCCCCTAAAAAGTGAGGTTTATTGTTCCTGTTCTCTAAACAAGAACCAAAAGACTACAAAATGTGACCGTATATTGTGTTGGTGCAGGTGAAACCGATTAAGACCCACCAACTAGACCTTGGAAAGTTAATTTTAAAGAAGTAATTTGTTCCCATTCCTTGTTACAGCACTTGAAAAGAAACACGTTATATTCCTCAATACTTTATTGAAGAAAGGTAATTTGTGTTACTCATTGCTCTTCTAGTACTTTTTGAGACAAAATCAGTAAGGATTGTTAGAATGGCACAAAACACCTTTTAAAATAAACCTTGGGTCCAAATGCCTTGAAAAATTACTTTAAAAGTAACTTCAGAGAGTAACTAGAAGGCATTTCTTATTATAGCAGTAATGCAATCTCACTGATTCATGTGTGTTTTGTTAGTTTTTGAACTGTGACTCCTCGGTACATACACCCCAAAGGTGTTAGCTGCAGGTATTAACTTACAACTTCTTACATCCAAGCTCTGCTGCCAACTCGCATCTATTTGCTTTTAAGCTAGCGGGACAGGTGTCCTTGTCATAAGCCTCTGTTTCTCTTATCCGTATGAAGAAAAAGCTGAGGACAGTTGCTTTTATATAGAAACTCGATCCTTTTGGTTACAGCTTCTGTTTGCTTTTAACAGAAGCCAGTGTGTCTATTTGTGGGGTGGGGGTTGGGGGGAGGTATTTAAAAGCGTCAAGAGAACACACTGGCAAGATTCAGTTTTAGGCTGCACCATTCATGATGTACTCTGCTTCAGAATCCATCTAAACTGTCACATGAAGTGATGATAAGTCCATCTGACTCCATGCAAGTTGCATGTCACTCACCACGGAGAAAGTACAGTATATTCCAGTGCAGCTGGAACTAGGGCAGTGCTGGGGAACATGTGACCTTCCAGATGTTGTTGGATTGCAACTCCCATCAGCCCTAGCTGGCATAGCCAATGGTGATGGAGCTCTAGGTCAGCAACATCTTGAGGGCTGCAAGCTCCCCATATTTTCATTAAAGAAACCGGCCTTCCAGACCAGAAAGTGTTAGGATTTCATGCCATTCTGAGTCAGGTATCAATGGGTCTCTGTTTTCTCTGTCCTTCTCATGTAGAAGATGGAGGGAAGGCAGTGGAGGCAAAAAAAAAAAAACACCTCCCACCCACAACAATATTTGCACACTTGCACTGGCAGGAGGACTTCCAACACAAGGATCTATTGAAATCTGCGGGATTCCATTTCAGTGGTAAAAAATAATGGCGGTGCTGGTATCATTTGACCATAAGACAGATTTCCGTGTCCTTATTGTGGCAATATCTGTATGAGGCCCACCAAAAGGGGACAAAACTATTAATGCAATCTTTTCAGAAGGCATAGCTTGCTAACCAACTTTTTAGAATCAGCCGAACCGTCCAGAATATGGAGCTGGCAAAGTGCAGCCTAGAAGTTAGCAGGTTGGATTTTGGCTGGAGAAAATTGACATGGCATGAGAAAGGGGAGGAGAGGGACACAGTTTGTCTCTAAACAGCGTAAGACAATCCATTTAGGATTGCCCATGAGTTTCTTTTCCTAGCACCAAGAAGACTTCTAGCAGTTTTCCTCTTTCTAAACATGCCCATTTTAAGTTTAGAACAGCAGTGTCTTCAGGTAAGCCTACCCAGATGATTAGGATGCTTGAAATGGAGAGGGGGAAAAAACCTGTTTGGATATTATTATAATGTTATGGACTAGACCACTTGACAAATATGTGAAGTGGTGACATCAATTAATTAAATTCACATGTGTGATGAACCTGATGGGAGGGAGTCTTGACAACAGAGCCTCCTTGGCAACCGAGAGTGTTTAAGCTGATTGGCCGGTGAAATGGAACCTTGGATAGCCCAGGGGAGGGGCTGGCGGAGGGAGGAAAATAACGGATTTTAACTGCCTGGTGTGTGTTTGAAGAAGAGTGTGATTTGTGGTGTGTTTGAGGGAGGTTGGAGATTTGAATAGCTCTGTGGAGGAGAGAACTGAGAAATTGGGTGTGTGAAAGATAGTGAATGAATTGAAAGAGAGAGAGAGAGAAAGAAGAATGGTGTGCCGTTTATAAACAATTAGATACAAGACACATTTAAAGCAACAGTGTTACAATAAATGTTTGAAGTTCTGTGTTCCTTAAAACCGTGTCACAGAGTCTTATTTTGAATCTTGGAATATACAAGCTACCAATAATATCATCTCGACCTTAGTGCCAACAGTACCACAGTCTTGGAAAATATAAATCATTGCTGATCCTTACATCTGGGAGAAGGGCAGATTTAGGGAAGGCAGTAAAGGGGGAGAGTCCTGAAAGGAGGAATTTTGGCTGAGTGAGGAAGGCACTGCGTTCTCAGAAAGGGAGAACTGAGGCAGACCCGTTTGTCCTGGACCTGTCTGGATTCAGAGATCTCCCTGGCTGTTCAGTTCTGATAACATAGAGGTGTCAGGCTGGGCAGGCCTTGAGTGTGAGGTTTGGGTGTGCCTTTCGCACTCGGCACTGATGGGCGGTGTTTTTTTCTTCCGCATTACAATATGCAAAAATATTTTTTTGCTAACAAATCAGAAGGGAAAGAATGGGGAAGAAATTAAAATTAGAAAAGACTAGCAACAAAAATGTATGGTTTTGGTTTGTAATAAAGGGTAGATTTCTTTAAAGGTCAAAACAATCATTCCCCCTCCCCCCACATGCGATCCCACTTGTTTAATCTATTAGTGATGTCAGACATGAGTGTGGACACAGGTGGCAGAAATGGAACTGGGCAAAGCGCGCAGCTCAGTCTGCTGCTTTAGTAATCAGAAAGTACACATTGAAGTGCAAGCTCAGGCTTTATGGTTTCTTGAAGCAGTTGAACAGCCTCTTCTGCAAGTGTTAAAGCAATCAAAAGCATATTCCTTTCGTGACAATCAATGGCCTCATGAAGGAAACCTGTCTGCTCTCATCCTAAAAGCTGCCAGGAAATTGCATTGTACGAGTGTGTATCTTTATGCCGTAGGCAAGATGAGCCAGGCATTTTATTCCAAGAATAAATCTAAGTCCAGGATTCATTACAGGCATTTATTTTGAGATCAGAAAGACATCCATGACTAGAGACGTGCGTGCGTCCTTGGTTTTCCTGTTCTTAAGCAAGAGTAGGGAACCCTGTGGCCCTCCAGTTCTTGCTGGACTTCTGCTTCCACCATTGCTAGCCAGTGTAGCCAGTATTTAGAGATTCTGGGAATTTGAAATTTATTATGGTCTTTTATTTCTTAAAAGTATTTGTTTACTGTCTTGTTTACTGACTCTCAGCCCATCAGAGTTCCCAAGATGATGCACAATAGATAGAAACATTATGTAGAAGCTTATTAGAATTTTTTTTTAAAAAAAAATTAAAGCCACACAGTTAAAAAAGGCCCAAAAGCCAATCCTCAAATTGGTTTTAGGGACCAAAGGTCATGTTGAACAATAGTCTTGGCTAGAAGCTCAGTAGGAATGGAGCTGGTCTGATTGGCCTTGGGAAGGAGATCCACAACCAAGCTGCTACTATAGAGAAGGTCCTATCTGGTATACTAGGTTTATTGGGCATACAACATATGTTTCACAACACCTGGTGGGCTATAGTGTTCCCTGTCCACATCCTTAAGTCTTCCTTAAGTACCTAGTGTGGCAAGACAGCAAGTTATAATATTCTGGAAATAGAAAACTTCACTTGGATGTTTCAGCAATAAATAGCATCCAAGGCTGACCTAGTTTAAATGAGAAATTTGAACAGGACTTAACTTTGTTTCCCACCTCTGCCCTAAGACTATGCTCTAGTTCTTTGTTAGTTTTGCTCTTTCCCAGTTCCTGTTCTACATTGCGCTGACACCTGTCATCACTTTTTCCACCGGCCAACCTGATGAAGACAGTAGTTGTAATTGCACTTAAGAGCTAAAGGGTCATCAAGGCCTCTTCATACAAGTCTGAATTCATGCAACCTACTAGAATAGTTGCCAGAGTGCCATACTGCACATGTTGGCATACAGGGACACTCTTCAGGGAAATGGTTCTAGCTCCTTGTTCAGTTCCTTGTTCCTCGTTCAGTGCACTCAGAAGAATATAGGAAGCTGTCTTATACCGAGCCAAGCCACTGGTACATCTACCTGGAGAGGTCAGAAATTGAACATGTGACTTTCTATGTTCATAGCATGTATCCTGCTACAACCTATGGGTCCTCTTGTTCTTTTCCCAGTTTTATTTCATATTTTTGGTTGTGAAGTGTAAAAGAAGGTTTTCTTCACAGGTCCAGGCATACCGTGGAGAAGCAATAGGCAAAGAATTGGTCTGTAGGGGTTAGGGTAGTGAGTGCTGTCACAATACTGTGGTGACCTGGGTCTTCCTTTACTGATGTTATCCATAGTTCTGGATGTCAGCACCAGAAATTACACTTCATAGCAGCATGAACTCATAAGAATGAAAGTATTGCCCATCAAAATGATCCTCAAACCAGAGTCTTTATCAAGAACAAAGCACGCTTCAAGTAGGAGTATCTGAGGATTTTGATTTCTGAATTTCGCTATGAAAGATGCAGACTTGCTCTTCACCTCGCAACCAAAGGTAGACATCAGAACTTAAGTTATTCGTTATCGATGCACTTCTTGAATGCTCTGATTTGGTTCTCAATTCAAACAATACAGCAGTGTGTTTTTTTTTGTTTTTGTTTTAAAAAAACAAGTTCTGAGAAGAACTGTTCAAAAGTATGTCTTCAAACCAGCAGTTTTGTGTGAAATTTTAAGAAAGAAAATAGAAGATTCTTGAAGAGGTGACACCAGAGTGAGGAGAAAAAGCAGCAGTTTGAATGAAAGGTAGAAGTACACAAGAAATGATTCCTCTGTCTGAGTGAGTTTCATAACTGGGTCAAAGGAGAGGCCCACATGTAGTATTTTGTAAAGTCTCAGCTCATGAAAGAGAAGCACTGGTCCCAGCCCTTCACAGATTAATGCAGAAACAGGACAGAATGAATCTGTAGGTTCATATGTACAAAAGTGACATGGACTAGAAGCAGACTGCTCCAACTGTTCTCAAGTTCCCAGGTCATACTGTGGGTGCTTTCCAGAGGAGGAGGAAAGTGATACAATTGTTTTAAAGCAGAAGCACTCAGAGGAAGTGCTCATAGAGAGAGATTCACTGATAATGTGTTTCCAGTTCCTGGGCATTTAAACAACACCACCACCACACTGCTTAAGGATTAATTTTAATTTTTCCCTTCAGCCTATATTAAATGTTGCTAGGGAACAGTGATAGCTACACTTCCCCATCAACACGAAGATCCCCATCTTTTCTTTCTAGATGCATATATTGACCTACATGTCACAGAGGTGGGCAAAATTCAGACAGGGAGCTCAGACAACTAGAGTGCTTTTCAGTATAAAAATAAAATCAAAATCTTGCACATAAAAAAGTAAATATCAGGGTATGTTAGTATTTGTTCTGGTATGCTAGCTTTCAGTGTAGGTACTAATTTTATTTGGGATGGAGGAACATGCAGTTATATGAATCCCTATTTGCAATGGGAAGCTTTTCAGCTTAAATGTATTATCATATTGGTATAGACCTTTTTATTCAATCCCACACATACTCACCATGGGCTCCCTGGATAAAAGGGTATGAAACCAGATGGCCCCTTCCCCTTAAAAAATGACCCTGTTTTGGTTGTCTGTACCAAAAAGACATGGTTTGAATTTCCTTCAATGGTCTGTTCCTTTTGGCCAATTTTGATCATCAACAACATTGAATTATGCATCACTGCTGTTATTTAATATTGGTTAATTAAGCGTAACTACTCGAGCAACCATTGGTTCAGTCTTCAGCATGTTGATACTCCGTATATTAACACACATGAAAACGAATGGAGCCCTCTTCCCAATGTTGTATTACGGTGAGGCTGGTGAAAAAAATGACCAGATAGGACAGGCAGCTATATTAAAATATAAATTAATCGCTGTGTAGATTAATCCCTTGTGTCTTCTCTCTGAACCATTCCAGATGAACACCCAACTCCATTAGGCATAAGAGGAACAGATAGCTGGAAACAGTCCATCCCATTTATGGTAAGAGTTGGCAAGAACAGAGCTGGGGTTATAGCATAGGCATGCTGGACAGCTGTCACAACTTTTGGTAATATCAAATATTACCACCACAACTGCTTTCCCTTATGTCTAAGTCAGACCACATTGCTAATGCTTCACTTATGGGGGAGTCTATATGCCTAATGATATAACATTACAGGATCTACCCAAGACTGTACAAAATACCCTCCTTATTCCTGCTCAGATGACTAGAAGCAGTGCTTGTTCATGACAGACACCATGTTCAAATCCTATACCTCCCTCTGGTGGTGAATGATGGAGAAATTCTGGGGTTAAGAGAAAAAAAAATGGCTAACTTTTGGGATAAGGGGAAGCAGAGATGGCATGTTTGAAAAAAAAAAATCTACCTTGCTGGTTTAAATTAATAGTATTTTCTGAAGTCTAACATAGAAGTGTACGCATACACCAGTATCAGAATATCAGCACCTACTTAGCTTTAGAGCTAGGAAAAATTAGGTGGGTATGAAGAACAGGATATTTGATATTGTAAGAGACAAAAACTGCTAACCATTAAAAGAAGATTGACCTATCTTGCACACGATTATCTAGTAGCCCACTAGCCCAATAGTGATGTAAAAAAAAAATAAAATTAAGAGGAGCAGCCCAAAGTTGGAAAACTTCTAGAACAGAAACTTCAAGTACATCCTACACTGGAAGTGAGTATCTAGGAGAGGGAATGGGCACAGCGAGCACCCCTGGAGTGGAGTGAGTATCATGGAAAACACCTTTGTCAATTTTAAGCACATACATTTCCAGGGAGACCTTAGGGGATAGAATCAGCCATTTTCTGCAGTCTGGTGGGAGTGAATGAAAGTCTATCAATTATGGCAACAAAATGGACTTGGAAGTCTATCTGTTAAAGTGCCAGTTCCCCATTCCTCCAGTATGCATTACTGGGGGAGATGAAGAGGAAGGGAAGCATTTGTGGCAACTGGCCTGAATCTAACAGAACATACTACTGGATAAAATATGTTGCAGTCCTTAAATCAGCCATCTGGACAGGGATAGAACAGGCCAGAACCCAGTGGAAAAGTGCTAAGGCAATACTGGGACCCTTTGCAGAATTGACAGCAGATTTGTGAGCTCAGCCGGACTTATTGGAAGACTAGCCAACAAGACAAGGCAGATCAACATGATAAAGGACCACTACCATAGGAGACAGTTTTGGACTCTTATGTCATCTTCAACAAAAGGTACTTGGAAATCCTAGGGCCAAGCAGCGGAAGCTGCTAAAAGACAGGACATCTAGGTGGAGGGGAAACAGAATCAATCAAGACAAAAGCATTGCATAAGGTTAACCCCTCTTCTTTTTTAGAAAAACCTCATATGTTGCCTAGTACTTGAGGGTGGCAAGAATTTGATACCAGAGAGAAATTGAGTGTACAACAAAAAATTGCTGGTGTAAGGAATCACAGTTAGTATGTGTCAGGGATGGTGGGAATATAGAAAACAGAGTCTAGCTGGGCAGTCAGATCAGGCTCAAGTAATCAGGCAAACGAGTTCTAGTAGCTAAATAAGATGACAGTGGCTAAATGGTGCAAAAAAGCATCTGGGTTGTTTAATCAGCCAGACAAGAGGATGTTCTGTTTGTGGACGTCTCCTACCCTTTTCTGCTGTGAGATCACATTCAGAATTTGAAATTTCTCAGCCAGGCTACTTGAGTCTGGTCTATGTGGTTGGATCTGTGGGCTGGTAGATGACAGATGCCCAAGGATGTGTGCTTTTCCTATAATTGACTGTAAGGTTAACAGCTGTTTTCTGGAGTGGGCAGTGTGGGCACAGCCTTTTCCCTGCCTTTTGCCTCTGACATGGATGTTGCAGACCAAGCACACAGATGAGACTAGCCTTAATTCTTCCATTGCCCTTGGTGGGGCTTGCACTCCACATTACCAGTGCTATTTCCTATCCTGAGGGATCTAAGCAGCACCCTAACCACACAGTTCCTTCAAGAGTGCACGCATGACTTATGTTATTCCTTCTCCTTGCTCCTCTCCCTGATAAAAGGCCTCTTCTCCACAGATGGGCAATAGCATCTACCAGCAAGATGTGAAGTTTTGCTGTGGAGAAACCTGCACCATCGTTACATGTGCCTCCTCCCCAAAAAGTTTGCTGGGATTTTTACATTGTCTCTCCCTCCCTTCCTGTATTGTCAGTCAAAACTGTGATTATTTGATCCACATGTGTTAGTTACACCTGGATCCAGCCCCAAGCACATCAGGGATCCATGGAGGCTTTCTATATCTGTGCTGTGCCATGGAGTTTCTCATAATTGAAGGTGCTGTGCCATCTTTTTGCTTCTGCTATAGGGATAACGCAATGTTGTAGGTGTATAGACCCACTGCTGTGCATATATTGGTTTTGTGTACACTGTGGTTTGTTAATGCAGCTGTCACTGATATGACGTGCCAGCGTAGACATTGACAATTGCCACATAATAGATTGTTTAGTGCTATGTTGTTTTCCCTCTCATAATTTTTGCTGCAAATACATGGTATAATATGCTGTACCAGAATTATGCTGGCATAACCATCAAAATGGGGCAAAAGCATCTCTTAGAAGTTGGCCAACAACAATATGGAATTAAATCAAATGAACATTTATTGTCAGAGGGGTATACTTTTCAACTGTTTTCTTAGACACATAATAGATTTTAAAATGGATAAAAAAATTGCATAACTTTGAGTTGAGCAAATCAGAATTTGAGAACTAGTTATGTTCAGATGATGAACACCTGATTATCAAAAAAGTATAATTTTTTGTTAAAAATAGAGAAGGAAGAGGAATAGCTTAAAGATTATATGATAAAGTGTGCACAAAATGTTGAACATAGCATATAGGAACAATGGGAAACTATGGTTGAAGGGAATTACATTTATATTAGGTTATGACCTTAAAGAAAACTTTTGTAAGATGTATCGATGGCATCTGATACCAGAAAAATTGCCCAAAATGCTTAAAGAGGTTTCTAGTATATGTTGGAAATGTGATCAAGTGGGATCTTTTATCGCATGTAGTGGACTGTGGGAAGGCCAAAAAAATCTGGAGTCAAATACATAGTACAGTGCAAAAAATCTTGGAGGTTAAAGTTCAATTAAAACCTGAATTATAGTTATTGAGACTGGTAGAGGATCATCTGGAGAAGTAGAATGGGAAGATATTACAATATATGACCACTGTAGCAAGACTATTACACATGCAGAAATGGAAAAACAGATATCAATGAGTGAAGATTGGCTACTGAAATTAATGGACTTAGATGAAATGGATAAACTATCAACACGGATAGGAGAAAAATAATTGGTGACTTTTTGAAAGATTGGACATCTTTGATAGGTATTTTGAAGAACATAATATGTTAACTGTAGGCTTTGATAATTAGTATATAGGTTATCCTACATAATCATGTATAATATGTGTTAGGAAAGCTAGAAGTCAATGTATATTCTTTCCTCTTATTATTCTTTGTTATTTTAGTTTTTTTGTCTAGTTATATCTTTTCTTAGTTCCTTTATTTGTCATTTCTCTTTCCCTGTTTATATGTTATTAAATTCTTTTATTGTATTTGAAAATGTTTAATACAAAAGAACAATGGCACAAATGGAACAGAAGCAGTGTATTACCCTGTAGGTGGACAAAGTGCCATGTGAGGTTGGTACAAGCCTGGTGACCAAATATACTGTTATCCTTCTGAAAGTGGAAGGATATAGATTCAGATGTGCCAGACACTAGGAAGTTGCCTTATGTTAGCTCAGACTGCTTGTTCATCTGGTTCAACACTGTCTTCTCCAAGTAGCAGCAGCTCTCCAAGGTTTCGGGTGGAAATATCCTCTTTCAGTGCTACCTGAGCTTTTTAGTGGAAGATGCCAGGAACTGGGAGTCCTGCATGCACAGCACACAATGTCTCCGTAGGGGGCCTTTCCTAGATCTATAGTATATAGACATGTATGCTTTGTTATTGGCTCTGGAGCATGGTTTGAGATGGATATTATCTAAATGGGAAAATGCAAATGTGCATTAGGTTTTGACACGAAAAACTAAATGTTAATGATGGGTGCCAAATGCTCATGCTTTGAGGTACATGAAATTCTTGGTACCTTTGCGAATCTTTTTTTAAGATTCATCTCAGAATATTGGCTGAAGGTAGGGGCTGAAGAGGAGCCATTTAGACAAGAAATTCTAACTCACAGTAGACAGTAATAAGAAAGAACACTGTGATGCCTGAAAATATTTCTATCATTAAGGAAGCAAACATCCATTATTATCTCCTATGTTCTTAATTTTGTTAGATGGGTTATTTATCTTTCAGGCTAATCAAAAATTTTCTGGGGGCCAAAGCAAGCTTCTTGTCAAGGCCATGACATTTCTCTCAATCTTTAGAAAAGCAATATATTTCATTTCATGCAAATAGCAGAGAAACCACTTGTAGCAGTTTTGAATTTAAGACATGTAGGTGCCAAACACTTTTTAACTGAACTAGAAGCAGCGTGGGAGCTGAAGGAATTCTAGTTGCTTTGGGGAAACAGAAACAGAACCAGTGACTTCGTTGTTTGTTGAAGACTTGTTTTTGTTATGCTCTGCTTATGTATTTGTAAGTGAAGTAATACTACCAGAGGCACTACAAGGCTCCAGGGCTCTTCCTTTGAAAGGAAATTAAACCTTTAAATATTGTACCTAACAGTGCAACCCCTGGACTTCTCACTTTTGGTAAAAGTAGAAAGAAGTCAAGGAAAGTGCCAAAGCAATCAGAAAATTGCAGGTTACAAATACACAGCAACACTATCTGTTGCCTACAGCATAGATACATGGAAATTTTGTGGCAGAAATTAAGTATCCAAGTGTGTACATATAGAGAAGGAAACACATTAGCTTGGAGAAGCCATGAGGGCAGGCGAGATAGGAAGGACTTTAAGGTATACAGACATTTCAGGATCAAAAAATACTGATAGGTAGTTTCAAAATTTTCTGTGCTATCACGGAAACCAGGTTGGCCTTAACCACTGGAGCACTAGGCAAGTACGTCCACTTTCCTTCCAGATGAGATACTCCTTCTAAATTACTGATGAGAAGGTGGCTTGAGGAAATGAGCAGCCAGAACTTAAAAAAAAAAAAATTAGATGGATGGCAGATTAAAAAGGAGCAATGAAACAAAAAGCAGCCGAAGCCGAAAAGCACAGCTCGTTTAACCTCTAAAAATGAATGCATCAATGTCCGTATGTGTTTTCAGGGCAAGACGGCTGTTCTGTCATCTATGTTTGGGGTGGGGGCTTTACCCAAACTACTGTCTGTGTTTATGCACTTCTCCAGAAGAAAAGATCAAACTCTACAGGGTCAGCTGCTTGCCCAAAGCAGTTCAAAAGAAGGGATACAGGGAGGCACTACATATGGGGAAAAGGCAGTTCTCTGCTGCTAATGTATGCTGGAGTGTTAAAAGTGACAAGTGAAGGTGAGAATATATTCAAAATGCTACAGAAAAGCCCATAAAGGAGGTAAGAACTATATGGAGAAAGGAGGATGTCATTCTTTAAATGAACAGAATTTTTTAAAAGAAGTCACAGCCACCTTATAGGTAATTTAATTTTATTGCATTTTATAATGCCATTGTCCATACAGATTACATGCAGCTAGATCTACTGTACAAGGGTTTACCGTCTGCCAGAGCAGACACACAGAAGTCCAGAGTACAAATACACAGCAATGCTATTTCCTTTATACAGAGTGGAAATATGGCAGTGTGAGCAGTAAGAGGAGGACGGATCAAAGGTTTACAGACATCCTTTTTTCCCTCCCCAGTAACCTTTCCTTTCACACTGACTTGCCACCTGCTAAAAGGATGATCACATCAAACCAACAAATGTGAGGAAGAAAAAACCCACAATATTAAAGGTTACTGCATGTCTTGCCTCCTTTCTTGACCCTTCCTGTGTACCAGGAAAAGGAAAAGACAACAGGGCAGAGTGCTGACATGCCAAAGTCCCCCGCCCTCCCACCATATGTTGGAGACTGTGATGAGGGAGAAGAGATCCATTTGCAACAGAGAAAATTTAATTAGAAGAAGCCCCTGAAGGCCAACACAAAATATTATAAATGAACAAATCAGGTCATGCCATGAGACATGTTAACCTCCCATTTCCATCCAGTGAGATCAATGACCCCCCTGGCTCATGCTGAACGGCTAAGCTGATATGGTTTGCAAGTCACTAGTCATTGGTTCTTGGGTGTTTTCCTGCCACCTGAGATTCAGTGAGAGATTTGGAAGACAAGAATGCCAAGTGGTAAAAAGCTCAGAAAAGCAGAGCCTCAACTCTTTGGGAGGATCATCAGGAAAACTGCTCCACATAGCATATGATCAAAATAAAAGGGGCAGAGTAAACGATCTCCAGTATTTTGCTCCTACAGTAGCACAGCCCCATTACGATGAGTATTAAGAGAACTCCAAACTGACAATCAAAATTTGGAAAAAAAAAATGAAACAAAACCCCAAATTAACAACTTCCTCTTGCAAATTATGGAGAGTTTCTATGTTAATGTGGAGCTCAACATCTGGAAATTCAGAGCATGGATAAAATAGGACAGGAATTTGTAGGATTTTTCCAATTGGGATTTTGTCTTTCTCCTTGAAAAATATCTATATTAAAAATCATGTAAACAACATACAAAACTGAAACACACACACCTTTGGTTTCATACAATGTGTTTTGCTTCTTTTCCTACTGCTCTAACTCCCAGGAAGTGAGAGGGGAAGGGAAATGATTATACTGGTGTCTCAGTTTCTTTTTGGCAACCATCTATCTCCTCCCATCCTCACCATTTCTACCAGCTAATTTACAGAAAGAAAACAAACCAAAGACAACATAAAGAATTGGAATAGCATCCAGGTCAAGATATCGAGAAATACAAGAATGGCTTCCTAAATTCCAGAACAAGGAAAAGAAAAAAAAAACCCTTTCTATAATATTCCCTGCATTAGTTTCATCACAGGATAGTTAAACAGACAACAATAAACTAATTTTAGTAGGTTTTCAACCAGCATATAGATCAATATATACATACACTATCCTGCCACAAGTTGTGTTTGGTCTTTCCCACACTACCCCTTTAAAAGCCATTTTGAGGTAACAAAAATAATAAAATATTTAAAAACTTAAGTACTACATGTAATTTGAGTGAAATAAGAGTATCATGAAAATTATTTGTGCAAAAACAGATGTACCTAACGTAGGGAAGGCTAGTACTGCCAAGATACTTGTAACCAAAGAAAGAGAACCCCCTCTCGCCCAGACTCATGGCAGCCATACTGTTGCTTTCGCAACCAGGAGAGAGGTATGAGGGAAAACTGACCAGAATCACAAGTTTCGAGCCATTAAAAAGAAAGAAAAGCTCTTTACGATCCTTCCAGATGACAAATGCAATATTAATAAGCAGGCACACATGACAAAGTAGAAACCACCTCACATACATATTTTTAAGTTGAATGAAGATCTTAGGGGTTCCCTTTTTGTGTATATAAACATATAAATGCGGATGTTTCGAGCGGTGGATTTACTGAATTTATTGAAAACTGAACAGAAGGAGTTGGAGGAAAGCTGAAAACCTGTAGGTCTTTAAGTCTATCACCAACAACAATGGTTCTAGGGAACCTTTTCTGATGTGTGAAAAAAGACCAGGCCATTTGCAGTCCCAGAACAGAGAGCAAAATCTGTAGATGAAATCAAAGCTTTGGTACCCACTGAGTACAGAGTATTCAGTCAGTTATCAATTTTTCCAGGAAGGAGGTAAGAGAAACACTATGGATGGCTCATGCTTATTCTAAACACACTATTAATACAGATGAAATATCTCTTGGCACTGTTTGGACACCTCCCCCCAATCATTAATATTGTGTGGACCTACACCAATATAACAGAACAAAAAACTGACATCCACAGCAGTGGCAGGGTAAACAAACCACCACCATTTGCCTGACAGTCCCTCACATCCTAACAGTCTTAACTAAGTCCATTGTTGTCCGTCAGTTCTAGAAATTTTGTTCTATACAGAGAAAGCCCTTTTGTAAAGGAGTTCTCACAGCAAGATGAACATTGCCACATGGGAATCCTCCTCTGTAATTCAGGAAAAACAATAATAAGACACTCAAAGCCATGGCCTCAACATAAGATTGGACAGATCAGGGAACTTGAGCCAGATTTAAACAAAAGGCAGCAGCTAAAAAAAATGTTGCTAACGGAAGTCTTAGCAGTTCAATCAATATGAAAGATCAGAGCAAGTTTTACACTTCAAGCTGTTAAGAGGGCAAAAACCACCCCAAACTGAATAGCTTTAGCAAACAGCATATTGATTCAGTGATACTGAATTATGTTCACTCTTCAGTGTCCCTTTAAGGGCTGTGTCAGTGTTAGCCAAGCATGCTTAAAGCCCTAGGAAATAATAATTTACTGATTATTAATCAAGCACAATGTAAAATTCTTAAGACTGTGACTAGAAAGAAAACAAATAGGGCAGGTCTGCATCAATTGCCAAGTGAAGTCCGTGGGAATCTATTACTGGCAGGAATAAATTTAGGATCTGCGTCTCTCTGTACAGCATTTGCCACTTTCCAAATTATTACTTTGTCAGCTTTACACATGGACAGGCCATGAGTGCACAAAGAAATCCTCTTATTGAAATGGGGATTCTTTTCATGTATGTAAGAGATGACCTGAATTTTAAATCAACAGAACCATTCTGATGTTGTGGTGTCATTTCTTTCATCGGGACAGCGCAGTGTAACTGAACACTGAATAGCTATAAGAGTGACCAAATTAAATCTAAGAAGTTAATTAATTCTAAGTCATTGCAGATAAAGCTGGACAAGGACACACATACATACACATGGTAGAGATACTAGTTTTGCTTGAAGTTATGGAAATGGAAATACCTGCAGGGCATGCCAGTTTGAAGGACAGAGACTAACCTTCCAAAACTTCATATATTACTATATGACCCTCAAATATGTGCTGGATCCCTGCAGGGCCAGGAGTAGCTTAAACATCCAAAAAAGATTCAAGGCAATGTCAACAGCACAATGACAAGACACATATAAACCCTGTACTGGACACGTCTATTAACAAAATCTTCAGAATGCAAGGCAGATACTTGAAGACAATACATCCAATGTTTTAGACTTAGCAGGCTACAATATTAAGCTGTGCTGAAAACATCCCTTCTAACCTTTGATGCGGCAGGAATCACTTGCCTGAGAAACAGAAGATTAAAATAATATAGAACACTGATGGATGCACAGTTTCCCTTCAGTAATTAGTAACTTCTCAAAGGGCTATGAAACCAATGTCTGAGGCATACCACTTTTGATTTTAAGTAATGATGCATGTGATTGTATACTCCACCATATTAGAAACCAATGAATGAACAAAACATCTAGGAGAGCCCTCCTTCCCAACACCTGTCATTTTATGGGGAGAGAATTACTTGTTTAATGTGTGTGAGGTGGAATTCAACAACACAAATACCCACACTTCAGACGCAGTTATGCTATTTTAGCAAGAAATAGTCCTAAAGCTATCCTGCAAAGATGCATTCTTTAATACTGTCACACAAAGGCAGAGAGAAACTCTAATTAGCAGGAATGGATAAAAGTGGAATACAGTCCAGAGATGATCCATTCTGGAAGAAAAATGAATGATATACGGTAGATCTTATAGCAAAGACTGAGGCCTACTTTCACTTGAGCCCCTTGAGCCTTACCAAAGGAGTACATGATTTTGCAAGATGTTTTTGAATTCCCAATACCCAGAATCCTTGACCACTTGCAATGTGGGCTAGGTCTTCTGGGAGTTGACATCCAAAACATCTGGAAGACTGAAGCATGAGAGCTACTGGATCAGATGATATGAGCAGGAAGTCAAAGTTCTCAAAAAAGACAGGAGGTTTCCAGCACAATGGCAAGACAAGCTACTGATGCTGCATTGGCTGCTCCTAATCCAGAGCACAGTGACTGTTTATATATTCAAACAGAAGAAAGATGTAGCTTTTCTTGGATGAAGTCATGGCCATGGCAGCATGATTGCCAGACAGTCCAATTTGTGGATAGGGTGTTCTGGACTGGGGAAAAATGAATAACCACTGAGAAGCATAACAGAGAGAAGAATTCCGTCTAGCAACCCGACCTCCATCTGCACCCATAACTGAGACAGTACAGAAAGGTTTTGTCATTGGACGGCATCAATGTATGGGTTTGTTCTCATATACCCAAACGATGGTGACAATTTCTCAGTACGTACCTCTCTAAACTGGTTTACAATATGTGGTTATTAGCCCAGGGTACTATGATCTCTTTTCTTGGGCTTCTTAAATTAAATGGGTCAAAGCAAACAAACCCCCAAATGTGAGGCACTAGTTTTCGTTTAGACACAGTTATATTTGTAATAAAGATAATATCTTTCCAGAAGCAAGAATACTTACAGTTCATATCTTGACTGTACAGTACTAGGAGACAGCACTTTTAATACTGGCAGAACACCACAAAACCTGGACATCTCAGGACCAGCTGTAGATGTCGAACATATAAAAATGGGTACTGTATCAGGGGCAGGGGAAGACTGAAGTCAGTGAATTAGGATGGTAGCATCTTCTTGAAGAGACTGAACTAATACAGCAGCTGCCTTAATAGTACTTGCTGGAAAGAAAGGCCAAGATTTTAACCATACAGTTCTGGATTTCTTTGCAAAGCAATTTGACACAACGCAGTAGTACATAGCTTGTGAGGCAGTTCTAAGAAGCACCTTACTGCACGCAAAGAGTTGAACTTCTCTATGTGACACGGAAAGAGGTTGGTGAATTCCAGAAGGTATATTTTCAGAGTTAAATGGGATTAGATTTAAAAATGCTGCCTCATGTCCAAAAAAAGCTCCACCTTGTACATATTAAAACTGGTGCATCTGGGAAAAAGACAAGGGTTTGTCTTGCTTTGTGATGCGTTATTTGCTACATGAGGGAGATTTTCTCTGGAGGGGAGTGGTAACAACATGAACTCCCCAACAATTGCAGCCTGAAATGGCCTGCTGCAGAATTCAACCCCGCCACAGGACCACGCAATATGGACATCGACTCTCTGCACTTAAAGAGGCTACAATAAATCTGTTTCTAAGCTTTTTTGAAAGTGTTATCCAGAGATTGAATTACAACAACAACAACAACAACAACAACAACAACAACAACAACAACAACAACAGACATTTCTAATGATTTTGTAGGATAAGGACAAGCAGTTATGGCAACAACCCCTTTGGAAATCAAAGGAAAAAAGATAAAAATTCTGAAAGCAAAGAGAAAAATCCCTTTGTGTACAAATAACAGCTGATAAATGAAGGCAGTCATGACTTGAAAAAGAGAAGACAGAAGCAGTTTCTGAAGAGACCCATGGAATGCGAACCTTCTCTGGATTCCACAGCACACCCTTGGTTTGGAAAACAACAAATACAAAGCAGCAATCCATGATTCTGGTCTACCTTCATTAGAAGTGTACAAAACAGCACCTGTAAACTTTGGTTTTTAAAAAAAACTTAAAATCAAAAGAAAGTGACAAAGCGGCTAAGAGGGGTGTAGGATCTTTGTGTATTTCTTTTTTTGGCCAGTGCAGGTTTGGAACAAATCAGGATAAAAGCAACAAACAAAAATTAAAATAAAGTGTGTTTTGGTTTATGCTTCTTGTCTAAAAAAGGTCTTTGGTAAATGGTTCAGCCAATTGTAAAGCATTCTGTACTAGGGAGGCATGTAAATGTGACCCCAAGAGGAAAAGTGAGGTGTTATGTGCCTTTGCTCAAATGAAGTATGGGAAGAATTTCCCAAGCTGCTTCTGGAATTAAGCAGAGCCCTGAGGGATGGATAGAGTCAGAGGGGTTTGAGGTATTCTCAGCTCCTGTGGTTCTATTTTGGCTGCCTTTGGGGGCTTTGAAGAACCAGTCTCTTTTGCTCTTCAAGGACCTTGATATTAATGGACAGTTTTCTGTGGAGAGGTTCTTAAAAAGCTTCTGCGGTTTGACTGACATCTTTTAAACAGCTCCAAGAGACTGTCCTTCTTTTTCCCAAAGTATGGAGTCTGCCTCACTTTAAATCAGAGCCACTCCCTCAAATTATCTAAATAATAAACTTTGCAGTTTTGTTCTTGCTCAGCCTGTTGGAGTAAGTAGGAAGCTGAGCTGGGGAAATGCATGTTTAGTGGAGCCCTCTAGTGTAACCTCCAGGATCCAAGAATGAGTCATTTCAGAGTGAGAGCTCTGGGATTCTTTTATTCATGCAGCCATGATTCAGGAAGGAAGGGAGAGTATTTTTCATTCCCACTGACTTTTTATCTAGATTTGAAACAAACATGGTTCACTTACACACACTATTTAGAAGGAAAAGATTAGAAAGGAAGTATAATTTGTGTGTTACATTGACAACAGATAAAACAACCTCTCAAGGTTTACCAAATAAGGGGCAACAGCAATATGTACTGAGGGATACAGGTCCTCCTCCACCACCCTCAAAGTCATTTAGGAAAACACAAAGGGGTGTGGGAGAGATTAGCCAAGAAGATGGCTAGAGATCATAGTGCATAGCATACCAGAATTTAAGAAACAAGATGGGATTTGCTAGCATCACCCACCAGAGACCCTTCTAGGAGATACCTTTATTGGAAAAAGACAGACTCAAAGCATTCTGCCCAGTGGTTTTAAGGTTGTTGCAGAGATTAAGCAGGGACCCCACCCAAAACCACCTTGTGAGACAGACTCAAACACACAGAAAGAGAGAGAGAGAGAGAGAGAATGAATTTGAACTCAGCTATGAGATTGGATCCCAATCACTATTTGTCTACAAAACAGAAATGTATGGTTCTAGAGAAATAATGTGCCATTTTATATTTTTAAGTGGTAAAAAGGAAGAAGTAGTGCCAGCTGATGTATTATAACCCTGCAATTTAAATTTGGAAATTGTGTTTGTGTAGGGTGTATGTGATCATGGCTTGCCAGCTGGTGAAAAGAGCACTCGGTACAATTAGAATGCACTGCATTTGAGATAAATGGAGCAATCCTATGTGCAGGGAGGAAAAAAGAAACATTTTGAGCAGATTAATGCCCTTTTTACCCAAAAGGCTTTGGCCCTCACCTCACCCTGTTCCTTGAATTGCATGGTGCTTGGAGCAATGGAAAAGCATTATTATGAAACAGATTGGTGTGAAGGAATCCCTAAGACATGTTAATCATGTTAAACTCAGTGGCACAATGTCCTTTGGGGCTTTAATAGAGAGATGAGATTTGGCAAACTCATGTGGTTGCACTTTATTCTTCAAACATAGCTGTGGCAGTTTACACTCTTAATATAAAGCGTGCTGGAGTACGGAAGAAGATCTATTACTGTTTTGGGAATTATCCTAGTTGTTAAAGATGAGCTTGTCTTCCAAAAAACCCTCCCGCTGTTTATATTTTGGGAGTCCTGAATACAAGATACAAATAATTAATGATGGGAACAGGAAGCACAGACAGGTCTGTGTTAGAGACTTTCCAGAAGCATGGTATCCATCATCCTTGACCCACTGTATCTGTGGTCTTACAGTGACCCCCAAAATTTTCTTTCACCAGCAGCTGACAGAGTCTCAGTTTCAAAGGGAGAGTTTTTGGGTTGTCCTCTCCTGGAGGGAGAGACAAAGACCCTTTGGAAACCTGTTTTCTGTTATGAGAACAGCCTCTCAGGTAAAAGTTCTCTCTGAATTCTAATGTGAGGCAATGAGACGTTGAGCTTACTGGAAAAAAGAAAAAAGATGTTGGGATGGTTTTTGGTTAACACTGTCTGTTCACCTGAATGGTGTTCACCTGAACAGGATGCATCATTCATGCTATAACGTTTTGGAAACTTCTTGTTCCCTCCAAGTTGGCTGACACCTAGTAACTAATGACCAACATACCAGTTGTGGTGTTTGATATAGTTCCACTGGACAATCTAATGACTGGAAGGAGCTGAAACGTCATCATAGCTTTGCTATGATAGGTGACCAAAGAAAAAGTATTATTGACCTCATATTTATCCATATTGCTTTTGAGTTTTTGCATGGTAAACCAGGTCTTGGTTTTGTTTTCTACCACAACGTAACACTGGCCCATCCCCTTTCTCCCACCCCACTCCAAGTGCTTCAGATTTTGCCAACTTTGTCAAATCAGCTTCACTTAAATCAACTAGTCATTCTCATTAACACACCTCTCCACCCACACATAAAAAACCAGTGCCTTCTGGCTTCATCCTCAGTTTTGTTAAAATGGAAGGGACAGGATATAATAAACTAGGAGGAACAAGCAAAGGCTTCATTTTGCAGAAGTTTCAGTCTTTCCTTGAATTCAGTCTTATGCTGGGCACCATCAGCTTGCCTTCCAATTGCCCAGGTGTTGGCTTCTGGAAGAAGTTTCACAGTATGTGATCGCATGGAATGGACATTCATCCCTGGATTTTGTGATAAAGTTTGAGGACTGAAGAATGGCTCTCAAGCATGACTGGTTAAAGAGGAGTGCTTCTTGAACTTGCAGGGGCAGAAACACAGGTTGGAGAGAGACTAACCAAGTGGTTTTATATGTGGCAGTGAGAAATCCTTTGGCTGCTTGCTGAACTACAGCGTATTCATTACATCCAGCTTGGTTTTTCCTTTCTTTCTCAGTCAGGATATGAAAAGAAGTTGGGATATCAGGGCTGCAGTGAAGGTCTTGTTTCCAACTGCTGTTCCAATATATCGAGATTGTGTGCCTGTGTGCATGTGCGTATGTGTCTGAAAAGATTCTTCCTAGTGCAAAGTTCTCAGTGGGAATAATTGGCAAGTTATTGGAAATGCTTTCCATAGGAAAGTAGGGGACATTTACAGAAGCCCACAGCTTGAATGCTGCCCCCTGTTTGACTGGATACTTCCAAATTCTTGACTTATGGAAACAACATGGCATTTAAGCTGAAAATGACAGAACACAGAGCAGACAATACGAGACACCTTCCTTTTATCCCCATGAGGGTGGGGTGATGGAAAAGTGGGGAGGCAACAAAGAAGTCTTCGGACAGAAACAACCTACCATCCTCGTTTACCAATTACAAAATCAAAAAAAAATTTTTTTTAAGAAAAAGAAAAAACTCAACTCTGGTTTTGTTTTTGTTTTTTTTGCACATCCCCCTCTATGAATGTCTGTTAAGAGTCAGTGGGATGTAAGGAGGGAAAGAAGGGTGTGCCTTCAGCAATGGGTAGACCCAAGGAAACCCTTTTGCTTTGCAGAAGTGCCTTAAACAAGATAACGCTGAAGGTCACCTTGAGGAGGTGGGAGCCACTGCTTTGTCTCTGGGGAAGTGCCAGGCCCAAGGTGAGGAGAGAGGGCCCTTAAGACAGCTCTTCCACTGGCAGCTCCTCCTCCAGGTCTCTGTCATCAGGAATTGTCACATTCTGATTGGTTGTTCCCATAAGAGAAACAGGTCTGCTGTCATCTTCTGTCTCAGCTGGTTCTTCCTTCACATGGACTTGGTGGCTAAATTTGGAGAAAACAAGTACAGTCAAGGACGTTGTTCTGCCAAGAAAATAAGAGGACTTAAGGAAATGTAATGAGTTTTCTGGCCAACCTGTCTAGCAGAAAGTTCACAACAGAAACTGAATATTTGACCGATTGGTCAGTCTTCTGACTATCTTCAAGATCACACACTTTTCATGGAACAGAGATCTCATAAGCATTTGAGTCAGCTAAGTAGCCTGTGTAGTCACAGCAATTTCTTCCAGTTGCCAATTTCCTATGATGTCAAGTGAATTATTTCACTAAGTAAAATAATTGTCTGGCCATTGTTAAGTGGAAGCTATTGTAAGTATGAGTAACCTACCATCTCTCCCCAAACTATTATTTAGTGGCCTCTAACAACTGACTGTGTAGTCCTTCAAGACATTTACCCCAACAAAATTTCTTACTCAGGCTGAACAGGGCAGTTTCCAATCAGACTACTGCTTTATAGTGGTGCTGAGACAGTACTGTTAACTTTTTTAAAAAAAAGTTCCATGTGCACATTTCCACAGTACACTGAAAGTTAAATCTGATGCGAAAATGAAAAATGATTACCCTGAATTCCTAATCTGGCAATATGCTTCAGTATTACTAAGAATTCCATTTAATATATCAGTGTCATGTTAACATACTAGCACTAACAGCAGACTAATCCAAGTTGCAGATTTACTCTTCAATGTGTCTATTGAAAATCCCACGAGTCACAGCCTGATCTACTACTGAACTGCAGCAGGTACCTGATATTTACAGTCTGCTGGTCATTCTTTTTTGTATGCCACAGCCTTGTGAACCTCAATTTATTTTCACCTGGAAGGAAGCCAGGAAAAGCTCACCTGTACTGCTGTGGTGAAAGCCGGGGGCTATTGCTGCCATTGCTGTTGACTTGTTCCACAGTGCTGCTCACGTCGTCATGGCCAACATGTAACATGCCACTAGTGGAGCTTGTGTTGATCATAGTGGGACTATTCAGAAGGGGGAAATTACTCTCAGCCAAGGCTGCCTACAATCAGAGTGCAACAGATTAAATCCATGGATATTCAATGAAGAAAATCATGACAGATTCACAAGATAACATAAACACTGAGAAACACATGCTTATTTCCTTAAGTACTTTCCACAGGTGCTTAAAAGTGCCTCTATGTTATCTTCCAGAAGAACCTGACAATGTGAAGAAACAAAGAATTTTTGATTTTAGTAAGAATATTTGTGTTTCTAGATCAATGAGCTTAACAAAAATATTTTTAAAAAATCGTATCAACAGACTTTCTTAGTCTTGGTTTTATTCCACAAGAATGTTGAAAATAAAAGACCTTATCTAACTGTTTCAGGTAGATGTCAGAAAGGTGACTTTCCCCCCCATGAATGCTGATAAAGCTTGTTGCCCACCCACATCATTGGCTAAGTGTAATCTGCAGCCTGATCTAATGGGGCTCATTAAATACTTCTAGGTCACTAGCTCCCCCAGCACTGATCTTGCTCATGACTCCTGTATCACTTTCCACATCCGAGCTCTCTCCTCATCTTTCCCATCAGCCTGTTATAACCCAGCAAAAGAGAGGAGACTGAAAGGATAATAATATCAGCAAGACTGCAAAAACACTCAGCTGTGAGAGCCAATCTAAATATTCTGCAATTCTTTGTCTTTCATTTCTTCTCACTCCAGCCAAAACAATTAATTCTTACATTACCTATTTATATTGCTTATTGTACTGTTACTACAATAGATAGGAAAGTGTGATTTGGTCATTTGGAGTCAGGCCTCTTAGATTATTATAAGAGGTAGGCTTGATCAAGTTCTCCAGTACATCTTATGGAAAAGCACTACTGCTTAAGTTTCAAAACTAATCATGGAATGGCTTCAACCATGATAGGCCAAGTCTGAGTATTTATTCTAGACTTAAAGTAAAACTCAAAACTAAGGAAATATATGCAATTGGCTTTCTATATTAAGAGTTCTCCTCCCCAGAGCTATAAAGGGCCAATGCAATTAAATTTTCTTTGGTATATTGAACTTTAAGCACAACTTTTTCCAAACAAAGAGAGCTCTCTCAAACGTAGCAGGGTGTCTGTAAATGTGTTTAATAACAAAGTCATACCTGGTAGCTGGCATTAAGCGCTCCATAACTAAGACCAGAAATCATATTTTTGACTAAAGTTGGACTCCTGCAAATAAAAGAAGCAGCTGGTTAGTGTTGCCCTCAAAGCATAAGTAGGGTAATAAAGGCACTGGAGGAGGAGGAGCTGTAGAAGACTCATATGATGTTCCATGATTCTCCCTTTGCCAGTAAATAAAAAAGCCTTTCTGCTGCTATAAGATAGTAAGCAGCCACACACAGTACATGGGTTAATATTAGGGCTGTAATAATGATATTCATAACTATTAATAAAACTTGTCAGTTCTTGTCAATATGTGACTCTCTGATACTTTAAGACAACTTTCCTTCTGCTTTTCTTAACTTGGGAGCTATGTGGTAGCTTCATATAACTCCTCTCACCAAACTTTGATAAAGTAGAGGAAGGTGTCCTTTCATCCCAGACACATATTTGCTGACAAGGGGTGTGTATGGGGAGCTGTTGTATGGTTAAAGGCAGAAGAGTTGAACCCATGTTTGCATTGCAGACTCCTAAATGTAATTTTTGTGTGACAGTGAACATGCAAAACTGATTATGAACATCACACAGCAGTGTGGAGCATTAGAAAACTCCAGAAAACTAACACAGGCAAGAGACACTATTAAGTATAGCAGAAGTAGCTGCACCTTTAGGGCCACCCAGGAGTAAAAACATGTTTCTCACATGCCCTCTAGAGCAGAGCTTTCCAAACTGTTCATGTTGGTGACACACTTTTTTAGACATGCACCATTTCATGACACATTCAGTTTTACCAGCCAACCAGAGATTAAACTAACACCTTATAAGAGATATGGACACATACATAAATTGTAATAATGAAATGTATGGGGGCACAACATATCTCATGAAAACCTTTCATACATTTTTTAAAAATATATGATTTATAAATAATAACATACATTTCCAAGATTGTAGGCGATACACCGACACACTTCAGGTGACACACTAATGTGTTGTGGCACACTGTTTGGAAAATCCTGCTCTAGAGGCTTGGGGGCATTTTTAGGCCCAGGAGAGGCGTTCCCCACCTCCCAAAACAGAAACTTCTGGTCACTTCTTATTAATCATGCAGGTCCCTCAGGCACTTCTTAGTTTACTTTAGGGATTATATCTCAGCTATTTAAAAAGGATCGCAAAAGAGATAATTCATCTACAGAATTTGCAGCCAAAATGTGTGCCAATTGCTGCACTTAGGGATGTAAATCTTTACTTATTATTACATTCTCAGAACCAAGAAGGAAAAATTTCAGTTTTTTTTCCTTTGCTGGATATGATTATGAGAATTTTGCAGATTTTTCTATGGTTTTTAAAACTGAGGGTTTGTTTTTTTTTGCCAAATTTTTGTCAAGGTTCTTTGGGCAAAATCTTGGCTTTGCTCAAAATGCAATCTTTTGCATGCAATGTATATATCTATATTGCCTATTTGCTGTTTCTGATTTAAAAAAAAAATCATGTTTTTGTTCTCCTATAAAAGAAACGACATCACAGATTTGACAACTTTTCTAGTGCAGTGTCTCAACCTGTTGAGACACCCTTTCTCAAAGGTGAGAAAATTAATTAATATCCTTTACATCCATAGTTGTACTACCTGACATAGCTTCTTAGACAAATTTGGGGAGCACACTGTAAACAGCTATTACTCAAAGCTTGGGAAGATTACTGGTTATATTGCCTGGGAAATCCTGGAGGATCCAAAAAAGGAACTTTTCTAAACTTGGCAATTGTCCAGGATAATTATATGTCCATGCACAGTACATTATACAACGGAATATCTGATGACAACAGAGGAGGCTCTTGTCTTCATACCTGGCTTATCAATTTCCCAGAAATGTGTGGTAGGTTATAAGTGGCAGAAGAGTGCCAAACTAGATGGGCCACAAGTACTATCCAGCTGCACGCATGATTTTGCTATACTGAGTGTGGAGCCCACAAGGGGAAGATTTGCCAACCTGCACTATAGCACCCTTCTCCCATTGGAGATGGTCCACAGCCTCTTTCATATTCACTACCAATAGAGAGGGAGGACCTGGAAGGGAGGGAACACCTGGTCTCAATAGCTGAATGATAGTTCAGGCTCAGCCAGCCAGCATCTACCTTGCATCCAGTCATGTGTATGTCCTCTCTAGTCAGCTGAGCATGGCTGAATACTTCTCTCCTTCCCCCTCTGTGATTCCTGTTACAGGTCCCCTCTGTTCTACTTTACTGGGGTTGCTTTCTGGCCTGACCTCCCCTCCTTCTCCTTTTTTGTCTCGGTGATGTGCGTCAGCTACTTACCATTTCTGCTGCTGACCTGGTGATAAGCAGGTTCATTTGACTGATCGTTGAGGTGGGTGGAGGGGAGCTGGCTCATCTGTGAGGTGATTGAATGCACAGGGCAACTTACCACTGTACATTCAGCCTTCTCCTGCTATTTTAAAAATGACAAACAACAGTGCCCACTTCTATGCTCCTAAGTCAATAAGTGAGTGGCAAAGAATTGACCCCTTTAACAAAACTGTCCTAGGTAGGATGCTTGGCTCAGTGTGTGGCCAGAGACCTCCTGTCTGTGTATTTGATTGGGGGTGGTGTTTGTACTTCTTGCCCTGGGTCCCCAGGCACCAAACTATGTCCTAAGCGCATGCTGAACAACAGCATTCATCCTCCCAAGAAGGCTGATGAACTATCAGACACACCCTGTCATCTTTGGTGGCCTTCTCTTTTGGTACTCATGTTCATCCACAGTCCAGACAGCTCCTTTAACATTCTCCACTCGCACGAAGCACTTGTGCAGGCTCAGGTTGTGGCGCACGGCATTCTGGAAGCAAGACAGAGGGAAGTAAAAGAGTGCCCTCAGAATGGGCAATGGTCCCATTCAACAGCTTTGTTCCCCACACATTTCTCCCAAATTACTCCATTTTTAGCAACCATTGCCTTTGCATCCTCTCTACAGAGTATTGTCAGCAACCTGCTATTGATAGCCTTAGAATCTGTTTCTCAGCATGACAGCTGATGAGGGAATGGTGCTTTTAGCCTACAATATGCATAAGATAACAATATGCTTAATATAATAGCTGGTTTTTTTTGTATTGTATTATTTATTTGTATTGTATTGTATTATTCAGTTACAGACATCAGCTGTCAGCCCTATCACCCAATCAGGAGCATATATGTTATCACCTCTGCTGTATACTGGTTGCTCTTAATCAGTCCCAGCTATCATGTCTGCTTAGGGCAGTGGAGAGGCACATATGTACCTGACGACTATCTTGGACAAACATATTACATGAAGGTAGGTTTTGATTAAATGTTAGAAAGAACTTCTTGACAGTAAGAGTGGTTTGGCAATGGAATCAATTGCCTAGAGATGTGTTAGGGTCTCCTTCTGTGGACATCTTCAAAAAGAGGCTAGACAGCAACCTACTCAAGATGCTTTAGCTAGAAATCCTTCATTAAGCACGGGGTTGGACTTGATGGCCCATGAGGCCCCTTACAACTCTATGATTCTATGTCAGCAGCAAGGAAATGTTTAGGTGGAACAGTAATGGGAGAAGAAAAATATCTCCCCTTCGTTGGCAATCAATGGCATCAGCAAGCACCAGCAGCAGGTGGAAATAGACTGTTGCTCAGAGATACAGGAGGAAGGGAACCATGGTGTGACATTCCAATAGTGTATACTATGGAGAATGCTTCAATTTTCCAGTCACATTGAAAGCCAGCAGGAGTCCTTCAAAAGGGGGACCCCTTCCTTTCAGGCTTTGGAACACTTCCAAACAAAGCTTCTACACATGAACCATTTTGTGAGCATGTGCCTGATTCTCACCTCCTACAGAGGTCAACTGAGAATGGTTGCTTGAGCTGCCACAAGCCAGCCTACGTAATCCCTCATTATTGGCTAAATGTAGAGAAAAGGGAAGGGAGAGGGAAAGCAAGCTAAATATCAAGAGGAGCGATATGTTTCCCATAACATCTTTTTGCTTGGAGGTCTACAGCTTTTTCTCCCTCTGCAACTCACATCCCACCCCTCTTCTTTATTCTGTGTTGCCCATCTTTACATTTCTAAATGTAAAATAAAGAAAATGCACGTACACAGGCAGCGTTGCCCCGAGAGATACTAGCTCCCTTTCCCCCTTCTAGCTCCCTGCCATTTGCTACTGCCCCTATTTCATTACCAATTTTAATTTGCCTCTAATTAAATCCTGTGTATTTTTCCGACTCACTTGCTAATCCATGAGGGAGGCAGGAGGCTGGAGTGGAATCTCTCCGAGCTATAATTACAAAGGGCCTAATCACGTCGGGGCTCTGCCTTTGAATAAATTTCCTTGCATTAAGGTTCTCAGATTCTCTTCCTTGCAAATGAGAATGACCCCAATTTCAGGATGTTGGCCTCGGAGGGTTTTTTTTTTTATTTCGAGTCCTGATTTGTGATGAGAGACTAATTCGTTACGCTAAAACATTAACAGCAATTTAAAAGGTCGAACGGGGGCCGTATAAACAAAAGAGCTGGCCAAGACAACAAGGCAAAAGAGAGAGATGGGAAATAAAGCCCCCATACCTTGGAAAGTCTTGCAATTTTGGGAGATGGAATGAATTAGGCTTTTTCCTCCCATTTTGGTTACAGTTTATTTTTTCAAGCCCATCCATTCTTTCCCCCCTCCCTATCTCTTTCTATTATTCATCCAACAGAATGTTTGTGATTTTCCCTCCTCTGTGCTCTTGTGCTCCAAACATGGGAGGAGAGGTCTCTCTTTCCATTCTTGTTATAATGGATTGATGTTGCCCAGACACCACTTGAAAAAGTGTTAGTCACCACCACACTTTTGCTGCTATGTTTAGCAGCAGAGGAATCTACTTCTCTAAAATTCAGTGAGACCATGTTGATTGACAGTAAGGCCCAGGACCTTATTATACTGGATGCCTCTGAGTAGTTAAAAAAAAAAAAAAGGAAGGAAGGAAGGAAGGACGGACGGACGGACGGAAGGAAGGAAGGAGCACTGAACATTCCTTATTCTCACCACTCCTGTTACAACACCACCCACATTTTAACAGGCGAAGGGCTACATCAGTGCATCCAAACTGAAGGCGTTTTTACATGGCACTGTTTTCTTGTTTTACGGGCCTGGACTTTGCAACAGCCTCAGGGAACTGGCATGGCATCATGGTTTGAGTATGGTAGCACATTCAGGAAGGCAGGAAAAATAGCTTGAGCAACAGCTCTGCAGAATACTGGTACTTCTACAGAGAACCAAACAAACTGTATTCTCCTGCACCATCTTTTTGATGACATCTGATCACCCCCTCTCTTTCTGTGGCACTGATGTTGCTTGCCCAATGAGGTACAGATAAGGTCTAGGACTCTGTGGTGGATTCTCTGTGAGCAGATCTGTTTCTGAGACATAAATCATGGGAGGAAAGGAGGAGAGATAACACAAGAGCACACAAACCTAAATGACTAGTTAAGATCCATAAAGGGAGTCTCAGATGGAAAGTGAATTTTTGTCTGCAAAGACAGTATGAATACAGAAATCAAGGGAATAAGGCCAGTCTCTTCCTGTAGCCTCAGGTTTTACCTAGGGTGCAGCAAACCCTGAATGAGATCAGATGCTGCAAGAAACATCACAATTTCTTGTTACAAAATGATGGCCTTCTGCATTGAAACCATCTCAAAGGCAGATGCCCTTTGGCACTGAAATCCACAGATTATCAAGGAATTCAGCCTTCTGGAAACTTATGCTGTGGGAAAATACAACCTCTATTTCATCAGTGCAATCCTGGTTAACGCTTCCCAGATGATGGACTCCATCAGTGGATGTGCATGTGTGTCCACGCATGTCCCCCCCCCCCCCCCATGCACACATTGAATCTGAGACCCTACCCTGAATCTGGAAAATTTCTGGTGTATAGTGACTGCAGATGAGGCAACTGCCCTGCTATTATCATTTATTTTATTCTCATTCAGTCTTGTACTATCTTCTGATCATCAGGGCCCTGGGTCCAAGCTCAGGATTAGCACTCTTTTACAGTACTGTAGATGATTATTTTATTTTATTGTAATTATTAAATATTTTCCATTTCTTTCAAGATCATGAGATGTCAGGGTGGTGTGTAAATAAAATCAATGTAAGCAAAGTAAAACAATTTTAAACAATAAAAGTAATATAAGGGGATTAAAAGCATATTAAATAATTTTAGCAAGTTAAAAATAAGTTTTAAATAGTAAAACAGTTTAAAAACAAGTGCATAGATATTTTGGAGTAAATTAATTATGCTTCAATAAATAGCCAAGTAAAATAGCCTTTTTTACTTGGTGGTAAAATAAAGCCAGAATTGGTACCAAGTAGGTCTCCAAGGGGGTGGCATTCCATAGTTGGGATGGCATAGCTGAGAAGGCCCTCTCCCATGTCGTTTTTACACAATATTGTTCCTGTTGATGGGACACCAGAAGAGCCCTCCCCCTGCAACCTCAGTCTTTGGGCAGATGTCTACCTCCCATAATGTCTTGCCATTGGTTGTGCTGGATTGGACTGATCAGATTTGCAGTTCAGCACCATCAAGAGAGTCACACTTTTCCCCACCCATTTTAAGGGCATTGCTTTAACTGAAAGTGGGACACTAGCTTAGTATATGCACAAAGCAGGAAAGGAACTAGTGGTGAAAAGATCAAGGAATGCTGAAACTCATGCCAGGGTGTTGCAGACCTTTTCTGAGAATAATATACAAGTGTTCTGTTCAAACATAAACCCATATAAGAATAGTTTCATGCAGCAGTCCATGGAGGAAAATATTAATTCACGGGCAGCTGAGTGCTAGTTCTGGCATCACCAGAATTTAGGAACTTAAGCCTTCTAGCATTTTATTTGGACTCCACAATCTTTTACCCACCCCTGTGGGTGGTAGTAGGGTGCTGCCAAGCATGTCTTTGCTTTTGCTTCAGTTCTATGGTCCTTTGCTCCAGGGAGGCCTTCTTGCATGATTTTAATGCAGCTTTTGTATTTTACAGAGTATTTGTTTAATGCCAGGCTTGGCTGCTCTGTTTGCTTCTTATCTTTGTCTTTTCTAATGATGTTTGCTTTATGCCCCTGGCCCAGCCTCTCTCCCCAGCTCCTACCCCAACCATTCAGCATTTCTCTTAGCTCTCTGGGCTGCTGCCGTCATACCAACAAAATCCACCTCACATCTGCCACTTTACAGTCACCTCTCACTTCACCTCTTGGCACTTGTTTACTTTGCACTCACCCTGTGCCTAGTACCTGAGTACCTCAAAGTGCTCCAGAAGGACGGCTAAAGATTAAACTATCATTTCTATTAAAAAAAAATGGCACACTTTCTTTGCAAATTAACTAAAATAACAATTTGATTAGAACAACTCCTGGTTAAGAGATGTCTGTTCCTTCCCTTGTAATAATGTTTTTAAAAAAATGATAAGACATGATTTTTTTTTTAAAAAAGGAAATTTCATCTGAGCTTCCCCTGTAAAAGAATAAACAACCTTTTTCATACAAATAGGTTTTTTGAAATCCTTTCTCTGAACAGTGATTATTTTGAGAAGAGGTTTTCAATCTGAACGAATACATCTGTTCCTGTTTATATTGGACGTAACTGTTAGGCATACAGCATCAATAAAGGTTGTAGAAGTAGGCATCTTTTGGCTATTACATACTTCCACTCCCCTCCAGGAGCAAACAATCCAGATATTAAAACAGAGAACAAACATGCTGATTCTCAGCTTTTTCCTAAAAACCTTTTTAACATTTTCTATCAGGTACATAGTTCTAAATAAGACACACACTTATAGTTTGGCCACCTCTCCCCCCTGACATTCTTCCCCTAGGACTTTGTTTTGCAACATTCACAGGACTCTTTGTGCAGTTGTTTGTGTCTGTACAGGAAAAGGATATTCACCTGCAATATTCCACCTGAACCATTAGGGGGACTCTATGATTGGTGCATGAGCAAACAGAGAACCTGTGAAATGATCATGGTCTTTCACGATTTACTTAAAATTACCTATTCACAGACATCCATGCTGGTTAATATTGTGGCTCTTACTTCGTATTAAGGAGGAAAAATATAAAGGTTATCTCTTCACAGATGGCTGTCTCCTGTCTTCCCCCAGCCCTAACACAAAAATGTTCCCAGGACACTTGTTCAAAGGGTGATGTATTTAGCCATCAGAATGAAAGACTCTAAATAGAGCAAAGATAATTAGCTTTATAATTGTCCATGTCTGTGAGAGAACAAATTCTGCATTCATCTTACTGGCATGTACCAGCCTCTCCGTTAGGACTACTACCATAGATTTTTTTTTAGAGTTAAGGAATTTCTGTGTTAAGTCAAATGTGCAATTCAAAGTGTGACAAAGGTACAATTCAAAGTGTGATAAAGGTAATGTGTTAGTTCACTACTGATGCATGTGTTTGTGTATACATATCATATTTAAGAAAACCTCACACATGCTGGCATTCATACAAGTCACACATTTTTACCAACTAGGGCTTTTTAAGGAACAAAACACAGGGTCGTCTTTGGAAAGTTCCAAAAGGTTAAGCAGGCAAGATATAGGTGGTGAAAAATTCAGTCATGTAAACACTGCAGTGAAAGAAGGGGAGATGCTACTGGAGCAAAAGTTTCAAACAGAAAATGAAATGAGTGTGTGGAAGGATTGTATCAAACTTGCACACATCTTTGCCAGGAAAATGGAAAATTGGTGGTGGTGGTGGTGGTGGTGGAGGAGGTGGGGAGTTTGCTGATGGCCTATGCCTGTGGGAGAAAATCACCTACGAAAAGCTTGGAGGATATCCCTTGCTGATGATCTATAACCGCTACCAAATTAAAATACAGGCAAATCAGTGTATAGTAAGATACTGGATCTCATGCTGTAGAGGAAGATACCAATATTCATGCGCAGTCACCTGGAGAAAAAGTAGGCATGCAAATCTGTATTTCATTCTTGAATATGAGAATGAAAAATATGAAATGTTTTCTCCCCATTGGATAAGATTATAAGAGGTTTTGTGCACTTCTGACAATTTTTTGTACTTCAGGGCTTATTTTGCAAAGAAGCCCCACACCTCTTGTTTTGTCCAAAAAAATTAACCATTTTTGTGCAAAATACTTTTGTTTTCTGCACAAAATGTTGGCTTTCTTTGCATAAAACAACTTTAAAAGAAAACACAAATGCATTTTTTTTCCTAAAAGAAATCCTAAAACATGAAAAATCTCATGGAAACTGATAATTTTCTTGACAGAGTGCCTTGAAGTACTGAGGTCCCCATTCTCACTGAGGATGAGAACATTTGTGAGTATTGATTACATCCCTTGAAGACAGCCATAGCACATCAATGACAAAATAAGCAGTTTGAGAGTAGGATGCAGAGTTATGGTTCCTTGCAAAATGGGACTTGCCACATTTCCAGGTGAGAGTGCCAAAAAAGCTCATGCAGAACCAGAAATTTCCTGATTAAGCAACTGAAACTTCTCTACCATTGCCACAAAGTGTCTGTACTTTTATGATCTGTTAGCACCAGAAAACATGAGAATGAAGTACAGTTAATATTCACTCATGCAATAAGGTTAGATTTACAGATGGGTTTAGGGAGGTGGGTTTATGTACTAAAGTTGAATACAGTGGAAAACACCCTGAACTAAAATTACTACATGATTTCAGAATTAGGGATGTTTATAGCACATGAACAAATGGTACAAAAAGGTGCAAAGAAGAGGAAACAATTTGTTCTATACTTGTACACACGTCTTTGTGCCTTCAAGTCACCTGCCAATTTATGGTGATCCCATGAATTTCACATGGTTTCTCAATCAAGAAATACTCAGAAATGGTTTTGCCAGTTTCCTTCTCTGAAATATAGCCTACAGCCCTTGGTATACCTTGATGGTCTCCATCCAAGTACTAACCAGAGCTGACCCGGTTTCGCTTCCAAAATCAGGTGGGATCTGATACCTTTAGAGTACTTAGGCCCATTATTCTATAATTAGCAAGTGATACAATAGTTGTTTTTTAAACAAACATTGTCTGTCATTCTTATATCGTGCAGCAGTACTCCACCTTCCCCAATCCAGACAGGTCAAGGGCACTATTCAGCCAAATATGCTGATTCACGTGTCACAGTTGGCAATGGGACAACAGTGCTGACAACACATTTAACCTTTCCACTGAATTTTAAGGAAACTGACAATAAAAAAAAAATGCCTCATGCCATTGTGCATGCATTCAAGAGGAGTAGTACACTGTCACACTAACCACTGACAAGCATTTTTGCCAATTTTAATAACCATTTAAAAAGAAAACTAATCATTTTTCCTTTAGTATCCTACAATTTATACCCTGTTTTCTCTCTGTATCACTCCAGGCCTTTTTGCATCCTCTCTGCCCCGTGGCTTTCTACCAACCAGATTCTCACATGTCACTCCACTCTGCAGCTTCTTCTGAAAGCCTGACTTTGCATCCTCACCTCTGCTGGCTTTTCTTTCTGCCTTACATATCACTCTATCACTTTAATCTGTACTTATTTTTGTTTGTTTCACTGTCAAGCTTCTCTGTTTCATCATCTGTTATTCCTCTCTCTTCTTTGTGCCTTTTGCACCTTGTTTCAGATCCTCTCTCCTTTGCAAAAAACTATAACAAGACACAAAGCATTCACTACCTACAACATTCATGCTGAAAAAGTCTGGGACACAAGTGGTCTGTCTAGCATGGCCAGCTCCCTGTAAGTAGTATCAGCTCCCCTGACTTATGTTCAAATCTAGGGAGAAGATGTAGTAGTATTTCCAAAGTCATCCTTGTGATTCATGGGTCCATGAGGTCCCTTGATGTTGGTTCCCACAATGAGGTAGGAATGGGCTGCAAACAATGCATGTTTGGCATTCTTTCCTGCAGTGCTGCCTAGGAATAGGAGGATCTGTCAAGCTGAATTTCACTCAGGTTCCCATTTTTTTCTGCACTTCGAAGTTCATTCCATCTTATTTTGCACTAAAATGTCATTTTTACCCCATCCATATAGAAAACTCACACAAATTTTCTTGTATGCTTTTTGAAGTATGTATTTTACCACACTTTAAATGTGTGATATTTGTGCATACTTCTGCAAATGTACATATTCTTAAAATTTTTTTCCAGTGATTAAACCATCTGTGTCCAACTTCTTCAACTGTTGAGTATATTTTTTAAAATGTATGCATTTTTAAAACATAAAAGTTTTGTGCAATTTTCATTTTTGTGAAGGGCATGACAAACTTGGAAATGTACAGACTTTTGCAGCATGCAGTATTCCGGTTCATTTTAAGTGTCAGAAAGGACAAATTCTGGCAATTTTGTACTGAAAGCCAAATCAAACAAATTTCTCACCCATCACAACAATGGAAAATTCACATTGCTAGTGCTGTTATTTTCCAGTAGGGGGGTGGGTGGGGGGACCTGCACTGTGCCTCTCCCTAGAATCAAAGGCTTACAGTAGAATTAGCTGTAAAATTTTCTCTAACTTTTGCAGCCAGACAGCCTTTCTTCATCTTCTTCATTTTCTTCAATTTATACTTTACGAAAAACTTATGTTTAACCTAAATGTTGTAATATGCAACATCTAGAAATGTAATGTGCTAATGTCAGGCATATGTTTTACAAATGCACATCTAATATAAATACACACAACAGTCTTCAGGGGCTATGGCTTCCTATTCCACATATTCAACTGCAAAATGAGAGTTACTGTCCTGTAAAACATAAAATGGTCCTTAATGTGTGAGCTGGTGTGAAAATGAATGCCTTAGGTACTCGTTGTTGTTTAAAGAGGAGGAGGAGAAGGACAACCCCCGGAGGGGAAAGAAACAGCACTGAAATATGTTCCTTCTCTTTAACTAAGTCTGTTTCATTTTATTTTTTAAAACCTAAATATGGCAAACAAGTGGTCCTAGTATGGTGGCACAGTGGCTTCACCTTAATTTCAGCATTGCCAGGTCCTCTGTCAACAAAAACACTATTTTATAGATTGTAGAGGGAAAGATGAATGTTCATTTATTTCCTGAAGGCTAGAGGTCAAAGGTAAATGTAAAGAACTCTTAGAAATAATGTGTAAAGAACTCTTACATTTGGAGAGCTCTTCTCCTTTGTATAAGTTTTTCCATACCATTTGTCTAATGAAAGTTCTCTTTCATGTATCAATTGTGTGAGTATAATGCCATTTCATCCAGTCAAACTCACTGGCAAGCAAAGGGCTATGAGGTTGAGGTGGTGCCCTTGCTGCTAAGGTCACATACTTTCTTTGTCTATAAATTAAGAGAGGATGTCTACAGTGGGGGCACAAACCCATGTAGATCTCCAGGAAAGGTTTTCAGATGTCCTGGAATTCTAAATGGGTCTACAGAGTGCATAGACATACTTAGGATTTCTTTCTGAGACACCAATGCCCAATGTGACACTAAAGATGAGATGAGGAAGCTAGTGATGAGGATATGAGACTAATTGTACAGCCCTGCTATCTTTTGACCATGTGGAATTCCCTTCATATGATCAAAGTATGAATCATGACTACACTCAATTGACATGGTTAGGGACATATATAATGGTAAAGGAAGGTCTATTAGTGGGGAATCCACTCACTTTTAGCTTTCTGCTTGTGGTTTGCCCAATAAGAAAGCCATTTTGAGGTGCAGGCAATAATATAAATTTGCTATAAAACTATAACTATATAAATTACTATATAAAATTTCACAGGCACTTATTTACTTGACAATGAATGATTATTAAACTGAAGACTTAATGTTTTGTGGTTAGAAAACTTCCAGAAGTAGCCCATCTTTGGAGCAACTGATAGACCTTTCATTTACAAATGACTCTGGACTCCTGTGAAAAAAGCAGGAGACAGGTAGCATAACAATTGTAGAAAATTAGCATGAATTTTATTTTGTTAATAAAGGCATTTTATTTACATATCAAATATATGTATAGCTATGTTTATGCTTTGTTTTGGTGGCATTTTTAAAAATGCTCTGGACTGCCCTAAGACTAAGGAAAAGGACAGGACAGAAAACTAAATGAGCATTAGCACTGGGGACAGAACTATGCTAATATATATGCCTACATACCTTTGAGTTCAGCTGCATGCAAGCAGTCCTGTGCTCTGAAACTGTAAGCAAAACATAAAAGCACAAGGCTATATGCTGTTAGTATCATAGCTAAAGATATCACATGCTGCTTGGAAATTTCACAGCAGTTGTATTCCCTGAAGCACTTTCATATCTGGTGTTTTGAGAACACGATTATATCATAGCATAAGCTATTATAGCTAGAATTTGTTGTATTGTAAATAATTACATAGTAGGAAAAATTCTTCCTCTGGCAGGTGAATTGACTAGGTGTCAGCTAATAATTGTTTTCTAGACTCTACTGACTAGGATTATATAATTCTTGAACAAGCAGGAGTGAAAATTCTTTCAAGTCTCTCATTTTGCACTTGAATAGGTTAACTATCTGCCTTCATCTATGGCTGAAGCTTTGTGATGTGGCGAACAAACACCGACATCAGAGCTTCCAGCAATTTGTTGTACAAGCACCACACGGTACAGGGAAGCTTACATTAACCAGAAATGAAGAGCTCCCTTTCCTCAGGTGAGTGGCAACCAAATAAAGGAGAAAGAGAAACTCTAGAGATGCATGACAAAGAAGATTCGGGGCTTTTAGACACAGTGAGCTATGATATTCAACTGAATTACAAAGAAGAAATTCCATCCAGATAGGTATGTACAACCTGAGGCTAGGCAGTCAACTGCTGCAGCCCTCATTCCTCATCAGAAAGCCAAGGTCCTCTAACTGAAAATTTGTATTAGGCATTCCCCTCCCCAGCACCAGAGACATACCAAGGAGTTTGTAGTAGAGTTTTCCCACCACTACAAGAGAGCCCTGGCACACAGCTTTTCTGTGTCTGAGACTCCCTGAGATCTACATGCATTTTTAGATCACACTTAACAATTTTTTGATGCGGAACCTAAACACTTTAAAGCCTTTACTGAGAAATGTAATGTGCAAATCATCCAAGTATCTATTTTGGTAAATGCATGTACCACAGTACACACAGTCAAGAGCAAGGACAAGCTTCAGGCTTCCACTGCTTATACTAAGTTGCAAACCCAGGTTTGCTGCCATTTAATTCAAGAAAAGGGCCTGAATTTGTGGAATACTTGAAAATGCCTTAGATGCTTACATTGTTTAGTGAGGAGGAGGAGGAGGAGGAGGAGGAGGAGGAGAACCGAAGGTAAGGACAGAAACAGAACACTGAAAAGGAAAGAAGAAAAGAGGAGGGATAGTAGAGATGGGAGTTAAGATAGACCTACAGGTGGGGAAACAGAGAAAGGGAAGTAACAAATTAGAATGAAAGGACACCTATAGGTGGTGAGAAAGAAAGTAGGGAGGAGACATGGAGGGCATAGAGATACAAAAAGAAGAGAGAATGCACAGTACATGGGGTAGGGAGAGATAAATGAGCTAAAGTAGATGGACTACAAAGGAGTATGTGTGGCTAAATAAGAAAGAGGGACAAGGAGAGGCTGCAGTAAGTGTTATGCAAGAAGAAAAGAGGGAGGGTTAACTGAAATGAGGGTGGAGAGAGATAAATGTATGTATCCCTAGAGGATAGGGAGCAGGAGGAGGCAATCTGTGGCTTTCCAGAAATTTACAGATTATATCTTCCATCATTCCTGTCCACTGGCCATGCAGGTTGTGGTTGATGAAGGTCCAATGACTTCCAAAGGGCCACAAGTTCCCCATGTTGAAAAAGGGTGTCAACAAAAGGAATGTGTTCAACTGAACACTGCTCATGCATTTACAGAAGGAGTGGTTTTCAAGAGTCATTTATGGACAGCCATGCCCCCCTCCCCCCAAGCGTGCACATCTCAGCCTACAAGTATGAAGTGTTTCCAGGGGGTGAGAGGGAGGCGGAAGAAGTCGATAGGTCCAGGATTCAGCCTTCACATGGAAGCATTCTATATACATGCTTGACTCGCCAGCTGAATATGTAACTACTAGAAGTGACCCTAATCACATTATCAGCATACAGTTAATCCCAAAAGAAAAAGAAAACATTTGGGCAGAAATGGCCAACAAGTTGATGTAGTAGTACAGCACTTCTGAATTATGGTCCTCAGAGCAATCTGAGCTGTGTCGACTACCTAACTGGAAAAGAAGAATCGGCATAGAATGCTGAACAGAATTACAAATATAGCCAGAGACAAAGAAAGAACATAGTGGAGGACTAACTAAGCCACAAAATTTCCCCATGTTCCTGCTGATCACGGCACATAACCAAAAATAGAGGTAACGTCATCAGAAAAAAGAAATAGGTACTGTTTTATGTGCGGGTTAAACACCTGTCTCCCTTGGATGTTCTCCAAATAAATTACAAAAAATTTTGAAGATGTCATGCACACCACAGGAGGTAAGCAATAGGCATCTTGGGTGCTATGTGGGACTCTGGGATCAGCTGCATCAAAATGCACACTCAGAATAAAATAACTCCATCAGAATGCCCCCCGTGGCAAGGGTCATACTACACTTGCACTTATATGTACACCTCAAGGGACCTACTTCAGCTGTGAATCACACAGTCTTCTACCTACATTTAACCTTAGATAAATTAATGATAATATTTTTGTATCATTGGGCTCACTCATAGAGATAGGTGGCCAATAACCTATATAAAGGATCCTCTTCCTATTTCTTCTTGATCAGGTAGTAGAGACTAAAAATGCCCTACCCAAAGGATTGGGTTCCTCCCTACTTTACAACTCATTTTATGAAATCACAACTTCTAATACAAATTTCACAGTAGCCAAGGCTTCACAAATGAAACCAATAAATGGTGACAGGAAGGCTAAAATGAATAGCCTAAGTATTTTGGGTTTCTCCTCCTACTGAGTTTTTTTTTCTGCAGTAGTTTAGGACACAGGCTACTACCTAGCTTAGTATCGGGGACAGTTGAAAGCAGCAATGATCAGATCAACCATAATTTTGTTGGTACTATCAGGAGCTCAGGAAAAGGTCTTTGCTTGCCTTGCTATCTAAAATCTCCTAATGGGGGGCTCATCCTAATAAAGCACGTATAGTATAACAGAACCCTGCCAAGGAATTTTATAAGAAAGCTAGGGTTTCCAGGGTTCCTCTTAGAATTGATCCAAATCTGTTCACTCACTGAACAGCCAGATGCCACGATTCCCATTTTGCTCTCAAAGAGTAACTTGCTTGTCTCAGACTTGTGCCTGCTTAATGGGCAACAAGCATTGCTAGGCTGTTATCGGAATGTGACGGCTACACAATGACTCTAGCTTCCCGTCTGAGGGAATGATTGTATCAGAGCCTGCGTGTGACAGTAGCAGAATTATGTCATGTCTGGAGGAAGAAATCTTATCAGGACTCTGGCTGAAAGGCAGAGATGTCCAGCTGCAGTAACACAACACACATCCCTACTCTAGAGATAGCACTCCTATGCCTCCCTCTCTTTCCTATCCCAAGGAGGAATCGGCCTTTTTGCTTGCCAAATCTCACTGAACACACAACACAAGCAAGATATGGGCAAACAGATTCACAGACAGCTTTAAATTCAAGAGGGCAAGTGAGGATTATCACAAAAAACAATTTACATTACTCCTCTTCACACTTCAAGAGTATATTTGGGTAAAATGACCTGCAAAAGTGCCTTCAGTAGGTCCAATGCATTCACTGGTGCTGGGACATTTTATACCAAGAGCAATGGGAGGTGCCTACAATTCTAGACTTCTTCTCTCCTAAACACAGTGGAAGAGTTGCTTATGCCTGGTTGAGGAACACAGAACATAGATGGATGCCTTTTGCCAAGTCAGTATAAATTATTTTCTGCACCTTCGGAGCTCTCCAGGGTTTCAGGGAGAAGCCTTTGCCAACTTTCCTGGAGATGCCAGGAATTAAACATACAGGCAGACAGATTCAATCAAGAGAGCCATGGCCCTGAGTCTGCAAGATCTGAGCAGAGTTGCTGATGACAGGGTGACTTACAGGTATCTCATTCATAGAGTCAACATAAGTCAAAGTTGACTTGATGGCAGTTAACAACAACTTCTGTATACAGAGCTTATGGTTTACTACCAAACTTAGGCACTTCCCCATTGTTTTCTACACAATGACCTAGAGGTCCTGTTCTATTTTTGATCATGACAGGACTAATAACTGTTAAAAGAGTTACAAATGTGATGTCTCCATGTGTGTCAGAAATGTACATAAATCATGATGCTGATCAAGACCTCAGCTATATTACATGTGAATGTGTTTGCGACAGAGACACATCCCTGTTCTCACACTTCACAGTTGGAGAAACAGATACCAACTGATGCTGACCTAGCTAATGAGTCTGAATAGGAGAAGGGACTGACCCTGGGTCCTTTGAACCCTGCTTCATCCACAAAATAATCCTTTGCAAAGATTAAGTTACCTCCTCACAGTCTTCTTTCCAAAGGCTGACAATCACTAGAAAGTGTTCTCTCTTTCTCTTAGGCATACACATACACACACACTATCAGGAGACTCTCTGTATCTTGAGGAAAACTCCCAATGCTCAGGAATGCCAGCCTGAATGGTAGTAGCTAGCTTGGTTGAGGCATCTTCTATTTGCCACATGCAGTGAGATATCAGCCCCCAGGTTATCATTAACCTTATTTTCTATTTCTAGCATCTCTAACTCCCCTTCTGCTTTTCCTGTAGCCAAGCCACGTGCATGCAGCTACAGACCTATTTCTGCAGCCTTATAACGGAACAGATTGGTCACATGCTGTTGTCACCCACCCACACTTCACTGCCCCCACCTCAGAGGGCTGAAGCTGATCCTTCTAAGATACAGAATATAGTTCTGTATTTTGTGTCACCATTCCTATAGCTTGACACATTTGAAGCTACATTCTCAATTTGTCAATTGTGTTGAAGATCTGCAGCATTCTCATTAGGACAGCCACAGAGACTAGGAGAAAAGCCATGGAAGCCAAGGAGAGCTGGCTAGGATTTTTCCACTAATATTGCTTGTGCCGAGGAAGCTGGCATCCATTAACCCCAACACCTCCTCCCAACAGTCCCATACTAACTGAGAGTAATTAAAAATGGATGCAGAGTGACTCATGCATCAACTCTTTCCGTTTGGGTCATGACTAAAGAAGGGACTTGTTCATCCAACATGTGAAAACTATACATTGCACTGCAAGGAGAGGAACATTTATTTTATTTTCCTCAGTTATTTTGAAGGAGGCAGGAAAAGTAAGGTGTGGAAGCTTGGTCAAGCACCTTTTTATTTGTTTTGCTCTGCTGTCTAAAGTAATCCTTCAGGACACAGGGAATATGACTATAGCAAATCTTTCTTTATGGATTCCCACTTTATCACAGTATCTGAGCACCTCACCATTAATGCTGTCTAACACTAAGTGTTATCATACTTGGACTTACAGATTGATTTTACATGACGGCTACTACAAAATGATCCTTCCTCCACAATCTTAAACAGAAACAGAGGGCCAATATGCAGTACATCCTGAACAATGCTATCATTTCGCTGAGAACAAAATCATTAGCAGGTTGCTGATCACATGAATTCCTCAACAGACCACCCTATATTTACTTTTGGTATATCTCCCAAGATCATCTCCATAATCAGGATACAGTAATGTTGCAACTCAAAAATGAGCACACATAGTTGCTGAACAACCCACCCCAGCATCTCACTGGAGACCGCCTTCCAACAAAAGCAGTGCTGACATCAATTCTGTTGTGTATTATACAGCTTTAGCACTTGGAATAGAATTTCCAACCAAGGAGACCAATATTACAGGAATCAAGGCGTCCTAAAGGCATTTAAGTCCAAGGCAAAGCTTTACCTTCCAGGTAGCTGTGTTTCTCCTGAAATAGGCAAACATCCGAGTGAACCAATTGTAGATTTCATTCAATGTTAGCTGCCTGTCGGGTGTCTCAAGGATAGCCTGCATTTAAAGAAGATGAAGAGTTACTTCCAAGCATCAGCCCCATCATCTCACCATCAGTGTTCAGTAAATAATTACAAAGAGATCAGAAGATTTTACAAAATACTAATGCCCAGTTAGCACTTTTTCAACTTCATTTGTCAAAGAGCTAAAAGTGGGGCAAGTTATTTCTTACTTGATATACACAACATCAGGAGAAACCATGATAAAGCCATCTCCAACCCAACATTGATTTCATGCTGTAAGATGTTACCAGCTGTCTACTGCCAGAACTGGGTGTAGTTCTATGTCTCTCCAAGTGTTCTTTCAGTGCCGGACACGGCCACATGTTACTGCCATAGCATAAGCTTTACTGGTGGTAAATGCAGTAGCAGACAGTACATAGCAGAGAAGCATTCCAGTTCTTTTGCTGGGGGGAGTCCAGGATCCCTCACAGCCAATGATCAAATTGTTCCTCTCGCCACCCCACTCTATCCAGGAAATCCCAAAGCCAACAAGCAAATTCTCCATCGTTGGATATATGAGAAGCCTTTGAACTGAGGTTCACCTTCCCCCAAAGGTGAGACCAATGAAAGATGGGCTCCAAAGGGTTATATGGTGCAGAAGCAAAGAAAATCAAAGTATGCATGAGTGACCCATCTGCCCCTGGTAGATATGAGAATTGTACAAACAGGTTAGCAACAGAAAAATCAATTCTCCCAGTCTGTTCCTAGCCTTCATATCTTTCCCCAAACTCAAGCTGCAAGACCAATGCAAAAAGTATCCAACAAGGTCACTAATACAAGTTAACTATTTTACACCACTAGATAGAGAATAATGCTTGGCCATGATGCTAACAAGGATTCTAAAGTCCATCTGGCTGGTGACAGAGGCCCAGCTCACTATACCATTGTAGCTATATATTTACCATGAAGATAGTTTTTGAAATCATTGAGAAACAAGTGAGTTGGCCCACTCTATGCATCAGTTCATGGAGGTGGCAAACTTCTGGTTCTGTTGTGAAAGCCAGTGCCAATGTACTTCTCTCAAGATGCAGAGAAATAGTGTTGACTGACTGAGGAAAGTGCAGCAGCCATGGCTGAAAACCAGGAACTGTACAGGAACAGACCTAGACAAGTTAGTTTGATCTGAACCTTGTGGCCCAACTTCTAGTAACATAAATCAAGATCACAATTAATTGACTCATTCCTTCCTTGCACCATCCTTCTTTGGACCTCTTGTTCAACAAGAGCAAATGACCTTCCATTTTTCTAACCTGAATCAGATTTAGTCACCTGGTGCAATTATATTTATAAAAGGAATGGATGGCCATAATGCTGGGATGTTATAAGAACATGAGGGAACAGGGTTACAAGGGATCCTGAGGGATCCAGCAGAGGGAAGTGTGCACTATCACTGAATGTGCCACCAGTGGACACTGTTACTAAAGAAAATTGGTGGCTACCACCATAGCTACAGCTGCTGTTGAAACAAAGGGATGTTGGGTAGAAACATTTAAGATTACAAACAGTGTGGAGAGAGTAAACTATTCTCTAATTTAAAAAACAAAAACTTGAGTAATTCAATGAATCTGTTAAGCAGTAGAATCTGAGCAAGCAACAATAATGTAGTGTTGGCTATCTGATAAAACTATCTTTAAAAATGTTAACAGGATTACAGAAATGCATGAACAACAGTTTCTCAGCCATGGCAGCCAAGAAACAAAGCTCTGACTCAAAGGTAACATGCTTCTGAACTAGCTGGCACGAACAACAACAAAGGAAGGTGCCCCATCATACTACACTTTATGATTCTTCCAAGGGCATTAGCCTGGCTCCAGCAGGACACTATCACATGTTGATTTGGTCTGATCCAACATTTTTTAAAGATATGCATCAGGATGCCTAAAACATGGGGTAAGAGGGAAAGGAAATTAATGTGAATGCATTCTGTACCTTGGCCTGATTAACAGCAATGTCACATTTGTATTTGGACACACTGACCATTGATAGCTTTTAGAAGAACTTGCCAGGGCCTGGGTATCCAGAAGAGGTTAACCTGAAAGACCTGAAAAAGCAGGAAGGGATCCCAGGAGCCATTCCAATTCAGCCTTTTTTTGCATAGGCTGTAAAGGACCAATGCCAACAAAGAGACAATAAGAGTGATGACCTTAGTATCTCCTCTTAAGCATATTTTTACAAACAGAACAAAGGCATATATTTAACCAGAGGAGAATAGTTAGGCAAGTCATAAAGTCAAGAGAATATCATAGCTATACACCAAGCGATAGCACCTACTTCAATTTGCTGGGAAGTCAGGGATGCCCACTGAATGCAGTACCACAAGAGAGAAATAGAAAATATCCACCCTAGGGAATTTAGCTTTTGTCAAAGATGTGCTCTTGGCAGCTCTGGAAACAGAAGACTGCAGTTCATCCAAGAAAGTGTGACACAGAAAAATTCCACCTGCTGTGCCTGAAAGGCAAGGCTGATAGGAGGTCTGAGTTGTTATGGACCACTAAGGCTGGTATATAGGAACTCTACTGCTTATACAGAGACACAACAGAAAACGTGCAGTTAAAACTTATGTCTTGATAATCAGGAATGAGGCAGTACAGGATGACCCCATTGTTAACACTGTTCCCCCCATCATATAAATGGAAACAGTGTATTTCAATATTAAGTGTGGTGGCCAGCAGCCAATAATTTCATTTTATCAAGCTATGGATGGCCACTTATCTCCACAGACTACAACCTAGGAAACAGTGTTAGTTAAGTAAGCCTTCAAATGCAGTATTCTGTTATTAGCAATTAGGTTAGTGATTCTGCAGATATGACTCCAAAAGTACTTATATTACTGGGTAAGTTTTGAAAATCCCTAAATGTGTGAGGTGGCAGATATGGCTTCCATTTATGTTTCCGAAAATTCCCTCCACACCCACTCTTTGTATTTGTGGTTAACATGTCATTCACCCAGGAGACTACAAAAGTACCTTCTAATATAACTGATAAAAGACATCCTTGAGAGGAAATCAAGGACCTGCTAACATGTTAAGAAGAGCAAGGCACTAAGTTCATACTGTTGCTTTCTCAAGCCTGATAGTCTCCAGAAAGTCTGGATTTCAACTTCCATCAGCTCTAGACAGCATAGCCTAAAGCCAGTCCCAAAAAACTGGACATTGCTAGGCTGGAAAAGGTTTCCTCTCATCCCATCGATAAATAAAATAAAATAAAATAGACTGCTACGATGTTTAGCAGTGATGGCTGGAGACAGGGTCTGCAAATGTTCATCTCCGGGCTCTGCTCAACACAAGAGAGATTATAGAAAAAGAGAACAAACATCCATCTGCCCATCCTTTTACCTGTAGTACTGTAATGCCTATTGTTAATTGTAAAAGGCTGAGTTGAAATGCAACCAACAGTCTACTTGGACACTTAAAACCACAGGCAGCTTCTACAGTACAATAGACCCATAGCACCAAGTTTTACAATAGCTTTCCACCCCACACCCTGATCCAGGTTGCACTTCCCAGGTCAACTTAAAAGCAAAATTCTAAAATGTACCACTGCCTCTCTCACGCCATTTTTGCAAGTTGCATTCAAAGTAAGCCAATGATCTGGCTGGCACTCTTGTATATTCCTCAAAAATCAGGAGTTTCTCACCTGTCGGATAAGCGAAGCGTATGTGAAGGGGGGGCGGACATCTGCGTTTTTGTAAAACTCATGATTCTGTGCAAGTTCTGAGGAAAGACAAAAAAAAGGTCATTAAAAAAAGCAAGGCATTCTCCAAATGAACAACTACGGGACAATGAAAGAAAGCATTCTGATGCTGTTGTGGCCTCTCTAGCTACTCTCACCTGAGGAGATTGGCGTGCAGAACTTCTCTGAGTTCCTCCTGCGAATGGGCCCTACATTGTGTAAAGTGGATGAGCTGATGACAGAAGGACCCTGCCGCAATGGAGTAATGGGTGCGGTAGCAGAGGTGGGGGGATGAGGTAATCCATCAGGGAAAGTATCAGAAGTGCTCTTTGAGAGGGTGGCACTGGAAACCAGGTTAAGCTGCACAGAGAGAACAGAGAAAATGACCATGGTTAGGATCAATTCAGAAGACAGAGGTACAAAGGCTAAGTTCTGTTTAGACAAAGCAGATGGGTGATCATGGCTTCCTTACTGATAAAGACCAGGGTTGAGATCCTAAAGCAGACATGTAGCCACAACACTGCAGCTACAATACAACTCCTAATCTGAGCCCCACCCTCCACCCCAACTTAAATTCCAGCCAGCTGCACCAAGGGATGGAGTTCTGTAACACTGATGTGTTATGCCTGAAGGATGACACATCCAGCCCACTCCCGCCAGCAAGTAGCAGTGTGCTGAGCACAAGCAAAGATCCCTGTGTGGTCCTCTGACAACTTGTTGGCACATTGCTTGCTGGTGGGAGGGGCAGGATGTGTCGTCTTTCAGTACCCCATTCATGAGTGCTGCAGAGCTCCATCCATAGCTGGCTGGATTTTAAGGTGTCTTCTGGGGGCATTTATGATAGTGGCAATGGGACAACAATAATAAATTTGAACAGGAAACAGCTATGAGGTCATAGGTCTAACTTATGACATCATAACTAAGCATGCCAGCCCAGATGTATGAAAAGCTACTAGCCAAGAGAAACATAATTGAGGCTCAACTCATTAAGTCAGCTGTAGCAGATTGATACATGAATCCCAGGTAAGAACCTGAGGCCTATCAACTGCTAAACCCAAAGAGAAAGTCTACATTTAGACTGGAACTGGATCATGTTATGCAAAGCTATGTCCTGAAACTCTTAACCAGCTAAAGCAAAAACAATTATATGAAGACTATGCAGACACTCAGAACAAAATATAAAACAAATCTTCCCTCTGAAAAGTCCTAATTCCTAACTCCGCAGGGTAGATGTTTGAGGAGGGGGGGAGAGAGAGAGAGAAACCAACCAAACTTTAGGAAGAGTAATTTTCAGGGAAAACAACTCCACTACCCTGTAAGGTTATTCAGTATTATTAATCTCAAGTTAGAGCGGAGAGCTGATCTTATAAGATAGTGGACTACATAAGCCTATATACTGAGAAGCACATATTCATAGGTGTGAATCCTTAATGAGCTCATGACTGAGGCAGAATTTTATCTAAGGACTTTCTGGTCTATAGCACATACTTTTAGCCACTCCAGTATATAATTTTCTGTGGGAATGCCCAAGCTGCAACTAAACTTCCCTAAGAAATACAGTTGATTTCACTAGTTTTTCCCAGCTGCTAAAGCTCCTTTATTTTTCCAAGCTTTTGTTGCATATGGCAGGTAATAGTTTTAATGTTATAACAGTTTATTCTCTCTCTTTAGCTAATTGTTTTATATTGTTGTTTTAAGAATTTGTAATTTTAAACACTGTAAGCCTGTACTTCTTAGGTTATCTGCTGTTGTAAGCTATTCTATATAGTGGTTTTGCGCTGGAAGATCAGAGTATAAATATCTAACAAAATAAATACATACATGATTCTAGGGGAATAAAGGGTATAGATTTGCTCTCTCTCTCTCTCATTCTCTCTCTTCCCCCCGCCTCTCTGGCCCCAGTTTCTAAGAAAGTTGCTGCCCTTCTCATGAACAGGAGGGACTGTCAAAAACTGGGGAGAGGGGGTTGAGGAATATAATTATTGTTAGTGATGTAAGTTCTTCCAGCAGCATCACATATTGACATGAACTAGAAACTCAAGCAAGCATAGATCCAGGATGTCACTATCAGGTTTTGCTGATATATGTATGCCTTAAATGACTTGGAATGGTTGATAAGACAGTGAAGTGGACAATGAATCAGGAAGGAGCTAGTGGCACATCCTATACAACAGGAGACTCTGGGGTATGTTTGTATCAGTATCTGTTTGTATTTCAGGATTGTGTATGCTGTTTCAACACTTCCAAATTCCAAATACACAGTGTTTTTCAGTAGTTTCTGGTCTCAGCAGTCTATGGCTAATGGAAATGGCACAAAAAGTGCTGTCATTCTATGTGGTTGATTTTTTCAACTTGAGAAAGGCTAGCAAAAGTACTATTTGGGCATGGTCAACATTTTCCCAGTCTACTTTCTGCACTACTGATATTCAACAGCAGCTTTAATTATCTGGACAACTTCTATAGCCCATGTTATATCAAGGCTCCCTCAATCTGACTTAATTTTGTAACTATGAGTGATTCTACATGCCTTGAGGAGTTTATCTGGTCTGAGCAGTGTGAACATGAGTGATTTCTTGAGTGATTCCTTGAGTCTACAAACAAGAGTTTTACTACAGAGGAAGACATGACAAGGTGAAAAATCAGTAGTGGTTACTTTAGCAGCTTGAATACTTTGGCTTCCTCACTTCATTGTGCCCTCTACTCAAAACCTGGTGGCTCCTATGTCCTCCTGGGGAATAATTCCTTCTACCTTTAGTCCAGCAGTGATGTCAAGAGTCAGAGCTGTTCCAGCCCTAGATAATTATGCCAGGATGATAGGAACTCAAGGCTTGGGAAGCTGGTAATCCCTGTTACAAAAAAGGAAAGTAGATTGAGTAATATAGGTGGGGAACAGGCAGGGTGCTACTTACAGGCTGACTGAAGGGCTTTGGCTCTGAAGGTCTCATATGGAGGTGGGCCATCATTGCCTGGAGACGTTCACTCTCTTTCGCTAGCTGCGGAGAGAAGAAACAGAAAATCATTTGTCTGAAGGAAGTCTTCCCTTTCTGTGGTCAATTCACTTGGTCCGCATGTCATTAGCAAGGTAGCCCAGACATTCATTTGATAGACTTGCCCACAACTGGCTTTTTCTCTATCCATAAAGGGTCTCACTCACAGGACACACACACCTCCTTTTATTTGCTCCATTGAGCCTCAGTGTGCACATGCCATCATCTTGTCTTGACTAATACTTCCTGCATACAGTAATGTGACAGTGCAAGGCTGTTCCCTTTAGCTCTTGCTGTGTTGCTTTGTTATAGCCCTCCCGGAGGGAAAAAACCTGCCATCTTCTCTAATTCCACAGTAACACTGACTTTTCCTGAGAGACACAAACCCAGTGGGGATATCACATTTCCAAGATAGTGAGAACTGCCTTTTCCTATTGGATATCAAAATCTGGACATGTTGTTATGTTTTCTCCTCTAGTGTATCTGCTGTGCACCAACATTGGCTGTACTAGTGACCTCAGTGTAAGGGAATGGGCTTTGGCCATAGAAGAACCTACTATTGACTAATGGAGCCACACAATATGCACAAACCACAATATACAAAAATGTCTTTCATCCATCACCTTTTCACTCAGCTCTTCTCCTTTTCGCCCACCATGCCACTTAAACCTTATGTAGGGGTCTCTTTACACATCTGAGGTATCAAGGTCCTCATCCCCCATCTTGAGCTGCTGGATCACTTGCACCGTCTTTCGTTTTGGAACTCTCTGGTCAGGTACCTCATCATGCTTTCTTTTCACCTTCCCACTTGTCCATGTTCCCCATTTCTTCTCCCCCCACCAATACTTCCTCTCAGTCATCTATCAATCCCATCATGCCTTTCCCAACCCACCCACTCACCTGCCCATCCATCTCTCCAGATGTGCAACATTGCTTTAATTGCATGCTTCTGAGTTGTGTGTTTATTTCTCAGTGTGCAGAGAAGGGTGAAATATTCACTGTGGCACAGGGAGAGAGTTTGAGTGCTGCAGAAGCAATGGGATCTGACACCATCTCCCTTTGTGTCACCTTCTCTTTCTAAGTCTTCCCCTCAAACTTTGCCTCAGTTCCTCCCTGACCTGATTGGGCCCCTATGCAGAATGTAGGACACACCCAAAGAGGGTATTTCTCTCCTCTCCCACTGGGTCTGGAATCCTTGCCCACAACAAAAGGAAAGAGCCAGTGAAGCAGGAGTTAAAGGCAGCAGTCAGAGTGGAGTTTGCTGAAAGTTTGAGCGGCTCTGACGCAAGGACGCTCTGGCACTGTCATGGCTCTCATTAGAGATGACAGATCCACTCTCGTGATGCAGACACTCTTGCTGCCGACACAGCAGGAGCTCTGCGGTGAAAACGTTATAATTGGGAGCTCTGGTGGCAGGTTCTCCTTTTCACGCACTGAGTTTTCTGCTCTCTTAAGAGATTCTCTCCCCCACATTTCCTCTTTTAAGCTTCAGTAATTGCTTTCAACCTTTTGCTTTAGTGAGTGTTTGGGAACAGGATAGAATCACACGGTTTGACTCAAGGTGTGTAACAATCTTAACTCTGCTCTTTGAGTGCTGCACTCCTTTCTAATTTAATATTTCTCTTCTGGCATCTCTCTACAATCACTCCTAGGCACACCATCTGCAACTAGTGACTAAGTTTAGCTTCCAACAGAGGCTGCCTGTGCTGTGCGTTACAGCTGGCTGGCTCCTTAGCACGCTCCTTCCTCTGCCACTAATCCTGCTGCTGCAGAGAGTCATGTTCCAGGGAATGCTGCTCCTTTCATCCATGTGCCAGCTCACACTGATGAAATCTAGCAACATAGATCCCCTACCCCCTGCGACCCAATCTCTCTAGAGTCCATCAAACCAGCATCAGTACTCACAGTCTCGGAAAGCTGGAAAGTAAGAAAACAGAAAGCATTCCCTGTTTATTTCCCACACTGTGCTATAATTATATATTACAGATGACATGCTGCTTCACCTGGTTCCACACAGTACACAACCATTTGTATGTATCACTTACATGCAAAAGCAAAATCTATCATCCTCCTTTCAGTGTTCCTTCCAACTGATCAATACTGTACCCTCCTGTTACATGTCTGTAACCTCTCTGACTGCCAAACCAGTTGCTACAGGAACTATGTGATTGCTACTCAGATTACTAGCTGCACATAATCTTCTTTTATTCCTGACAGCATCCATTAATACAGGGCTGGGGAAAGTGAGGCTGCATGCAGCACCAACCACTTTTTGTGGCTCTCGAGACACCCTTAAAGCTCTAGACACTCTGAACAATTAATGGGGGGAATTTAAAAAAATCACAGTGAGTTTGCTTCCTTAACCCTCATGATTCTCTCAACCACTCCCAAAATGGCCCAAACCAAACTGAAACCAACTGGAAGTAACATGTCATTCTGATTCAGGAAAACCCCACCACGTTGGCTTCTGGGGGTGTGCAGCGGCAAAGATTGGTCCCATTCCTAGTACAGCTGACCAGCTTTGTGTTAATAGAAAGCAAATGCTATGATGCTACTGTGCTACAAAAATCACCGAATGTTCCCAGAATTGAGACAAAGATACTCTCCTGCTGTTTTCAGTGGTATCCACATATTTCCTGTTAGCTCTTGGCCGTGAACTAATCTAGTGATATTCCAGTATATTTTGCAACCAGAGAACTGACGGATTACTTTACATACATCCCTCTGAGCTGATTTTCACAGTTTGCCAATTTCAGCAGGCATCTCTGGAGTCATCAATGGTTGATTCACATGTCCAAGATACTCTCTCAAACAGAGATGGAAATATCAGCACGTGAGAACACAAAATAGGAACAATGAAAGCCACGAACGTTCATGACCTGCCTCTGCAACTTAGGTTGCAATCTTCGTATGGCAGCAGTCCAAGGATACCAGATAAAGCTGTCCACCAAGTTTTTATCTTTCCTTATTTTAGCCTTCTAAAAATCATCTTTCCCAACTTCAGGCTCCTCTGTGCCTTGACAAATGCATAGATGGAAAGAAAACTTGCTGCAACAGAACAGGTAATAAAAGTCTTAAACCATTAAGCATATTTTCTCTTCCACCTGAGTCATTCTCTACCTATCATCAGGTACATATCTACTGACAGGTGGAGAAATGAAATGCAAACTTAGTGGTACACAGATAAAAAGTTGTCGTGATTGCTAATGAAACAAATTCTGCTCTGATTGTGGCTATTGGTGCCGGCAGTATCCATTTCACACTTCTGTTTCTCCATCCAGTTGCGCAAATGCATGTCGTAGAGGACAGCTCAGGAATGCGTTCAGGAAAAATGTCTGGGGGCAGGAGGGGATGTGGGAAGCAACCCTTAGATAATCTTTAAATCAGTGTAAAAAAACCTTCTAGAGTACTTTGTGAGGTACACAGGCACCCAAAGAATATAGTTCACTGATCTTGCTATGATCAAGAATGTTAGCATGAACTAAATATTGCATACATTGACACCCACCTGTATTTCCAGCTGCTGTACCACTTGCATTTGAACTCGACACTGAGCCGTGCTCCGGTCATCAAGTGCATGTTCTGTATTGAGGTGTCTGAAAATAGAAGACATTGTTTTTCCACTGCTAGTGAACTAACATAAACAGTGCTTGAACAATCAGAGCAACTTTTACTCTTTCTGCCAGTTTCTTCTGATTCTCTAATATGCTGGCTTAAAGCTGAAATCTAGTCTGTGATGGCCTAAGCAATGCATTTTTTTTCTTAAAAAGGTCTAATTACCATATTTTTATCCTGCTCTTCCTCTGAAGAACTCAATCCAGCACACATTCAGTGCATATCACTGCTGAACAGGGACTGGAGATCAGAGTTTCCTGATCCAAGTCTAACATCCTATTCGCTCCTCCATATTTATCCATTGCAAGTTAAATGCCCAATGATATTTATGACTCTCTATATATCACTGCATAACAATCAAATAATCAAGTGGATATCCTGAACCACAAATGATGAAGCATCATGCTTCTAATCTAGTTAAATAAATAGCTCAGCATTTTTATGTTCCAATTTCCCTGAAGGTTTTGTTTTCTTCACTCAGCAGGGATGGGTTATAAGGACAGAACGCCTATTTCTCTTTCACCTGTTATGTCTATTTCTCTTTCACTCATTCCTCCCAAACTATTCTGCCCTTCATCTTACGCCCAGTTTCTGTGACCAAGTGGAAGTCTGAGAAAAAAACATTTTGCTATATTGAGTTTAACAAAACCAGAGCAAGCTTGGGCTTTAACTTACACTGCCAAACTTGGGGCTTTAAGCTATGTTTATCAGCCTTTTTTTTTTTTAACATCAACCAAATGATTCAGAGTGGCACGGTGTCGAGAATAAAATGCATTTTATTCCAAGGGCCTTGCTTTAGTTATTAAACAACATTCCATGCAGTCTTACTATTTTAAGCAATGTCAAGACAACGTGGCGTGTGTGGATAGATGGGGCTTTCTAATGCTAGGAGGCTCCATTTGGGCCAGAGTTACATATGGTAGCGCAGGTGGAAGCAATTCTCCCTTACTGGCCTTCATTCATTCATGTGCAAAAGGCTACGATGGGCTCTGAAGGAGCATGCAAGTGGTCCCTCCATCTGCCTCAGGTCTGTTCATTTGGCACCTGTTGGCTAAGAAGAGTGATCTTCTGGTAGCAAAAGGCAGGTGGGGCTGCCAACATTTGCTGAAACGCTTACAGAGCAAAGCTACACACACACTGATTAGGCACACAGGCTGTGCTTCCTAACTTCTCCATCCCTTCTAAACATCATTTCAAACCCCCACAACATTCTGTTCAAAGGCAGTGGAGTGGGAGGTTGGTGGGGGGGGGCGAGGAGAAAATGAGAAGTATATGTGTATGCGTAGGGAAGTAGGGAGCATGTTTAGTAGAAAAGCATGGGGGGGGGGGAATCCTGAACAGGCAAGAAAAGAAAAGCCGTCAGTTTCATCTGATGTCTTTGCTAAAAATCTTGGCTACAAAGAGATCTAATTGCAAATGAACTAATTAAGTAAACCTCTGACGAAGCGTGAAAACAATTTGTTTGACCCTGACGCTAGCAGAGGGCTCTTAGACAGCGGAGTTAATCAGTCAGTGACAGAGCCCACAAGCGGTGTCAGCAGGCTGCCGTGCTGCCATCTGTTTCTCTCTAGTTCCCCCCCCCCGCTTTTTTTCCCCTATCATGGGCAAGCTGTAAACTTTACTGTCTCCTCTCTGTTCCCAAAACCTTATCTTTTCTGTAGTTCTCAGTCAGCCTCTTCTTCTGTTAGCAAAGTCTCGCCTGCAACCCCCTTGTCCTTCCTTCTGCCTACATACCCCATGGTGCCTGGCAGCTTCTGAGCTCTTCCCAACAAAGTCTATGACAGGAATATAGTGATATTTTGCTGAAAAGGAACAGAGTAACCTAGTTCCATTTCACAGAAGGGGAAGGGAGGGGCAAGTATGGTGGTCAGTGTTTCTAATTCTACAGCTCCACATATCTCTGCTTAAGTTCTGGGGGATGGAGGCAGAGGTGTTACACATTGAGGGTCATATATTCTACAGAATGAAATCTAATTTTTAAGTTCCTAAGCTTACTAAGAACCATTTTGCACAGTGTGATAAGAACGCCTCTAGGAACAGAGCAAGCTATCCACATGCCCTCAAAGCATCAGGAGAAGGGAAACAGTAAGACAGAAGTCAAAGTTGGTCCAAAGAACACAGTTGCAGTGGAACACCTTCCATAAAGAAGAGGGTTACCTACTTGATAAACTGTCCCAGGTCCTCACAGAGGGTTTCACAACCAGGCCACTTGCACTCTCCATGTCCGTACAGAGGATGAGAGCCAGGGGTCTCCTCATGAGAAGAGCTGCAAAGGAGGGGGCAAAAGAAAAAAAAATTGCCACCAAGCTATTAAAGGCAGCTCCAGCCCTGCCTGCTAGACGTTTTCATGAAGGCTTGAAGCTGTAAAGAACGGTTGGAATAAAACTGCAGGAGGGAGATTTGCCATCCACAGCCTTTCATAATTCTCTCTCCAGACCAGAAATTCATTATATTGGTTATTTGCACTGCTTGGCACACCCATAAGGGAGTTATGGTGGATCAGATATGCTCATTCAGAACATCCAGTCTCTGCCAAATCTACATTTCCCGCATTGAGCACATGAGGCCCCACACCCATTAAAATACATTACTAGCATGGACAGCGTGATTCTAAATGCTAGACCCATAACCACACATACAGAGCAGCAGAATGAATTGGTTCATCTTGATTCATCTTTTTGATCCTTTTTGCAGCTGGACACTCAAGTGTCATCAGTGACACAAAACATAAATAACTTTGATTTGTAAGGCAGATGTGAATATTCTTAGGAAAATGTGATTTGGCCATAGCTATCCACTCCCTTTTACCTTATAAATTGGATAATTACAGTGTACTGTACGTGGGACTGCCTGTGCTGGTTTGGAACACAGTCATAAGGGAACGTATCTCAACAGTACGTAAAGGTTCCTAGATTATTTCTCAACATAAGGCTCAAACACACCTGCCCAACTGATAAAACTTCTCTGGAAAGCCCAACTACTCATTTGCAAAGCTTCCTCTTCAAAATGATTTATTTTATTTTATTTCCCACTTTTCTCCCAAATCAGCTAGCACCTACTCTGTTTACCGCCTACTCTGATAGCCTTTATTTTAGTGGGTTTTAATATAACTGACCACATAGTTTCCAAAGCTTTTAGCGTGTTTTAGTGTGACTGACTAATCCTGTTGCTGTTTCATTTGGTTCATGATTTTGATTTTGTAAGATTTTAACAAAGATTTCTTGTTTTAATATTTTTAAAATATATGTCCCAGTCTGACCAATTGAAATGGAAGTATTTCATTATAAACATGTTAAATAAATAAATATTTTTAATCACCCAGTGGCATAATTAAAACTACATTTTACTGTACAGATTACTTATCAGCAAAGTTTTCTGGAGCTATAAAATCATTTGCTGCACTTAGGTTTCCAACAACAATTTCTATGACTCTAGTTAATTGATATTGGAAGATGCCTTACTAGAAAAGGCTCAGTATTTGGGACTCAAGGAATGTTGAAAGCTCCATTTCATACCTTTGATATCAAGGTTTGAGAAGAACTCTTTTACAAGAATACCTTTATGAACATGGCGCCTCTAATATATTTTTTTACCAGAAGGTGCGAACACAAGGGCTGTCCAGAAAGTATCAACATTTTTGGATTAAATAATAAAGTATTCGTGAAACATAATATGTTTGTTGCAGAATTCTCTGTACTGTATGACAGCTGTGGTTTTTTTTCCTGCAAAGAATGTTCTCCAAATTTCTTTGGCGCAAAATTCACCAAAAAGGCAGAAATAGTAGTTCCTGTGCATATCAGCCTGGACAGTGTTACCAGGTGGCTATAACTGCCTAGACTTGGAGGCACTGATGCAGAGCTTCCTATTCCTGTGGAGCAAGTCTACAAAACATTTTTTTATTGGCAAACATACACACTGTGTGTTTAGCACAGCTGCCTTCTTGTCATTACTGTGGAGCTATCCCAAGGGAACATTTCAACCATGCTTCAAGATATTTTGTGTTCCTAGCTGTCTGTGCAGGAGTGTGGGAAGCTACTGACTGGACATTCTTCAACAGTGCAGCATCTAAGTCTTTCCCCAACATTTGTAAATATGAAGAATTCATATTTTATTGATGAGGTAAGCTGAAAAATGAAGGCAGTTTCTGTACCAGTGCACCAAAAAATAATCAACATGAGAAGAGTCCCCTTAATAGAAGCTACAAAGCCATACAGCTCCATTTTTCCATCAGCTACTATGCTGTACAAGTAACAATTAGGCTTATGCTGTAGTTGATTGGGCCTGAGCTAAGGAAGGCCAAGTTTAATCTTGCTGCTCCCTCCCACTGTGGGTTCAGCAGCTTATGTGTCACTGGAAGCAGGTGTAACCATGAATCTGACTTCTCATCTACAAAGCCAACACTGTTCCAAACTGCAGTAGCAGAGTCATAAGTCTGAATGCAGGAAACAAGACTAGGCTTTCTCAATTATTACTGCAGAATTTATGCAGGGGACTACAGCACCTTTTCTGGCACATATCTTCCATCCTTTATAAATTCTATATCCTTTACTCATATAAATGCCCATCAGCTTCTACCTGTCCCTCCTTTGTGCGAGCATGGCGTTCTGTCCATTGGGGAGAGGGTGATGGGAAATTGGAGGAGAGACCTTGGCGGCTGAAAACGAGGTAGAATTGGAGGTGTTGGTGCTGAGGTCAAGTCCCTCTTGCTTGATACTCTCTTCTACAGGTTGAGTAGCAGTAACCTCTTTCCACAGTTGCTGAAAGTCTGAGGGACACACAGCTTCACACACATTGGAAAATGCAGGGGAACAAAACAAAAAAAAAAAACAGAAAGAGAAAGGGTAAAAAAGATTTAAGACTCACAGTCCTCAGAATGCATGGCAAAATTACCCCTTAAATAACTGAAGATAATTTACACAAGTCTCCAACCCACTAAAAGTTCTCCTCACAACTTTTCATGTAATGCCCTTAATTGTGGCATCCACAGATCTCACAGGCTTTAATATTTTTCAGAGCAGGACAGGAGTTACTTGAGAGTTCTTTGGTCTGTAACTTTCTTAAGAGACTTGTAATTTATGATGCAAAATATATATTTAAGATTATGGAACAATTAAGGCGCAACTAATCTGTTGGTAAAGCACAACTGCATACCTTTGCTTAAGAACACAAGAAGTGCCTTGACAAATTGAAACAAACTGAACTTCTTGTTATTGTTATGTGACATCAAGTTGTTTCCAGCTTATGGCAACCCTAAGGCAAATGTGTCATGGATTTTTTTAATTTTTATTTTATTTTTTTGGTAAAATTTGATGAGAGGTGATTTGCCTTTGCCTTCCTTTGAGCTTGAGAAAGTGTGACTGCCCAAGACTATCCACTGGGTTTCCATGGCCAAGGTGGTTTCAAATCCTAGTTTCCAGAGTCATAGTTCAACATTCAACCACTACACCATGGCTCTCAAAATAAACTTAATGGTATAATTGTTGGATCCTCCATCTGTTATTGGGCTGGAATTCCTAGATGTTCTAGCCAACATAGCCATTGTTGCAGAATGCTTGGAGTTGGTATTCTACAATCTAGAGGACTCCACAGTTCCCACTCCTGATTAAAAGAGTCATTAGGGGAAGCATACTAGAAATTTCCTAGTGTACTTCTGTATATTTTCTACTCATTCCTGATGCAGAGTGGATGTTACGCTACTTTTACACAAAGTGGGAACAAAGCTAGAGGGATATACCAGCCAAATATTCAGAATAAATTTTGCAGTAAATTTTACCTAAAGTAAGTCTTCCAGATGTTGCTGGATTGCAACTCTCATGAATCCTAACATCACAGATATGTGAGGGAAAGAGCTAGTTTTCATCTCTGACAAGCTATATTTTAGCATAAGAATGTGGTACATTGACTTCTCCTTTCTCCTTCTTTCCTCCTTTCATGTGGCCATGAAGAGGGCTGTGGCTGTTTAGAGTAATCACACCTTCTTGTTTCTTCCATACCTATAAATCTCATTTATTCTTTGCTTGAAACAAACCAACTTCAAACCTTCAAATTAATCACAATGAGGAAATTTAGATGAAACGATAAACTGTGTATAATTTAAATAGAAAAGAAACTCTTTGCATCCATGTTAAAGGAGGGGAAGTATACAATTCAGTGGCTTTCCGAAGCCTATCATGGTCAGTAAATTTTAGAAGCCTGTTGGCTACTGGATTTATAACATGACAACTGTGGCACCTAATGGTTGTGTCCTATATTAAGACTGAAAAATATGCTAACACAGTAGCAAGATATGGAATACACTTTCCCTTTCAAAAAGTGTTAACCCATGACATTGTCTCAAGAATCTGTTCTGACATAGCTAAAATTCTAATATAGTAGAAGGATGGATGCTGCAACTTACCACATGATATTGTGTTTAAACTCCTAATTCTACAGTATATTATTTTTCCTGAATTTTTGTTTAATATTATCCTGTTGGTTGTGAATTATTATATAGTTCTGACCTTTCGGCACAGAATCATAGAGTTGGAACAGGCCACACAGGCCACTGATTCCAACCTTGCCTTCAATGCAGGAAAACCAGCTGAAGCATCATCAGCAGGCAGCTGTCCAGAGCACACTCTATCTACTTCATGCTAAAATGCTGCTGAGGTATAATATTTGTCCTCTCCCTGCTGTACTTCCATTTGCTGGCAAGATGTTTTTATTCAGGCAGTCCTTTGGCAACTAATTGCAGAGGAGGGGGCATTTAGTGGGTGGGTGTTGTACCTTTTTATTGTTTGTGCTTTTAACTCAACTGTGTTTCAATGTTATTATGTGCTTCACTGTGCTTTAATATTGTATCTTTTTGTGGATTTATCTGTACCTTTTTAGTTAATCTGTTTGTGAGCTACCTTAACTCCCTCTTATAGGAAAATGGTGGGATATAAATAAATAAGAAAATAAATAAATAGCGTTCCTCAGAAAGGAATGGTAAAGCTGGGAAGGTGCTCATGCCAGTTGAAAAAGTGAATTCATGGGCTTAAACTGCAGCCTCAGCTACTTCTTGTGTTTACAAACACATGGTAGCTACTCTGGTTTTTAGCAGAAATGTGGATGCTAATTAGCTTACTCTCTTCTGTTTTAAAAGTCAGTTGAAGGCATGACCTGAGTGGGTAAGCCAGGGGTAGGCAGCTGTCCTTGAGCCAGGGGACAAGTTTCAAATTGAGCAGTTGCCCTTTCTTGTTTTCTTTAAAGATTTAAATAATTTTACAGTTGAAAACACATAAAAGTACATAAAGTTAGCTACAGTCAGCCCTCCATATCCATGGATTCTGTATCCACAGATTCAACCAACCACAGCTTGAAATTTAAAAAAAAAAATCCAGAAAGCATATAAGGGAAGCCATTTTCCTACACCATTGTAATTAATGGGACTTTAGCATCCACAGTTTTTAGTATCCACGGGGGGTCCTGGAACCAAACACTAGTGGATACTGGACTGAAAATGAACCTAAATTAATTTAAATTAATTCTTCATTAATTATTATTAAGTTCATTAGTAGTTCTCCTAGATAACTAACAAACAAAATTCTCCACTCATACTTCATTATTATTTGATTTATATATGAACTGACCTTAAATGTTTTTAAATTGACTTTAATTAATAAGATACTGTCTACTGAAAGTGAAGGTAAAGGAACAAAATTGACAATGATATTAACTATTGTGCATTCAGTTCCTTTTCACACTTGCTAGAAGGCATGCAGCTATTTGCCACTGAATTTCTGCAGCAAATTGTAATGTTAGTTCTTTAGAAGAATAAAAAGTTGGAAGAGCACAGGGAACCCACAAAAGGTGGGTAGGGGAGGGAATGGGGCAGCTTATGGCCTGTGGGACTGACTTTGCCCACCCCTGGTGTAAACTTTAGTTACTTACTATCAATCCCTGAATTCATGGAATCTGGTAATAGTGTTCTCCACCCCGAACCTTTGGTAGGAGAAGGCCACGACATCTGCTCAAATCCAAAAGGTTCTGGATTATTTTGTTTTGCACAACTAGCATTATGTACTATGAGTACTTCTGGCACCACATGGAGTTCAAGGTCCATAATGCAAGAAGCATTCATTTTTCTCTTTATTTTGCTACCTAGATGATCACACTGCCTTTCAAGTGGGTACGAATATTGAATTTTATTGCACAGTAGCAGTTGCACTGTTTTTCATGGGGTATCCCTAAACAACTAGTTGTTCATTCCATATTTTCTTGTAGTGATTTCTCATGCAAAGGATGGGTGTGGGCGTTGTACTGATAATCAAATCAAAGGGCCCCAGGAGGTCAGACTGACATATCAAGGAAGCACCCAATCTTCTTCTAATTTGACATCCCAAATGTCCATGGGCTTTCTAATACAGAACCAGAAAAGCCAGGACAAGGTGGTTCTGGTGGGGCCATCAGCAACATCTAAGCAATCCTTTTAGCCCCCGTTCCCAATTCTTCCCACATACTCAGCTTGGACCAAGTCATTTAGGAGAGCAGACCTCAAAATGTTCAAAGGACCCTATCCAGTCTGAGATAGGATGATCATATAAAAGACAGACTCTGCTGCTTCTCTTGAGGATAATTTCTGGTGGGAAGGGGCATAAGGTGTCCACATAAAGCAAAGCTACTTTGTGTACACATCCCCTCCTTCAGATGGAAAGCAACAGCATCACACTGGAGCTTCTAGTGTCAGGCAATTACTGTGTTTTGCACGGAAGATGAATAATGAAATATTAAGCCCCCACTCTCTCCCGTTAACATCAGCAGCACAGCTCCAAGGCATTCCTTGAAAAGGAGCTGGATCAAGCACATTATATTCTGGTCTAATAATGCTTTATTGACGTCTGTTTTATAGCAAAACCAAAAGCATGCCAAATGTTAGGCCCCAAGTGCACTGAAAACATCCAGCTTCTTAAATTAACAGACAACCGACTGGCTATGCTAACTGCTGCTTTGGGGGGTCAGTTACTCCCCCTGACAGCACTTTAAGAGCAAGGAAGCTTATGTGCATTACCTTGTGGAAGGGTCTGCAGAGGAACGGTGCCTTGTCCTGGCTGTAAACTGACCAGCCCTTGTCGCTGGAGGTTTAACAGGTGCTGCTGCTGCAGCTGCTGCATCTGCAGTAGCTGTTGTTGGAATGCCAGCTGCTTATTCCCTAATGGCTGCTGGAAGACAAAAGGAGAAAATCAAAACACATTATTTTCAGCCCTGTAGCATAGGCCTACGAGATTCTCCAGGGTCTTGCATAAGCAGCCCCATCCCAGCTTTAGCCTTGCTTGCAGCCAACACAGCTCACAGTCCTGATCTCTTGTCCTCAGTGGCCACACAGCACATAACCAAGACAGAAAAGCCTTTGATCTATCAGAGCAGCAAACGAAGGGAGGGTGGCGGAAAAGAAGAGAGCGAGCCTGCTTGGCAGAGCACTGAAAATGCTGAGTCTCGCTGTCAGATGAGCATTTCCACAAAGTCTGGGCGTTTGAATTGTGCATAAAGAGACAGAATTTCATTTCTCTGCTGAACCTTCCTTCCCTAAACATACATGGACTGAGCTTGTAAATGCAACATGAAGAGCTTGCACACATGAACATGGGAACTTGTAAGACTTTTAAAGGAAATATTTTCACCTTCATGAAGTAACTTTGCACTGTCTGGCCAATGCCTAATCCAGAGACTCGAATACTCAGGACATGGGGCCCCCTGCTACTCTCAATGGCTTTTTAAAAAGTATATTTTACTGAACTGGCAAAAGGGACTATACGTCTATATGGCATTATATGATCTACATTACTCCCACCAGGATTTAAACATCTGATGATTATATTGTTTAGAATGAACAAGGAAAGTAGCACATTAGATGGGCTACATTTAAGCAAAGATTTTGCAGAACTCATCACCAGTATTGATCATGGTTATGGATAAGAAATGGGTATAGCTGTCCATCCAAAGCCCAAAAAGAAGGATTATGCTATGTAATATGGCTATAATCCATATCATGGTCCTGCAGAAATTAACAGCATTGATTTAATTTTTAATTCAAGTACTGTAACTTGACTGGTTTTTTGACAAACACAGCAACACCCATTAGCAGCTGTTTCATTCCTTCCTGGAAGCCTTGGCCCATTAATTTCAGTAGGATGAATAACAGCTCTGACCTGCCCTTGTTTTCATCCTTTCCAAATATTCTTTTTGTTGTTTTTTAAAGGGACAATAAGGCAAAACAAGGAGTTTAAATACTAAAGTGTGTAGTTTTCATATCAAATGAGAATAATGAAGATAACATTAAAAATCTTATACGAGTAGGAATGGTAGAATAATTAATACACTGATTTTCCTGGAGATTCTTATTAAAAGGCTTACTTGGAAGTTGATTTGTACCCACATGTTTGATAAAGATATATTTGTTATCTAAAAAACTCTAGGGAACTCCTAAGTACCATTACCTTAAATAGCTTAACATTGATCAAGGAATGATGAGGGATCTCATCCGTCACCAAACTGGGCAAAGAATACCAGATAACTGGACCCAAGGCATGGTCCAAGGACACCTTGCTGAAGCTATATCAGCTCTGGATCTTTTTAATAGATGGATAGGAGGCCTTCTATATATGCCATCCTGAGTTACAGGACAGTAGAACATAAATGTCCTAAATAATAATGATACAGCTAGAATACACAACCATAAACCTAGCCCTCTGCATTTCTGTTTCTTACCACAGGCCAACACTTAACAGTCTTCACTCTGCTTACATTTTTGTATTGGAATGTTATAGGTAAGTGAAAGTCATACTTGGATGTCACCCTCTCACCCAAAGAGCTGTAGGAGGTACTTAAGCATATCTGTTCTTGTTGTTGTTGTTACTGTGTACCTTCAAGTCATTTCCAACTTATGGTGACCCTATGGCAGACCTATCATGGGCTTTTCTGGGGATGAGAGTATATGACACATCCAAGTTCACCTAGTGGGTTTCTATGGCCAAGCATGGAATCAAACCCTGGTCTCCAAGGTGGGAGCCCAATGCTCAAGCCACTATGCCACAGTGGCTCCTACTTACACATATCTATTCAGAATTAAGTCACATTCAGTTCAGTGGAGCTTCCTTTTGGGTAAGCATAAAGACTTCAGCCCCAGATATGGGAAATACCCAAAGAGGAAAAGAAGGCAAACAGCAAAACAGTCTAATATAGCTCTTTTTTTTTTATAGCATAAGAAGAGAAAAATAACCAGAGGAGAGATATGGACAAACAACCAGACTGCAGGAAGAAGCTGACAGTTCCCATCTTCATATTAATGGTTTTTTTTAAAATCAGTTAAGGAAACATAATTGCATGGATACAACCCATACTTTCACCTTCTAGTTCTTTTGTGATTTGTTTTTATCTGGCATTGCCAGTATTTTAGAGTGTAAAAGCAAATATCATACCATAAAGTATTTTGATATAATTTTTTTCCCTTGTGGAACACCACTTTTGGTTTTCTCTGGCCTTGGGATAAAACACTGTAACTACAAACCAAGGAATGGGACCTGTGTGTGCCACAGGTCATGCACTGTCCCCATACCCTGCTTGCAATCCCAACTTTTATCCTCATCTTCCCCCTCTTGCCAGAAACTGTAATTTAAATTGATCTTTTTCCTACCAACAGGTGCCACCACAATTTGCCACTAAATTTTGAAAGCAAACCATGTCCTTCACTAAATCAGCTTCTAAAGAGCCCAATCTTAACTTTTGAACAGTTTAATAAAAAGTACAAATAATTTACAAATAGTTTCTTCAGCCATTTCTTCCCATTCTTGTGGAAAAGGCTCTTTCCAAAGTCCTCCAGGGCTCTATGGTCTCCTACCTGCCTTCCAGTTCATGTGCACTATGTGACGGTCTTATCTGAATCCTCCAGACCCCAACCTGTTTGCACAAGCCAAGTGCCCCTTGGCTAACTAGCAAGCTAGAAAAACAGCCCTTGGGAACATGGAACGTGTCCACCCTTGCTATACACACACACACACACACACACAAATCATGATGGGTGCAGGGTCTGTTACTTCATCACCTCTCTATATATTGTTATTTCACTCCTGCACCTCAAGGGTGGCATTGGATGCTACTTCTTATATTTAATCTCCATCCCTGCTTCTTCTTTTGGAACCCTTTCCCTGTAGTCTTTTTCTCTCTTGTTCCAACCACTGCTAAAACATAGTCTAATGAATTTAGGGAGCTCTATTTTATGGGCAGCAAATGGACATGACTCTTCCTTGCCATTTATTTATTTTGTAAGTAGCACAACACCACTTGAAAAAAAATTAAACAAAAATACATTTATGGTCCACCAAAACCCTTCTGTTGCCTCTGAGAGACAATGTGCACTCTAATTGATAGACAGAGTTTGAAGGGATGAGAGAAAAACATTGCTAGTTGAATATGAAGGGGGGTTCAGAGAAACAAGAACTGGTAAGACATGGGATAAATTCAACGCTCAAAATGTTAATTTTGTCCTCCAGCTAATCTTTAAAGCATTCATTCAGTAGCCTTTTATAGAAAAGAATACATCATTGAAGAGCAGGCCTGTAGCAAGACAAGTCCATTCATTCTGGATCTAGGAAGAATTCCTGACTAATGAATCACCAGGGACTCTGGCTCAGCCATGGGGCATCAAAACTGGGAAGATCCATCCCCTACAGACTGTACTGTTGGCAGAGGACCAGGGAAGGGATAGTCATTTAGGTTAAAGCATTTTATGGATGTGAGAGATGCACTCTGAGTGGCCTGCAGGGGAGGGAGGGGATCCCAGAGCTCTCTCTTGGAATCTGCAGCATCACTGCACTGCCTAAGGTTTGTGTTGTCCCCTCCCTTGCTTCCTCCTTCCGCAGTAGGCCTTTTTGTGAACACAGGTTTCTGCCTGTTACATCAGAGCAGTTGAACACTGTCCCATTCACTCAATTTCCAGCTGTAAAGCAGAAGGAAATTGGGAAAGGATTAAGTCATTAGAATCCCCAGGGCATGTTGCTTTCACCTCATAACTCAACAGTGTTCTATATCTTTTCTCATCTACTTGTTGCTGAACCCTAGCAGTAGCTTTTGACAGTCTGAAGTACAAAGGAGGAAAATATAAGAACAGTAGGTGAAATGTCTTTCATAGTATTGATTCACTATAGGTCCTCTGCAGTGGAATTTTATACCACTAAAAAGCTAGATGACTCTGAAATGCTCAGACGTAATACAAGTGGTGATACACTGAAGATACAATAAAAGCTACAGGTATGTAAGGGAGTACTTAAATGGGATTGTTACAGTCTCTCCTTAGAAAATGCACTGGTGCCACATTGCAAATATCACATCCACACACTGGTTTTTGGAACTCTTATAACAGCATGGGGAAAGAACATTCCCATCATATAAACACTTTTTTACTACTTGGAAGAAAGCTAATGGTTAAAATGCTTGTTTAAATTCTACAACTATTTTCATTTTCATTCTACAACTATTTACAACAGAGGTCTTGATGTCAAATTCCTTGCCTGTAGTAGATAAGTCTGCAATTCAGGTTCACAAGAATTCCCCCTGCCCCCGGCTGCCTTTTAGTCCAGTGATTTTGATGTTTTTGAGACGAGAAAGCATGTTTGGAATTTGAGGTGTCATAGGCATCATCACGAAATGACTACCACGGGTAGTTGTCCATTCACAAAATGGCTACTACGGAGTATACAGCCTGATGCAAACACCTGTTCCCTAGAAAGGCCAACTGGAGAGGCTAGAAGACAATTTGCCCAAGAACCACTGCAAGGCAGCTATATGGTCTGAGCTACGGGATACAAATTCACTCCTTTGAATCCACAGTTTTCCTCTAACAGACCATTCATTTCATAGAGAGGCAAGGCAACTATTTCCCCTAATCACCTCTTAAGTTAATTTATTCTACCAAATATATTTCTCTAAATATGAAAGCCTTCCCAAACCACACACTTTACACTACAAATACACAAAAGCCTCTCTCTCAGTATTTCACCCCTGAACTATACATACTCCTCTGTCTGGGTCAATACAAAACTCTTTCACTCTTGCTCTCTCTTTTTCTTACTCACGTGTACACACATCCATAAAGAATCACACACACATGCACACTTTCTTCTGCAACCCAAGCCATTTAAGGAAAGACCCAAGACAAACATTTTAAAAAGAGGAAAATGAGAGGAGTCAGGAATCCTTGGCCAGGAGCTAATAATGGCAGAATGCTTTGCAAGCCCCAGTGGTATGACTGGCTATGCTTTTTCAAAGATCATATCAAGGAGATCTCCAAAGGCCTCTTCCCACATGCTTCTATACAATCTCAGACATCCACCAAGAGTGCCCCCTCTTGTTGCTGTCATCCATATATCAGGTTCAAGTACCAAGAATGCTGCCAAGAAATACCTTTCTGGCGACTTCCAATTAACTAACTTGTTACTACTATGGTTTCATCAAGGTCCAAACTTGACTACATAAAGAAATAATTGGAAGATCTAACCTATTTGGGTCCTTGGAACTCAGTATAAATTGGGGAAAGTAGGAAAATATTAGTGAATGACTTTATTTTAGGCTTCTACATCTTTTTTGTTTGCTTTTGTTGCTAATCTCAAGCAAATGTTTGGGAAGGCACAAGCTTCTTAGTATGTTTCCAGACAGAAGCCTCCCAGGGCTACCAATCAAAAGACATCATGCAGCTCTTCTGTCTTTCCCCCTTTACTAGATTTTTGTGGTAAGAATAAAGACAGAAACAATGGGAAAACCCAGGTGCATTACAAATGAAAGACAGCATTGGCTGGATCCCTTGTGAAACATCATGAATGAAGCATGAAGCTGTTCATATTATTATCATGTGAATTTCAGCCCAAGCAACAAATTCCCATTACCAACTTTTATGTGTAAAACACTTTCAAATGGATGGATGAGATTTTTCTGAATGAGCAAACAGTGCTATAATGCTCCATGAATCTTAACTTAGCCCACTTTCCAAAGGCTGTACAGCCAAGTGGCAAGTTGCAATCTCATTATGCAATTTATCAGTGAATGCAGAAGAACACTTCATTATAGTGAGAGGCAAAGTGAATGATGTAAAAAAAAAAACCCTATCAAATGCTTCAAGCAGAACTCTGAATGTGGGGCAAAGTAAAGCATGTAGTTCAATAAAAGGCTTTATGTTTGAGGAATTATTGTTAGAAATTGAAATCAGGTTACCTTTAAAAGATTGTTAGTTTGCCAGTGGCTTCTCAGTGCATAAAACTACAGAGTCCATTAGAGACACTTCAGTTTTAATTCCAAACTGCTCTGAACGAGCCACATTCCTCAAAGATCTCTCTCTCATCACCACAACCTAAAACAATAAAGTTTTCTTCTGATGTTGCCTAGTAGCTCCCTCTCATCCTCCCCTGCCGCACTGCTGCCAGAGTCTGTGGGCTTCTCTGGACACTTTCACTTTTGGAGGTCATCTGCTGTGTACTTTTGATAGAACCAATGAAGTATGAAGCTTATCTGCCCACAGATAAAAATCTTAAACACAAAGAAAGTAATTACTGAACCTTCCTCTGCCAGTCACTAGCACCCACTGGGCCTCTCCAATCTTTCCTTTTCTCTGAGGTGGAGGCACATATGGAAGTTTTTCTGTTAGGGTAACTCCCATCCTCCCTCTTCCTGCTCCAACCCTCTACTCCCTTGATCCCTGATCTTCTCCCTAGTGACGGGTTTGAGTTCCTTAATGCATTTTGTCTGCGCTCTGTTTACATTAGACGCAGCTGAGCGGGTGCAGCTACTGGGGTAACAGGCGCCGTCACTTTGATTTATGAGCACATCAAGAGGAGTTTCAGCGTGACACTCTGGACTGACAGGAGCACTTCATTAATCTGACGCCTAGGTTACTGGCTGGCCAATCCTTGTGCGCTGCCCCCCTCCCAGATTAACCGTGTAGGATCAGCTGGTACACTGGGACAGCTGCCAGCAAAGAGAGATTCCATATAAAAGCTCTTCTCCCTCCCAAGTTTTCTGGAAGTGTAGAAGGAGCTATGTTTCTAAGAAAAGGAGCAACTGGCTTAGCATTCCAGAGAAAGGTAATGTGTCTGGCTTAAACACAAGGTGTGGCTTTGACTGTGAAAAAGTTATTGTCAGAAATGACATGTAATTCATACCTACTACAATTTTAAAAATGCTCATCAAAATCTTGTAAGATTAGTTTGGAAAAACACAAATAAAGAGGAATCACAAAGCTCAGACACTAGCCTCTAACTGAGAGCAACTGAGTTTCGTTTCTTGCTCTGGTGTACAAATTTGAGCAAATCATTGGGGTGCTTTAGTTCCCAGTGTTCTAGAGATTTTTAGGCTGAGAGAGCAAGTGTACAGACATCACTGAGTTACTCCCAACAGATATCAAAGAGATGCTATAGACAGATATAGCTTAGACTGAACCGAGCTGTTTCATTGTATTTAATTTCACTGCAAAATTACCAAAGGGTGCAGGATGAAGATTCAGTTTATGTCCAGATAGGGAATCATAGGTGATCACTCAATGGTGAGCCACAAGTTCTCATTCAGTTAATCTATCCAGAGCACCATCTTTGTAGCAATTAGTGAAACTGTTACTGTGGTTTAAAGCATTGTCAGTATTACTTAGTACTTTATGTCAAAAAGGCCACCACTTCAGATACAGCACTGGTGAGTATCTGTGGCCCTCTAGATGTTTTGAAATGCAACTCCCACCATCTCTCGCTCTTGGCTTTGCTGGCTGGGGCTGGTGGGAACTGTAGGCCAAATAACATCTTGAGGGCCACAGCTGCCCATCCCTGATACGATCAAAGCCAAGCGCAGGTCAGTCTCAGGGCCTCTGTATGAACCGTAGCCAGTATGTGAAGTCAGCTTTAAATCACAGAGAGGGGTATGCTCCTCCTCCTCTGAGCGAGACAGAAAGACTGGCAGAACTAATTATGGAAGAGTCTCTTGTTTACACGACAGAGCTGTTGAATCTTATGTGGCTGGCCTGCCTGAGCATAGTTCACAGTGTGGATCTGATTCTGCATAGAGGCCATATAGATTAACCTTTACTCTTCACCATCTGCAGTAGTGTGGCTAAATCACATGGTGGTTATAACATGCAAACTAGACCTTAACAATGTTCATCAGCTACAAACCAAACAGAACTGAGCTGTTGGTAATTTTGGTCATGACAGATGGCTTTGCAGAGCTATTTCAATAGATAATGGAACAAACTAACAACAAAGAGATTAAAAGCCAGACACATCATCTATGACATGACAGCGTGATCAAAATCTGTTTTACGGAGCAAACAGAACAGCGCTGCTATAGTAGTGCCTCTATCAATCCAACACCAACTGAAGAACTTGATAAACATGCATCTTTAATATAAACAGCGTCAAAGAGAAGTTAACCACAATAATTCACAACAAGCTGACATGAGGAGAATGTTGTAAGTATTGGAGAGAATTCCTTGGCATTCAGCGGTGCCTCAGTGGGTAACATGAATTGGACCTCATATTACAAAGGGTTCGTGGAAGGATTTTGTCTAACAGAAGTGTTTGAACTCAATATAGTTGAACCTGTTTCAGACTATCCTTATGCAAACCTGTGTGGAACATGCAAAAGCCACCTGCAGCAAACAGAATTTGAACTGCTTGGTTCATTCGAGATGCAATTTAAATATGCTAATATGTGATTACAAAGTATTTCTGGGAGGTGATTTCTTTGAGACCTGTGTGTTGGGCTCCTGGAAAACTGTATTGTTTTCTTGCTCTATCAGGTAAAATAAGTAAGTTGTATTTGTTGTGCAACTGCAGCACAACTATTAGATATCCAGATTTATTCCATTGAAATGTATACTTTTAGGGCAACAGAACAATTGGTAAATAATGCTTTCATACTACTCCACATTATGGTATTGACTCTAGCAGGAGTGTTAATAGCAGGGATGCTGCAAATATAGAATCATAGAATCATAGAAATGTAGAGTTGGAAGACACCACACGGGCCATCCAGTCCAACCCCCTGCCATGCAGGAATACACTCAAAGCACTCCCAACAGATGGCCATCCAGCCTCTGCTTAAAAACCTCCAAGGAAGGAGACTCCACTGCACTCCGAGGCAGCATATTCCACTGCCCTACAGCCCTGACTGTCAGGAAGTTCTTCCTGAGGTTCAGGTGGAATCTCCTTTCCTGCAGCTTGAATCCATTGCTCCTTGTCCTGGTCTCTGGAGCGGCAGAAAACAAGCCCTCTCCCTCCTCTACATGGTATCCCTTCAAATATTTAAACATGGCTATCATGTCCCCTCTTAACCTTCTCTTCTGCAGACTGAACATACCCAGCTCTCTAAGTCTATCCTCATAGGGCATGGCTTCCAGGCCCTTCACCATTTTGGTCGCCCTCCTCTGGACCTCCTCCAGCTTGACCATGTCCTTCTTGAATTGGGGTGCCCAGAACTGGACACGGTATTCAAGATGAGGTCTAACCAAAGCAGAGTAGAGTGGTACCAGTACCTCCCTTGATCTAGACACCATACTCCTATTGATGCAGCCGAGAATTGCATTGGCTTTCTTGGCTGCCGCATCACACTGCTGACTCATGTTCAGCTTGTGGTCTATTAAGACTCCTAGATCCCTTTCACACGTACTGCCATCCAGCCACATGTCCCCCATCCTATATTTCTGCATTCCATTTTTTCTACCTAAGTGTAGGACCTTACACTTCTCTCTGTTGAATTTCATTTTGTTAGCCTTGGCCCAGCTCTCCAATCTGTCCAGGTCATTTTGAATTTTGATCCTGTCCTCTGGCGTATTAGCAACCCCTCCCAATTTGGTGTCATCTGCAAATTTGATGAGCATGCCCTCTATTCCTTCATCCAAGTCATTGATGAAAATATTGAACAGCACTTGGCCCAGGACAGAACCCTGTGGCACCCCGCTAGTCACTTCTCTCCAGGATGAAAAGCAGCCATTGGTGAGCACCCTTTGGGAACGGTCAGTCAACCAGTTACAGATCGCTCTGTATCTATGATTTTAGATTCCTTAGTGACAATCATTGTATTTTAAAAAAAGAGGGAAATATTATTTTCTGCAGAGATATTAATGCAACTTCGAGTGGCTATACCTACCTCTTTGGCTTGCTGCTTTCCAGCTTGCTGCTGAGTCAGTAGCTGCAGGTGAAGTTGCTCCTGCTGTTTCTTGTAGTATTCCTGCAACTGAGGAAAGAGTGGGATAGAAGAATACAGAGAGTAAATGAGACTCAAATGTCTAAGAGCCAACAGCAACTGCTTCCAACTACTTTTGTATGCCTTGCAACTATCTAAGATGTGCGCATATTGTAAAGATGTTACATATTCCATTATTATTTAAAAGGGCTGAGAACCAGCCACAGGAATACATGACCCAAATGCAGGGTAGAGATGTTGATCATAAGATGAATTTCAAAGTCCATATTGTGGTAGTACCCTTGTTAGGCCAACAAGAAAGACACAAACATCTCTGTGCAAGCTTTGGAAACCAACGTTTCTCCATCAAGCAAAGCTGTTTTTAAAAAACATGCATACAGCAAGATGGAGGGGATGTCAGTATCATGTGGTGTATTCAGATGATATGGGAGGAGGGGACTGCATACTATTAAACTGGGCACATAAGGTTAAGCCAGGGCTTCCCAAATGGTGTGTTGCGACACACTAGCGTGTCGCCTGTACTGTGTTGTTGTGTTGCCTCCTCAGCTGAGAAAGACTGCCCCCCAAGCCTGGCCTGCTGCTGTCACTCTCACTGGGGCCTTTCCTCGGACAAGAACGATGGCAGGGAGCCAGGACCGGGTGGGAGGGGGCTGCCTTTCTCTCTGCCGTCACTCTTGTTGGGGCATTTCCCCAGCAAGAGCAATGGCAGTGATCAGGACCGAGTGGAAGGGGGCTCCCTTTCCTCACCCTAAATAGGCCTGTGGGTACTGTGCATGCCTAATCAGTTGGAAACAGTTGAAGTGACTGTGAAAAGGTGTGGGATAAGTTTCTGATTAAGAAATGAAAAGCTGGTGAAGATGACATTTGCAGTGAACAAAATGTAGCAGCTGTAGAGGAACTGCTCAAGAATCAAGTGCTAAACGTCTGTATTAGTATGTAAGTCAGTTTAACCTCCGGTTTGCTAGTAAAACTGAATTACTGTGTCACGAAATGATGCATGTCTAAGCGGTGTGTCACCAACATGAAAAGTTTGGAAAGCTCTGGGTTAAGCAGACTGAACAGGATTTCACAAGGAGCCTGCAGAAGAAATGTGTTGATCTGTTGTCCTTTTATTATGCACAGTTCTTTAAACCGCATTCATTCTTACAGTCACCTGGAAGTGATAACAAGCATTCCCTTTTTACAGATGAGAAACAGAGGTTGATTGAGACATAAACTCACTCAAGAAACCAGGGACATCTCTCTCCTGTTCTGTCCACTGGCACTCAAAGATTCCCCCTTCTTCAAAGTTCCCTAGGGTATCAAGTGGATATGAACTATAATATTTACAACAGGCATGCTTAGTGATTTCTCACAAATAAGTTCTGCAGATTTTACTTTGTGCATATCACTCATCTCTCCCACCTTCACTTGCAACCAGCACCTACAGTTAGGTGCATTTAACTCCTGAAGTCCAGAATTAAACCATCATTTACAGAATAGCATCTAGCCACTTGGGATCATCCTCCTGAAGATACAGAGACCACAAGCACTGTACCAATTTTACCTCTTTGGTTTAAGGGGGATGGGGGGAATTAAGCAGGACAGGGAAATTATTTTCCTCAATTTACAGAAATAAAAAGAATCTTTAAATGAGAAACAAATAGCCAAATATAGTATTTTTCCAGAGGGAGTGGCAAATACATGCCAACAAACTAAAGAGAGTCAGTCAAAAGGAGAAAAAAAAACCCTGACTCATTAGCAGCATCTGAAATTACATGAGACCTAGGCCATAACCTCCTTGCATCCAGAATTTGAGAACATGACTTTTTGGATTATAATGCCCCAAATTCTCCAGCCAACATGGCCACTGGCCATCTCTGTTTGGAGCTTTCAGAAGTTGCAACTCAAAAAGGTAAACTTACTAAAAGGTCAATTTCTGCTCTCGTCTGTCATTACGCTATTTAGGACAGGAGAAATGTGTTATGTGGGGCAGGGGATATTGTATAGAGATGTGTATGTGTGTATTAGTGTCCACAAAAATCAGAAACAAATTAGCTTATTGTGGAATGAACCATTGTACATATATACAATTTTACCAGAAGCTTAAAGTAGACTTTCTTCTCATGTACAGGAAAAAAAATATGTGTGGTTATCCCACTAAATTATTATTTGATTATGCAATCCATAAACTGTTAGTGCTTCAACTATATGAAATCCACCCTAGCCATATTCACTATAATTTTTTCACTGGTTTATCAACATGCATTAATTGCCTTCTGAGGGCATTTTAACGTACAACACTAATAGTGTTCCTGAACTTCTCTTGCACAATTTGTGTGCAAATATTCTTATTACTCTATAGAGTCACAACAACAACAAAAATTCTTCTAACTTAGGTAGGCTTTACATTCAAATTACAGCTACAAAAAGATAAAATGCTATTTATTTCACTCATTAAGGCTTTTGTATTGTACCTTATAGTCTAAAGAAATCTCCATGCCTGCTTGACAACATTTTAAAATCCATAATACAACATGTCAGTCAAAGCCCAGACACAGGCAAGCTAAAATAAAGAAATCGCAGTACTACAGGAAACTGATAACAAATTAAATGCAGCAGCAGGAAGCTACCAATGGGGACAGCAACCCTCCCCAAACACACAAAACACTCAGAGTCCCAAAGGCTCCTTTTTCAGAAAGAAAAAAGAGACAGAGAGAAAAAAAAAAACAAAGGCCAGAGAAAACCTTTCGGTGATGAGAGAGAGTCTGGAGATAAATTAATTGATGCATGTGGAACTTTATAGTGCTTTCTTGGGAAAAGAGATAGGTCTTTTCGTCCACAGTGTTAACATGCTATATTTTGTCAGTGGAAAAAACAGAAATCTTCAAGGGGGACAAAGAGGCAAGGGGTGATGGGACTCTTTATACTGAGAACTTGATTAGAAGTTGGTATGAGCATTAACTGGTTAAGTCAAAGACATGTAGGGTAAATGCCATTCCACAATCTCTTCTTCTGGCTTGGGGTGGGGGTGCATTTTCATCTAAGATGACAGGAATCATTCAACCCTCCCAGAAAGTTTTGGATGACTACAGCATTCTTCACCATAACTAATGCTGGCTAGAACTGCTAGAAATTGGTAGGCAACATCTGGAGAACTGCACTTAAGAAGACACAGGAAAGGAGATACTCTAGCACTTCCTGACCATTTCCTTTCCGCCCAAAAGCTCCCCATGTTTTTATTCTAGCCAGTGGTCTGGATCAGTCTTGGAGAGACAGCTGTCAAGCCTTTGTTATTTGTGACGTCAGTGTAACATGCAGTCTCAGATATTTTTCAGAGCACTCTCCATATTCCTCCATATATAAAGAACTATTTAACTGTTCTATATGAGGCCTCAGGGCTACTGTGGAACTTTAAGTCACTTTCCCTTAGTCCCTCAATTATTCTCTCTGCAAAATAAACATGATGTTATATGCTGCAGAGAAACATTTAAACTTGGTAATCCCTAGATAAATGGTGCTGTTCAGTGTGTACTGGCAAGTGGCACTATACTGCATTTTCAAGACAATGCCACTTCTACTTTCATATGCTATGTCCTTCTAGAACAAGCTTTACCAATTTGATTTGTTTTCCACAGGAGGGGGCCAGAACTACAGGCAAGGTCAGCACAGGTTTCCACAACTCTAGGGGGAAAAAAGCTGGCTCCTGAGGAATGCCCCTGGGGATTCTGGGAGAGTCCTTATCAGCTTGTAGTTGACAGTGCTGACAGCAGAAACTTTTCTCTTTATGTCTGCTGAACAGGTTTGGAAAGCCTCCCTGTTTACCTAAAAGCCAATCAAAACCAGGTCTCTATACGGGATTCTGAGAACATTGGGTCAAGAGGTGAGAGGTGTGATGTTTGGTTTTCTTCTCATAGAGAATGCCAGCTATTCCGGCTGAGGCTGTTTAATTTGCAGTCAAACGTGTTTCTCTATCTGGCTCCAAAGAGACTGAGAGAAGGAAGGACCCACCCAAGTTAGTGTTTACCCTTTGTTCTTTCCCTGGGGCCAACCTTGACTCCTTATCAGCATGTTTGAAGTAAACAGGTATTGAAGGCAGGAGGAAGGGTGTGGAGGATGCTGTAGGTTTTCACGTTCACTCCCCCCCACAAGTGTTTATCTAAACAGTTGTGTTTTCTTTGAGAATTGTGTTATATCCTCCATTGCTGTTATCAGTTTGTATTTGAGAGAGAAAAAAACAGAAAACATGCATATTTACCTTTTGCTAAATAGAAGTGTGATGTGAAACAGCAGAATCAAGTTGTTATACCTAGTTTTTAATCTAAATACAGAATTCAGAACGCATTGCTCGGAAACCTCATTTTTGCACTACAGTTTCCACAATCTATCAGCTAACAAGGCACATTTCTAGGAAAACACTTCTCTCCAATAATGTACAACTATTTTTAAAAAAGCTATATAAAAAGCTATTTCCTAGGGGAAATAATGGCTTGCTTTAGAATGAAGGTTTCCTGCTTAACTCACTTTTTAGGGCCACAAGATATTGAGGTAACAGTAGTTCACAGCCCACAACTCAGAAGAAACACCAGAAGCAGAATTCATGCTTCTAGAACACAAGAATTTGCTTTGCCCATGAAACCAAAATAATTACTTTTATCCATATTGTCTATGTATCACATTGTCTATTATGCTCTAGAAAAAAAAAATCTTTATAATAGCAGCAGCGCCACTGGACATAGGTTTAATCTGCAGATCACTATACAAATTCTGGGGGTGAGGGTTGTCGATAATACACCTAGTCTGGCCTATGAAGTTCATGTCTGGTCACCAGTTTCTCCTACCCACTCTCAAATAACACCTGCAACTGCCAGCCAAAGGTGCCTCTCAGCCTTTTCCCCTGTATAGAGGAAGAACAAAGTCAAGCACTTATATTTGGTATTTGCTTGTGTCAGCTTAAGACTAACCTGAAGGGCAATGCTTCCAAGAACTGAGAGACTAGCCACCCAGTGCTTCTGCCAGGGATCCCACAAGGAAATGAGGTTTGGCTATGCTCTGGTGTCGCCTGGTTCACAGAAGACTGGTGGTGGTGGTGGGCATCTGGCTTTTACCCAAATATGGACCTCATACTCCCCAAGATAAGGGCATTCTTAAACAGGGGACTTGTTTAAGTTTTTCTTGATTTTAGCATCAATGCTTTATTTTAATGGTTTACTCATTATACTTCCAGTTTCAATTTCTTACTTTAAATAGCAATGACACATAGTTAAGGATCTTAATATGACAAGGGACCAGTTAAAGAAAGGAGAAAGCCGAAAATATAATTAATTCTGGCCTATCCAAATGTAAAGTTAACATTACTGAGTAGTTGTAAGGATTCAAATATTGTTAGGAAACAGTTTTAGGAAATTTTCACAGTACAGTAGCTGAGCCAAAGCTAACAAAATGAATTTCAGCAGAGAGAAATATAAGGTCCTATGCTTAGGCAGAAAAAATGGAATGCATAAATATAGGATGGGGGATGCGTGGCTGGATAGCAGTATGTGTGCAGGGGTCTAGGAGTCTTGGTAGATCACAAGCTGAACATGAGTCAGCAGTGTGATGCGGCAGCCAAGAAAGCCAACGCAATTCTTGGTTGCATCAATAGGAGTATGGTGTCTAGATCAAGGGAGGTAATGGTACCACTCTATTCTGCATTGGCTAGGCCTCATTTGGAATCCTGTGTCCAGTTCTGGGCACCTCAATTCGAGAAGGAAGCTGGAACGTGTCCAGAGGAGGGCGACCAAAATGGTGAAGGGTCTGGAAGCCATGCCCTATGAGGAATGGCTTAGGGAGCCGGAGATGTTTAGTCTGCAGAAGAGAAGGTTAAGAGGGGACATGATAGCCATGTTTAAATATTTGAAGGGATGTCATGTCGACGAGGGAGCAGACTTATTTTCTGCTGCTCCAGATATTAGGACAAGGAGCAATGGATTCAAGCTGCAGGAAAGGAGATTCCACCTGAACCTCAGGAAGAACTTCCTGATGGTCAGAGCTGTCCGGCACTGGAATATGCTGCCTTGGAGTGTGGTGGGGTCTCCTTCTTTGGAGGTTTTTAAGCAGAGGTTGGATGGCCATCTGTTAGGAATGCTTTGATGTGTGTTCCTGCATAGCAGGGGGTTGGACTGGATGGCTCCTGTGGTCTCTTCCAAGTCTATGATTCTGTGATTCTATACAGAAATAGGACATTTTGTTGCTGGAGAAAGAAAGAAGGAAAAAGGAAGGAAGGAAGGAAGGAAGGAAGGAAGGAAGGAAGGAAGGAAGGAAGGAAGGAAAGAAAGAAAGAAAGAAAGAAAGAAAGAAAGAAAGAAAGAAAGAAAGAAAGAAAGAAATTCCTCCTGCAAGACACCCACAACTCATCATTCTGCAGCCAGGCTTATCTCACAAAGCCATTTTGTGGAAAGACAGACTGCCCAGTCTTACTGCTTGAACAGCATAGTGCTAGCATGGCACTAAGAAAATAAACAGAGGGGTTTGGGGTTTGCTTGTTTTTTGTTTTTTTGGAGGAGGGGAAGAGCAGAGTATTGAATTTCTCCAGTTTCTCTGGATAACCTCTATAGTGTTCATTTGCAGGGCAACTGAAGCCCTGGTCTCCAAAATAAAAATAAAAAAGAGCTACCTTCTTCAAATTAAAAACTGAAATCAAGAGCACAGTCCCCAAGATGCTAGATTAAATCATATTTAGAGGCTAAGGACACAGAAGAAAGTAAGTTTTCAATTAGCAGATTGTCGGGCTTGTCTGTCAATGATTCTCATCCTGACTCAACTATGGTATATTGAAAAATCCTGGGCAAGTTAGTTTCTTTCAGTCTCAATGTATAAAATCAGAATAGTGTCCTTCCTTAGAATGTACAAACAGGAAACACATTGTACTTGCTTGCAAGAAATGCAGACGCAAATGTCAGACATCTGCCGCAGACGGAGTGCTCAAATGGGGCTACCTTACCTGTTGTAGCATAATTGCTTGTTGCTGCTGCAGAAGGGCTTGGAGCTGAGGGGGAGAAAGGATCTGTTGCATCTGCTGTGGGGTGATCATCTGAGGAGACATCATGGCCACAGACACTGGGACCTATAGAGAGAAAGAGACAACACCAGTTGAGTTGCAATGTATGTCAAAGGGAGTGATGTGGGAACCCTGGAAAGAAGAGTACAACTTGTACATAGTTTTTTATCCCCACACTGTTTCTTTCTCTGACTTATGGGCGAGTGGGAGATGCATGTGTTGCTGATGATGGCCTGTGAGAATGGATTACTTCTGACTATACTGAATAAGCAAAGAAAGACTCCTCTGGTACTTCTAAAATTTTTTCAAGGACATACCTCAGAGTTTCCAGAGTAACTGCTATGTTAGTCTGTTGTAGCAAGAGTAACAAAGAGTCTGATAATATCTCAAAGGCTAGTTATGGCATACTATAGCCCCAGTGTTGTGCAGTGGTTTGAGCGCTGGACTATGACTTTGGAGACCAGAGCTATTTCTGCACTAGGCTGTTACAGCGCTATTATTCCACTTTCAAGGAATCCTCAGCTTTGCAGTTTAGGGAGGGGCCTCAAAGGCCCCTCCCTAAACTGCAAATCCCAGGATTCCATAGGATGCTAGAAGTGGAATAACAGCGCTGTAACAGTCTAGTGCGGAAATGGTCCAGAATCTAGTCTAGTGCGGACATAGCCCAGAATGGCCCCATTGAGGCCTCTCCCTAAACTGCAAACCCCAGGATTCTATAGGAAGTTGAAAGCGGAATAACAGCTCTATAACAGTCTAGTGCAGAAATGGACCAGAATTCAAATCTCCACTCAGCTGTGATAGCTCACTGTGTGCCTTTGGTCAAGTCACATTCTCTCATCTTCAGAGGAAGGCAAAGGCAAACCTCCTCTTGAACAAACGTTGCCAAGAAAACCCCATGATAGGTTCGCCTTAAGGTCACCATAAGTTGGAAACAACTTAAAGCCACAGAACAACAACAACAACAACCTCTGAGAAGATTTTCTTTGGAATTAGGATAAAGTCGTCTGCCAGCCCTGAATTTTTATCTAAGTCAGACCACACAGAGAGATCACAGACTACACTGGGACAAATGTACGTGTCAACACCACACGGGGGAAAAGGATTAGCAGATACCCCAAATGCTGCTCTAGTTTCTATGTGTAGTTCAATATGCAGAGTTAAAGAGACCATGCCACTTCAGTCAGTCGTGCTGAAGCTGGGGAGTTGAGAGGATTCAAATAGAATATTTATATCTATAATACACACTCCTTGGAACTACTTTGGTTGTATTTTTCTGCAGTTGTGGATTGGACTAGACGTCCCTTGCAGTCCCTTCCAACTCTGATTCTATATGTCTGTATCTACAGTCTTAAAGAATAAGAAAATATTCGTTTGAAAAACAATCAGCAGGTTATTTCACAGTATAAACTAATCTGAAGGAACTCTTGCCTATAGATTACAAACCAGCTGTCCTGGTTAATCTGACTATGGCCAGAAAATGGAACAGTTTTCAAGAAGCCTTGAAGTATCATTATTACTGTGATCTGCATAGCTGCCAAAACAAGACAAGCACAGCTCCAAAACTAAGTCACCATTACTTTTGGGGTCTTGTAAGTGGGTCAGAAATTACACATAAACTTCAGCGGATTACACCTTTACTGGGGGAGGTCAGGAACAATTCAAATAACCACTTTGTGGTTGACCACTACTTCCGTTATGTTTGCAGCAAAGTTCATAAGTAACAAGGTTTCCAGTGAACAGAACATTTGAATATTTTTCTAGCTATATGTTTATACACATCTGTTCATTCTACATTTGTGCTGGCATATGCAACACACCTCTGTTCATAGCAAACTATTTCCTGAACTTGTTCACCCCGAGCAGGGAGAGGGAAGTACTGACTATGAGTTGACTACAGTCTACAAAATGTTTTCACTTTATTAGGGAAAAAAGGGGGCCTTTGCATGTGAGACGACAAAACAAAGGAATACCAAGCACCTTGTTACCAATGCAGTACAATGAAGTGGATTTTCCAGGAAAATGTTTATCAGAAATTTTTCAAGGAATTTTCTCTGCTCTAAATTGATGGTGCTCTCATTTACCATGGCTTTTTGACATATTTAGTAAGCAAAATATTAAACAAAAGTATGCCATGTTGATTTTATCTGCTGTACAAATGTCTAACCTTTTCCCCAGCAGTCAAAAATACTTGCACTGAAACTGATTTCACTCAGAGGGCTTAGAGTGATTGAAATCATTATGCATAAAGAAATGTACAGCTTTATCTGGAAATTATTTTTATTGAAACACTTGTAACAATTTTAAAATATGGCACCTCAATAGAACGTATAGGCCTAAATCCTATTAATCCTGACAAGAGTAGAGCCACTGAATCAAATGGATTTACCTATGTCTTAACTTACCATTCAACAGTTGATTGAATGGGTCTACCCTAGCTGGAGATTCACCACAGTATCATCGTACCAGATTATAAGGGGAAAAGTAAAGCAAAAGAGCTATTTGCATTCATGTGCCCTGTTCTACAGGAAACTAATCTGAAAAAAACTTAATTACAACTTTAATTTTTAGACATGTCTGATATGGTATCCATTTTAGTTGCCCAGTTTGACTTGTACATGCTCTTTCATTATATTATTTATTCATAGTATGAAGTTGAGCATTTCTAAGAGTGGAAAACATTCTGTATAAGAATAACATACTGATATAGCAGTTTCTGGGAGAACTCGATCTTCCATCGGTCACTGGGGCTGGGGGGTGATATGCTGTGGAACACCATGCTAGCCCAGACAGCCCCTCCCCTGTGTTTACCATTGCTGTTCCTGCTGCTAACTCAGACTAGATTTGCTTTGGAGAACAGGGAAGATGGCATAATTTCCCCCCTCACCCCTATAGTAGCTCAGTTTATTTCCCAGTCTATTTAGAGTCAGTGAGCCACATTCTTCACCCTCTATTTGTTACACATGCACTACATAAAATATACAATAGCTCACATCCAATTGTTAGTCCCAACTGCAACAGATGCATTTAATCAATGGGAATTTGGGAAGCAAACATTTAAATAAATTCTGTTTATTCAGTTGGTTTACTCTGGTTTGGATTAACAATTGGATTATATATTACGTACAATTATCATGGCTTTCCCCACCTCAAATCACCCAAGATAGACTCTGTAACATGCTAAAGCATCATCCTCACAACAAAAGTTTAATATACAGATGGAAAGAATATTTAAAAAAATTTTAAAATGTGAAATATGTTTCTTGAGTGTCAGGAAACTCTGAAGAGAAGCATTCTGGACTGACTAGAAATTTGCATAGTTCAGGATATATTCTCCACAAAATTTGCAAATGGGGCAGTTGGACAGAAAGTGCTGCTTATTTTATTATTTTTCCACTAATAATTATTTTGTTATTTGCAAAGATACTTATTTTATTAATTTTTCACAGAATAAGATCCCAATGATTGCATCTTTTGTGAAGGAAACAACACCTGCTGCACAGAAAACAATAATTCTGTGCAGAAAATGGGTTTTTACTTTGCAAAAAATCCTGTTTTCTGTGCAGAAAAATTCATGTGCAAATTTTGAGCAGAGTAAACCCCAAACTGCAAATGGTCTTCAAAAACTGCAGTTTTCAGGGACTTCTCTGCCTCAGGAAAAAAAAATCGCTAAAATTACTCAAGAAAGTAATTAGCAAAGAATTGCATCTCTACGCTATTCTGAGGGGTTCTTGTGGTTTCAAATTATTTACAACTGTAATACCTGGATACTACTACTCACACTGTTTTAAATAACTCATGTAAATATTTTTAATGTATGCTTTCTATTTAAAATAAAATAATATAAAATAAGAAAAGAAAAGGGGAAAAAAGAATGAAAATGGAAAACAGGAGAAGCTACAAGAACTACAATGAAAATGGCCTGCTTTCCACAAACCACCATTAAGTGACCAACAGACCACAAACCTTTATTCTAGCTGCTATCTTATAACTCAGTGGAAGATTCAATGTATATACATGTTGATAAATCCAAGTGCTGATGTCAATGTGAAATATTTTTACTGAACTTCCTACATGTGCTCAAGACAGTGTACAGCATATAAAATACCCCTCCCTGCTACAATAATATTATAAAAGCCAAGTCTAAAAAATTCAAAAGCATAATTTCTCTTCACATTCCAGGCAATGGCACAATTCCTCCTTCTATGATTCAAAGTCTTCATATAAATGTCAGAAATACAGGACAGGGAGAAGCACACATGTATACTTTTGGACAAGGATTAATGCACAGAACTGAGGTTCTTCTTGGTATTATAGATACAGGTACCTCACTGATAGACAAGTCTTGCTAAAATAAGTGGATCACAGGCTGCTGAGAGCTTGAAAGGTCAATATTAGCATCTTGAACTGGACCTAGAAATCCACCAACAGTCTGGGCAACTGACACAAAACTGGCTGCAAGTATTCTCACCTATCTACACCTGCAACAGCTAGGCTAAATATTCTGTACTAGTTATAACTTCCCATCAGCCTAAAAAGGCAGTTGCTGTCCTCAAGTAGTGCTTGGAAGTTTCCACACATTTGGAAAGGCTGCCATTTTTGGCTTCATATGTATCCAAATATAAATTTATTACCAATTTATTAGTAACTACCGTCCTTAATGCCCACAGCACTCCCCACCCCCAACTTCATCTGTTTTGAGCTTGAAGCTTTAGTGTTAAATATGAAGCACAAGAAGATATCTTTCATGTGTGGCTCTGCATGTCCACAGAATGTGTTGATCAACACTATTCTGGAATTCTTTCAGTCTATCGACTATAGTGGGGATCATCTAAGTCTATATGAGGGGGAAAGGGGACAATTAGGAAGACAAATGGTTGTGAAAACTACTACCTCTACTATTAAATGGGAGGGCAGAGAGAAGAGGAGTAAAGACAGTAAAAAGTCTTTCTTCTTTGCTTCTTTCCTCTGTTGCATATCTATTTATTAGAAAAATGAAGTGGAGCAAACCCACACAGGCAGGAGTAATTTGGATGGTTTAATAATCCCACACCATGGGGTCACAACAGGCTTATCCCCATTCCGTTCCTAGAAGTGAAAACAGAAAAATGCAAAGGAAAGATACATGGAGGGGGTCTGTTCATGAAAGTAAGCTTACAGAGAAATACAAGTGAGTGAAGTCTACTTACTGCAGATTCAGGGTGGAAAGATCTTACATGAAAGGTTTGTGAACAATGTATCAAAGATAATGGCTCTACTTGACCTAGATGCAAGTGACATATTGAGTTGCGACATTTGAAAGTGATACTTCCAGGGAAGAATGAATAAGTGCTAAGAAACATGTATCTCCATGTTACTCCTTCTTTAAGGATTAGGTGTTACCTGGGATTCAGCCTGGGCTGGATGGGGCTACATTCCCTCTGAAAGATGCAGGTTCACAGCTTAGGTGTGCTCCTGGATTCAACTCTGAGCCTGGAAGTCCAGGTTTCAGTAGTGGCTAGAAGTGCACTTGCACACTTGAAGTTTGTGTGCCAACTGTGCCCATTCCTTGAAATGCCAGATTTGGCCACAGTGACACATGTCTTAGTTACATCCCAGCTGGAATACTGTAATGTGCTCTAAGGGGCTGTCTTTGCAGTGTTCAGAATCTTCATCTGGCCCAAAGAACTACAGCCAGATTGTGAACTGGGGCTGGTTCCCTTGTCCATTTCATGGGAGAATTCAAAGTGCTGGACCTTATAAGCTCCCTTATAAACCAACATATGTTTTGAGATTTGCTGAGGAGGCCCTTCTCTCTCTCCTACCATGCTCACAGGTACATCCAGTGGGAACCAGGAGATGGCTTTTTCAGTGGCTGCCCCCAAGCTCTGGAACTCCCCGTCCCAGAGAACAGACAGGTAGTTTCCCTACTTTCTTTTCACAGAGAAATAAAAACTTTCCAACAGGCATTTGGTGCGTGATTATGTAGAGTCCATCATATGATATGTTGGATATTGGTACTAGTTGTGTTGGTTTGTTTGTGTGTTTTAATGACATATGTTTTAATTTGGTTTTAGTTTCTTGATTGTTTAATCTTGTTTTAACTTTTGTATCTTATGGATTTTTGATATCTTTTTAAATGATGTAAGCCACTTTGAGTCCAGATCTGGGGAAAAGGTGGGGTAGAAATAAATAACAGCAACAAATTAATTTTTATTGTAGTAGCTGCCATCTCTGTTTTGATGCCAAAAACTGTGTAACAAAACAAAGCCTGATTCACCTATTCTGCATTTACTAGACACTGCAACACACACACTAAATACTGCTTCATAAAGAAAAAGCATGAAAATCAGGTATTCAGTCACAAGTAGCAATTGTATACATGTCCTCAGCAGCTGTACATATATGTTCCTGTCTGTAGCAGCAAACCAGCTAGAGAAGCACTTAGGCTATTATACGGCAAAGCTGTAAAAGAAACATTTCCGTATATAGAGAAATTACAATCTAAATAATCTGCTTAATTTCTCCGTATGAGCCTCAGCCACAAAGAACATTATCCACACCTGAAATACTAATCTTCTTGGAAACACAGCTGAACAACTTTCAGACAAAGATGAACATCAGAACCAACCATCAAAACAAAGCAACTGCATATCACTGGGAAAATGGAGCTCCTATGTTCAGTGGCAGTATTCTTTGAATTATCAGGTCTGCAGACAAGCATCACAGTATGCATTTACATTTTCCATGGGTTCCTGATCTGATACAGTGGGATATTTTTTACAGCTGAGCGGAAAGCAGAAAAGAGCAGTTTAGAGGCTGGGGGAACCAAGTGGTGCTAAGTGTGCAGAGAAAGGTTTGGAATGAGTATACATGGTTGCAAGTGTAACTGACAGGCAGTCACTGGGCGCCATCAGATTTGGGTGTGTGGGGGAGACAGATGGTCACGGAGCTACCAGAGTATGCTGATTATGAATTCTGAAGCAAAGATTCTTGTGATGAAAGCACTGGTTTGGATATCTGCTCTAAAGAAACAAATGACCAGGCTGCCCACTCTTCCAATTGTTTAAGATGGCTTCATTAATGGGGAGCAGGGGGACAAAGACAATACAATTTATTCGTGGGAAAGAAATAACCACACATTCCTGCATGAAGGCCTTGCTTTAGGAGGCATGTTAAAGCAGAGACATCTGGAAAAATAAATAGCATTCCCATCTCTTTTTTGCACATCTTTACTATTTACAAAAAAAGTGGGGGGTTACAATGCCTGTAGTAGAAAGACTCCTACCCATAGATAATATGGCCTTGTGAAGCCTTGACTAAAGGGCAGAATGGACTGTTAGGAAATGGAAGAGTGATGACATTGTTTCCTTGGACTTGGAGAACTAGAAAGACTGAAAAAAATTCGCTGCCCATAATCCACAAAGCCATGCTCTATGTGCTTTCCCTTTCTGGGGAACAAACTTGTCTTCTAAGAGGATGACTTTCATCCTGTGCGCAATGAAACAATGTAATGGTCTCTCCATGAAGAGCATTGATCTCTGCTTGTTTCACAAGGGTTTACTGATTTTCTTAGGACCTTCTGTGGTTAATTTCTGGGACTTTACTGTAGAGTTCTAGATGCTATGAAATTCACTTGGAACAATGGTACAGAGGTATATGCACAACTTAAGTAGGAAACACAAGTGAGTGCCAACATGGTGTAGTGATTTGAGCATTGGACTACAACCTTTCGATTCCCTGCTTGGCCATGGAAACCCATTGGATGACCTGGAGTGTGTCACACAATCTTAGTCCTAAAAAACCCCATTATTGGTTTGCCTTAGGGACTACCCAAGTCAGAAAAAACTTGAAGGCATACAGTTATTATTATTTCAAGTGATTACATCATTTCAGAGAAGAAGAATAAAGCTGTTGAGTCTGAACCAAAATGGTCTCACATTTGTTGTGCATTTGAGGCAGGTGTGTCCCATATCCCTACACATATACCAGAAACAGCTAAAACAATCTCTCTCTAATTCTGCTAATATCACTTATCATGGTGATGAGTTCCTTTCCCTTCAGCAACGGTGCATACATCCTGAAGATTTCACAATGAACACAGTCTTCTTCCCACCTAAAAAGTGAAAAGTTGCCAGCTTGGCATATGAAGCAGATCACCCACCACAAGGAGTTGAGGAAATTCAGCAACCTAGAAGACATTCTTACCTTCCGTTTCAATGGGTCTTGGAACAGAGAAAATTCCACTAGGGAATTTCTACTCCCTAGTGTCCTGTCAGCTCAAGTAAACAGGAATGTGCTGACCTTAGGGTCATGTTACAAAGCTCATCTATTGACTCAGGTTGTTGGCTTGAGGGAGGTGCCCAAAATTTCATTTGTCATTCCAGTAGTCATTCTGAGTTAACTTATGTAGTTATTCATTAACTGCTGTGAACTTGCTTCTAGGCTGCTGAAAAGACATAGTCAACCAGAAGCAGTCAATGAATCAAAGCTATAGGGCCCTTGGTCTACCTAAGTAAAATCAAGATTGCTACACTTTCCTCACATTGGAAGAAGGTTCTAATCCAACAGTATAGGTAAGCTGTAAAGCTGCCTTAACTGTCTAACTGAAAGAAGTGTGTATAAGACCAGATATACCACTGGGACAGCCACAGAGAAGTATCCTTCCTATGTAACAGAGTAATCACTATAAAACCTTGTGATCACAGCAAAAATATGGCAGCTACAATTGGTATGCCATTGATGTACATCACTGACAGTATTTTGTCCTCTGCCTATATGGGTGTTCCAACATACAATAAGCAATGAAAAACAACAGAGAAACTCAGGCAACAGCTCCAAGAGAACAAGAAAGAATGGAGTTGATGCCCACTCACTAGGAGACAAGCATCACACTAATTTCCCTTTGCTGTTCATCAGCCTGCAATGTGCTCTGAATGAGAGCCTGTAATTAATTGCTCATCTGCATCCTGCATCTGAACTCCCTCCCCACCAACCCCCACCACTACACTGTGCATCCAGCTTGATACACGTTGGCTGGCATTTTCAAAATCGGAGGCATTCTAATTACCGGAGAGTTATAACACCTTCCATTTCCCACCCGTCGGACTGACACCCTGTCAAGAGCAAAGAGACTTGCCAGAGGTTTTGACAACACTAATTGCCCCTATAATCTAAAAACACAAAGGAGAGGCGATTAGTCGTGAGGGCCGCAGCTCTCGATCCGACATGAGGTTTTCACAACGTTACAAGAAAACAAAAGCGGTGCCTTTTAGAGTGTGATGGCTGCTAACAAAGCAGAATTATATTTTCATACAAACCTTTGTCTAAATCAAATGGCTTTCCCCTTTCTCTTAAAATGCTATGCTGACACTAAGAATGCTTGGGGCTCCTTAGGAAGAAGAGCAGGGAGGATGATATATATGTACATATATAGGTTGCCACATTATGGAGTGTTCTTATAAATCTAGCCTTCTTGTTTTCAAGTTTACAATGTGATGGTAAAAAAGGTAAAATCTCTAAACACTGTTCCAACAGTGCTTCCAGACCTGCTACCAACTTATCTTCAATTTCTCTCAAGACCTTTTACTCAATATGACAAAAGCTAGCTGCGTCTCCTTATGGAAAACATTTGTCCTCATCATGCACATGAAAAGCACCTTCAGCCCAGTAAAACCATAGAGAAAGCATGCAAGTTGCTTACTGATACAAATAAAGAGACAAACTGTGTCCAGTATTTCTAATGAGCTAGAACAATGCTAGACAGCCAGCAGGGTATAGCAGTTTGAACACTGGACTATGACTCTGTAGATCAGGATTTGAATCCCCACTCAGCCATGGAAACCTACTGCATGACCTTGGGCAAGTCACACTCTATCAACCTCAGAGGAAGGCAAAGGCAAAACCCCTCTGAACAAATTTTGTCAAGAAAACTTGGTGATAGGGGGTTAATACCCTTGTAAAAAACAGCTTCACTGGCTACTGGTTCCTTTCCAGGCACAATTCAAAGTGCCAGTCATGACCTGTAAAGATCTATATAGTTTAGGTCCAGACTGTCTGTAAGACTGTATTTCCCTATACAAACCTGAAAAATTTTTAAGATCTGCAGGGGAAGACTATATCTTGGTCTCACTACTACCACAGGCTCGCTTGCGGAGGACATGGGAGACAGCCTTCTTAGTGGTTGGGCTTCCATCCTTTGGAACTTCCTTCCAATGGGTTGAATGCTTTATTTTGTATACATTTTGCAAAATTTAAGGCCCTGAAGCCTGTATACTGGAAGAAAAACGGGCAAAAAATGTATTCTGTGTCTGAGGTCTTCACAGAGTAAAGAGCATACAGTGAAGCCAGGTGTGGGTGTTTAGCCACTTAAGTATCAACAACAAAATACAATAAGATAAATACAGAAAAGTCTAGCCAGAGAAGAAAAAAACTTCAAAAGGTGTACTTAATTAGTGAAATGGTCCTTAATGTAGTCACTTGATGGCAGGTAAGCAGAATAATGGTGACCAGTTAAAGACATATATCTAATTGGTCGTATCCAGAAAGGCCAGTAAAATCTCATTTCCGACTGGATAATGAGTGCTCTTGAACAGACTCTTACAAGTTTTCTCTAACTGATTGATTAGTGAAGACCAATGAACAGATACTACTGATAGGTAGAAATGAACAGACAGCAGGAGAGTGAGACAGTATAAATGCAGGTCCAAAAGAGACGGAAGGTAAGCAACTTGCAACTGTTTCCACCATTGCTCACGCAGCTGTATATAAACAGTTACCTACTCTGAGTATTCCTTGCCTAAGAAAACCCTATGAAATTAATGGGTCACCATAAGTCAACAGGGGATTTAAAGGTGCATGTGCGCATGCGTGCACACACACACACACACACACTATGCTGTTCCTAGGCTAAGTAAAATATCTGATAATAAAAAGGATACAAAGGAATCCTGCAGCACGTTTGAAACCGAGAGAAAGAAGTTTGTAGCATAAGCTTTCATAGACTCAAGCCTACTTCATCAGATATAGAATCTACAAAATTTTGTGCTTCTTTCTTTCAGTTAATCTCAAAGTTGCTACAAGATTCTTTTGTATCTTTTTATGCTGATACAAACTAGTATGGCTATACCTTTGAATACTTGATAATGCTTGTGATTGATTGAGCATTAGATAAATGCCTGCTAAAGTATCATAGATGCCTCTGGTTTGAGATGCCTGTGGAAATGTGTGGGTTTGTCCATGAATGCTTGTTTAGAGATGAAGAATTCCTCAGCAAATTGCTATGCTATAGTGGTGTGCAAGACTGGTTAATTACTTAACAGTGTAAGGCTATATGGCTGCCTCTTTAGTGATGTTTCCTAAGATGAATATGATGTTCAAATATAACAGAAGATGTTTTATTCCTTATATTCAATGTAAAGTTTATAAGAATGTGCCTAGACTGAGTTTATGTTCCTCCCCAAGGGCTGCGTGTGTGTGGCAATTTCTTTATATTAATAAATACTAAATTAAATATTAATAAAGACTATTTAAGGGGATTGTTGATGTTATGCCTGCATCTTAGGACAATATATCTAAGCGAAGAAACCAATGGCACATGGGTAACAAATCCATCACACCAGATAGCTTCAGAAGCAGTGAGTACAAGGGCTTCAGCCCTTCATCTTCTGCAAAACAGATTGCAAATGGCATGCACTTTTATCCCTCTAACATGGAAAAATAAGAATAGTGAAGGCAGATACTAATGGCCATCAACAAGGAGCAAGGAGGCTATCACAGAGGCTCTCATGTAGGAAATGGTAGATAAAAACTAGGGAGATTTGAAATAGTTAGGTGAAACTCTCTTCTCCTGAAGAATATTTTGTTGTGATGTATTATCCCCTTTCTTAGAGTATACCTAGTACCAGGAGAGAAAATAGTAAGACCAGTGGGCAACACCCTACCATCATGGCTTTCACCTGTATTTTTCTTTTACTTTTTCAATATTTTTGTACTAAAAATCACCCCATAACCTTCAATGACTGGGGTGGGCAAAGTTCAGCCAGCATAAGGCATGTTGTCTCTGAAATCCACTTCTGAGGCCCCTGACGCCACTCACCAATTCCCCCAACCACTCGATTTAAAACATTGGTGGCATGATTTTCAGGAAATTTTTACCCTCCAACACAAGAAAATGTGCAAAAATACCCTCTCCGCCACAAGCATTCCAAAATCCCACACTACCACACTTTTCTTCTGCAGCTGCTGATGAAAAGAGGTATCTGGACTATTTGGTGCAGGAAGGGTGGCCTGTGGTGGAACTGGGTCGCACATAGTTGCCTATCCATGCTCTAAGGGCTTTAATTTAATTTGATTGATAAAGTTTAATACAAGTTTTTATAATATGCTTGCTACTCAAGCTGCGTGTTGAACACTGGTGTTTAAGAAAGGACTGGATCTAGAATAGGGAAGCTGACTTGTCAGAATTATTTCATACAGGCAGCTCAATTCAAGCCTGACTGAAAACAAAAGAGATATGCTAATAAGACTTCCTGATAATGAAAACAATTCAGGCTTAAAGTTTGTTGAAACAGACCCTCCATGCAAACACATAGAGAGATAACTACTACTGCAATAGCCATTTACTTCTTTTCTTCTTTCTAGCTCTCAATGTATGAAAAACCTATCAGAACATGTAAGGTAGGGGTAGCATTAAGACAACCTGAAAAGAAATGGCTTTAGCGCATTTCACACAGATGCATACTCAGTTATCACAGCTCTAAGGTAACCAACTACTCTATAGGGAGCAACTATTCCTAGTAATCCAAATAGGTCTGTAAGAAAAATAGTTAAGGAATTCACTGCTAAGTCCTTAGAAATAATATCATACTAATATAGGATCTATGACATTCAATATGGCGTACTGAAGGTAAGAGAAGCAGGAACAATATGGTAGCAATTGTTGAAACAAACAGCAAAAAGCTTGAATTTTTGCAGCTTCTGTTGAATAAAATGGGCTATTTCTATATGCCACTTTAGATAGGGTGGGCAACCTGTTGCCCTCCAGATTTTGTAACTGCAACAGCCATCAGCCATACTTCTAATGGGAGCTGCAGGCCAACATCTGGAGCACCACAAGTTGCCCACCTCTGCTCAAGGAGGAAGTCAAAACTCTCATAAAATTAGTTCACCCACATTGAAAAGGTCTTCATTTTTCAGCTTAAGCTTTTAAATCTTTGATGAGAATTATACCAGCAGTAAAGTCAAGTTATAAGAATGGCTTTAACTTCAAGCCAGTTAATTCAACACTGAACACATCTCAAGTTGAACAAGACAGAAACAATAAATGATGTTACCATTAATTTAGGAGCAAATGAAACCTAAACTGCCATGGAACCTTTAACTAACTAGTTGTGCCAGGCCTGCTTTTTGACATTCATAATAACTGTAGGCTCTTCACTCTCTAAAGATTAACACTCCCAATAACAACAACAGAAGCATTGTGACTGCAGACAGAGAGGCTGAATTTCTCTCTCCAAGAATGGTTTGTGGGTGTGCGGGTGTGTGTCAGAACTGGCATCTGGCAGACAGTGAGCTAAGGCAGGCAGTGACTCACTTGCTGGCTTGTTGCCATTCCACAAAACTGCTTACTAACAGCTCTGGCCTCCTAGCAAAGCCTTGACAGCGCATCTGAATAGATATGCTTTCCAAAGATGCTTTAGCCTGAATCCCATCATACCCAAGTTAAAGGTGAAGAACAAAAGAACAGCAGCCTGTGGGGGCAAAATAAGTCTTCTCTTAGAATATGCATCTTGGTGAAAGCTTAGTGAAGTGACTTGATTTACAGACAGATAATAAAAAGCAGAACTTGGTAGCATTGATTATTAGGACAAGCTTGCAATACTGAAGGTGGTGGGGAAACAAACGCAAACCTCTCTTGGTGCCCAGAAGTCAAAATTCTGTCTATATCAGGGTGAGATTCATTAATGAATCATAACACTGTAGGGCCTTCAGCTGAATGGCCTTGCTATATGAACTCCCCTACTGCTTGGAACTGGATAAAATGCCCTTAGACTAGGAAAAAAAGTTAACAATATTTCTCAAGGTAGAGGCTGATTGCATACCTAGTATATCAATTTGTCTTTGAGGAACAGAGGGGGAAGGAGTCACATGACTGAACAACCATGACTGGAATACTGAACGCTGTTGTTGCTGCTCCTAGTTTTGTTTTCTGCTACCTTCAGAATCTTGTTATTCTGGTTGTGTTACACAGGTATAACTTCTGTATAAAAGCAAAACAAATATCCACCACCATGTAAAGAGATTTAGACAGAGCAAGCAAGTTGCAATACATATGCATGAATCACATAGTTAAGAGTAAGTTTAGACATCTATCTGCATATTCCAAGATAAATGTTGTTCCATGTGCCATGCTCTAGTAAAGGAGTGGGCAACTAATTATCTGTCTCTGGGATCTCTCAAGGAAGTTGTTGCTGCTGTTGCTGCTATGTGCTTTCAGTTCAACCTCGACTTATGGAGATGCCGTCATAGAGCTTTCTTCATGAGATTTATTCATAGGAGGTTCCCCACTGCCTTTTTCTTAGGATGAGAGAACATGACTTGTCCATGCAATAGGTTTCCATAGCTGAGTGGAGGCTTGAACCCTTGTCTCCCAGAACCCTAGGCCAACATTCAAACCACTGTACCACACTGGTTCTCAAGGCCCTTTGAGAATGCCAAAAACATGAGCACACTGGAAGTGACCAGATATCCAATTATAGTTATAAGAATTGGGGGTTTTTTATGTTAGATTGGGTAGGAAAACCTGACAACTTATTTAAATGGTGACTCACTGCTCTTGGAAGCCCCCAGGAGAGGTAACTCGCCCCCCCCTTTTTTTTTTGCCAGAAAAAGGTCAGTCTAGGAAGTCTGGAGGGCTGCAAGAACAGCTTTGGGGCAGCATGCAGCCACAGGGCCACACGTTGGCAACGCATGCTCTCATACATCATTTGTGCTGAGAAGCCAGGCTGCAGTGAGGAAGAAAAGGGATCAAGGTCACTATCAGCTTCCTCCTCCTTCAAGTGTTTTCCAACCTAAAAATTGTTCTAAAGACTTTGTAACCTTAAGGAGTTGGTGCCAAATTTGCTTCTCCTCCCCTCTTTCCTCCCAACCACTTTTCCTTTTGTGCACAGTGAGCACAGTGCTGCCCCCCCCTGCAGACAGCACCACACAAAGCAAGAACAAGACAACAGAATGTAGTCTATAGGAACACAATCATGACAGGGACAGAGTAAAAGAATCTACTGCAATAAGACCAAGTTTAAAATAACTCTGCAGCAGACACATAGGCAGCTTTCTTTTTTCCCTTGAGTGAGGGAATGTGGAGGGGCTAGTATTGATCTGTCTTCATTACCCATTTCACTCAAGTTCAAATCAACAAAATACACTTTTCCACACCAGTGCCCTCCCTGCCACAGCAGACAAAAGGAAAGCAATTTCCTGCAGTTTGCTCCAAACTTAGTACTCTTACTACTAGTCCTTCCTCTTCTGTTATAAAAAAAAATATCTTCAGATGGTGGGTTTCCCCTCTCAGTTTTCTTTCAGAAACAGACAAAGAAAAAGAATACAATATTCTATTGTTGCTTTCTCATTGCCATAATCCTGAAGCAAACTCTATCTTCAGTGCAGGATCTAGATGGCTCTCTGGATAGCATTACACAGCAGAACTTCAAAATGCATCTAGTTTGTATGATTGTGAGTAGAGTTTGAAAGTAACCAGTTATAAATGATGAGTTACTCACAACACTTTCCCCAATAAATAAAGGTATAGCTAAGTTGTATGATGAATATAACTTGATCCGGGATAACTTCACTTCTTGTACAGTGTACCTGCAACATTATACTTTTAAAATTATGGGGAAATGGCTTTATTTAATGATGGAGGAATATCACATTGTCAACATATTAACTGGGTGGATGCCTAAATTATTCTTGACTATATTATTCATACTTGTATGTACTGCAACTTGTTTGGTCCATCTAAATGGCCACCACCATCTAAATCCCCTTACATGGTGGTAAATACTTGTCTTTTGCTGCTTCCTTTGGCTGGTTTTCTTTAAAAATGAGACATAAGTATTTTAGTGGGGCTAAAATAATTTTAGAAAAGGTAGAGAAAAGCATTAATTTTTTTAAAAGTAATTGTAGCAGCTACTAAATACTTTTGGGGGCCTTGGAAACGTAATTGTTTATTTTTTTAAAATCAGTTTTCCAAGCTCTAGTTGCAAAGAAGAATCAAAGCAAATGTGGCACAACTGCAAGAGCTCCCAATTCAAATTCTGAATGACCTAAAGGCTGGGGGTGGGCAACATGTAAATTACATGCAGACCTTTCCACCATCACTGCTATTTTTTGCATTTTAGACCAACCATTTTCAAAACCTAAAATACGATAACAGGAGGTGGGCATGGAGAGGAGCCTTTTACATTATTTCAATCTTCTTGAAGGAAAATGAGATAAAAATACGATTAAGTAAATACTAACAAACAAACAAAAGGTGACAGAAGCTTTGAGTCTTACGGTTATTTTATGCAAGCCAAAAATTCACCACAAGACACAATTCTGTGCAGAAAACATTAGAAATCATCACTTCAGTTATTGTTACTACATACTACACATCAATTATATCACAGGAAGCCTTATCGGGAATCTGTTGCCAATACAGCACTCCAAGCCATCTACGTGAAGCTATACATGAGCTCTACACCAGTTTTTGTAACACACTTGACAAGACCCTGTCTTCGAAAAAGTGTCTAGGTACTATCATGGATTTAAAATGCAATAAACAGTTTGAGGCATGCTGTCTTGAGTAAATATCTTCAATGTCATTTCTAGTCAGATGATGGCCTATTTGTTTGGGGAGGGGCAATCTAAGATGTTGATGCAGACAATTTTAGAGATAAAATGAAGAGAGTACAATTCAACTTCATGAGGATTGGTTCTAGGACACATTAATTACTTTTTTTCCTTCCTTGTCCCCTTCTGTCCTAAACTCCTTAGACGCTTCAACACTTGAGCAAACAATTCTGTACCATGAGTCTCCTTAGAAGTAAACCCCACTGAGTTCACTTGGTAAGTAGGTGCAGGACTGCAGTCTTAGTGCTCACCCAAAATGGCCAGAAGCCTTGGAATTTGGCAAGCTATTGTATCTGGACAGCATACTGTTCCCACCCCAACATCCAGATGCCCTAAACATATAAAGGGCTTCATCCTTTGTATTTTGTATAGCATGAAGTATAATGTGGGTGGGGTTCCTCACTGGACTTGTACTGAGGGAACAAAGACTAGAGGAGGACCTTAGCGGGAAAAGGCATGCCCCCATTCATTGTGTTATCAAAGTGACATCCACATGTCACAATGGAGTCAAACATTGATATTAACCCTGCCTGCTTGAGGAGTTTTTAAAAAGTATCTTCTGCCTTGGGTTTAAAAAGTTGAGTTTGGTCCCAAAAATTCACCTACAGTGGACCAGGCCAGGAAGTATGTCATAGGCAGGTGCAATCATTACAGAAACAACACCTGCCAAATCCCAGGACTTTTGGCCAGCCTGGATAAGCCAATAGACTAGTAGCCTACTTCTCATGTAAGTTTAGGAATATATGTTTGTTTTATAAAAAGCAGGCCCTTGTCCAGCAGTGGAATATGCTGCCTCGTAGTGTGGTGGAATCTCCTTCTTTGGAAATTTTTAAACAGAGGCTGAATGGCCATCTGTTGGGAGTAGTTTGATGCGTTTTTTTGCATGGCAGAGGTTGGACTGGATGGCCCCTGTGGTCTCTTCCAATTCTATCATTCTATGATTCTATCAGTCAATGATTATACCTAGTTACAGGAACAAGCATAAGCAACATTCTGGGCCACCAGTATAGCCCAAGGATTTTCCAAAGAGTGCAAGGAAAATCCTGGTATACATGGTATACCTCCATCACTCCCTCTCATTTTATCTTTGACAACCTTGTACAGTAGGCAAAGCTGGACAAAACATCATACAGTGAGCTTCTTGGGAGAACACACTTGAACCTAGGCACTGCTGTTAAGGCTAGCCTTTAGCATCTTCCCTAAATATGTAGAATTAATCTACATGACAGATAATGGCTGATGTAGAATTCATTAAGTCATCATAAGTTATCAGATCAAGTATAACATGATGGACTTAAAGGTGGCTAATATCTGACTATTTCAACTCAGTTGAATTAAATGTTTCCATCAATTTACATCAGGCCACTGTTGTCATTTGTTCTCAATTTTCACATAGAGACACTTCAAAACCCAAAAGAAACAGTCACTCTCCTAAACAGTAGTTCAGCCATTTAAATAGTAGTGGTTCAGCCAACAAAAGGAAAATGAAGGTGTTCCACAAAAATTATTCTATAGATGAACAGAATCTTCTCTTCAGTAGCTGCATCTCTCTTGAAAGGATTATAATTTTAAAAGGGAATCAAGGGAGTTTTAATTTGGATTATTTGATGTCACAAACGCTTTGAACTACAACCAAGAATCCTTGATTTGTCTGTGTGTGCACATGTCTGCATGCGCACATGTGTCCTAAAATTGCCTGTTGAGTTATGGCAATACTTCATAGTAAATCAAAGAGCAGAAAGTTGGTAGCAGCTCTTGGAGCACCTAGTTATCCTAAGTAATAGACGACTATAGTCTTAGTTTGTGCATTTCTTTAGAAATGCCTGATGGCCATTGTAAACATTTCAAAGATTGATATCTGTTCTGAATGTGTTTTCTCACAAATATGCATTTACAACCTTTTCATCAAGTAGATACTTTGAAAATATTTTAGCCTAAAATATTCATGCTTGAATGCATTTTGAGGCAAAAATTCAGCGTTTTGTACTGCAAAATCTGGAAGACTGTGAATTTTGGAGGATAATTGAAAATGTGGATTCTCCAATCCATTCTTCAGTTTAGGTGGTATGTATCAGATCATTTCACACTGGAATTTACAAAACTCAAATTTATCAAGCATCTCTACTTTAATTTTTACAATTGTATGCAAAATATTCAATTTCACTACTCTCTGTTCAACAAAACATTATGTCCTAACCCAGGACTGTTCTGAATATTGCACTGCAGTCAATGGTAAATGGAACATGGCTGCAAAATAGACACACAGCTCATTTAGATCCTTTAAGCACATTTACTTATGTAGTTGTACTTCGGGAGAGGAGGACCATTATGTCATTGCTTCCTAGTCCATGTTGCTAAGACATACAAGCTGGATCTCAGTTTGCACTATGCACTATGCTCCTTTAGTCTACAAAAGTGACAGGGATTAGTGTGGGCTATGCAGACAGCTTAGTGAATCATTCCACAGGAAACTTCCTGCTTTCAAGTTTTGCACAGCAGAACCAAATCTAGTTTAAGAACCTACTATCAATATGTGATGCTAAAGACTAGCTAATGCATTAGGATCTAATCCTGGATCCAGCAGGGCAGAGGTGGACAGGAATTAAGATCATAATCTCCTGGTAGATCTCTGAGTGTTTTGAAGTAGATCAGCAAGGGCTTCTGACTTCCAACAGTTTAACAATACCATGAGAAAAAGCCCCTTTCCTTCCTAAATTAGGCTGCTGAATTCAATAAAATGTGGGAGATTTGTGTGTATGAAAGGACTAGTGTGCAGGCTCCAGTGCCCATACTGAAAACAAATTCTTAGGCTGAGCATGTGTTCACAGGCACCATGTTTGGCAAATCTATGTCTGCCTTCTTGAGCCACTACTGTGCACCTGACTCTGGTTGGCAGTCTTCAAGCTTTTTAATGAAAAACAAGATAGATCCTACAAGCATAGAATCTGCCAATCCCTCCATAGGGGGTAGAGGCCCCTGAAGTCAGGTGGCAGGCAGCCAATTCAGTTCAGTTTACCAAAATGGCATTACAAGACCAAATTTGGGCACATATACAAATTTTTCAAAGAGAGGATCAAGCAACTGAACTTGTTTGACTAAGCTTTCAGTTCAAAAGTGGGCAAAAATGCTGATATTTGACATAGTGCCATTCAGTAAGATCAACAGTCAAAACAAAAAGATTTGGCATGTCTTGATAATCACGCTGTGCATTGTAGGCTGCAATGCCGTGCTAGCCAAGCCTTGATGGGCTAGAATTTTGTCCTATCAACAACTACTAGGTTAAATCTTCAAGTCTCTGCCACAGCACAATCCCAGGTTGTGGGTGTGTTTTTTTCCTTTACACCTACCTCTGGGGAAATTTTCTTGCTGCCATCCTTGCTTCTCATCCCCGGTAAATGAGGAAGAAATCTAACAATTCACAGCAGTCCTGAAAATGTTAATATTCTCCCTTTAAACACGGAAACTGTTTCCACCTCAGTTCTATATGTATTTGTACCATGGGTTTGTAGTTTCAGGCCCTTACATCCCTGCAAAAGAAAAAATGTCAGCAGGGATCAGAGTTGACTAGACTGCAGAAAGAGCTCTTTTTTTTGTTTGTTTGTTTTTAAATGTGGGTTGGGACCAAGGACGGGAGGCAGCCACTGCAGTCCTGGCAAGCAAATGAGGAAAAAGTGAAGCATTTAGTTTTGCTCCCATCAGAAGTCAGGGAAGTATTTCTGCTCTCCTTGAGCCCTGGTGTGGTAGAGAGTTTATATAAAAGTGAGAATTTAGATTTCTTTTACACACATCCTACAATCACCTCTTCATACCCCTTCATGAAGACCAGGCTTTGGCCTAAGGAACCTTGCTCTATACATTCTTCATTCTCACCAATACATGGCACGCGCACACACACATGCGCACACACACACATGCACACACACACATATGGAAAAACCCTCCTGGTCAATCTCATCCACACCATTCCACTGTTAGATAAACTTCCTTTCAAAGAGAGTCTGCTTAATCCCATATCTCCCCTCATTTGGATCCTCCTCCAGTTGTAATGCTGGGGCAAGAGGAGGGGAGAAAGGCTGCTGAGTTATGAGCTATTCCTGACTCATGTCTACAACTTTCACAAGTTCTTTTGCAACACAAAAGGTGGGGAAGGAGACAGAAGGGCAGGCTCTGTTAACTCTGAGAAAGCCAGAGGAACAAACAGAGGAGAGACTGGGAAAGGCTGGGTTGTGGTGGAGGGGAACCGGGAGAAAAGGAGACTGAAAAACAAAATGTAAGAGAGAAAACAGACCACGAATGAGTGAGGGTGAAAGGGAAGATAAACAAGCAATGACAGAATGAGACTAGGTTGGAAAGACAGAGCTATGCAACGCACACACATATACACACACAAAGTTCATAAACACTAGGAAAAGAAACAGTAGGGGGACAAAAACAAGAGATGAAAAAAATCGAAAAGATGGGCATGCACGCACACACACACACACACACACACACAATAAGGGAAGACAGGAATCTGACTTCACCCTGACTGCCTTTGTTCTTTCAAGATATTTTCCATTTGGTGACTGCATTTCCTTCCTGAAAAGGCTATTGGAAAAAGCTGTTGGCTCAAAAGAAGCCCTGATGAATTATTGCTGTTAATATCAGCACTGATTTTGCATTTTTCACTTTCAGTTAAACCCATTAATGGAGATGATGATGCCTGTCCCCTTCTTCCACAGAAAGACAACTTCTTTCAGGGCAGGTGTGATAGAGGTCTGAGGGGGAAAGGAGGTAGTGGTGGTAGAGTAGAAGAGAAGGAAACTATGTTTCAGGAAAGGTCAGTATCCCAACATGTCCCACAAATTCTTCACAGAGAGCATTTTTATGGTGCATTTTCAAGATTAAGAGCCATTAGGGCATGAAAACTTATTTCCTGGCTACCCACATTTTCCCCTATCACCATTAGCCCTTTCTAAATTTAAAGCATTCATGGAATTGTATTTCATAGGCACTATTCCAATACATGAGGTACACGGGTTTAATCCAACCCTCACTGAAAAACAACGAAGTCAGTGGAAAACTCCCAACAGGGCATTATTTGAAAAATCTTGGAATAAAGCAAAGACGTCTAACTTATTACATGGAAATTACAGTCATTTTTGATGGAAACAGATAGGAATGTATGAAACTAACCTATTTTGCGGAATGAGTTCTGATGCTACTTTTCCTGCTCAGGTTTGAAAAGTAAGAGGTGTGTGTGTGTGTGGGGGTGCGCGTGTGTGTGCCTGGATCGTACTGGAATGGTTCAAGATGGCTAATGTGATACAATGAATTGGGGAAGCTCCCTAAACTGGAATTCAGTTTTTTTTTTAAGCTCCCTTCAGTTTTTGCAGATTATTGTACCTTCACCGCACTTGTTGGAAGATGCATTTCTTCCACCATCAAAAAGATACAAGTTCAGAAGGAATCTTGCCTGGCATCAGGAAACAAGACAGAACAATGCCCACTGCCTTCAAATCAACACTATCCAGATTCAGTTCAGTAGGTTTAGAGATAGGCAGCCAAGTGTGAAATAAATGGGACAAACCTGGTTCAGAAGAAGACAGCTTATACACTTGAGTTTACACTGCAGACATGCAGTTCCAAACAAAACAGGGGAAGTAAGGGGAAACAGCATGCAAAATAACACCCTTGTTTTATTCTGGATGTATTTCAACAGTCAGAAAATGAGAACAAACACTGCCAAGACCATTACGTGGAGTTGGCTCTCTGGGGCATCCAGAAAAGCAGAAGGCAGCCTCTCTCATCTCCAGACCCTTTTTCTGCTGGGTTTCCTCCATTTCCAGCAGATTTTGGAGGCGATTCAGCCAGATAGAGGCAGGACTTTTAGCTCCAGGAGAGCACATACTAATTACTTTCCTTTGTTAATTAAACCCACGTGGCTTTAATAAGGTAACCTGCTGTTCACCGATAAATTTAATTAGCCTGAAGGGAGAGCCCCTCCACACAGCTATTTAAAATTGTCACTTTCCATTCACTTGGGCTTCCTCTTTTCTTTTCTGTTCCTCCTTTAGACCTGAATTTATGCTCATTTTACAGTCCTTTTCATATCCCAAGCTTACTGCCTCTGTTCATGTGTACATGTGCAGTGACCTCCATCTTGGCAGCATCTCTCGGGATATCCAAGTTGAAAGCAGGACATTTTTATAGTTCTGAAGCTAAAGAGCAGTGTTGGGCTTGGGTGAGACAGATTCATGGTATAATTTGATATTCCAACAATCATGAAACTGCTGTCTTTCTGTTTCCATTTCATACTCTGTCTTGCAATATCTAGACCAAAACAATATATGTTGTGATGTTGTAATCATTCTATCATTGCCCCCTCCACCACTGATCACTGGCTATTTCTACTGATGAAGGAGGGGCAGTGTACTGTGTGACATATCACACATATTAGAAATTCTGAGGAAGAGTGGGAGACACAAAATAACAACAGCTCTGCTATTCTGCTAACACTGAACATTGTAGTCACACAGGAGTGTATCCATCTTCTTTCCGAACTATGCAGAACCAGTAACACTTCTCACATCAAGTTCTACACATTATTTTGGACAGCAAGTGGGAAAAGAGTTTGGCTGAAATTTTCTAGTAGGCAAAAAGTCTACAGTCTTCAGAAAGTTCACTTTCTAAAAAATAAATGCTTGTTTCAGTTAAGGACATTTTGGTTAATAAAATATTTTTAGTTTATATGCCTCAACAAAATTTGTGATAAACCAATAAATTGAGATAATCAATGAATACTGCAGGGAACTCCACTGGCTTTTGCCCAGTCTCATCTGCATATTTTAGGGCACCATGTCTCCAAAGGCAACAAAACATTTGTACCTTGCCTAATTACTACATGCATTTGATACTGGTGTATCCTCAGATATGGTCTAGTGACTTTTTAAAACTTCAGTATGGATTCACTGCCAAGAGTTTATAGATGGAAACCCACCAACCCCAACCTTCACATATGGAGGTGAATCATATTTGGTATGCAAGTCTTTAAGCCCTCTAGCGGTTGTTCAGTATGTATAAGAGTATTTCAGATACTCATGCACACTTCATCAGCATTAGCAGAAGACTTGTTTACTTGCAACTGTCTTTCTTTAAGCATTCAGACCAGCGCATATACAATCCAGAGGTTGAGCAAACTTTCTAACAAGCTCTAGAAGACTATGAGTGCTGGTTCCCACTGCCATGTGCAGCAATGCTTATCTACTGGAATCCTGTTGGTGCACTACACCAGTGTAACTAGGCTGATGTAGGTTCTAGTGACTGGAGGAAAAAGGCCATGGGTGATATGTAAGTAAAAGACTGGAGAAATAGGCTGCTCAAAGTCAGCAAGATTTTGTCTGTCTTCCTTCACCACTGTGTAATTCCAGAAAAAGTACAAATGCTAGCACAATGCACAAATAGGATTCTGGCCCCAGTGTATGGGCAATGAGATAGAATTCAGTTCTTTATGGACACACAAGACTTGGTTTCATGTACCCTTCTCCTCTCAACTCTTCTTACATTATCTCTGGAAAACACCATGTACCTTTTAGGTCAATATGACCCCCTAGTTCTTCAGTATCAGAGACTTCTACTCCAGCTTTGTATTCTGTGTGCTAAAGGTTTAAATCTTCCTCTGAATCCAAATATTTTTTCTTCAAATCCCTTATCACCATCAAGGCCAATGGAGCAAATTTTCCTGATTCAGAGTCCCATCTCAGTCTCTCAAGAGCTTCACAATCAATTCAAAGTGGCTTACCTAGGGTTTCATCATCTACTTTGCAAACTATTCCCACAATTCCAAATGTCTGCTGGTTACAAAAGATGGTGAAAATCTTGTTGACTCATTCAGCAGTAAGAATGTTTTCTTCTCCTCAGCAAGTAAGAGAATCTTGAGAGAGTGAAGACACCCCAGCAAAGAAAATGGTAAACTACTGTGAGATATTTTCACCAAAAGCATGTTTTTGTGCAAAACTTTTTTTTTAAATTTGTCATAAAAGAAGTCCCCAAATACAAAAAGTAACTGAAAAAAAATTCTCAGACCATTTTTGTAATCAATTCCAGTTTTAAACTTTTAAAATTCTTTGTTGTGTGGAAGAATGAAATACTTGAAAATTTACAGCTGTGGCTGTGGAATGCTGTGGATGTAGCATATCTCGATTTCAGTAAGGCCTTTGACAAAGTTCCACATGACATTCTTGCAAAGAAGCTAGTAAAATGCGGGCTGGACAGGGCTACTGTTAGTTGGATTTGTAATTGGTTGACCGACCGAACCCAAAGGGTGATCATGAATGGCTGCTTTTCATCCTGGAGAGAAGTGACTAGCGGGGTGCCACAGGGTTCTGTCCTGGGCCCAGTGCTGTTCAATATCTTCATCAATGACTTGGATGAAGGAATAGAGGGCATGCTCATCAAATTTGCAGATGACACCAAATTGGGAGGGGTTGCTAATACGCCAGAGGACAGGATCAAAATTCAAAATGACCTGGACAGATTGGAGAGCTGGGCCAAGGCTAACAAAATGAAATTCAACAGAGAGAAGTGTAAGGTCCTACACTTAGGTAGAAAAAATGGAATACAGAAATATAGGATGGGCGACACGTGGCTGGATGGCAGTACGTGTGAAAGGGATCTAGGAGTTTTAATAGATCACAAGCTGAACATGAGTCAGCAGTGTGATGCGGCAGCCAAGAAAGCCAATGCAATTCTTGGCTGCATCAATAGGAGTATGGTGTCTAGATCGGGGAGGTACTGGTACCACTCTACTCTGCTTTGGTTAGACCTCATCTTGAATACCGTGTCCAGTTCTGGGCACCCCAATTCAAGAAGGACATGGTCAAGCTGGAGGAGGTCCAGAGGAGGGCGACCAAAATCGTGAGGGGCCTGGAAGCCATGTCCTATGAGGATAGACTTAGAGAGCTGGGTATGTTCAGTCTGCAGAAGAGAAGGTTAAGAGGGGACATGATAGCTATGTTTAAATATTTGAAGGGATGCCATGTAGAGGAGGGAGAGGGCTTGTTTTCTGCTGCTCCAGAGACCAGAACAAGGAGCAATGGATTCAAGCTGCAGGAAAGGAGATTCCACCTGAACCTCAGGAAGAACTTCCTGACAGTCAGGGCTGTAGGGCAGTGGAATATGCTGCCTCGGAGTGTAGTGGAGTCTCCTTCCTTGGAGGTTTTTAAGCAGAGGCTGGATGGCCATCTGTTGGGACTGCTTTGAGGGTATTCCTGCATGGCAGGGGGTTGGACTGGATGGCCCGTGTGGTGTCTTCCAACTCTACATTTCTATGATTCTATGATTCTATGATTCTATACATGTCTGCTCAGCAGACAGTCAACACCATTCACCAGTTCTTGAATAGTGGTAAAGGGATCTCCTCCAAGGAAGTAGAAAAGAAAGCAAGGTGATGTTTCTTCACAGTCTTCAGAGCTCAAATAATCCACTGTATGGATTTTGTGCTTTATAATCTGTGATTGTGTTTTGCTCACCATAACTGCTAACAAGATGCTCAGAAAAGAAAATCAGCCCAACATGGAAGTCATAATCCCTTTTTGCAATGAATTCTAGTTTCCTTCCTCTCCTAAGCTTGCTCAGTTTTCAGGTTATCTATATTTTCAGATCCATTTCCCAGAATGGGATACCACTTTCAAAGTCTGAGTCTGAGGACCCACAAACTAGGTGCAACAAATTCACACATAATGGGAAGACTTTGTTTCCTTGTTCTTGGATAATTTAGCAACTCCCAGGATGGACAGTGTGCACCAGCATATTCCTCAAGAAAAATAAAACAGATCTCTCAGCAATTCTGACTTGTTGTTCTGTCTAAACATGGCTACAGAGCTCAGTCATAAAGAAACCATTTGAAAACCTGACAACCTGCTACCTCTCTTGGCTATCCCTATAAAGTAGCTATTCAGGGAACCCTTATACTAACCTTATACTAACCTGCCATATTAATGAACAAGTAGCTCTACTTATGGACCTCTCTTATAGTTTTTTAAAGGACACAGTCATTTTGTTATCAGATTTGAATTTAAAACACATGGTAGGATTCTCATTTTCGCACCTTTCAGTAGTTAGCTCTGCTTGTGTTTTTTTTCCCCCTGCCATCTGTGGATTTCTCAGATTTATGTTATGTTCTACATTCTGGCCACTTCTGGTGAATGGAATCAAGACCTCTTGCCCATCCAATCATCTGTGACTTACAAGGGCTCTTCCAGGAGAGTAGCCTGTGTTTGATCAGCATATGCCCCATTGGATTTTCAAGGCAGTCTTGCATGGTCATAAGAACCAGAATATTGATTGTCCATCACATGCTTTCTGTACACTCCACTACCTTGATGGTGACTTTGCAGCTATTAGAAAGGCTATAATGTTTATCTCCAAGATTCACCTGGTCTATAGTTTTGGTTTTTGCCATCCAGTATAGTTTGGATCTGCAGAATAGGCATGAAGAATCCTTCAAGACACTGGTTCTGGATGGACTCTTCAGATAAGTGAGCTTATTGTTCCCTTAACTACAGAAACCACACAGGAACAAGAGAGAGTAGCATTGGGGGATTGCTGTTGAGCTCCTTGGCCATTAAGCACTGGTTGCAAAGCTTCCATCTTGATCCCATTCTGTTAAATATCTATATGAGATTGCTTGGTAAAGTCATACTGACATTAATGGCGGGATATCATCAGTATGCTGATGACAGTCCTCTCTACCTTTCTTTGTCATCAAACTGTGCAGGTACTGTAATGGTCTGGAAGAGAGCCAATAAACTGAAGCTGAACCTCATTAAGATGGAAGCATTATGGATTAGAGGTTTACAGGTCTGGAAACTGGGTAAACTACCTATCTTGAATGAGGTTGTACTCCACCTGAAGGAGTTGGTACATAGCTTGAGAAACACTTTTTAATCTATCTTTGTCACTGGAGACCCAGATGCAATCCATGGATCAAGAGTGCTTAGAGGCTTTGGCAAACCTACCAGCTATAGCCTTTCTCAAACAGGGAAAGCAGCACATCTGCGGGTTAACTTCCTGTTTAGTCTACTTTAAGGCAATATCTATGGGACTGCCTTTGAATACAACTGCCAACTAGTGCAAAATGCACAGGTAGTCTGTGGTCTGGAACATCATACAAAATCCATATGATAGTGGTTTTAAAGTAATTGCATTATTTATTTATTTATTTATTTATTTTCTCTCGCTACAAATATGCTTCTTGCCTGAGTTCAAGGCGTTGGTAATGACATTTAAAGCCGTAAATGGCCTGAGACCTCAATACTTGAAAGCAATTTTCTTCATATACATGCTTGCCTGAGGTTTTAGATCTGTTGGAGGAGGTTCTCCTATATGCCCCATCAGTCAAGGCAAAATGCTGTGAGAGGATGCAGGAGAGAGCCTTATCGCTGATGGCACCCCATTTATGGAATACTTTCTCCTTGGAGGCCAAACTGGTGCCAGTGTTGCTCATAACCTGGCACCAAGTTAAAAAATGTTTACGAAAGCTTTTCGGGCCTAACCAGTTTTGCACAAACCATCACATTTTAAACTATTTTAACCGGTTTTAGTACACCCTTTAAAATGGTCAATTTGTTAACTTGTTAAATTATTTAGTATGTTTTTAGACTTTCAAAATAATTGTTACTGCTTACACTGTTACATTGTTTTAAATTAGTCAAATTGGCTTTATACACTGCCCTGAAACCTTTACAGAAAGGATGTGATTTAAACATTTTAATAAATAACAAATCACATATTTGATAAATAACAAATCACACATTCTTTAGGCCATCCTCTCAATTCCCAATCCAGTAAAAGCCAAGCATTTACAAGTGAATGGTAGTATTGATGGTATCAGCTAGACTCAAATCTCCCACAATTCTATTTGCATACATGCTTTAGTCAGTGCAACAATTCTCATCCTCCTCACTATAAATTATGAAGAAATATGCACAACATGGAGCCCACAATGGATACTATCCAGACAAATATATATGGAACCAACTTATACTTAAGACAAATGTAATCCACTTTGAGCCCAGTGCTGTCTATTGTAACTACTACAATCCATGGACTCAAGTAGAGATTTTCTACTATCCATGATCATTTATCTGGAGAGGGAGAAGAGTGAGCATGAGAACTAATGCTGTGTGGATTTCACTGTCAAGTTTACAGGTAAATAAGACTAAAAGAGGAAAGGAAGGTGTGATAGAGTATGGGGGTGGTGGTATCCTGAGTGGTAGAAAAACTGTTCTGCAACAGGTTGCCAGGTAACCAGAATGACCACTCCAGAGAAAAACCCAACCCTCTTAGCGTAAAGGAGGGATTGGAGGCCTGAGTGAAAATGCAGTTATAGCAGGCACAGTGATTTGCTTGAAGAGTGAGATTTTCAGAAGAAGGGCTAAAACTCAGTTCTGCAGCCAGGGAGTTTTCTGGTCAACCAAGGGGGGTCGGGGTTGAAGGAAAACAGTGTTTTCTCAGAGAAAGCCTAGAGAGAGGGCAAAAGAGAAATCAATCCACTTTTCAATCTTATCAGAGATAGTGACTTAGATTTGGGAACGGAGCTCTTGGCAAAAAGGGAAGCCAGAGGGCTGTGTGTGAGAGAGACCTGTGCCTAGATGCTGATGTAAAGAGATAAGAAACTGTTTAAATGCATTCTGAAGATATGCTTGAGTTTAGACACACATACAAAACCAATACTTTATTCTGTTTGTTGTTTGAATAAAGATTTTGGTATATTTTTATAAAATTGGACTCAGCTGAATGATTCTCAGTAGTTATAACCAACCAGAACAACACTGCCATAAATCATTAAAGGTGTTTTAAGTGACAATTGAAAGGCTATACCCTTTTTACACAAAAGTGGTATTTCAGAGAAGGTCAGAGCTGCATAAAGTGGCAAGGCGCTTTAGAAGACTAGGGGAGGGGAAGTTGTCATTACCAGTCAGTGAGGAGAAAAAGCAGGCCTGGCCTTGTTGTCTCAACAGAAGAGTAGTAGAGGACTGAAATGAGGATTGAGACAAGGGAATGGAAAAGGGACAGTGGTCTAAATGGATGGAGATAGTTGGGGGGGGGGGGCAAGTTGAAGATTTCATTCAGTCTACAAAGTAAACTGAATGATTTACACTTTCTTCTGATCTGCAAAATAGTTCAGGAATCCATCTTTCTGTGTCCACATTTCTTTCAAAGTAGTGATACAATTTTTACCTTAAATGTAATAAATGTACTATATTTGCTGGTGTTAAAGACTCACTTTTTTTCCCTGAAAAATACTGTTTGAAAATGGGATGTGTCTTATACGGCAGCAAATAATGTTTGCCAGTGTATAAATGGGGTGCGTCTTATAGATGGGTGCATCTTATACGCTGGCAAATACAGTATGTTAAAATACACATTTTAATGAAAATATTAATTTTAGGATAAATGTGTATACATATTCATCCACTTCTTTAAAAAAAGAATGTAGATTAATGTCAAAATAGGACAAAATGGAATGATCAATAAATTTAAGAGAAAATGACATGGATAATCTGATCCACACATTTTTATACAACAAGGAAGAAGCAGGTGACAAAGAAAAGAACTAGGGGGTCCTACGTGGAAACTAAGGTTGACCAACCAAACCAAGCTACAGCTCATCTTCATAGCAAGATTTCTATCACACATTATACATTATCACTATAAATAAATAAATTGGCCATCTCAGTTAACACTGCAATATCAAATGTGAAATGCCCTATACAGAACTGAATCATAGAATTATAGAAATGTAGAGTTGGAAGAGACCACACGGGCCATCCAGTCCAACCCCCTGCCATGCAGGAACACCCTCAAAGCACTCCCGACAGATGGCCATCCAGCCTCTGCTTAAAAACCTCCAAAGAAGGAGACTCCACCACACTCCGAGGCAGAATATTCCACTGCTGAACAACTCTGACTGTCAGGAAGTTCTTCCTGAGGTTCAGGTGGAATCTCCTTTCCTGCAGCTTGCCCCAGAGAGGGCAAGAAAACAAGCCCTCTCCCTCCTCTACATGGCATCCCTTCAAATATTTAAACATAGCTATCATGTCCCCTCTTAACCTTCTCTTCTGCAGACTAAACATACCCAGCTCTCTAAGTCTATTCTCATAGAGCATGGCTTCCAGGCCCCTCACCATTTTGGTTGCCCTCCTCTGGACCTCCTCCAGCTTGACCATGTCCTTCTTGAATTGGGGTGCCCAGAACTGGACACGGTATTCAAGATGAGGTCTAACCAAAGCAGAGTAGAGTGGTACCAGTACCTCCCCGATCTAGACACCATACTCCTATTGATGCAGCCAAGAATTGCATTGGCTTTCTTGGCTGCCGCATCCCACTGCTGACTCATGTTCAGCTTGTGGTCTATTAAAACTCCTAGATCCCTTTCACACGTACTGCTATCCAGCCACGTGTCGCCCATCCTATATTTCTGTATTCCATTTTTTTCTACCTAAGTGTAGGACCTTACACTTCTCTCTGTTGAATTTCATTTTGTTAGCCTTGGCCCAGCTCTCCAATCTATCCAGGTCATTTTGAATTTTGATCCTGTCCTCTGGCGTATTAGCAACCCCTCCCAATTTGAAGCCTGTGATCATTACATGGTGGGTCTCAATTCTCTTTTGATCTTTTTCAACTGAAATGTTCAGTCATTCCAGATTGGTCCTTTGCCTTACCAGAGTGGGTAAACAGTGTCAGAAAAACCATAGTGTGTGCCTGTGATCACTGCTGCAAGCTGCTGGTCTGCCATGAAACAGTACAGTCTCAGTTCAGAAAGGATCACATGTGGTCCATTGTTTAATGGCCATTTGAATTAACTCAGTTTTAAACCTTTAAGAGAGAAAGCTCAAAATCAAGTGCTTTGAGAAAAATATTACATCAGTAGCGGGAACCAAATGGAGAAGTGTTGCACCCGAGCCTTGGCCTGCTGACTGCAGATCCAGAGTTTTTTGTCTTCTTCCCCAATGTAAGCCTCAATGAATTAAATGAATTCAATATAATTCTACATAACTATTCAACAAGTGCTAAAATCTAGAAAATCTCATTCTGTCTCCTGTGTTTAACACCAATTTAAATGACTTTCTTATTTGGCGGAGAGCAATACAATATATGGTGTGGGTGCCCTATCACTGTTTTAAAAAAAAAAAAAAAAATACCAAGAAGATATTCAAGAATAAAGCCTCATTAACATCTCACAACAAAGATGATAACATGGTGATAAATCATCATTTTGCCATCTCAAGGATCTTGTACAAAGCACCAACTTCTACCTGACCAGTGTCCCTGTTCCTCATCTGTGCAACAAGAACAACAGCACTGTGCTACCTCAGAAGAATGCTACAGTGATAGCCACGCCACTCAGACTAGCATGTCTCCTTACTATAGCAATTACACACTAAGTAGTTGATCCACAGGATACATAGTGCTTCTGAAATGACATAAAGGAAACATAACTCTTCAAAGGTATTCTTTGTAGGAACCTTCTTATCATTATACTTCCTATAAAAGTTCCAAGGAAGTACCCAAGTTTTTGCTGCCCCTTACCTGAACAGCTGGCTGCTTATTTTCATTACTGCTAGGAGAGGTCAGCCCTGTTGCCTGCTGGAGAAGGAACTGCCGTGCCACTTGAAGAGCCTGGAAGGGGAGGAACAGGAGGAAAAGAGGAAGGAGTTAATCAATCTCTCTTTTTCAGACTCTTTGCAGTGCAACCTGCTGACAACATTATGTGCCCTCAACTTTGAAGAATGATCAGAGCTCCCATGTTCAAGGCAAACGTCAAGTATGACTTGTCATAGTACTTTGTATTTACCATGCAACACCGCCATTGAAACAAGGCAAATAGCAGGATACTCCACCCCCATGAACCTATGTGCTCCCATCAGCAGTTTTCTGCTGCTTATATAAAGGAGGAAGAAATAAATCTGTAACACCAAAAAGATTTGGTTCTCAATGAACGGTTTGAAAATTCCAAAACAAAGTAAAGCAAAAAACAAATCACCTATGATGAGGATGCTTGGAATAGCAATCTGAATGGGAGACCACCATAATTCCAATGTAGTTGGATCTCAATGATCCCAATGTAAGAACACAGTACAATGTGCCCTCTTGTGGTGCGACTTCGTCATACACGAATTCGAGGTCACATACAGCATCAGATCCACTAATGTCAATGGACATGATGGGCATGCGCCCACACTGCCACAAGTATGTGCACACTGCGTCCATTGAAGATAATGGGATATCAGCATTTGCTTTATTTGTTTTACACAGGGGCTTCTGAAAGTGAACCCCCACCAATACAGAGGGCACATTGTATTAATAAGTCACTGGAAAAGCTTAGGTATATCAAATTTATTTTCCTGATCTGCCAAATTTCCATTCTCTTCTCTTTCTTTGGGCCCATTTCCCAGCCAGATCCCATAGCAACACATATAGTGTTGGATACAGAAAGGCAATAGCCCTATTTGCACATCACAATAAACCAGGATTCCAAGGGAATGCTTTCTTGATGTTTAGAAGTCATTGCTCCTAGAAGTGGAAGTAGCTTTCCATTTGTGGCTTATCATGACATCCAAACCTAGCACTCTGGCTTATCTCTTCCCCCACAAAGAAGTATCATAAAACATAGTTTGCTAGCTATGCTTGCTTGCAGTGGAAGTAACTGGGCAGTGTAACATTGGCTTGTTTACAATAAGCCAGAATTGTTTAGAACTTTCTGCAAGCTGTCGCATGAAATTACTTTTACAGTGTGAAGGAGGTAATTTTTCAAAAAGCAAATAATTACCCCTATAGTCAAGCATATATGTTAAGACTTTTTTTAAAATCCTGCCTAATACAAAGATATTAGAAGTATGATACTGCCTTTTAAGAGAGCTAGACTGTCAAAATGGGCAATCATTTGATCCCAAGACTCACACTGGCAATGACTGTGGCATGTGTATATATGTGTACACACCTCCCCAACTCATCCTCATTCGTTCTTCTTCCACCAACTCTCATAATACACATTTGAACCACCTTTCCAGGGACACTAAGTTCATAATTCTTCCCTCTCCGCACACATTATTTAACTGGACAGAAGAGGAAAAGTGTTATTTACATCAAACACCTGACAGTCCAGCAGCATAACTGTGCCAAGGAACTGGAGGCATGGACGTAACTCTGTTCACACACTTTTTTCCTCAGTATAATCATGCTGCTGCCAGACTGCCAGCTAGCTATTAGGCAGGAGCCCAATTGTGCATGGAGAAAAGGACACACAATGAGAGTTATATCCATCTGGTACCTTCCCCAGCATAACTGTGGTGGCAGTGTGTGGGGCAGAAGGTGGGTTGGAGATTCCAAGGACAGGAATTTGGCAACTTGAGCAACTGTGGCTAGTTTCACGGGCAACTTCCAAGAGCCACAGGTTGTCCACATGTGGGTGAGATGCTTGACCAAGTCCTTTGATTTTATGAATACATGCATTAATTTTTGTCTCTCATTTTCAAAAGCATGACCACAATTGCTCAATGGGGGATGTTTAAAAGAGAAGTGTGCATGATGAAGGCACAAATCCTGTAAAACACAAATGGGGAGTGGGGAGAGAAGAGAAAAGAAAAAAAGAAATGTACCCAATGTGTCTGATCAGAAACGCACCACCACAGAGGAGGGAAAAAGTGTATGCTTGCATAAGTGAAGCAAAGCGATTCATTCAGGAGCCTACTGCAAGCAGAGAATAACCTCTAACACAAACAATCTTGTGGTACCAAAAGCAGCTGCTCCCAGAGCCCCACTTCCTCATACGTTCCTTATTTTTGCTTTGAGAAGAACTCTTCCCCCCCCCTCAAAAAATTTAGTGCATTTCTGAACAACAAAGTCATTGTAGCCCTGCCTGCAAGACAGGTTTTTATTATAGCATAGAGACAGGAGGGGGGAGCAGAGGGGTAGAGGTCGACAGGTCATAGCCCAGCTTGGCGGTGCTGCAAACAGCATGTGGGTTCCACTGAGCTGTCAACACTGCAGCCGTAAATCAAGGCTCTGGCTTCCAAAGGGCGGCTGTACTCTCCCCAGTCGGCAGAGGCACTTGCAGGGTGTGTCCCAGAGAAAGAGCTGCTTGTTAATTTTCCACATTTCCAGCTATAAAGAACAAAGTTACTTTCCGTCAGGCATTTAAACCATGCGTACTGTACCGTACTTTCTCTGTTTGGAGGAGCAGCTGATTTTCTACAGATGGATCAGACTAGCATGTGTACACTTATGCAGTAAAATTGCATACATCACTGCATGCAAATGCAATACAGAAATCACATTGTTGCAGCTTTGTAAAGGTGGGTGTATAACTTTAAAAGTGTATACAATCTAGTATATACAATTTTGTGTTTACAAAAGTGTATATAATTTTGTAATTTAAACATACATCTGTGAAATACAGCATTGTTTAGACACATTATATACATAAACATGTACAGTGTAAATATATAAATAATGTTCTTCTAACTAATCACAGCTAGGAGAATTTCACACATACAACCCGTCTATGAAGCAGCTCAAAATCAAGTTCTTGCCACTTACTTCACATTAATGATTGCACACAATAAATTAAACAAAATCATATCTACTACACATATATATGTAAAATGCATATGAAATTTATGTGTTTCAATATGATTTGCACACTATGTGCAATTCGTGTATACTGTTCAGTTAAATGTTAGAATAACTTGCTAAAATCCCAACAGGTTACCTTCCCTGCCAGAAGCTACTTCTGGCAGTATAATTGGTGGAGGAGTGAAATTCGCCCTCCCCTAGGTTTCCATTTGTCTTAACTACTCTGGACGACAGGGGAACCCCTCCAGGGCAGATTTTTAGTGCCACAGACAGCTGCACAGCAGAATAAGAGGAGCCTAGTCCCAGTGTTAGAGCACTATTGGATTCAGGCCATGACAGATTTGAAAGCACAACATGTGTATGCATGCGCATCTTTCAGACATCACTGTTTTCCAGGTTGTTTCAAATTAAGCCACAACACAGATGTCCAAAGGAAATGAAGCGCTTTATTTAAAAGTTTCACTAAATGCTAAATAGATGCACAATGTTGTTTTTACTATTATTTACAGGTTTTAGAAGCAGCTGCCTAGCTAAAAAGCAGAAGTTACCTACACTACCATGGTTCTCACAAATACTTCTAAAGCTTTGGGTATAAAGTTCTTTCTTTCTTTCTTCCCCATTCCCCTCTCCTCAAATTACTGGACACCTTTCAGTGTACAATAAACAGAGTTCTCAGTAAAGCAAAAGCAAAAACCAAAAACATGTTTGTAAAAGACACACAAAAGGAAACACCAAAATCATTTTATGCTGGTTTACAAAAACCTGCAACTGTGAAAGACATCACATACAAGCTACTGAAAACACAAAGGCTAAGATTTAAAATTCATGGTTCTACATGTCAATACATGAAATCTCAACAGTCCATTTGTGTATAAGTAGTTCTATAAATCAGAGGAGACACAAGCTGCCTTCTTCTGGAATGTGGGTAGCATTTCCTTGAATTTGTCTCTTATAGTGGCACCAGTCAAAAGGACAAAAGAAAACAGTTACAATGAAATCCTATTCAAAATTCAACAGGTTTAAAGTTTCAGTTGCACCATCTGGCTTCCAAATACCTGTGGCAACAGCTCAGACAGCACTTTTATGCTCTTCCCATGTGTGCAGAATAGTCTGTTTTTTTCTTTAACAGCTTCCATTTTGCAGCAATGTTTGCTCAAGAGTTTCCCCAAGGAAGGATAGACTTGATTGCAATTCAAAGGGGCTGGATTTTATTCATGACACAGTTGTACTGACCTGCCATGTGACCTGGATTGAATCCATTCAGTCCTGTGGCCTCATTCACTAAACTGTGGACTCTTATAATATCACTGACCCCACAAGGAAAAACACGCAACTGCAAAGATAAGTTCAAGGATCATTGTAAAGTACTTCAGACAATGTGACAAATGAAGGAACAGAGCTCCGGAAGAGGTGGTGACTTTTCCCAATAACGCAGGGTTAGTACCAAGCGCCAAACAAACAGGAGCCTTGCTTTGCCGGTCTCTCCAACAGAAACCTCTCCAAGTCTTTTAGTACTTCACTCAGCCGATCCCTCGCCTCTTATAATGCTTCACTATTTTGAATCAATTAATTAATTTGCCAAAGTTCAAGAGGCGACCTAGGCATATTGGAATGAAAAGTGGTAAGCTAGCAGCGTAAGTGCTATACTCATCCGAAGGCCAGCTTGCCAGAGGAAACTGTGATGCCCCAGCCAGCTGTATGAAGTCTCCAATAGACCCTATTTTAATTGCATTAGCCACACAACGGGAGCTTTGTTCACAAGGGGACAGTAGGGACAACCCCCTGTTTTATGGGCTTTTGGGAACCCTGTAAAGTCTGTGTGAGTTTATTAAACTGGTAATGGCTTGTGCAAGAAGAATACGGCTCGTGACGGGTGCCAGAACATGTCAAGAGGGCACCAAGCCAGGCTGGTACGCAGAAGGCGGCATGAGACCTGCTGCTCGATTAAGGGGATGCACAGCATGATGCACAAGAGCCAAGGGAACTGCAGACAGACCGCAAGAGGCCCACCCCACATGAGCTCCCATGGGGGAATTTAATTCACTCCCTGCTGACTCTCTTACTTTGTTGTGCTCTGAAGCACGAAATTACAAGATTTACAGCAAAAAATGACATGACCTTACAGTCTCACGCTGGGGCCTCCTGTGACAACTATGGAACTCACCCACAGAAGCTTTTACACTCCCCCCCTCACAACTCCCAGCTACTATCAGGGAGGGGGAAAATGAGCAAAAAAAGTTAGAATCCTCACTGCTAGGAGGCAGCACTATAGAGATAGCTCTAGTTCCCAGAAGGGCTGGGGTTACGGCTATTTTTCCAAGACAAACTAGTTGTGAGTACCAATATAGTAGCAACACTTGCCCATAACTGTATAAACAGAACACCCCCCCATCAACAGATTTACTTCTTTTTTTTTTAAAACGAAAAATAGACAGCAAACTCTTGACAACAAAATGGCTGTTCACTCTCAGTCCTTGTAGAAAGAAACCTTTCTCTCTCCCAGATCCAACACAGGAAGAGATAAGCATGATTTTAGTCAGTTCAGCAACTTAGTTTCAGCAAGAACTAGCCCACTGGCAGTGCTAACCCATGGTCTCAAAAAGGCAAGGTGCTAATTTCCTGCTCTAACACCTGTCATCGAACAAGTTGCTTTCTTTCCAGTATGCCAGGGATAGTGGCAGGTGGAGGTACTTAAAGGCTCTGAGGCACTCAGAGTGCTACTCTAGAAATCACCATATTGTGCAGCAAAGAAATATACAACCCTTACTAAGCCAAGCATCTCCCCCGCAGTACAACATACATAGGGGAAATGACTATTCCTTAGAAATTAAACCACAGCTTGATATTACTGGGGAAAATATAATCTCACCACCATTGATAACTGCTTCTCCACTATTTTCATGCCGTCTGGAATGTTGTTGTTGTGCCAGAGTCATGGGCAGAGATGCTTGTGACATCACAGATGAGGAGACACATTCTCCTTACACTCCAATATTTACATGTTCTTAAGAGTTCTTCAAAAGGCTTTATACTTTACCAGTTCTCTCCAAACTGGTATCAGCATCTGACAGTGTATTCATGCTTTCATTCTCAGGTATTTAATACTCAAATATCTGTGGCTCTGGAACAATGTGCTGGTCATTTCTTCTTTCCACACATCTAGGCAGGGGTTCCATTCCAGGACCCCCTGCCTAAAAGAAGAAACGCAAATGTTTGCATCCCATAATACCTAATGGTAGCAACGCGCAAGTGCACCTATCACCACTATTTTACATATAGGGATGCAACACCTCATGCGAACACAAATTTGTGTACAAGGGGCCCCCACTATATAGTTTTATCAAGGAATTTAAGTAGTAATCAATACCGAAAGGAACACAAAATACAAATACAACATTCCTTAAAAAAAAACCAACAACAGTAGCAACAGCTAGTATTTAGGCATTATTTACCAAACTGATGTCCAATAGTCATTAGTTTTCATGTAGGAAGTTAAGAGATGTCATTAATATAAAACTATTATTAAAAACATCAATGAACAGTGAACAAATCTGTCCATTCTTGTTTGTTTGTTTTTTTAATTACTGAAGTCTTATGTGCTAATACAGTTGAAAGGAAACAGTCTTTATTGCAGCACAAACCTCCTTGTAGTGAAAAGTACATTTTTCAAAAAACATAAGAAAACATAAACAAACTGAAGTATATACCCTACACATCTTGTCAATTTATACACTGGTTAAGCTAGAAAAAAATGCAGCATAAATCAATCCTCATTTCTATTCTATTACTTGAAAAATATATTCAGTGCTATGGGAGGTTTGGGAAAGAGCACACAACAGGAAAGAGAGAAAGAAAGAGAAAAAGAAAAGCAGATATAACAAAAAGTTTGGTTGGGCATTACTTAGATAATGACCAACATTAAAAGTACACTTTAGGACAGACTTGGATTTTATATTTGAATGAACAAAAACTAAGTACAGGTTTTCTAGCCTACAGTAGTTCACAAAACCCTATGCCTTATTTTCAGGCCACAGGACTCTTTGTTGCTTTTGCTGCTATATGTTGATACAGTGAGCCCTCTAGATTTTATATTAAACATTTTTAAAATGGAAGTCAAGAAAAACAAAACAGTATAGACAACTGGTGAGATTTGAGTAAATCACAAGGACTACAAAGTCTCTTGCGTTACTGGGACCCAAGATATACTAGCCACCACCATGGCTCAAGTAGACCTTTTTAGCACATTGCAAGCACATCTATACTTTAAAACAGGGGTAGGGAGTTGCTACATTCCCATCACAGCCAGCAATAAGTAATCATGGAAGTTTTAGTCCTACACCATCTGGAGGGACACAAAGTGCCCACACTTCCTTTAATAATAGGTTAAATATACTATTAAAGGTACAATATTTGCGAAGAGCCTAATTGTATCTAAATGCTGCACAAAAACATTAAAAATACCAAAAAATTATAAATTATATAGAACAAAAACCTGGATGAGGAGGCCAAAAATATTAGCTATACACTAGTAAAAATAAATGTATTAAGGATATACATATGAAATACAATCAATTGAAGTAGTATTACCTGGCCTTCACAGATAAGGGCGGGGGGAGAAGTAATAAAATAGAATAAGAGACAAGTTTCAACATGGAACAAAGAACAGGGTGAATGAAAAGACACAAAAGAAGATTACATAGAAGCTAGATAGGAGCTAAAGAATGAACACATATGCAGGGAACAGAGTACTAAATATAAAAATGGTAAAATTTAAGAAATGGAAAATCAAAAGCAGGGAAGCATGAGCTTATCTGTGTGCAGAAAAAAAAAACAACCAGGGAAAAAGAACATAAACAAGAGCTTTAGAAGAAATCAGTTATTAAAAAGACATTATAACAATCCATTTGGTAGAAAATGCAGCCATGTTTCCATACACAGGACCACCAATAAGGATGGAGGTAAGGGGACTGAAGGCATGCATGAAATGATAGCATGAGGATGAGGGACTGGGGAACATTTGGCACTGGGGAACATTTGGGGGACAACAAAGACCTAGAGAAAAGAGGTGGGTTCCACTCCAATGAGAATGGAACCAGATTGCCGGTAGTATCAAAAAGTTAGCAGAGCAGTTTTTAAACTGAGACCTGGGGAGAACTGACAGGAAGTGCAGCTCCTCCTGTTCATATTAATCATCGCTAGGGAATGAGGCTGCCAGGCATGTTGTAGAGAAAATGGGTTGAGAAAAGCTTCTCTGTCCCTCAGAGTTCTAAAACTCAATGAAGCTAAAACAGTAGCAAGTTCAGTACATACTAAATAGGAAGCTCTTCTTCACACAGCAAACAGTTAAACCATGGAGTTTGCTACTGCAAGACCGAGTGATGACTGCTAACTTGGCTGGCTTTAAAAATAGGGTTAGGGGGATTGCTGGAAATTAAGGCTCCTTATTCTTACTTATTCCAACAACACTTATTAGTCATGAGGTAGTACCTCCAGATTCAAAAGCAGTGGGCATCTGAACATCTATTGTTGGAGAGTACAACCTAGAGAGAATATGTGGGCTTGTGTTCTGTTCATGGATTCTTCATAGATACAGGGTTGACCAACTTAGGAACAGAGTCAGCCAAATAGGTCTTTGGTCTGACACAGGGTGACTTTTCTGCCTATGCATAAAAACAAAAAAAACTGACAGGAAGAGGCTGAGGGGACAGGAGGGTAAAAAGATTTTTAGTTTGCACAGAAGGGAAGGGGGTAGCGTGGTCATTAAACAAAGAAACTGAAAAAAGAGAGTCAAGAGTTAAACTAAGAAATTCTCTTCGAAATATTTAACTTCAGAGAGTGACTAGCTAGGCCATGTGGGTATAAATAGGCAACAGAAGAAAATTTACAAAAAAGGACAGATCAGAAATGTAAATTAACAGAATATTGTCCTCTTACACATGACAATTAGCACTCAAATACTGATTATGGGCAAATAATAAAAAGCAATGGGCTTAAAACAGAACCATGGAGAACTCTTGCAAACTAAGTGGGAGAAGGGAGGAGGAAGACAGAACCATTAACTGAAATCTGGTAAGTACGGTTAGACAGATAAGAGGAAAACCAAGACTAAACATAACCACAAAAACCAAGATCATAGGAAGATAAAAATGCTCAGAAGTCTCAAAAGCAGAGGATAGATAAAGAATAGAACATTGGTGGTCCTGGTTAGACAGATAAAGCTATCAGAGCTGTCCAGCAGTGGAATATGCTGCCTCAGAGTGTGATGGAGTCTCTGTCTTTGGAGGTTTTAAGCAGAAGCTGGATGGCCATCTGTTGGGAATGCTTTGGTGGGTGTTCCTGCATAGCAGGGGGTTGGACTCGATGGCCCCTGTGGACTCTTCCAACTCTATGATTCTATGAATGAAAGTTAAAGCAGTTTCTGTTGAATAGTAAACACAAATTGTAAAGATGATAAAAATAAAAAAATAAAAAGAAACATGAGAAACTATCTAAACAAATAAAGAGGGGAGTAAAAGACGGCATAGCAGATTCAGAAAAAAAAGAGGTAAAAAAAGAAAGGCCATGAATATCAAGTACAGAAACATCGGGTTAAACATTTGAAGAGTAAAGGTAGTGGGAGGAAGGAGAGAGGGGGTTGAGCAAAAAATTAACAACTGAAAAGAGACTATGAGGAAGAATGTGGAGAAAACGTTTTAAAACAGAAGACTGAAAAGGTGTACATAAGCTGACTTTTTAAAAAAAAGAAAGAAGAAAAAAAGTACATGCTAGGGAAACACACCATAAATATTTAGTGAACCAAGTACATGAATGAAGAAAATAAAATAACGAAATGAATCAAAGCTAAGAAAAAGAAAGAGAGGTATGATGTGGGAAAAGGAATTATAGTTGAAATAATTTAGTTGACCTAAAATTAGTTGAGGCTCATAACCACAGCTGAATAGGGTGTAAAATCCCGAGACTGTGGACTTAAGGGAGTCCAAACAGTGAAAAAAAACAAATAATACATTACAAATTAAATCTTGGTTTGGTATCCCAACAGACTCTAGAGAGTGGCTACAAAGCTGGTGGCTAAATCTTTGCATATCCAAGTTTTCTACAACCACAAATCTATGATTCTGACGTGGCAAAGTGAAACATATCCTGTTAGACTTTGTAGGTTCCATACTAAGTCGGTGATAAGTCATACACTAAGTAAAATAAATAAACACACAAATAAATAAATGTATCTTAAATATTACAGCATTGGAACCAGCATAAAATGAGCCTGAAGTAACATAAACATTTTGAGCCCCTTTATGAGCCCATTAGAGCTCTACGATTGTCTGAAGAGTCCCTTCTCTCTGTCCCATCACCTTCTCAGTCTTGTTTCATGGGGAAAAGGGAGAGGGCCTTCTCTGTGGCTGCTCCCAGATTCTGGAACTCCTTTCCTTGAGAATCCAGGATGGCCCTGTCCTTGCTCTCCTTCCATTAGCAAGTTAAAGCATTTTTATGCTAACAGGCTTTTAGAAATTGACTGGGGCTGGGCTTTTAATGCTATATAGTGCTATTTTAAAGGCTTGTACATAGTACTTTAATGAATTTTAATACTTTTAATGTCTAATGTATTAACTTTATAAACTGTGTAACTGCTTTTTTAAATCTTACATTTATACTTCTATTCATGCTTCTGTATAATTTTAATTTGCATTTTCTTTAAATATGCTGTTAGCTGCCTTGGGTGAGAAGCCAGATATAAATGGATATAATAAAAATAACAACAACAACAACAACATAACCTACATGTCTTAGATAAAAATGTTAACTTATTTGTGTTTGGTTTTGTGTATAAGTAAAAAGGAACAGACTTGAATTAAGAACATAAAGGAACCCATAAAGGGTGATGATAATGATGATCATATTTATATATATCTTGCCTTTTTCCAAATCTGGGACTCAAAGTGGCTTACAAATGTTAACACAGATACAGCTAAAATTTTACATTATACAGAAGTTCAAATATAATCCAAGTACCAATAAAAGTAAGAGTGGTTAAAAACAGACGATTAAAAATATCAGCAAATATAAACAACAGAGCACATGAAAGGTCTTTTCTCTTTGACCAAGACCTACCAAAGCAAAAAAGTCTTCGGTTGCCTGTGGAACAACCACCAGTGGAGTCTGTGTAGGAAGGGAGTTTCATAGCCTAGGAGCAGCCACTAATCCCATCAGATACACTTGTGAGGTTGATGATGGGGCAGCCTTCTTAGAAGATCTCAAGACACGGGCAGACTTGAATAGATTTTTAAATAAATAGAATCCAGAACAGAAAGCAAGTGGTGACTCTGTGTGTGTGTGTGTGTGTGTGTGTTGCTGTTGTAATATGCCTTCAAATCAACTCCAAACATAGATATTCTCTCATAGGATTTTCTAGGCAAGACTTATTCAGAGGAGGTTTCCTATTGCTTTCCTCTGAGGCTGAGAGAGTTTGACTTGCCCCAGGTCACCCAGTGGGATTCCAGAACAAGGGGTATTCAAATTGTGATCTCTTAGAATCCAAAATGTTAGGAGATTCAGTCGCTTCAGATCTGATGATACTATCTTATTGTCATAAAAGATCACATATCCTCAAACAACTGGTCATTACAACTCAGTCAGAAAAACTGTCTAGGTTCCAGATCCAAGAGTTATTGTGTCAAGTGTCAATCAGTGAAAGATGAAGCCCTTAATAAGGAATAACACAAGTAAGAAAATCTGTTATATCAGTATCATGCTACAGATTCTCATTTATACCCCAAAATGCAGAACAGGATATTTTGTAATCATGACCTTGGTTTCTCTGTGGGACACTGAGCATTAGAGGAGGCTACCATCACTTCTAAGGAAGTTGGCTATTGTATTGTATTGTATCTGCTTGTATTTTCTAAGGATGAAATAAGTGGATTTTCCTATATGGTCGAACCCTGTCTGACATATAATTTTTTAAAAATATTCTTAACCCACTCAATCCCCAGGAAAAAAAGTACAGTCAACATTTTAAAGAGCTCCTTAACAGTAGAAAATACGTTAAAACATACGTATTATCAGAGAAATCTTCCATATCAAGGACTGCCAGATGCCTGCCCAAATAAAGATTTGCTTTTCCTTTGGACTCTGGCTTTGCCAAGTCCCCAGGGGAAAGATCTAAAGCAGCACCCATCTTGAAATCCTGTCCATTGACTTCCATAATTAGTAACCAAGACATTAAAAGAAACACCTAGAAGTTCATTCAGTTAATAATGGCAGACATGACGGATAACTGGGGAGGCAGTAATTAGATTGTTACACGGGCAGATACCTTGCAATTCTTACCTTTAAATGCGAGGAGCAAAAGTTCTTGATACTTTTTGGCCCTGTGGTTGTTAGGACTTACTTCTGACCTCCTAGCTCTGATCCCTTGGCTCCTGGTTTCATTCACCTGTTGCCTCTGAACCAGTTTTGCTATGAGATTACCCATTAGAACAGTAAATGGAGAACATATGGTGCCCCAGATGCTATTATTCCAGCTCCCATCACCATTGACAAATTGCCATGGCCTTCCAAATTCTATTTGATTCCATGTTCTGCAATTGTGGCTTAGATGGCTATGGGAAGCTAAAATATTAGCAAATGAGACCATGACAACCAACCATCAGAAGGTTCTACATGTACTGTCAGCTATTATTGCTGAACAATCCTAGGCAAACCCCACAAACTATTCTGTAATAATTTATCATTCAGATTCTGAAAGAATTTTGCAAGATTTAAAAAAAAAATTCAAAATGAAATTGTATAGATAAGTTAGCTCATCGCCACAACAGCTTCTCCACTTTCCACATACAGCAACAGGCTACTGTGCAGTTCTTAAGTAATAGTTAACATGAACAGTGCACTTCTGTCCAGATTAGAAAGAAAATGATAAAGATTGCAGTCATTGCTATGTCCTCTACATGGCTGTTTCAGTATCAACCTCCAAACATTGTTTATATATATATTCACCATGTTCTGTTGTGTTTGGATGAATGACTGGATTAGAAACTGAAAGAATAAATGTCCGAACTCAAAGGGTGAAACATCCCCTCACAAACATTGACAGGAAATACTTTTCCGTTTATGTTAATAATGTACTGAATAAAATCCATTTTGTGTTGAAGCATGCATGTCATCAACATGATACAATTTGAAAGGAAAGAAATTCACTGCAGCTCTCATTCTTCTCTGAGATTATTTAGTTGTCCCTTTATCAAATCCCAGGCCATAACTAACAATAACTATTATTGAACAATTTAAGATGTGCTCTATAGAAGACAGAAAAGGGTAAACATTTTTGAAGACGGAAAGGATTTAAAGAGAAGTTTGTGGAATTTTAAAAAAATCTCTGTATTTCAAAAATCATACCCTGCCTGACAGTTTATCTGACATGTTTTTAATATGTTTTACATTGTACGTATTTCACGTTAAAAATGCATCAAGATCTGAAAGAACACTGTCATCCGTCCACATTTGCTAGGGTTAGGGATGCAGACCCCCCATGAAAGTGGAAAAACCATGAACAACTCTAGGCTCTCCCAAACTATATTCAACGCAGAGAAAAAGGTATGATCATCATATTCAACCCACCATGGACTCCTTTGAGGCATCAGGGTTCCTTCACAAGGCAGAAGAGGGTGGCTTGGTGAGGCTTACTGCCACCTCCACTGCTTCCCCACATAATTTTTAATTAAGGACTTACAAACCTTGTTTGCAGTTTCTCAGTCTCAGGAGGCTCGCAGTCTGTTAAAAATGGGATAGGGAGACAGCAAAGGTGACAGCAGATAATCTATGAATAATCAAATCCACAAAAGTGAAACCCACAAATGTGGAGGGCTGACTATATAGTATTGATGTGATTTTTTTAAAACAGTTTCTATTAAAACAGTCTAAACCCAAGATTAGCAATATTTTCAAAGAATGCTCTCCTCCTACTGTTTTAATCTATACTAATCAGATTCATTTCTGGGGGGAAAACTACAGCATCGGGATCTTACTATGGTGGTCAGAAGAAATTCCTGTTCCAATTCATCCTCTGGATTCTAAGTCAGTGTAGTATGTGGATCCAAGCATTTGGCTTGAGAAATGTTTCCATCTGTATTTCTCCATGTCTGTCATTCAACTGCTATTTAGCCGCAATTATTGAGAGGAAAAAATCCTATCTGTATGCATACATAAAGCAACAAAGAAAGCCCAGAATTGATTCCAAGTGTGTGCGATACTGAGAAAATCTCACCTGTTATCAGAAGAAAGGGGAGCTGCAGTTGTGAAGAATCCCACAATACAACTTTGGGTATAGTCACCACTCTGCTTGGCAAAGAATTTGCAGGACTGCTGTTGATATCCAGTGCAAAATATTAGAAAAAGATGCCCAAAGAGAATATACTCACCCCTGTAAATCTTCAAGCGAGCCAAAAATAATGGCCAACATAAAGAGCTGGGGTAATTCCAGGTAATCCCCCCTGCCCATGACAGATAGACCAGTTTCTCCTCAAGCTGTACAATGAACCAAGACCTCTTCCCCTCAAGGAAATACTTCTACTTACTGTGGTAATTACTGCTGCTTGGGACTTTGGTTGCTCAGAAATCCACATTATGTTTCACCATTCAGCATCAAAAAGAGTCTACAAAAATGATGGGAAATGTGTGGCCCTCTGGATGTTACTGAATTGCATATCCTACTAGCCACCACAGACAATGGCGAGGCATGTTGGGAGGTGCAATTTGGAGGCCCATAGTTCCAACCCCTGGTTACAGGTTTTAAAAACTGATAAGCCAGCCATAGGAACAGGACCAGTAAAAACACAGGTTACAACAATGCTGAACCTCCTGCAATGTCAAGACTATTTGGTTGCCTTTACAAGTAATCATATTTACTTTATTTCTTTGTACATGTGTGTGTTTTTAAAAAAATATCTGCATAGTATACTATGAAATATTGGGGCAATCAAAATGAGCAAGCCTAGTCTCTTCTCAGTTTAATATCCTGAAATAGTTCTGTGAATGTTTTATATTTCTTTTTCTCATGCTCCCCACTTTCTAATACAGAAATGTGTACTGTCTGCTTTTCTCAGAAAAGGAACAGAAAGGATAAGTATCACCACCCTCTATTACATCTAAAGAGGAAAAGGATGGTGATGTCCTCCAGAACCAGTGAACGATCATTGAGATTAATCTTAGCCCCTCCCCGCCCCCTGCCGCAGAAAGGGCTTGGAAACTTCTAGAGCAAATTGAGCATGACTCAATCCAAAATTAACCCAGTGAAGAAAAAAATCATAAGTATGATCACCTTGCCATATCTCAGAACTTTGCATCAACAGGATGACTAATATATCTCATATGTATCCCTTGCCCAGCTACATACAATACACATTTTAAAAAATCAGAAACCACAGAAACATCAGATTGGAAGGGACCACAATGGCCATCTAGTCCAAACCCTGCCGTGCAGGACACACCACCAGAAGTACTCCCAAGAGGTAGTCACCCAACTTCTGCTTAAAGATCTCCAAAGAAGGAGAATCAACCTTCCTCTGAGTCAGTCTATGCCACTGTGGAACAGCTCTTACTGTTAGGAAATTCTTCCAAATGTTTAGATAGCATCTCCTTTCTTGTAATTTGGTTCCATTAGTTTGTGCTTTAGTCACCAGAGCAGCTGAAAACAATCTGCTTCCATCTTCAACATGGTATCCCTTCAAATACTTAAAAAAGGCTATCATATCATCTCTCAGTCTTCTCTTCTTCAAGCTAAGCCATTCCTCAGAGGACATGATTTCCAGACCTCTTGCCATCTTGGTCAGCTTGCTCTGACATGTTCCAGCTTGTCAATACCCTTTTTCAACTACATGCCCAGAACTGGACATAGTACTCCAGGTAAGATCTGACCAAAGCTGAATACAGTGGTACTACTACATCCCTTGATCTGGACACTATACTCCTGGCTTTTTTGACAGCTGTGTCACATAGCTGAGTCATGTTAAGCTTGTGGTCTATTAAGACCCCTAATCCTTTTTACATGTAATGTTGTCAAGCCAGGTGTCACCCATCTCATATTTGTGCATTTTATTTTTCCTGCCTAAATGCAACACATTACACTTACCCTTGTTGAAACTCATTCTGTTAGCTTTTGCCCCGCTCTCCATTCTATTAAGGTCATTTTGAATTCTGATTCTTTCCTCTAGGGTATTAGCTTTTCTAGCTAATTTGGTATCATCTGCAAATTTAATATGTCCTCTATTCCACTGCCCAAATCATAAATAAATATGTTAAACAGTAATGGGCCCAGAACTGAGCCCTGTGGCACACACTAATCACTTCTCTCCAGGATGAAGAGGAACCACTGATGAGTACTCTCTGAGTTTGGTCCTCCAATGGGTTACAAATCCCTAACAGTAGCACTTTCTAGACTACCTTTGACCAGTTTGTCCATGAGAACATCACGGGAGGCCTGTCAAAAACTTTACTGAAATCAAGATATACTACATCCACAGCATTCTCCTGATCATCCAAGCTTGTAACTCTATCAAAAAAGGAGATTAGCCTTTGTAAGAAATCCATGCTGTCTTTTAGAAATCACAATGTTCCTTTCTAAGTGTTCGCAAACTGTCTGTTTAACGATCTGCTTTAGAGCCTTTCCTGATATTGATTCAGACTTGACTAGATGATAATTGTTTGGGTCCTCTATTTGAAGATGAGGACAACATCTGCCTTCCTCCAGTCTGCTGGGACCTCCCCTATTCTCCAAGAATTCTCAAAAACTACCACCAGAGGTTCTGAGACTACATCTGCAGGTTGCTTACGTATCCTTGGATGGAGTTCATCTGGCCCTAGAGACTGGAATTAATTCAGAGCAGCTAAGTTATTCCCTTACTACCTTATTACCAATGCTAGGTTATAATCACCTTGCTGCATCATCTACTCTGTTTTCACCAGGTTGCGCACTGTTTTTCTTTTCGTCTGAGGCAGAGAAGGAGTTGAACAGTTCTGCCTTTTCCCTGTCACCTATGAACCTTTCGCATCTTCTCCACATCATGGACCTACTGTTTCATTGTTCTTCCTCTTGCTCTGAAAACAGTCATAAAACTGCTTTTTATTATTTTTAACCTCTCAAAAGCAAGCGAGAACTCATTCCAAGCTTTAGCTTTTTCTGATTTTCTTCCTATGCATACTTGGCTATATGTCTTTATTTTTATGTGATGATTCCCCACTTCTTACTATTTCTCGTAAATGTCCCTTTTGAATCTCAGCTTATTTGAAAGTTCGTTATACGTCCACCCTGGTTTCTTTACACACTTTTTACTTTTTCTTCCTCATTAGAATTATCTGCAATTGTTCCATTAATATCTTGCCTTTAAGAAGCTTCCATCCATTCTGAATTCCTTTTTCTTTGAGTATTACTGACCACGGGATCTCACACAGTACTTCTCTCAGCTTATTGAAGTCAGCTCCCTTAAAGTCTATAGTGCATGTCTAGCTAGCTTTGGTTTTCCCTTCCCCATGTATAACAAATCACTCCTACTCAAAGATCCCACTGCTTTTACCTCATTGACCACTTCATCTCTGTTGGTTAGAATCAGCTCCAAAACAGCTGATCTCCTCATTGCCTCACCCATCTTCTGGATAACGAAATTGCCTTCAAGGCAAGTGAAGAATTTATTGGATCTTACATTTTTCACAGAGTTTGACTTCCAACAAGCATCGAGGAGTTTGAAATCTCCTGTTACTACTATCTCTTTCCTTTTTGAAAATTTGGTCATCTGTGTTAGGAAGCCATTATCCAAATCTTCAGTCTGGCTTGGAGATCTATAGCAAGCCCCCACTATGATGGCATTATTGTATCCCTGCCCTTTAATTTTTACCCAAATGCTCTCAACCATGTTTTCATGGATCTCCTTACAGATGTACACATCCCTGACATATAACACTCCTCCTCCTCCTCCTTTCCTGTTTGGCCTGTTCCCTTGGGATATGGCATACCCTTTTACTACTATATTCAATCATGTGATTCATCCCACCAACTTTCAGTGATGCATATTAAGTCATATTTGACTTCCTGTGCTAAGAGTTCAAATTCATTTTGTTTATTTCCCATGATCTGTGCATGAGTGTAGAAACATTTGAGACTATGGGTCTTTCTCTCCAATCACTTCCTTACTGTATTCTTTCTCTCACTGTTGCCTGCTTGCACTGTTGGTCCAATTCCTCCTGAATCATTGCAGCTTTTGCCCCCAATACTGAACAGGAAATTCATCCTGTTTGAAATGCCAGATCCATAGAACTCTAGTGAAGCTGTCCTATGGGCCACTATGCATATTATTCAAAGAGGTTATCTATTTAACTGTTCCAAGTTTTCTTAAGTGGAAACCAACAAGGACATAGGATCCAACCGTAGATGACAACCCATGAAGAGTTTCCATGAGAGTTGTGTGGATGTCCTATAATGAAATTTTGCACACAGACACTCTGAGAGGATGAGCACAAATAAACATAGCTCCATTAAGTGTTAACTATCTCCCTTTTTCATACAGCTGGGAGGTAAGTTTCCTAAAAGAAGTTTTGGCTTGCTTTTCTTTCTTTTTCTTTTCTTTCTGTTTCTAAAGTAGCTTAAAATATTTTCTTTTATTTTCTATTCAGGAAAGTACCGAAGGTTTTAGATAAAACAAATGTCATGGAAGAATTCTGAAATCAACTAAGACCTGGGAGGAAAAAAGCCAACAATTTATTATACCCCTTGTCTTAGGAACTTTTAAAAAGAGGTTCCACATATCTAGGAAGGATGCAGACTTTAACCATCCCTGTAATAAAAAATAGAAAATACGTCAGAGAAAGATGAAGGCAGAGAGATATAAAAATATTGTACATTCTCCCTCTTGCCTCAGTCAAAACACAGTTTATGAGAAAGTCTGCCTGTTATGTTTTACTAACCTCATAAAAACAACATTATCACATTCTTGGTTAAAAGTATTAAAAAGCACTGGCATACATATTTTGGGATGGCTATTATCAATACACATTATCACATGGAAAAGCACTCTCACCTGTCTGTTTTTATATGATAAGAACCAAACAACACAACATCCCAGAACATATGGCCAGATTCATTATGTGTGTATGTGTGTGCATGTGCGTGTGCATGCATACATGAATGTGCAAATGTGTTTGTTCATTGGAAGGAATTTCTCCAATGTCCAGACTGACCCATCTTTAAGTCAGTATCATCACCTCATAGATAAGCCTCCAGAAGTCAATTTTTGTGAATCACTACTTAGGAAAAAAAATCACCTCTGCTAACAAAGAGAGGAAAAACAAGTTCAGCCTGAACCAGATAACTTCCTTCCAAAAATTTTTCTAAGGAAAAAAAAATCTGTTTTCTGTTCAAATAAGATTTATAATTCAAGCAAAGTAATAGAGAGAGGAAGTTGACTTAAGTGCTCCGGCCCTTCATTTTTATCTCAATTCACCTTAATAACCATGTATTACACAATATATTTGAAATGTGATCACGTGGTTCTTTTGAGTAGTTTTACATGCTCAAGTTACTCCCCACCCCCTGTACACATGCCTTAACTCACCCTTAAATATGACACCGCTCCATTTTAAGGGTCTATTTTCATTTAATATTTGAACATTAATATAACCTATGTTTGTCCTCAAAAATGATTCCAAAAGTGCAAAACAAATATTGGACTGCGTGGCTGAAATGGCTTTTCCAGATGCTTTGCTATTATATGACTACAATGTGGAAAGACAGTTATGAAGAATCAACAGGGTCAAAAGAGAAGAGTCTTCTTTTAAAAATGAGATAAAGGAGTACTACTGAGTTCCCTAGGTGTTAGAGCAACAGGGTGACCAACCCATACCAATGGGGTTTTTGAACACTAAGTAATCACTTCCCTGGAAAATCTACAGCTATTACAACGAAAGGAAGAAGTTTCTGAGTCTCACTCCTCCAAAACACACACACACAAGAGTTCTAAATTTTGAAAGCAATAAATCTTATGCTTATGTATGCAAACAGTATTTTGGACTGTGGATAGAAGGAAATATATCAAACACTTCCCTTAGGGGCTTTTAACATTTATTTATTTATTGAGCCTTTAGGCTACATTTCAGCAGCATTATCAAGCTTGCCTCAATAACAAAATGCAGCTACGCAGCTTCTCTCTTTAATTTTTAAGTTAAAAATCAGTGCGTTCTATGACTGCTAAATCCAAAGCTTTCAAGAAAAGTGTAATAAAACCTGCAAGTTACAAGAGCTGATAATGTTGTCTTACTACTAATACTGCTACTACATTAGTGAGCTCCTGAATTACATAGAAAATTTTTGCAGAAATTGCTTTAGAGGAAGATTTATTACGGTTTATACAGAGTAGGGGGTGGGGAAAAAGCAAGTACTTTATTCAAGGAATACTAGATTTTGATAAAGTGAGACACTACAGCTAAATTGTATTCTCATTAGTCAACAAACCAGCAGGTTTTCATTTGTCACCCTTCCTCATCCATTCTAGACAGAACTTGTGTTTTGGGGAACCAACACGCTATTCCCATTTCAGAATTGTATGTCAATTTAGATGGTTCCTTTCTAAATTTAGTATTTTATAACTGTCCTGGGTCTGGTCCTGGGCATCTAAGGGATAATGCCCACATCACAAATGACAAAGACACTTCCACACATCTACGATGTTCCTGACATTTGTGATAATTTTTAAATCATTTTGTTTGGTTTTTGGTCAGTGCTTTGCTTTCCACAGTACAGCTTTCTTCTGTAGTGGTTGGCATACCAATGTCAAATACTGTCAAATCCATTATTTGACAATGGACAAATATTCAACGAAATCACAATGCCAACAATACATCAATAATTGCTCTATGGCCAATTTAGCTCAATTGACTTTTAAAAACTGGCTTCCATTTTGCTTTATTTCTCTATATCTGAAATTTTAATCAGACCCTGATAAGAGCTAAAAAGGATTCCTTCCAAAAACGTTCACATCTATAGAGACATTATCTAACACTGACTGCTTTCACATGATCTCCCATGGTTTGGGACACTCTTTCCAAACAGGTCTCCTACTACTGCCAAAAACCTTCACCATTAACCATTCTGGATGGGGTTGACAAGAACTAAAGTCCAAAATATTTGGAAAATCCCAGGTTGGAGGAGAATGGTTTGGAACTAGCTGTGCATTCTGTTGTAGGAATAGGAAGAATAGGAAAAATGATTCCACAACATGTTTTTCAAACATCAAGAAACTCTGAGAAGTATTTTGTACTGGTGAAAATTTTTGCAGTTTGAAACTTCTATGCAAATCTGCATGTGGTTGTTTTACAGAGCATTTTCTGAATAGGAAACAGCATTTCTTTCACAGAAAATAACATTTATGTGCATAAAATTCTGTACAAACTTCACAAATTATTGTTTTGTGAAGGAAACAGCATTTTCTGCACAAGAAGTGGCATTTCTATGCAGCAAATAGTATTTATGCCCTGAAATATTATTTTCTACCCAGGAAATGCTGTTTTCCACCCAGAAGTACCACATCTGAATTTTGCACAGAGTAAGCCTCAAACTGTGAATATTCAAAAACTGCATTTTGAAAGACTCTCACAGTTGGAAGAAAATTGCTAAAATTAGTGATAGCTTTTCTTGGACTAGAAAAAATGCATAGCCTTGTGATTTAAAACTGATCTATAATAGATCAGCTTCATGAAATGGCAAGTTGCATTTTGGACTGAACCCTCTAAACAAGTATTTGATTGTTGTTGTTGTTTTAACTTGAGAGTGGGTCAAGCCAAATCATATTTAGCTATTTATTCTACATGTAAAGCCATACTGTACCTTGAGTAAACCAAGAACCAATGGATTAAGTTGCATGCAAGGAAAGAAGGAAATATATGTGCTCAAAAATTAGTTGGAATCTTTTTCGAAGTAGCAATCTAATTTTTTTTTAAATTAAAACATGCATTCTTAACATCTTTTTATCAGATTATTAGTTAACTTGTTTTGCAACTGATTTGCGCCAGCTGAAGTAACTTTTTTCAATATGTCAGTTCTTTTAAAAAGAGACTATTATTTGACATTATTTCATCAGATCCCTTTTGACCATCCCAATCTTCTGTCTTACAGCAAGCCCTTCTTTTGCTTAATCTAGCCAATTATGCCATTATCATAATGGAAGGGCTAATGGGCATAAAACCTAATGGATCTTGTAAGTGTGTCACCTATATACAGACTAACAGTAACTGACCCTACTAATTGTTAAGAATAAGCTCATACTCCTAGCCAAAATTGGAAGGCAGAGCAGAACAAGCTACTTTAGATGCAACATTTACAAAACATTTAAAGAATGTAATCTGTTTACATCTGGTGTATTGTCTGTTGACATCAATGGGAGCTTTTGTCCTAAGCTTAATTTCCAGACCTAGGACAAGAGAGAGACAGAGAGAGAAAGAGAGAGGCAGAGATTATAAACCTTGTCAGGGGATGAGGTGGAAATGAGTAGACCATAACCTCACATGAACATATTAACTGGAGTGAAACATGGCCACAGTTTAGATTGGTAGCATCTTGTCTGAAACTTGATGCACCATAGGCATAAGACAACCCACCCTCCATACAAGGAAACCACCCTTCCCAGCCTGTGTGCTGGGAGAATGGCAGGAGATGAGGGTTCATATGGATGTTTGTGTGTCTTCTTCCTGCCACCTGTGAGTGAAGCAGACCTTATACTCCTGCGCTGGGCTTGCTCCTGACTGGCTTCACTTCAAAAAGGATTACCAAAACTTAACAGTAATGTCCTCTTTGGTACTCAGCAGTAGTGCACAAACTTTCACTCAAGAGATCAGGTTCAACAATGGTATCATTAGTTAAGAAAAAGACTCAGCATACAATGAAAATAACTTTTGCTTGAGAACCTGGACTGATGCTACCATTCAAGACAGAAAATATTGGGTTTAATCCAATGACACTACCTTTTCACAGTGGTGGGACTGCATGTTTCTGTGAGGCAAGAGGCTATGCTGATGTCAGCAGTGCTTCTGGTAGGTCCCCGATGTCAGATAGGCTTTTGCTGAGGAGCCAGACTAAATGTGCCAAACAGCTACTGGGCAGCAACACTAGTGCATGTGTGGGGGGGGGTGATGCTAATAGAGGATCTCGCAGAGACAACAGTAATGGCACCATAGCTAACACTTGTTAGTATTGCACAGAAAGAGGCACAGTAAACTCTTTTTGAATGCCTTTTACCATGAAAACCCTACGATCAGACAATTCAAAATGAAATAAGGGATAGTGCCAGAAACAAACTCCCAAGTCATAAGGCACTCAACAAGCTACTGGTGTATAGCAGAGGACAACTGCAAGTAATACTGTGATTAATGATGCTACTGAATTCAAGCCAGAAGGATGTTCTGCTGTTGATGTGCTCAGAGATGAAAGAAAAGTCCAAGGCTGCACAACATGTATTGTAGGACCATGGAATGTGAGAAGCATGAATCAGGGGAAGCTAGACACAGTGAAACAAGAAATAGAATGTATAAATACCGCAATACTTGGTGTGAACAAGCTAAAGTGGAAGCGAATGGTACATTTTGAGTCAGATAATTACACAGTGTTTTACTCAATAAATGAACGTCTAAGAAAAAATGGGGTGACATTAATAGTGAGAAGAGATGTAGCAAAAGCAATCAAAGAATACTCTATTCGCTGGTGTATAAGACTCACTTTTTTCTTGAAAAATACTGTTTGAAAATGGGGTGCATCTTATATGCCAGTGCATCTTATATGCCAGCAAATAGTATTTCCCTGAAGTCTTATTGATATTATTCAGTCAGAGCCTGCAGTATACCATATTTGCTGGCATATAAATGGGGTGCATCTTATATGCTGGTGCATCTTATATGCCAAAAAATACGGTATATTGCAAAGTCTGACTGAATAATATCAATATGAGTTCAGGGAAATCCTATCACTATAACCATAATCCAATTTTATGCTCCAGCTAGAGGCAGAAGAAGAAGAAATGGAAAGATTCTATACTGGAGGCCAGGAGGAAATTGATCAAACACTAGAAAGGACTTCTTCTTAATCTTAGGTGAATGGAATGCAAAAGTAGGAAACAAAGCAGAATCAAAATTGCAGTAAAACTTGGCCAAAGATCAACAAATGAAGCAGGAGAGCAACTGACTGAATTTTGTGGGGCAAACATTTGTTCAATAAAAATACATTCTTCAAGCAACTAAAGAATGACTGCATGTGTCATCTGATGGCCAATATAGTAATCAAATAGATAACATAATTGGAAGCAGAAGATGAAGAAGCTCCATTCTCTTTGCAAAAACAAGACCAGGAACAGACTGTGGCACAGACTATGCACTGCTAATATCCAAAATTAGAGTAAAGCTAAAGAAGAACACTAAACCAACTATCTTGTCAAAATGCAACCTGAAGAACTACCCCATAGAATTTAAAGATAATGTAAAAAAAATATTTGCAATATTAAGCCTAATTGACTGGGAGCCAGAAAAACTCTGGACTGCAGCCAGTCAGAGAGGAATGTAAAAAGATGCTATCTGCTGCCAAGAAGAAAGGGAAGCCTCAATGGATGATGAAGGAAACTCTTCAAGCAGTTAAGGACAGAAGAAGCCAAAGAAAAAAGTGACAGAAATGGAGTTAGAATGCTGAATGCAACTCTTCAACAACTTCTGCACAGAGATAAAGAACTTCTGTAATAATCAATGCAGAGAAATAGAAGATGGCAATAAAATACAAAAAAAATAAACGACTTCTTCAACAAGATCTGTGAAATCAAAGGGTATTTAAACCAAAAGTAGGAATGCTCTATGATGAGTAGGGGAACACATTACATGACCAAGAAGAAATACGAAGATGATGGGAAAAATACACTGAAGAATTATATGAAAGAGAGGAAAGGATGACAGATTCATTCAAAGAAGAACCATTTGAAGGTGAACCTTCAATTTTGAAAAGTGAAGTGGAAGCTGCACTCAAGACCACTTGGGAGAAATAAATCATCAGGAAGAGATGGCATACCAATAGAGTTACTTCATGCTACAGATACCACATCTACTCTAGTTCTTACTAAAATTTGTGAAAAGATATGGAAAACAGAGTAATGGCCCACAGATTGGAAACGCCCAATACAAATTCCAGTCTCCAAGAAAGGACACACCAAGCATTGAAGTAACCACAGGACCACTGCGTTCATATGCCATGCAAACAAAGTGATACAACAAAGACTTAGCACATGTGGAGTGAGAAATGCCAAGAAAAGACACTATGGTTCATACTGCAAACATACATTGACTAATGGAGCACACCAAAGAATTTCAGAAGAAAATTACCCTGTTCTTTGTAGATTACAGCAAAGCCTTTAATTGTACAGATCATGAAAAACTATGAATTACTCTTAAAGAAATGGATGTGCCACAACACTTGATTGTCCTGATGTGTCCTGTACACATGACAAGAGGGTACCATGATGACAGAATACAGAGAAATTGAATAGTTTCCTATTGGCAAGTGGGTCAGGCAGGGCTGCATTTTGTCAAGGTATCTATTTAACTTGTATTCTGAACTACCATATGTAAAGCAGGATTATACTTGGAGGAAGGAAGCACAAAAATTGGAAGGAAGAACATCCAGCAATTTAAGATATGAAAATGCCACCATATTACTAGCAGAAAACAGTACAGACTTGGAACAATTATTGAAGAAAGACAAGAAAGAAGGTGCAAAGTGCAAAAGTTACAGAGAAAACAAAAATAACATCCATAGATGATTTATCTGACTTTAAAGTACTGTGCCTTGGCTCAGTCATTAAGCAGAATAGAGACTACAGTCAAGAAATCAGAAGACTAAGACTTGGAAGGGCATCTACGAAGGAACTAAACTGTGTAAAGATATATCATTGAATACTAAAGTTAGGATTGTCCATGTCATTTTATTTCCAGTTTCTATTTATGGTTATGAAAGCTGATAGGAAGAAAATCAACTCACTTGAAATGTGAATCTGGGAAAAAGTTCTACGGGTAACATGGACTGCTAAAAAGAGAAATAAATGGGTCCTAGAGCAAATCAAGCCTGAATTCTGCTTAGAAACCAAGGCCCTTTCCAGATGTGGGGGGGGGGAGCTGCGCGAAAACGCTACTCACCGGACTTCTTCAGCGTCCGGGCGAGTCCGTTGGGATGAGGAGCAGTGCGAGCTCGTCACTCCGCACTGCTCCGGCGTCCAAAATGGCAGCTTCCGGTTGGTGGAGGCTCTCCACCAACCGGAGAAGCTTGCCAGCCTAAAGCCCACCCCCGGCAGATCTGCAGGCACGCACTACTGCGCGCCTGCAAATCTGCACCGGAGCGCAGCGACGGAGCAACACGGAGTTGCGCGCTCCGTGCTTTTTAAAAACCTCTAAAAAGAGGTTTTTAAAAAGCACGCTGCGTGACCAGTTCCGGTCGATTCGGAGCGGACTGAGGTGCGGAACTACAAAAAGTAGTCCGCCCCAGTCCACTCTACGGTGCAGAAGACCTCCGTTGGAGGTCGTTCTGCACCGTTTCAATTGCCTCATGCGGAAAGGGCCCAAGATCATTAAACTGAGACTGTTGTACTTTGGACACATCATGCGAAGGCATGTCTCGCTAGAAGAGACTTTAATGCTTGGTAAGGTAGAAAGCAGTGAGAAAAGAGGAAAACCACATTCTAGAGTTATTTAGTTACACTTCCTTCTTGCTTTATATGTTCAGTGTAATTTTACAAAGCTCATGACCATACCCTCCTAAATCAGTCGTCCCAAAAGAAGCGGCAATCTTTGATTTTTTTTTTTTTTAAGTTATACCAACTGACCTCACAGTCAGGGCTAGGCTCAGCATGAAGCAATAAGAAGTAGCTGCTTCAGGCATTTTCTTCTAAATGCCTTAAAGAATGTGAAATGGGGGAGGGGGTTGTATAGCAGGAAAAATATAGAGTCAAGATGGAGGCGTTGCCCTACAATGCCATTACTAATATATAGTAATGGTGCTGTGGTGCTACATCCAAAGTTTCCATATGCAAATTCAACATTCACTTTAGATATTAAAGACAACTCGCTATGACACAAGCCTCACACCACAGAATGCCTATAAAGTGGTCAAGATGTTGGCACAGGTCTGGCTGGATACACCTGGCCAAGAGGCCTTGCTCTGGGACTAAGAACCACAGTATCAGTTACAATCAACCCACACACCTCATGAAGAAAATCTACTCTCCCCATAATATCGAAATGAAGGTTTTACAGTGGAATTAGGCAAGCCCACTCTGCTCCTGCTTCCAACTGGTTAAAGAACTTTGTGTCAAAGTTGTAACCATCAGACAGCAAGTGGGAGAAAAGTAATAAGGCCTCCAAAGGGTAGATCTTTCTGCCTGATGTTCTTGGCACCAGCCGCTATGGAACCTAAGAGAAGTCAGCAGGTAGTATGGTGGAGTTCTGAGCAGAAGTAGGGTTCTCTAAGTTTTGAAGGATTCTCCCTCCCTTCTCCATGCCTGGCCTGCTGATTAGGGTGGAGGATGATATTTTTTCACCACAATGTCTTGGTCTCTACTTTCCAACTTCTGAAATGCTCCTTCTTGCTAAGGATTAAAAAGGATCCACACTGGGAAAGGTGGATACTGAAGAGGAGGACTTAGTCTAAGTTAAAAACTCATTAACGTGCAAAGACTGGAACTCTTTTGAATCTTGTTACAGGATGTTAGCACACTGGAGGTCTCTTGATGTTCCCACAGCAACCACTGTGGGAGTTCCCAGACGCTAGGCAACCTCCCATGACCCTGGCTGACCTTTCCCCTCCTGTGACCTTTGTCACAATGTAAGCATGCACTATTGAATCCCAGAATGTTTTTTTTTTTCAGCAGGGCCCCTCCATTGAAACCTAAGGATTTTCCCCTAACACTATCAAATTTGCTAGAGAAAGCTGGGAAGTGATCCCTCCATTCTTTCCGCTCTTCAGAAAAGGTCTGCGGAAGCCTCGCTGGAAGTTGTTTCTAATGCTGTATTCCTTGGAAAGAGGTGGAAGTTGCTCTCTCCATTTCTCTAGGGTGTTTGTAGCAGCAAAATTACAATATAGCAACTGTATGTTTACTGTAAGCTAAAGCAGTCTTCAGACTACAGATATACAGACCCTTCTGAGCTAGAACATCAAGAGAGATATAAATAGACACTCCAAGACGATTTTGATACTGAACACATTTTAGAATGAACAAGAGAGCACAGTTACAACTGGTACTATATTTCCAAATTTAGGTTGCTCAGAGGCAAGGACTCTTGACCCTTAGCCCTCTTAAAAACGTGGAAATTATCACAGAACACATATACTATGTTAAAAACTATTGTAATAGATCAATTGATCCTGGGCTACCCAAAAACTGTGACCTGTTCACAGTCACAAAGAGCTCTGAGTTGTACTGTAGATTAATCCTGGCAAATTTAACAAAAAGAATTAGGTGCCATGGGTTGACGGCATTTCCCATGCAATGTCTGCATTCTAGATGCCTATGTGACAAGTGGCAACATTTAATGAACTCAAAGATTTGAGCCCAAGAGTACTACTACTGCATGCATATTTCTAGTGAGTAATTTTGTTATGCTCTGGGAGCCAGAAATGAAAAACAATGTTTTTGTTATTGTGGCTATTATTTATACGGCTATCTAAAACTATTAGGTACCCCACAACAGTTCAACAAAACAAAGGTTCTGGCCACAGGCCCTCAGATGAACTAGAGGTGGAACACATTTAGGAGAAAAGGGAAGGAAAGGCAAAGAAGAAAGAAAACAAAACATGGCTGTTCTATGTTCTTAACAGTGTTTAGTGTCTTCCCTGAATTTGCCTTGTATCAAATTGGAAAAAGCAGAGCAATGAGCTCACACAGAAGAGAAGTTACATGGTGGCAGAAAAAAAGACAGAAATGCTCAGAAGATGTAACAATCACAAGCACCAGGGACTTGGGACAGGAAGGTCTGGTAAATGGACCAGCTTTCAGAGGACACTCAGTTGGGTTTTTCAGGGACTGTGGTACCTTCAGTGTGTTTTCTACTGCATGGCAAAAAGTTCCCAGTGTGCAATATTATTTATTAAGTAGCAGACCACAGCATGTTTAACACAACCCTCCTAACAAAATTATTATGTTCAATTCCTGAGTTAATAACCTGTTTCTGTAAACACATAGCAGTAACAGTTTATCAAGTCAATGGCTACTGTTGATACCTGGTTTGCCTTCTGTAAAATGGAGCTCCTTATGCAATTCTTAAATGAAACAGCCATAGGTATAGCCAAAAGTGTAACACATCTTCATGAAATCCTCAAGGTATCTGCTTGCCCATCCCAGATTTCTTTCTTCAGCCAATCTGAACACAAGTTCAGCAACTCTCCTTTTCCTTTTCCCATATCCTCCACTCTTTTTCTAGCCTCAGGACCATACCCTGGCTGCAGGTCACACAGCCTCCTTGTTCCTTTCATCTCTATTTAAACAAGCTCTTCAGCTCTGCCCGTTGCATGGAAACAGACACTTCGTCTTGTTCAAAAGTGACGTGTGCTCTCTTGCCAGTGCTGTTTGTTTCAGTCTAAACTCCTGTCAGATGCCTGACTTCTGACTCTCTCTGTTTATCTCTCTCTCCTTCTGTCACCTCATTACTCCACAGCCCAGCTCACGTTTTCCAGGCCTTGTTTACCATAAGCGCAGGAGCTGGGCATTTTGACTGCTTGAGAAGAGGTGGAGAGAACATATTATACCTGCACAACAGCTGGAATAACCACAACAAAATCCTCTACTGTGATCTGCAGAAATGAGGTCTTGAAATGTGTGTTCCCTTCAATGAACCAATTATACCCATCAGCAGGATCCTGGCTGAAGCTTTTTTTTTTATTTTATAGATAGATAGATAGATAGATAGATAGATAGATAGATAGATAGATAGCTAGATAGATAGATATAGTTTTAAGCCCTGCTTTCTCTGTCTTTCTTTGGTATAGACATAGCATCCCAACATGGTGCATAATCACTAAAACCTTGCCCTGTTCTAGGTGTTAAGCTTATTTTGCTTTTCCCCACTAGAACCTACATGGGATTTAAGACCATTTCCTTCTCTGTTGAAATAGCAGGATGCGGTTTTGACCAGCTGCCTCAAAAAAAAAAACATTAACTCACTGCCTCAAGATGAATGTCTAAGGAGGGAGCTATGCTAAAATTCTTCATGCTCCTGGAGGGACACTGTTGTATGTAGCCAAAAGCATTCCTGAGAAAGACAGAAACAGTTCCATCCAGCAGATTCCCAGGCAGAGGAAAAGAACTCAGTCAGCCACCTAATCAGTCTACAAGGTACACAGAATGGCAAGGTCACTGATGCAACTGCACATTTCCTACAGACTAGGTGTGGACAACTTGTGCTTCTCCAAGTGCTTTTGGATGACAATTACAATCGGCCCACACCATCACAGTCAATGGTAAATTATTAATATAGGTGGTCCCAAAACACCCAGGGGACCACAAGATAACATCTATAGCTATAGACAGTTTTGAAAAAACTGAAGTCGAAGAAATATGGACTGTAACCACGGGTAGAGGAAACTGTAAACTGAGGTGGAGAAAGGGTGGCCCTGAAGCTACATGAGGTCTCAAATCTGTTTTTGTATCCCACCCCCAGCTACCAGGACAGCCAACAAGCCCTTACGATCCAATTTTTTAAAAATCCCGGTGAAACACTGTCAGAATATCAAAACAAACTGAACTGACCTTTGAATTGACTGCTTGACCTTTATTTCTCCCCCACCACAATCCCCAAGCCATCCCCAAATAAACAAAAGAAAAAGGACTGAAAACTAGCCCAAAACTAGCAAAATTAAACTAGAAGTACAATAGGACTCCCGTATCTGCGGACTCATTATCCGCGGATTCAGTTATCCGCGGTTGGCTCCCTGCTGCCGCCACCGCAATTGCAGCAGCTGTGAGTGGGAGAGGAATGAGGAGTGTGGGACTGCGCTCCTCACCGCCTTCTGCCCCTTGCCCCAGGCCCAATCATGATGGCAGCAGGCAGGAAAGGAGTGAGGAGCGCAATCCCATGCTCCCCGCTCTTTTCCCACGGTGGCAGCGGGAAAAGAGCAAGGAGCACAGGATCGCACTCCTCACCACCTCCTGCCCCCTCAGGGGCCCAATCACAGCGGTAGCAGGCAAGAAAGGAGTGAGGAGCGCGATCCCATGCTCCCCGCTCTTTTCCCACAGTGGCAGCGGGAAAAAAGTGGGGAGCACAGGATCATGCTCCTTGCCACCTCCTGCCACCAGCCCCGGCCTGATTGTGATCGGCCCTAGGCTGGCAGGGGACAGGGCATTCACTCATATCCGTGGATTGCAGTATCCGTGGGGGCCCCCAGAACCAATCCCCCATGGATATGGTGGTCCTACTGTAATCAAGAGGTTTACTTCACTTTTAATTTTTGCACTAGGGAGACAGGAGAAGAAAAATTGACCCTTGCCCTGGAGCAATGGTTCACCTCTGGTATAGACACACATGTGAAAGCCTTCCCAGTAGTCCATATCTGTCAAATAAGCTCAAATCCAGGATGTTCTTTTCTATACTGAAAACCTTGAGGAAAGGAATGGTGTAGGTGTTACTTGTAACATGTCAGAAACAGCTATTTTTCACATATGTAAGGCTCCATAGCATGAACACTCACATTAAAATACACTTATAAGCACTTCCTGTGAATTTCTATAATGCAGTAAGAAGACGTATGCACAGGTATGTGCGGCATTGAGCTTCATAGATAGAAATGGCTTTTGACATAGAAAGTACTTATCCTAACATTGGTTAATCCTGAAGGAGAATGTTTTGATCAGTCTTCCCATATTTGGTAGCATTTGTTATCATCCCTCTGGAAATATTAATTGACAACATTTTTCCTAGAGTCTTCGCCTCTTATGTGGCAGGAAGTTTCGCTAACTGATCATAAATACACAAATCATTATTTCCTTTCTAGACTTTCCTTTATAATCCATTAAATATCTTTTACAGTCATCCTCCTGGCCATTAGTACTGGATTTTGGATTTGCTTTCTTACTGCCAGTGTATTTGGGGTCTAAAGCATAAGGCAGAGACAGGAATTGTCAGACAGGAACAAGCCAATGGCTCAGCAGCCTCTTTAAACAAGGGCAGACACGGGATGCTACCGGAGAAGGTGTAAATCCTTCATGAAGCACCTAATTGTGCAAAACTCTATATATGGGGACATTTATTACTGACCCCAGCTGCTGCTCAGCTTGTTCTCTGAAGCATGAAGATTGATGGCACCAATGGTTCTCATCTGAGCTATTGTCACTGCAAATGCCATCTGTGTTCAGAAGTTTCCTTTGCCTTTAAGTACTGTCTCGCACTGGTGAGTTCCACAGGTTAATTATATGCAGCGTCAGGAAAGGCACTCAAGTGGAGGCAAACATTATTTGGGATAATGATCCTCCCATCCTCAAAATTACCTTCTTTCAAAGTTAAGGTACATGACAGAAAAGATAGTTATAGGAGATTATTATTCCTACTGCTGTTTGAGAAAGGAGACACAGAAAATAACGTTCCTTGTCTTTTCTCCATCCACTACTAAAACCCATGACATAGAGATAGCTCCTTACTTCCAGCAGCAGGTGCTAAGGAAAGTGTGGGAGAGTTTATTTAAAGTACAATGCTAATATGCAGATGTGTTGTTTTGGTCAGCCTCCAGATCTGAAAACAGTTAACTGCTCCCTTAAATTAATCCTTGCGCATACCTGTGTGTTTATATGCCTTGTATGTGTGGAAAAAGTATAAATATACAGATGAAAGGGTATATTTCAAGCCCCCCAGCTATTTCAAGCCCCCAGAGGACAACTAGAACATCACATGTGCACATAGGTACTTCTCAGGCCCTTTCAAATAGCAACAGGCATTAAATGTGCAACAAAGACCAGATAGAAAGAGGAAGCAACTATTTTGAGCCTGAAGTTTGAAAAGGTAGATAAGTAGCCATGATATTGGAAGAGAGGGCCTGAAGCCACTAGTGTTGCTTTCCATTCTTTAACTTTGGAAGGGAAGAAAATTGAGCTCCCAAAACCTGTTTGTCTTTGAGCAGTCTTGCTAAAAGATCCTTCTGAAAGATTCTTATATTCATAGGAAAAATAAGTATGTGACAATGGATCATCTTTGTGACCTACTTAGAATGGTTCACTGGGTTCCTGAAAGCTTCTACTCAACAGCATCCCAGAAAAATCCACACTGCTGGACAATTCTGATATATTTTTCACATTGTTGTTATGTACCTTCAAGTCATTTCCAACTTATGGCAACCCTAAGATGAACTTATCACAGGGTTTTCTGTGGCTGAGAGTATATGACACAGCCAAGGTCATCCAGTGGGTTTCCATGGCTGAGCAAGGAACTGAACCCTGTTCTGCAGGATCATTGTCCAATGCTCAAACCACTACACCACACTGGTGCTCATTCTTCACATGCACTTTTTAAACACGGTGCCCGAGATCAAGACAGGCTTGGATGAATGAAGTGGATAAAATGTAAGCATGGCATTTGTTACCTCTCAGTGGCATACTGTGGGTCTCCATATTTGTCATACATTCAATTCCATCAGGCTAAACCAGAGTCTTACAAATCCTGCACGGAAATGTTTGGGGCAATCCTCAGTATTGGTGGAGGGAAGCATTATATGAGAATTGTCTTTACGGATTCCACATACTTTGTATGCCACAATGTCCTGAGAAAATCAGGTAAAGGCCAACAGCCTTTTTATGCTCTCACAGTGGCTCAGGGCAAACACCACAAGTCTCAGCAGTCGAACTTCTACTCATGAAACATGTCAGTATACTTAATCTGCATCATAAGGGAACATACACTATAGCCTACAATGCTATGAACTGAATGGCACTGCCAAACCCCAGCACACTATAAAGGCAAACCTTACTATAGCCACACATGCATACGGCTGAAGGAAGGGAGAACTGTCTCTCTTTCTTTCAGCAAGGGTGACTTCAAGAAGCATGACACGCATGATTACTCTTCAGATCAGAGGAACAGTGGCTTAACTGCATGAGAAATGGCTGTTATTCAGGTAATAGATTTACAGTGCTCACTCCTAAAGTATCAGGCACAGCAATTTTTTATAGTATTCACTCTGGAATTTATGGCTTAGAGAAGTGATCTCCATATGAGGTTGAGCTCACTGCCCTATTTAGCATTTGACAAAGAAGACACACTGTTTTGAACTGGAACGTGCAAATACTTGCATATATATGCAAACATACACATATGTATGTATAGGTACCAAGTAAAAAATATTGTGCATACAGTGTAAAATAGATACATTGTTGTTGTTATTTTCTCTCAAGTCAACTCCAAATTTTGGTGACCCTATCATAGAGTTTTCTTGGCAAGATTTATTCAGCAGAGATTTCCCATTAGCCTCCTCCAAGGCTAAGAAATCAAGACCTGGCCAAGGCTAACCAGTGAATTTTCACGGCTGAATGGAGATCCAAAACCTAGTCTCCCAATGTCCTCATCCAACACTCCTACTACTATACCATGCTATCTCTCCAAAAATAGATACACACCTGAGTATCCTTGTAGTACATATGATCCAGTTTTCTTTCACACACAGCACACAAAGTAAAATATCTGACTAACTCACCAGTGTAGCCTTCTGAATGTTGTTGGAGTTCAACTTCCAGCATTCCACATCATAGGCTATACTTGGTAGAATTCGTGGAAGCTGCAGTCCAATGACATTTAGAGTGTTGGTTACCTGATACCCACTCTTTAATCCACCTGTATACATGTTCATACATACCACCTTATACATAAGTGCACATCAGAAAAGAAGTACACAGGCTGAAGCAAAAACAGATGTATTTTTGAAGGATATATATGGATGCATCTAAAAGCTGAAAGATTAATTCCACCAAATGCACTTGAAATCAGATCAAAATACACTTGCAAACAAGGTAGAAAACCAGGTCTGTCTGTAATTTGCAGCAATCTGACCTTAGACTTAATAGGCAGGATCTGTCTCAAAGGCCAGTGAAATAAAAAAGCAGCATTGTGATGTATGCTCATAAACCTACTTTGGGAATTTTGTGTGCACAGACTAAATCTATAGCCATGGTTAAGTAGACATTATCATTGCTATAGTTAGTCTTGCAAAGCAAGGAAAGGACAATGTTAGCAAGAGAGCTGGACAGCATACATGGTATATAAAATGGGGTTGTAGCTTGATACACCATTAAAGTGATTTCCTTGCAAAGCTAGTGATAATGCAGAGATACATTTGCCCATTACTGATGAAGTACACAACTATGGTGGAACGTCCCACAATGAGAAGAGTACCTTTCAAAGGGTTGCGTAGAAATCAAGGCAACTTAAAGTTGTAAGCTTGAAGTTGCCAGAGGGCATATAGACATGAAACAACCTGTTCACATGATTCTAAGCATGATATCCTACCATGGTATGCAAGGGACTGAGACAGACAAAAGAGCAGGACATAATTACTATGATTTCTCATAAGCAAAGGCAAATTTCTCATGTTAGGAAGCAACTATTTTTCATGGTGTTTTGCCTTTAGTAAGGAAAACGTCCCCTCACGGATAGCAGCCTCATGATGTCATGCCCATAAGTGCTATGGCAGAAGCAAGAGAGGGCCTTTCAAAATGACCACAACCTTGTCAAGAAAATTGGCAATGTTTCTCTCATTTACAACAGTCATTCATGAGTCAAATTATCTACAATGTTATAACTATAACTTTGATCTAAGTTTGGACAAATGACAAGATTTGCTAAAATTTTAAGTCCATCTTGGGCATAGAACTGCTGTCTTATACCTCCCATACCTCTGGAGATAGATTGTCTAAATTAGCAATGAGGTCATTTTGCCATAGGCTACATTAACAATTTCCAAATTGTGTAGCAAGTCAAAGCATGAACTGCATTACCAGTATCTTGTGAGAGTGCTGCTGGATGCCACATCTAGACAAAATGAAGTTCTTAAAGTTACCATTGGCAATTAGGAACTTGACATGATTCTGCATACACTTGTCACAGATGAAGGCAGCCTTCTCACATCAACAAAGAAAGGCAGTATCTTATAATTCTTTAATTTCATATGGACAGGCTATCAGATATTGTTATACACATACAACAGCCTATGCAGACTGCAGTCTTTGATGGCACAGTACTGCTGCAAAATTTTAGCAATAAGTCTCCTTTTGTCTACACATGTGACTTTGTCAACCAATCAGTAAGACATTCCATTTTCGTTGAAAAGTATGACTCATTCGAAATGGCTGGTAGGAAAAATGCAAACGGCAAATGTATACCATATCACAGATAGTGCTAGAATTAGGCATGTCTTACTGAAAATGTTGCTGTCAATGGTGCAGACAAAAACTAAATGAACAGAATACTTGGCACACAAAATCATTAACAAATCTGGCAAACATAACAGTGCATAACTGCAGTATGGGGAAAAACAATAGCAGCTGTGCATTGTCAGCTCATCATTTAGGAAGCATACAACAACAGCTGATACTAAAATACTATTTCAGACAGTTGATCTACACATTCACTCATCTGATAAGTCTAGTGATACTAACATTTTAATAAAACCTTGTGCTATACGCATAAACAGAAATATGGAAATATGAGTCTGTTTATGATGTTCTAAGATGTGGTGAGCAGTCCTCCAGGTGTCATTGGACTACAACTCCCTGCACTTGTCACTATGGACTATGCTGCGAGGGTGGAAGGAAGCTGAAGTCAAAGAACATCTAAGACAACCAGATTTTGCCCATTCATGCTTTAGGATCAGACAAGATAGATAACATTAGCTGGTTTTCATGCCTTTATCAGTTGTGATATGTTGGTGATATTAGTAAGGGCAAGTTTTCTTGTTGAAATGTTTCCCACCAAGCAGGAAAAATAACATTTTAAATGCTTTGCTGGTGCTGGACTAGAGGCAACCCCACATCTGCTGGATTAGAACATTTTTTGTCGATTAAATGACATCATTTCATAGTCAAGATGTTTCATCTCCAAGAAGTATGTTAAGGAAAGGAGGTTCCAAAAAAAAAACAAAAAAAAAACCACCACCTTTTTGAACCAAAATGACTACTAAGTTACCAGCTCTAGGAGCTATTTTACCATCAGGGTTGTGCTCCTACAAGAAGGCCAGATGTGCATCAAAATTCAGTGAATGCAAATTATGACAACGACAGCTACTGAAATATATAGTTGCAAGTGAGTAACAATGAAACATAGAAGTTGAAGAATCAAATGGTGAAGGACACACATCACATGAAAATGGTGAACACACTGACGCCACTGGATGCATACTGCATAGGTCTGACCTCCTTTACAGCATCATGGGTAACATTTGCTGCTTTCACTAACAAGTGTCTACTATAGCCACTGTTTCGGCATGAAAAGCTTCACAGATTAGCAGGTTCGCTCACCTTTATATGTGATGAATAGTAACTGCTCAAATATGTATTGACTGACTCAGTAAATAAACACAAGGATAGAGTTCTTATTCAGCTTTTTACTGGCTCAAATTACAGTAATTTCATTCTCTATAATATTGGTTTCTATCCAGAATTTGCCCAATGTCATTGTTGATCTGCTATTTCTGACTAACAGGGCAAAAAAAAAAAAAAAAACCCTGTGCTTTTTATATTTAGCCTTAGAGATGGGAATTTTGGCTGGTTTGAATTTTGTTCATATTTCTTGAATTAATACATAATTTGCAACATTATCAGCCTTTGATCATTGCATTTCTTCAAATTTTGTGATGCAGTTCTCCAACGAAAAATTGTATAGATGCATTAGGGAAAATTTCATACAATAGTATATGAATTTTCAAGTACATGAAAATGCATACAATTTTTTGTGGACTTTAAAAAAATATTCACAAAGTAATATGGAAACGAAAGAGAGTAAGCCTGAGATAGCAAAAATGTGAACTTTTAGAAGGAAAAGTAGATCCATCTATCCCTACTTAAGACCTTAAGAACTGTTCTCATCAATTCAAACCTTCGCCAAAGCTATAGAGCATAATATTATGGATAACAGAACTCACGCCAATGTTACCTAATGCTATAAACAGTATGAAGGAGATATTGATGATTTTCTGAACAAAGAAGCAGCTACTTCAAATGTTCTCTTTCTGCACTTGAGGGTATGACTTCCCCAAAGTTCCCATGGAAGTCATAAATCTTACTAATTCCCTCCTTGACAATCAGATAAAAATATGCTGGGCTGTAGATTAAGGAACACATAAGGGGTGTATGAATGCTTATCTTGAAGAAGTCACATCTAGTAACTTAATGATTTCAGAACCTGATGAAAAAGCATGGCTATGAAGGCAAATATCACTGAAGTACCGGCAGCAGCCATCCCATTCACACCTTATTTCATGTACAGTTTTCTTTATCTGTAATGCCATCAGACAGCCATGTGGAGGAACAGAAAATAACCCAGGTTAGAGCATTCTCTTCCTCACCTAGCTCAGTGAAGCACTTAGCATCTAGCTGAGTGAAACAGAAAATATGGTAGAACCAAGCCATCAGTACCTGCTGCTGCTGAAAATGCAGGAGTTCCACTGGGCTCATCTCTCCATTGGTTTCTCCACTGGCTCCTCCTTCTCTTCCACAGCTGCCACCACCACCACCACCTCCACCACCACCTCCACCTCCTCCATCTGTTGGATTGTTTAGACTGCTGACACCATTCTGGCTGGAGGGAGTGGAACGTATTGTCTCTGAGGCAGATTCAACCATCATGACTTGCTAGCAGCACCTGCATAAAAAATAATTAGCAAGATCTCTGAGCAAAGATTTGAGCTGAAGCTTCTAAGCTATACTGAATCAATAGGCTCCTAAATCTACTGCCACAACATAACCAAAACAGACACCCCTCTTGCTAAGGGTTTCTAAGTTTTACCAGACTGCCCCCAAAATGGTTTAAATATGGTCAAAGTACTCCAATGTCATTGTTGTGTGCCTTCAAGCTAGTGCCCTGAGACAAACTATCATTGGGGTTTCTCAGCAAGATTTGTTCAGAGAGGATTTGCATTTGTCTTCCACGAAGATGAGAGAATGTGACTTGCCCAAGGTCACCCATTAGGCTTCCATGGTTGAGTGGAGCATCTGAACCCTGGTCCCCAGAATCATAATCGTTCAAACCACTATACCATGCTGGCTTGTACTCCAGCTGCAAAAACCACAATGGCATTTGCCTGTCAACATCTCTTTCAAGAAAGCTGCTGTGACAGATAGGCCTTCACCAGAAATACAAGGTTCTTCCTTATGTCAGTTGAATATTATAGGACCATGTGAACAATGAAAATTTCAACTATTAGGGGTAGTTTTCACAACAAACTAGCCATAAACCACTCCAGGTCAAAGAAGTTAGTTTAGCAAGTTCCAAGATGCCTATCAAGCAGACTAGTAACTATTACTTACTATTTTTTAACTAGTAAATAACTAGTAATAACTATTTTTACTAGTAAAAATAAACTATTACTTATTTTTCTTGTGACTGGGCTGCAGACTGTAATAACTTCCATGAACTGGTAAAGAAAATCTTACTGGAACACAACCCTGAAGACAAAATCTCATTCCACAACTCTAGGCAAAGCCATTAACATACTTGTTGTTGTAAGCCTTCAAGTCATTTCTGATTTATGGTCACTGCAGCACTTACCCATGATGGGGTTTTCTGGGCAAGATCTGTTCAGAGTGGGTTGCCATTGCCTCCTCTGATGCTGAGAGACTGTGACTTCCCAAGGTCACCCAGTGGGTTTCTACAACCAAGTAAAAACTCAAACCTGGGTCTCTCAGATTCATATTCCAACACTCAAACCACTATACCACACCATTCGCTACAGCAAGCCACTTACTATCAACATATGCTTTCAGACAATATTATGTCACAGCCTAATAGATGCTACCACATGGAGGTATCCTAACTTTACCAGTAAAAGAGACTTTATGCAGCTATTCATCCTTTCCCTTCTTAAATGGATTTTCTGGGAAACAAGTGGAAGACTATGACATCTGGAAAACCCAATCCCAAATTCCATAGATGAAAAGCAACTGCTTATGAAAAAAAAAAGTCATCTTGAGCCAAGGGCCTTCCCATGTGAGTGATGAGTTGTTGAAATTACAAGTTTAATTGATCAGTCACTTACCTAACCTTGCAAGAAGCTCAAATCCCTTTTTGAGAAACTAGCATTTCATCACAAACAAGGGGTACTTCAGCAAATATTTACCTTTGAGAAGACCTTGGCCTCCCACCCTCAACACAGCACTGTTTTAAAAAGGAGATATAACAAACACTAAGGCAAGATACACTAATCACTCTTCATCCCTTTCTTAGTTAAGGACTATCAATAGTTTATTCAAATTTAACTTCAGCATAAATGTGCTAAACTTCTACATCTCCACTTCTAGGAGAAGCAAATTACTGTTTTGCTCTGCTTGGCTCCAAGTATCAAAAGTAAAATAGCAGCTTTTTAAACTGTCATTTCATTTTACCACTTATTTGTGCCAATCTTTTTCCTGCAAATACGATGCCCAAACCAGCTAACATCTGCATGCTAAAGCCAAACAATAACATTAAGACAAAATGTTAAAAAATTAAAAGGTATAATATGCCTTTCAACAGTTTCAATTCAACAGCAGAGGGGAAAAAATTATCAAAGACTGCAAGGTTTTTAAATATGACCAAGAAATAAGAGGATAACAAAAAGAAAGTTCAGCCCAAAATTTACATGGAAGTCAACAGCCACTATTAGGACATAGTATTAAAGGGGACAAATTCACTCTAAAATTAGAGAACTAAGAACTAGACAGACATTACTCAGTAAAGCCATAGCACAGGATACTGGGGTAGGAGAGATGGAGGACTCAGGTAAAACCTCCCCCATAATAGCAATTTAATACTGAGGCAAATTAATATCCTGTTAATTCACAGGCACGTTAATATGGTTGACGATGTTTGCAAGCATCCTAATAGCAACACAGCTGAAATACCTTATAGTCAAATGTGAAGCATGCAGAAGCAAGAACACATCCTGCAATAATCCAGTGATACACTGCCACAGGGACGGCACCTGCAGTGCATTCTTATCTTACCCTGTTCAAGGAACTAAACGAATCAAGGCTAGACCTGTTTAAAAGAGAGAATTAAATTTCACAGAAGCTACCAGACACACAAGGATCTACTCTATAGGCATACCTCCATTAGCAAAGCCTCTGACAAAGAAGCATCTTTATAAAACGTCTTTTTACACCTGCCCATCCCCTTTATACCCTGGTTCCCTTTCTACCTGGAAGGATTCTTTTTAGCAGCATCAGCTCTGGGAGGATGGTGAAGGAGGACTGGACAAACAGACTTTCACTGTGAGGTTGCAGTCACATGAGTTCAGTAATCAATGCAACAAAGTTTGAACTAAGAAAGAATGGGATTCTAATCTATTCAAACCTACTTTAGCTTTGCATATCCTGCCTATAACAGGCAAGGCAAACAGCAGCTGTCTCTAGAATCCTTTACTGAGCATGTGTGAAAAAGAAAACAGAAGGAAAAGGAAAAATCAACCGCCTGACAAGGCACCCACAGCATGTTACAGAAAAAGCACAGACCTGTATGTTTGGCCACCAAAACAGAAATAATAAGGAAAGTGAAAGCTGGTGGGAAAAATGGTCAGCCTTGAAAGCATTTCGGAAGAAAGCTTGTTGGGGATGGGGATTAAACGCCATTCTGCCTATATTCACTACTCCCCTTGTCTTCTCCCACCTGCCCTGCCCAATTCAGCCTCAGGTTGAATGGAAGTAAATTTTGGCCTAACAGACAATCACTATAGTGAATTATTTTGCTTTGCTCTGACCCTATGGTTACTGCATGCACGCGTGCACACACACACACACAATTTTGCATACCCAGGGTGTGTACCTGTATTTAGTTTGGGGCTGTCCCCTTGAATATTACAACATATGATCACAAGGATATTGCTACTGCAAAGAGACAGAGAGTTGACCATTCTCCCTACTTGTCAAAGACACTTTCAGAGGAGGAGGAGGAGTTAGTTTTAAGAAATTTTTTAAAATCTCAATTTTATTTTTCACATATGTTAAAAACTGCTAATTCCCAAATAAACTTATTTGGAGTCAATGCTTCCTCAGATCAAGTCCTAGCCCAGTGAGACATGGTCTAGAATCTGACACAATTACTTAGTAAATCTATAGCAAGATTTGCTTGTTGCAAGCATTGGTATTAGCCCCAACAGGTGACACGTGCTTGGTGTTTCTAAATTTCCAAATGCAAGATTTTGGATGGGGTGGAGGCAGTTCCCTCAAAGAAGATTCTTTCAAAATACAGCTGGGGTTTGCTTTAGTCTGAGATTGATTTTGTCTCTAGTTTGAGATCTCTGAAAAAGCACTATAGCCACGTTTTCAAGGCCTCCTCTAGAACTACAGCTGCTGGCAGTTTGCTTTGTATATGAAAGTGAAAACAGATTCTAATGTATCTTCAGCAACATAACTAATGGTTATACGAATTTAAAAGACAAAACACTGACTATCTTAAAATGGATAACACCAATTCTGTTAAAGAGCGATGGGCAATATTTTGCTATCCTGATTCTAACCCATCTCACCCTAATAAACCTATCAACCATCAAACAATAAAACAAAACTGCTAACATGCACCCAACACACTGGGGTGTCTCATTTTAATTTTGTCTCTCAACAAAGAAAACAACAGTAGTCATGCCTCTTTCAAGGCAGCGCCTTCCCCAAAGCAGAGGAGTGAAGCACAAAACCTTCAAGTGGGCCTGAGCAGAGAAGTGGTCAGCAAGTTTGAAAGCTGAAGAGGGGCAAAAAAGAGAGATATTTCTTTTTCCTACCTTTTCTTTTCTCTGTATAGGCTTTCCCCCTTTCTCTCTTTTTTCTGGCACGATAGATCGACAAAGTGGGAACAACATAATTGCTGAAATGTGGTGTGTAATAATAGCTATTCAGAAGCTGATCATTCATATTAAACAGGGTGAAGCAAGCTTCTCATTTGCATGTTTGAGATTATATGCATTTCAAAAGTCATTTCCGCAGGGTGTATGAATGACATTAATTCCCATGTGGAGTTGTCGACTCCCTCCTGTAGTCCCTCATACTATCAAACACACACACACACACATACTTGTAGCTGCAGGAGAATTCAAGGGCACAGAGATTACTGCATTTTTGTTTTTATTGAAAATATACATTCAGGTTAGTGATGCCAGGGCACAGGATGAGAGGATATCAGAAGAACAACTTTGTGAGCCAAAAATTACTGGGCTCGGGAAGCAGAAGTTGAAAAGTTACTGGGGCAAACAAAATAGGGATCTCATTCAGCTTTCAAAGCTACATGCTAACTGTAAAAAGCTGTATGACAGAGCTTTAAGTATGCATCCTCTTATTTTATGAAGTCCAAAAGACACACATGCCCCCTTTTCTTCAAGTAAGTTTAAAACCAGCTGACAAAGAAAGAGAATTTTTGCTTTCAGCATAATTATCACAATCATTTTTCCTGATCTAGCTGCTGTCGTTGTGTGCCTTCAAGTAATTTCCGACTTAACGGTGACACTAAAGCAAACCTACCACAGTGTCTTCTTGGCAAGATTTGCTCAAAGGAGGTTTGCCATTGCCTTCCTCTGAGGCTGAGAGAATATGACTTCCCCTAGTGGGCCACTTAGTGGGTTTCCACAGACTAGTGTGGATTTGAACCCTGATCTCCAAAGTCCTAGTCCAACACTCAAACCACATCTAGCTGTACACAGTGAGTATCACTTTGAAGTAACTGCTGGATCTTCAAGGTCTATGTTCTCTTCCTTTCGTACTTTCTTTCTTTCCATTCTCAGTTTATTTTCGTCCAGTTTATCAGCAGCAACGTCATTCCATCAAGCCAGCATTAGGAACATTTCCAACAGGAACATTTCCACTCCTTTTGTATTGTTTATGAGTGTATGTGGATGTTATTCATTGGAACACAAATAGTTGATTTAACCTGGGTTAGACAACTGGACCATCCACCTCAATGCTATCTACATTGACAGGCAGCAGTTCTCTGAGGTTTCAGTCAGGATACTTTCACAGCAGCACCTAGCAATGTTAATGATTAAATCAAAGGCATATTATGTGTAAAACCTGTTTTCTCTCATGCTAATCTATAGGCCTCTTCTTTTTAACCTAACAGTAAAAACGATGGTACTAAAAAGAGGGGACTGATTACTGTCACTTGCCTGTTTTAGTCATATTGGCTTTGCTATTACACAGAAACACAAAAGCAGATTTCAGTCTCTCATGCTGAAAACATAGAAACAATCTGGAACAATTTCCTCCTATCACTCCCTCTCCCCACATTAATTCACAGTTGCCTACCCTAGGTACTAAAAAAAGAAAGAAGTTAGGCAGAGCTATTTAATTAGCCCCTAAAAATCATGAGGTTGTGTTGTTTGGGGCTGAGGAGAGAGAAGAAACTAATTGTGATTGGCTCTATTTCTTTTCCAGATTGACTCCAAAACTTTATAAGAACCAGCAGGTTAGGTAAAGGTAAATAAAATCAACCACAGAAGGACTGAGGTATATTTACATATTAGTTTTAAAACTACATATAATATGTTTTGATTGTACCAGTAAAACTTTTAACATTGACTTACAAACCTATTTACAGCTATATAAATTAGGCAATTATGAATTATTTAGTTCTAAAGAGGTACTTAGAAAAAGCGGCATTCTTCCATCTCTCCTATACAGAAAAGTCTCTTCCAGAATACCCGCTACGACTGAAATACATATCACCTAAAAACAAAGCAGCAACCGTTTCTTCAAATCTATTATGCTCATATCAATTGAATCCAAACCACACAATGCATCAAGCAACATTTCATCAGGCAATACCCCCCTATTCTTCTCTTACTTATGAATTGCTGTTGTATTGGGGGTTCCACTTTCCCCATGACTGAACCCCAAGCCATGCTAACAATTTCTGAATGAAGTACTCACTTCATTCAGGTGTAGAAAACCTGAATCAACACTGATTCCATCATGCTAACATTCCATCACGCTAGCATCACCTAAGATTCAGGTATGAGGAACTGGTACCCATGTCATTATCAAGAACATGTGAATCATGTCTTGAAGCCATTTTTACACATTAGTGCACCTGCAAATATAAATCTCGATACCAAGTTGACTAGAATGTACATTCAAGTTAAAAATGTTTTTCTACCCATAGGCAACATTTACATTTACATACAAACAGTATGAGGCAAGCCCAAAGGCACTTTTTGGGTAATGTATGAAAATCCCTGAATTGAAAGAGCTGTTAGGGCTAGATTAAGACAATCTTAAAGGATATTGGTGATGCCCACCCTATAAGCAAAACAAACTTTTGTTTTTTTAAAAAAACAGCAAAACAAGACCCTCAAGTCCTGTCACAATAGTTTTTTCTATCATGCCTCAAACATGCCCACTTTTTTTCCTCTCGGAGTCCTCATTTAATTCTATTTCTGCCTGTCAGGAGACTGTTGTGATGGGGGACGAAAAATGGCATAAACTAAATATATCAAGTAATCTTACTATACCAGACATGGTACTATATATCTCTGCTGTACATTTAAAGGATGGATTATAGTTCAGTGCCAGGCATACAAACGATACCTGGTAAAATCCTTGGCACATCCAGGTTTGTTTGTTTTTTTCCCTCCCTTAAGGATTACGTACCGGGTGATGTAAAAGATTTCTGCTAGAGCCCCTGCCAGCCAGTAGATAAAACTGAGCAAGACTGACACATAGCTTGATCAAGTAGGTGAACTTCCTATCTATCACAGCAGACAACACATTTAATATGTATTTGTACTACACATTCATATATTACACACAAGGTGGTCTTCAACTCCAGTCTAGACCAAGTGCTGTAACGTGAGATTTTCATTAGGAAAAATGGTTTTAAAGGCAAGCAGACTCATGTTTGGAATAGTTTCCACTTCTTAAAATGCTAAGTATTCAAACACCTGGACTGCATATGGACGTCCAAGGATTTCAAACATGTATTTTCTTACTGTCGATTATGAATGCCCCCAGAACTATGGTACTGCAAGAAGCCCAAAAATTTCAAAAGTGTAAAATACTACTGTTTTCCAAATTGATCGAGACTTATATCCAAATGATTCCCTACATACAGGGCACACTCTTGCACTCTGTCAACATGACAATAATTTAATCATCAACAAACAGGCTAAGTGCTGTATACACAACATTGTACTAATACAAATATTATCAGTTATGCTTTCAGCCACAATACGATTAACGGCTAAATGTTTCTCTAGTCTGGAAAACACAAAACAGCAATACCAAGAATACGCTTGGCAAAATAAGTACTTTCTGTATATTTATAAAATGTTCCTCTGCCTTGCAGTTCACATAACAATTGCGCAAGAGGTAGCAGGCAAGTGGTAAAATGTTAGTGAAATCAAACTCTGTTTGTTTGCAAAATTAACAATGTAACCTACATATTTGTCTGTTTTCATTTACTACAATACAGAGCAGTTTTCTCCAGCCCTTTTGCAGTTTTTCCAGCTGTTAATTTCAATTCTCAAGGTTCTACATGTTTGACAATTTTCTTCAAACACATGTATTTTCTGAGAAAAATCAATTTTCTAGTAAAGGAAAAAAGTCTCAAGACAAGTGAGAGTGTTTTAGACATATGTGTCAGATATTTAACCCTCTATTGATAAATGCCAGTAACATATAATTTTCCCCCCTTTTATAGCTAGGGGAAGCAAGAAAGAAGCAAGCTTGTCCCTGCATCTGAGGCTTGCCAAGAAAAACATGACATGCAACCCTAAAAGTGGCTCTAAATTCAGGAAAGTGGTAACAAAACCCTTAGGTTATTGCTTTTTAAAACACTATGATCTGGGAAAAGTTTTAAATTATGACTTTTATAACCCATCAGATTTCTAGTGCTATTTAGACAGATATAGCACCCAAAGGGCTCAGTTCACCAGAAACTAATTCAATATACACATATATGACTCCTCTGTAATGAGCCTAAGGTCTATTTCACATGCTGCAGTCCAAGCATACACATCTCAGTGAGTTTAGTTCAAACGACACTTTAAACAGATGTACCCACTTGCTTGGCAAAAGTCTGCTATTGCATTTGATTTCCAAGTTCACATACAGTTTTATGTACACCTTGTTCCATGGAGCTCGAAATGACCTATAATATAGTTCCCATATAGCCCCTCCTCCACATACCAAAGAGACGCAGACCTACTTAATTCGACATGTTTGCTAATCGCCTGCTTCAGACCATAGTCTTGGCCTGAGCCTCAAATCATTAAGCTGAGTAAACAAGCAACAGGCTGTCTCCCTCTCTCCTGCATACAATTTGCTCCCCCTTTCTTTTTCTGTGTGTCAAGACATCCACGGAGCAAAAGATGACTGGCATTAACCAGGATTTCATCTGAACTACCTTTTGGAGAGAATCATTAGCATACTCAGTGCAAAAGCTAGAATGCCTGTTTTAGAGGCTATGATAAACAATCACTGGACAAGGCAAGAAACAGAGGATGGAATCCACACATGCAGTGGAAGTGGTGAACCCATGGCACATTCCTAACTTTCAGATTACAGACTGATAGAGTGGAATGTGATGTCTGAAGCAGACCATAGGGAAGCATACATTAGGCTGTGATTCTATACTCACTTACTTAGGAGTGCGCTCCCCTGAACGCAATGTGATCTACTTCTGAATAAACATGCACATGACTGCATCTTTTATTTTTAGAAATGGAGTTGTGACAGATCAGTTACTGTGGCTGCTAACTTCCAAAGCTTGCCACACCAATTTATCCCATTGGAACTAGACCAATTTATCCCATTGGAACTACCCTTCAGTAAGAAGCTTGAGTCTTCTTACATTTCCAAACCTTGAGGGACTAAGAAAAAGCAAGAATCAGTTTTGCTAGAATCCAAGAGAACAATGCTACAGGCAAATAACCAAATGGGTAATGTAAAATTTGTTGACTCTTTAGCACTGCATCATGTAACTAATATTTTAATTCTAGAGAAATGTTTACACGGAAATGCAAATATATGTCAATGTTATCAATGTTGTGTGCCTTCAAATCGGTTCTGACTTACGGTGACCCCTAAGGCAAACTTATCATACGGTTTTCTTGGCAAGTTTTGTTCAGACAGGGTTTATCTTTGTCTTCCTCTGAGGCTGACAGAGTGTGACTTGCCCATGGTTTCCATGGTTGAGCAGCGATTCGAGAGTCATGGTCTCCAGAGTTGTGGTTCAACATTCAAACCACTACACCATGCTGACTCTATAAATCAATGACTTTTGTTCAAAAATAATTTCAGTTAAGCTGTCCCTTTCAGTTAGCAGATTTCCAGCTTAATTCATAACTTAATTCATTTTAATTACTAAGTTCCTATTTCTGCCTTTTAGGATGCTTAAGATCATATGTAAAGGAGCTCGAATCACCTGCTGAGGTAACTACAGCCTGTTCCTACAGTATAAGCAAACATATTCCCCTCAATAACTACTACAACAGGATACATCATTTTGTTTTGGTTCAGAGGCATGTAGGCACAAGCCAGAACCACACAAGGGCAATATATAGCCAGGTGACACCCAGGAGCACCCCATTTTCCTCTCAATTATATGCCCATCAATGTTGGCAAATTGGCCAAAAATGAATAGGCACTTCTACCAATCTCTATCCTGAAACACAGGATACAGGTGGGATAATATATCAAAATGGCCACCAACAAGAATAGCCAACTGGGTAATTCTGAAATGCCTGATAGGCTTTATTTATTGCATAAGCCTAACTTTATGCTTGTCATTTTTTAAAAAAATAAATGAGTAGTGAGCTCTAAAATATAAAATGAGCAATGGCACTTTTTCTAGTTTCTCTGGGAACAGTAATCATACATTCAAATAAAACATATTTGAGGGGAAGGACATACTCATCCTTCAATAATGAACTGAAATTTTATGAATGAATAACTCATTATTGTCCACTGCAGCTGAATCAAAAAAAAAAAGTGTTTCTAAACAATGTTAACCAATTTTGCCTCACTTTCTACATTTGTTTCAAATATACTTCTCAGTTGGGAAGGAAGGAAGGAAGGAAGGAAGGAAGGAGGAAGGAAGGAAGGAAGGAAGGAAGGAGGAAGGAAGGAAGGAAGGAAGGAAGGAAGGAAGGAAGGAAGGAAGGAAGGAAGGAAGGAAGGGGCTACAGGAGAAGAAAGAGAGAAAGAAAGACCCAATACCATACGGCAGATAGGCATATTAATTACTGCCGTTTTTTAATTAACAATTGCTTAATCTGAGCAGTAACATTTGCCTTGGCATCTTTTGACTCTCTGCTAACCTGTGAAGTGCGCATGCCATGCCAAGTCATCAATTAATTTTTATTGACGTTTTCTTCCCCTAAACAGGCACAAAACCAGGGTTTTCCAATTAACACCTCCGCACTCTCTAATTAGTGCAATTAACAGACTGATGGATGCCTGGAGTTTCCCTGGAAGGGAGAGCACAGAGATCAGCTGGTTTTGCCATGTGGACAGATCTCCCACAGAGAGCAAGCACATGTAATAGTGCATGCATGTTATCCTTTCAAATTTTAAAATGGAGCATCTGCAGATCTAAACATATATTTGCATCAATATAAAGACACTCTTATATGTGTAATCACAAAGAAGTTATACTCTTAAAGAAGAACATTTATCGAAGCATTCAGCAGCAACATGCATTCTCTCCACAAACATTAGTATTTTAGCAGCACTCTGAAATTACCACCATAATTACAGTTTTACCATGCCCAGAAACTGCCAAGGCCCTCAAACATACCCTCACACTTTCCCTTTCACATCTTGTTCCTTTAACTATAGAGAACATACTTTCCTTACTTCGTCTCACCCACAGTAGGTAGAAGAGTTCCAGTCACTGAACCCAAGGTTTTAACATGCTGTTTCTCTTTTCTTGCTAATAAATACAAGGTTAACATCTCATGTTCTCTGTCCCAATTCAGTTTTAGTACTGTGCCATCATACACTTCAAAAACAAGGAAGGCAAGCTAAGATGCTTGTAGTAACAGTTACAAGAGTGAGGATTCTATACCCCTTTGGGTGTTTGTAAACTACAAGTTCCAGTCATCCCTGATCACTGGCCAAACTGTCTAAAGCTTACAGTAGTTGGATACCAACAGGCCACAGGTTCCCCAACCTTATCAAAGCATCTACAGATTGACATATTAACTCTGCACATATTTTACAAGAGATTCTCTATATCAGCATAACTTAATTACCTCACATCCCTGTGCTCTGCTCTTGCAAATACTGGATAAATAACTTCTCTTGCTAAGTATGTATATGTCATAGGGAGCAACAAAAAACTCCATAGCTTCAAATCTTCCCCAATTGTACATCCAACTGTCACAGAACCTTCTTTCATCAAAGGTTCTGCTGTTGCCTTTCCCATCCTATGGATTCTCTGCATAAAACACAGCAGACAGGTACCTGTATGCACTATATCAGCTCAATTCTTCTACTTCATAACTAAGTAACACTTTCTCTTGCTAAAGAGGAAATCAGGGTCCCACTAACACAATCTGCATACTCCAGAAAACAGTAAAAACATCACTTGTTTCCCACACGAAAAGCAGATGTAAGGATGTCTCTTCATCTTCCTTTGCAAAGTGTTAAGATGCCTAAAGACAAAAGAGGATATAATACTGTTACAAGGCTATGCTACTTCTAGTATCTCATCTGTAGAGGTCTGCTTTTAAAATGAGGAAAATAAGTGCAAGCAAAAGATAGCATAATTCACCTCTATAAGGTTTCTTGATTCTATGATTGTATGAACAGCACATGCATTAACAGAGAGAAAACATTTCTGCAATCCAGACCTGAATCGCCAAAATCAAGACCATTCATGTACAAGCCTCTCACTCCACTCCTGAATTTAGGAAGTACAGAGCATGTAGCATTAAAAGCAAGAGCTGGTACATCACAGCTATAGTGTCTACACAGCAAATTATTCCTGATTACTCAAGAAGGCAAGCCAACAACACATACCCCAGATGAGACTATACACGTATGCACACAAATAAATTTTTCTGTGCCCAAACCCATGCGTAGTCTGAGCAGGAAGAAGTTTCTTTCAGATATCAAAAACATACTAAATCAATCTGGAAATTTATTATGGAAAACGTTCACATCATCACACACAGTCTCCAGAACGGACTAGTATAGAGTTGAAGCTTAAGAACTCTCTCCGTTGGAATACTGGGGGAAAGACTCAAAATTTGGGGTACTTTTCTGAATTTTCTACATTTTCTATCATACCTTAGCAGAAGAACTTTTTGAGTACTGTTACTGATCACAGATAAGAGCTTACTTCTAGTAAGAAGCTGGCACACATTCTTATCATATTTTGATAAACATCATTTTAGAGATCCAAACACAGCTACAGGGCACTTCACACAGAGAACACAATTGTGTGATTTCAGCCCCTCCCAATGCTTCAATCAAATTGGCTAATACATTCTTTCAGATTCCAGACATATTGAGAAAGGAAGAGTTGGAGCCCAGGACAACACTGATTTACCAACCCAAACCAAGTGCAAAAAGTCTTCCCACAAAAGTTTCAGAGGCCAGAAATGAAAAACATGATCATGCAGCTGAGCAACTTAATACCTTTTGACAAGAGTTAGCAGAGTTAGCTATATGAGACACTTCTACCTTCTTGTTATAATGGTATACCATCACTTTAAAATAGTGAGGCAACAGCTTTTTTAAGTACCATCCAGATATTTTGTAGTATAGGATCCATATGCCATAGCAGTATAGTCAATGATCAGGGACTGTGTGTGTGTGTGTGTGTGCCTTCAAGTCACTTGTCAACTTATGGTGGCCTTATGAATTTCATTGGGTTTTCTTAGGCAAGGAATACTCAGAGGTGATTATAGCTATAACCCAAAACATCTGCAGGGCACTCAGGTTGCCTGTCGTGAAAAGGAACAAACTGTCAAATTATCATAGCTAGCTATCCTAAGTGATTCTTTGGAATTGCCAGAGCTGAACAAGACTAGCCACTTGTACTCTTAATTGGATACTATAAGTTCACAACAAACGGGAAAATAAGGTTTTAAGATGCCATGAAGATGGATTCTCTTGTTTTTATATGGTTGGAAATATGGTGACTTTACAGCAAACCCATCATGGGGTTTTTTGGCAAAACTATGTGAATAAAAAAGGAAACCAGAAACTGAGTTACTCCCAAGTGACATAGCATCTTCATGTATCTAGATTTTTATTTTCCAAGTTTTATTTGCAGGACTCAATAAATGGCTTAGAAACATCCGAAGCCCCATAGCTGAGGAACTGTCAAGTCCTTTGGATAGAGAGCTAGAGAGAATGTGCATATTAAAGCAGTGCTCCTTAAATTATCTGATGTGGGGAACCTGTAGAGTTTTTCCCAATGTGTGAAGGACCAGGCAAAATGTCATGTCCAACACTTAAACCTCAAGGCCCAAGTTCTCCAGGTCTACACTTAGGCCATTTCCACACCAGACTGTTACAGTGGTAGTACTCCACTTTCAACATCCTATGGAATCCTGGGGTTTGCAGTTTAGACAGCTTCCTAAACTGCAAACCCCAGGATTCCATAGGATGTTGGAAGTCTAATACCACCATCGTAACAGTCTAGTGTAGAAATGGCCTTAGAAGTCTATGCACTGATATACCATGGTAGCATGCATCTCTGTTTCACAGAATATTTAAAAACATTGGCTGTCTTGATATGGTCTCCAAAGTCAGTTTAGAGATATACTTAATATAGCTAGGACAGATGCTATGCCTTCCTCACTCATGGAAACACTTTGGATTGTCAGAATCTTTCACTACCTTAAGCAAAACTAGAGTCACCCCAAAAATCACAGCTATCTGGAAAATGAACGTCTTCACAAAAGTGCTGTTACTTTCATCCAAATACTTTACTTTTGTCCCTGCTTCCTCACATGGAAGTTTGAACAGTACCCTTCCTCAGGTCTAGGTACTAGAAAGACTTTTGAAAACAACTCCTTAATCTTAAAAGTCTTTGGGTTCATGAGGAGAAGAAGAACCTGGGATTGCTCAGAGTGGCTTTTTACCCTTTAATTAACGCACAAACACATGGAAATGTGGAAAGGGATTAGAAAATAAAATCTGCAAGAGCTAAAATGAATTTAAAGCATTACAGTAAATTAGAAGAGATTTAAGGAAGCAAGGATTGGCTTAGTCCAGCCACCCCTTTAATGGGATCACACCTATGGATGCTTTCATCTACTGCTTTCATCTAACAGCAACTTTTTTTTTATTTTGGAAGAAGTCACCTCTGAGCCTTTCTCATGTACTAATACAGCAGTTAAAAGAATGCAGCAAGTTCCATTCCAAGTCTCATTCTTCTGTACTTCTTCCTTTGCCAGAATCATGTTGCTTCCCATATTGATTTTCATGGGGAAAAAACCTACAAAATCGTACAAGAGAAATGATGCACGGGTTTTATTTCTTTCCAATTTATTTTACCAAATTCTTGTGCATTCAAAGTTCCTGGAAAATTCCATGTTAGTTTTCCCACAGAAAGAATGGTGAAAGTACCTTGCCTGGACTTTACATTTCATATTATCTCTTTCCACCCAAGTCATGGAAATAGCAGTTTCCACTGTATAACTTGGAGTCCTATTTATGATTAAGAAATACGATCTGAAAGCGGAGCTAATCAAGACAATGTACAGCTGCCAAAGTATTTAGAAATTAATGAAATTTTTTGCAGGAAATGTTCAATTAAGACAGATTAGAAAAGGGCCACTATACTCTTTAATTTAGTCCAGTAGAACTGTCCCACTATCTACAAAAGTGTGAAGCAAAACTGTAGCACATCAAAGAACCATCCAGTTAGCAATGACCAGATTCTTCATTTACTTGGCCTCCTGGAGCACAGCCACAGTTCAGTGATGGAGCTGAATCTGTAGCATACCCAAGCAAGGCTGAGAAGTTCAGAAGTCAATGCAACGCTATGGACAATATTGAGCAAAACAGCCCAGCGGTCCAATCTAGTGTAAGGCAGCTTCCTTTCCTCCTTTAGTCTGGAAGGAATCAGCCAGCTTCTAAATACAGTTACAGCTAGTAGTGTGTCTTTAGCCAGTATTGCACTGTATGAGATGGCTAGGTTAGAACTGGAAGCATTTCTCCCTCCAGAAGAAAGGAGTGCCTGGGTGAGGCAACCAGCCTGCTTTTGCTGCCTACAGCGACTGAAAAGGTGCCAGGCACTGGCATTCCGGTTTCACCCACTGCTTGCTTTCTGTTGAGCTCTTGAAAAGATTAAAAAAAAAGAGCCCCACTCCATCTCATTAAGAAAGTAAACACAAGAGCCATCTAAGTGTCTAATTAAGCTTCTAATTAGTCCCTGCTTGTTACTAATGCAAATTAGATTACGCCGCTTAACTACAGCATGTCCACAACACCCTTGTTAATTGCGGCCTTTTGAAATTAAATTACTCCCTAATTAGCATATCAAAGCCATTGATTCGAAGCCAGGAAAGATGAGGGCAGAAGGAAGCTGAACGCCAAGTTTTGTTAATCAGGGACGACTAATTAAATAGTGACGTTGCACACTCAGGGGCTCCTTCCTCACTGTTTGGGAGACTCACGAAGCTATGCACGTGTGCAGCTGGGAAGAAGCCTATGTTAAGGGTGGTGGAACCTTTCTCAGTGTATCTATCCTGCAAAGTATGAGAGGAGGCAAAACTGCTATTTGCCAACTCTTCATAGATGGCCAAGCTAAATTTCCAAAGGGTTTGCGGTGGGAATGTGTCTCTCTGCTGGTAGCTGGATAGGTATTTCATTGTTTAATAAAACGTATAATCCCCAACACAACAACTATTATTAAGACATCCAAGTATCAAAGATCAGTAAATCACACATAACACAAAGGCAAATCATGTACATCAGCCAGTATATGTTCAGCAGCGAATAGCACCAAACCAGAACTCTCCACTAGGGAGAGAAAGAATATTAATAATTATTTTCCCCTGGTTTGAAAAATTGGGAACTGTTGCAAAACCCAACAAGAAGAATAAATGAGTGAGAATCTTGCACAATATTAACCTGGTATTTGGTGTCCCAAAGTGTTGCAGAGGAATAATTTTGCAGAGAAAACAAGTGGTTGTTTGCACAAAAAACTGTTTTCTATCCAGAAAATTGCAGGAAACTATGTTTTCTGGGCAGGAAACTATGTTTTCTGGGCACAAAACGGTTTTTGTGCAAGACAGTATGTGCTTTTCTCCATTGACTAATGCCTCTGCAACACTTTGAGACATTTAAATATGGGGAAAATACTGTGGAAGAATATTTATTTTCTGCCACAATGGAGAGAAAACTACAGTAACTATTCAAAATAGTCAAGGATTTACATCTCTATGCTCCATCAACAGTTCCTATTTTATACTGGCTTATTGCACTGACATATTTTTAGGCATTCACCAGTATCTTTTTTGTTGTACAGTTTACCTAAAACTAGGATTAAAGGGCTGGAGAATGTCTCACTGTTCAAGACAAAATATTTCCAGTTTCCCAGTAGGATTTACAGCATTGCTTCTGTATAACAAACTGTATATCAAACAGGAATACAGGGCCAAAACACATTTCCTTAATTAATAATCTGATACAAGTCATAATGAAGACAGACAGATTTTAGCTGAGTGATTAAACCAAATACTACTGGTTATAACAAGCCCTATAACACTTCTTAAAGACTGGCATTTACTTATTATTTACTTATTTTTATTTAAAGTATTTTTTATCTTGTTCTAACACTAAAATGCTCCCAGAGTGGCTCACATGCAGTCAATAAAAGACAGGTATATTGTGGTATATAAGCTGTCACGGACTAAAGTTCACCCCATCAGATACTTGAACTGTTATCCTCAACTGGCAAAACACCACAAGCGTGGTTGGGAGGGGTGGGGAAGCACATACACCATGGGTCTAGGAGCAGATGAGATGTAAGGCAGTGTAGCCTGTGAAGCTTTACACGGGGCTGAAATGTATAAAATATACATATAAGTAATGAAGCAGATGTGTTCCTGGGCATTACTTCTGTAAGAGAAAATTTAGTACCAGAGGCAGAAATAACATGGAAAAAACAGGGATAGATTCCTAAACCACCACCATCCAAAAAGAGCAGTTCAGCATATTGCAGCACACTTTTTATTCATAACAACCTATATGCACATGTGAAATGAAACAACCAAGTCAGGTCAACCTTGCATAAGTAAACAAAAACATTTCGAACTTTCTAGGGATCATTTGAAAGGTTCTTCCAAAATACAGTCAGGGATTATTTTTTTCCCCTTTTCACCAGGCTCAACTTTCCTTATGATTTCCATTTGTGTGGCTAAACATGCAGATCTATGTTTTTTTAGCATGCTGGATAGATACATGTAGGCAGATACACATGGCTGTGGTAGGATCAGCTAAGGTAGAATTCCCACTCTTTCCCAGACGAAGTTTTATTGCATTGATTACCGCAGAAGCACTTTAGCAAAACGACACTGAAAGTCTGTGTTTCCCCAGCCATCTTTTGCCATCCTTGCAATGGTGATGTTGCTAAGAAAAATTTCTGGGTAGACAGAAGACAAGGGAGGATGGGTGCCCATAAAAAAAAAAAAACCCTTTTGCACAAAGAAGCTCCTCTGTCAGAGGCTCTGTTAACTGAGATACGTCTATACAGTGACCTGTCTCATTTTCTGGAGAACTTTCATATACATTGTCAGTTGGGTTCTGCGGAGTGGGGGATTATAAAGCCAAAAAGAGAAAGAATTCTGTTACTTGTAAATGATTGTGTTGGATGTAATAATCTATACATTGTGGACGTACATCGGGTATTTTTCTGAAACTAAAGCCCATGGCTATGGTAGGCTGGTATCTCTCCTTCTACAGAAAATGCAAATGAAGTCCAGAAATTTGGAGGATTGATATCTGTCCTTCTACAGAAACTGCTACCCCCAGTGTCTTTGAAGAATAGGAGGATCCCTAAATATTCTATAAAGTGGAGGAAAGAAATGAAGTGGTGTTTCAGAAGAACAACCATTCAGACATTGTTTTTGTGTTTATGTGTAGACAACCAACTATTATGGTCTGTTAGAAGCAGAAAACAGCTCTACTAGTAACTGTTCATGCTAGAGATTTTCTTGATTCACTTGCTAGATCTAAGCAATAAAGGTCCAAATCATCACTACCAGGGTCTCACAAGAGCTTCACAGTCCTGTAAATACACATTTACCTAACTTACTAGGCAGCAAGAAAGATGGTCTTTGTAGCTAAATTTTAAAGAGTCAACATGTCCACTCAAGAGTCCAATGTCCAAGTGCATTTTATAGGAAAAGTATTCAGGGTAGCTGTGCTGGCCAAGTAGCAAAATACAACAAAATCCAAAATCTACAACAGAGTGGTACCTTTATTAGCCAGCCAAAATGCACAAAATCCTATCATGCAAGCTTTTGAAGCTCCACTGGTTTCTTCATCAGGCAAAGGATGGGGGGGAAAATCATACGGCAGAAGAAAGGTAACAATTGCAGAGTTACAGACCTACATTTTGTATCAGATGTTGTTTCTGCTGGAGTTCATTTGTTCTGGAGGGATCTCAATGCAGGCAAAGGCCATTCCCCTTCTTCGCCATGTAGGGACCAGGGACAAAGGGAAATAAAAGACAGGTAATAAAATTTCAACTTCACTACCAACAGAAAAGTAACTTCCCTTGAGATCCAGGTTGACCCTGTCTTGTGCAAAACTAACTGCTCCTTTCTTAGGCATAGAACACTGAATTTCTCAAGAAGTCCCTGTACTGTTACACCTGGAAAAAAATTTAGGTGCTGTCTAGGTAATGCCTGACTATTGTAGTCCAAAGAATTTTAGCTTTGCTGGAGTTAAAAACCTCTAAGGGTTAAATCCCACTCCATTCACTCCCTCTTCTTAAAGTGCTCCCTGCTGCGGCAAAATATGGTATCTTCAGATCCAAGAAACATATTTGGAGTAGCTGTGTTGGCCATGCAGAAAAATACAACAAAATCCAAAATCCACAAATGAAAAATACCTTTATTGAACAACTGAAATGCCCAAAATACATTATGCAAAATACAACCTCTGTTGGAGATAAAGCCTCAAAGAGTTAAGTTCCAGTCAATTAGCTCCCTCTTCTTAAAGTTCTTAAAGCAACAGGGAACATTACAGAAGAGTGTCACCACCAATTTTCTAAGTGCGTGGATGGACTGGCTCATGGAATCCTAACTGTGGCACCCTCCAATTATATGTGTATATATATATATATATATATATATTGGAAGGTTCACATTGGAATAAAGTTTTGAAAGCACAAACCTATGGAGCCCTACTCTCAGTTGGCACTGTCCTAAACCATCATTCTTCAACAGCAGTTGGACAAAAATTTTCAAGGAAAAAAAAACAAAACCGAGCAGAGAAACCACATGACATTTCAGTTACGTAGACTGGCTGGTAAGCTTGATGCTGCTAGTACACGACCTCTACCTGCTGCTACATAGTTGCCTTGCACGATCATCTGTGTTTCTTCATCAGCATAATTTTTTAAATCTATGTATAAACCTTCTTACAAGCTGTCTAATTTTGTATATATGTTAGCATGCACATAAACACAGCTGAAAAAAATGATAATTTGAAAATGTTTCTGCAAAGCTAAATCAACACAAGGAACCCTGCCTTATGGGGAAAAAAATTGGAGAGCTAAAACAATAAGCTTAAGGTGAGTACTGCATACAAGTGTTTATTATTATCTAGACACCAACCATTTTTGGCTGAGGATTCATGAAAAGAAGTGGCTTTCCTAAAGGAAGGGGACTGAGGGAGACAGAAATTTGCTCTCAGCCAACGCTATTTTGTTTCAGTTTAAAACTTTCTCCATTCACTCACTGATGAGCACATATTATTAAACAGGATGTTACTGAACTGGCAAGGTCTCAAGTTCAAATAACCCTAGAGCTTTACAGTAATATGGGAGACAAGAAATATCTGTGTGTGCGTGTGTGCGTGTGTGTGTGTGTGTGTGTTTCAGGAGACTTGTATTATTTCGTTAAAATTTATTTCAATACACTTGTATGAAAAAGCACCTTTGATTTCTCCGTTTTTGTCTAAGAAAGCAGAAACAGGGACAAAGAGTTGAGAAGTTAATAAAGTGGCAGAAAAGTCTATTCAGATTGAAGAAACCTGTCTCATGGGAAGAACTGAAATTTGCAACAAAAAAATTACTTCATCAGAGAAAAGGAGTAGGTTTAAGAGAAGGTGCAGTATGTTTTAATTGAAAAGGAGATTCAAATGAAATATCCAATATCCACATTTGAAAGAGAATGAAACCCAACCATATTGCCAAGAAACTGCTACCGTGCTAACAATTCCACCCCCACCCCAGCCTTCTTAGGAAGTAGGGAGAAGAGGAGGTTTCCTTTCTATATGAAGACACCCCAAGAAAGAATGGGGGGGGGAGAAATAAGTTTTATTCATTTATTTTACAAGAAGAGTAAAATAATAAAAAAGAGGAAAGTTTTATAATGTCACAGTGTTTGGAAGAAGTGGTAGAAGGGAGAGAAAAGGAGTGTTTTAAAAAAGCAGCTAAGAACAGAAGGACCAGCTCCAACCACCCGCCGTACAAGCCTCCTTCCCAACGAGATTCAATTAATTGATAACAAGAGGCATCAAATTAATTTTTCAAGGATGTTAGATTTTGATGAAGGAAAAAATCTCTCTGATTTTAATCGGGGCGGCGTTTAAAAGGCATAAATGAATATCCCTTTCTAATCATCTGAGGCACCGAGGAAGCGCCAAGCGGTTAACGTGCAAATTCAAACCGTTTAATTAGGGGGGGATTGGGGAGGTGGCAGCATGAGGAAGGAAAACAGTTTCTCTTTTAAGGAGCTTTTGCGAAGAAATTATTATTTCTAAAAAAATTATTCTTCCTGCTATTATGTAGTCAAGGAACATACAAAATTTCAGCTTGGGACAAAGTCAGGAGTTTCACTACTGAATAGAGATAATTTCCCATCACAACCTAATTACACACACATGCACACAAAAAAAAAATACAAAGGACAAAAAAAAAATTAAACTGAGTGGAAAAAATGAATGAAACACAATTCTCCCATATACATTATGTTTTCATTGCTTCCTGGTACAGGAAACATATTCTTCACATTTGCACACAGATACAAGGGCACGGTAATTCTCAGGAAATTAAGGCAACAAGTACAACATACCAAAAAAAAAAATTGAGCTAATTAAAAGGAAGTCTCATCTCCCACCTTGATTTGTGTGTTTACACTTTTGTAGGCACAGCGAGGCTCTAGGATGACTTCACTTCTTCACAGGTGAGAATTTAACTTATGAAAATATGTAGAAATACTGGTAGGAACCATCATATAAAGCCAGTTTGCATGGACAGTTCCTAATCTCCCTCATTCATAGCTTATACAAAATATTACCATTAACAAGGCAAATTTACTTGACAGGATTTTCTGTTCACATACTATCTGCCATCAGAACTAAACATCTTTTCCCCCATGCATCGTCACATTTAGTCTCACCAAATTAAAAAAAAAATCATTTGCAAATTAAAACATACTGCTCCACCACTTAGAAAGCCGGATATATTCATTTATTTTTAAGTTGTTGTCATTGCAAGCATTAACCACATCTAACGGCTTAATCAACATCAGACGTGGGGATTCTTGCCTCCACCAAGGATTGATTCAAACCACAGTACTCTTAAAACTTCAATATATGTTTCTAGGAAAGATTGATTTTTGGACTCTGGAGACAAAAAGGCAGAAGACAAATATCTGAAGCTCACTAACCCTGGCCCACAAGAAATACCCAAAGGTAAATTGTCACTACTCTGATCAGTGATTAGGGAAATAGGGGGGTTTCAAAAAAATGATTATGCATCACTCTTCTTCATGTTCTAGGTTGAGGCGGGGGGGGAGCGGTCTCTTCTCCTGAAATTGTTGAAGATCAGGTGACAAAGAAGAGGGAATGAATCAAGTCATGGTATCATCCAAGCAGTAAACTCTTTGATAATAAGCAACAATTGTGAGCCCTCCTACCACAGCCATAATTTCCTGATAATGCAAGAATCTAAAATGACTTTAAAATTATATGAACAAGTTGGGTTTATGGTTCCTAAATCCTAACAGTGTATTTTATTGATGGCTATTCTTGAGAGCTAGGGATTCTTTCAAAGTATGAGAAGAAATGTTCATGGCTTACTCTCGAAATTTTTAAATTGTTACAAAGGAAGGCACTATAACGCTTATAGTAGTTAGCATGATTTGGCTTCTCTGATTCAAGTCCTGTCCTGTGTCACAGAAGTAAAACACACCCCTACCATAACATAAAGTCTCCCCGAAATGGTTTCCAGCATTCACTTTGTACTGTCAACAATTCAAAGTACAAGAAAATGCATCATAACAGGAATATTGCCTAACAGCTCAAACACCATATTCCTACATAGCGTGTATTCCTCCTTCGTAATAGTGTCTAACTTTGTTGTTGCTATGTGTCATCAAGTCATTTCTGACTTATAGGTGACCCTAAGGTGAACCTTTCATGAGATTTTCTTGGTAGAATTTGTTCAGATGAGGTTTCCCATCGCCTTCCTCTAAGGCTGAGATAATGTGGCTTGCCCAATAAGTTTCCATGGCTGAGTGGGGATTTGAAACCTCATCTCCCAGTGTCCTAGTACAACACGCTACACCACACCAGTTCTCTGCTTAATTTTACAGAACTTCAGATTACACTGGTCCACCAATAAAAATTATAAAAGAATTGCACACAACTCAAAGCTACTTCATGCCCTACACCTACAAATTCTAAGATCTCTCATTCTTCTGGACCAAGAGTTAGATATATACCTCTACAATACATACAAGGTGGAGAAAGTGGACAGAAAAAACATTTACTTCATCTCTTACTAGAACTCAGGATCATCTCATAAAACTGAATGATGGGAGATCCCAGAAAGATAAAAGGAAGTATAGGTGCCTCTCCACATTCGTGGGGATTAGGGGCACAGGACCCCAGAAAAAGTGGGAAAACTGTGGTATATCTATAGGTATTTGAATCATTTGAACCCATGGTGAGGAGCACACCAGTCACCCAGTTCTGCCTTTGAGGCAGCAAGATTTCTTCACAAGGTACAAGAAGGAGGCTGGTGTGACTTACCATCACCTCACCCTATGTCATTTTTTAATAGCTTACGTCATTTACAGGCCTCATCTCACATTTACAGTCTCTCTCAATCTTGCAAGGAGTGCAGAGAAACTACGAATGTGAGGCAGGTCTTATAAGTTCCAACTAAAAATGGTGTAGGGCAGCAGCGATGGCAGTGGCAAATAATCAGTAAACAATCAAACCTGGGAGAACGTTAAAAACCTGGGAATAGGGAGGGCCAACTGTACTTCTTCATATAGCACAGAGTTAAACCTTGGAGTCACCTACCACATGGTAGCAGTCACTAGCTTAACACAGGTTTTGAGAGAATATGGCTGTTAATACCTCAGGTATTAGAGACAGTATGCTTCTCAGTACCAGTTTCTGGGAACCACTGACAAGAGAATGTTATTTGCAATGCATGTCTTCCTGTTTGTGGGTTTCTCCATTAACTATCTGATTGGTCACTTTGGAAACTGAACAGTGAACTAGATTAAGCTTTTGGTCCAATCGTGCTTGACTTTTTATGTTCAAAGGCAACTCCAGTGGCAAATATATGGACTACAAAATAGACTATTGTATAAATAGGAAAGGTTCTTGAACAAGCAATTACTGATCAACTATTGGAACTCTTGGATTTTTTTTTTTTTTTTTTTTTTTTTTTTTTTTTTTGAGATCAACTTCAATCGGGCTTCAAGGCTGGTTGCAGAATTTTACCTGATGTGGTTATCCAATGGCAGGGAGGAGAATCATATGGCTTAAACCTCATTGCTGGACTGCAGTTCCCAGCATTCCTCACCATTAGCTGTGCCTAGTAAGGCAGCTGGAATCTGCAGTCCAACAGCATGTGGAGGGCTGCATCATTTCCATCCCTGCCCTACGGAATGACATCTACCAGGAGAATAACAAAGGGAGTAACTCTGTTGGGGTACTTACTGATCTCTCTCCTGGCAGTTATGCTACTGAATTAAGAGAATTCTATTACATCCCTCATACTATTTAACATCAACAAGAAACCACTGCAAAAGTTTATCTGGAGATGTGGCTGAGTGGTAATCAATATGTTGATAATTCCTGCTTTTCCTCTTCTTTTCATATAATCCAGGTGAGCTAGAAGATGCTCCTAACCCCTGTCTGTGAACAGCAATGGACTGGATGGTGGCCAATATACCAACACTAATCCCAGATAAAAAGTAGACATCGTTAATGAGTGGTTTGTTTGCCCAACCGCACAATGTTCAATCTGGTTTAAAGAAAGTTATGTTCTTCATTCCTTGCCACAAAGAACAAGACTCATATTTGCCCTTGGTCATTCCAAAGTGCCTTTTATCAGCCTAAACCAGGACATCCTCATGCCCTCCAGATGTTCTGGTCTTCAACTGTATAAACTCCCATTAGAGAAGGTGTAGCCCTAAACATCTGGAGTGCAGCTATCCCATTTTGATCACTGCAAATTATAGAGGGTTGCTTCTGAAAACAAAGTGGAAAGCTTAGATCTTTTCAGCATCAGGCGAAGACCTTTTTAGTCCCCCCAAGCTTTTTAGCCTTTTGGCTTTAAAACAAAGTCAGTGTTCTGTAGATCTCTGGTCTGCTAACGTCTTCTGTTGCTGGTTTTATTTTGTAGCTGTTTCAATTTACACTTCATGCCTGTGTTATTTGTTATTTTTTGAATTTTATGGTTTGCCAAATTTTGTAAACTGCTCAGTTAGCATATTGGGTGATATATTCGAATAGTAAACAAATAAATATAAATGGAAACTATGTACATTTCACATCAACAAGCAGTAGCCTGTCATACTAGTGGGAAAAAAACCCACTTGTGAGTGAGCAATTATATGTTTGAAATAAGTATCTCATATGTACATGCATACTATTATAGCGTGCAGAAGAAATTTGCTCAAGAGAATCAAGAGAGAGAGGTCAATGGGAGAAAAGGACAAATGTAAGAATATCTGAGCAGGAGAGCAAGTCTGAAGAATGGAGATGGGAAAGAGATTTTCCCATGGATTGCTAACCAGGCAGCAGGCTGGTACGAGTGAGGAGTCTAGAATGTACACAACCTAGATTGGTCCCTGTTCTCAAGTTGAATTATATTTTAAAGATTTCAAAAGAATTAACATTATATCATACTATTACTGAGGTCTAAACAGACAGAGTGTTACAGACATACATGACAAGAAGACCGGAAAACCCTTGCTAGCCCTAGAGATACAAACCCGTGTGTTAGTGGTAATTGAAGTAAATTATGTTTTGCAGGAAATTAATTAAGCCAGGACATAAAGTATCCTTTCTCCAAATAAAACAATGTTATTTGGGGAGAAAAATATGGAGAGGTGTTCCACTAGCTATGCTGTCGTGCCATTACTTCCCTCCTTGTCTAAGTTGTTCATTCCATCATGAGCAGCAACCATAACAGGAAAGTGGCAAGCACAACTGGCTGAGAAAAACAGGAAGGCAGGATAGAAGAGTAGGAAAAGGAAGGCCACGGTGCCCTGCCTCATGATGCAGAGATGCTCATGGGAAATCATGCCATAGAGTGAGAAAAGGGGAGGGGCCGCAAAGAAAGGCAAGAGGAGAGAGACATAGGAGGAGGAGCAGAAAAGACAGACAGACAGACACATGGGGAAAAAAATGAAAGCAAAGGATTTGAGAGAATCTACACAGTGGAAATCATTGATGAGATTTTTCATCTGCATAAAGTTTTTGGTGCAGTCAAGGAATTTAGATTAAAAAACAGGTTAGAATTACCAGAATCAAAATAACCATACTATTTGGAATGTAAACACAACTAACGTAGGTTTTTAATGTAATTACAGTGCTCCCTCCACATTTGTGGGTTTGACATTCATGAATTTGATTATTTGTAAGGTACATGCTTGCCTCTCCTTCATTCTCCTCCTCCTATTCCTTTTTATTCCTCACTCCAGGCTTGTGAGGCTTGTGTTTAAAATGGATGATCTTTCCTTTTGGGTGAGCAAAGCCCCCACACCACTTCTGGAGGTGTGTCCTCTCTGCCACATGGCTGCACATTCTGCTTTGTAATGGCTGCTGATTGGTCAGGTACTCTCTGCTCCTAGCCCTCCCCTCTGGGAGGAATCATCTTTCTCAAGTTGGCAACCGGAAGTAGCAAGAACGCTAGAACTCAGTACTCTGCTCTTCTCCATCTGCAGGAAAAGTACTAGTAAGCCCTTTATCTTGTCTTTTTCTTTCCCTGCAGGAGCACCAGTGTCAGAGGCAAGGCAATGGGCAGAGGGAGCTTCAGAGACAAAATAGGAGAAGGTTTGCGGGTGGGAATTATTTGCAGTTTTTTCCACTTTCATGAGAGTTCTGTGCCCCAAACCCTTGCAAACGTTGGCCACTGTACAATTTAGCTGCAACTTTTCACTAACTTTCCTGTCTCTGAACAGTCCTGGCTTATTATTCAAGTCTGCTGATAGGTATTAATGCTGGATAGGGTTACACTCCCCCTGAAGATGCAGTCCTTGACTTGGATGTGCCCTTAGATCCAACCCTTAGCCTGGAAGCTCAGATTTCAGCAGTGGCCAGGAGTGCATTTGCATAGTTAAAGCTTGTACACCAGCTGTGCCTGTTCCTTGAGATGTCAGATCTGGCCACAGTGAAACATGCCTTAATTACATCCTGGTTGGATTACTGTAACATATTCTATGTGGGGCTTCAATTGAAGAATGTTTGGAAATTTCAGCTGGTCCAAAGAACTGCAACCAGATTGCTAACTAGAGCTGGCTACAGGGAGCACACAACTCCCATGTTGCAACACCTCCACTGGCTGCCAGGCCACTTCTATGCCCAATTCAAAGTGCTGTTTTTCACCTATAAAGACCTACAGAGTTCAGGTCCATGTTATTTGAAGGACCATACAACAACAACCTAAAATCTTCCAGTCAAGACACAACATGAAGCTCTGGTTTAATTGCAGGCTGGAATGTTTGTGCCAAGTCCAGCAAACAAGGGATAAACACACAGCTGCACCTTCTTAAATCATGGCTTACGAAGTCATAAGATATTCTGTTATTATTTTTGAACATTTGCTTATCAATTATTTTAATTCAGACATCACGTTTTGCAATATGATTTTCACAGTTCTGTAATAAGCCCATGACATAGGCCCTTACCCCTTTTCCACAATTTGCCCTAAATCTTATTTAGCATAATATCTGCCATAGGACTAAGTACGGTTAAAGCCAACCAACATTATCCAGATCACATAGTTAGCAAACCATGATTTGAAGAGCGGGCATGCAGTTTCGGAATTTAATAGCTGATTTGCCCCAGCCTCTGTTCCTACAACCTTGCTCCCACAGGTTCTCTTATGTATCCTTTACCCAGCACTCTTTGATTAAGAACACACACCTTGCTTATTTTTGCAAGTGACAACCACAACGGAGAAGTTTGTGGTGATAAGGATTCTATGAAATTTTTTGGCAATTATAATAGCTCCTTTATCTCTCAGGGATGCTGCAGCTTAGCAAGGCGTGTATGTATTCATGCATGCACGCACATGCATGTATCTGTATTTACACAATATTAAAAAAACAACAACCTGGAAACAGTAGTATTATTCGTACTCAAGGAAACTAAGAGTTCTTCTAGGTACATATGAACAGAATATACAGGAAGATATATGCACGTACAGTGCAAAGTGAGACCATTTCATCAGTGGCAGCCTCTGTGCAAAGCCTATACATCTGGGTACCCCATTCTCCTCACCTAATTTTTCTTCTGAATTCACAAGGATTCAAGTCAGCCACTTTGTTCAACAAAAAAGAAACAGCTCAGGGAACTCGTTTACTAGATTCAGCATACGCTATTAAGCAGTAACTGAATAGTTAGCATCACTAAGGATTATACATGTTAGATATGAACAAATCTAATAGCACCTTTTTCATCTTTAAATAAACCTGTAATGTCCACAAAACCAATTGAGTCATAAAGCAACCAAGTCTACTGTAAAACAGTGTCGCCAGAAACACATATTATTTCTCCTTAGAATATTTACATATTGCTTTGCTAAGTTCACAGGCCAGTTTGCCCCTTTGTGCAATCCTGCAAGGATTAACTGAATGCACAAATTGACTAAATAGAGTCACTAAAGGAAGAATTTCCAGTGGACCCTACAAACTCATAATCACACTATGCCAGGGTCAATATGGGATCTAAGGTCAGATACAGTGCCTCCAAAAAACTGTGCTGTCCTTAGGATACGATTAGTACGGCCTAAAACAAGGCAAGCTATCCTTTCCAATGCCATTTTCAGGACTCACAGCTCTGAAATTTAAGATCCTACATAGTCATGGGATGTACACAGAACAAACAGAACAGTTGCTTTCTTCATGTCCAACAGGTGAAAAACCCTTTGCTGTGCTTCTGATGCACAAAGTGCACATCAGTTCACTCACTAACCAGCAGCAAGAATGCCACATAAGAAAATAAAGACCAATTGTGACAAGGCTATTCATTCCCGATGCGTGACAGGAAAAAAGCATGGCACACTGAACAGCAAAGCTGTGTGGGACCCTCTGTAACTATGGGTCATTTTAGAGCTTCTCTTCAACCCACTCTTCCTTTTCCTTTTGCCCATTTCAGTGTAGAATATCTATCCAATGAGCATGTTAAGTTTCCTTTATTATTGTTATAAACTACTGTGCTCAAGTTTTTGACAACACAGATTAGAGGCTAGTAAACTACACCAATCTTATTTTTTTTTAACAAATATCCCCATTTTTATAGCCTCAGGTGTCTCCATTCAAACGGGAAGCAAAGTGATTGTGCTGCTTCAACCACTGTGAGGAAGTGCAAGTATAAAAATATAAGAAAACAACTGCCAGGAATATTATATGCTGTGAACATGCCTGTACAATAGCCAACATGCCAAATCTGGAGAGCAGAAATTATAAAAAGCTGCCATTCAGCTTAATGCTGGCATTGCTTTTTTTTAAAAAAAGCTTATAGAGATACAGATACACGACAGCAGAGTTTGTAGACTGTAAGTATACTATCCCCAAGACTGTCTATAGAGGAATACCAAAGAGGAGCAATAATAGTTGAACAGCAGTAGGCAGTCAGATGTTACTGTGGCATGCTTGACAACTGAAGTGCATCCCAAGTATATGAGGAATCCAAGCAGCATCTCAAGGATTTATTCATTTACCCATCAGATTTTCATACCTTCTTACAATAGACAATTATGCAGTGCTGTGATTTACAACAGTTAACATAAATAAAATACATCAACAAAAACTTAAAACTTTTTTTGTCAGCGGGCCCAAGAATGAGTGTTAGAATTTAAGAGAGAGGGGTTCCTACTACGGCATGTTTAAACGTAAGTGGACTCTGTCTAATAAACCAACGATACACCGGACTGCCAACACAAATACACTTAAAGGCACCAGACCCCATCTGATCTTGGAAGCTAAGCAGCATCAGCTCAAGTTAGTACTTGGATGAGAGACCACCAACTAATACCAGGTGCTGTAGGCTATATTTCATAGGAAGGAACTGGAAAAACCACCTCTATTTGTCGCTTAAGAAATCCCTGTGAAATTCACAGGGTTGCCAGAAGTCAACAGGTGACCTGAAGGTACAAACACACACACATGCACATAAACATATATATTAGACGCTGGACAAACATTAGTCCCCTCTCTCTTATATTGTGCACCATAAAGTAAAACTTGCAGGGTTTGTTAAACATCAGTTTCCCACTACATATGAACTGCGAAATCATAAACTCTGCTTGCAATCAGAGAGTAAACCATAGTTTCTTGGTTGTAATATGACAATTGACCATATTTCAACAAACTCATAGAGTTTTTCCATTATAACGCATAAGGGAAGGGAAGCAAATGGAAGAACTACACAGCTATTATTTCATTCTCAGCCCAACACCGCATAACCTCTTAGACAGAGCTGGTAAAGGGAGAAGCAATAATCAAAGAGAGTAAGAATCAGAGGCAATCTGGAGACCAAGCAATGTGATCTTCCAAAAATATGCATTCCTCAGTATATTTCACCATAGGTCACCCAATGTGTCATCATAATATAGTCTCAAACCTTAAAAGCAAGAAAAATTTCAAGCTATACATACAATACATGGGGTGTTGGCATCATGGAGGGGTGCTTCTCTACACTAAAAATTGGTGAGATGACACAATTCTTCTGAGAGGCTGACCTAGAAAAGCCTCTTTGCTCTCATCTTACCCATCCTTGTGCCATGGTTACCTCTTCATTTGGTTTATTAAGTAACACAACACTAGCTCAAACTCATTAGAAACTGTTCCCTAGCACAGCTCAGGATGTTGCCATGGTGGGGGGAAGAAACTCTAAGAAGACTTTAGTGCAGCAGGGTTTAGCCTAGCCTAAAGGGAGTCATCACCACTGCCATAGAGAAGCTTTAGACTATATAATCTGCCACGTGCAATCTGAAGCAGACATATAATCTGCCACCTGCAATCTGAAGCAGTACAGCCCAGGAAAAATCTGCCACTCAATTTCACCAGTTGAGAGAACTGGTTGGAGAACAATAGTATTCAGCTAAGCAGATCCCCCATGCCCTTTCCCTCCTTCCCTTGCACGTGCACTACATGCATACATACAAATACTGTTTAAGGCTTGTAAAGTATAAAAAACACGAAGATACCATCCTCCCATGACATGTAAGAGCCCCAGATGGTGTCAAGTAGTATAGCTGTATTTATGAAGTGATATAATATATATATTGACATACCACTGCAAGATAAGAACTGAACATCACCACTGAATCCACAACTGTTTTCTGGAGCAAAAACTTTATACACAACCATTCACTTGCAGTAATCAAGAACTATATGATGGGCTTATCAAAAAAGAACGGGCAATATTCAGAAAAGTCCCCTGCTGAATTGTGATGTGCTTCAAAACTAGTCTGTTTTCAGCAACAAGTACCTAGGTTGTTGGGTTTGTAAAAATAAATAAATAAAGGAATCCACAGACTATTGGCAAAGGAAAATAAACAATTTTATGAAATTACTGTTTCAACCCTCCAGAGTGAAGGGAAGATCTGATTATTCCAAGTTAGAGCAAGGCCACTAAGTCAAGGCTTGAAGCAATAAACTTAATCCTTAATTTGGGATTTAGAGTCATATTTTCACTGATCAGAAGGGCATGTCTGCTTTTTAAACTATTTCATTAACAAGAAGAAAATACTCTCAGAAAGACACTAACACATTGATGTGTGTACACACACACACACAACGATAATCAGGGTAGAAAGAATTGCCATTATGTCTTGTATTTCTCACCATTCAGACAAAAACCCAATGTACACTCAGTTGTTCAGAAACACAAGAAAATATTTATGTCATGCAAACATTATCATGTGTACACTGCAATGACCAGGTAAGTATAAATGGACAAACTCACTCACATACTCAGTCTCTGTCACACACATACACAGAGTAAACAAGCCTGAGTATTTACAAGCAGACATTTCATTTTCAGATTTTCACATTTCACAGAATTCAGTGAATGAATATAGAAGTAAAGAGAGATTTACATTTGAATTCCCATCCTAGAGTAATAGGAGCATATTCAAAAAGCCCTTTTCATTGGTTATACTTTATTCCAACCCTGTTGATATTTTAGAAATGGTATACCTAAAAAGAAAGAGATAGCCAAGAGTAATCAGACCCCTCTTCTGCCTTCCACTGGGAAAATCTTTCCTTCCTGGAGAAAAAAGGGGATTGCAGAATTATTGTCTTCTCCTAAAAGAAGAAAGTGGGGAATTAATTTACAACTTCTCCAGAATTTCTCTCTACTTGCATTTCTCAACTTGGAAAGCAGCTGAGTATTATAATCTGTCTGTTGCAGGACAACTAGTATTCCACTTGGATGTTTCAATAGGGAACAGGTAATAAGGAACATATGTTTTTTTGCAGCTTTCCCAGGAGACTCAACAACCAAGCAGCCCAGTGTCAAGCTAGTTAAAAATCATTTAAATCTGATGATGATTTACCTCCTCTGTATCGCTACTAAAGCAAGAACAGGCACAAAATACACAATTATCACCCAAAGCTAAAATGGTGTAACACAAAGTGCATCAGTATCAGCCTCTAATCCATATACTACATCACCAGTAGCCAGTTGCACATTTTCACAGGAAAAAGTCCACAGCAAAGCATGCAACCAATTGTTTTCTGTATTGCCTGCATGTGCCAATCACTGACTGCAGAAGGACAGAATTATTGCAAGTGCTAAAACTGCTTTGACCAGGAGTCACCACTTTCAGCAATCAAATCAGCTGTTCTGCCTAAGCAAACTGCAGTGCTATGGAACACACACTATGGAATATTTCTCCTAAAGGATCTACTAAATACATTTCGCTTCTAGGAAACTCTGCTCTCTTGCCTCTACAAATATTCCATGCAACCCAGTAAAGCTTCTCACCCATTCCTGCAGGAGCAAAGGTACTAATTCCTCACAGCGAATATTTTTAAGATGAATATTTACAAAAACTTAATAGCAGACGGACAAGTTAAAGGTATCTGAAACAAGCAGGACTTTTTTCTCCTGTATTTTTGCATGAAGAGATGAAACCAATAAATACATAGACACATACATCCAATATTCTCTGTCTTGTTGTTGTTGTTGTGTGCCTTCAAGTCATCTAGGATTTATGGCAACCCTAAGGTGGGCCTATTACAGGGTTTTCTGGGGCTGACAGTATGTGATGCTCCCAAGGCCGCCTAGTAGATTTCCGTAGCCAAGCAGGGAATCAAACCCTGGTCTCCAGGGTCATAGTCCAATGCGCAAACCACTACATCATGCTAACTCTCTTCTCTGTCTTAGAGGACTACAAATACCAAGAGTTTTGTGCAGCAAAGAAGGATGGGGATAGAAGTATGCCAACACAACTGTGCAGTAATCACTGAGATATACCCAACACTGAATGACATTAAGGAATGATACTTGGCTATATATATTTCCCTGAGTAATCTTAAGCATGGCCCAGTCTCAATGTCGCACTCACAAAACGGAAATAATCATGGCCTTCCAAGGAGAATATCATAAAGACAAGGGATACAGGGATTTCAAAGGTACTATAGAAATTAATTGGTGTTTCTGTTCACATATGTTATTGGAACATACAGTGAAAATTTATTATACAAAAATCAAATAGGACATTCTCTAGCATATGCGAGACAAACATGGAACATTGTATATAGGCTACATGACAGTTGAAGCAATTCTTAAAGAGAGCACAGTCTGTTTTTAAAAAAATCTCACTGAGATAGGGAAGAACAAACGTAAGTTCTCCCAAACATTTCCAGATTTACCCGAATAATGGGGGTCCTCAAAACTAACATTGGGCAGGCATAATAATAAATATTAGTTCGTTTAATAAAAAGAAAAGTCTCTATATAAATATCATGTTTTATTGGTGAACGTTCACTTCATCAAAATAAGCAAGCACGACAGGAGAGAAAGTTAATTCACTCTGTCTAATTATTCAAAGAATTTTGGCTCAAAATGACTGTTCAGAGGCAAAAATAGGTCAAAATAAAAAGTAATGGGTACAGTTTTTGAAAGATCTGCAACCTGTTTTAAAATCAAAATCCTGCCTTCCTGCTTCCCTGCAAATTCCAACTGAAAAGTATATTGTAAAAACAGTATTAAAAGTATTAAAGTCCATTTTTTACTGTTCATCTCATTAAAGCAACACATATCTTGAAATGTGCATAATTGCAGATACACTTTGTAGAACAGTTTTTTTAAAAAAAGGTTTTGGGTGAACTTTTTTTTTAAAAAAAAGATGACTACATTTGTTGTTTTTTTAATTCATAGTTCTCCACCCTGCAGTGCCAACCTCTCCCTTCTACTAACCAAAGTAGTCAGCTTGAAATTTTTCCTGAAGTAAGAGGAAAGAATCTGTAAACTTTGCTTGCTAAGAAAACATCTTGGCATTCTAAACTGCCATCTCTTTTTGGATTAATGTATCCACCCTGGTAATAAACAAAGGCAGAGAAGAAAACCAGGGCACAACGTATCATTGGCTTGAGTCAGAGCCTCAAGTCAACAGAGCAGTTTGGGGGAAATGGGTAGGGGACTTGAACAATTATTTGGTATTCCTGTAAATGTTTGTCCCTAGTTGTCATGCACCACTATTCAGAAACATAAGAAGCTATGACAAAGAAAAGCAAGACTATTAGAGGACAGAAAGGCAAAATACCCTCTAAAATGGGAACAGAGGACTTAGGACAACACCCAGAATATTGTTTGAGTATGCCCAGTATTTGTATTAAGACGGCTAGGAAAGGTTAGCAAGCCTCTGTACAAAGGAGCTGGCTTCTTAACAGCATACACCACGGAATATGGGAAAGGCCAAAAAGAAAAGAAGAGCCTCAAAGATAGGATTTTTTAAAGAAAAGAATATTATGCTCACTGGCAATTTGCCAATGTGCTGTTCCTGCACTTTTAGCACCCCCATCTTCTTAAAAAGCTTCCCAGCCAGATGACTTGGACCACAGAAAATATTTGATAGATAGTTAATTAGGTTCTCTCTGTTTAGGGCAGCAGCCATGGGTGATTTCAGCCAAAACCAAGTCTCTTTCCTCCCCAGTACAACATCAACAGGAAGAAAGAGTGATCTTAATGGTAGTGTTTCCACTGTCTTGGAAACAGAAGGCGAAGTTGGTTCAGTTTGAACTAGAAAGAGATATTCTCCAATTCCAGCAGACTGTTCCTTGCAGAGGTAAAGAGCTGCACTTGTCATAAAGCAGCACCACATACTACAAACAATTCAGTCACTTCAAACATCTAATAGTTACTATTAGACTCTGATAGTTACTGTCAGCGCCTTTAATCCTACATCACACAAACCAGGACCTAAACTGTTTTCAAAGCTAATTTGGCCTTCCAAAAGATACTAACAGAGCCCTAGGTTTCAGAGCATGGTCAGCCTAGAAAGCCCCTGTCAAGTGCTACAAGAACATCTTCAAGACAGAAAATGGACTGAACCAGGATTAATTCAAAGTCATGCAAAGCAGACTTTCAGTATTCACAACTGAAATACAAAGCATAAACACTCTAGAGTTAATCTGAACAACAAGTTTATGAGAAGTTAACATAACCCTAGGTCGGCAGAGGCAGAAACAGTATTGAGATCTGCTGGAATTTGCCAGAGACTATTGAAGGCTCCCAACTATCAAAGGTTTAATAACAACAACAATAAAATAACTTTTTCTATGTTAGATAGACTGCGAAAATGAGAAAAGCTGAAAAGTTCAAGTGAAAGAACTGGAAACTCAGCTTAAATTTGGAACTAAAAATCTATTTGTAGACTCAGAATAGGCTCAGATGCACCTTGCTCTTTAATGTTAACTGTGTATATTTTGCTCCTGGATAAATACCTTTCCTGCATGACATCCACATATATTTATTTCTACATTTTTTAAAAAAAGGGGGGGTGTATCCTGTAGATTGCATACCCCTATTTCACTATGCAGGCACAAAGAGAGGATCCTCTGCTTCCCCTCATACACACTTTCAGTCTTATCTGTGATACTGCCAGAGAACAAGATCCCAATCCTTATCCCAATCATAAACACACACTGTCTTCATATCTAAACTTTTCTCATCCTTTCCACATCACTGAGGTTTTTTTTACAGCAACTGTTCTGCACAAAGCAGCATATTCAATGATCTCCTTGAAATTCTGGCCAGAAGTTGAGCTTCCCACCTGTTTCAATTAAACAAAGCATTATTCTAAATACTCTAAGTGAAGGAAAAATTCTTGAATTGACAGATATAGCTAACTGGTTCAGGGCAATATTAAGGTGTGCGTAGTACAGCCAAAACCTGCACTAAACTGTGTTCAGAATTAGGAAAAAAAGTAATCTATCTAAATAATTACTGATATTATTATTAAATATTAATATTACTATGTTTTAACTGCATATAAATGAAGTCTACTAGTTGTTACATATCCTTAAGTTTTAGGAATGGTGTGAGTTCTACACATAGTTAAATAGTTCATACAAAAATTCCTGAGTTAAACACATGCTGTTACTTCTACATGCATTATGAAAAGATCTACCTGAACCATCTTCTTATACAAGGCAACAAAGGATGTTCTTACAGATTTGTGTTTGGAGCTCATTTTCCACTAGAAGAGACTGTCAGTTTTCAAAACAACAGTTTGCAGCAGCCAAGTAAATTTACAATCTGACGTGCAGTGCAGCACTCATATTACTTTGCCAAATCCTCATTCAATCCAAGCTAAAAAAAATACAGCCATCATGCACGACAAATCAGCTTCAAAAGTGCATGTGCAAATCAACCCTTTATTATTTCAGTACTGTCTGAAAATACGCAAGTAATTCATCCACACTCTTCTTTGCTGTCTCATTTTTACTTCTAGTTTGGATGAAGCCACAAGGAAAGAGAACAGTTTTAAGCCTTGGACCTTCTTCCTCAACAATTTTTTTTTTAAGGACTGACCAAAATCTAGCTGCCTCTGCAGAGATGGGATAAACTCCCTAGAACTGCTTTGTTCACTCGTGCATGTGTGAGTCATTACACAAACAGTTTCCGTTTGAAAAGATCTAGTATTGCCAGATAATCCAGAAGCATGTTAGTTCCCATCCTGCCCTCAAGGAACACACTATATAGATGCTCTGTTGCTTAATATCCCATATGTACCCCAGCCATTTCACCTTTTTTTTCCTATATATGATGTGTGCATTCCATCATGTGCTCTTTATAACACAGATTAGCAGAGCAGCCCCCTCCCCTGTTGCCATGTTCATATAAGCAAATATGGTTTTCTTCTAGATCATATCAACATAACTTTGGAGTACAATATAAACTGAAGAGCAATTCTAGAGTGGTTGCCACTTTAAATGAAGTTCCTACTACATGCATACAGACACTGCTATATAAAAGTAAGACACAATACTGTTCCAATTCTTTGTAAACAAGTACACAAAGTTTTTTACTCACATCTTCTAGCATCCTTCTTATTCATATTTCACAAACTAGCTGAACTTTTCACAAGGATTCACCCCTATGGGAAGATCACCTCTCAGCTTGGAAGTCTGGTTGTCTAGCTGCTACAGAGAACCAGCTTCTATCCCAATGGCATCATATGGCAGAATCTTGTCAGCAAGGTGGAAAGAAAAACCTATCAGTGACATCAAAATGGGACACAATAGCATCTATCTCTCACCCCAAGTAACTTAAAAAGTTTGTGGTTTCAAAAATGCTTACCATTTTTAAAGAGCACTTCTTACAAATTTTTCATACCATTTAAGTAAATTTAGTTTGCTGGGATTTAAGAGGTAGCAGAAATATTGACATACTTTCCTATTTATTACTGTAAGTGTTTTAACCAAGGAGGAGGGTTTTAGGAAAAAGACAGAGCGAAAGGATCAGATTTTGTCTTCTTGAAAGAATATGGGGGCTACAGGCATACATAGGCAGACTTGTAGATGCAGTACTGATTTTTGACATACAGACCAATTCAGCAGAACATGAAGTAGGATACAGATTTGTAAGATAATGTATGATAACCTCTCATCTAGAGAACTTTGCAGATCTGATGGAATACTTACAGTGGATCATCAATAACTGCCCTGTCTGGAGATTGCAAAGTCTTCATAAAACAAAGTAAGAGTCCAGGTGCGCCCAATGAATCCCTACACTATGGATCTCTCAACTCAAGTAACCTCATATACACAGCTGTGCAAGTATACATTTACAGATTTTAATTTCTCACTTTTTCTCACCTCACCTCTTTAACCCTTCCCATAGATACGATGATTTTAGGAAAATATACCTCTTAACAGATGGAAACTCAAAGATAATCTGCAATCATTTATCCAAATCCATACATGGTACAGTATGTGTAAGAGAAATTCGGTTCTGTCTCGTTCTGCCGCATTACCTCTTGCATTTTTTTCAAAATCTTTCTCACATGACGAGTAGATATTTCAAAGAAAATAAAAATCATTTTAAATTCAATGTGCAAGCTGCCTGCAATGCAACTGAAAGACCAATGTAGATAGAAGACCAAAGTCAGACATGAAAATTGTATTTGTAACTAAAAAACAAAGTGAATACTGCAAGAAGACATCCTTTCCACTTCCATGAAAGTAAATGTTTATCACCAACAGAGGAGAGGGATGCTAAAGAAACCAGGAATCACAAAAGATGGGTAACAAGAATACATTAATGTGCATATTTGAAGCAGAGCCAACAAAACTGAAATTAACAGATAGAGGTGAACGAAGTCCGATTTTGTGCCATAGATATCAATTCCAAAGTTCAGTTTGAAATTACATCCTCTTTACTTTAGTAATATTGCATTAAATAAATTAAAATTGTTTTATTTTAAGCTCTACTATTACACATTTCCCATGTATATAGTCTAGCACATAACTTTCAGTCATCACTCCTTCCTATCAACAACAGTTCTCAAGGTGTGTTTAACCTGTTATGTGGCAATGACTCCCAGTGCAAAAAGGAAATCACTCAACCCTGGAGGCAAGTGAATTAGCCAAGATTTAAAAGTGGCATCCTGTTCTATTGAAGAATACAACAATGCCAAACAGAAAATTATTAAATCAAATCAGGCTTCATATAGGATTTGTTTTGAAGCTGTTGTTTTTTTAAAAAATCTTACAAATCTTATATTACTCCCCCTTAAAACCACTGTGACAAAACCTCTACATTTTGCCAGCAAAAGCAAGTTCTTCCACAAGGAACCAGTTAGAGAATCTATTTCTACCCTGAGGCCAAAGCATACATAGGCATAGTTTGAGAACAGCCAGTAATGAATTTCTTGAAAGATCTCAGTGCTAAGTACCTATGCAAAAAATAAGTTGTCTTCTTAAAGCACAGGATGCAGATGAGCAGCTTTAGATACATCACACAACTTTTGGGGAGGGAATTTCTTCAGTAGCCACAAACACACCTGCTACCAAGGAAGAAGGTCTTGGAGGAAGAAATACCATTGCTTTCTGTTTCAATGTTTGGAAGCAAAACATTTTGTTTGTGGGAGAAGAGAGCTTTTTCCCCAAATATACTAGCAACAAGCTACCCTTCTCTCAGTTTTCAGTATGACATAAGAATTCTCCCCCTTCTCTGTTTTCACACATATGCGAAGACTTTACAACTGTAGTCCTATGCTTGATTACCTGGAAGTAAACCCTATTAAATGTAGCAAGATTCATTTCCACCTAAACATACTTAGGAATGGAGTGAGTACTTAAAGGCAAGCATCTTTTGCTTCTCCAGTCTCCCTCCAAGTGGAACAGAAAAATTTCAGCCACCACCCCCTCCTTCACCATTCCATCCCCACAGCAAGACACACACAAACATTATCAGATTCAAAAGCATCCCCTCTGCCATGAGAAAAGAAAAGCTCCTAGGCTTCTTTGGGCAAAAACTTCACAAATGACTGCACATAGTTCCCGGCTTGGTTATTAGAAAAGAAAAAGAGAAAGCGCCTGGAGTGGTTATTTTATTTGCTCTTTGTTTTATAGATTTTTCTTCTTCTTCTTAAGAAAGCTTTCTTTCAATAGAGGGGACCTGAATTAGGGATCCACTAGATTTCTTTGATGGTTCTGATTTTAATCTTCTTGAATAAAGTAAAGAAAGAACATTAGAATTTTAATGTATTAGGACTATATAAATCCACTGCAGACTTAATAAGCTACCCACTCAAACTGGTTTCTCAATTATGACATCTATCCTTTAGTCCCAGATACAAACAATCCACTTTTCTTATTAAAATCCTAAATTATGATATTTGAATATTAGATGAGCTTGACAACTTCATGATCTAGAAAGTTATCAGTCTTGGAAGAAAGGAATTCCATGCCTATTTACCCAGATTTCCTTACAATATTACACAATGGAACCGTGAAAAGACAGCCTACTGTACGAATCTCACTCTGTACGGTTTTCCCCTAACACCAGTCTCGGTGTCTGTGAAACAGGACTACTACTTTTTTTCCCCTTTTTAATCCTTTGTAGACAAGAATTTGGGAATGGATGGGAAGGGAGAACGCACAGGCTTTTAATCACACTTCTCTGCGCAAAAGAACTTACAAATAAATCACATGAAATGATTTACTTTACTAGGCTAATTTTTTCCCCTTTCATTACATCTGTGATTTTAAAACAGAATTATTTGCATCAATTTTAGCTTGAATGGCATCCTGCCTGTTTAGGATTCTCAGGTTAACAATACACAATCCCAAAAGTATTTTCATTCATTTTAAGGATACAGTTAAACTTTCAGAAACTCTCTATGAAATTTAATTCAAAATACAAGAAAACCCAGGAACATAGCAATCCACATCACCATTAATACACACCCATTTCTAAAAGGGAGAATTTAAGAAAAAAGATTTGGAATCAGAACTATCTGACCACTTTACCTATTTTCATGGCTTGGTTTGCACAATAAATTATCCATGTGGTTCTGACAGTCTCTTTCGCATTTTAAAATGTCTGTTTTTTAAAAAAAAACTATACAAAGAAAAAGGATTAAACATCTAAAACCAAATTATCAGAGCATCACTTTTTAACTTCCATTCCTGTTTGAAAGTACAATTAATTAAAAAATTATAATAATCAAAATCCTATACCCACTTACTCAGGAGTAAGATTCACAAGTAGAAATGAACAGGATTGCACTGTAAAGAAAGTTAAGTTTGTGTAAAGATTCCTTAGACTCTTGAATACTATTGTAGATACCGCACACAACTCTCAGGGCTCACTGCTGAAGTAGTAACACACTTAATCTGACACAAAATGGCCTATTGGCGGCACAAGCTCTTCTTGTGTAAACGTTTTCACACGTACCGACATATTTATACAGTACCATACCATTTCAGATGTGGGATATATCCACCTTTTCACACAAAGCAATAATTCTCTTCTTTGTACACGCCAGTTTTCCTGGAGGTATTGAAGTGAAGATTTAATCCAGTGCTTTAAAAAATGGAATTGACTATATGGCTGCCTTTACTTTCTACTCCCTTTCCAAAAGACCACTACTGACGACTGAAGATTTGACCGAAGTCAGCAATGAGACCAGGGATGGGATCTGTAGCAAAATTCCTTAGGGCTAAATTAAGAAGACGCAAATCTCACTATGAGTTTGTCAAATGCATTCCTCTTAATACAATGCTTCAGAAGAATTTTATATCCTAAGTGTTCTCTAATGAATTAACATCCTGTTCTTATCCATTTGAAATGTATTTTAAATTTGAGGAAAGGCAATTCAAACATGCCAAATGGAAGGGTGAAAGAATTTATTTCAGACCACATACTAAAAAAAATGCTGTGGCATTTTTTAAACAATAAAACAGCTCTTATGAAAAGAAAAATTCTCCCCTGTGATATCTGAACACCTCTGCCTTACCTGATACTTTCACAACTTTGCACAGGGTTAATATAAGAATATTTGTAAAAGAAATGAAAACTGTAATTTAATCAATGTTTGGGCAGGGAATTCCATCTCAAACTATTTGTCCTTTCGGGGGTGGGAGTGATGACAAAAATGGATTAGAATCTCTTACAAACTCCACTGCTGATTGCAAGTTTCAAAAAATATTTTGCTTGAAACTTTTCAGCTACCCAACGAAACTCGACGACTACTGTGTTCCTTGCTCTGTAAGGATTGTAGCTAATGTTCACCAAGCTACGGGAGACACATGAAAACATCAAGTTCTAAACAACCAGAATAAATATGGCCATTTGGTTTTTTTTTTAAAAAAAAATAAAATTTAAATTCAGGTTTGTTTTCTTTTTAAGTTTTGAGAGAAATCTATACGATGCATTCGGTTCCCTGAATACAATGTTATTTTTAAACACAATGGACCTAAATATAGGTCTTACCTTTCAAATTTTAAGCATCCCAAACCAGTTAATTTTATTAATTTGCACATTTCCAGCTTTTGTGCATTTAAATAGATTTTTTTTTTTAGAAAGCATTGACATTATACTAAATTATTGTTTCTAATGTATACAACGGTATTCCATCTAATTTTAATTCATGCTTGCTGAACCAAAATATGAGGCAAACATTTTTAATTCATAGGTGGTATTAAGAAGGAAAGACTGAAGATACACCTACAAGAAGACGAGAAGATACTGACTAGAAGATTGCTCTGGGCCAAAATCAGCAACAAATACATTCTCTTCATCTAAAAAAGATAAAGCAAGGAAGGCCAAGTTCATTTAAAACACAACAAACTGCCCTGTTCTATTGTAACTGCTGTTACTACTACTCTATTAGGAAACAATAATTCAAAGAGCTATTAAAAGTTTTTGTTAAGTCCCATTATTCAGAGTAAAACAATTTAAAATTTACTACATCCAGAACATGAACAAATACGCACGTAGTGGACTTCTATGATTGAGAAAAATATTTCTCTATCATCTCAAAGTTTTGTTACTGTGAAAGTAGACCTTAGCCAGAAAGCCAGACTTTTTGCTATTCCTGGCCAACTTGTTTGCCAGGAAAAAGTTATTTTGCAAAGCCGGGATGTCTAAAAAAAAGGGGGGGGGGGAGAAAGAAAAAAAAAGGGAAGGAAAAAAGCCAGATGGCAAATGATTTTTTAAAAAACTGTCCCAATTCCTACCTCCCCGCCCCATGTGTAGCCAGGAAGACCACAAATGCGAATATCTTTGAGTCGACCCGTCCTGTCAATCACAATAAATTGTAATTCACAGACACACTTACAGGACTGATTGATCTGCACAAACCCCAAAGCGATTTTGCAACATCTACTCCTCACCCTCTTCACATTCACAAAACCGGGGTGGGTGGGGGAGAGGGGGGAACCCAGACTCGCTGCCCGCTCCTTCCGTCATTTTTCCCCATAGGCACGAGTCTCCTATCTCTGCCTCCTATCCCCACAGCCCCCCCACCCCCCCCATAAGAACAAAGGGAGACGCTCAGAAGCTTTTCCAACAAGCCGGCTATACTCTCCGAGGCCCCCCCTCAAGCCCTTCAGGCTCTTACGCGCCCCTTCCTCAAATCCCGACTGAAAAAGTTGTTTCCACCACAACCTCTCTTTGTTTCGAGTCCTCTTTTTTTTTCCCCCCCGGTACCCCGAACTTTCACGCGCCTCCGTGACGAAAAAGCCACAAAGAAATAAATGAGACCAGGGTCTGTGCGGGGGGGGGGGGCGAGGCGGCGGCGCTGCCTTCCCCACAGAACTCTTCCCGATATTTTCACGTGTCCTGTTCCCTCCCCCCCACCACACCCCCCCCATAGCAATATATCCTTATGGGCTCCTCTCCTTTTGGAATTGCAAGGCGAGGAGGGAATCGCCCAAGCGGGACTCTCAAGCCTCTTCCTCACACCTGTTTTCCACAAACACCTGAGGCGGGGAGGGGGGGGAGAGAAAGAGAACGGCCCCCCACCCCACCCCACCGGCTGGTCCTCCAACTTCTCAGGGCTTCCCGGGCACAAATAGTTTAGGTAATGGATTTCTCTTTAAAGCAGAACACTCCCTTCAATTAAAAAAAAAAAAAAGGCTATTAAAAAAAAAAAAGAGGAAGGAACTCCGAAAGGTCCTCGGCGTGGCTTAGAAAGTAAAGCAACAGCAACTGAAACTTTTTCGAGGGAAAGTCGCGGGGCGGGAAGGCGGGGAGGGTGGCTGCGGCGAATCCCACCAACCTGTTTGGCTCGACAGCGCCGGGAACCGAGGCTCAACTTTGGACGCCCCCCACTCGGAGCATGTGGCTGCCTCGCTCCGCCCGCGCCGCCTTCTTCGGCCGCCGCCGCCGCCGCGTCCAGCTTCGTCCCCTGGCGGAGCACGAATGCCTCCGGCGCCCGGGCAGCCCGAGGTCCCCCAAAGTTTAAACACCTCGGAGACAAAGAGAGAGAGAGAGAGAGAGAGAGAGAAAGGAAAAGCGAGAGAAAGAGAAGGAAGCACTAACACAGTTCAGGCATGACCGTACTTTGTTTTTTCTCCTCCTCAAGGCTTTGCCGCTTTCTTCTCTTATTGTACTTGGGCGGCGGCGGCGGCGGCAGAGGCGAGCGGAGGGGGGGGGGCTCTCTTGTTTCTTCTTCTTCCTCCTCCGTCACCCCTTCTCTCCTGTTCCGTTTTCCTCAATGGAAGTCTCGAGGGCGGGGGAGGGAGGGGGGAGGGAGGGGGGAGTCAATCCGCGTCTCGGGTCCCTCCTCTCTCTGTCCCATTCAGACGGGGAGATCAGCGTCTAATCACAGGGGTTGTGTCTGTTCGGGAGATGTGACTTGAGCGCGAGGGAGGGAGGGGAGGGAGAGAGTTACTTCCAGTTCTACCATAATTCATCTAAAGCAGGTGCAAGCGCGTTTTCTCCAGCCCGCAGGTCTGGAACGGGAGAGGAAAGCCACACGGGCGGACGGGGAGCGAGCGAGAGAGGAGGAGGAGAGGGGGGCACTGTTGGAGACAAGAGGTGAACGAGAGGGGAAGGGACGCTTTTTGAACCGGCGGGGGTCGAAAAAGGAAACGAGGCCTCTCTGGCGGCCGCCCCTCGAGCCCCGTCTGTGTCCCCTTCCTGCAAATACCTGTGGCCGCGACGGTCTCTCCTCGCCTGGCGCGCTGGGTGGAGTGAGGCGGCCTGAGAGGAGACCGATCCTCACGTTAAGGGGACGCGCTCCGACGCTGGCTTGCCCTCGTCCTGGTTTTTGTTGTTCCGTGATTAGGGATAGCCATTGTGTTAAAGCTAGTGCCTTTTGGAACGACGGGTGCGCAAGAGCTCGGGTGGGGAACAGGCCCTCCCTCGCTCCTCTGCGAGAGGTTTTACAATGTTTAGGGAAACTCTTGAACGGGTGCAGCTAAAAGACAGGGTGTCTGTGGCCGCTTCCGCACGAGGCTGTTATAGCGCGATGATTCCGCTTTCAACATCCTATGGAATCCTGGGGTTTGCAGTTTCGGGAGGGGCCGGCCGGCCCCTCCCGAAACTGCAAACCCCAGGATTCCATAGGATGTTGAAAGTGGAATCATCGCGCTATAACAGCCTCGTGCGGAAGTGGCCTGTGGGCAGCAAGCACGCATTTATCACCCTGTGTCTCACCCAGGTATCGCTCCTCTCATCATCCACAAGCAACAATTAGTGTTTCATACGAAGTAGCGAGGGGTGGAACAGTCTGTAGAAAGTTGCTTTGAAGGAGACTGTTTTCACCCAAAAGGCTGAACCTGCTAGATGTACTTTTCGCAGCTGTGATGCCAATGTGTTATCAACATTATCCAGAACATAGAACTTGACTTTACATTCACTTTCTTTCACTTTCTATCCAGTCTTAAAAGTGTTCATGGGAACACATAAGGGGACGGTGGAACTCAGTACGTTTAATACCAATCCATGAAAATGTCCACAGACTTGCTGTCCTATGCACAGGCCTGTATAAACACTAATACATTTTGCACACAGGAGGTGTGATTTTTTTTTACCCTAGTTATTTAGAAAAACATTCTGCTGAGATAAAAGAAGTGTGGTGATTTTCACCAGCTTTACTGATATCCTTCCAGCTTTCCTGACGCTGCAGTTCTATATCCGTGTATACCTGAGTAAATTCTATTAAAATCAGTGGGGTTTACTTCTGAACAGATGCAGTGTTTTGCAGATTTCTCTGAACATTTCTTGATTTTAATACCAATTTATAAGTAAGTAAATTTGCTTCACATCAGCTTGTGGAGATACAGAATTCAAGAAATCCTGCCAAGAAAGCTCCGTGATAAGTTCACTTTAGAGTCACCATAAATTGGAAATGACTTACAACAACAGATTTTTTCAGAAAAAAACACCAACCTAATTTTTTACAAATTTTAATTTTCAAAGCAAAATATCAAATACTAATTTTCTGAAAGAACAATTTGGTTAATCTGAATATAAGCATGTTAGTGCTATTATTAATCAATGCCTTTTACTAAGTACATTGTTAAAGAAGACTGTTCTTTGTAAATGAATTAATCTGATTATTTTTTCAAATATTAACATTGGCATTCTATCCAACAGAACACTGTGTGTTTAATTTTCACATAATGAAAACTAACTACAATAGTCTGGTGAGGAAATAACAGGTTCTGCTTCAACTCATCCCTTACAAGCATTTCACTTTTGTTTGCTAGATTGTTTTCTGAGGGTGGAGTTTAGCCAAGAAGAAAAGAGCAATAGGGGAAAGAAGATAACAGGGCCAATGCACAGGTTTGATTAATATGTTTTCCTTTATATTCTGTCTTTCTCCCAATGTAAGACTCAAGGCAGCTTAAGACATCATCAGCTATAACAGTGAAGAAAAATTAAAAAACAAAAAGCAAGTAGTTAAACTAAAACCAGACACCAAATTTAAATAAATAAATTATACAAAACCCAGACACTATTTTTAAAAAAGGCTTTAAAACAGAGGGAACATGTTCCTCCAAGACCCCTGAGGGCCATACTGGGCTGGTGAGGCTGCCATTTTGAGCAACCAGAAGGGATGTATCAACACTCCCAGTTGCCGGGGGGGGCATATGGGGCATTGGTGGGAGGATAAAAGAGCATTTTAGGGCAGAACCTGGCCCCAGTGGGGAGGAGGTGGCTGCAAAATACTAGCTTAGGAGAGCCAGTGGGGAAGAACCATGGTTTGGGATAGCCAGTGGGCCTAAAAGCAATATACTCCCAGGGGGCTATGGACTTATTTATTTGATTTAGATCCCACCCTTCTCTCAAATGGGACTCAAAGCATCTTACAATTTAAGTTTAAAACAGAACAGCTAAAGCAATATGAAGTGCAAACATTTTTAAAGCATTAAACCATTAATCCAATTAAAAGACTACTTTGAAGACATTAACTTAAAAATTGGAAAGACATGAAATACATATTAAAAACAACACATCTGTTACATGGTCCTCTATCCTGATGAGTTAAGACTGAAGGTCTGCTTAAACAGGAAGCTCTTTACCTGCTGGGGAAAAGAGAGCAGAGAGGGCACAAACTGAACTTCTCTCAGGAGATAGTTCCATTGCCTAGGAGTAGCAACCAAGAAGGCTGTCTCCTGAGTCCTCACCAGATAGACTTGGGAGGGTGATGGGATGGAGAGAAAGCCTTCCTCTGAAGATCTGAAGGCCTGGTCAGGCTCATATGGGGAGCCATGGGCTTTCAGATAGTCTGGACCTAAGCTGTATAGGGCCTTATAGATCAGAGGCAGCATTTCATAATTCCCAACCCTGATATAAAACATAACAAAAGGGGGAAGTACAGCATCTACCATTACAAGATCCTTCTGTAACAACCAATTTATGGCCAAAGGACTATCTAAATAAAATATTTACTTGCCAACTGAAGGCAAACAGAGAGGGAGCCTCCCATGAATTTCTGTAGCTTCCCATAGGAATTCAATAGTTTAGGGACAGCCATCAAGAAGAATTTCTCAAGTTCTCATTAAAGTGTTTGTGAAAGTGATAGGACTGAAAGAAAACCTTCCTCCTAAAGACCTCAAAATTCAGCCAGGCTCATACCAGGAGATCTGTTCCTATGTTCTCAAACTTAACAAGTAATGCTATAGTTTAGTCCCTAGGAGAACATCCCAGAGGCCACAGAATATAACAGTGCTTTTGCTGTGTAGGAAGACAAAAGAAAGCCATCTCAGTTGGAAAGTAAGGTCCAACGTCAGAGGCCTCCTGTAGTAGCAGTGGGACAGTCTGCTACCAATACTCTTCCCCTGTAGTGTTCTGATGGGAGAGAGGGCAAATGGGATATGTCTGGGGACATGCTAGGGGCAAATGAGGGAAGAATTTGGATCGACTATGGTCATGGCCACACCTTATAAGAAAGACTCTTATATAGACATATTGTGAACACAGAGGCCTAAATTCAGGTGCTATTCCTAAACATGGTAGACCCATTAAATCAACTGCTGAATGGTATCAACACTTACATAATCACAAGTGCTTTAGTGGGCCTTCTCTTGTTGGAACTGGCAAGTGAATTCAGGCTTTACAGATTGGTAACATGGTTACTTTTTTGTTTAAGTGTAATGCTGCTAGAAAGCTGCTGTGGGGAGGTTTGGGGAATTTGAAAAGTATCATCTTTGTAAGTTTTTAAAATAAGTTTAAAAGTAACTAAAAGTAACAGAATGAGTGACATTAATCAGCTACTTTGTTACAATCAATGTGGAATAGCAGTAAGTTTTAAAAATAATGTTCCAAGCTCTGGAAAAAGAGTGCAAAATATGTATAAGGTAAAAAAAAATGGTGGAAGGCCATGGTGCAAGAATGACGCCACAGCATACATAATACTCTAATTTAGTTGTGAAGTGATATGATTTAGTAGACAGATTTGCATTGTTCAGGAATTGTTTAATGTTGTATCATTTGGATTTCAGTTAATCATTTAGTCAGCCTTTTTCTTCCTATCTAAATTATTTATATCATTACTTTTAATAAATATATCCTGATCCTATGTTTCCATGTTTGCTTAGAATTAAGTTCTTCTAAGTTCAGTTTTGCATGCTCTCTTGAGGATTCAGTCCTATACTTTCTTACCTGGAAGTAAGTAGACATGTACCTTATTGCAGTCTTTGCACTGCACAATGCTTTTCTAACTTAATCCTTTAGCACATATAGGCTAAGTCTGATTACTAGTCCCAACTAGAGCAGACACTTTGAAACAATGAGATTTACCCAAATCTTGTCTTACCATTCACCAAGTGATTCGGTGGATTTACTTTAATTGGGATGAACTATTTGATTTAGATCTTTACATTTCACACATAAATTATTTTTTAAAAAACTATGTCCTTCATTTCATTTGAATAGAATGAACTCAACACCTCAAGAGCTGTCACAGAGTAGAGGGTGCACGCCTGTTCCTTGCTGCACCAGAGGGTAGAACCAGCTCTAATGGTTTAAGTTATAGGAAGGTAGATATCAATTGAACATTAGAAGGAACTTCTTAACAGCGAGAGCGGTTCAGTAATGGAACTAGAGCAGTGGTGGGGTATCACTTCGTGGACTTCTTCAAAAAGTGATTGGAAAGATACCTGCTGTGGATGCTTTAATTAGAGATCCTGTACTGTGCAGGGTATTGGACTTCATGGCTCATTAGTCTCCTTCAGCTCTATGGTTCTATGATTCCAGAGAATGAGGGTTCCAATTCCCATTCAGCCCTGAAAAACCACTTGGGCACATCACTCACTCTCAACCTCAAAGGAAGGCAATGACAAACCTCTTCTGAATCAATCTTGCTGAGAAAACCCTAGGAGAAGGTCTCCATAAATCACAGTTGACTTGAAAGGCACACAACATCTACCCCAAAGATTTATTTAAGAAAACAAACAAAAAGTAATTATAAAATAATGAAATGCCAAATGATTATAGTAGAGAAGACAGCTGCAACAGCTCCACCAACTGCCTGTCTGCTTCCAGGCATAATTCAGTGGTGGTTATGATGTATAATGCCATATATGGCTCAGATCCAAGTTATCCAATGTACTGTACTTTCCCACGTGAGTCTGTTGTGTTTTGAGATCTTCTAGACAGGCCTTTTTCTCTGTCCCACTACCCTCCCTCAACACATACCTCTTGTGGGAGCATGGGAAAGAGCCTTCTTGTTGACTGCTCCCAGGCTGTGCAACTCCCATCCTAGTGAGGTCAGACTGGCACCTTCCTTGCTATCCTTCTGCAGGTAGGAAGACCTTTGAGTTTCAGCAAGCTTCAGTTTCAGCTCAAGGGGATGATATTATTATTGTTGTTGTTATTGTTGTTGTTGTTGTTATTTATTTACTTTTCTGTTCATGTTTTTCATTGCTTTTAACTTTATCGATAGTTGAATTATATTTTTAACTTCCATATGAGGTGAATTTTTTAAAAGCTGTATTATTTTAAATTTTGTAAGCCACCGTAAGTCCCAGACTGGGAAAAGGTGGAATATTATTAATAGTAGTGCTACTATTACTATTGTAAGAGGAGGAGGAAGAGGAAGAGGAGGAGGAGGAGGAAGAGGAAGAAGAATATAGAACCATAAAATAATAGAGTTGGAAGGGGCCTCAGCAAAAAGCATCCTGAGCAGGTAACTGTCCAGCCTCTTTTTGAAGACATCCAGAAAAGAAGACCCCATAATCTCCTAGGCAGTTGGTTCCATTTTCAAACCAGTCTTATTGTCAGTAAGTTCCTTCTAATGTTCAATAAAAATCTGTTCTTCTGCAGCTTAAATCCATTAGACCTGATCCTACCTTCTGGGGCAGCAGAGAACAGGCCTGCCCCCTCCTCTCTGTTGCAGTTCTTGAGGTATTTAAGGAGTGCAATCATGTCACCCTTCAGTTTTTTTTCATCAGACTGAACATGCTGAGCTCCTTCAACCTTTCCTCCTATGTTTGTTCTTCACACCTCTTATCATCCTTTTTTCCCTTCTCTGAACCTGCTCCATCTTGTCTATATCCTTCTTAAAATGAGTTGCCCAGGACTCCAAAAGAGGCCTGACCAGGACAGAATATAGGGGGACTATTATTTCTCTTGAAATCAAAACTTTGCTTCTATTAACACAAGCTAAACTGGCATTCACCTTCTTTCCTGCAGCATCATACTGCTGGCTCACGTTCAGTTTATGATCAGCAATAATCCCAATGTCCTTTTCACATGTACTTCTGAGACATGTATCCCCCATCCTATACCTCTGTGTTTGTTTTTTGTTGCCTAAACGTGGAAATTTGCATTTGTCTCTATTGAGCTTCATTCTGTTGATTTCTGCCCAATTTTCCAGTTTTTTCTAGGTCCTTTTGAATTTTGTTCCTATCTCCCAATGTGCTAGACACCCCTCCCAGTTTTGTATAATCTGAAAACTTGAATTCTAGTATTGCAATTGTGAATTATAGTATTACATGGTCACTTTCACCTAAAGTACTGACTACTTTGGTTCCAGTGACCAACTCCTCCCTATTGGTTAGAATCAAGTCTAGGATTGTCACTCCCCCTGTTCTTTCCTCTATTGTTTGAAGTAGGAAATTATCTGCAAAGCACATCACAAATTTGTTGGACAGCCTATGGTTAGCAGAGACATACCCAGCAGTTATTAGGGTAATTGAAGTCACCCAGAATACTAATTTTTGCATCTTTGGGATTTCTGAGATTTGTTTCTGAACAGCATCATTCACCACCTCTTTTTGGCCTGGTGGCCTTTAGTAAACTCCTACCACAATGTTGCATCTATTTCTTTATCAATTTATTTTTAATGAAGTACTCTTAACTGGTCCTTTCTAATCAGTCTGATGAATTTCTGTAAGAGTGAATTTGTCTTTGATATATAATGCCACCTTTCCTCCTTTTCTGCCACATGTACTCTTTCCAAATAGGTTATACCCTTCAAATGTTATATTCCAATCATGGGAGTCATCTCGTCAGATTTCCATTATGCCTATAAAGTCATTTTTACCTTGCTGCACTAGGACTTCAAGTTCATTTTGTTTGTTTCCCAAACTCTGTTCCTTGGTATATAGACATTTGAAGCTTTGTTTGTGCTTGCCTATTAATTTACTGTATACTGTTTGTATTCGCTTCCTCAGCTTCTCCTCTAGAATTCACATCCTTGTGTTTAGAGCTTGCCTCTGAGCTGAATTGAGTGATCATCTCCAACCCTCCAAGGATTTAGTTTAAAACCCTCTTGATCAGACTTGCCATGATGCTACCAAAGACATTCTCCTCAGTCTTTTTGAGGTTCAGAGGCCAGTAGTCAATACCAGAAAAAAACTAAAATAAAATTGCTTTTCCCTGGCATATAAGATACTGAAGTCAGCCCCAGAGGTTTAGGTTTAGTTGGGGGCAGGTTTTTACAGCCAGGGTGCATCAGTAGAAAAGGACCAGTTCCTGGTAGCCTCCCACTTGAAATCCAAGAATAGGGAGGAGAGCATCCAGGTGAAAGAGAATTATATAGACTGGAATATTTCAGCAGGCCTGGCTTGGCATGCAAACTGCTCTTGCTGAAATCCCCTCTTCTATAAAACTCTTAAATGAACATGACCCCATCATTTTTTTTCACCTGGTCATTTTGCAGTGGACATCAGAGCAGGGCCTCCATTGAAGATCTGAGCAAAAGAGCGTGCTTACAAGGATGAAGAAAGTCCACTGACAATGTAGGTATTGTGACATTATCTCCTGAAAAATTACAAACATAGCTCTAAGTTCGAGCCAATTGCAATATACAGGTTTTTTGTTTTTAAATAAAACAATGGCTAGGACAGAAACTGATGGCATTTTATCACTGAGGTACCTATAACTGAGGTACCTATAATCTCCAACATTTCATGAATGAAAACCAGGGCACATGTGGCCAAGCAACATCATAGTCAAGATGATAAAAGTTATTAATGAAGAATGCACAGGCTCAGAGCAGCTGCCCCAGTTTGCTTTTGCCCAAGTCTAACTGGAAGGGCAAGATTCCATCCCTGCTTTTCCCTGCTGTTCAGTTAATTGAGAGCAAAATACTTTTTCACTTTGAATTCAATTTGCAGCAATTGAAGTAAGCTGAGGACAATGGGGGAAAGTGGGAGGAGGAGAGAGCAACTGGGACATTGTAAAAGCAGCTTAAAAAGTGAAAGAGCAGAGGATTATTCAGAACTGTCCCTCAGATTTACTCAACAGCCATGCAACAATGTTCTGCACCATACTCATACTATGTGTTCTCCTAGCATATAATATTTTCACAGGTACAAAATTACTGTTATTTGAGTGGCACATATGCCATATAGTGACAAAAGAAGTGAAGCCTCAAGAGAAGGTGTTCAGGCTTTAGAAAATAAATAAGAAACAAAAGCACATTTACTGCACAAAAGCAATTGGTGCAGAAATAACCTTAGACCCCAATGCTACAAATATTTGCACACTGCTAGTTGCATCAAAGTAAATGGCACTAAACATGCATTGCCAAAATTCTCAAGTAGCCAAGAGCAAAGAGCAAGTGCCTTCTTATACAATACATTTTTACTAGAAGATAAAATAGGTTCTGCTCTAAATGTTCTCTTTAAAAAAAAGTAGGAGAAATAAAAAACAGGGGAAATATAAGTCAGGACTATCTGATTATGATTTTAGGTTTAGTTCCCTTGACACACCTTTTAGTTGGAGGAATAACATGTCCTGTCCCCTAAACAACAGAAAAAAATCAGTCAGTTTTTTCAGGCTGCAAATCTATACCTAGTGGCCCATGAATAAGTCCTCTTCTGAACTTGATGAGATTTGCTTTTGAGTAGACATGTACAGGATTGCTCTGTCAGTTTTGCATAGACAATCAACTTTTTAAAAGTGGAACTACAATATAATTGTTTATGGGTACAACATATCTGTTTACCTTATATAGACTTCATGCCTAAGTGTTGAAAGTTTTTCAATTATTCCACACTTGCAGTGGCTCTTTAGATTACAAGGGCTTAAAAAAGTAGAATAGCAGTATGCTTGCCCAGTATACCAGTAAAGTACAAATACTTTACTCAAAATATTTTTTTAATAAGAGAACACATTACAAAGCACATTTATATGCTCTTAAAGACCACTGACTTCAATGGAATTCAGGTATGTCAAACTCTATGCAGTTTTGCAGCCAAAGACTGCAATCCTGCTGAGATGCTATGCATAGGTAAGTCCCACTGGTTTGAGTGGAATAAGAGGAAAATGTAAAACAGCTAATTTAAAATATCTTACCAGAAAGCACTCTCATGTTCCTTCTATGTTCAGATTCATGGGACTAGCCCTTATAGGATAATTTATAGAGTATTCTCCTTGTATCTACAAGTCTTGGTCATGATTGCAATGAGGTTTTCTGTGATAGGGAAACTCAGTATTTCCACAAGAGTGTATTTTAGCTGAAAACATTTACGTTTACATCTGTTGGTTCATTTAGATTCAGATTATTTCTCTATGATCCAGCAATACCAAACTGCCAGTGGGCTTATCCATGTACTTGAGACATGACCATTTTAAGTGCTTTTATGTTGGATATTCAACATTTCTTTTGTCCCATTGTACTCACCAGTAATTCACACCAGTTACCACATCTCTACATTCCTTATTTCACATCAAAATGACTTCTTGTTCCTGGAATACTTCACTACATTGAGTATTCCAAATCCACTTGTGCACTTACTGTTAACAGTTCATTTCAGTTTGTCTGAGGCAGGGCCCATCTGTGTGGAATGATGTGAGCTATGGGTGTTAACTTTTCGCGCTCTACCAGCAACCTAGCTTTTGTGTTCCAGTGGAGAATGGGGTGTATAAAGGAACTTGGGAGCCTTTCTGTGATGTGAAGAGAGCTGGCAATATGCTGCCTCTAGGCACTCCCTGACAAGACATGGACCAGTTGCCACAAACAGATAGACAAAGAGAGAACTGGGGAGTAAATGTATGCCATGATCCCCATCTGCAATTCCAAACAATGCTTTTATAGCCCATCTCTTAACGTTGCTTCATTTGCCCCCTTGACCAACACATCTCCATGGAAATGTTTTCTCTCCTCACCCTAGAACAGAGGTTTTCAGCTTTTGATCCTTCCATTGTTTTGTACTTCAACTACCAGAAGCCTTTGCTAGCATAGCCAATAACATCTAGAGGACCACAGTCTGAGAAGTACTGCTCCAGAACATTTCCCCTAATTCTGTAAGCTGCTGTGGAGATACACTGTATCCAACCACTCCCCACCCCTTTCTCATTTTGACTATGGATATGTTTCCACTTTGCCATCTTTATATGATGTCCTTGTAGTTCTCCCACAGGTAAAGTATTAAAGTGGTAAGTTGTGGTGTTGCTATTGCTTGGTTTGTTTCCTTGAAGTCAGATCACTCTAGACACAAACACGCTTGCACGGACTATATGAACTGAGGCACTGAAAGAAAAACTGACCCTGGAGGAAGAGGGAGTGTTGTATGTGTGTGTTTGGAGGGGCAGGAGGTAGGTAATCTTATTTCAACAATTGCACCATTACAGTTTACCATTTTAGCATCATGTTTCTAGACCAGAAATTATCAAACAGGGTTCCCTGGAACTCTAGTGTTCTGTGAGAGGTTGCTAGGGATTCCATGAGAGATCGTGTTTGGGGGGAGAGCATTTTTTTTAATACTGTAGCTGTAATAAGTTTTATACAGGGGTTCCCTGAGACCTGAAAATTGTTTCAAGGGTTCCTCTAGGGTACAAAGTGTGGCCAAGGCTCTTGGAGGCAATTTTAAAAGGTTGTGGGGAAGGAAGAACTAGGAAAAAACATGAGGAAACAGCATGAAGAGTTGCAACACATTTGGAAATGCATTTGAGAAGGGGTGAGGGCGTGAAGGGATTGACACATTCATACCTAATGTTGTAAGCAAGCAAGCAAGGTGCCCACAAATGAACCACAATGTGCTCCTTTCTATTGAAGTTCTTCTACAAAGCAAGGAGAGCATTTGGGAGGATAAGAGATGATATTACATTGCTGTTGTCGTTTTTTGTCAGGTTGCAATGCATCCCTGCCATGTTTGTGAGTTGAAAGGGGAGGAGACTATATGAAGCAGGCACACACACATACCCCGCCTTGAGGGAGTGCATATTCAAATGTGTATGCTTTGTAAGAGGCTTGGAATGTATGTAACCATTGCTGAAGGCTATTATGCATCCCATATGTTAACCAGTGCTAATTGCTGCTACATTGTGTCTCATAGTTCACTTGCTGTTATTTTTTATTTGATGGCTGGAGCAAGTGAGAAATGTGGAAAGTGAAAATGAACACTGCCTGATGCCTGGTTATTATGAAAATGGGATGGTATGGAGATAACTAGAGAAGACATGTAGATGGATCAGCAATGTTGAAGGACAAGGTAGCTAGAGACAGGCATTAGCCTGGGAAAGTGTTTCGGGTCATCCATCATATACTGTAACCAATGAATGTTTGCACATTTAAGTTTGTATGGATAGCTTATAAAAGAGGTATGCTGCTAATGTTAACTAGTGTTGGCAACTTCTGCGGAAGTGTGCTGCTGTTTTTCATGTTAACCCACTGAATAAAACCTACTGGAACTTTCAGAGTGTGTTTGTTGTTTTATGCCTTTGAGTCATTGCTAACTTATGGTGACTGTAAGGTGAATGTGTTATAGGAATTTCTGGGGCTGAAAGTGTGTGATGTCCCCATGGTCACCCAGTGGCTTCCGTGGCCAAGCAGGGTGGTAGTCCAACACTCAAACAGGGAATCAAACAGGGTTGTAGTCCATGGCCAAGCAGGAAATCAAGCAGGAACATAGTCCAATGCTGAAACCACTACACCACACTGGTTTTCATAGTATGGCATAAATCATCAATTGAGATGAGTCCAATGTTTAATCGTAGAGGAACATTACCTCCCCAAAAATATTTCTTTATTATATGGTTCTTTTCCTAAGTGCATGTTATGACCCATTCTTTCAAAAGACTACAAAGTGCTAATAATGGACAACGGAAAAGCATTAAGGAAGGATTACATAGTCATTTTTATTTTCTTAGAATTTAACCACATAGGCCAATACTTTCATTTTCCTCTTCTTTTTCAAGTTTCCTCTTTATTATGCCAAAGTTTACAAACTTTATTTATAAGACTCAGGCAGCTTCATATGCGGAGATACGGTTCTCCAGTCATTCAAGACTGAATCACTAGAAATGGAAGAAAACATTAACAGGAAGGAGCTCTCTCGTTCTCTCCTCATATATATCTCACTTGGAGTACTGGTACCTGCTATTTTGCCGAGAGTTCACAATTCACAATTATAATGCTGTGATTCTACTGTAACCATGGTATACCCTCCAATATTTCACAGATAAAAACTGGGACATTTATGACCAAGCCTCATCAAAGTGTGGCCAGGAAACAACAGGAAAAAAATTGTTAATAAGGAAGAACACACACACCAAAACACTATTTGAAGCAGAGAAACCTTGGAATGAAAGTAGGTAAGTTAAGAAGGGCAAGGTTCTGCCCACTACTATCACTGAATTAATTCAGTTAATTAATTGAATTAATTAAATGCAAACTACTTTTGCACTTTGAACTCAGTTTGCAGCAACTGAGGGAAGTTGAGGATGCATCTGGTTAAAAAAAAAAAGAAACAACAGTGATGCCAACGTGGGGTCTATTACAGGACTGAGGACTTCGATGATTCCCTCCTGGAACAGAGAGATATAGTAGTAATGGCAGATTTCAACTATCCTGATATTTGTTGGAGCCAAACTCTGCCAAGAATATCAGGTCCAACAATTTCCTTACTTGCGTTGCGGACAAATTCATTGTCCAGAAGGTGAAAGAGGCAACAAGGGGAACAGCTATTTTAGATCTGATTCTAACCAGCAACAATGATCTGGTTGCTGAGGTGGAAGTGGTAGGATCCTCAGGTGGAAATGAAATGAGTTTGTTATACCACAGAAAGGGGAAGTTCAACATAGTCAGAAATGCGTTCTAGGCTTTAAGAAAGCTGATTTTAGTAAACTTAGGCAAATACTAGTTGTGATCCCATGGCCAGGAGTACTAAAAAACGAGGGAGTTCATGATGGATGCTTAAAAGTTAGATATTGAAGGCATAGTTTCAAACAGTTCCAATGAGGAGGAAAAATGGGAACTATCTAAAGAATCTGAGATGGATGGCTAAAGAATATTCAAAGAAGTTGAGATTTAAAAGGGACATGTACAAGAAATTGAAAAAAAAGGGGAAATCACCAAAGAGGAATTCAAACAAATAGCAAGTGTAAAGAATAAGTCAGAAATGCTAAAGTCCAGAACAAGCTCAAGCTTGCTCGAGAGGTTAAAAACAATAAAAGGGTGTTTTTTGTTTTTGGTTATGTCCATAGCAAAAGGAAGAACAAGTAAATGGTAGGGCTACTGCATGGGGAAGACGGTGAAATGCTAACAGGAGAGAGAGAAAAGGCAGAACTACTGAATGCCTTCTTTACTTCAGGGCCTTTCCGCACTACACTGTTATAGTACTACTATTCCACTTTCAACATCTTATGGAATCCTAGGGTTTGCAGTTTAGGGCGGCGCATTTAGAATTCTCAGCCAGAGAGCTCTTTGGTCCTGATAAATTACAAACCACAGAATTCCACAGGATGTTGAAAGTGAAATAATAGCACTACTTGTATAACAGTGTAGTGAGGAAAGGCCCTCAGTCTTCTCCCCAAAGGAAAACAGGGCTCGACATGGAGAAAATGGTACAGATGATGTGGTAGAGAAAATGTAGCACAATATAGGTAAAGAGGTAATACAGCAATATCGGGCTATTCTAAATGAATTCAGGTCTCCAGGACCAGATGAACTACATCCGAGGGTATCAAAAGAACTTACAGAGGCAATCTCAGAACCACCAGCAATAAACTTTGAGAATTCCTGGAGAACAGGAGACGTCCCAGGAGACTAGAGGAAGGCAAATATTGTCCCCTTCTTCAAAAAGGGGAAAAAAGAGGACCCAAACAATTACCACTCAATCAGCCCTGAGATTTTAGAGCAGAACGTTATTATACAGACAGTTTGTAAGCACTTAGAAAGGAATGCTGTGATCACTAAAAGTCAAAATGGGTTTCTCAAAAACAAGTCATTTCAAACTAATTGTCTTTTCTTTCCCTTCCTTTCCTTCCTTCCCCCTTCCCTTCCTTTCCCTTCCTGCTCTCTCTTTTTTTCTTTTGAAAGAGTTTCTAGCTTGGATGATGAAAGAATTCTGTGGCTATAGTATATTTTGATTTCAGTAAGGCCTTTGACAAGGTCCCCGATGATATTCTTGCAAACAAGATAGTAAAATGTGGGTTAGACAATGTCACTGTTAGGTGGATTTGTAATTGGCTAACTGGTCAAACACCAAAGGTGCTCACCAAAGGCTCTTCTTCATCCTGGAGAGAAGTGACTAAGTGGGGTGCCACAGGGTTCTGTCTTGGGGCCAATGCTATTCAACATCTTTTATCAGTAACTTGGATGAGGGAATAGAGGGTATTCATAACAAATTTGCAGATGACTCGAAATTAGGAGGGGTAGCTAACACCCCAGAGGACAGAATCAGAATTCAAAAGGACCTTAACAGACTAGAGAGCTGGGTCAAAACTAACAAAATGAATTTCAACAGTGATAAGTGTAAAGTACTACACTTGGGCAGAAAAAGTGAAGTGCACAGATATAGGATGGGTGATACCTAGTTTGATCACAGAACATGTAAAAGGGATCTAGGAGTCTTAGTAGATCACAAGCTGAACATTAGTCAGAACATGAGTCATCTAGGAGTCTTAGTAGACCACAAGCGGAACATGAGACACCACTGTGATGCAGCAGCTAAAAAAGCCAATGCAATTCGAGGCTGCACCAATAGAAATATAGTGTCTAGGTAAAGGGAGGTACCGCTCTGTTCTGCTTTGGTCAGACCCAACCTGGAACATTGTGTTCAGTTCTGAGCACCACAGTTCAAGAAGGATATTGACAAGCTGGAACATGTCCAGAGAAGGGTGACCAAAATGGTAAAAAACCTGGAAACCATGCCTTATGAGGAGCAGCTTAAGGAGCTGCGTAGATTTAGCTTTGGGAAGAGAAAGTTAAGAGGTAACATGATAGCTATGTTTAAATATTTGAAGAGATGTCATATGGAGGATGGAGCCAGCCTGTTTTCTGCTGCCCCAGAGACCAGGACACAGAGCAATGGCTTCAAACTTTAGGAAAAGAGATTTAAACATTAGGAAGAACTTCCTGATGGTAAGAGCAATTTGACAGTGGAATATGCTGCCACAGAACGTGGTGGAGTCTCCTTCTTTGGAGGTTTTTAAACAGAGATTGGATGACCATCTGTCAGGAATGGTTTTATTGATGGCACTTGTGGATTCTTCCAGCTCTATGATTCTATGATTTACAACAACAACAACAACAACAACAACAAGTAGAGTGAGTAACTGAACCATTACTTTATATAAGGACTGAGAGTGATGCAGCTCCCCAGACATCATTGAATGGCAACTTATTATCATACTTAACCTGGCCCTCAAAGGCAAAGGAACATGATCTTGATTAAAATATGGAATGACTCATCTAACTGGCTGTCAAAGACTTTAGGGAAGGAGCGAGCTGCATGTAGCTACCACAGCAATTTTTGTAGCCTTCTAGACTTCCTAAGTTACTTTTTTAATTATTATTTTTAAAAAATTGGACAAATTGCTTCCTTTGGAAGACCCTAGGAAGAGCAATTCACCTTTTAAACAGGTTGGAGTTTCTTGTTTCATTTCAGTTTTTGCTTTTTAAAAGAAACTGTTTTTCAAAACCAGTAGTGAATTTCTGGCCATTTCCATGAGGAAGATAGTAGTTCTGATGGTCCTCAGAAAGCAGAACACTGGCCAATTGACTTATAATACTTGTCCATCCCTGTTTGATGGGCTTTAGCTAGAAACGTCCTCTCTTATGCAGCATTTTATATATAAGATAACACACGCATACATCAGGTGCTCATGAGATGCTCGGAGTCTCTGGGATTTATGTCACCTACAGTGGAATTGAGTTGTTCCTGGACTAGTCGCCTCCTCCCAGCTACCCCTTGCAGAAACTGAATCTGATTTAAGGTCAACCTAGTTGTGAAACCAACACTTGTTTACAACTTTTTGAGCATTTTTTTTTTTTTTTTTTTTTTTTTTTGCTGGAGGGGGTTAAACTCTTTATCAAATACCAACTCTTTGAAACTTCCAGGGAACAAGAATTTTATACCATGTGAATACACAGTGGACCCTTCCTGTACACAGCCTCTAAATCTATGATTTCAAGTGACCATGCAACAGCACATCCTATACATAAAATGGCAGCAACATGAACATGGACACACTGAAATGTCCATGTACACATCATCATCACTTAATAATATGGGACATGATAATTTGTGTTTTTCCCTATTTGCAAAAGGTGCTGAAACTGAACCCCTGTATATATGGAGGGTCCACTATAACAGCTGCATGGATTTTGCCTAGCAGGATTGGAAACTTTGAGGGGGAATCATGCATATGAGAAAAAAATGTAAAAGTTTTGAATCAATGCACAGCAAAAGCAGTACCCAGCATTATATAGTTAAGAACTGGATTTTGCAGAATGATGGAAAAGGGAAGTGTCTTTTCTGGACTTCCAAACCAGAGAAAGTACCCTATATGTTTCTAGCAGTGTTCTTGGTGCAAGCTTTCTGGCTCCACCATCCTTGGCTAGATGGTTGTGAAATCTGTTCTACAGCTTAAGACAAACTGGTCAGGTGGGTGGCCATGGCTTTGTCACTTGGCTACTACATTGCAGTTGCGTAAGACAGTGAAATGATGTGATACATTTACTGTAAGTGATGAGAAATCTCCTGGCTCTGCATTTAAAAACAACATGCTCCTCTCAACACTGGGTTAAAAGCCAACCCACTACCCTTAGTCAACAAGAAACTTCATCATGTTTTCCCAAAGAAATATCCACAAGGGAATGTGGTCCTCCTTACTGGCGCTAAGGCCAGGAAAGAGGGAGTATGAAGGGTATGAGGAATATTCATCTTAAATTCCCAGAAAATTGTGATGCATATAGGAAACTTTAAAATAAATGGGAGTGTAGCACAAATGGGTAGATTCAAAAGGAATCAGACACTGGTAACTTTTAAGCTGGCGTCACTGCAACTAGTTTTCCACAGTTCAGGGGGATATTTTCCAAGGCCCTAAAAGTGTCCAAAACCAGGGAACATCTGGAAATCTATTTTCCTGTTTTTAAGAAGTGTTCTCCACACAATTAATTAATAATACAATAAATAGGTAGACACTACATTCTATTTACATGGGAGAGTTGCTGCCAATGCTGTGAGGAATGTGTTACAAGAATATCATGGGGACTTTTTAAACTAAAGTATCATATGAAATGAGTAACATTACTTGCTCCAAGCCTGGCCAATTGTAAGAACTTTAAGCTTACACTATTGTTGTTTAATGTTTTCAGTGGTTGGAGCAATCATCCAGTATTAATTCTGAACATTTTTTTTTTCAAAAATAGCCATTCTCTTTTTTCCTTCATACTGCTCTGCCATGTCAGGAACATTTAACAATTTTGTTTAAATCTTAAGAGCGTGAGAAGAGCCACATTGGATCAAACTAAAGGCCTACCTAGTCCAGCATCCTGCTTGCATAGTAAGCAGCCATATGCCTCTGGGAAGTCCATGGCCATTTCCGCACTAGCCTGTTATAGCGCTATGATTCCACTTTCAACATCCTATGGAATCCTGGGGCCGTGCAGTTTCAGGAGGGGCCAGCCATGTCAGGACATGGACACAACAACACTCTCCTGCTCGTATTTCCCAGCAACTAGTAATCAGAAGCATACATTTCTTCTTCCCAATTCTGTGTTCCCCTGTTATGGAAAGCCAGAACTAATAGTAATGTTGTTGTTATGTGCCTTCAAGTTATTTCCTATTTATGGTAACAAGAGGAACCTATCACGGGGTGTTCTTGGCATGATTCGTTCAGAAAGGGCTTGCTTTTAACAAGATTGGGCATGTTCAGTGTGGTACGGCCATAGGGATGTGAGGGCGAGCTGCCTGAGACATCTGTCACCCCATTGATCGCCAGGGTTGATTTGACTGATCTGGCTGGCTAGGTGGGTGTCCCCTTCCTCCCTCACCGCTCCATGTGTACCCCTCCCAAAGCTGCGTGCTTGGCGGAAGAGGGTTTGCCTTTGCCTCCTTCTGAATCTGACGGAGTGTGAATTGGCCAGTGGGCTTCAATGGCCAAGCAGGGACTCAGACCCTGGTCTCTAGAGCTGTAGTCTAATGCTCAAACCACTACACCATGCTGGCTCTCCACAGACAGTATAGGGTAAAGAAGCAATGTTCCTATTGGAGAGAGAGGGAGAGAGAGAGATTCTGTGTTCTTTCTTAAAGTTTATTCTCCCAGTCATTATGGGGAATTAACTAACAGACAGTTGCCCATGGGACAGCATTAGCATGACTAATATTTTATAAGTTAAGTATATCGAGCCTGGGATTATTTTTTTATCATGTAGAAAGGTTTTGAGTGTGTTTTTTGTTTGTTTGTTTTGCTCCTTACCATTTTTTTCCCTGAAGGACTTCCGGATAGCCATAGGTTATTTTCACAGGGAAGACTAGCTTTTGGAGAAAAGCTGAGAACAGGAGGAAAACCCTACTCCATTCCCTGAATTCTGATTCCCCTCCCTACCTCCCTCTTTCCACCTGGGAATCTTCAGTTCCAGATGGGGCTTACTCAGCAGGGAGCCTGCATCACATCTTTGAAACCTCAGACCAAAAGGAGAAAAACTGTGGGCTCAGAGGCTGTGTTTGAGCACGAGAGAACAATGTAATTCCAGACCGATGAACAGCTGACCTGTGTGTATTGCTTGCTTCGTGCCAGGTGGAAAAAGACCAAGGCTCTAGTACCACCCGCCCAGAGCCGTGAACACTTTACCACTCACTTCTTTAGACGCAGCAGGTCTGGGTTTCATTTTTCATTTATCTGCTTTTCAAATAATGTTACTCATACAGATCAGGCTGTCTGTATACACCACTCATGGTGCTTGTCTGCGTTGTTTCCTTAGATTTAGATTCTTCTCTCCTTACTGCTACAGAATCAGCTGTGAGTAATCCTTTTGAAGTTGATGGGACAGCACAGAGACAAAATAATACTATGTAAGAATATTCCTCACTCTGAAGCTTTAAGTTTCTCTTGTTTTTTTTCCCCCTCCCCCCTTAGGATCCAGTCTTCATCTGCCCAACGCTCCTGAAAGTCTGTGTTAAACTATTATTTTCAGTTCAGTTCAGTTCAGTTCTCTGATTCATTGATTTCCCTGAATTTTGTTTTAATGGGATCCAAAGCATTAGTAAGGCCAGGATCTGCAAGTCTGATTGCTTTTTGTTTCTCTTATTATTATTATTGTTTCAGTAGCTTCTTCCTTTAGACCTTCCTTTCCTCCTGTTCTTTCCTTCCTCTCCATATTGCTTTTCTGTTTTGTTCAACTTTCGCCCCCTTCTTGCTGCTTTTACTCCAGTTCAGGTACCATATTCCAAGATCTAGCTCATAGGCAGATGCAGATTCCCAAGCACCATACAACCAATACAGAGAAGCTGAGGGAGTCCTTTTTTTCTGTAATAGTAACGTAAGTTCCACAAAAAATATATCTCTAGTCCAACGCATTTTCTTCCTGCGTTCCTCTTTATTTCTTGTCATTTGCTTTTCTCAGAAGAAGACCACAGTCCAGGATGTAAAAACCTCAAGAATCATTAGGCAGACAGGTTGTACAGTGGAGGGAGAGAAAAATCTTTGTGTCACCCAGGGGTCTTGAATGGACTCTCTGAAGGTCACCTGACAAGGTCTGATGTGTGAATTACCATGTTTGTAATGCTGGGGAACAATCTTCTGTTTTAAGTGTGTGCTTTGGAGGACTCAACAGAAAAGCATTTGGGACACAGCCTGTTCCTTTCTCAATGCAAAACTGCAGTAGATCAATGAATATTTTAACAAAGAAATATTTCATTAAAAGGGTTGATTGCTTAATGAACTGCCTCTGTGAGCCATCAAAATGCAATGGTTTTTTTCCCCCCTCTCCCTTTAACAGAGGCAAAGATTCATATCACGAAGAACTGGCTTATCAAATTACCGTAATAGCTTGTGTAGCATATGCACACCTCAAAAATAGCTCAAGATATAAACAAGGTACTAGAAATGGTTCATATAACACAGTGATGTACAGCTGGTTACTCTTACCTTCTGCATGACATTCTGATTAGAGATGCAAAATTTCCAGAAATTTTGAAACAATGGTGAAAAACTGTTTTTTGGGGGGGGTATTTTTTTAAAAAAACAGAAATTTTCAGGAAAATAGAAAAATGCAAGCTTTTCAGATTGAAAGTCACTTTGTTACTTTACTAACATAAAATGCATTATATGCAACTTGATTTGGCACTAAATAAATAATTATAAATTATAATGATCAATATATTGAAAGTACAGTTTATTCAAAATATAATTACCAATGGAACTTACTTTTTTTTTATTCTAAGGACTACCTGACCGATAAAGAATTTTGTCAGTTGATGAATAGGAAAAAAAACCTCCAATAAAAACAGAAGAAAATATCAACATTATTGTGTTCCTACTATTTCTCCATAGTCAAACATAATATGTTCATTCCCATTAAAAAAAGAGAGGGAGAGAGGGAGAGAGAGAGAGAGAAGGAAACCAAGACCAGGAATGGTAATGATCTGATACTCTACATAGTCTTTCATAAACTACTTTTTCTTACATGGCTGTAAACAGGTGAACATCCTGTCTTAAATATTTTATTTTATTCACCATTCTAAAAGAAAAATATTCCATAATATTTTCCTTCTCTGCTCCATCCTTTTTCTTTTTTTCATAAAAAGGCTTCAGAAGAAAATGGAGGGAAAAATCCCCCGAATGTTTCCTTTTTTCTTTTTCCTGGGCCTTTACATCTTTAATTCTGATAGGCCATGTCTGTATATTGGGATGTCCAGTGTGGATGTTTGTACAAGGCCTACAGGACTACCCTCTGAACTGGATCCAGTTCTTTAGGGAGTGCCATTATTTTTCCCCCCAAAAAACAAAGAACAATAACCAGGAACAAGTAGGTCTCTACAAGTGGGGAGAAGGTTATACAGATATACTTTGTACTCAGAAATAACATGATAAAGAAGCACCATCTATTTCAAAAATACCACAGATCATCTGTGATTTTTTATTTGACAAGTATTTAATATTAATCTCCCATGATCATCTTTCAGCTGTCTTAAATATGATTTACATCTTCTCTCTTTTCTCTGCTTGATTAGAAATGGCTCTGATTATTACGGGTGAAGTCCACTAAATACTGCTGCCCTGCAACCTTGATTCATTTGACCAGGAATCCATGTCAAACCTTCACATAACTTCCTCCAAATGAATGCAGACTTTTGTTTTAGTAACAACAACAAAATGCTGCAAGCAACTGCAAAACCTTGACACACAGGTGAGGTGTAAATTGGACAGTGTCGTATTTTGGGCTGTTTTGGGAGCACTGCAAAAAGGTGGAATTTTCTCTGCAAAACATTCATAAAACTTTGGCATAGGTTTGGAAGAGATTCCAAATTTTAGAGTTCATAGTTGATAAAACAGCACAATTTGGCAGCTAGAGGAAAGACTTTTCTATCTGAACACCTATCTAACTAAATAGGTGTTTCTCGTATCACTTGTTTGAATGTACATATTTAGCATTTTGAGCTGCAAACTCAGAAGGCTGTTTTTAATGTTGTTGTTTTGTTTTGTCTTTTAGTTGCACAAAAGTAAGTTCTAAGTGTGTTTGAATAAAATGCATGGCTCAGGACCTTGAACAGCTACCCTTACAGCTCATGTTAAACCCTAGGAGAACATAATACAGTTCAGTGGTATGAAAAGCAGTGCAGGTATTTTATGAGAGCCTAAATCTGTGCCCTGAGTAGTATGAAACCTAGTTTATTAAAACCTGGTAATCAGCGATAACCTGACAAGAAAGAACAATTTTTTCATCAATTGGAATGAAGCCTTCTTTCATTTTTGAGAGATTTGGGGCAGGGGGTAAATTAAGGCTTTTGATTGGTGGTTACTTTTCTCTGATGACAGTTCTTCGAAACTGTGGACAGAGAATGTTAACTGTTGTAACTAACAAAGATATAGGAAGGTGCAAAGATGAGGCAAAATAGCATAATGGCAACTCCTTGCAACATGACAAGGTGGGATTGGGGCTAATATATATCTAGCAGGCCACAGAACATGCTGAACTGACAGAACTCTTCCTGCCTTACACTGAAGCAGAGCCTGGAAAGTTACTTTTAAGAAGAATGAATATAATGACATGCTATGCCCACCCATAAATAAGCAGTGGTAGTATGTTGCTCTAGGACCCAGGACATCATCCTACCACTGCTCAGTATGGAAGGCTTCCATATCTCATGATACTCATTTGTCTTAAAAAGACCTTTCCAAACTTTGGGGGATTATAATATGGAATCTGAGCTTGTCCCTCCAGAATGCAAACACTTGATTGAAAAACAAGAACAATCAACTGAGAACTTATTAGACTTTTTTGCACAGAGTACTATTTTATTAGAATGGAGGACTATTTTTCAAAGAGCCAAATTATGCAGTATGTTAAATGTGTTGCATGAAACTAAAGATTTCTTCTTTATTCCCAAATAAACTCAAGGGGTCAATCCAAAACATGGGAACCCAGGAAGATGGTGGTGAGGCTTAACTCTTCCTCCTAGCTGGCTTTCCGTAAAAGGAGGGATATCCTCATGGGATTGAAAAAGAAGAGTGAAACTCCATTGCTGACACTGATGTGCAGAAGATCCATGACAGAATGGGGAACAAACTATTCTCCAGCTAATTTACACATCCTCTTATACTTTAGGTAGCGTTTCTCTGAGCTAAAAATATCTGTACACAAGCTTCCTATGCATCTGTGTTTTGTGCCACAGTAAACATGTAGTGGCATGAAAATGTCCTAGAAAAACAAGGTGTTTAGCTTACAGCAGCAGCACTTCACTTAGGGAGAGCCATTTACCTTCTAAGCAGTAGTACTATTTATGTGCCTTCAAACTGACTCCAATGTAGGACAACTTTTTTCCCTAGGGTTTTCTTTGCAAGATGTCTTCAGAGGAGGTTTGCCATTGTCTTCCTCTCAGGTTGAGAGAGTGTGACTTGCCCATGGACATCAGGACATTCCATGCCTGAGTGAGGATTCAGACTCTGCTGTCCCATCATGCTAGTCCAACACTCAGACCAATACACTATGCTGTCTCTCACCTTCTAAGCATGAGCTGCTAAATCAAAAGCTGCCTCCTGCCTGATTATGTCTTCTGTCAGGTACTTAGCAAATATTGTCACAAGGTGACAGATGCAGGCGGTTTCCTGCTCAGATAGAACGAAAGCCTGGAAAATTACTTTTTAAAAAGTAAACTGAGATCCTACATTGGGAGATATACCTTCATATCCCGATGCTACCTCACAAAACCAAACACTTCAGTAGCACAGCCCCTCCCCAAAAATGGCCATTTCCAGGTTGCATGAGAGGGCAAGGTAAGCAGAGACACATGACTGTTGCAGTGTGTCCAGCTACAGGAAGAGAGCTGGATCCATCTGTTTATCTTCCCCACTCTCTGGCAACATGGAATTCGTCTCCTCCCACCTGCGTGATCATGCATGGGGGGGGATGCCTTTGCTGGCCTCCTATGAGAGGAGACCACGCAATCACCATGCAACAAGGGTCACGTGGTGGGAAGGGGAGGGGGTGGGGTCTGCAGACCTCCTTTTAGGGCCGTGCCACCCCTTCCTCAGCCTCTTTGTTTGCCATGAGAGTGTGTCCAAGTTGTCTTTGTGGGCTGAGAGAGAGTGCCTTTTCCCCTCCTTCTTCCCTCCTTCTCCCCCCCCCCTTTTTCCTCTCTCTCTTCTCTCTCTCTTTTGCACCTCTCTTCCAGGAGGGGTGCTCTTTTGGATGGTTTTGCTGCATCTGGGCTCTGAGAGTGTGTCCGATTTGCCTCGGCAGGCTGAGAGAATGTGATTTGTTGTTTGTTTTGTTTTGTTATGTTTTGTTTTGCTCAGTGAGTTTCAGGATTTATTGCATTTGGGCCGGGAGTGGGACATTGTTCCATGTTTCCATGTGTTGGGCTCAGAGCATGTGAAAGGACTTACTCATTTATGTGCTTCCTGGCCTCGGAGCTGAGAGAGTGTGATGAGTTGTGCTGACTGAGTTGGGAGAGTGTGGAGGTACTTTCTCATTGGCATGATTTCCTGTTGGTGGGCTGGGGGAGTGTAACCGGTTGTGCTACTCGGGCTGAGAAAGCGGGTTTTGGCTTTGTCAGTCCATTGCAGGTGGTGTGCCTGGATTCCTTTCGTGGGGGCTGGATTTTCATTTGGGGCAGAGAGAGTGCGACTCATTCTCTTCTTGGGGTATTGGCTGGAAGATTGGCCTGCCTTATTTGCCAGCAGTGGTGATGGCTTCCAAGTGAGTTTCATCAGCATTGAAGGGTACGCAGCCCGCCAAGAAGGCCATGCCAGTCAAAAAGGCCACGCCAGCCAAGTCCTTAGCTACCCCAATGTCAGTGACCTCATCTTCGGACGAGGAGCGGGGAGCAAATGCAGCGGCCTCCATTTTTGCTAAGCTTCAGGCCATTGAGAGTGGCCGGCGGCTTGCGGGGCAGAGCAGATGAAGGGAAGAACAGAGGGTCTCCATGCCTCTAAGCATTATTAACCAGATTTTGGCACAACTAGACGCTATTGAGAAGGACAGATCGGGCGAGAAGTGGAGCAAATTGCTTTCAGGGAGGCGGGAACAAGCATCCTCATCACAGCATGACAGTTGGGAGGCCGGGCCCTCGGGAGAGTCGGAAGCAGCGGGAGCAGCACTAGGTGAGTCTATTGTTCATGAGGAGGGCACTATGTCCATAGCACGGCCCTGCAGCTTCATTACCCCCCCCCCAAGGAATATGATATGGGCCCTACTGGCAGGTTCCCTAGAGTTGTCATTTTCTTCTTCACTTTATTTCCATGGGTAGTGAGTGTCACCCTCTCAGCTGCCATCAGGGGCAACACCGCATTCCCAGGATGTCCCTGGACCCGCTCAGGGTGGGGCCCCGGGGTCACGGGAGTCAAGCAAGGACTCAGGCCTTGAGGAGAAGGCAAGTGAGCAGTCACGGGTATTGGATGATCACCTGACCCCAGCCACTAGTGAAAGGATTTTGAAAGGTGAATACGTAGACGTATTCTCCCTTTTGTATCGGGAGCTCGATAAGAAAGAGAAGGAGGATTTGGATGTGGGTGAGAAAGAAAAATTGAAAAAATGCAGGATTGACAAGAACTGGACTAATTGGTTTATAGGTTATCTCAGTTACACGGATGTGATAATTAAGGCCCAGCCATCAAGAGCTCACTTCCTGGTGGTGTATTTGAACACAATTTTCCAGGCATAGGCAGATTTCACCAGGACTGGTAGGCTCCACTAAGATGAGTTTAGGATGAGGGCGGCAAAGCAGCCAAGCCTGTGCTGGGACAGCACCCAGCCCAAATTGTGGATGCAGACATTGACCGCTGCTCGCCTCACTTTTAGTTAGAGGTCCCACTCTGGTCATCTGGTGCAGTTCAATGAGTCGGGGGGGGGGCTTCCCACACTCTGGGCTCACAGGAACAGCAACAAATCCAGCTCTGCTGGGAGTTTGGGATGCAGGGGTTTTGTGCCCATTGCCCTTACAAATACAAGCACGTGTGTGGGATCTGCTGAGGCTCTCACTCCTTTTGCAACTGCACCAAGGGGAGAGGGGGAGGGACAGGCCCCAGGGATGGGGGTGGCAAGCGGGGGTCAGGAAATCAGTCACCACTTCACAAAGGGGCCCAGTCCAATTAATGTTGAGAGGCTGCTGGCTTGGTTCTGCTTTTACCCGCTTTTGGGCTGCAGCTCTATATCGGGGGGAGAGATTTACTTGGGGGTTCAGGATCCCGAGTGTGGGACCTCAGCAGTTTTTTATGGCTAATAACCTTAAATCAGTAATAGGCAGAGAACACGTGATGAGGGAGAAAATTAGGAAGGAGGTTGCTGAAGGCAGGGTGTTAAGCCCATTTGACCAGCCCCTCACTCCCAATGTTAGAGTTTCCTCACTAGGGGTCGTCCCTAAGAAGGCTCCGGGTGAATTCAGGTTAATCCACCATTTGTCTTGCCCCAGAGGTGAGTCCATTAAGGATGCCATTCCGGCTCAGTTATGTTCTGTTAAGTATACTTTGTTCAATGCAGCTGTATGGGTGGTGCGCAGACACGGCGTTGGGGCCGAATTGGCCAAGTCTGATATCAAGTCAGCCTTTCCCGTGCTGCCCGTACATCCATGTGACTTTGAGCTTTTGGGATTCGCCTTTGAGGGCAAATTCTACATTGATCGCTCCCTCCTGATGGGATATTCTATGTCCTGCTCTGCCTTCGAGACGTTCAGTACCTTTTTAGAATGGGCCATCAAACATAAGTCGGGCCTTAAGGGCATTGTGCATTAATTGGATAATTTCTTATTCGTGGGACGCTATGGTTCCGGGCAGTGCGCATTCCTCTTGGCAGAATTCGCATCTCTCATGGGGGAGTTGGGCGTGCCCTTGGCACATGAGAAAACTGAGGGCCCCACACAGCAGCTTACGTTTCTGGGCATTGAGCTAAACGCACGTCAACCAAGCTTGTAAACTACTGCCAGCAAAGGTTCAGGATCTTAGGTCAAAGGTGGCTTCCTTCATTGGTGGACACAAGGCTACCTTTAAGGAATTTCAGGAGCTAGTGGGGCACCTGAATTTTGCCTGCCGGGTGGTTGCGCCTGGCAGAGTGTTCCTTCGGTGCCTATGCGACACCATGAAGGGCATCACCAAGCCACATCACAGAATTAGGATCACCAGAGGGATTAAATTGGACTTCGGGGTATGGCAGGAGTTCCTGGCTGACTTCAACGGTGTCTCTTTTTGGCATGACGAGATCAAGGTCAGGAATGCACTGAAAATATCATCTGATGCAGCAGGATCCGTTGGTTTTGGTGTCTTTTTCAGATGCAAGTGGTGTGTGCAGAGATGGCCTGAGAGTTGGGAGGATGCAGGCCTCACAGCCAACCTTACATTTTTGGCGTTTTTTCCAATATTTGTGGCTGTTCACATCTGGGCATGTGAGTTAGCCAATGCCTCAGTCCACTTTTGGTGCAACAACTTGGCCACGATCAGGGTGATTAACTCTCTCTCCTCTAGGTCACAGCATATCATGCACTTGGTGCAGGCTTTCATGCTTCAATGTCTCCATTTTAACATAGTCATCACAGCTGTGCACGTTGCTGATGTGGATCAGTCCCTGGCTGATGCTCTTTCCCGTATGCAGATGGAGCGTTTCAGAGAGCTGGCACCAGACACTACCGTGCTCCCCGAACCGATGCCCTTCGATCTGTGGAAGCTTGGCAGGGTGAGGTAGCATGGATTATCGGTATGTCAATTGCACCCAGCACCATAAAGAGCTACAATAAGGCCACTAGGGATTTCACTAACTTTAGGAAATCTAACGGGCTACGGGATGCATGGCCACTCCTTGTTGATCACATTTTGCAGTTCTGCTTGTCCCTTAAGGAAGCAGGGCTCTCCCCTCAATCCATTGGATCCTGCATGTCCACTCTGGCCTTTTGGTCCAACGTGTGAGGCTTCCTTGATCCCACCAGCAATTTTAGGGTATGTAAATTTATTGAAGGGTGGGTCAGACAAAAAGGGACGGCCCGAGACGACAGGCAACCACTTTCTTCTGGCATTCTGAAGGGTTTGGGCGACACATGGAAAGTCCTTTGCTCTTCTTAGTATGAGACTCTATTGTTTCACTCAGTGGCTCTCACTGCATTTTTTGGCGCATTGAGGGTGAGTGAGCTGGTCGTTCAGAGCAGGGGCGACAGGTCTGGCAGGGCCCTAATGTTTAGGGACTTGACCTTGGGGGAGCAGCATTTATTCCTTTGCATAAGGGGATCAAAAACTGATAGGCCAGGTGGGACACTGTGGTTATGTTGCAGGAATGTTCTGATGCCACTTTATGCCCTGTCAGGGCATTGAGGGCTTATATAGCTAGCTAGGGGTCACATTCGGGGCCTCTGTTTTGTTATGCTGACACAACCCCACTCACTAGGTACCAGTTCTGGGCCATCACAAAAAAGGCTTTGGCCTTTCTAGGCCTACAAGGCACTAAGTTTGGCACACATTCATTTCGCATAGGTGCAGCTTCCACTGTAACTCTGATGGGCACGACTACCGGAGGCATCCAGAGGATCAGGAGATGGAAGTCCATGGTGTACCGGTGCTACGTCAGGCTGATTCACCTGTTATAATGTTTCTGGTTTCGTTTCAGATTGTCCTTTTCTGGTGGGGAGAAGGCGAGTGCTGATCTGTCACAGGTTCATCTTTTGGGCAGAGCGGCAGGCTTGTGATGGCCATTTTGGCCCACATTTGGGATTGGGCAACTGAGCCTCACTCCAATGGCTTGGCAAAAGAGGCCTTCGCTGGCATGGCTTGTTTCTTACACTGTTTGGGGAGTGCCGTGGGCCTCCTCCTAGTGTATTGGTCATTCACCTGGGTGGTAATGACTTTGGACTTTTAAAAGGAAAGGCCTTGATCATACAGGCAATTCATGATATGAGGCTCATTCTCAACACTTGGCCTGGCGTTCGTATTGCTTGGTCTGCAATGATTCCAAGAAAAGTGTGGGCTGAGGGAGGAGATCCTCGACCATTGGAGTTCGGTCATAGGCCAGCGAACAGGGAAATTCACAATGCTTTGAGATAGGACTTGGTCATTATATTCCTCACTGTGACATAGCCTTTGATAAACCTGAGCTGTATAGGCCTGATGGGGTACCTTGTCATCCGAGGGCAATGAAATCTTCCTGTGGGATTTGCAACAGGGGCTTGAAGCTAACCTGGGTGGGGTTGGGGGGATAAGGACTAAGTAGATGTTTGCCCTTATCCATGGCTGGTGGGGGGGGGGGTCTGAGAGTTTTGGTGAGTACCTATGGCACCCTTTGGTGTGGGATAAATGCTGTCCTTGGGGTGGGCCCACGACTTGCCCCTACCATGGCATCGCAAGATGGAGAGGTTGCGGTTTGGGGACTCGCCTTCCAGAAAAGAGCCAGCTGAAGTTTTAACCCAGCCTCATGGATTGGCTTCAGGGCCTGGTACCTCACCCAAGGGGGGCTGGGGAAGAGGTCTGGAGGTGACCCTTGCCTTAGCCTACCCATTCTGTTGACCCCCCCTTCTCAAGTCACAAGTTTAAAATCAAGTTCAAGGTCAAGTTTAAATTCAAGCCCAAATTCAAGATCAAGTTCACTACTAGCTTTAAGTTAATTAGGCATACATTAATAAATTGCCCTAGTTCAACCCAAGCCCCATGTGTGGTCTCTTCATTTCATGAGTTGGGCAGCAAATGGCCATGTTGAGTGGAGACTATACGAGTGAAAAGGTAGCTTTAATGGTAACATTTGATTGTTGTGTGTGCAATGATCATTAATAGAAATGCCACATTTCTGTATATAGCCCTGGGCCACTACCTCAGCTTAGAGAATCACAGCTTCAGTCCCTGACACCTCCAGGTAGGCCTTCAAAAAACTTTTTCTGAAACCTGAGGACTACTGCCATTAACTTGATAATACTGAGGTAGCTGGACTGATGATCTGACTGAGAATATAAAGCAGCTTTCTATGCAGGTGTGTATTTCAACATTACCTTTTCTTTGCAGTAGTTGAAAGACTTGAACAGCAGCTAGCCAAAATCACTTCCTCTTCAGCTACAAGCCGTGTGAGAATGATCTCACCCTCGGACTATCATCTCAATTTCCATTATCAATTTTTAGCTTTCAAGAACATGATTGAAACCCATGGGTGCTTTAGATCAGCAGAATAATCAGGATAAGGTCCACTGAACTGAATTGAATGGGTGCTGGGTACAATCAAGCCACTTCCTATAATCAACTTGCCTGAGCCCCCCTTCTGTTTTCCCATTATTTTCTTGTTTTCATTGTATGAATGGAAAAAATCTCTGTGATGGTCCCCATGGCCTCCCCTCAGTGAATTGCTTGCATGTCACATAGCCTAAACATGAAGTCTAACCAGCCAAACTTGCACTCCAAATTTGATGCAAATTTCTCCATTCCTTCACAGTGATGTGATAAAAAACAGAGAAAAACTTATATTGTTACAGTATGGTTACAGCAAAACTTCAAAAAAATTGAACTCAGTTTGTCAAAATCTTTCAAATGACATCACACACTACTTTGTATGAATGAAAAAAAAATGGATTGTGCCCTAACCTCATTCCCAAAGGGAACTCCATGTATGTCGTGTAATCCATTTCAAGTAGGACCATCCCAAACACACTACAAATGTAAGGAAACCTGATTAAAAAAATATTTGAAGTGTCTCTCATATTCTCCAAAGTGAATTTAATGTACACAATAATGCTTGTATTTCAAGTCACTTTTTTTTTTCAGGCAGAAGCTAGCAGAAATCAATATTGTGACTGTTGGCATTTATTGTACACTGCCCCCAGACCATGAGAGGAAAACACTGGGAATGTGACTCTTAGATTCTAGGGCTAAGAAGATGAACTCCAACTTTAAAGGCTGAGATAGTCATCTTTCTGTAGGTGAGAGAGAACATTTTTTTTCCTGCATAAATGCTTTATTCTACCAGCTTAGTAATGTGGGAAAGTTTGTAATTTTTTTTCTTGTTTTGCTTCTCTTAAGGTTGATATAACCTCCTCTTAAACTCAGTTTATGTTAACTGTGGTACTTTCCTCAGATGCAAAAATATGCAAAAAATATTTTCCCAACATAAATAAGTCAAAAGAGAATTATTGCTAGTTTTCATAGATGAGATCCCTAATCAAACACAGAGCTTTAAACATGAATCTTTGTGTTTGTTATATAATTGGAATTGGGATAGATTTTTATTTATTACTATTTATTGATTATCTACATGTCTTTCCAACTACATTAGGTGCTTACTTCAGAAAGAAATCCTAACCACTACCACTACCACCTAAGTATGGATGAGATGGAGTTAGGCCGGATCAGAAATACCACTCCACTGAGAGAGAGAGGAATTCTGCAAATAAGATGACACATCTACTCCGAAGGCCCTTGTTTAGTCTGGAGAGCATTGAAAAATGATATGACATCCATTTTCTAATATCCAAGGGCTCTCGTGTGGCAGACAGAGTAAACTTGCTTTCTGATGTTTCATGGGACGGGACTCAAATTACAAGGAGATTTCAACTCATTGTTAGGATGAACTTCCTGATGCTAAGAGCAGTTCAACAGTGGAATAGACTACTTCAGACAGTGATGTAGTTTCCTTTACCAGAGTTTTTAAACAGATATTTGGATGGTTCATGGAATCATAGAGCTGGAAGAGACTACAAGGGCCATCGTATCCAACTTGTAATGAATCTGTCAGTAATGGTATGGATTTCCAGCGTCAGCAGAGGTTTGGACCATATGACCCTCAATATCTCTTCAAAATCTAGAGATCTCTGCCTGTCTATCTATCTGAAATCTGGTATGCCAATTGCTCTGTGAGAGTAGGAGTGATAACTACAATGTTCCCAGGTGTAGTAGGGCAGATACAGGTGTCAGGGTAGCCTTAAGTCTACCAGACCCATGGCCTACCCATTCCAATAGGCCACCTAAAGCTGGCACGGTTCAGCTTCCTCCCATTGGTCTCAATGAGAGATGGAAAGTTTTATTGTGACTCAGCTAGTTCAAACATGTGAAAACCATCCCCTACACTTCCCATAGTGCCACAGCAGAACAACAAGGCTTGCAAGTGACAAATCATCCACCACATAACTTGTCATATGGGGAGCCTGGTTGTGGAGGGATTGGGCTACAACTCCCAGAGAGACTCTGAGAACTGTAGTCTCAAAAAGGTAGCTTTTACAAGTTCTTCCAATATGCACACATGGGATTATCCTGCTCAGTAAAAATACAGTATTTTATTATATATCTTTGTTCTCTCGGCCATATTAATGAGTTCATAGTTGTTAAAAGGAGCTTAAAGCCATTGTTAGTCCCACTTAGGACAGACCCACTGAATCAGTGGAAACATGGTAAGTCAATGCTTATATAGGTTCCATTGATTAATTAGTTCTGTTGGAGTTCAGATTAACACTTGGATATCAGTTTGGTAATTTTAGTAATGTTTCCACCCTTTGTTTTAATTGTTTTGCTGTTGTTTTCTATACTTATTTTGGATTCTGAATTGCATTATAAAGTTACCTTGGATAGATATTTATGAAAATTGGTGCACATTTTATAATAAATTTTGCATCTTCTGTATTGTCCCTCAAATTAACAGGGCCATTCGTGCCCAGAATCTGTGAGCGTGGTACACAGAGATTTCTTTTTCTAAGGAAAAAGGCTGTGTAACAGGCAGAGACCAACAGGAGATTTCTTTGGCATGTCAATATAGTGATAGGAATAGTTTTACTTCTTGACTTTTGCCTGGTGCTTGCAATGGCAACAAGGAAAAAAAAAACACAAGGCAATTGACCATACTAGGCAGCCAATTTTATAATTTGAGCTCACATGTTCCTAAAGCAAATTTTTGGAATAACTGGTTAAATACCTATGGTCTATTTCCTGTCTCTTTGTACAGTGCTATTTAGAAACTTGGGGGAAAATGGATGTTCTGGTCAAGACATGTTTAAAATGTACATTTTGTTTGCAACTTTCATGTCAAAGGTACTTTCATAAAATAAATAGCGAATTTTAAATGGCAGTGCTGCCCCAAAGGTCAATAAGCAATTTTGAAGAAATATTTGTGCTAAAATGTATTTGTAAACAGATCTAATGTCATGCAGAATACAGACCTTTTTAGTTGAAAGTATTCACATTAAAGAGAAGACATATTTTAGTGGAAGGGAAACTGGGACATTTCAAAAGGAGGTGAAAAAGTGGGAAGACAGAACAGTCTCTGTTGAATCAGGATGGAAGATATGGAATTGCAAGACCCACTAAAGTGAATAGGAGCAGTGTTGGAGGGCTGTAGCGCTCTGTGAAATTCAATGTGGTTTACAGGGAAGTTTTAGTGGTTTGCATGTAGGAGTAGCATTATCGACTTTTTTTTATTGACTGCTGTTCCTGAAAATTAAACAGTGGCCTCTTCTAAAGGTATTAACTGCTGCAGAGCTTGGACAAGTTACTTTTTTGGTTTACAGACTCCCTCAGCCAGCATAGCCAGATGACAATCTTGACGCAAACCTATCATGGGGATTTCTTGGCAAGAGTTATTCAGATTTGCCTTCCTCTGAGACTGAGAGAGTGTAACTTGCCCAAGGTCACCATGCCATTAAAAAAAGCTTTATATGTTGATATATGCATGGGCAGATCAAGCTATGGTTAGAAAGATGACAAGAGCAGACCTTTTTTTCCCTTTCCACGTCATTTTCAAAACCTACAGGAGGTGTATTCTTAACGGCACCACGACTGCAGTTCTGTATTTACTTTCCTAAGATAAGGTACCCCCACCCTTGGGAACCCACTGGGTATTCCTCCAAGCAGACATATACTGTATTACATTCTCAATCATTCCCATGTTTCCAGTCACTTCCAATCAGTTCTTAATCTACTCTCACATTTCTCCACAAGTATCCACAAGTACACCACCCTAAAAAGTACATTCATAGCTTTGGGACTGTTGCTTCTCCTTTTCAGGTGGCTTATTGTATTCAGTTCTTCTTCTGATGCAAAGAAAATAAACCACCTAGGGCCTAGTGTAACAGAGAGTTACTAAGATTCGGCTGTCTTTTAAGATGTGTGAAAAGGGAGAAAGGTGGATACTTGAGTGAATGGAACTTTGGCACCATTTATTTCTTGTCTTAGTAAAAGGGGGATTAAATCACATATGCACATACACCCTGTATGAGGGATTGGTGAAGAATTTAAAGCCCTGTGAGTCTGAGATAGTGAATATTAGGGGTATTTGCATGCAGTTTCTCCCCATCTCTAAATTGACTATAATAATGATGAATTTATGGAAGAGAGAGGCATATTTAAATGAATGAGACAAGAAAGGAAGGTTGGGAAGACGGAGGGGGGAGACAGAAAAGAAAAACCATCTGGATCTCAGTCGCCTTCCAGCTCTGAACACATTTGTGCTACCAGTTCCTAAATGCACAAATTATGCAGCCATTTCACGGGACACTTAGGACTCAATTTGCAACGCGGCAGTGGGGGGAAATTGGGCACATAATTCCCCCTGAACAATAACAGGGAGTCGCGTGGTTAATTTAACTCAAAGCCTGTAGCCAGTTTGCACTCCATCAGAGAACGCAGAGACAGGCGCATTCCGGTGCACAGTCATGAAGCAGGACTCTGGATTGAGATGCACTTCAGGCTCTATTTCCAGATTGGAACCAGAGGACAGCAAGTATACCCTGTATTCAGGGGTTAGGTACTGGAGGGAAGCAAAATGTGGGCATTTCCCCCCCTACAAAAAAGAATTCTGCCTCGGAAATGAAATTTTCCTTCAGTCCCTAAATTTTTTGCATTGCAGTAACTGAAAGCTTCTGCTGAACATCTATAAATACAATTTACACATCTAAAGAAAGGAGGCAAGCAAAGTTACCAAACAAATAGTGTAAGAGTTGTAGGTGTGAATGATTTTCTGTGTCTCAGTCTCTGCAATGCTAGAAATTTGGGTGCTGGGAGAACAAATTTCCTTTGAGGCCAAATTCTTATTCAATGAGGGGCAAATCCCTTATTTTGCCCACTTTGTAGCTATATCCTGACTGTATTTTGATCGGGTATTGGTCAGGGAGGGGAGAGAGAAGCACAGCCTAATCGCTAGAGACATGCCTGGGATTTAAGATGAATACCTTACGTCTCTATTGGGCTGCAGTCAAAACATAAGAGGTGGGCAAAATGCGGCCTTCAAGATGTTTTTAGACAGCAACTCCCAGCATTTCACAACTGACTGTGCTGGTTGGGGCTGACAAGATTTGTGATCCAACAAAATCCACATGACCATATATTCCCACCCCTGTTCTAGGTCCTCTTTGAGAACATCCATCTGATTTGCATATAAGCCACTCCATGTGTTTGTCATGGAACAACTGGAAGGAGGCAAATACCCAAAACAGAGGGGACATCTATACCAGGATGGTGGGCAGCCTCTCAGACATATATTTTGAGCAAAACCAAAATGTGCCAGGGCAGCCAAATGAAAATAGAAGGAGGAAAAAGTAGGCCTCAGTAACAGTGATCTGGAGACAAACTGGATGGAAATTTGCCGATGTGGTCCCTGTTTACTTTCCAAGACAGTGGCTAAGCGAGGTCACTTGCATATGTGTGTATATGTGCGCGCACACACACACACATGGTGACACACTGAGACACAAAACTGCATCTCACACCATTGGAATCCAGCAGCTGGGAGCACAGTGGCAGCAGGCTGTTCTCATTACAGACCAATGAGGCTGTTTACTCACCCAGCTGGAGATGGTTAGAGAGTGATAAATAATGAAAGAGAAAACATGATTTTCCCCTCTGTGGTTTCTACTTGTGTAACCATATGTCACAGCTCAATACGTCGGCATTTTTTTTTAATTCCTTTTTCAGGAAGCAGTTGATTTTTCCCATACAGTGGCAATCCCCCCCACCTCTTGGTGTGTTGATGTTTTTTTTTTTTTTGTTCAGTGGCAAATGTTTTTTAAGTTTGGATTTCCTTAAGCTCAGGCTTCTGTATGCTTCAGGAGTTTATTTGTCCCAGTGACAAGAAACCTTTTAATAACCAAGTCTGTACATTCTTTTAAAAATAATCCTCCCCCACTTCTCATCAGTTGGAGAAATGCCATGATGGGCTCTGGGCTAGCAGTTCAGGCTCCAGGTCAGCAGTCTGAAAACACTCTCTCAGCACTGAAATCACACTGCCCTGTGTAATGCAGGACACAAGACCCTCCTAGTGCAATTACAGTGTGGGGAAAGTGGTGGGAAAATGGGGGACTGTTAGCCCAGAGCCCATCATTGTGTACTTGAAGACATGCTCTATATGTAGGAAGAGCAGTTTTTAAAGGAACAATGTCATAAGAAGGGATAGCAGGAGCCTCAAAGTTCCCCATCAACTGTTAGCACCAAGAGAGCAAACTGAGCAGGAACACAAAATACTGTCACAGGCTTCCCCACTATGATAAAATATGTTATATTTGTATATAAATTATAGTAATTCTTTCTATTTGAACATAGTCATATAAAATTGGGGCACATTACAATATGCAGATGTTGGGATCCTATTTTGTCCATTTTTTCAGGTGAAACATTTCCTCTTTTTTGGCAATATACAGGTAGCCAGCCTAAGTCACTCTTAAAAACAAACTCATCTAAGCAAAGCCAATGATATAGGGGCATGCCCCTAAGGAACATTTAGAACTGTACAATAGAAAGCAGTCTTAATTCAGGTACATGGCATATACTGGTGCTATGCCCCACACATTTTTCTTGTGTGCATACATGACTTATTACTGAAAGTATATCTACACTACATGGGCTGGGATTCTACATCAGTAGCTATGTCTCTGTGGCTATGTCTTCCAATGTTACCTCCGAAAAGCTACCTTTTAAGCAGTGCAGTTTCCCCCAACACTGCCATTTCCATGTTGCTGGAGTGCAGGGGAAGGAGAGGGGATACATCCAGTTCTTTTCCGGTAGGTGGTCAGATTATGACAGATAGCATTTTTGTCATTGTGTGGTCAGAGAAGAATCCCAATCTGTACAATGATCATAAAAGTGAATTGTGATGTCATGAATCAGACTTACGATATCATAATTCATGAACTGGATGTTAGGCATAGTTTTGTCTGGACCATACTACTTTAATTGCCAGAGACCCATTCTAAGGAATGCTATGATTTGTTGTTTGATTAGGTAATTAAAAGGCACACAGGTACTCTGAGAAGAGGAAGACTGAGGATTAAATCAGTTTAATTTTGTAGTGTAGACATAGTACCTTGGGTATGGCAGCTGAGATCCTGGACTACAGATCTCTAGCAGAGTTTGACAGCACTGATGCAGAAGAAAAGAAAATACCTTAAGTGTGTTGCAAGGTTAGCTTTCTACAATTCTAATATGTCTTTTCCTGTTTCTAGTAGGTCCGCAGATGGCTCCAATGGACAGAAAGGGAGGCACAAGGATTTGGGAGCCCTGAAATATTTTCTGCTACATAGTTGCTTCCCAACCATTCAGTCAAACGTATTATTACAGTCCTATATAGTGTAGGTAGATTTGTTTTTCTGTCTGTCTTGTTATTTATTTATTTATTTAGAAATCTCTACAGGCAACTTAAAATGTCTCCTTCACTCACTCTCACAGCAAACAGAAGGCACTGATGTGCAAGTCTCCAAGCCAGGCCTGAGCAGGCCAATCCCTGTCTATCTCAACTGCCTGCCCAGGAACATGGACTAGGTGAGTCTGATACACATGCAGGGCTGAGCCATGCAGACAATTTCTACTATACCACTATAAAACACTATTTAACAGGCCCAAGGATCAAGCTAGATATAATTGTTCCAGTGTGTTTTCCACCCCCTTTTAGAGAAATGCAAGTGGTGGGCTATGAAGTGGTTAATAAAAGTAGCACTGGGAAGGAGGTGTGATTAACGCAAAACTGCTCAGGGCACTTTTGCAGTCAAAATCCACCAACCCACCTACAAGAGAGCTGATTTTTTCTCTTGAGTAGGAAGGTCATTTACCACTCCTTCACCCTTCAGCATAGCCTCTTCAATCCATTTCACTGCTCCCCTCACATTTTCTCCTTCAAAAGCCAACATACCAGAAGCATTGACAATTCATAGACCAAGAAGGGGAGAGACACCTTCCCTCATCATTTCAGGATAAGGAGCACCCCTCCCCACCATTGGCTGTGAAAGTGCATAACAGCAGAGGTGTAACAACACGTACGTGCCTTCAAGTCACCTGTCGGCTTATGGTGACCCCATGAATTTCACAGGGTTTTCTTAGGCAAGGAATACTCAGAGGTGCTTTTACCAGTTCCTTCCTATGAAATATAGCCTACAGCCCTTGGTATTCATTGGGAGTCTCCCATCCGAGTACTAACCACGGCTGACCCTGCATCCGAGATCAGACAGGATCTGGCACCTTTAGGGCATTCACAACACTACTTAAGTATATTTATACCACACAGCCTGATTCTACTTTAACTAGCATGGCAACATCCTATGGAATCCTGGAATCTGAAGTTTAGGGGAGGGGAATTTAAAATGCTCAGCCAAAGAGCTGAACTTTTAAACCCACAGGATGGAGCAGTGGAATCACAGTTCTATAAACTGTGCACAGTCCTCCCTCCACATTCGTGGGTTTGACCTTTGCGAATTTGATTATTTGTGAGTCATGTGTGTGCCTTCCCCCCTTCTTCTCCTCCCTTTCCCTTGCCTTTTGCCAGATGCAGAGAAGGAAGGCAAGCACCCAGACAAAAAACAAAGAAATGGGGGGAGGAGGCTTGCATGTGCCTTTCTTCTCCCCTCTGGCACTCCCCCTCCCATTCCCTTGCCTCTGGTCCTGGTGTTGAGAATTTGAACTGAGGCAACAGGCAAGGGAATGAATGGGGAAGGCCTATGTGAGCCTTCCTTCTCCCTTCTGTAGCTTCCGTCTCCCAGTCCCTTGCTTCTGGTCCCAGTGCTGAGAACTCACACCAAGGCAAAAGGGAAGGGAATGGGGAGTGGGGCTCACACAAACCTTCCTTCTCCCCTCTGGAGCTCTCTCTCCCGTTCTCTTGTCTTTGGCCCTGGCATGCAAAAGGCAAGGGAATGGGAGGGGGAGCCCTGGAAAGGTATAGGAGAGAGACTAATGGGGGGGACTTATTCACTGTTTTTCCACTTTTGCAAGAGTTCTGCACCCCAATGTCTTGTGAAGGTGGAGGGGCCACTGTAGTCTCAAAGGGCCTTTCAAGAAATATGAATACAACACTGGTCTAATGGCAGGACCATGTACCCCATGATCTGTTAGCCATAAAACACCTGCTGTACAGCAGAGGCAAGCAACAGGTAGTTCTCCAGATGCTGCTGGATGGCAGCTCTAATCAAACCTTGTCAGCATATGGTGAAGCCAATGGTGAAGGAGAATAGTAACTGCAGTACAACAGCATCTGGAATGCCACAAGTTGTCCACTTCTGCCATCTAGATGTAGCAGTAGATTTTATTTGCATTATTAAGACTTGAGCTAGAAAGGGTGGACTCTAAAGCTGCTGCTGTCTTTTGTTTGAGAATGGATATGATGCCTACAGCCCAGTCACAAGTGCACTAAAAGTCTGTTTTTTCTATAGACAGTAATCACTTTTCTATTAGGGAAGATTTCCCCCCACCGCCCAGAAGGATTCATAATGAACCAGGATATCTCTAGATTGGTTTGTCATCCTATTGTTAATGTGCAGTTCTATAGCAATAATGCAATTGTTATTATTCCTCTTAAACGTCAATCACAGCTGTGATTTCACTCATTAGCTAAAATTATTAAAAGGAAAGAAAAAGCTCAGTTCTTGCAAAATGATTGGACAGAATAGCTCCTGAAACTTTGTTCCTTACATCTCAGATTCTATAACATCTATGTGGAAAAAAGGAGCGGGGTAGCTGAGAATCCTGGCCAGCTAATGTTGTAAATGGACATCAGATGCAAGACTAGATTTCAGGAGCTCATTCACATTACAGAATTTAAGCACTATTCTTCCACTTCGACTACCATGGTTCTATCTTATGGCATCCTGCCTAAAAATTAAAAAAGAAGAGGGTTCTTTCAATTCCTGGGGTGCAGTTTGAGAGACCTTTTCTCACTACTTTATGATTCCACTTTAATTAACATGGTAACATCCTATGGAATCCTGGGATTTGCGGTTTAGGGAGGAGTATTTGAAATTCTCAGTCAGAGAACTCTTGTGCCTCAACAAACTACAAATCCAAGTGCTATCATTTTGTATGGTGAATAGATCCCTGGCAGTATTTGGCTGACTGGACAATATAACACTCTTAGCCTAAAATTCTGGTAGCCTATGCAGCTGAAAACTGAAGTACCTAAGGACCTTTCTGCCTTACACTATTGTAGTGCTATTATTCCACTTTCAACATCCTGTGGAATTCTGAGGTCTGTAGTTTACTGAGGCCAAAAAGCTCTCTGGCTGAGAGTACTAAAGGCCTGTCCCTGAACTGCAATCCCCAAGATTCCATAGGATGTTGAAAGTGGGATAATGGCACTATAATAGTGCAGTGTAGAAAGGCCCTAAATCCCATACATGACACATACTGAAAGCACTGCTATATGTTCCCCATTGTAATTTAATGTGCCTTTAATAGCTCCATGGCAAATAGAAATTCAACAGATATGGTATCGCTTGCTCAGTATGAGAGAGGCAGTGATGGTAAGAGGTTGCACCTCGTGAATTTCTTCTTCTGCTACAGCATTTTGAAGCACAGATTCTCTTCTCAAGAAAACCTTAATTATACATAAGGAACCTGCTCTACAAGCAACAGATACTATTTTTAAACAGCATAACTACACAGAGTTATTTCAAATTAACTGGAATTCATGGGCTTGCTCTTATGGCTGAAACACCTTCCACTGAGGCAGATATTTAGCAGATGACATGTCTTCTATTTGTCAGGTAACTGTTAGAAGCACAGGAACCCTGGTAGAAAAAAAGTTGGCACTCCCAGTTAAGTAACAGTAAAAATAATGTTCCCTCTGAAATCTACTTCCAGCAACAGACTGTTCCACATTGCTTCAAAGTCACCCCATCCACACCTAGCTAAATTGTCACAAAAGAGCATTATGTTTCTTTGTGTCCAGAAATCTTTGAGCAGACCTACTCACCTCTAGATAACTCACCTTATGCAAAGGTCTAGTTGCAATGGTTTAATGTGTAATGATTCCTTGGGAAGGAAGGATATGACACCTAATCTGTGTAACTAATATTCAGGAGCTTGCACTGTGTTTGAATTACATCTATTAAGTTTAGCAAACATAGTTCCTTGTGGAGTTGATCGAATTTTAAAATTCATGGTGGGGGAGGGAACCCCCAACATTTCTCTGGAGACTTCATGAACACTATTACAGGAGCATCTGAATATTAACCACACCCTTCTCAGTCACTCATAAACACACAGCTAGCATTTCAATCTTATTGTTTGTTTCCCACATCTATATACATCTGTGCTTTCTGTTATAAATCTTCCACTGTTTCAAGGTAAATATCTCCTCCATTTTAACAGCACAAAATATCAGTCCCCGATAAACACAGAAACAGATCAAGGGTTTGATCCATACAGAAGATATTAAACATGGAAGTCAAATAGGGTCAAAATGGTGTTAGGCTATATATGATTGTGCTGATATGTGTTCATCATTTCCTGTCACTCATTTCTAGTCAATTAAAGCAAAGGATAATAAATCCACTTCAATTAAGATAACGTCTGGTATGTGCAACACTGTGGGAATCAGTCTGCTCAGTACGGAATGGAACCTCATAGTAGAGCAGTAAAAAAAAAATCCTGTCTGTATCATCGTCCAGTCCAAAGAGCAAAGGTAGATTGTGTCCATCCTCACTCTTGCAACTTATCAAAAATGTCAGGTTAGGAGGGCTAATATTTGTAATACATGGGAAAGTAACATGATCCAATCAGTTATTTAGCAGTACTGTCTCTTTCCCATAATATTGTGCAATCATGGGATTGTGCATTTGGACTCAGAATTTAGCTTCCTGACAATCTTAACTCTTTTCCTTCTTTCTTCTTTTCCCTTTTATTCTTTCTTTGCCTCTGGAAAGACTGGGTCGTGTGTGGGAAAGGCATCATGAACTCTAAACCTGGCTAAACAGAGGTGCAGTGCCTCCTCATGATTAGCCAAAACAGAATAAATTATGCAAATCTGCAGTATGTAAATCCACTTCATTTACATAATTTTCACTTAGAACCCACTGTTTATTGGCACAGACCTTGCACAAAGTATCCACAGCCTTGAGAGCCAGTGTTGTGTAGTGGCTTGAGTGTTGGAGTATGACTGTGAAGACCAGGGTTCAAATCCCCACTCAGCCATGAAAACCCACTGGGTGGCCTTGAGCAAGTCACACTCTGTCAACCTCAGAGGATGGCAAAGGCAAACTCTTCTCTGAACAAATCTTGCCAAGAAAACTCTATGATAGGGTTGCCTTAGGGTTGCCATAGGTCAGAAATGACTGGACACAAAAACAATAACAATCCACAGCCCTAGTTCATACTTTCAAAGACAGCTAATGTTTTCCAGTGAATATTAGAAAAAAGCAATCTGAATTTTAAAAAAAAAATCCCACCCCATCCCACAACTTAAGAATTCTTGCAAAATGCTTGTGTTGTCATCATAACAGTAGTAGTGGTTCACACGGCCCTTCTAATAAACATAATATTTCACACGCAAGATCTTTGTTAATCTTGCAACCACCCTGAAAGTCAGCAAGTGGTAATATCCCAATAATGCAGATAGAAATCTTGAGGCTGAAAGAGAAAAGTGCTCACTAAAGACTACCTAATGGCAGAGACAAGCTACAAGCAGTTACTTTTATTATTTATAGTCATTTTTTATATTCTTAACCACTGTGCTTTACTGCCATGCCAACCCACTGCCACATCAGGTAGAAAACAGCCAAGGGAAAGTAATGAGTATGTGTGTATAGAGAAGGAGAGATTTAAAATACTTTTGTTCTGGATCCAGAAATTTGTTCTGGATCCCAGAAGGAGGCAGATCTATCTATCTATCTATCTTCTATCTACTCTTACGAGCTGCCAAGTCAGCTTTGACTATTGATGACTCTGTGAATGAGAGCTCTCCACAACTTCTGATTGTTAACCACCTTGCTCAAGTCTTGCAAACTCAGGGTCACGGTTTCCTTTATTTAATCAATCCATCTGTAATGCAGTCTTCCTTTTCTTCCCTACTGTCTTACACTTTAATGAGCATTATTATCTTTTCCAAAGAATCATGTCCTCTCATATATGTCCAAAGTGTAATAGCCATTTTAGGCATTTTGGCTTCTAGGAGAGTTCAGACTTAATTTGCTCCCAGACCCATTTATTTATCTTTTTGTCAGTCCATGGGAACTAGAGAATGTTCGTCCTCCAACAACACCTTTCAAATAAGTTCATTTTCTTCCTGTCAGCTTTCTTCAGTGTCCAGCTTTCACAACCATCCGTAAAAGTCAGAAATACTATAACGTAGATGATTCCAACTTTGGTATTCAATTATACATCTTTACAGTTGGAGACCTTATCAAGTTCCATCATGGGTGCCCTTCCAAGTCTTAGCCTTTTTCTGATTTCTTGACTACAGTTTCCATTTCTCTTAATGATCAAGCCAAACTATTGAAAATAAAGGTTTTTCATGATGTACACAATCAAATGCTTTGCTATAATCTATAAAACAGAAGTTGATTATTTCCTAGACTTTCTTGTTGCATTGCATTTGACAAGATATGCTTGCAGTATGATCTCTAGTGTCTCTTCTTTTCCGAACACGGCTTGGACATCTAGCATTTCTTGCTCCAACATTTGTTGCTTTAACATCTTGGAGATCACTTTGCTTGCATGGAAGATTAGTGAGATGGATTTATAGTTACTACAATCTCTGGATTCCCCCTTTTTTTGAGACTAAAATGTGTATTGAGTGGGCAATTGTTTTGTTTTCCATGTTTGTTGGCAGATTTGTCTTAGAATTTGAATGAATTCTTCCTCTATAATTTGAAACAACCCTGTTGGAATGCCATCTGTTACTGGTGGTTTATTTTTCCCAAGTGCTTTGAGAATAGGTTCCACTTCAATTTCTAAAATCATGGGTTCTTCACCAAATGATTTTCCTTGAAGGAATCTGTAATCGTTTCATTTCTTTTGTTTCATTCTTCATTTTACTACTTCAGTCAACTTTCTTATTTTAACTAAATTAGGTAATATGTTCTCCTATTTGTCATAAACCATCCCTATTTTTGATTTAAATTTGCTTTTTATTTCTTGGGTCTTCTTCTTCTTGCATGATAATTATATCAGGTTTTTTTGTCACTACATACAAGTCACTGAACAGTTGCATTCAGTATTCTGATCTTATTTCTGTCACTTTTGCTTCTACTCTGTTCTTAACAGTTTGAAGAATTTCACCAGTCATCAGTCATTCCATGAGACTCTTCTTTCTTTTTGGCTTCTTTCTTTTTGCATTCTTATCTGATAATATCCCTGGTTTCTGTCCAGAATTCTTCTGGTTCCCAGTCAATTAGGTTTAGTAATGGAAATTTGTTCCTTGTATGGTCTTCAATATCCACAGAGATCTGAGTGGCCAGATAAAATAAGAGACAGAGGGCTCTTGTCTCTTTAAATGGGTTAAGGGTGATCTTTTACCAAAGATCTTTACTGTTAAAGAAACAGGAGCCCTCTGTCCCCTATTTCACCTGGCAACCCTAACAGGGATGTTTTTCAGATTGTATTTAGGCATTATGCTTAATTTAGCTTTCTGTAATATTTGATATTAGCAGTTCATGGGCTATGCCACAACCTCTCCTGGTCTTGTTTTTGTAGAGAAAATAATGCTTCTCCATTTTTTGCTTTCAGTTATGCAGTCTTTTTGATTTCTGTACTGGCCATCCAGTGAAGTCCATGTAATACTGTTGTTTGTTTGGCTGCTAGAACAACCACAATATTTGTTGCTGGCCTCATAAAATTTGATAAATTACGATCCTGCTTCATTTCTTGATCCTAAGCCAAATTCACCAACAATATCTGGTTCTGTTCTGTTTCCAAATTCCAATCACATGTGATTATTAACAGATTGTGTTTTCCTATGCGATCAATGTTTTGTTGGTTGCTAGCACAGAATATTTCAGTTTGTTCCTCTTTGGCCTCTGTAATTGGAGGATAAGCTTGGATTATGGTAATGTTGATAGGTTTTCCCTGAAGTATTACTGATTTTATATGGTTGAACTCTGCATTATATCCCTTGACTGCTTTAGATACATCTGGCCTTATTCTTAACACCATCCCATTTTTTCTTAGATTTTCATTTCCCAAGTAAAACACTGTGTAATTGCCTGATTGAAAATGTCCCATTCCAGTCCACAATCCACAAACATTGCTATGTTTATGTATTCCATTTCTTGTTTTACAATTTCAAGCTATCCCTTGATTTATACTTCTTACATTCAGTTCAAATTCCACGGTTCCTATTATATGTATTGTGCAGCTTAGGATTCTCTTTTCACATCTGAGCATCTCAGAACCTGAATGTCCTTTTGGCTTGAGGCCAGTTGTGTCATTAGAAGCAGCACTTATTTATTTTTTTATACATTTATATATTTATTTATTTATTTTAATATTTTAATATTTAATATTTATTTTTAAATATTTTATATATTTATAGGTTGCTGGGAGTTAACAGTCGAACAATACATGAGCAGCTACATTATTTTAATGCATTATTTATCTTAAGCCCTAGGCATGTGATCCTTATGGCTGTCCAGCCCCACTAAAAGATGCTGGTAGGTTTGAGACAGTCTTGGCAATTCTTCCCAGTATTTTTTTTCTGAGGTTCGACTCGACTAGAAAACATGGCCTCTTCAGCATCCCCTAAGATAGCTAGCTGCCCTCAGGTGTGACAGAGGATGATTTCCTGTTTTGCTTCCAGTCTACTCAGTATCTGTATGTGGGATAGTGAGGCAAGGCCATCTTGTCTTTTGCCTCAGAAAGTCTTGGACAAACCCTAGTGGTTTGTTCCATGACCTTGATGTTCTGTGTAGCCAGAGAGCTCTCCCAAAGAAATTAACTGCAGGACTTGCTAAGATATTAGGAGTAAGTCGGGGGAGAGCTGGATTGGATAGAGAAACTTGAATGGTGGCAGGAAGGAATTCCATTCACCAAACAAATATTACAGACCTTTTACTTGTTAATAAGAAATTGAAGAGTTTTGGTTTTAGTGATCTTATAAAACATGTACTTACTTGCCCCTAGAGATGAATTTGTTAAGTTGGCATACTCAGATTTTGCTGATGGCATTGCTTTATCTACCCAGCCATCACATACAACACATATATGTAGAACAAAGAAAGAACTATGCAAAAATGGGACATATATTCTGAACTGCGATCATTTCATTCTCCAGTGAAGCTCTATTTAAAGTGCTTCCATTTGTGTACAAAGTGATACTTTCATACTTCCCTGATATATATAGTTCTCAATGAAGATTGATGTTTAATTAGAGGATTGATTGATGCCAATTCCTATCTTTCTGGATCTGAACCAGCGATTTGGAAAACGAAAAGCTCCACTAGTCCATTACCAAAGCACTGAACTCATCCAGCTGCAATCACATATGCCCATAAGGCGTTTTAAGGACCAGCTTCTTGGACATGAGAAGAATGGTATCATCATCCATTACATTAGGGTGAAGTTTGCCTTTTGATTGAAAAGTGTGAGCATTTCAGAAGCAAAGAGCCTACTGATACGCCTGTTAGCATCAATGTGAACTCTGCATATGTATTAAGAGGAGAATAAAAAGAAGCTTTGGTGTGAAGTGTGGGGAGCACATGGGACACTTGTCATGAGATCAAGACAAAACCATCACAATCAGAGCAAAGCAGGGGAGACAGTATGTCTGATAATAACTGTTAGCAAGGGCTTATGACTGCATAAGTAGCCCCTCCATGCTTATGCTGCACAAAAAACCTTTCAAGGTTCTATATTTCAAGAAGCAATGTCCCACCAGATTATATAAGAGAGGCAGAGAGGTCTAATTTTTGGTCTCTAAATGGGGGAGGGGAATATTCCTTCCCACATCTATCACCTGTCAATGTTGTGTCACTTCACATTCCTCTATTTTCAACATGTCCACAGATGGCCTTTTCTTCTCTGCCACTCCTTTCCACAGCAGAGCTGATTTAGAGGAGAAATTACTCCCAACACAGAAGGATGAAGGTGCAAAGAACTTGGGAAACCATGTGCAAAAATATTCATTTTGTTTTAAGGCTTAGCTAGAATGTTTACTGGGGAGTTTTCACGTTCAGCTTCGCTGACTTTTATTGAGAAAATCTGCTTAACTTATGAGCCTGGTACTTTTTGTAATTAGAATGGCTTTTGACTTTCAGCTTCCAAACATCTAGTATGCATTCAGTCCACTAATATATTTCTCCTAGGTCCCAAAACCACCCTCTGATGATACCACTGCAGCCCACACACAATTGGCAATGTACATCCAGTTAAACATCTCCTAAATAGGGGATTTCCCCCATAAAACAAATACCAGGTTCATGGGAGGTATTTTCCTCAGCACTGAAGCAAAGAAGGAAAGATTTAAATTCACCCTCCACACCTGCTATGACTTGTCAGGTCTAGTTTGGCCCATAGGTGATGAAAGAAAAGATTGGCCTAAACCTATAGACCACCACACAACAACATACCTCCAACACTTCATGGGTGAAAAACAGGCTTCATGTGGCCAAGCAACATCAAGTTGGCAAAATTTATTACTGACGAAGAACACACAAGGTAGGAGAGGCTTCAGCAGCTTGCTTTTGCCTGAGCCTACTAGGAGGAGCAGGATTCCACCCTCTCTTTTCCTCTCCCCCTACTGAGCTAACTAAGTGGAAACTACCATTGTACTTTGAACTCAGTTTGCAGCAATTCGAGTAAACTGAGGACAAAGGCAGAGAAGAGACAAATAGATATTTTTTAAAGAAGTTGAAAAAAATAGGAAGATGGAGATTTAACTGGGACTGTCTCTCTCAGATCAGGACACCTGGAGGGTATGCAACTGATAAAACATAATCTGGAGCAATGGTCCCTCAACTAGTATCATGTTACAGCCATTGCTGGGTTGTGTTGGCTCTATCTCTGCAAGTGACATAGCAGCTTTCAGCATCAGCAATGCCATTCCTTTAATTATCATGTGCCATACTGCCCCAATTGCAACTTGCTAAGGAAAATAAAGAAAACAGCCCAGGCATAGCAAGAATTCCAGTTGTACTTGCTTAATCACTATTGTTGCTGTGTGCGTTCAAGTCATTCCCAACTTATGGAGACTCTAAGGCAAACCTATCACAGTTTTCTGGGGCTGAGAGTGTGTGACATGCCCAAGGTAACCCAATGGGTTTCCATGACCGAGGGACGAATCAAGCCCTGGTCTCCAGAGTTGTCGTCCAATGCTCAAACCACTCTACCGAGCCAGCTCTCACTTCACTATTATTACTTTTGATTTCTGGTAACAATTGTAGCTGGATTTATAATCCAGATTATAATGTGCGAATAGGTTCAAATGAATATACCCTTCACTTTAAAGAAGAAGGCAGCATGCAAAAAGTAAAAGCTTCATGGGAGTGCTACTCTCACTTTTTAAAACTATAGGCAAGACACACATTTTTCACACACACAGCAGACACATCTCACAGGTCACAGACACTTTCAGCTCTCTGTGCCTGTCCTTCACATGTCCTCGAGAACTCAGCGTGGGTGTTTCTCATGTAAACACTTTACATGTTTACCTTGGGAAACAATAACCAAACACTGGCATACCCACAAGGCCACATAAAGGACAAAGCATCTGTAACATGACAAGTGAACAGCATAAATTTGGTTGATAGGGAAATAATTTCCCCCCTTTTAAATAAACTGAAAGTGAAGAGATTACATATACAGCAACTTAGAGCATAACTGTGGTTTGTCACGCATTTTTTAAAATGTTTCTGCGTTATTAAAGACATTCAAGTGAATGCTGCTTGAAAGCAAAAGAGACTGAGCATACATTTTAAAAAATAAAAGTCAACACTAATAGCAAGGAAGCAGAAATGCTCTAAGTTAAGATTCACTGACACAGGCAAAGTATTAACTGACAACACTAGTAGTACAAGAGGTTTGCCAAGAGAGCTCCACCTACAAATTATTATTCCAAAATGGGTCAGAACGTCAGTCCTCTACTTTCCCCTTTCTCTCAAAGGAAGAATAGGGGAACCATACCAATGGAGAAAGGGTATCCTTACATATAATAGAATTGTGCCATCTCCTCCTGTTATTTGTTTCTGTGAGCCAGACAGTTCTTCTATGGCAGAAAACCGACATTCCCTTCTGTGGGATGACACTACACTTGCTTCCATTCCCCCCTCCCTCCCCCCCCCCAAGGGAACCCCAGTGCTTTGCTTGAGGGCACTGAGTGAATCATCCAGTAACACAGAAATCTCCAAGTCCTCTTTAGCAGTCCCAGGAGGAGGCAGATCTGAGGGAAGTCGGCAGAGAAGATGCCTGCAGCAATGTCAGTTCTAGAACAGTCAGGCTGACAGGATTCTGAGCGGGGATTAAGGTTGGGATCAGGGATGCAGGGGAAATGAAAAAAGATTCTGGCTTTCAGGCATGCTTCTGTTGTGTTTGTCTTGCTGTTTGTTCTTAAGGAAGATTGACTCCCTGGACATTTGACTTTAAAAAGCCTGAGATCACCTTCATGAAAGGCCATGCTGTTTGCCTAAATACCACGTAGCTTCTGCCCCAGCCAAAGACTTATGTTAACAGAACAGGGCTGGCAAAACTCAGAGAGTTCACAGCTTCTGAGAGGCTGGTTCATGCACGATGCACATACATCACACTGATTAATGTACACTTAATGCTTGGCAGCTTAAAGTGCAAACAGACTCCACTGAACAGCAGTGCATTTGAGGTGGCATGATTAGATATTCAGGTTCTCTCTCTTTCATTTACAGTGGTCAATTCACACATACAAGTCATCCTCAATACTGCAATTGTTGTTCAGTGAATATGGTTGTGTGAAACCAGCCCTCTCAGCTTGTCTGCAGCTACTGTCAGAGCTGCTTTTCAACACCTCTCAGGTTTGGAAAACTTGATGGACTTGTTCAAGCTAAGTCTGTGGTAAGAGAGGGAAATCAAATTATCTCTAGCTACATTTATTTGAAAACAATGAAAGGCACTGCAAGTATTATTGCTGCTGTTGCTGTTGTCTCTGGAGACCTCAAGGTGAACATATCATGGAGTTTTCTGGAACTGAGAGTATGTGATGTGTCCAAGGTCAGCCAGTGGGTCTCCATGGCTAAGTGGGGAATCAAACCCCGGTCTCCAGGGTTGTATCACAGTGCTCAAACCACTACACCATGCTGACTCTCATTATCTCTACAATTTTCTACATGTTTATAGCTTACCTTTCCTTCGAGGTGTGCAGAGCAGTATTTTGCCCACATTCATTTACTGATTAGAATTATGCCCCACTTTTCTTCCAAAACTGGGACTCAAAATGATATAGAATAAGATTTTTTTTAAAAGAACAGTGTGTGAGAGAAGGGGGATTGAGGGAGAAAAAGAGAGAATGAAATGAATGAATGAATGAATGAAGTGGATGCAGCAATACTGGAGATGCTTATCAAATTTACAGATGACACCATGCTCAGAGGGGCAAATAATACTTCAGAAGAAAAAGATAAGGATTCAAGATGACTTTAACAGATTGAAGAAAGAGGTCAAAGCAAATAAATTTAATTTCAACAAGGATAAATGTAAACTTCTGCATTTCGGCAGGAAAGACGATATACACAAATATAGGAGAGTGAGTAATTGTCTTGATAGTAGTATATGTTAAAAAGATCTAGGAGTCTCATTAGACTACAGACTAAACAGGACACAACAGTGTGATGGTGGTGGCAAAAAAAACAATGCAATTCTATAGGACATCAACAAGAATTTAGTGTTAAGTTCAAGGGAAGTAATTGTACCACCCTATTTTACTTTTTGACAGGCTTCATCTGGAGTACTGTGTCCAGTTCTAGTCACCATGGTTTAAGAAGGATATTGTCAAGCAAGAACATGTCCAGAGAAAAATGTCTAAGATGTTAAAGGGTCTGGACACCAAACTTATGAGGAACAGCTGAGGGAGCCAGGTATGTTTAGCCTGGAGAAGAAAAGAATGAGAGGTTATATGATGTTTGAAGGGCTGTTAGCGGGAAAAGGAGTTAACTTGTTTTCTGTTGCTCTAGGTAAGAGGATCCAAACTAACAGATTCAAATTGTAAGAAAAGAGTTTTTGATTAAACATTAAGAAGAACTTCCTGTGGTAAGAAGTGTCAAATAGTGTCAAATAGTGTCAAATTCCACTTGAAACTCAGGAAGAACTTCCTGATGGTCAGAGCTGTCCGGCAGTGGAATATGCTGCTTCGGAGTGTGGTAGAGTCTCCTTCTTTGGAGGTTTTTAAGCAGAGGCTGGATGGCCATCTGTTAGGAATGCTTTGATGGGTGTTCCTGCATAGCAGGAGGTTGGACTAGATGGCCCTTGTGGTCTCTTCCAGTTCTATAATTCTATGAAATAGTAAAATAGATTACCTCAGAAGTTCATGGATTCTCCTTCACTGGATTTTTAGAAGAGGTTGGATGGCCTCCTGTCAAGGATGCTTTAGCTGTGGATCTCCCACATCAGCAGAGAGGTTGAACAGTATATTTGGGGCCTCTTCCAACTCACTAATTCTATAATTCTACTAGAAACAGAAGAAGTTATATTAAAAACACAATTGGGCAGATTCTAACATTAAAGCACAATTAGGTTAATAGCAACTTAAAAGCAGACCAATTTTTAAAATAGTACAGTAATCATCTGTTTAAAGTCTGTCCCTCAGCAACTAGTCAATTGCTAAAAGCCCACTAGAATAAAGAAGGTGGAATTCTGTTGGGGACCTACATCTTCATAAGTGGACTTAGGTATGCAGATGTTAGAATTGTGCAGTTGCATAACGTCCATATCCAGCAGAGGGCTGCTGTTATGTTACTACGTAGCAAAGTCAGAAAAGCATCTGATGCACATTTGTGCACAGTGTACAATGGGACTGGCTGGTCTTGATGTGTATGGCAGTAGGGCACTCTTCCTAGCATCCTGATATGGATCTTTGCAATTCAGTAAAAAGGTTTCTTAGCACCTCAACTATATGGCTTGGTATATGTAAAGTTATATAATGTAACAGGTCATATAGGATTCCAGCACAGGTATTTGCGTCCTGGAAAAGGCCAACCTAGCCTCACTTAGAAGACGTTTCACAGCTCGAGAAAGGCCAGTTACAGGCCCCTCACTCACATCTTCACCAAACATGCCACTGGGTGTTATGAGACCAAGCAAAAGGCTTCCCCAGAGCATCCCTCAAAGGTCAGGGAGGCTCCAACAGGAAAATACAGTCCTTCAGATAGCATGGACCCAACGCATACAACATTCTAGTGAAGAAGATTAGGATACAAGATAATGATTTGCCCAAAAAAGAGAAATCAGCCAATCAAGTATTTGAATATGGATTTTCCATATTTCATCTCAACTAATTAGCCACTGTCCCACGGCGTTGCTGTAGCTGTTGTTGTATTTCTTACTTATGGTGACCCTATGTGAAACTATCACAGGGTTTTCTTGACTTTAATGAACAAAAGATCAGTTGCAGCAACATCATGCAGATAGTATGCTTGCCCATAATGGAATCTGTATGTGTTGTCATCCTTGTTTAGAACTAAAAGTATATGAGTTTCACTTGCTAATTCATGATCATTTCATCTGCTCACAATAAACGACTGATGACAAAATCATCTAATTTATTTCTGTATGAACAGTCCTGAACATCACTGAGAAAATAGAATCTGACCGAGAAGTGTCCTTGGCTTATAATGTCAAAGTTATTTGTGAACTCTTTCAAAAAAAAAGCACTGTCAAATTTGGAGAGGTTCATCTATGTCTGATTCATGACTGATGGATCAAAACAATAATTTATTATTACTGAATGTAAAATGACATTGAAGGAGGCCATGGCAGAGACAAAAAGATCATTCAAAATATTTGAAAAAATGGTCAACAAACAGACTTCTTGAGTATCAGGAAACCAAGATGAAGCAAATCCTAGACAGACAGGAATCTTTATAGTTTGGAACCTATTTGGCATGAAAAATGCAATTTTATGCAGAAAAATAAATTATCCTGCATGAAAAATATTTGCACATAGAAGATAACATTTCTGTTCAGAAAACGAGTTTCCTACACAGAAAATAATATTTGCAGTCCAGAAATGCTGGGGTTTTTTTTTGTAGAAAATGCTGTTTGCTGTACAAAAATTGATGCTGATGCTGATGCTGATAATGATAATGATGATGATGACAATTATGATGAAAATTTTGCACAGAATAAATGCTGAACTCTGAATAGTTTTTGAAAACTTCGCAGTTTTCAATTACTTTCTCACAGTGAGAAAAAAAAGAATGGTCAAATTATTTGTTATTATAAGAAAAAAATGTATGAAGATTTGCAACCTTAGCCTATGGTAGGTCTTTTACTGAACCTATCTTCCTTGTGTAATTTGAGCAATTTTTAAAATCAGTTTTTAACTAAGGATTGTTGGACCTGGAGAAGGTAGAAATCCAAAGCAAACTATCTCAATGGTGGTCAGTGCTTTTTCATGTCAAGCATACAGCAAATCCACTCTCAGTTTTATTCCATACTTTTCCAGGGTGCAGAATCATATTACAAACCTAAGTTCAGCACCTTGGTTAGCTCCCATAAATTCTGGAATGAAACCCAGGGTAGATTCACCATACCCTTGAAATGGAAGCCAAAAAACCATTACTAAAATTTCTTAACTAAAGAGAACATAATTCTGCCTTCTTCATAATATGTTTACATAACTTGTGTTCCTCTGTTACACTTTTATAACTTTCCTACCACAACTGCTACTTGGACATCAAGCAAGGATCATGCCTCAGGAATAAGCAAGGATAAGTTCCCCAGAATCATATCAAGAAGAGACTTCTTAAGGGAACCATAGAACTCTGGACACTAATATCTACACTCCAATAGCTTCAGGCTGCAGGATCAATGGATCTGCTGTCATGAGTCATTCTTTCCTCTCTAAGCTATCCAGCAATACAATAAGTTGATGATCTTCTATGAGCAGCAATGTCTTTTCCATATCACTCTTTATGTCCACTCCCAAATTCCAGTTCAACAAATTTTCAGTCAGCTTTCACTCAATTCTCAGTGAATCTGTTATTGTTCTTCCTTCTTCTGGTTCTCTGCTGTTAGCACATTTTGGTCTATCTTTCCCATGTAAATCACTTTGAACACTCTCAAGTCAAGACAGTATAGAAATTTTTAAAACAATCAAAGAAATTAATACTATTACCCAAAGTCCTTCTCAATGGTGCTCTAATCAAACCAGTTCCCCACTTTTTCTACATTTGCATTTCTTCCTGTCAGAATGAAACACATTACATTCATCTTGTGTAGAAGTTAATTTTATTATTATCCTCTCAGTGCTTCAGTTTATCATTCTGAATTTTAATCCTGTCCTCTGTAATGTTTACAGCTCTTCCCATTTTTGTACTGTCTTACAGTACATATCTGAATAACTGAATATTCTCCACTTCTTCATCCACGTTATTAATAAAAATGTTGAACACCTCTGGACCCAAGACAGACATTTGTAGAATAATTACCACTTGCTAAACAAATTGTATACAATTTTCGTTTAATCAATGTCCTCAATGAATGAAACAACTGGTTTCCTGGAATACAAAACTCTACTGCAGGAGGGCTGCCTATTCTCCACTGCATTTGTGGACCTTTCTTACTAAACCTGTGACATTTGAATCATTTACACACAGTTTAAGAGGGGTATATCCATAAAAATATGCTTCATGCCAGGACTAGATTATCACACTGTTTTGTGCATCTGCACAGACATAATTCCATACATCTGGAGAAGTCTGGAAATATATCCAAGAGCAGTAATTCATCAGGGGCCATTGTATCAGAGCATGCATATTTACTGATATCAGGAACATATGGGAGCAATGTGTCTGTAGATTCCTACCTCACAGGGAGTCAGGAAGAAGTAGTATAGATATGCCAGCAAATCCTGTGGTCCACTATAACAACAGCTGTTCCAGATCTTAAACTGGTATTACAAGTTGGTATCCTATGCATCCTTTCAGCAGCAACATCAAAACACAACAATAGCTGTACAAAAAAAAGCAAAATTGTAACAACGATGGACATATAGGCAGGGATCCTAGTAACTATGACATGAATGACCAATTCCAGGATCATTCCTGGTGATGGCCTCATGTTAATCTTGCAAGGAACATGCCAATCAACATGTGCCAATGGCAGGCACACTATGATGCCATTCCACAGCATCTCTTTCATCACAGGTAATGCCATGCAGAGGGAGATACAGAGTAGGGAGACAGAGCTATCAGCATAGGAGAGGAGAGAGCCACTGAAGTGTTGTGCCCCACCTCAGATAATCTGGATAGCCTTGGCAACAGATTCCCAGATTGAAAATACTGATGCTTAATGCGACATCAATAAATGGAAAAACACCTTTGATCCAGGACCTGATCTTGGATGACCATGCTAACCTGGCTTGTATCACAGAGACCTGGCTGGATGAAGCTGGTAGGGGGTTAATGTCTCCCAGCTTTGTCCACCTGGGTTTCCTGTGAAGCAGCAGGCAAGGCCTAGGGGGTGGGGAGGTGGAGTTGCAGTGGTCTATGGGGTGCCTTGTCCCACAGTCTGCTGGGTTTGGATGTATGTATTTAAAGATGGGTGGCCTGGATAGAATAGGGTTTCTGTTGGTGTACTGCCCACCCCACTGAACAGTCTCCCTTCCAGAGCTGGCTCAGTTGGTCTTGGCCGTGGTGTTGGAGTTCCCTCAGCTGAGGCACTTCAACATTAATGCAGAGATCTTTCTGTCCAGAGCAGCTCAGGACTTCTTGTCCTCCATGACAACCATGGGACTATCCCATGTTGTATCTGGTGCCACCCATGCTTTAGGACACACTTTGGATCTAGTTTTCTATGCAGGGGCAAGATGATGGTGATCTGGATGTGGATGAACTTTCTGCAGTTCTGTTGTTATGGACAGATCACTACCTGGTAGGTTCTAGACTCACTTGAACTCAGAGCCTCTGCAGGGGTGGGAAGGGGGTCAATTAAGACCACCCCATGATGCTTATGGATCCCAATGGATTTCTGATGGCTCTTGGAGAGTTTCCTGTTGCCTTAGCAGATTATCCTGTTGAGGTCTTAGATGATCTCTTGAAAAGGGAAATGGCCAGGGCAGTGGACATAATTGCTTCTAAGCTTTCCCTTTTATGGGGTGACGCTAAGTGAGCACCCTTGTTCACTAGAGAGCTGGTGGTGATGAAATGACTGGGACAGAGACTTGAGCAATGATGGCAAAAGACTTGAAGTGAGTCCAACCAAACACGGCTAGAGCTCATCAGAAAGCCTTTACCATAGCAATGGCAGCAACAATGAAATCCTTCTTCACTGCCTCTATTGCATTCACATAATGTTGTTCAATGGATCTGCTTTGAGTAGTCAGGGACTTTGTACATTCTGCCCCACAAGAGCAGTATATAACCACTCTGCAGCCCTCTATGAAAAGTTTGCACAACACTTTGCAAATAAAATTGCCCAGATCCATTCTGACTTGGATGCTATATTTGATATAGATCCATTGGATATAACCTGGGCCCCTGTTTGTCCTGTATTGTTGTATACATTTCCATTTGTGCAGCTGGAGGATGTATACAAGATACTTGGAGAGATGAGAGTCAGCACATCTATACTGGAATTATGCCCTTCTTGGCTGTTGAAAACAGCCTGAGGAGGACTGGTAGATTGCATAAGAAAAGTAGTAAATGCTTCACTACAGCAAGGCAGTTTTCTGAATTGCCTAAAAGACACTGTGGTAAGCCATTATTGAAAAAAAAAATCCTTCCTAGATTCCACTATACTGGACAACTACTGATCACTCTCCAATATTCCCTTTCTGGGCAAGGTATTGGAGTATGTGGTGATCTCCCAGTTCCAGGCATTGCTGGATGAAATGGATTATCTAGATCCAGTTCAGTCTGGCTTCAGGCCTGGCTATGAAATGGAGACAGATTTGGTCATCTTGGTAAATGAAATGCAAGAGACTGGATGCAGGGAGTGTGTCCCTGTTGGTTCTTTTGGACCTCTCAGCAGCTTTCAGTACCATCAACAACGGTATCCTTCTGAGTCTCCTCTCTGAGATGAGGCTTGGGGGCACTGTTCTAAAATGGTTCCAGGCTTTCTCAAAGGGGCAGAATTAGAAGGTGGTGGTGGTGCAGAATTCCTGTTTGTCACCCTGGTCATCATCCTGTGGTGTCCCTCAGGGCTTGGTTCTGTCCTCCATATTGTTTAACATCTCCATGAAACCACTGAGAGAGGTCATCTGGAGTTTTGGGATTCAGTGTCATATATGCTGATGACTGAGACTCTATCTCTCCTTTCCATCTGATTCCAGGGAAGCTGTTTCTGTACTAAACCGGTGCATGTTGTCAGTAATGAACTGGATGAGGGTGAACAAACTGAAACTTAATCCAGACAAGACAGAGGTGCCCCTGGTCAGTTGGAATACTGATAAGGGCATAGAGATTCAACTTGTGATGGATGGGGTTACACTTCCCCTGAAATCTCAGGTTCACAGCTTGGATGTGCTCCTGGATTCATATCTGAGTTGTCACTAGTGCATTTGCACAGTTAAAACTAGTGCATCAGCTGCACCTATTCCTTGAGAAATCCGGGCTGACTATAGTGACGTATGCCTTGATTACATCCCGTTTGGACTACTGTAATGCTATCTAAGTGGAAAATGTTCAGAAACTTCAGCAGGTCCAAAATGTTGTGTCCAGGGTCTTGAGAAGGACTCGCTACAGAGTTCATGTGTCTGCTCTGTTAAAACAACTGCATTGACTACTGGTCTGTTTCCAGGCAGAATTCAAAGTGCTGGTTTTGACCTTTAAAGCTCTAAATGGTTTGAGTCCAGATTATCTGAAAGACCATATCTCACTTCTATAAACAAATATGAGTATTAAGATCTACAGGAGTGGGCTTTCTCTCAGTTCCACCACCTTTACAGGTGTGATTGGTGAAGACTCAGAGGGAAAGTCTTCTCTATGGCTGCTTCCAGACTCTAGAACTCACTTCCACAAGGAGGTCTAGCTGGTCCCCTCTCTGCAATCTTTGTCTTGGGAGGTAAAGACATTTTTATTCAGGCAGGCTTTTGGATCTTGAATTTTAATTATGAAGCTATCCTATAAAGTGATGTGCTGTATTTTTTTTAATTTGTATTTTTTAATCTTTTTTTGACATTGTGTTTTAAATATGTTTTAATTGTTTTTAAGCATCTTTTAATAAATGGACTGTTTAATCCCTTTCTAACCTTTGTAAATTGAATATTTTATTAGTACCTTCTTCGATTATTGTAAGCTACCTTGGGAGAAAGGTGGGATATAAATTTAATAAATAATAGAAATGCCATAACTCAGTGTTCAGAGGGCAGCAAAGATATCTATAGCCACAAACATCAGGGTGAGATGAGATGCTGTCCTCAGAGGCCCATCCTGTCCACCTTTGCCTTATGGTACTGGCCACTTTGGCTTGGCATTTGCTAGTCAAGCCCTTGACTTTGCTCCCCTGTAGCTGGCTGTTCTGGCAGAAAAGGACTCAGCTCATCAATAGCTGGCCCATTTGAAATCAATCTTTCAGCCATCACACCAGCAAAGCAAAGGAAAGGTTGTGCTACTTGTTGATGCTCCCACTGGATCTTTTAGCCCACTTCCATTGGGGTGTTTGCAAGGAAGGAGTATCACAGAATGCTATCTCCTTTGCTGCCTCCTCTCTTGCTGCTCAGTCTCTTGAGTCTCTTTGCTGCTCTCTCTTGTTTCAGGTTCTCTACTCTCCCCCACTCTGCTTCCTCTCTTTTCAGGATGGGAGGCTTTTGAAGGGCTCTCAGACTGAGCTGAGATGTTTGTGCTTCTTCTGGAGCAAGTTGAGATGCTGAGGAGCCAAGATAGGTGTGACTGTAGTCCCCAGAATCTAATCATTAGAGTTGGGTTCCTCAACCTGGAACACTAGAGGTTCTGTGAGAGATCATGATTGAAAAAAATATATATCTTCTGAGCTGTAGATCCAATAATTTTTATGCAGGAGTTCCCTAAGATCTGAAGATTTCAAGGATACCTCCATGGTAACAAAGATGAGAAAGTCTGCACCAGAGTCTAGTGGCAGCCAGTGGTTCTGAAGTCAATGGGATGGTAAATCTTACCAGCTCTAAAAGGATCTGTCCAAGATAGCGAACCTATTTGGGACCATAGGCTTCAGCACCTTGGACAGCTTCTTTAAAGGACTAAAACCCAAAGCAGATTCATCATCTCCATGGAAGTCAGAGCCACCAGCTGCCACTGTACTATACCCAATAAACAGATTTGCCCAGGGCAGCCAGAAGCAACCTATGAAAATCCACCAGAAAACACACACACACACACACAGACACACACACCATGAGGGTTACATGAAAAATTAAGCATAGCATTTCTAATCACAAGTCACTCATCTCTGCAGCTCAGAGTCTGAGAAAAAGCAGGAACACAGAGGTCCTAGCTCTCCAGTGGGAGGGTTGATTTCCTACTGCACACACAGAAGCAAGAGTAATAATACTGCTCATAAGACATCAGTATTGGTATTCTTGTGAGGTGAAATAGGGAGAGGAGGGAGCCATTTGGACAAGTAAGAACTGAAGCTACAAAAAGCTTACAGACATAGTGATCCTATACTCTTGTCAACAGCTCTTTGGAAAAGAATATTTAAATTGAAATTGAGTACAGTCAGCCCTGCACATTCACCAGGGTTAGGGGTACAGGATCCCCACAAAAGTGGGAAAATTACAAATATCAAAATATGTATATGTGTCTTCAGGAAAGGGGCTGAGGCATGGTAGAGAGAACAGACTCCCAGAGTCCAAACTGGGTCAAGAAAAGGGGTGGATCAACATAGTGACTTTATACTTCCTCTCTCACGCCCATCACCTTCCTTGCATGTGTAGGGGGGCATCAGGAGACGGTTTGTGATGCAGAGAAAACAGCCTGCGATCTGTTGTTAGCTGACCTGGCAGCTGCTGGTGGAGGAGAAGAAAGACGAGAGGTGAGTTTTTAAAGGGCTGCACAGCCTGATCAGAGCTGCCAACAGGGAATGTTCCCCTGGAAAAGAAGCACCAGAGGTGAGGGGCAGGGGTTGGAGAAACTTGCAAATAATCAAATCAGTGGAAATCAAAACTTCAAATGTTGAGGGCCAACTGTACATCCTATAGATTTTTGGATTTCTGGATGGAAGCCATTAGGTGAAATGAGGTGAGTACTTCAGGCATAGCACATTTGAAGTGCCATGAATTTTACTATATTTTTAGTACCAAGGAAGAGGAGAGGTTCTCTGAAGGTCCAGGAGGACAATGGCAACTGCAGCTAAGTGGTGAACAGGAGCTCCTTCCACCTAGCCTTGGATGTGGGGATGCAGCCAATGCCTTTGAAGCTGGAGTTGCACAGCCAGTGGCAGTATCAGTATAGATTTCTGCTGTGCAAGGACTTGAGCAAGATCTTGATATGTGACAGCTGTTTTGTAATCACAGATATTTACTGTGCAGAAGGCAAGTGTAGCCTTGGAGATGGAGGAGAATAGGATGCCACCTAAGCTGGCCATTATTTTTGTTCTGCATGTGTAGACATGCACACACAGAGCATCTCCTTTTCCATCTTATATCATCATAACTACAACAGCACTTACACTGACCAAAGGTTATGGATGGCATCACAATATCATTACACCACTGCCAGCTAGAGTTTATCCTGATGTATAGGATTTCGTTGTAATTCTATCTATGTTAATCAAGCTTTATTCAAATAAAGAATTGCATTATAAAGGAGTTGCTCAGACATAAGAGATTCTTGTTTATTGTGCAAATAGCTATCCTTCTAAACAAGTTTCAGGAAGATAAATAATCAGTCTAACCCACAGGCCTGAACAGGTCATGGTTTCATGGCAGTTTCTGCCAAAAGATTGTTCCACATAAGAATAAAAGAAGTTTGGTACCAACCTTGTGATTCATTTCCTCCCCATAAAACTGGAGGTTTTATTGTTTATGGGGATCTCCTTCTCGCTCAGACACACAAACACACACATACACGCACGTCATTCCTTTGTGATTTTTCAAAGTCTCTCTCTCTCTCTCCTCCCTCTCCCTCCCTCCCTCTCCTCTTCCCCAGACAGTTTAATATTCTTGGCTTCTGACAGGGTTGGTGGCAATGCCAAAAGAACAACCAGGCTTTATGTACATTTTGGCACTGAATAAACTCCCAGCTAAGCTAAGAACTGCTAAAACAGCAAAACATTGAAATAACAACAACAGAAGAAGAATTTCCCAAAACATCAACTGATCTCTGAACCGCAGACCTCTATTTGCTGTTCACTCAGCATTGATCGCCGAAGCAAATCTGAATACTAGGCCCTACAGTTTATTTCTACAATTTTAGAAATAATCTCTTATCTCTTTACGCATGTCATTAACTTTCTTTTTAATCTATCACACTCCTTTGTTTTTCTCCTGCCCCCTCGCTGTACCAATTGATTTGCATTCTTTTGTTATGTCTTCAGTTTGATGGGAAAGCAGGCAGAACTCTTTCACTCCATCATTACCATTCACATAATGTTATGGCAGTTTAGCCTGGGCCTATCCTCTATGTTTTGATGATATAATGCACCTTGCAAGTCTCATCAGATCATCAATGGTGGTCATACCAATAGTCAGCTTCCATGCTTTACAAGGATGGGCCATAAAGCTTCAGTACTTGGCCACATTTCTCCCCCTTGTCATTCTGGTTCATCTCATTTTGGGGTTCCTTCATCCTTTCACAGATATAAAAGGCTCCAAATTCTTTTTTCCTCCTCTATCCTTCGGTCTTTTCCTATCCTGTTTTCCTTTTGATACATAATATTCAATTCTCTGTTTTCAGGGGGGAGGCTTCCTCTCTCCTCCCCCTCTCAAGTTTTCTTTTAACTTTCAAGGTCAACAGGGACAGACAATGCCACCAGTGCCTGTTTGATATGTGAGCGCTATTGGCGTCCATTGCCACGGTTTCCGTGGTAACACAGTAACCATTAATTTTCAATTAAACTAGACAAAAAGCCCGATGACAGCTCCAGGTCTGCTGAAGATGTCAAGAATCCGTATTAATATACAGCAAGAGAGCATAATTGTGTGTCCATCTTCCCGAGCAACGAAAATGGGGGGATAATTACCAGCTAGAAAGCCACTCTATAATTTTGTTCTTACTGTCACCACAACCCTACATATTAGCATAAATTAAAAGCAGGGTTTATTGTTACCAAAGTGCATTGATATTTCGAGGGTATTTTCTTCCTTTTAACTGTTTGTTGTTGATGGGTGATTCCTCGACTTATGGCAGTTTGTACCTTGGGAACATTCTAGATGTGGAAAAGTAAGAGCTGAGGTCTTAATAATGTCACCAGGGTAGAAAGAACAAAGAAGAATTCTTAAGAAGGACGATAGGAATGACTTGAGGAACTGAATTTTCTGTTCCTTCACATATCCAGGCAACATGGTAATTAAATTTCTCATTTCTATATAGCCCTTAATGTCAGGATCCTCAGATCTAGTACATCTCAATTCTTTTGCTAACGTATAATTTACATCTTGGATGTGTCAACACTGGAGCATTTTCATACCTATTTTATCACATCGCAAAAGAGTTTCCACTGTTGTATTCAGAGGTTTCCTTCCTCATAAACTGTAGTCGCTTATTTGTCAGCTGCTTTAGATTTTGAATTATAGGTTATCTCATTTTATATATTCCACTTGCAGAGATTCCAGAATGAAGGAATCTTAGACACAGACTTTATATTCTCAATTTTGTAAGATGTAGGACTGATAAATTCCCACACAGTGCCAACACCAACTTGAGAAGATGCTTCGTTACTCCCTCCTTCATGTTCACTTACCAGCAAGACTGTTGGTGTTACGTGATTAGCACCACAGTCTACAATATTGTTATTACTTCCCTCTTCAAGACTCACCTTGAAGTTGGAATGGATGTAAGTCTGTAACTGCTGAATTTCTGGTGACAGATGCTGAATTTATGAATTTAAGTGAATGGAAAAAGCAAGTTCCTTGTATCATATCCAGAGAAAGCTGTCCTTCAAAAGGGAATTTAGTGTAATTACCCTTAAGGGAGCTATCCTCACACAGTCAGTCACAACACTGACCTGCTGGCTAGGATCTGACAGGGAAATTACAGGCTGTGTACTCAACAGAACGGGCTTCCTCCCTTCTGAAAAGAAAGACAAAATGTAAGAGTTTTGAAATGAAAAGTATCAGCTTCTGGGTTTTAAATCAATTTCTTACACTGGGGATTTTTTTTTTTTTTTTTTTGGAAGCCAAAGAAGTGTCTTTTTTTTTTTTGTGAGGGGATGAAATGAACCTCATGATATAATTCTGGTTGATGCTGCTGTCCTGTCTTCATTCTTTTCCTGTCACCACAAAATCCAACTTCATTTGCTTTGTCTACCATTACTTTCAGAGACAAAAAAATCCACTGTGTAGGTGTGGAGGCACTTGTTGTACACTTGATTCTTGGGGTAAAACTACATGTTATCCTAGAAAACATATGGGGAAACATTGTTCTCATGTACCTTCAAGTTGTTTCCAACTTATGGCAACCCTAAGGGGAGCCTATCACAGCGTTTTCTTGTTCAGGTGAGGGTTGCCTTTGCCTCCCTCTGAGGCTGAGAGAGTGTGACTTGCCTCTGGTCACCACGTGGGTTTCCATGCCTGAATGGGGATTCAAACCCTGGAAGTACAGACTTTCTGTACTTGAATGTAGGCAAAAAGGAATTGTAGGGTGGGAGGCTGTGTTTCCTCTGCTAACTAATACTCCCTTGGAACTCTCACCTCAGACTGGTTTTTCTTACGTTTGCCATTTGACTGGAGGAAAACTCCTTCAAATATCTTTATTCCATCAAGCATTGAATTTATCTGGTTAGTTTGCTTTTGGTATTCTATCTGCCCCTGCCCCCCCTTCCTGCATTTATTTCAGTATGGCTTTATTTTATTTGGAATTTTAATGTGTAGTTTTGTTAAAAATTTATAGTATTAAGCACCATGGGCATCTTTCAGATGAAAAAGTAAGAGAGAAATGTTCTTTTAAAATAACTAAACAGTAGGAAACAATATAGGAAAACCATTTTGGCGAGGAAACACTGGACAGGGGACAGGTTAAATCCCCACCCGCCCCCCACTACTTGTCTACGAATGCCCTGTAGTAGAAATGTTACAAGGTAAATACAGGTTTGGAATCCTTGTCTAATGTTAGCTCCACCCTTAAACTTAGAAAAAAAACCCAAATATTCATTTGTTGCTTCTTCGTAGTTCCTGTCTCTGACAACTAACCGTCGTTGATGCACTCCATTTCCCCAGTTACAAAGTGCATAAGATTTATAAAGACTGACTCTGGCTTTTGACATTTGGCAGATTTGTGAATAAACATATTACAGCATGGAAGATGAAAAAGAGCTCTTTCCAGAGGTGAGGCCATGGGGTGGGGATGAGGACATTGCCCCTCCCAAATAAGAATTCTTCTCTGCCAAATGAAATTTTGCTTAAACTTCTAGCTTTGCTATTAACTCAGAACGTTAGTTGAACATTTAGGAATATAGTTTCAGCATCAAAAGAAAGGGGCAGGAAGAGTAACTCAGGGAAAGTGAACAGAACAAATGTAGGAGTTCTAGGTATGAATGATTTTCAGTGACTTTCTGCAATGCAACAAATTTGGGGACTAAAGAAAATTTTAATGGGGGGGGCAGAATTTTTACTGGGGTAATTCTCTCCTTTTGCCCCCTCCCATAGTAAAATCCCTTGTTACTCCTAGAAAAGTGGGTCTTAAACCCAAAGTGGAAGACACATTGTTTTCATTTTGTTTTGTTTCTGCAAGCAGATTCAGTGTCAACGTTTATGCCTGATTATGCCACTGGCTGCTGCTTTTACTATAATAAAATCTAGCATCTAGATAGGGAGTGGGCTAAAATTTTTCAGGAGGACATGGATTAGCTAAGACTCTCAAAAAGGTAATATCTGTGCTTTTTAATATTCATCATTCAAGATGTGATGTCCCCCAAGAGAACTTTAAAAACCAATGTTAACATTCCTGGTAAGCACCAAAAACTGCAACTGTAAATAAATCAAAGATGTATGGCCTGTTTACCTGTTTACTTCTCATCTGATCTCCCAGCACACTGACAGAACACTGAAAAAAATGAACAGATTCTGAACCCCAAGCTTACCTTCACAGGTGGAATGCATTCTTTTCTACATACTGTCAAATTTTATTAAGGCTTGACTCACACAAACAGGCAGCATTTATTTCCTCCAATTGGTCATGTGTCTCATTCTGACACTCTGAACCAGCCACAACTGTTACTGAGATTCTAAGAGCTTCAGTGATCAAAGCAACAACTCTTGCTGCCTTGTTGTAATCAGGCTGTTCAGGTGAAAGTTTCTCCAAATCAGTTGCACACACAGTCACATGGAGAAAACAGACATTGATTATGTAAATGTATTCTTAAGATGGTAAGAAATCTAGAGTGATTACACTGGAACCCACTTCTAGGAATAAATGTACACACTGCAGAATACGGAACTGAAGGGATGCTGCTAGGAACCTCTGAAAACAGGAAAAGCAGAACTGTCTTTCTATGATTTTTGACACTGGTGATCTAGTTTCTTTCTCAACCAAATCTGGATTTTCAGAGGGGAAAAATGTTTTCAGTAGGTACCTTTGGATGCTTTCTATGTTATTAGAAGTAGTTATAAATTATTTTCTGCCCACCCAAAACAGTGAGCAATAAGATCACAATATAAAAACCAGAACAGAAGCAAACCTCTATTTAACATTAGAAGAAAAAAAAACTATTTTAAAAATCAGAACTTGGCTTGTCAAAATTTCAATAAAGATGGAGTCAGTCTGACTTCCCTTGGGTGGGATTTCCACAACTGAGGTGTTGCTAAGCCTTGCCTTATGTACTCACCAGCCTAACCTCTAGAAGTGATGGGATAGGCAATAAAACACTGGAAATCTCAGATTTCTGGTATGATAATATGGGAAGAGAAAGTCTTTCAGTTATGCTAGTCTCAAGCTCTCCATATACAAATACTGTTAATATGAGAATGTTCTTCATAAGAGACAGAATTTGGAAAGTCAATCCACCAATTAACTCAGTAAGGGAAGTAAAAATAAGTAGCTCTACACTGTTTGTTCCACTGCTTTTTGGTTCATTTTTGGGTGGCAGAGTAAGCAAACGCCCCCCCCTCCCCAAATAAAAGGAACCTCTCAGAATTCTCCACAATGCTCCTTTTGCCCTTTAAAAGTAATAAGTAAATGCTCGTCATTACATTTTAAAAGATTTTACCAATCCTCACATTATTTTTACAATAGGAATGTTGTTATGCTCATTTGATCCCAAAGGAAAACACTGCAAATAACATCATTGCTTTTGCCACACTGCATCCAAGCTTTGAAGGCAGAGGGCAAAAGAGCTATTTCAAAAATGAATTCTCCTTTAGCAGATGGAAGTTTTACATTTGGGTTATAGATGTAAGAAATGGAAACAATCTTCAGAGTTGCCAAACAGATACCCACAATTACACAATGTCTTCAAAGTTTTGTATTAAATGGGGATGTATTAGCTGCAATTTCTTCTGTCCTCAGTTTGTGCAGTTGCCCCTCACTCATCCCTGAGCTAGGAACTCCAGGTACACTGTATGTACATACAGGAGACAGGACAGATCAAAAACAGCCAGGGCAGAACAAACAAGAAAAGCTGCCATTGCTTTGTCTCCCATTTTGTCAGGAATTATTAAGGCACATCATGAATCTCTAGCTCCAGCCTGGCAGCTCTAGCTAATACTTGTTTAATCTTCATGGGTGAAAATACCCTTAGTCTTAGCTTTCTGAGAATAGCTTTAGGCCATGCATCATTATGGGATTCTTCTTGGAATCTATAAACACTGTTAGGAACAAACTCTTTGAATGTAATGAAGGAAGGAAAAACTGCACCCAACAAGTATGCTATTGGGTAACAGGACAGCACTGTTCTTCTTCCATGACTTTTTTATTACACAGTATTTGAGTATGCACGGTTTCCCAAAACAAATTTGATGTTGGGGAAATATTTCACCTGCTTAATGACAATATAGATGTTATTAAGGTAAAGCCTCAGTCACTGCATGGGAAAAGTGTGAAGATTTTTCGATAAGACTAATGTTTGGTTCTTGGGTTATAAGGTTTGGGCCATTGATGGCTACTAGTCAGGATCACTAAATATCATCTCCAGTATAGCACTCTGTATATTGGTTGCCACCAACATAGGCCAGAGTGTGTAACCACACTCATATCCTGCTGGTGGGCTTCCCATAGGCATCTGGTTAGCCACTGTGGAAACCAAATATTGGATAAGATGGACCTTTTTTCTGATCCAGACCTTTGGTCTTCTTATTTTCTTAAGTATTTTGAGAATCCTGCTTCAGTGCAAAAGTTCAGACTGGATGACCTTTTAGTTTGGTCCTGACCTACAGTCTGAAGTCATTTGATCAGTCCAGCGTGTAATCTGTCAATGGCAGACCGACCTCTAACAGGCTCATCTGAAGGCCTGGATTGCATAGAACTTGAAGCACCACTTAGCATACAATATCACTCCCTCATCTGGCTGAGAGCAGATGACTTCTCTGCCATGTCCATAGCATGCGTGGGTCAGAGGAAAAGCAAATGAGAATATGAAATTGGCTTCCCAGAGCTAATTTTGATAGCAATGTTGGATAAGGCAGAAATAATAAAGAAAGCCCTTTATTTCTCCCATGCTTCCAGAACAGCAGGGGCTTGCCTCAGTCACGCCTGTCACACATTCCCTTTGTCACCTGCTTTGCTATACTAATGAGAAGGGCCAGTCGTCATTTGTCAATGTCCCCTTCCACCCGCAGTGACTTTTTCAAAATGAAAGTATAAGTCTTCACTTTGTCTAAAGTTTTGACAAAATATCTGGAATTCAGAAGATCTTTGGGGGTTTTTTAAAAAAGAGGTGGAATCCAACTGGTTGGCTCACAGAGTTCACATTTTAGGCCCTTTCTGGCCATTAAAATCTCAGATTTTATACTTAGGCATGCTGATGTTAGCCTTGTTCCAACACCGGCAATTTACATTTTAAATGAACAATGGAATGTAACCTTTCTGCAAGAGGAAAAAAAATCTACATGCATGCTTACATTAGAAGAAAAAATCCCAAATAATGGGCACACTGGAGCAGTGCACAGACCACATTTTTTAAAAACTTGTGCCAAAACAAGATATATCACAAAACTGTAGGGTATTTCCACTGGGGAAGGTATAGCCATGGTCATATTTAACCCTTCTAAAAGACAGAGTTACAGGTGATTGTGATACATATACTCTCAAGAATGGGACTACTGAATTTGATTGGTGCAGTAAAGGGCTATGTATGTGTTAAAGGATTTTTTGGGGGAAAAAAATTATTGAAGCAGGTTACAGCTCTAGGAAGGGATGTCACCCCCACTATCTGACAGGAGTCTGTGCCACCTATAGATATACTGTACTCACTGTTTTGAATGACATTGGGGAGCGGTTGGGGCTGGGACAGTAAGATATTACTGTTTCCAGTAGCAAGTTATTATTATTTAAGTCTTGAGAAAATGCCATATTCCTATAAAGATGCAAAATTATGAGGAAAATAACACCCGGGTGTTCTGAAGTTAATGAATGAAAACAAATGAGAGTGTCTTCAGCTGTAAATGCATTCTCAGAAAAGGCCTTTATGAACCCAACTCATCATCACCTCTTTCTGATGAAGCAAAAGTCATTTGTATGAAGAAAATCACTTGCCATCATTTTGAGAGGGGACATCCAGGAGTGTGGGAAGTGTTTTCACATGTTTGGTGGATTTTCTGTGTGGTTTGCAGACAAAAATTGCCCCCAAAATTGGGGAACTGGGGGAGGATGCAAAAGTGGGATGCAGAGGCTGCATATGGCCTCCAGACTGAGCTTGCCATCAGCCCACTCCGTTCTAAAGAATTGCCCTAATTTGATCAGTTTCCAGAGGCTGACTGCAAGAACTTTCTACAAGTCTGAATTTAGCCCCGGCCCTTGGCTACAGCAACAGCAACGTACAACCATACATGATGGATGTATTTGCATATGTGCTCAGAACATACATAAGCAGACATAGGGTTGCCAGATCATTATCATCACAGGCCTTGAGATTTTAGAGCCAGAACCTAAGATGGACCCTTGTGATGTCACAAGATATGAGCCCTGGTGATACTACAAAGACGGTTCTACAAAGTGTGGCTCGTGGTGATGTGATTATGCATGATAAAGTAACCATCAACCACAGTTACACAGAGTATACCATTCAATTTAAAAACAAACAAACACCAAGTCTAAGTAATTAGGAAACATAAATACCCACACTTTTTAAGACAACAGTGTCATTCTGAGAGTCCTTTCCAACATCCTCAGAACTGGAGAAAAGGGTCTAGACCTTGAGATCTAGTGACCTTACACACACACACACACACACACACACACACACACAGCCACCCTCTCTACAATTTTCTTCATGGAGCTCCTCCTGCTCCCATTAACAGAACATTAAAAATGTCAGATGATAGAGAAAATAATCTTTACTCCATAATAGTTTATCCCCAAGCAAAAAAGTTAGCTTACTCAGAAGTGACTCATGGACAATCCTATGAAGCAAGAGTTTCAGAGATTTAAAAACATCTCTGTACATAATGGGCAGAACAGACTCTGACAGGCAAGATCCCATACCACATTTGTTTACAAAAAATACACAAACATAATTCAGAACTATGGTTTTAAAATGCCCCTCCATAACATTTCTCCAGTATTTCTGAAGTCTCGCTTGAGTAAACACATTTCTCAAGGGCTACAAACAATACATACTTCTGGAATAAACCTTTCATAAGAATTTCTTGTAAAACAATTTTATCAGCAGCTCTGGCCAAGATGATTAGTAAACACACTAACATGGCCATCTCTTTGAAAGCTACTGCTGAAATGGGGACAGTTGGAGAATATGGGCAGAGTCAGAAAATATATATATATGCCAGCATGGGTAATATCTATACTGAGTGTATAATTCTGGGAGTTCTGCTCTGAAAAGGGGAATTTTCACATTCTGGATGGATTACACAAGGTCAGTCATTATGTGAATAGATTCCACTACTAAAGGCTAAGGCCCTTTTTGCACGGCATTTGCCATGTGAAAGGACGCCTGGAGCGTTGCACAATTGTGAGGAGCAATCTGCACATGCACGCACAATCGTGCGATGCCCAGGGTAAGGCAGGCACCGCTCACACACTTTTTCCTTTTTCATTTTCACTTTCAGCTGAAAATGGTGTGTGATCGCACATTGCTCCAGGGCCCTGCACGCACTTGCTGTGCGTGCGGAGCCTCTGGAGCCATGGCGGTCGCTCTTCCTGCCCCAGCGCAGCCTGGCAGGAACTCCCAGGCTGTGCTGCCGAAGGAAGAGGCAGGGCTCTCACTCTGAATTTCGTATACAAAAATACTATTCCCCACCCCCTCCTTTGTTTAACTCTTCTAAAATGATGTCACTTTTCTGAGGATATAACTGAAGAATCAGTGACTTTAATGTGGCCAGAGTGATATGTAAATAAACTCTCTAGCTGATAGCATTTTTGGATGAGTGAAAACCAATAGTTAATTCAGCTAAATTATATTCACCATAAATTGTATCTAGCATGCAACCAGAAGAGAAACACAGGGGACAACAAGCCAAAGGACTGGTGGCCACCCAGCCCTTTTAAAGAACCAGTTCATGGCAGTCTAAGGTAGCAGAGAGTCAAAAAGATTCCCCACTTTCCTTCCCCCTACAAATACCAGCCTACTGGTTGACACAGAGTACATACATGTTAAACAAACACTTGGCTGGGCTGTTTATCTCCACAGCCTTTAAACAAACTTTTTTCAAAGGTTTCTGCTGATATGAGAGATTTACTGAAAACCATTCACCCTTCTTAAAAGCCTCTCAGTTTATGCTGCTATGGACGAAATGAATACCATTTTTGCCTGGAGTTTTCTGTCTTTTGACCACATGTTTATCCTAGGAGCCGCCACAGGCTTTGATAGGAAAGCAACAGGGGCACGAATCTTTATGAGAAAAAATATAAAATAAACCCAGAAACAGGGTGTGCAGGAGGAATGACTACAGAGTTTAGTTCTAGTTAGTTTTACACACAACATGTCTGCTTCTTGGCTGCAGTATCCCATGCTGTAATCCCACAACTTGCATCATTCCAGTCAAGTTATTCATCCTGCCAATTAACTCAGACATTTCCAGATTTACATTACCCATCTTGTATCAAACATGAGCCCTTGCCTGCACTGGTTTTAGTAAAAGTAATTTAAAAGTCTGTTTAGTTCAAACAGCCAAAGCAACCCTCACACTCCAGGAAATTCTCTCTGCCATTTGCAAATGGTTTAGGCCTTCTGAGATTTAGTCCAGAATTGGGTCTGTGATCAAGCATTTGAGGAGCCATGTCTCTGTATGAGCACATATTTGAATCTTTGCTTAATCCTGTCAGCTTGAGATTCTAGACTTTTACACATTTAGCCTCCTGGGTTGTTAAATCAGGTAAAAGAGGGGCCATAGTTCAATGGCTAATTGAATGGTTTTTATATTGAAGATTTCCAATTTAGAAAATATTTTCCGGGTTCTTTTTCTGCCTTTACCTCTAGTTGTTTTCCTCATTCCCCTCAAGGTTTTATTGCTACCTTCCTTCAGGGTGCTTTCCCGGACCCTATTTTCCATAAACTGTCTCCTCACAGGACATTTGTACCAGGTGAATCGGGAATGCTCTTATCTTTCACAATAGGCGAGCTTGCTGTCACAGTTTCCCTCGGCTGCCTCCCATCTTCCATCACTTGTCATATTCAAAATTCTTAATATCATAATATTATCTAGAGCAGAGAACAGGATAGAAAATATGTCAGATCTAAGGATACAACATGATTTTTAACAAGGCATCTCACAATACGATGTTTGTCACAGACAGACATAAATTGTTTTCTGCGACAGAATTCATTAAGTTCAAAAGCTACCATTCTAACTGATTTGAGGTGAAAGGGTGGAGTTCCAGAATCTTTATGGTTGTTATTATTTTTAATGATAGGTTTGTATGATTCCACTGTTCCAAATCTTTGGCATGGAGGTGCCCAGTAATAAGCATGCACATATGTAAATTAAATATGAAGTGGGAACAAACAACTGCAAACGTGATGAGGGGATCCACAGACAAGTAGTTTCTGTGTGTCATGTTCAAAATATCATAAAGTTGAGAATAAACAATATTGGACTCTGTGGACAAATGGTTGGATTTCATAAGGTAACTGGGTGCATTCATTTCAAATCAAAGAATGTGTACCAAGCACTTCTCCCCACAGGAACAAGACTATCAATTGCTATCATCTTTAGAACAGGGTTTGGAAAAAATTACATTTTGAGTCTACTACTCACACCTAATCCCCAGCTAGTGATTGCTTGGCAGGGGATTTTATAAGCCAAAATTAACTTTTCTAGATTTAGTTTAGAAGATCCACTCTACCTTCTACTGGCAAGAGAGGTATGATTGTTCAGGACACTGGTAAGGTATGAGGTGGTGGTGGTAGCACTTTGGACTCTTTCACACTGCGCAATTATAGCACTGCATTTCCAAGAAGTGGTGGCAACATCTAGGCTCTTTCATACTTTATGGTTGTGGCACTATGATGCCATTTTAGCTGCCTTGGCAACTTCATATGGTATCCTGGAGTTTGTAGTTTGGTGAGGCAGTAGAGCTCTTTGGCCGAGAATTGCTGTTGTATGCCTTCAAGTCACTCCCAACTCAGAGCAGCCCTAAGGCAAACCTATCATGGGGTTTTCTGGGGGTTGAGAGTGTGTGACATGCCCAAGGTTACCCAGTGGGTTTCCATGGTCACATGGGAAATCAAACCCTGGTCTGCAGAGTCATGGTCCAATGTTCAAACCACTATACCATGCTGGCTATCAAGAGAATTCTAAACACCCCTTCCTAAACTGCAGATCTCATAATTCCATTGGATGCTAGTTAAGGTGGAATTATTAGGTAGTGGGAAAGCGCCCATCAGTTATAAAACTCCCCACAAAGAGTTGAAACTGGACGCTCCTCCTCTCCTCCTCCTCCTCTTCTTATCCTCCTTCTTCTCCTTCTCCTTCTCCTTCTCCTTCTTTCTTCTTCCTTCTTTCTTCTTTCTTCTTTTAATTTTTAGGCAGGCATTTGACAACTTTTTTCGAGCAGGCTTTTAGTATAATTTACAAGCTTACAGCTTTGTGGCTTTTTTAAATTTGGTTTTACCTTTGCTCTCATTTTTAATCATGCTAGGATTCAGGGGCTATAAACCCACCTGAGGGTTATTTTTAGGGCTGAAAGGCATTCTAGAAGCAGCTATATAAATGTAAATACATAAACAAATTTTCATCCATATATACCACCAATCTATAATGCCATTTCTTGTCCCTGTGTTATTCTCACTTTTCCTTGTCTGAGCTTTAGTGACTGACTACAGCACAACAGCATTGCCCTCACCCCATTTTTCCTTTTTGCCCCTAAGGCTATGATCCTGGATTCTAGGGATGTTGGTAACAAGAGGATCCTGTAAGACAATTATACTCACAAAATCAGCAGGGTTGAAATTCAAGCCTGTTTATGAACAAATCATTTATTTGGATGCTCAGCATTTATATGTAATCCGGGAGGAGAGTAAAGGTCAGAATAGAAAATGCTGCTGTTTATTTATACAGGAAAGCTTTGTGAACAACATGTTTTCAGTGAGACTTTGGAAACAGCAACAACCCAGCCCACAAGGGTTGTTAAACCTGTTAGACTCATACGTTCTAATACACGCTACTCACAAAAGCAAACAACAAGACACACAAACCTGCATTTTTTTTGTCATTGTGTACACAATGAAAGGTGCACACATTATTTCTACACAAACAACACACCCACCCATCAAACAACTCTACAGTTAAAAGTTCCATTAAAATCAAGTCTTTTTAGAACTAGAGTCCTATAAATTATTGTGTCAAGAACCAGAGATATTACTTTTTCTTTGACAGCATTATACAGAATGTGAACAAAATAATCTCTGGAAATGCGAAGTTTTAGAATTATGAGGGATTGTGTTTCTGACATCTGATGTGATGTGTGTGTATGTGTATTTGTATCCATCTGAACTTTTAAGTGTTTGAACATTTCAAAGGAGGAGTTTAAAAGCCTTATTCTTTTTCCTTTTAAAGAGAGAAATTGAGTACTCAGTCCTACTGACTCTCCCACAAGAGACTCTATACATATTATCTTTAAGGATACAGTGCTAATGAAAGAAATGCCACCCAAGAAGCACAAAGCATGTGTGAAATTCAGGCCATTTCTGCACTGACCTGTTATAGTGCCATTATTCCACTTTCAATATCCTATGGCATCCTGGGGTTTGCAGTTTAAGCAGAGGAGTATGGATGGGGGGGGGGAGACAATTTTTGGGAGGTGCCCTGCGCAATGTGGTCATGCCCCTGTGCAACATGGCCACGTCCCGCATGACACAGCCACGCCTCGGTGTGATGTGGCCACACCCCACACGTGACATGGCTATGCCCCTGCCCCTCTGCCCCCACCCACACCCCCACCCAAACTCCAAGCTACACAGCTGAGTTTAGGGAGTGGCCTTTGACCCCCCTAAACTGCAAACCCCAGGATTCCATAGGATGTTGAAAGTGGAATAATACCACTATAACAGGCTAGTGTGGAAATGGCCTCAGTCTTGTCCCTCCACATCTCCAACTTCCTACAAGAGTCCTTTCCACATCTAAGGTTTCCCCAGTTAAGTCCTCAAACTAAGGTCTTCCTTCATCCAAGTTCTCTACCTCACCCCACACACTACATGAGGGGAGTTGCAGAGACATGAAAGCTAGCCCTTTCCTCACAGCAGAAACCATTTCTCACCATGTATATATTCAGGATAGCATGAGAAGCAATCCTCCAGCATGCACTAAAGACCTTACATATGTATGTGTGTAGAGTTCCTCTGTACAAGCAGAGACTCATGTTTGAAATGGCTAACCTAACCATTAGCCAATGTGATATCATTGCCTAAGGTGCAGAGTTCCCAGGTTTCTCATTTTCTGTAAGACATCCTGTATTTGGGAGCTTGAAGTCCAGCCCCATATTGGGGCAATATGGGGTGCTCCAAATCCCACATTTCTTGGTTTGTTGACAGCAGGGTGCCAGCTGCACTCCCAACAACCCCAATCCTAAGCATCTGGCATGCAGCAAAATGATTTTATGTACCAAATGCTACAGGTTTGCCCGTGGCATCATGATAAGCATGATCTGTTCTTCTTCTTCCTCTGCCACCAGTGAGGTAGAGCAGCCCCAAATTATGTCTCATGTGCTCCTCTATCTGTCACCTGTAAATCCAAGAGTAAGAAGCCAGGGTGCCACCTCCACTCACAATATGTGGATCCTAGTCAGAAGCCATTTTACTGAATATCAAATACTCGGGGGGGGGAGTGTTGTGAGCGCAATTTGTCCCCACTTTTGGAAAAAGAAGACACTATTTGCAAAAAAATGGCCTGAGACAGGATCCATCTGTTGTGAAGGCAGCTGGCACCCTGTCTTCCTACTCTCAGCTCTACAGGTGACTACACCAGGAGCATGAGAGGCAGGCCAACACAACACTCACCTCAAGTCTTGCAAGAGGAAGGCCTCATGCAAGATTTCTAAGTTCCCATGAGATCTCAAAAATCACAGGAGACTGAAATTCACAGAAACCTGGAACTCAAGAGAGGTCCTTCAGTCAGGGGAGAGAGTTGTCTCATACTGGGCTTAAGAAAGCCAAGCAACCCTACTCAAGTAGTAGATGCTGGGAGATAGATCACTATCACCACCACCACCACCACCCATTGTGCTTCCTGAACCTTCTCTTGGAAACCCCCCCACCCTTAAAATAGACGTGGTGGAAAATACTCTCTCTTTGCCACTACTGAAGGAAGATTCAATTGGCATTCAATCAGCTTCTGTACACAGAAGTGGAAGTGGCACCATCTTGTCTTTCACTATAAGCAGCAAAATATCCTAAGCCCGTTTTGTCTCCAAGTAGATTCCCTCCTTGCTTGGTGCTTTTTCCAAAGTGCAGGGTGTTCCATATGATTCATCCTACTATGCCTCATACTGACTGTAACCCCAATTGTCTTGGGAATTTACACTTGACACCTGCACAGCCATTCTTTAATTCTCCAGCAATGGCAGAAACAACAACAAAGCCACGTGGGGAGGAGGACGTGGTAACCCTCCCAATTTCCCATAGTGTTCTGCTCTGTATTACACATGTGAGTGAAAGAAAGGCAAGAGGAAAACAGCCCCATATATATTCCCTGTCTCTCCTGCCACCTCATTTAGTGAAAGGTAAGTAAAGACAGTCATTTTTAAGGGGTGGGCACTAACTCGGGGCAGAAACAAATTGGCTTGATGGAATACACATTCTCCCAAGTCCTTCGTTTGGTTTGGAATTCCCCCATAGTTTCCTCTGGGGGGGGGTCTGGAAAATCTGGCAAATCCACACACATTTTACTGTGTATGCAATAAAAGAGTCTTGGGACTGACACTCTGACTACACCTTCAGTAGTAACCAGGGACCTAGATCTTCATAGCTATTTTCTTACTGCACAATTCAGATTATGCTGTTGCTGCAGTTCTCTTTTTGGTGTGGCAGACCAAACATCACAACATCCTCAGTATCATACTTGTGGAAATTACTCAAAGCAAACAAAAAACTATGATGCAATATTTTAAAGGAACATGAACTTTGACCCATAAATGTGGAAACTGTACGGTTTTGACCTTTTCATTTAAAACTGTTGCGATATCCCCTTTCTCCCACAGTATCCTGGGGAAAAAACAATAATTAAAAAAAATTTGGCCTTATCATTTAAATGTCATAGGCTAGATGTTGGTGTCAGGATAGGTGTATGTATCAAGGTGTCTGTTGACTTACGGCAACCCCATGAATTTCATAGTTTTCTTATGCAAGGAATACTCAGAGGTGGTTTTGGAAATTCCTTCCTGTGAAATGTAACCTATACCACCTGGTATCCATTGAGAGGCTCCTATCTGAGTACTAACCAGAGCTGAACCTGCCTACCTTCTAAGGTCAGAGAGGATCTAGTTTCTTTAGGGAATTTAGGGCATCAGTCAGGAAAAGTACCAATGCCAAAATGTCTCACTTCTTTCACTGACGTGTTTGCTCCACTTGAAACCAATGCTGTTTGAGCATTTTTCTTCAGAAAGGTATTTTCACTTCTTTCACTATCCTTAATAAGCTCCTAGCTATTCAAGACAAAAACCCAGAAATCTTCTATGGACATTTTATTCAATGACCTTTTATGGGGCATCAGTACGATGTCACCCTAAAACTGTTACCTTCCTGTGTTATTCTTCTATGCTGCTTTCTGTCTGTTTTCAGGCACCAAAAATTCTACTTTAAGGGGAAAGAATGGAAATGTACTATCCCTGCAGGTGTAAGTGGCCATAGCGATGCAGGTCTTCAGCAGGATGGACAGGCTCCAAGTGTGATAACAAAATAGAACATCCATGTGTGGATTTCCCACTGCTCCTTGTGAACAGAGGTTAACAGTTCGCGACCAAATGAGGCGTCTATCACTTTAGGAGTGGGAAGGGACTTTCAGCCCTTCTCATCATCATCATTCCCAGACCTGCTTTTTGTGGTGGGTATTTCCCACAGCTGGAAATTGCTGAACATGTTCATTACTTGTGAGAAGTAAAATATGACACAGTAGTGTAGGGAAATTGAGCAGTTAGGAGGATTCCTCCCACCCTGCTTTGGAACAGAAACTCCTTCATAAAATAGTATCTTCCTCTTTTCATCCATTCTTTCTAGGTAAAAACCGTTGATTTGGTATTCCAAATATCTGCTTGTCTAAAGTGCTGGCACTGGAAAATGGTCAAAATCAGTCATATTTCACAAACAAAAGGACACCATAGTTAAGATCCTCCATCATGCTTGCATAGTATAAAAGGTTTATCACACACTGGTTTGTTGCACAATTCCACCGACTTAGTTCTGTCATTGATCTCTCCTTATCACATGATGTCATCACTCTCCCATTGCTGGATTGCATTCCAACTGTTATTGGATCATCTCTTTTCATTCATGAGAAATATCTGTGAATGGCTCCAATAAAGCTGTGCTATTTGCACAGTCCATTCTTTCTGTTGCAATTCCAGTATTGTGGCAGTCATGTGGTATCAGTGGGTGTCGTCCTCCCCTTTCTCCATCCCTATCTTTAAGCAGGGTAAGCTCTTTGCACTTCTGGACAAAGAGAGCATCATGCTGTATGTAAACAACATTGCTTTTACCCCATTCCCCAATACATACATACATACATTTTAATTTTTGGTTTAATTGCACCCTTACACTGTCCTGGTGGCCTCCAGCATGCCGTGAATACACCTTTATGGCAAAACAGAAATCCAACCATGACTCCAGAAGAACGAAATGATGAAATGGCACCACAACAGGAAACACAATGCCAAAACTATGGGGAGGAAGTCTCCCAACATGCTGAAATTGTGCAAAGAAAAAAAAAGTGCATGCTCTAAGTAGTACAGAAAGAGGGAGAGGTGTGGTCAGTGAGGTGGCACAGAAGATCTATTGGGCAACGTGCATCACCAAACTGGCACCATAATGTTGTTGCGGAGGCAGTGTGACAGTGATAGTTTCTATACCAGTATTCTTCTTTTCCTTAAATAATGCTATTGCTGTGAGAAAACAGGCTGGTGTGATAAAGCCCTAAATCTACATTAATGCAGTTAAGTGGTGGTTGTCCTACTATACCCTTCCGCAGAAAACCAACATTGTGCAACCAACTGTTTACAACATTTACTATTTCTGCAATCTTAGCAAATGAAGCACTGAAAAGTACTTAAGCAATTGCATGGACAACAGGTATTTTTACTCAACTCCATTTATGCAATAGTAAGCTGAATATGAACATTGTGCCATAGCCAAAAGAGTATAACTGCATGCATACCAGAACTTACAGTATGTAAAACACTAACAGCAAGCCAGCCATAGTGTTGACTTGAGTCACCTCTTTCTCTAAGTGGGAACAGCTTCACATATAGCCTTTTGTATTTGAAAAATTGCTAAGGATGGAGGGACAGACAGATTTTCATGCTAGCAGAGTGGCAAATCCAGTCTAGGTCAGCTGGATTTAAAGGAACTATCCAAGGTGCAGAAATGATTCTAAGGACAGGGTTCAGCTCTTTGGGACACTCCTTTAAAGTTCTGAGTAAACCACAGAGTGGATTTACCATTACGCTGACATGGAAATCAGCATCTTCCCATCCCTAGCCAGCCAGCCAGCCAGCTACCTACCCATCCCTCCCTCTCTCTATCACTCTATCTCTCTGGGCTAACATCAGTTCTGTAGTTTGTGAAATATATACTTAGTTAGAAATTACTACTTATGTTAGTAAACTTTACAGGGTGAGGGGACTAATCTGTAGTTACAACTTCTAGTGTTTGTATCAATAGCAGATGCTGCTTTTCCTTTTTATAAGCCCTTTGATATAAGGGACCAAGACTATACCCAGAAGATTCATTTTTTTTATTAAGAAATCAATTAATTATTATATAAGTATTTTAACACAAAAGAATATTGATTCTGATTTTTTAAAAAAAGTGGAACAAAATAGCTTGAGAAGTGAAAAATTCAATTTTTGTAAAGAAAAAGTGTACAAAAATAAATTGCCATTTCTAGAAAGTAATTTTGAGGTTTTGGAGAAAAACATTCAAGAAATTAATTGTTTGAAAGAAAGTTGTCATCACTCCTAAATAAGGACCATGGCCTCTCTAGTTGGGGGCCAAGTAATTGGTGGTGATATCTGAAATGTTAAAAAAAAAAACCTATTGTGTTGTATTACCATAAATAATTACTAAGAGAAGAAAATTCATTAAGCAGCTTTGTTTTGATCTAGGGAAAGGTCATGGCAAGTAAATGGAAAAGCTCTTTCTGACTATAATGGTTTAAGGACAAAGGCTAATCTATATAAACAATATCTCCAGCTTGTCATCCCTATCAGTTAGTTGGAAAACAGGGGAAATCAGAGTTTTTCCCAGAATGGAAATTTGCACTAGTTTTTGCAATATGTAAACAGGATTGCCCAGATTACATCTTAAGACTTTTTTTTAAGATAAAGATAAACATTATGCACAGATTTAAATGTTATAGAATTACTTATTTCTATTAATTTGTTTCCCAATTGTCCTTGGTGAACCTGTTGCTTGCTTAAGTCAAAGCAAATCAAAACACTTCAGCTGTTTAGTCCATGATACTTTCCACATGGCCAAAATGGCCAGGACAGAGTGACCATGTTAACACTGGATTTGACTTAATGTGTCTTCAGTTCTGCATAGACTGGCCTCAGTTACTCATTTTTCTGATAACCTCCAGATTAAACTACTGTAACATAATGCACATTGGGTCACCTCTGAAGACTGTACAAAAACTGCAGTTAATGCAGAGTGCAGCAGCTAGATTATTAGGCTAATGTCATGTCATGGGGCTACCCTTGAAAAGTGTTTGGAAGCTACAGCTAGTACAAAATGAGGCAGCCAGACTGTTGTTGGGTTTGTGCTTTAGAGTCCATGTATTACCAGTTTTGCATGAACTGCACTAGCTTCCAATTTGCTTAATGCATTATCTTAGTTTTGATTAAAAATCCCTAAATGCCTTGGAGCCAGAATATCTGATAGACTTCCACCCATATGACCTTGCCGAAATCTGAAATCCTCAGAAGTCCTGTTGTGTGTCCTATGTCCCTGCAAGGCTTGGGCTTTGTCTGTAGCATCATCCTAACCATGCAGCTGTTTCCAAAGAGAAGTCAGGCTGGTTCCATATATTTTGAGTTTCTGGCGGGCAACTAAGACTGTTGTGTCATATAGCTTTCAGTCCTTAAAACCAGGTGGCTGCTCTGGCTCTTTTAAAAACTATTTCTAAGAGGTTGTTCTTCATGTATTTAATGTTTTAAATGTTTTTGTCTCTTTTACATCATACTGGCAGGCTGAGAAGTTATAGATAAATGCTTTAAGTTAGGGTGGGGCAATTGTAGACAGGGTGGGGAGGGGGGCATTTCTTGGCAGGCTGCAATGGGATGTCTGACATAACCAGAAGTAATGCAACTTCCAGTTACATCTTCAGTGACTTTTTGGCAGAATTTTGGGAGGTTCATTTTTAAGGCATGTGGGGCATGTTTTGGCGGCAAAACCATTGTGTTCTGCAATGGTTTTAAGTCACTGGGTGCACTTAGGGTGAAACATTGCCCAAAATGTTTTTTTTTTTAAATTGGAAGAGGTCCAGGAGGGTTTCAAAAGGGCTACAAAATGGAGTCCTGCATTTTCTCCATCCCAGTTTTAAAAAAATGTAACTGTTCACAGCGATAACGTATTATTATCAAGTAATATCCATGCTATGGCTCCCAGTATATCTCTGCAACCTTTTAAAAGGTCCTAACCAGGATATGTGATGGGTTGTGTGTCTCCATAGGTAGCTATTTGCACATTGGGATCTTGAGAATAGGGCTTCTAAGGGAGTCTCCTTACCAGCTGAGATGGGACAGATGGATATCTGAGGAAGGGCCTTCTCAGTGGTGGTTCTGAAACATTGTTTCTAGAGAGGTTTGCCTTACTGAAGGGTTTTTCCCCCCATCAAACAACAGCCTTGTTTGAAGGGTAGGCAACTATCAGGGATTGTGCATATCCTGCAACACCTTAGAGAGCCATACCTACTTCCTGATTTTTTAAATTTTAAACCTTCTTTTGAAATTTTAAAATTCAAATGTCTCCCATTTTACCATATTTGGAGGAATCCCAGAGTGTTTAAGGCCAAGGACAGGCTTCATTAAAACTAGGAAGTAAAATATCCAGTTTTCTTCTTGGTTTGGTTTTTTAAAAAAAGTCTCTCACTGGCAATCCAGGTAAAACAATCCAGGGAATACAGTAAAATGGTCCCCACACCCCCTAGACATCATGGGAGGGATTAAAAACTAAAAATGATGGTGCCGATGGCTGATGGCCTTTGAGGGATTCAACCCTGTCCTTGAGATGCCTGCGTAGGCGTCCCTACTTTTTTCACCCCTGCCTTATTATCCCTCATCTTTCTGTATACCAAAGCAATCTTGCTGACTGTTCTGTGCAGTTTTCGCAAGGCTTCAGTTTTCTAATTCGTTATATTTTGTTTGCATTTGAATTTAATTGTTTTATTATTTCTTGTAAATTGCCCTGAGAATATGATTAAAGGTGTGGGGGTGGGAGAGGAAATACAACTTAACAATAAATAAAGAAGCAAGAAAACAAACAAAACCTTATTAGGGCACAACGTGGCAAAGTTCAGTTCAGTATTATTATAACACTTATATCCCTCTCTGGAAAGGCCCTCAGAGCAGGGAGGAAGGAGGCATGAGAGAAATATGTGTGGATATTGTATTATCAGCAGCAGCAGCATCCTACCTTTTCCCCAGTTTGGGAGTCAAGGCGGCTTAAAACAAACATAGTTAAAAATTAACAGCATATAAAAGGACAAAAGCAATTAAACTATCTTAAAGTTAAAACCAGTTAAAACAAATTAAACAACAGCAACAACAAAGAATATAGGTCCAGCACATTGTACCAGGCCTGTTTCCCCTCAAAATTCTCAAAGGCCCAGTGGAATTTTTTAAAAAAAGTTTTCACCGGGTTGTAGAAAGATAGTAAGGAGGATGCTAATCTAACCTCTCCATGGAGGGAGTTCCAGAGCCAGGGAGCAGCCACTGTGACATAGGCCATTTCCACACTAGCCTCTGGCCCCTCCCATAACTGCAAACCCCAGGATTCCATAGGATGTTGAAAGTGAATAATAGCGCTATAACAGGCTAGTGAGGAAATGGTCATAACGGAAGAGGCGAGCCTTCCTCAGCAATGGCATAATTTTGCAGAAGAGGTGGTATGATTCAAAATACTCCCACTGGAATCAGTGGTGAAGCCCAGACAACTGCCCCCTACTTACTCTTTCTCCTTGCCCCTTCATTACAACAGACCAATAGGGGTTGGTTTTGCACAAGCAAACTTCCTACAACCAGGAGGAACAAAAGGAAATTATGTACGGATGAACAGTAATTGTTTTCTCAGCATCCAAAGAGGTATTTTCCCAAGAAACCAGATATTTAATTACCCATTCAACTTCACTGCTACAGCTAGGGCTGTATAGGCAAGGCCCACTACACGTGAGAACACTGGGCAGTTACATTTTCTTGGCTACAACTCCCCAAAATCTTCTAGCCAAACTGGGCACTAACCAACCAGGCTGGGAGATCTAGTGAGTTATCAGACAAAAATAAAAATATAAAACTTTCTAAGCTGTGGCAGTAGTGTGGCACTGGTCATTACAGCTGGTCGCCAGAATTACCCTCCCCAGTCAGTATTTTACTTGTAATAGTCAACCTAATGCCTGCCAGAAAAGTAGCTGAGAACTGAGACAATCATAGTAACTGAAACTTTCACATGAATCTTTCTGCTCTGATTCTTCTTCTCCTTCTAAGCAGAGTCAGTTGGGCTGTGCAGGGGCCAGATCAGTACTTGGACATGGCACTGATGGGCAGGATGAGGGGCAATATACATATACATTGGTTGATGAAGCAGATGTGTTCCTGGGCATTGCTTCTTTAACAGAACATTTGGCATCAGAGGCAGACATAACATGGACAGAATAGGTATAGGTTCCTGTACCACCTCCCCCCAAAAAAGCCACTTCAGCAAGTAAGTTTCAGCAATTTTTCTGTACAAGTAAAACCAGTTAACATAAATGTAGGCAGGTAAATACACAAAAGATTTTGAATCTTCTAGTGTCCGCTTGAAAATTTCTTCCAAAATTCATGTAGGGATGTTTATTTTTCTTTCAATAGGCTCCACTTTTCTTACAATTTTCATTTTAGTGGCCAAACTTATAGATTTATGTTTGTTTATTTGTTTTTTAAATGCTGAGGGTAGCTGCTGAGACATACTTATCTCTTTCCATTTCTCTCCTTTTGGCTGTTCGCTTAATGCTCAGCAAAGATGCATTCTTTCAACTTGACACCAAAAGTCTGGGTTTCTCAAGCTCTCCATCCTGCTCCTCATGCTGATTCTGCTAAAAATATTCCAGTTAGACAGAAAATGTGGAGGAAAGGGGGCTAGGCGGGCATAAAAAGACTTTTTAAGAAGGAGCTTCTTTGTCAGAGGTTTTGCTAAATGAGACATGCCCATAAACTGAAATTGATCTCAATAAGATGGAGGCTCTGTGAATTGGTGATTCTCAAGTGCAGAAAATGGGCAAGTGACTTGTCCTTGATAGGACTGCATTCCCGCTGAAGGACATGTGTAGCTTTGTAGTACTTCTGTCTCTGTCACTGGAGTGGACTCCATGGATTAGAATACTTGGCACAAGGTTTGACTGATGCACCAGTTACAGTTTTTCCTCAACAGGTGTAACTGTTATCCATTCACTGATAATTTGCCTACTGAAATGTGCTCTACATGGGGCTGCCCTTGAGAATGACTGGGACGCTACCACTAGTGAAAAATGCAGCATCGAGATTGCTGATCAGAGTACCATATAGACAACACACAACAGCAGTCTTAAAGGAACTATACTGGCTGCCAATTCATTTCTGCTATCAATTCAAGGTGCTGGTGATGACATCTAAAGTACTAAATGGCTTGGGGTCTCAATGGTTGAAAGAGTGTCTCTGCCTGTGTGTGCCTGCTCAAGGACTGAGGTCTTCATGGCGGTCTTCCTGGGGGTTCCACTAGTGGTGGTGGTGGGGCCGTGGGAGAGGCAAGGGTCTTCTCAGCTATGGCACTCCAACTGAGGAATGCCCTCCCTGCCAAGATCTGATTGGCACCAACCATGCTTTCTTTGCAACACCAAGTGATAACATGGCATTTTGTTCTGAGCCTTTGGGGCCTAATTTGGTTTTAAATATACAAACACATGGTTTTAAATTGTTGCAGCCTTTTAAGCTATTTTAACTGTTCAGTTAAACTGAACAGTTGAGCTATTAACTTGTTTAATATGTTTCTATCTTGTTAAATGTATTTTATTGTTTTAATCTGTAATTGTTTATATTGGTTTATTTTACACCACCCTGAGATCCCATGATAAAAGAATATTTTGCTAAATAAACAAACAAAAAATAAAATAAATCCCCTTGCCGCCGCCACCGTCCACCAATTAGCTCTGGGAGCAAAGACTCTAAGCTTTTTTCCTGCCAGGGCTAACAACAGCTCTAGAGGAGGGAAAATATTCACCCATACCACAGCAGGGAGGAAGGGTTAACCCCCCCTCCCTATGCCATCTTGCCCCCCGCAACAGCTGTTATTTAATAGTGGAAAAAACTCTGAGACATATTAAATGCAATCCTGTATTTAACGTCGCGTCTAGTTTGACCCCAATTGTGTTCACACCGAAGTTCAGAAACGTAATAGATACAGCCATATTTGAAGCTGGACTCTCCAGGGGCCATACCATGGTGAAGTAATCTAAAATATGACCCTCAGAGGTACTCTTTGGACAACGTCCAGCAGTAGATCTCATTCTTGTGAGGATGTAAATAGAGCAAACACGGCCTTCCACTCAAAGTCAAGAGAACATTTTTATTCATGCAAGTTGGCGTGGCTCAAGCCATTCAGAAGATCAGAGCTGCAAATTGTAGGGGGGATGGGAGAGAAGGGAGACAGATATTTGAATGATTTTTCTCTGCAAATTGTATTTAGCCATGTGCATGCATGTGTGTCTTGGAAAGCGCCTGCAGAGGCTGTTAGTGTGACTGCCTTTCTGACTTCTTAACTTGTCAGCATATCCTAAAGTTTATAATGCACATGCACACAGGACTTGAGCCAAAGAGGCTGTCTAGCCGCAGATCCAGATGTGGGGGCCACTGCACAGCCAGCCAGCTCAGCTCTCCCTGAAACGACTTTCAGACTAAACAATTGTGACTTGGCTGTGAGAGGCAGCGTGATTCCAGATGCTGCTTTCCTTTCACATTGCTTTAATTGGGCTGGCAGGCGCAAGGGCTCTTTCAGTGAGAGGAAAGCTTCCCCATGAGACCACAGTGTATTGGCAATGCTCCCACACTGCTACCTTAAGAGAGAGGAGGCAGCAAAAGGGAGGAGGCCAGGAGAAAAGGAAGGGAAAAAAATGAGAACAAGTTTCCAAGGTGTTTATGGCTACAAATAGCTGTTGCTTTGCCTTTTTATCTTCCAAAATTGTCACCTTTTTATATTGACTCAGAAGCTGAATAAATGGTACATACAGTCTTGTCACTAATCAGAGATTTTGATCAATTTCTAAATAATCAGTACACACTTGTAAGCCCAACACTGGTGGGAGTGATTTTTTAATTGGTTACATTGCCTGATGTGATGGCGGGTTGTGTGCTGACCTACAATTGTGTCATCATAGCTTGGAAAAGCTCCTTCTTTGGACAACTCTCAGAATCCTCCAGCTAACATGGTCACTGGAGGATTTTAGGAGCTATCATCCAAAAAAGGAACTTTTTCAAGCTTTGTAGAACTTAGCCTCAGTACCGCTGCTCTGTAACGTACCTACTCTGATATCTCAACTTAGACATGTTATTTAATTTTGATCTGTTTTATATATTAATATCCCTCTGCCTTGAATCCTATTTCTGTGGAAAATTAATACCTGAAACATCTTGAGATCCACAAATATGACCTGGTGGGGATGAAATACCTCATACTTTCATGGTGGGGATAAAATGTCTGCTACGAGCCTAAATACCTAAAGGTACCAGATCCCACCTGATCTCGGAACCTAAGCAGTCAGCCCTGGTTAGCACTTGTGACACCAGGTACTGTAGGCTATATCTCAGAGCAAAACTGCCTCTGAGTACTACTTGCCTAATAAAACCCTCTGAAATTCATGAGATCACCATAAATTGACAGGTGACTTGAAGGCGCACACAGACAGACACACACACACACACACACACACACACAGAGGTAGGCAGGATGGCTTTTCCCTTTTGGATAGTACATAACAGGCAGCCTTCTGATGACCCCTTAGAATCTCCAGGGATTACACGTACTACCAAAAATGCTAAACAAAACCCTAGAAGTGAAGAAGAAGAAGAAGAAAAACTCCTCTTCTGGTTTTGAGAAAGGTAGATTTTGATGTTAAATGGTGAGACTGCAAAGGGGCTACAAGGTACTAGAAGGTGAATTGTTGCTTCTAAGGACTACCAAACAAGGAGCCCAGAGGGGATCAGGGCCACAAAAATAGTTTTAGAGCCACACTATGCCTGTTTCTGCCTGAGATGGTAGAAGAAAAAGAAGCAGACAACAGAGGCCATTTCATCAAAGGCCCCTCCCTAAACTGCAAACCCCAGGATTCCATAGGTTTTTAAAAGTGGAATAATAGGACTATAACAGTCTAGTGAAGAAATGGCCAGAATGAAGCCAGATATGGATGGTCCTAGAAAGGAGTTCAAACTAGAATGAAATCATTGTTGGGAACGCAGTTTAGCCACTGCCTGAATGGGAAAACACAAAGAGAAGAAAGACCAGGGAAGCAAAATCTATCTAATAGATAGTATAGAATACCTATCTCACATTGGTTAACAAAATCAATTTCTATACGATTTCTTCCTTTCAAACCCAAGGAATACCTGTGAACATCCCCCCAAAAAGAGTACTTTTAGGATTTAATAGGATAACATTAAATATGACATTTTAACAGAATCTAACAGGATTTGAGAGCTGGTCTGTTGTAGTAGTTTAAGTGTTGGACTAGGCTGGGAGACCAAGGTTCAAATATCTACTTAGCCATGGAAACCCACTGGCTGGTCTCAGGCAGTTCACACTCTGTCATCCTCAGAGGTGGGCAAGGACAAATTCCCTCTGAACAAATCTTGCCAAGAAAACTCCGTGACCACTTCGGCTTAGGGTTGTCATAAATCAGAAATGACTTGAAGGTACATCGCAACAACAGCAACAACAGGATTTGACTTCACTGACCACATTATAGTTGGTTTTAGTAAATGAATGTATAGATATAGAGCCCTTCCACACTAGACAACAATAGCACTATGATTCCACTTTCATTGCCATGACAACATCCTATGGAATCCTGGGATTTGCAGTTTAGGGAGCCATTAGAGCTCTCTGGTAGAGAATACTAAAAGCTTCACAAAATCACAAATTCTAGGGTTCCATTACATGGAATTATGGCAGTTAAGATGGTACTTTAGTGCTGTAATTGAGTAGCATGAAAAGGGCCATGATTCATTTTGAAGGGTTAGAATAAATTTGTTGCAGTTTAAGATGCTTTGCCATTCTGGGCTTGTTGCTGTTACAGATTAACAAAGCTGTCTTTAGGAATCTGATATTCAAAAGTGTTGTAGACACAGTTCTGTAGTGTATAATGATGGTACTCAATTTTTGGTCCTTTTTCTGCTTTGGACTTCTGCTCTCAAAATCTCTGACCATCAGTCAAGTTGCCAGGGGCTTCTGGGAGTTGAATGGAAGACCAGGTGAAGACCTTGGAAGACACCTTAAGATCTCTGAGAACTACAGATCTGTAGATTTGCAAATGTTACTACCAATACATCAGTTGATTCCATATATGTGTTTAGTACATTACCATCAGAAATTTCTTGCCACATATTAGGAGAATCCAGAATTCTATAATGAAAATTTTTATTTAAAATAGCTCAGGTGTTTTGAAGTCATGCTTGATCCCATACAATGAGACAAAGTAAACAGTGTATTTCATTGGGCCAGAAATAATTGTTTAAAGCTTCAGTGTCTGGGACAAAAAAATTATGCCATGAGACACATGAATTTTAGTTTTCCAGCCAATTTCTCTGTGTGTTTGTGTTTGTGTGTGTGTCTATTTAATCACACACCATTCCAGTGGCTGATTATGGAGAAAGAAACTCTTCAGAGTCTTGCCCAATGGAGCTACAAAAAAAGAGGAAGCCCTGGGACTAAAAAAAAGAGAGAATTATACCAAGAAAAACTTTCCTGACTCTCATAGTTTTTCCTGCTCCACTCTTCCCTGGGAAAGATACTGGACACTCTTATTGCAAATTCGATGGGCATTCTCCAAAGCAGAAGAGGCCCAGACTCAAAGGCATGCAGAGGGCAAGTTGTATGGCGGCATGCCGGCACTTTGAGGCCTGCCTGACAATCTTTTCTTTGTTTGTTTTCCTTAAAACTGGGAGGTCTGAATTCCTGCTGGATACTGTATTTTTAAACTCAGGAAAAGCAAGTCAGCCACCTCTTTTCAGGCAAAGCATACAGGAGTGGCAGGTACTTCCTAGAAAACAAGGCATCTCGGGATGAGGGTTTAAAAGGCAAACAGAAGGTAAAAGGTGTGTGAGGGAGGGAATGTACAGTCTGCCAAATCCCCAACTTTACTTTTCAAGCCAAGTTGGCTAAGAAAGTGAAAAAATAATCAGGAATATATTCTAGACAGAAAAGGCCCCAAACATAATCTACGTCTGCACCCTTACAAGTCCCTTTACTCCCAATTTAAAAAAAAAAAAGAGGGAGAACAGAAGGAAAGCAATACCATTTTTTTTTGTTTTAAAACTTTTCTCTCATTAATTTTTTTAAATCCTCCAATAAAAGGAAAACATGGAAAGAAAAACAAACTATTAGAAAAGAGAGGAGGGAGGAAATGTTATTTAAAAGGTTACCAGACCACATCATTTTCCAATGATATTATATACTCCCTGCAGTATCCAAAATATATATGGGCCTTATGCCAAGAATGTTTAAAAAAAAAAGGGAAAAAAGAGGCGTGCACACACACAGCATAGACACAACATCTGGACAGAGGCTGAACAAAACCTCCATTTATCACACTTAATCCTGCAATGAAGCAGTCAACAGTTTACTTCTGTTTTGTTAATTTAAACCTTTTCATGCTTCTAAGATGGAAAAGTGCAAGTTAAAAGCTATGAATTAAGTGTCATTTTGTAAGGTTACTTTTAGCCTTCTTACTCTTTTTGATTTGTTTTACATATATTCCTTTCATTCCACAGTAGATCTTCCCCTTTTTTGATACAATTGGCTAGTGACTGTGAAGATGTGGCACATCCAGTATCCCAATGAGGCAGCTTATAGACAAAACACACACACATAGAAATGGTTGGCAGACTTACCTGTGAATCCATTTGAGAACCATCTAGGGTACAGTGTGAGGGCAGGTACCATCTTTGTCCATGGCATGCTAACATCTTTTTCTTGAGATTCTTGTTAGTTTTCTTGGGTTTCCTGCAATGGTGGGAAACTTGGCCAGGCAAGAGCCAGCCTACCTCTCCCAGGTGGACATCACCAACATAGTCTTCAGCCAGGTCCACCAAGAAGCATGGAGCTGTTCCATCCCCCTGGAGTGCCCGAATTATTTCAGCTAGGAGCTTTTTTCCACCCTCCCTCCCTCTGCTCTGATACAGACTTATGTTCTTTGCATTTCTTGGGGGTCCATTTCTCTTTATCAATGTTGTTACCCTTTGTCACAACTGTCTGATAGTTGTGGCATGAGGTTGGATCAACTTAGGAGATGAGACAAGGACTTTACCCTTTAAGGGGCCTTGCCAGTGTAGGCTGACAGAGTCACACCTAGCCTGGCAGTGGTGAGGACCTCCCTCACTGCCAGGTGAAAAGGGAACCACACAATGGCTTGCATCCATATGAAATCCCATTTCTGTCATCCTAAATTACCCCCACAGCAGGTAGGCTTGGAAGCATTGGGGTTTCATCAATCAGCAGGCTGGTCCTCTAGTGCCCTGATCTGTGCCACATACTAGCCCAGACCTTTCTAGCAGTAACCAAGAGTAGTTAGGATACATGAAGATGTTGTTGTAGATCCTTCATTGCCAAAAACCCAACCCTCACTACATCAGTGGTATCATAATATCTGTAAGCTTATCATGAAACCCAGGTTTTTGGATGGTCTTTTACTTGCCATGAGAAATCAGGTCTGGATTTCCAATGGCAATAGTGGCCAGGCATAGCTTTACCAGGCAAAGGCTAGTGCAACAACTTCACTCATTTCACTGGCCACTTCCACGCATGTTTATTTATATCTATTTATCTAACTAGAGAAAATGTGTACAGTTTTGTAATAGGGGATTTTTAAAAATGTGTTTAAGTGTGTGTGTGAGTCTGTCTGTGCGTGTGTGTGTCTGTCTGTGTATTTCATTCCCTTGGTAGTTCTCTTGCCTTCAAAGAGTGTTCAGAAAGTTCACCTGAGGCAAAATGTAGCTGTAGTTTGTGATCTGTAGTTTGGTGAGGCACCAGAGCTCTTTGGCAGAGAATTCTAATGCCCTTCACTAAACTGAAAATCCCAGGATTCCATAGGATGGTGCCATGGGAATTAAAATGGAATCAAAGGACTATAACTGAGTAGTGTAAAAAGGCCCAGTGTTTCAGCAAGTCTTTGGCCTAATTTCTGTGGGATCCTTTTGCTGTCTCGGGAAAATCCCCCCTCCCCTCTCTGATCTGATGCTATTTTTGTTGTTTGTATTATGTGCAAGGCAGGATGAGGCAAATGATCAGGCAGATATTGGGTAGTATGGAGGGGATAGTAGTGATAGTCTTCTAGATGATCATTCTGTCATCCAGCCTGCCCTGACGTCCTAAATTAGCGTAAGCTTTTAGGTGAAATGTTATGATGCTCTCCCATTACCAGTCTTAAAAGTAATATTCAACAAATTTTAATTTGTAAGCCAGCCTGAGTTCCAGTTTGGGGTGTGGTGGGAAATTATTTATAAATAATTATAATGTCAGGTTCAGTTAGCTGCTTTAAGTGCAGGGTGGGGGCACACACATTCTTGCTTTCAAGCTGAAAAATCTTCTGGGTCTACCATGAGGATTTTACAGTTGATTTAGAGAATAGTCTTGCTTTTTTTAAGCCTGTGATGTCAGCCACCTCAGTGCTTTATTTTAAGTGGAATAGTGGAAATAGAAGCCTTCAGAAAGAAAAAATAAGTAAATAAATAAATGAATAGTACACATTCATCAGATATGAGGCCCAAATCTGCCAGCAGGCACACAAGGAAATGGATTGGATTCCTATACCAGTATTAGAACCCCAGTTGAAGCAGATGCCAGTTCCCATGAACAGCAGTGTAGTTTCTTGGTACCTGTGAAAAAGTAAACTTAAAAAAAAAAGCTGGCAAGTACTAAGCCAACGGAACTGACTGTAGTTAGCAGCCACGTTGGAAAAATGTGGCTGCAAGATGCACCAACTTGGAAGGGTGTGTAAATTTCACCACAGTGTCAAATCTTGCCACCCTCCAGCATTCAATGGTCATGAATCAAGCTTTGTCCCAAAATAATAAGAATACAGCTAAATTTATAAAATATTAAAACATATTTTTCCATTCAAGGTTCTTTTTTAATTTGGCTTTTGAGCCTCACCATAACGCTTTTTGTCTTTGTTAAATTGGAAACCTTAGAACAAAAGCAAATTAAAATAGAAAACTGAAATATTTCACACTTAGTAGCTTCATCATAGGAAAAGGTTCACAAGAAAACTGAGACAGTGGTGAAGCCAATGTTAATACAGCATATTTTATTTAGTTATTTATTTGAATATTTGCTATAACTGTCCTATATCTGTAGCTCTTGGGGGTGGGGTAAGCAATCAATAAAGCAACCTTGTTTACCATAATTAAAACAAAATCAGTTAGAATCCACCATGTATTAGCTGAAAACTCAAGCAATGATCACTAAACCTCAGTTGCTTCAGTGAATAGCAAGGTTGTAACCTAACACCAAAATGAGGCCAATATGGGTGTCAATCGGACCGAGGCGAGTGCACGGCAGAATCAGGGTGCTACAGCTGAGAAGGCCCTTCCCCATTCGCCAGTCAGTGTACTGGTTCCTGTGGTGAAACATGGAGCCCCCTTGTGGCAGATCGGGTAGGTATATATACAATGAGTTCTCTGTTTTAAAAGATAACACTTTAGCCTAATTATCAACTTTGCATGGCCACTGCTACACGTGCATGACTTCTTTATGTCCACTCACAATCTCTAAAATCAGCCAAGAGCAACGCAATAAAAAGTAATTGTAATTCCTGTTAATGACACCATCTGTGCACCATCTTGGAACAACAGGAATATGTTCTTGATGACTGCTCCTCTTTTCTGGAATTTCCTTTCTCTGAAAGCTGCTGCCTGTGCTCTTCCAGTGCTGATGTAAGACACAGAAACATTTTAAGAATTCATTAACCAGTTACAAGAATGTCAGTGTTTTTTTAAAATTATTTCATATCATAAAGTTTGCTATCTGTTCTGGGAATAGAATTGTTTAATAATGTACAACTATATAAAAACTCATATTCGGTAACAAGGGAGCTCTGATTTGTGTAGCAAATTTGATGCTCCATTCATGTCATAGTATCAGTCCAAATATCTCACTGTTCAATCACTCATAAATTTTGATTAAAATATCTTCCAGTAAATCATGTGGAAGTTAAAGTTGTTTAGTTCAGACGTAGCCACAGCTTTAGCTAAAATGTACATAAAACAATAACCACAACTTCAGTTTTGTCTTCTCGTCCTCATTTATCAACTATACAATGGATCACCTTTCCACACAAGGTTCACCATCATCTGTCTTAAAGCTCTGGAATAACAGACTTTGAACTATGATTGATTTTCCTGAGTACAGGTTGACTAATCACTGAACTATGTTGTAAACAAGATCGAGAGATAGGAGGCAACTACAATGTTCTTTCAAAATTTTAAAATAAAAACTTCAAATTTTTCTTTGCTTCACAAGGCATCACGAAGTAAGCAGAGCACAAATATAAAATGGATTTAAAATGTCTAGGAAGCTCCAAGTTCATTTGTTAGGTATACCTCTTGCAGGTTAGCTGAAAATATTATAGTTTTTAAGAAGTACTTTCTGTAGTACTAGGATCTCTGGATTATTCTTGTCTACTTTTCAAGCACTATCTCAGGTATGCCTGTCTGTAATTTGATGTGTTTGCAAATATGTTATCAGAAGTTCCAAGGATAACTTCTTGACACGACAGTGTTAAACATTCAGCATTCAGTTACCTGAGTTATAACACCACCATAATGCATTCCTGTGCATTCCAGAAATGTATGGATTTGTAACCTGTCTTAGAATCATTTGCATGGGAGGAACACCTTTTAGCTTGTGTGTTTTTTGTGGATACCAGAAGTATAGTTGTCAAAGCAGAGGAGTTCAGCTTTAAATCAACAGAGGTCGATAGAAGAAATTAGATTTGCATTCACAGTCATTTTTGCAGCATCAATGCACAAAGATTTGAGATGAATTATTCTTTCTTCATCCATTGTGCAGGTTAGTTATTTAGTTAAATGTTTGTATCGTGCCTTCTGTCTTGAGATCTTGGGGCAATATAAAGTAAATCCAATCTGACAAATTTAAAACGGTGTAAATAATAAGTATGATTTTAAAGACACACTGAATAATTTAACAATTGCCTTTGAAAAGACAAATTAAAATGGGTTAAAATAGTTTGAAACCATTTAAAACCATGTAAGTGCAAGGGTCTGTATAAATCCAATTAGAACAAAAAATGTTAGTGAACAACCATGTTTTCACTTGGTATCAGAATGACAGCAACAATTGCACCAAGTGGCCTCTGAGAGGAGGGTGTTCCATAACTGGAGTGTCACAGCAATTCAGATGGCAGCAGGGGTGGGATGGGGAATGTTTCCTGCTGTACTAGCCAGAGGCACATGTGGCAACTCTTTCAGTGGCAGAACACAAACTTACTAATTGCTATTTGGTCTGCCATACATGTCATGAATTTCTACTGTCCCAGGTTGCTATTTTGAAAATTTTGCTGAAAGAAGCTCTGCACCATCACTTGAAAGGGATGGGAAAACGTCATAGCCTATGGTGAAGTTGCCAAGTAGTCCACAGTAAGCTGTTAAACGGACACACTGTAAGAAACTATCCAAAAGGTTTGGTTGAAGGAAGCTCTCTGCATGGGAGTGCGGGTCAAACTAGACCGTAAGTTTAACAGTTCTTTAGAAGAGGTGCCTCTTCCAGAAGAAAGAGATCTGTTTCTCATGGCATATTAGGTTCCTTGCCTAGATACCTTGCATTTAGCATGCTTTGTTTTGTGATTGGTCACTGGAAGGTAAACACAGATTTAACATTGCAAGTTTGATTGCTGAGATGCATATCTTTAAGTCCATTCCATTATGAGAGGAATAACTGGTTAATCAGGTTAGTCACAGAAATAGACATTTGCCTTAAAAGTCTAGTTTGACTCTGGACTGCAACCACCCCAAGAAACTACTTGAGTTGGTTGAATTACTTCTTAGCTAACTTTCTTGCAAAGCTTAAACAAGTTGCTTTTCCGGCCAGTGGCCACACTGGTAGGAGAATTCTGGGAACTGCTCTAAAAGTAGTATTTCCAAACTCTGTTCCCTTCTTATATCCTGTGCAAACCTTCATCTTGCCCATGTGACAGTGACAGTCACCAGGAAAAAATCAAACATGCAAAAGCTGCATGGACCAGCCGAGAAGCTTGGAGTACAGGTGGGGGTTGGGGGCGTGGCCACATCACCACAGGGGTGTGGCCACATTGTGGGGCTGTGGCCATGTCGTGCAGCAGCATGGCCACATCATGCGGGGTGCCCCTCAAAAACTGCCACTCAGGGTGCACCGCCCTCATAGCTCCCCCATCCATACATCAGTGGCATGGACTATGATTTAGGCTGTGGCTGTTACACAGCCAGTTAAGGGCAGGGAGTGTTCTCCTGGAAACTTTTCTATTACTCTGAAGTTTATAGGGCATTTGTAAATCCTCTCTGAAAGTGGAGGAGATGGCATTTTCTCCTTTACTAACAAGTCTCTTGCCTCTATAGACAGCTCTGAAGCCAGATGTTGAGTTGTTAGACCACTGACAAGAAATCTTCATGAAATCCCAAGCTGGAACAGGCCTCAGGGGCTGCATCCAGTGTGGGCAGGACCGAAAAAAAGGTCAAAATGTGAGTTTTACATGTTTTACCTGCATACATGTATTAATGTATATTTATACCTATGGAAGAATATCACTTCTGATTAAATATGTTCTACTCAATTTAGAGTTATGCTGTATCTCAGTCTTGAAGAAGAAACAAGGCTTTTCCTGCTTACAGGACTACTCTTCTAGAATTATCCAAGGAATCACCACTACCATCACCGACACAATCAAACACCTACTGAGTTCTATGTTATATACATTTTAGACACATGCAGGTCACTTTGTGATCATTTAGTAGTAGTGAGAAAAAGCCACTTTTTACATGTTTCATCCTCGGTAGTTGAGATCTGGCCCTGAAAAACTGTTTGTGGGGCTTAGTCTTCTTAGCTTGAAGGAGGTTTTACTAGGGATAGAAGGCTGAAGGCCACCACAGACTACCAATCTGACCCTCTTCACCCCACCCCAGATCACAGCCTCTGGAGCAGCACCAACACCACAACTCCAGCTTTGAAGGACACCAAAGATTTCCAGAAAAGTCTACCTTGTCTCAGGACAGGGTAGATCCAAGAACAAAGTCCATGCAGTCCAAAGTCTTAACTTGGGAATGTTCCAAACAGAGAGCTGGCAAGGGCTAGCCCTTGACAGGGTCAAGGCAGTCTTAATTCAAGCATAAAGGATCCAGCCAGGAAGGAGACAAGTCACGTGAGGGCAGTCTGAAGCATAAGGGGCCTGTTGGAGTGGACATCAAGAAAGAGCTGGACCCAATAGCAGATGTTATTTCTAGCAACCTTCGTGATCTATAATTGAGGAATACAAAGTTGATCTTCCCAGGGCCTCAACTGTAGGTGCTTTGTCTGAAATTTCTGCCATGAGCAGGGTCAAGTTTTCCAATCTCTGTGCTACTATTGCTCAAAAAGTACTGTACAACATGACTATGCTGGCTGGGAAATTCTGGAAAATATAGTTTAAAAAAAATCCAAGCTCTGTTCTGAATGAGGAGGCTCCATTTAGCCATCATGTTTAACAGTCACCAATAGAGCTCTCTGTAAGTATTATCCACATCTCAAAAATAAGAATGGTGACACATTGCATCTTAAAAAGTCATGTAGAATCAGTAGTAATAATTTCTAAGATACGGCATCCTAGGACTACACTAAGACAATTGCAGAGGAGGAGTTACTCATTAACACCCATTGTGCCAATGTAGCCCTGATCATAGGATTGAGCTATAATTTTGTAAAAGCGTATATCAGACTTAAACTAAACGGTGTCATCTCTCAACACACAGCTTAATGAGAACCGTATATACAATAACCTTTTAAATCAGACAGAATAATTGTCTAGATTATTGTTTGAATCCCCTACTATTAATGTGATAAATTAATACCAGCACTAATTAATAAACATCAGTATTCAGGAAGCTGAAATTTGAAAACTCAATCTCCCACTGTTTTAAAGCTCTCCTTTCTCTAGACAAATTGATACGAGACAGCAGAATGTGTTAAAATGTAAAGCTATGTCCTAAGACTTTCCCAAATGTTTACCTCCTTGAAAGTAGAGAGCAAACACAACAATCAAACACTGTTACAAGTTCCCAGTATCTCCAAGTGGTAGGAGGTTTCACGGGCTCCGCCCAAATGACTTATGTTTTCTTTGGATGAGAATACACTGGAGGTTTGTGTCGTCTTTGTAATTTTTATTTATAAATACAGTGGCTCACTTTTGGCAAAGACCAGCAAAGCTGGTAGCCTGAAAAAAAATTCTACTAGCCTCTTAGCAGCATAGTAAAGCAACATAACTGTTCCGCTAAGCAGTCTGGTGGGAGAGAAATAAGAGTGGCACTTCCAGGCTAGCCATAGAGAAACCCAAATTCCTCTGCAAGTAACATAGGCCATTTCTGCACTATACTGTTATAGTGCTACTATTCCACTTTCAACATCCTATGGATTCCTGGGATTTGCAGTTTAGGGAGGGGCGTTTAGAATTCTCAGCCAGTGAGCTCTTTGGCCCTAGAGTTCCACAGGATTTTAAAATTGGAATAATAGCACTATAACAGTGTAGTGTGGAAATGGCAAGCATTTCCTTCCTCCATCCTTGCTTACCTAGCCTGCTTACTTACCTGCAAGGAATATCTTATTATCCAAGCATGTACATCTTCATTTATTTCATTCTCAAATACAAGAACAAATCATTTCAAAGGTTTGCTCCCCACTGAGAGTTTTGGAGTATTTTTTTTAAAAAAGAAAAACTGGTCATTTGTGCAAAAACAACAACAACATTTGGCTAAAAAAATTATGTGAAAACCAGTGTTTTAAGCAGAAAAGTGTCCCTTGCAAAAAAAAAAAAATTACACTACAAAGTTAACAAAGATTCTGACAAAAAGCTTATTTTACAAAATCCCTTTACACTTTCCCAGCTCCCTTTTCTTGTTCTACCTCCAGTTGGACTTTTTAAACCCAGCATGAGCATCAAGACGGTCATGAAGGAGGACTTGGGAAACACAGACTTTCAGTGCTAGGTTGGAGTAGCATGTCTGCAGTAAATAATACTCTATGCAATCCTATTACAGTTGTGTTTGCCTGCCTACAATAGGCAAGGTAAACAAAAGCTGTCTTTAGAATCTCTCAGTGACTATGCATGAAGAGGAAAACAGATAAAAGGGGAAAGCAGATAAGTAGATATATATGTTTGACCACTAAAAGGAAATCACAAGAAGAGACTAATGAAAGAAAAAGAATCATCCCTGGATGAATTTTAGAAGAAGCTTTCTAGTAGTCTCTGTTCTTCTGTGTCTTTAAGTCATTTCCAATTTATGGCAATCCAAAAGTAAACCTGCCATGGGGTTTTCTTGGCAAGATTTGGTCAGAGAGAGTTTTGCCTTTGTTTTCCTCTGAGGCTGAGAGAGTGTGACTTCCCCAAGCCTCCATGGCTAAGCAGGGATTCAAATGCTGCTCCAGGGTCCTTAGTCCAACATCCAAATCACTATACCACACTGGCTCTCCAGTGATCTCTAGAAGATTCAAAATGTTTTTGTTGATTTCTACATGACTTAAGTAACCTGGTTCTCTCATTTCATATGCGCATCTTGTTAGCTTTGGATAAAAAAATTTGCTGAAACAAGTTTAAGTATTCTTTTTTTTTTTTTTTTTGGTGGTGCAAGACCCTGTCCCTAGTTTTCCCATGTTATTTTTGCCTCTGGTACCAAATTTTCTGTTAAAGAAGTAATGCTGAGCAATACATCTACTTTGTTAACTGAGTGTAGCGCACACGACCCTCTCTGGATTGGGCGGCTGTGCAAGGTTCAAGGTGCGAGATGCTGGGAGGCAAGAACCAAGCCAGTTCTGGTCTTTGAGGATGCAGTTTATTAAGCAAAGAAGCAAAAAGAAAAACAAAAGGTACACAAGCATACATACACTCTGACTCCATCGGAAAGGCAAAGCAGATGACGGGGCAGGGTTCTCTTTATTCCAACAGATTATATAGGCTTTTCGTACGCGAGTGGCAAAACAGGCTGCCAATCCATCAACCCACTGTGCCGAAACGGGCAGGAGGGAGGCTATCCCACCTCAGATGCCAATTATTGAGGCACCCATGGGCCAGGTACATGACAGTGTTACCCTGATTTTTGGGGTCCCGTGGGGGACACCTTAATGTGCTCCAAATAATGGGGAATAAGAATTAGCCTGAGCACAAGCTGTAGCACTATGAGAGACAGGGTAACCTAGCAAGATCTTTTACCCAATGTTTACGGGGTCAGGCCGAGTCAAGATCACGACACAATAAAGTTCTAATTTTATTCTTTTATTAGTAAAGTCACAGCGCACTTGCATGCTCACTCACACGGAACTAAGAAATACTGTGTACTTGTGTACTCATACACACAGACCTAAGAAAATAAAGGGAGGAAAGTAGATAGGGGATTTTAAGAAGGAGTTTTGGGGAAATACAACACCTGATCCTGTAGCCCAGGTAGTCTGAAGAAAGTCTGTTGGAGCGGAGGTTCTCAGCACGTGGAAGCTGAGGGGAAGGCTTGGCAAACGGAGCGGCAGCAAGGCGGGATGGAAGCCAAGAGTGATCTGAAGAAGCACTCAAAATCAGGGGTTCTTATAGCAGAAAATGTGCCTGTAGGGTAGTCCATTCCCAGGGAAAACAATGGGTTTCAGGTTGGAGACAAAGCCTCCGAAAGGTCACTATTTAGTATGATTAGATTTTGACGGCGCTATCAATAGCGCAGACAGTATGCAAATAGAGAGTGCTTGACAGTTGAGTAGTCAGAAGCGCTAATCTCATCAAGCTGCCTGTTTGGGGCAGAGAATCTTTTGTATGCCTCGTGCATACTTAATGTAGGTTTAAAGTGTACTTGCCTGGAGGTCTCCTGAAGCTGCGTGCCGTAAAATTACTGGCCTGCCTGGATTTGTTTTGTATTTTTCAGCTTGTTCGGCCACGTCTGCGTGCGTGCTTTTCTGGGGGCCTCGCAAGCACATGGCAGGGAGCAGTTTGGAATGGCCAATTCTTTGATATAAAATCATATTTAATAGACCTCGGGCTCAGACTATGCACCACAGTAACAATAGGCTCACGGCCAAATCTCATTACCTGCCCGAAACAGCAGCGGATGGTCTCTAATAAGGGTTTGCTTTCCCCCCACCATACTGGACAGCGCGGGGAACGAAGCACCCATCGTTAACATTCCTTGGCTATTCTCACAGGCCTGCAGCATACAGGGCAGCCTGACCTAGCAATGTAACAGCTTGAACTAACCCCCAAAATATGTTCGTTAGTGTGAAAGCAGGCTGAACTGAAATGTGTGAGCGTGTAACACAGGGCCTACCCAGAGGGCCTCGGGCCCAACACTGAGATATACCTATTTTTTGTGTGTAAAAATCTAGTCTTTTGCACAAAAACAAGTTTGAGCAAATACATTTTTCATGAAAAAAATTACTGAAATATGAAAATCTTGCAGTGATTAATCATTTTTTTTAATGGCGTGCTTTCTTCATGTGAATAATAACATTAGTGAGTACTCTTTACAACCCTATTTTCATTTCAGATGACCGGATTACAGGTTTGAAAATATTTTTAGAAATAATTTGTTATGTAACTCAATACAACAGCATCTTTCTGAAGGTGACTAGTTAATGACAAATTGCAAGTTGTCATAACTTATCACACTGTTCACTGTGTTGTTGTTACTTTTCAATTACTTTTTAGTTTTGTTGTTCTAAAAATGTAAGAAAATGGAAGGAAAATTAACAAGCATGTGTTACGTGTTGTATGGGGAAAAGCAATGGCATTATCAATTATTATTCTGTTTGCAAAAGGAGAACTGTTATTCTCTTGTTAATGCAAAAAGTAATATGTGACAGGTAGGATATTCACATGAAAGAGTGAGGACAGGGCTCCTGCACCTTTAATAGCTGCGTGGAAGAGGAAATTTCACAGCAGGTATAGCTTGTACTGCTCTTCTACACAACTTTCATGTGGCCAGCCTAGCTGTAAGTGGAATCATAGAGTCATAGAACTAGAAAAGACCACAAGGGCCATCGAGTCCAACCCAATGTTGTTCTACAAAGTATAATGCTTATGTATGCAGAGAGTTCTCATAGGCAAGGAATACTCAGAGGTCATTTTGCCAGTAAGTTTCTCTGAAATACAGCCTACAGCAACCTCTATTCATTGGCAGTCTCCCATCCAAGTATTAGCCAGGACTGACCTTGCTTAGCTTCCAAGATCAGACAGGATCCTTTAGGGTGTTGTTGTTGTGCACCTTCAAATCATTTCCAACTTACAGCAACCCTAAGGTGAACCCGTCATAGGATTTTCTGGGGCTGAAAGAATGTGACACAGCCAAGGACACCCAGTAGATTTACATGGTCAAGCAGGAATTGAACCCTGGTCTCCAAGGTTGTAGTCCAGTGTCCAAATTACTATACCACACTGGCTCTTAGGGTATTGTAGGCTGGTTTTAATCAAATGTAGGCCCATCTTGTTTACTGTCCTCTCTGTTGCAGGTATTTTAAATGTTTTAATTTATTTTTATCGACTATATTAGGTATTTTGTTTTCTTCCCCCACAAAGCTCATTTTGGAGGCTTTGCTTCAAAGGGCAGTGTAGAAATAGTTGAATGAATGAATGAATGAATAGATAAATAAATAAATAAATAATGCTGTAAAGCAAGTTTTAACAGCAGTTCTCATTCTAGGCATATGGCCTGTCAAGCAACTACAAAAACAAACTTCCTGGTTGCCTGAGAGTCCTTTTTATGCATTGTTTGAGTGTTCTGCTTGGTAGGTCCTAAGTTCCTGAAGACAACAGAGGGCATAGGCTAAAAAGCAATGCTTTGCTTTCTAAATATTATTCATTTTCGACTTCTTATCTAGAGAAATTAATGTAACTCTCAAAATGTAGAATGTATGATATACCCTGTTCACTGGCATATAAGACTCACTTTTCCCCCCGAAAAATACTGTTTGAAAATGGGGTGAGTCTAATATGCCAGTATGTTTTATACTTCAGCAAATAGTATTTACTGACATATAAATGGGGTCCATCTTATATGCTGGTGCATCTTATATGCCAGCAAATACGGTACATTTTGGGGTAAAAGAATATAACCCCATAATAATCTGCAGTAGAAATACCAAGGGAACTGCAGTTCCCAGCCTTCCTCACCAATGTCTCTGCTGGTTGGGGCTACTGTGAGTTGCTGTCAAACAGCATTGGAGGGCTCCATGATTCCCATCCCTGTTATAGCTCCCATTTGAAAGATACTGATAGCTGTCTAGTTCATGGTTCCTTGTCTCTGTGGTTGCACTGTGCAGTCCTCAGCATTCTTGCTTGCAAGCGAGTACTACTAAAACCAGTGGGACTTGTTTCTGAGTAAACCTGCTTCAGATCACGCTATACAATTGAAAGTGATAGGATTTACATTAATAGTAGCAAGCTTCCCATGGCCTTAAAGTGCACAGAATCATAAGTAACTTTCCCTGGGTTGGGGACAATCTGTTTACAACACAAAATGTGTTACTATGTTTTAAGATAGCATTCCTATCCTTCTGAGCATGGAGTATTTTCTAGCATTTGAACAGCAATTCTTGTTGCCAGAGGAAACCTGTTCATTCCCATGCTGGTGTGATACAGTCATCCCTCCACATTTGCTAGGGTTAGGGGCACAGGACCCCCATGAAAGTGGAAAAACCGTGAATAACCCTAGGCTCTCCCAAACCATATTTAACACACAAAAAAAGTAAGATCACCATGTTCAATCCACCATGGATTCCTTTGAGGCATCAGGCTTCCTTCACAAGGCAGAAGTGAGTGGCTGGTGGGGCTTACTGCCATCGCCACTGCTACACCACATCATTTTTAATATGGATTTGCAAACCTCATATGCAGTTTCTCAGACTCACAAGGCTTGCTTTCCCTATTAAATATGGCATAGGGAGGCAGCAGAGGTGACAGCAAATAATCTGTGAATAATCAAATCTGCAAAAGTGAAACCTGCAAATGTGGAGGGCTGACTGTATTTGCAACTGTTTGTGGAGAATGAGGTTGTATTATATAGAGTTCTCCCACCACATTCGTGGGTTTCACTTTCACTAATTTGATTATTCACGGGGTGCCCACTTGCCCCCACTTCTCCCCCTCCCACCTCATTCTCACCCCACTTGCTCCTCTCATTCTCCCTGCCCCGGTGCAAGCACACCCCACACTGGTGGCAGGAAGGTCTAGGGATGGCAATCACCAGTTCCCCAGGCTCCTCTTGCCTACCCCGCCGCAGGTGCAGGCATGCCCGCACAGGGGGCAGGAAAGTCCAGGGAGGGTGATTGCCATTTCCCCATGCTCCTCCAGCCACCCCCACCGCAAGTGCAGGCACGCCCACACAGGCAATAGGAAGGCCCAGGGAGGGCGATCATCAATTCCCCACACTCCTCACACTGCCTGTCAAGGTCAGAGACTCGGGCAGTGAGCCAGCCCGGAGAAGGGAGTGGGAGAGCTAGCAGAGTCCTGCCGAGAGGAGTCAAGCAAGCACTTACTCAAAGGAAGACCATTTACCTAAGCCAGAGCAACAAGCAAAAGCCATAGTCAGAGTTCCAAAAGCCAGGGGCCAAGAGATAAATCCAAGGTATCGGGTGCTGGGTGCTGGGTGCTGGGTGCTGGGTGCTGGGTGCTGGGTGCTGGGTGCTGGGTGCTGGGTGCTGGGTGCTGGGTGCTGGGTGCTGGGTGCTGGGTGCTGGGTGCTGGGTGCTGGGTGCTGGGTGCTGGGTGCTGGAAGCAAGGAACAGGCAAGGAGAGAACTTGTAAGAAGTTTGCCACAAGCAAAGGAAAGCTTCCAGGCAGGCAGTTATATAGCCCAAGGCACAGGTGTGGCTAGTCACTGCTTCTTGAACTTAATCAAGGAAGCCTCCCTTTGCTCAGCTCTCTTGAGTCTCTGCCTTGTTTGTGGGCCGATTGACACAGGCTCCAAAGCATCTTCAGAATCAGATCCCCGTTGCCCTAAAGGAGCAGGCAGAGGAACATCCAAGCCTGCTTGGTCCATGGCAGCAGGGGGAGCTCTTGAGCTGCAGGACTCCTCTCCAGCCCGAGCCACAGGGACCAACAGCTGCTGCTCGTCATCAGCAGCTCTGACAGGGGCTTCAGTTATCACACCGCCCCTGCCAGAGCAGGTCTGGGTGTGCCCATGTGGGCAGCAGGAAGGCCTGGGGAGGGTGATGGATCATCAATTCCCTGCGCCCCTCCTGTGGCCCCTGCGTCCACAGGTGTGGGTGTGCCCCGCGCCAGCGGCAGGAAGGTCCAAGGAAGGCGATCGCCAGTTCCCTGCGTTCCTCCTGCCACCACAGCCAGTGCAGGCGCCTCGTGCGGGTGGCAGAAAGGTTTAGGGAAGGTGATTGCCTGTTCTCTGCCTCCTTGCCCCCACCTGGGTGGGTGCCCCTGCCAGGCAGAAGCCTGTAGGGAGGGCGCCCTATTTGCGATTATTTGACATTCACGAGGGATTTGTGTCCCTATCTCTCGTGAATGTTGAGGGCCTACTGTATTACTTTTGGACAGTACAGTTGGCCCTCCATATCCACAGATTCTGTATCCATGGATTCAACCAACCATGGCTTGAAAATATTAAAAAAAAAAATCCAAAAAGCAAACTTTGATTTTGCTTTTTATATACGGAACTCCATTTTACTACATCATTTACATAATCGGGCTTGAGCATCAACAAATTTTGGTATCCACAGAGGGTCCTGAAACCAAACCCTATCAGATACCGAGGGGTCCACTGCAAAGGCACTATTGCTAGAAATAAATTCCAAATATGCTACTGTTGGATAGTACAGATGTGATCACTTGAAATGTCTGACAGAGATCCTCACTTGATGATGCCCATGGTATTTGATGAGCTTTGAAAGACCTTTTAAACATGTTTTATTTATTTTTTTTAGAACAGGGGTGAGACTTTGATTTCCACCCTTCAGAAGGTACTATTGATTGCAATCCTTGTCCTATCAGTACACTTTGGTCACCATCTGGAAAAAAAACTTGTTGCAAGTGTTTGGCAGCAAACTGCGCGCGCACACACACACACACTTTAAAATTAGCAAATACTACTTATCAAGGGGGAATTCCTGGGTTGCTGTCAAAATTTGGTGATATGGTTTATAGTGTAGTTTGGGAGAGACCAGGGGATGCAAAAACAGTGGTGCGAGAGGGGGAGGTTGCATATGGGCCATACCTGCTGTAGGTGCAAATAAGGGAATTGTGTGTGTGTTATGTGCTTTCAAGTTACCTGTTGGCTACCTCTTAAATCTCATAGGGTTTTCTTAAGCAAGGAACACTAAGAGATTGTTTTGCCAGTTCCTTCTTCTGAAATATAGCCTACAGCAGCTGATATTTGTTGGCAATCTTCCCTCCAAATACTAACCAGGTCTGACCCTACTTAGCTTTCAAGATCAGATGGGATCCAGTGTCTTTAGGGTATTTAGGCCCTAGTGAGAGAGTTGCTCCCTCCAAATAAGAATTCTACCCCTCTCCCAAGGAAATTTTCCTTCAGTGTCCAAATTCCTAGTATCGCATTGAATGAGGCATTCCAAATAGTTCCCAGCTAGAACTCTTACGTCTGCAGTGTTTGCATTCTCTTGATCACTTTGCCTTTCTCTTTCTTTGGATGCCTAAACTGTTATTTCTAAATTTCTAAACAAATGAAGTTTTAAGTTAGTGCAGTGCTAGAAATTTGGGAACTAAAGGAAATTGCAGGGCGGGGGTCACAGAATTCTTATTGGGGGCCCATGCATATATTTTGCCCAGCAACCTACCGCCATAGCTGCATCCCTGCTCAAGAGGATGAGTAGCAATCCCTTGTGTTATAGAAATGCACGAGTGTTCACAGGGTCCTTTAAACAGAGATAGGACTAAAATCCTATACTGTCACGCCTTTTCCCAGCAGTAGTATTTACCTTTTTATGTAGTGTGTGATTTTTCCCCCCAAATTTAACTTCAGATTTTACAGTCTCCATCTCTTGTGCTGTCCTTCAGCTCCCCACTCCCCGTTGCCTAGAATCTAGGCCCTTTCACACTACAGTTATAGCGCCGTGATTCCACATTAACTGCCATGGATGCATCCTATGAAATCCCTGGGTGTGTTATTTGCTGGTACACTTGAGTTCTCTGGCTGAGAATTCTAAATGGCCCTCCCCAAACTACAAATCCCAGGATTCCATACAATGGAAACATGGCAATTAAAGTGGATTCGTAGTGCTCTAATTGTGTGGTGTGAAAAGAGGGTATAAATGTTACTGGGGCTATAAATCATAGGAAAGCTCCTCTCCCTTCTACAGTGAAATGAAGTATCCATCTGCCTGCCTGCCTGTGCAGTTGGGTACTTGTTAAATGTCATTCCATTTTTGAAGGACTAACTAGGAAGAGATTACGGAGGCACAAATGGGACTGGACATAAGATGTCGCAACATTAAGGATGCCAGCTAGCCAGACATGTCATTTTCTGGGCTACTCCATTACATATCTCTCCCTTCACTCAACAGTCAGCATTCTGAAGGCACTGAGCGTTCTTCTGGAAACGTTTGGGTTCCTTCAAAAAGGAGGAAACTTTTGGGTTCCTCCACAGGCAATTTCCTATGCAGCCTGGCTCTGAAGACTGAGAGCTGGGTCTCCTATATAACAAAACTGGCTGCTAACAGCACACATGATGTTTTATGAAGCAGCCAGGTAGAGTAGAGGAGGTGATGGTAAGTGAGAGAGTGCAGCCGCACTACTTGCTTCAGTTGCTGTCAATAGCTGCTACTCCTTCCAGATAGGGAAACAGGGAGGGAGGGAGGCAGGCAGGCAGGCAGGCAACAATTTTTGGCACGAGAACAGGTGTGGCCAACCAAGGGTTGGAGGGAATAAAACTGGCCATCTGGCCCTCCAGCTGCATCCATCACCCCCCACAGGATGTGATTTTTCCCCCCAGAAAGTTCAGAGTGCAGAACATTTTTAAAATGAATTCTTTACTTGTTACTCTTTTTTTTTAAGTGTTGCACATGATGGTTGCTTATTATTTAAAAGTGTAAAAAATTGCAAACTAACCAACCAAACCCAAAATGGCACACACTTCACAACACTGTTTTAAAACAACTACACATTACTCATTATGAGGTAGAGGGGTATGGATTGATTCCATTACCAGCTGCAACGCTGTTTTTGTAAAAATAACCTTATTGTACCCTTGTTATACCAACAAGAAACAAGCTGCATGTACCATTACATGTAATGTGTTATTTCAAGGCTCTGGCAAAGTTCTAGTTACAGCAATGATATTTCTATCAGGTTTGCCCAGCCCAAAGAGGGTGAAGCTTTTGGACAGAGGTCTTACTCTTCACTCCCTCATCTGCTCTATATCTCTCCCCATGAAGCTGCTTAAGTGTCTTTCTCCTCTCCTGTACTTTCCCAAAAGCTCTACAAGCTACTTTTCTCTCCCATCACCAAGTCCCCAAAGCTTCTTGTCCCCCTTTTGCTCTTCATGTGCAGATGTGCCACTTTCCTCTTCCTGCACTTACTCATTAATTTATTTTAGAAACTTCCATGCCACTTTGTGAACACAACATTTTTCATCAGACAGATCAGTATTAAATATGAGGCAATTTTAAAATAGCATGAGTTTCTAAAATATTTTCTCAAAGAGCAGAATAAAACACAAGAGCAGCATACCAAGATGGAATTGATAAATTCCATTAAAACAATTTAAAACACAGAGCAGTACTGATTTAAATTTTAAAACCTACCTCTCTCCATTATCTAAAAAGCACATTGAAACAACAACAACAAAAAGGAGTTTTTAGATCCCTTCCAAAAGAAAACACAGAAGGGATAAAACATACTTTCTGGAAGAGGTAATTCCAGAGTCAGAGACCACTCTTGAAAAGGTTTCTTGTGTCCATGCTTCTTACTGAACCTACTTAACAGTCCAAAAGTCTCTGTGGCTGATATTAAGGCCAGGCAGATTCACATGGATGTAGCAGGCAAAGCTTCAAGTAACTTGGTTCCCTTTCCCAGAATCCATTCTTCCATAGTACTGTTGATAGTCTACTCTATTTCCAAATATTACTGCAAACCACTTTGTATTTAGTTCTATATTAGAGCATTGCCTACAAAATCCACTCATGACAAAAGTGCTACCTCTGCTGTGGGCTGTAAACCTTTGGACAGTGGTAGCTTAAAGGCCCAATTCCTCTTTTGTAACCGAGATGGAGCCAGTGGGCTTGTTGATGCCAGGGGCTTGTCAGCATTACTTTTGAACTGGCTTCTGCATTAAACCAGCCTCTTATGGTTGTTGTCTCATGCAGTTTGCTCTTCTTGCATCTAATATTAAAATAGTAATGACTGTGGCAGAAAGATAATAAGCTTCAGTCAGATTAGAAGGGCCAGGTTCTTATCTGAGACTGCTGAAGACACATGTCTTTCACCTGCTTCTTTAATATCCCCGATCTTTCATTCCTGCCGCCTATCCCCCACCCACTGACTTAGAACAAAAGGGGTATTATTGTCCCAGGTCTTTTCAGGCAGCAGTCAGGAAGACATCCCCCCTCTCTGCCACCGCAGCCCTATTCCCTGAATGAGAAGCAGTTCAAAATAAGCCTTTTCCGCCCCTGCAGGAGATTAGCTAGATTTGACAAGGCAGTGAACTTTAGGAAGGGTGAAATAGGGTCTCCTTGCAAAGTTTAGGCAGTTGAGCCCTGACTAATTTTGGCAAGGCAGGTCATCAAGTCACCCAAAGGCTGGCAAGCAACTTTCAAAAAGAAGAAACTGATGGAGAGGGAAGGCCATGGATGATAACAATAACGAGGAAGATGAAGAGAAGAAAAAGAAGCAGAGCAAGCAGCAGAGGAGACCAAGAGAATGGACTGATTTAGGAAAATTCTATTGGCTTTCAGTGACATAGCCATGAGACTCAAGGACAGTTATACATACTCCAAAACTGTCCTGGTGGAAATCACAATGCTTATATCACGTTACACGAGGCCTTCGCTATGGGGTGTACAAACAATAAATTCTGGTAATACATCCCTCTTATTGTCTTTTTTTTTAAAGAGAAAATGGCAAAATCATAACTTTAAAATACATACTTTCCTAACACCTTAAAGGATATTTCTTTGATATTTAAATACTCCCCACTCCTTTTTTTTTCCTCCCAACATCACTCAGTTACTCAGCTTTCTGTGGTCACTGAGCATGCTCAGTCTTCATTCAGCTGTTTAGGCAGAGGTCTCCAGCATAGGTATTTTTTATTTTTTTAAATATTTTTTCACCTTCCCTGGCCTTTAGTAGACTAAGGTGTGTAGGCACTGTGGGAAACTAGGGAGTAGCAACAAAGGAGAGGAAATAGGTCTCACACATACCCTGCCTTTTTCTAATCTAAAATCATTGGACAGACCTATTACACCAATATTCATTAGTGGCTGTGACATCTGATTCCCTTTCACACTATAAAATACTAAACCTATGATTCCATTTTGACTTGAAATCTGGAGTTTTTAGTTTTGCGGTGCACTAGAGCTCTCTGGCTGAGAATTCTAAATATCGTTCCCTAAGCTGCAAATCCCAGGATTCCCTAGGATTGAGCCATAACAGTTAAAGTGGAATCATACTGCTATTATTTTGTAGTGTGGAAGAGCCCCAGAACTGGCCAAAGATATTTTGCCACCTGAGAAGAAATAGCAAATTGCACCCCCACCTACCCAAATCAAGGTACACAGTATTTTTACAGTCCAGTTACTTTGGCCAAGTTATTTTGAGACAGAAAATCCCCACAAGAGCCTCTCATTTTTCCTGGCAGTAAAAATACAACAATAACTTAATAAATAAATTATTAACAATTTTCTGCTCTTTTGTGAAGCCTACAAATTGCTGCCTGAATTGGCTACCTCCCTCTGTCTAATGTAGGGCTGGTCCTCTGTGGTATAATTCGTGGTAAGAAACAAATGTTCTTCCCATACCTGCATCCCTCCTTTCCTTCCTTCCTTCCTTCCTTCCTTCCTTCCTTTGCATAGTCTGCACCTTGCACTTTCAACATAAATATACAGTGCTAGTTAACAACTTTATCCACCCAGCCAGGTAACATCTTTTGAGGTGAAAAAAAAGAAAAAGAAAAAGCAGTGAACATAACCAGAACTACCTCTGCCCTTGGCTATAGCAATGCCCATTATATTGGCCTTTTCGGCATGATGATGGCATCTCAGCATGGGGATGCAAGAGGAACAGGACTCCGACACCGCTTCTCTATGATGTTGTCATGGTCCCGCCCTTCTCGCTGGCGATCACCAGGTATATCATTGATGGAGAAACTCTTTCAATGACCCCTAATCACACAAACCTTCTGTTGCAGCCGGCCATGTAGAAGGGCCAGAAGCAAGATCTACTCGCTTCCTCCTCTACTGCAGCATGGGAAGAAGGCCAGCTGCAGTCTGGAAGGACAGAGCATGTCCCTTGCACTTCCTTCTGCAGGCAGCTGGTTGTGTGCGGAGAGCAGCATTGGGGACACACTCCCATCCCAGCAGAGGGATTGTGACGGGACAAAGTGGGAGAGTGTCATTTTGTGGAAAAGGCCATTGAAAAGACTTCTTCCCACTACCACAGCTGTTAGTTTCATGTAGGGAAAAAAAAGCCTTGCAGAACTTTTGTACTTCGCCAAATGTGAAGAACATATGCATGCCCATTTTGTCAACAAGATTTACTTAGTTGGCAAGTTTGCAATCTCTTGTTATGTGCCTTCAAGTCATTTCCCCACTTATGGTGACCCGAAAATGAATCTACCACAGGGTTTTCTTGGCTAGATTTGTCCAGAGGGGATTTGCCCTGGCCTTCCTCTGAGGTTAACATAGTGTGAGGTCACCCAGTCTGTTTCTATGGCCAAGCAGGGATTTGAACCCTGGTCTACCAGAGTCCTGATCCAGTACTCAAACTACTACACCATCCTGGGTGTCATCTCCTTCTGAACACACACCCAAAAAAGGATCACATATGTTTTTCACACTTAATGGTGTTGTGCATTGTGTTGGCTTTTTCCAGCATGAAATTAACATCTGCTGGGGGGGGGGGAGTGAATATTTCAAAGCACAAGGGCTAGACTCATGATTTTATAACTTTTAGGATTAACAAAGTATGCAGTAACTTTCGACCTGCAATAGATATTTTTATTCTTCCCTTCCTAAATCAAATGAGACATCTCTTAAGTATTTGGACTGTGTGGATCAGAGGCCTGATATTAAATGAATGTTGAGTATGGGTTTCTGTTTCATCCCCGGCCATTAAGATTGGCACTCAAGGTTGCAAGTAAGGGGAACCATTGAGCCACAGTTCATTGTACAGGACACTTTTGGCCACTGGCTCAGTAACTCCCTGAAATCACTCTGTCCTGCCAAAGATTCCTGCCTAATGCTCATTAAGCCACTTGCAAATCCCAGGCTGAACATGGCTGCACAAGTTTAATAAAGCAGAAAACAGATGCCATCAATCATGTGAGCCCACCACACATCTGGGGTAAATTCAGGGAGATTAAGCTTTTCTTTTCTCTGGGCCTCAAGGTCTCCCTCTAAGTAATTTTGGAGATAATATCCCAACACAGAGGGATGGCAGCCACCTTCCCTCTCCCCCACCCAAACAATCTTCACTCTTCATTGGGGTCTGGAACTTTCCACATCCTCCCATGATGCGCAGGTTTTTGGGGGTTTTTTTATGTCCCAAGATGCTTGTGACCCTGCTTAAGCTTCCAACCTGAATAAATGTGGCATGGCAGAGCACCTAAGGATTCCAGAAAATCAGTTCTTCCAATTGGGCACACCTAGTGTTACCTCCCAGCTCCAACTAAATCTAATCTAAACTCAAAAAGTAAGAGATAAACTTGAGAGAGGACTGACGCTACTGTTAGACAAAATGAAGCAGCCACCTCAGGGTGCAAATCAGGGGTCCCATGGAAGGGCCAAAAACTGTTAGCTATTTAATTATTGTTCTATTTTTACTGTCAGAGAGAGGAAGACATGTTTAAGGGATATTCTACTATTTATACAAAAATAACTTTGCTGGTTTGGGATAGTATACACCTTAACATGGGTGGTGGTGGGAAGCCCAGTTTGCTACTCTGTTCAAAGGAGCAAAATGTCTTGGATGGGCCCTGGCAGGATGGGAGGAATTGTTTTTCCTGGCCCTGCCACTGCTATAAGGCTTCCTCCACCCCTATTGACTTTTTCCCTGTCAATGGAAAATGTCTTTACCTATTTGTCCACAGGCTGTCTCATACAACTGCTTTGCACACAAGGATCTGTGCTAAAGGTACTTTTTAAATCCTTAGAGGGAATGTACAGAGCTGTATTAAACCAGTTTTTGAAAGTATCAGGTTCTTTCCTCCTCTTAAAATTGAACCCCTATATAATGTCTGTGGAGGTATATATCTCTCTTCAGTTGAAGACTTGCAATCACTTAACTAAAAAATGTTATTCTTCTCATTTTCTACCCTCCATTCTTCCGTCTTCCCTTTCTGTTTCCCCTTCCTTCTTTGCCAATGTTTAGGTTTCACCTACAAAACCAGTAAATGTTGTAATAAAGCACCAAAAGTGATGTTGCCAGTGCCCCTGTGTATTTATGTGAGAAGCGGAGTGTCAGGGCCAAAATGCATTAATGGCCAAGCTGATTTCAGCAGGAGCCGTTCCCTCCAGCCTAGTGCTGGTGGTGAGGCTCCTGCCAGGGCACACATGTGGAACAGATTATCCACCATGGCTTGCAGCAGCTTTTCTCCCTGCCACTCACCTCTCTGCCCGTGTGACAGAGGAGATGGCAAAAGGTTTTCACAGCTGGAATAAATTGCGGGGTAGGAGAAAGGGAGGGAGGCTTTGAAAGAGACAAAAAAACAACAACATTGAGTTCAAGATGGAAGAAAGATGGTATTAGCCAAGGTAATGGAGAAAATATGTGTCCGGGTGCATGCGCATGTGAGAGAGTGCAGACTTTATTTACAGTCTGTTTGTTTGGTGTTGCCCACACATGGTGAAAATTGTGCAGTGGCCAACCTCCAAAATTCTTCTCAGCAGGCTCCTTGGATCTGAGAGGCAGAAAGAGGGAGCAAAAAGAAGACAGCAAATGTTGAAAGGAAAGGAAAGAAAGCAATAGAGGACTCCATGTTTTGTGGGGAAAGCCATACACAAAGAGCAAAGAAACCACAATGATTGTTTCCCATGCATTGGGTGTTGCAGTAGAATGTGGGTAGTGAGATATGTAGATCCATGTGCAGTCTCTGGACAAACTTAAAAAGTGGAACTGCATGCAGGGTCCTTAAACCCCACCTGTTGTCTCATAGCAGGGGTCAAAGATTAACATGTCAAACTTTGTGAATTCAGATAGAAATCAAAAGAGAAACCAAGTGCAGATTCAAACTATGTACTTTAAAATATCCCTCAAATTGTCAGTCTTTATTTTTTAAAAAAACTATTACTGGGGCACAGAATATATCTATGCTACACATTTATAGAAGTTTAATGCCACTTTAACTGCTATGGTTCCATCCTATGAGATCCTGGGATTTGTAGTTTGGTGAGGTAATCTGAGATCTCTGCTAAAGCCACACTTACAGGTGAAAGCTGTCCAATTTAGACAACTTCTGTCCGGGCATCTTTTTATAGCCTGGCTCATAAAAGTAGAGAATCATACTCCAAAATGACCCATTTTTAGCCTACATCATTTGCCAGCAGTTTCACGTCAGACAATTCAGATTGATATGCACAGTACAGATGCCTCAAACTGGCACCCGTGTCTGGAAACAGCTACTGTAGGCAAAGTCCATGTTTCTCTGTTCACTGTTTCGAAACTTGTTCAGTTGCAGACCTGAGCTGTGTTTTCCATCTTTTCTGGATAATTTTTATAAGTTAGAAACATCCTTTTAAATCGATACGTCTGTGAAAATGAGCAGGGACAGACAACCAAGCTAAAGGAAGGTTGTCACAGTTTCTTTTGAAAGACTTCAATGGGAAGCACGTGGATAAGAATTCCCAAAGATGCCACCATTTAGTATTAACTCCTCCTGCTGCAGTTGGCAACATCCCTCCTGCCCTCCCCCTCCATCTGCTCCCCATTGACTCTGCCACAAGCTTTAAATTGTTGGTCATTAGTCACCAGGCTATTTACCCAACCTTCTCATCTGAACCCGTCACGCTTCAAACACGCCTGGGGCTGAACCTCCCACCAGGCCCCTTTACATCTGTTTTAGAAAGAGAGGAAATCATTCAGTGATGCTGACATGATAATGCCATTTGGATAGGCCAGGCCCAGCTCAATCAGACTGTTCTGGGACCTGACACAAGTCATCAGCCAGAAAGATGTAATTCTTAGGCAAAAGGGTTTTTATTTTCTCCCCCCCCCACCCCCCATTGCCCAAACCTGTGAAAGACTGGAATTAGGATAATAACACACCTTAATAATATTATCGCTTGTCAAGTCCATAAAAGTCTCCTCTTGCGTTGCAGCATTTGAGAGACTATTAAGTTTTAAGGCCTCAAGACCTCCAGGAAGAAAGGAGTCATTTCTATTTTTTTTTTTACCCCTTTTCTTTTCCTTGAGAGAGTGTTAGGGTTTACGGGCCAATTGCTAGCTGAGATTGATGAGGGCTCCATTCTCAGGCATATGCCCCATAAAGCTGACCCTGGGTGGAGCGAATCATAGAGGGCAGAGTGGGAAAAGTACTTTGGATAGGAGCACAGGTATAGCCTGGAAAAAAGAAAAGTACAGCTAGTGCCTAGGCCAGTGGGAACCATGAAAGGATGTGAAACATCTACACCTCTTGAAAACTTCAATACAGCTCTTCCTTAAGGACTAGAAACCCCATTCTAAACTATCTAAATACACATAAAATGCAAGAGCCCATTCAGAACTTTCAGTCTCAGCTAGGGTTGATAAGTCAGAATCTTCCCGGGACCTGAGGTTTCCAGGCCAAAACCTGAGGACTGGGGATGGCCCTGGTGATAGCATGACGTGTCATGTGCTAAGTACTAACCACAGTTGCTCACAGTTTGTCATTCAAACTCACACCCATATGGGGGGGGGTGCAGAGAGAGAGAGAGAGAGAGAGAGAGAGAACATGCTTTCCTGTTCTGAAATTAAGACAGAAATCTTAGTGAAGGGCCTGTTTCCAGATCAAGGTGATATAAGGAGATTATTGCTTCACGTTTACTTAGGAGATGGGATAAGGAACATTTGATCCAGCCTACTTGCTGTTAGCCAGAAGTTGGATTAGCCAGAAGTTGAGGGGATTGGAGGGTGAGCGCTGGTGCCACACTGACTAGAAGGGGAGGAGGAGCCCAGGAACTGCACATCACCCTTACCCCTTACCTGGAAGTGCACCCACCAAAACTGGAGAATTCGCACACTCATCTCCACCTGGAGATGACTCAAAACTCTAGGTCAGCCCCTGAGATCTGGCAACTCTATCAATCACCTTCCAGAAGGTTAGGAGCACTGAACAGCTAGCTCCCTGTACTAGATACTTAGGGTATAGCTAGAGTTTAGGAAACTTTATTTTTTTAGACTACAGGCTCCCAGAATCTCCCAGACCTATGGACCAATAACTGAAAATGCCCTGATATTTGTGCAAGCCAATCTGGATTGCAAATAAATTGGAATTGTCAGGCAGGACCTCACTGATGTTCAACCTTGAGAAGGTTCACACGAAGAAGGCACTTCCTCAGTATACTTTTACTTATAGATATAATAGGATTTCTGAAGGCTTCTCTGGTGATTCAGAAGATGATTCTTCACAGGCATGTACATGCCCTCCACCTCTCCTAATTTAGCAGGACAAGTCCCCACTAATCCTCTGTCATCCTACTTTTTCCACTGCTTTTATAATGTCCCAATTTCTCTCTCCTCCCCTCACTTTTTTCGCTTTGCCCTCAGCTTGCTTGGTGGAAAGTTATAAGTGCAAAAGCAGTTTGTACTCATTTAACTGAATGGGGAAAAAAGAGAGGAGTGGGTGTAATCTTACGTTTCCCAGGGGGCTCAGACAAAAGCAAACTGCTGCAGCCTTTCCTAGCTTGTGTGTTCTTCCTCATAAATGAGGATGACCTTTTGCCATCTTGGCCACACTCTGATGTGGTGACCTGGTTTTCATCTGTGAAATGTGGAGGGTATGCATGCACGCTGCTATAACAATGTAGTTATTTTTCTCCACTCTTCCTCCCCACAATGTTAGTGCGGGATGTGTTGTATTCCAATGGAATTGCCATCAGTTTGCAACCACAACAAAATCTCACTATTTTATAGAGAGTTTATGCAGATAAATAGCAGTGGCTTGCACTGAAATTTGGCTTGCTCTAAGTTTATTGTAGGAATCCCTGTAAAAATAGAGAATGACACATTCCAGATCTCCCTGCCCAGATTCTCTTCCTCACTGCGCTCTCACTCACTCTCCCCTATCTGAGGTGTTTATTTAATTGTTTTCCCTACTCTGCCGTGGCAGGACTCTCCTGCCATTAAACTCTGCCATCCGCATTCTGACTGTGTAATTTAAAGCTATAGTTAAATTATGACTTCTCTGAACCTGTTGTGGCACTGACGCATAACCCTAATTAAATGATCACATCCATTCTGAAGCCAGTCTTTTCTCCCCTCAAACGTTAATTACAACATAAGAGGCTTTAATGGCTCGCCTCACCTCCAGCTCCTCGAAAGAAAGGTCATGCGATTAATTTTTGTCATTAATCTTCTCCCAATGTGGACACTGTGCTGTCACTGGAGCCTATTAAACCCCCTTTGTCCCCCCCCTTCCCTTTTTTTTTCTCCAACCCCTCCACCAATTCCCAAGTGACTGGCATGAATGAAAATATTTAAGATCGCTCTGACTCCAGCACATTCTTGGAGGACACCTTTGTTGAGGTATGGGAGAGAAGAAGCAACCAAAGATTTAGGTCTTCTGCAAAGGGGAGGTATCCCATAATGGAGGAGAGGGGGGCTTCAGCTAGCACTGAAGAGATCCTCTCAGCATGACTACTAGATGGGTTGGAAAGGGTTCTGGGATGTATTAAGATGCAAGAGGTATTGGAGGTTAGGGATAATAAAAGGCCCTAGGGACTCAAGGCCGACTTCCAGCTACAGGGGAGAGAAATGCTGGAGGCTCTGGGAGGAATGAAATAGAGACCTTCATTCTACCTTATGGAAAGATGCAAGTGTATTGTGGATGAAGCCACCTCCCAATAGCTAATGTCATCTCCTGTGGCAGGTCTTGCTTTCAAAGCATGCATTCTTTTTTCAAAAGGAAATGGGTGTTTTTCTAAACTCCTCAAAATCGGATTCAGTGATTTAATCCCCTACATCTTGAAGCGGGTCTAATTTCAACCTGCCCTCCCCATCTGTACCACACAGCCGTTGTTCCTTAAGAGATGGAGAGAGAGAGAAGGAGAGAGAGAGAAGGAGAGGGAATGGGGGGTGAGCTAGGATGGAAAGCACACAGAGCACACGTTTAGCTAATTTGCAGTATTGTTTTAGCTGAAACTGAGGTCTGAATAATCCCCTTTTATGCAGGATGATGTAATCTAGGAACAAGTCGTAGCATGGTGGGTCTGGCATTGAGCACAGTGCCGTTTGAAACTGCTGCTATCGGCAGAAAATGCCTGAGGATCAGTTAGGCAGCTGAGTCCATAAAGTTGTGTGTCCCCGGATCCTAGGTATGTTCAAATTCTGGGGTTTACGAGCTTGCCTGGAGGGCATGGACCATTTCAAGATGCCTCCAATCCCACCCCCTTGTCTCATTAATGCCCTTTCTAGCTGGGCCAAATGGAAGGGTCACTGGGGAGAAAGGGGAATCAAAGTTTTCAACAAAGGTGATAGATTTCTGTCAAATTACTTTCAAACAGACTTAGCAAAGAGACCTGATGCCACAACAGTAGGAATATGAGCAATGTGAAGAAAGTAACATTGTAGAGTATCGCTTTAGAAATGGCTCTAGAAAGGACACATGGGTCATATAATCATCTGAAAAATACTGGCCCATCTCTTTCCAAATGCAATTCCCCCTCTTTTTTTTCTTTTTTTCTTGCCTGCATTTCTGCAACGTCTTGATTCCTAGTTTCCTTTTTCTCTTTCACATGCCATCCAAGAAATAACAGGATTAAAATCATATCCTCCTACTTCACTGACAAAGTTTGGGATTTCCCTGTGTTTACAGCATAGGATATGAGGTAGCCATCCCAAATTAAAAGTGCCGGTATTCAACCCATATTGGGGTGGAGGTTAGTGGGAGATTTCCTCCCAATGCAAATACGTGCTTCAGAAGAGGGGTTTTCCTCAGCTTTAAATCAGGGAGGTAAAAGTTAAATTTCCCTCTCCACATCTGGTACAATCATGCTAATAACACCCCTTTAAACATATACACCTCTATCTTTGAGTGTATGTATGTATGTATGTATTTTTAAAACTTTATGTACTAATGTAAGAACACATTGATATCATGCCTAGGTTTACTCTAGGTGTATTCTGACACACGTGCAGCACAAATAGAACAGAACTCTGAAGATAAGCATTGAACTTGGAAATCTGTACATGAAATGTATATTTCTACATTCGCCAGTCAATAGGGGCACACTGGCTTCAGTGTTAGTGTAATTCTGTTAACTGCAGTTAAGTTCCTGATCATTGAGGCCTCTTTGGTTCAGTCCCAGGGATGAACTGTTTGGCTTGTGTATTGTAGCACACTAATGTAATTGTAAAGAACATAGACAGTTATACATAACTTGTTCATGTAGCCTTGTTAAAGAACATTTGTGAATTTGGCAATTGCCAATTAAGGAGCAATATCAGGAATATGTGATAAAACAGACCAATCATGCCAAGAATTCTCTTTGAAAATCCACAGAGTTCAGCTGGAATTTTCTCTTTAGCGATTGTGTTTAGAATGCAGACTCAGTAAGGATTCATCAGACACTGTTTTGCAATTTTTTTTTAATGAAAGCTTGTACAACTATAAATTTGTGCACAGTGCAAAACTATCTTTTTTACTTTCTACCTCAGAATAGACCATGATTCCTTTTTGTATGAACACTAGTTCGCAGATTCAACATTTGCTGCAATATAAATAGTCCGTTGCCTATAGAGAGAATATTCAAGGCACTCCACAGTTATCCACTAAGTTATAGCCTGCATCCATTTCAAGGCAGCTTGCACAAAAACCATGCACAAGCATGGGTTATTAAATGAACAGAGGCTGGGTACCAGAACTTGTTGCACTGTATACATACCTGGATGGTGTAAATCTGCTGGAGTCCAAGTGATTAAATCTGGTATATGTTCATTTAAAACAGTTGGGGATTGAACTGCTGCATTTTTACAGATACAAATTAATCATACTGAAGAAATGTAGATATTGTAGGGCACAAAGGAGATGTAAAATTTTAGAAATTCTCCTGGAATATATCAGATATAACAGCAATCACTTATATTCTTCCATTCTACAAATAAAAGAATCTCCAATTTCCTTTACATGTGTCCTTTATTCATACAAATATAGCAGTTCAGAACCAGCCTGTAAATGCAGAAACGTCCTAATATTAGGCACAAAAGGCAAATTTTTAAACCTCTTTCCCGATTAATACAGCAAATTCTCCATCTCACTTCCATTAACAGCAATTTTCTGTTTTTGTGCTTATTGATTTGATTTATACTCAGCATCTCTCATGAAAAAAGTGGATTCAGTTAATAATAATAAATAAAATACATAGAATTTAAAAGTGAAAAAAGATCATTTTAAACAAAAAAGCAGTTAAAATATTTTAAATAGGCAGCATTCACCCAAACAAAAAGCTCCCTTAATGGCGATTTCACTTAAATGCCAAAGACCACTAAGATACCTCTCTTAATAAAAAAAAAAGTTGTTTTTGTTTTTTGTCTGCTGTCAGAAAGACAGCAGGGAGGGAATCTGCCTAACCTCTATTAGCAGGAAGTTCCACAGGCTGGAAGTAGCCAGTGAGAAGGTTCTCTCTTGCATCTTACCAAGTACACTTCGGTGCATGGTAAGATTGAGAGAAAGGCCTTGGAATTCTCAAAACCCTTGCAGGCTGATATGGGAAGATATGGTCTTTCTGGTACCTTGGACTGAAGTCATAATTTTGGATCCAAGCAGAAATCTGAAATATTCCCATATTCAGAGCTTCCCATCATAGGCCTCTGCTAAATTCAGGACCCCAAATCCAGTGTAGGAATTTGATCCTGATTATAGACCCTATAATACAGGGCTTCAACACACAAGCTTTTTTACTTGGCTCACAACAGACAAACATTGCCAAAGGCAGAGGTTTCAACATTTCACAGCCTTCCTCAGAACTATTTTTGTCTTGCATGAAACCAGCCCACCCTACCGTTATTTTCCATCCGTCAGTTCACAAATACATATGATCTAAATATTGAACAGTACCTGGAAAAGGAACACCACGGATCCAACTTAAAGCAAAAACAACTCAAGAAACCTCACTCATTTTACTGACACCTATAAGATCTTCTGTGGGTTTGGAAATAAAATGCATATTTCTAAATACATTACCTCCATCCAAATAACTGCCAGCTAAAAGCTCTTTCCTTCCTTTTCACCCCCATCCCAACACCCTTTCTTCTCCTTTGTCCAAGGACATTAAGGACATCACGTCCGCAGTGCACTGTGCAAGAGGATAATAATAATTAATAACCATTAGCCACAATAAGGATAATACCAGCGGCCGGACAGGCTCATTCTAAAGAAACCTCTTTTTCCCCCACTTTAATGAAAACAATGATTTGACTTTGAAGAAAGTGACTTTTTTTAAGTGAAAGCTGGATCTGGCCCTCCAGTTCTACCCCCCCGCCTTTGCTCTGCACCCCCTCCTTTTTTTTAACTCTCCTTTTTTCTTTTTCTTTTAATACTCTGCGTTCTATCATGCAAATCCCCTTTCAAATTATGAGAGTATTAGAGCCATCAGCGGTAATGTCACCGCCACAAAATGAGAGCAGGGACTTAAGCACCTAACGAACAATGAAATGTGCGAGCCCTGGGACAGGACAATTAAGAACTGGGCTTAGCCAGCCAGGGAAATTTATTGCTATCAAATCCATATTTCTATTTTCCCCCTGAACAGTAACCTATTTGAATATGATTAAAGGGTTTCATTAGAGATGAGAGAAAGGCCCGTGTCCCGCCGTTCCCTGTGAGCTCACAAACACGCATGCAGCAGCAGCAGCACTTTGGGGAGTAAAGATGGGAGAGAGGCTGAAGCAGGTGGGATGGCACCCCGGCTTGCCAGAGAGGGAAGGGAAGTCCCTGGCAGACAACTAACCTTCACAAAAGCTTCCTGAGAGCTGTAGACCTCAGGGCCTGCATGTCTTAAATGGGGTGTGGATATATTTATGTTTGCGTCCCACCAGAGGATTAGAAAAACACCCTATACCATCATCACCTCAGGCATATTAAGGCATGGCAAAAGTAACTACATTTTAAATAGATATCTCCCCTCCACAGGGTTCATAGCCCAGATAACATGAGTTTATCAGTAGTGCAGCTGTACAGAATGAAGAACTGTGGCATAGGAAAATAATGTGAAGTAGTCAAGAGAACCAGCATGATGTAGCCGTTTGAGTGTTAGACATTGGCCATTTCTGCACGGGCTAATAGAAACGGTGCAGAGCGTCGTCCAGGGAGGACGTCTGCACCTGGGAGCGGACTTACTTAATGTAGATCCGCACCTCAGCCCACTCCAGAACGACCCCAAGTGCTCGTCAAGCGTGCTTTTGAAAGACCGCTTAAAACAGGTCTTTCAAAAGCACGGAGTGTGCCATTCCGTGCCGGCTCTCTGGTGCAGATTTGCAGGCTCAAATCCCCAGTCAGCCATGGAAATTCACTGGATGGCCTTCCTTGGGCAAGTTGTACTTGCTCAGTCTCAGTGGAAGGCAATGGCAAATGCCCTCTGAACAAGTCTTGCCAAGAAAATCCCATGATTGGTCTGCCTTAGGGTCTCCATATGTCAGAAATGACTTGTAGGCACATATCAACAAAGTCAAGATCATCACCTGAAAAGTACCAAAGATCAGCATCACCAGTGCCCTTAGCAGGTATGAAATGTGGGTGTCCTGTACTTCAATCTGCAATTCACCTCAGTTAGGTCACTGAGAACAATATGAGCCAATGAAGTGCAATGTATTATTGGTTCTGTAAGATTTCTTTTTTAAAAAAGGACTTTCACAGTGAAATGTTGAAAGACTGAAGGAAGTTCATAAAAGGTTTGATAATTCCAAGCCATTGTAAGTGAGTAATGAAGTGGGTGCATTTAGAAAATAGGGATTTTTAAATTAAAGTAAGATTTTAGAAGACATTTTTGAACAGAACAAATCAGATTCATTTTAAACTGATGACTGTTCAGCAGCATAATGTTTGATCCTGCAATCAAGAAATGTTTTGTCAGATGTGGCTTAAAGGTTGTCTCATTTGCTGTGTTCCATATTTCATAAACAGCTGAACTCAAGATGATACCAAAAAAAAAAAAAACCAGAAACAGAAACTGGAGAGCTTGCAATGAAATCCACAGAAGAAACAAGGGATACATGGCAAGATGCTCAAAAGATGGTTGTTTTATTAATAGAAAAACCCAACTTGTTTTGGCCTAGACGTACTCAAGATCTCCTTCAGGGGGCTATTTGGAATCAAACTTCAGAAATTTCTGAACCAAGAACCCTCAAACTATTTATTGGACAAGTAAAAACTACTTGTCTATATCTATTATTCCACTGTTTAACCACCTACTAATAAAACAACCATCTTAAGATATGTCTGTTGTTTCTTCTGAAATGGCGGTCATGACATCCATTCATGAAATATGAGTGCTGATGTCATGTAGATAGGCATACTTGGCAGTTGTATGAAAAGCCATGACAAATCTATTGGAATTGAAATTTCTCTGGGTTTATATGTAGCTACATAATTTATGGCTTTTCTAGATTTTAGTATCATCTAGGCTCTCAATGAGGTTGCTTATGCATCATGAGGTTTAGACACTAAAGGCTGCAGAAATGCTTAGACTACTCCCACAATACACACTTGACGTAGAATTATCATACCTCCACCATTCATGTTTTACTTTCCACATAACTAGAGTGCTCCTAGGAAACCTTACCATTATCATGAACAATGATTTAACCCCTTATAAAATGTACTTGTTGCTTTAAAAAGTTAACTGTTATAGTTACAGAGTGAAACCTCACAAATGATAAAGAATGAATTTCACATGGTTCAAGTGCTGGCTCCTCCCGTGCCCCCTGCAGAGGCACAAAAGATGTTTTTTGTTTTTAATAACCATTTTAATTAATTTTTGAAAACATTTCAAAATAAAGTTACTTTCTAAAATTGCAACTACACTGGCAGCTGGCTTTTGGGGGGGCTTATAACTAGAACTGTAACTAATTACTTTTAAAAGAACATTGGAAGCTCGAATGCTGACTCTGGTTTGTAAACGTCCCATGTTTGTTTCCCAGTGGTTTTTAGGGTTGACGTATGAAATAAGGAACTGGACTCTTGTCTCTTTAATGGCTGTGTAGAAAAGGAAATTTAAGCAAGTGATTCTTCCAAGACAAGCAGCATCTGCTGAAGCTCCCCTTTCTAAGTAGCCATTAAGGGAGCAGGAGCCCTTGTGCTTTTCCCATCTTTGTTATCTTTCTGCAGAAAGGAGGAGATGTGTGAGAGGAATGGAGGAATGGATGAATATCAATAAGTTTAGATGTCCTTACTGGTGTTGTTGTTAATTGCAGCCGAGTTGACTTCAACTTACGGCAACCCTACAAATGAGAAATGTCCAGGTCACCCTACCATCAACAGTCCTCCTCAGGTCTTGCAGACTAAGGGCCATGACCTCCTCGACTGAGTCTATCCATCTGTAGTGCAGTCTTCCTCTTTCCCTCTTGCTTTCTACATTACCAAGCATTATTATAGATATCTTGATAGTTTCTAAAAATATGAAAATTCAACAAGTATATAAAAATGAAAAACAGCATAAAGAAAGTGTAAAGCATAAGAATGAAAAATTTAAAAGTAAAGAAAAGGGAAAAAAAGGGATGACTTCCATTCTTCATTTAAATGGTATATAACACTCAAATTGTTTCAAATCTCACAAATACACAACAATTCTGCATAAGTGATATAGCTGGTAAAGGAGCCTCCTACACCTCAGTGTACTTCATGTCTTGTTGAGTGGCAGACACCATGTTATAATCCAATTGATTTTGATGTTTTTGCTAAACATTATTTTTTACAAAAACAGCATTACAGGGGTGTAGCTACAGCAGCGAGAAGATAAAATGGAGGCATTAGCCTCCCAAAATAAGAATTCTCTTTCCTCAATGAATTTTTGTTTCACTTCCCAAATCTCTAACATTGGAGTAACTTAAAACTTCAATTCAACATTTAGAAATATAGTTTAGGCATCCAAAGCAAAGGGACAGGCAGCCTTACCAAGCAAATGTAAACACAACACATTTAAGAATTCTGGGTGTAAACAATTTTCAGTGTCTCACTTTCTGCAATGTTAGAAATTTAGAATTGAAGGAAAATTTCATTGGGTGGGGAAATGCCCCCATTTTGCCCCCTCTCAGTACCTGCATGCCTGCTGAATGTTATAACACTAGCAGGAGGGTTCTAACTTTAAAAAAGAAAAAGAATGTTTTTCTGGTCACCATCATTTTACCAATTTGTCTCCCACCCCACTCCAGTACTTCCAATTGCCAACAGTATCAAATGTAGATGAAGCTCCATTTCCAGTCCAAAACAAAAAGTTTAGTACCAAATAAATAATTTAGATCTCCCCTGCCACCAAAAGATAAGTAGAGTCTCCCTCACCTAAATGGCCCTTCAGGTAAACCAGACCTTTGCCACCTATAGGAACTATATCACACCTACCAGTGTGGGAAGAATGCAGGATGAATGTACAAAGCCTCCAATAATGCTGCAAATATTCATAGGGGTTTATCACACACAGGGTTTGTTGCATGATTGCACTGGCTTAGTTCCATTTTTGATCTTATCACATGACATTGTCATTTTCCCATTGTTGGATTTCATTCCCATTGTTATTGAGTTGTCTCTTTTCATTCATGGGAAATACCCATGAATAGCTCCAGTAACACTGCTTTTCCCACTAGTGCCTATTCTTTCCATCCTTTCATTCTGCTGCAGTTCTTATATTGCAGCAGTCATGAGGTATCAGTGGGTGTTGCTCTCCCCTTTCCTCTTCCGTATCCCCAAGCAGGGTGAGCTGTTTGCACTTCCGGTGTCTGGACAAAGACGACATCATAATGGAGGTGAACAACACTGCTTTTACTCTGCACTTGCACTGCCCTCATGGTCACCAGCATGCCACAGTTACACCATTATGGCAAAAGGGAAAACCAACTATGACTCCAAAAGAGCAAAATGCTGAAATGGCAGCAAGACAAGAAACACAATGCAAAAAAAGGAGGAGGGGGGGGGGAGAAATATAGCGTATGTACTAGGTAGCACGGACAAGGGAAGGGAGGTAGGGTCAGCAGGGTGGTGCAGAAGACCTATTGCAGGAAAATGCATCGCCAAACTGGCAGCATAGTGTTATTGCAGATACAGTGTGATAGTGTCTGTTTCTATACCAGTATGTTTTTGCTTCTTTAAATAATGCAATTGCTGTAAGACAGTAGGCTGGTATGATAAAGCCTATAGACCTCCCTTCATTATCACAATTCTAAAACAAATTCCAAACCTATTCAAAAATATGTAGTAAAGCCAAAAAGGTCGTAATATAATGGGCATTAAAATTGGCAAATGCTTGGATCCATCAATAGGTTTTTAAAAAGTGCTGAAACCTTATCAAGGCTGCCATAACACAAGGGAAAGGGAATTCTAAAGACACACACTACTGTAGAAAAAGTCCTTCCCTTGATTGCCAGCAGCACATACGACAGAACAACTAGGAGGCTTTTCTCTGAAACTCTCAGAGAACAGACAGGCTGAGATGAGTGACAGTTATGAGTTTTAGCAATACTCATCCAGAAGCAGCCTTGGTCATTTTTGTGGATGTGTGTTTTGCTCAATGAGAAACTGTATCATGGGATTTGTACTCGTAAGGCTGTGGCCATTGTACAAAGCTTTCATGGTATTTGCTGTGAAAATAGTATTACAGAAGAAAAACTGAACATTTGAAAATGCATCTACACTGATATGAGTTAGACAATTGTGAAGATGTCCTGATCCCAGGTAAATGTGGAGTAGATTCATTAGGGGCAGAAATTTCAGAACAGGATTCAGTAGAATTCTCATATGATTTTTAACTTGGGCCATTTCCGCACTACACTATTACAGTGCGATTATTCCACTTTCACCATCCCATGAAATCCTGGGATTTGCAGTTTAGAGAGGGGCATTTACAATTCTCAGCTAGAGAGCTCTTTGACCTCAGTAAACTACAAACTCTATAATTCCACAGGATGTTGAAAGTGGAATAATAGTGCTATAATAGTGCAGTGCAGAAATGGCCTTGGTGTTCCTCCAGATAGGGAAAATGTGTCAGAAGATTGTGATATTTGTTACCATTGTTTTCATTTTGTTTCTGTTGTCCCTCATTATTTTCTGACAATTCTCAGCACCAACTGCAACATTTTGTTCCTGCCCTCCAATAGGTTTATTTTTTATTTTTTTCATTCATTTTCAATATAGTGATGGGTATTTCTCTAAACTTGATAGGTATTTTGCCTTGCTTGAATGTTGTAGAAAACATTTTTGTTAATTTATATATAGTTTTCAAGTAAATGTGTACTGAATTATAGATCTGAGGGAAAATATTATGAAACCTCAGAACATTGTGCTGGAATAGATTAAAAGTTAGATTGTAAGAATCACTAAGCCAACAAACTGAATAGGTGTGTATGACCATTGAATAATAAGAATACAAGCAAAGACAGAGTTTGGATGCAGTTCCTTTTTGAACTACAACTCCAAGAATATACCAGCAACATTACTGTTTGGCTTACAAGTCCCAAAATCCTACAGCCAGTGCTGAGGTTTGTAATCCAAGCTCTGACCAAGAGTTCTGCAAGATCAGGTTGAAGGTCTATATACTATCCTCCTGCTTTAAATTAAATACCTTTAGAAAGCTCACACAAGCAAAGCACAAATGCACTTACGGAGTATACCAACTCTGAAGTTGGTATATTGCATGGAAGTTTCACTGAGATGTTACAGATAATAGCCATTTATATACTTTTCCTCTTGAAATTCATCTGATCTGTCCCCTTAGACAAAAAAAGTTTAGTAGTGAGCATCTTTATTTTTTGCCGTGTACCTTCAAGTAATTTCTGACTTATGGTGACCCTAAGGCAAACATGTCACAGGCTTTGGTCAGAAGGGGCTTGCCTTCTTCTGAAGTTGAGAAAGTGTTACTTTCCCAAGGCCGTCCAATGGGTTTCCACGGCTGAGTGGAGTTTTGAGCCCTGGTCTCCCAAAGTCCCAGTTCAACACTCAAACCACTACATCAAGCTGGTGAGCGCTATATTCTGTGATAATAAGTTTAGCACATCACTGGTAAGGATCCAGTTGGTAACATTTGCCTATATAACCCTTGGTTACATCAGCATACATAATTCGCAAGACACTGTGCAAGGAATTATCCTATACCTCCCTACCTAACACGGTCATACCTAGTGCACAGGAGCAGCCGTGGGGCTTCTGGAGTTAGCTTCATTCTCCTAGCCACTGATCAGCAATGGGGATGCACCAACATACATTGTGACTGCCCTTGTGCACTCTGAAAAGAACAAGCAGTCTTATACTTTGTGCAGATGCTGCTCCTTTTCTACTGTATATGTAGGAACAGCCAGAACACACCTGAGTGCAGCCCCATGCCTAAAAAGTAGCCAAAAGAATGGAAGTTTGCCTGGAAGCCCTGGTATCTCTTGAGTAATGTGGGGCAGGGGGAGTAGGGGCAAGGGAACCAACGCTGCTCCCTGCTATAACAATATAAATGTACTAGGAGAGACTTATACTTCATTAGCTTGCTTGTTGGATCTAGGCATTGTGTCTGTAGGCACTGCGCCTGGATTTAGGGCAATATTCTGTCTGAACCTACTGCCAAACAATTGGAGGCCTCTTGCCTAAGCTAGCACAGGTCAAAAGAGTAGCTTGGCCAAAATTCCATCTGATGCTTGCGGAGTGTGACTCCACCTGTGTAAAACTCCACTGGTATAGTTAGTGCTGGAGTTCCAGGAAGGCGAACACTACTCCTTTTTCCTTGATTGTGCAATGACAGACAGCTCCCTGAAGGAGCTCCACTATCCATCTCCCTGACCGGCTGTTGTGGTGTACCTAAGTGCTATCTTTCTGCCCTTGTTCAGCTGAGGAAAAAACACTGCCTAGGGGGTACTGGATAATTCCTTATGCGCTACCCCGAGATTAGTCACATTAGTGTCAGTCACCAAAAGCATTCTGTTCTTTGCCATAGAACAAGATAGTGCTCACCAAGAGCAAGAGAAGAAGACGAAGAAATGGAAATCCAGGGAAGGAGAGAGAATGAAATGGAATATCCTGAAAGAGGACAGAGCTTCAGGCAGACAGTCAAATACAAAAGTACACTATAATGATTTATTGCAGGTTCCTTTATTCTGTTTTCATTAGCAAAGGGCAGAGCAGCAAGCTACCTGTGTCTGTGCTCTAGCTTCCTCAAACATTGTCGACTCACTTTGAGAAGTTTTTTTCTAATGTGCTCAAAAAGACTTGGTTCTGTAGTTGCTTGGCCTGATCACTTTACTTCCTAACTTTGGTTTTCACAAATTCTAAGGCTATGGCTTTTCACCATGCACAGCAGTGTGTTTTCCTTCAACAAGTAACTTTACATTGTGAAGGAAGAAGAAGGAGAAGATTATTCAAACGAGGAGTAGGTGTAACCCAGCATTATTAATGAGCATGGCACTTTACAAAGTATAAAAGGACAGATCCCTGCCCCAAAGACAGTGATGTAGTGGCAAATTTTGAAGAACAAGTGCACATCATGTCAGTCCCCAAAGCTCACCCCAAGAAAAGTAAAAAAATTCAGGAACTCCTGTTGATCCATATCAACAAAATAATTCTAACAGTTTTCATCCCTATTAGAATCAGGTCTTATGTGAAGCTAATGAGTCTTAGTTACCTCCTCCAGATCAGGTCACTCTAAAATAATTTACATTACAACAGGGATGGTTCACAAGGATATATTGTTGCTGGGAAAATCTACTCCTAAACTGATGTTTGCATTTCAAGGGAACTTTCCTAGCTGGAGCTTCCACGGAAAAGCAGATAGCAGCTTTGGAGTGGCAATTTTGGTCCAGAATATGTGTGGGGAGAAATATTTCCCCCCTGCACGCCTATCCCACGGTCCTGACACTTCTTGTGTTTCCTCTCAGCTGTGGCTGCTATTTATATAACAAAAAAGTTGGCATTAATTGCATTTACAACTTTCACATCATGTCATATTTTCTTTAGATTGTGAGATACCTGATCTAAGATCAATTTTTGTGCATTTTTCATTATAAAGAACTTCCCTTAGGACATATATACCACATTACACTTTTTGTTCTAGAAAAAATAATCAGAAATATTTACTAGCTCCTCATTCTATACTGATAGAGATTAATATGCCACCCATAAGTACTGTATTACTTGTAAACTTTGGGGGAAATGAGGAGTTTCAGTTTTTAAAGAAAACAATCTAAAGAACAAAAGATGTTAAATTCTTGCAGATGGTTTTAGGACTGCTGAACAACAGTTTTATTTGAAACAAGTAGAAAACCTTATGAAATTCATGGGGTTGCCATAAGTTGACAAGTGACTCGAAGGCACATATACATACACACTTGAATGATAAACCGTATTTACAGAAACAAGGGAAAGGGAGGATCAGGATTTTACTGCCCCTAACATGTGCCTTAGCTATACTAATCAAATGAAATTCAGTCTTCATGGTGCATTCTAGTCTGAGGCTGCAAACCTACCTAAACACACTTATTAGAGGGTGAATTCAATTGATGTGATATGACAAGGATTTGCTTTTGAGTAAACAGGCACAGAGTTATTCTATGCACAATCACAGTTCAATGACATGAGTCTGGTTTATACTGTACATTATTGTTGTGATATGCCTACAAGTCAACTCCAACTTATGGCAGAGAGTTTTCTTGGTGAGGTTTATTCAGAGGTGATTTGCCATTGTCTTCTTCTGAGGCTGAGAGAATGTGGCTTGCCCAAGGTCACCCAGGTCGCCCAGTCTCCCAGAATCCTAGTTCAACACTTAAACCACTGTTACTCTGTGCTGCCTCTAACACACCGTACATGCATGCCTATTATCTGTCTGAAGTATTGACAGTGACTTTCATATGTAAATAAGTATGTGCAACAAGAACCCATTCACATTGTACTGTTATAGTGCTATGATTCCATTTTATCTGTCATGGTTTCATCCTATGGGATCATAAAATTGACAGTTTAGAGTGGGGCATTCAGAATTGTCATCCAGGGCACTCCAGTGCTTCATCAAGACTGAACAAGAACTTCCATATCCTTGCTGCCACAAAGCAAGTTCCCTTATACCACTGTGACCTGAGGTCCAACAGAAGGTAGATGGGGATCTACTGATCTATGAATAGATTTCCTGATAATTTTCTGTAGACCATCAAGGATTTCTAACTCCCAGTGGTTTAAAATTAACTAACTAAAATAACTAACTAAAATAAAATAATAAAATGAAATAAAATAAAAATCCTCTTTCCCTTCTAAACTGGACTCTTAATATCACTCTTAATATCAAGAAGGAATGGAGGGAGGGATGGGAGTCGATTTGTATGTGAAAAGGTTTATGTGAGTATTCAGGACCAGCTCTTTTTTTTTTTTTTTAAGCGCAGGCAGAAAGTCATACCAAAACAACCCAAAATCACACAAGAATATCCCCAAAATGCTGCGGTTTATTACTTGTCGTACGCCATGATTCTCCTCATGCCCCCAAAACATTTTTAAAAAGCAAGTCTTTGTGTCAAAAATACACAGAGAGAAAACTGGGAATGACTTCTTTAAGTTTTCACTTCCAGTCACTTCTGGTTACTTCCAGAACAGATTTGCAGACAAAAATACAGCTGTGCAACCCATGGGGACACATGGAGAAAATATCTGCCCCTGCTCTAAGGCATCTTGTTTCTTAGCACTGTATCTGCCTTCCTGAATCACTTTTGGTATGTGGCTGTAGCTGATAGACCTTGAGATTCTAGTGAAGGATAAATGTCTTCCTAAGGCCTAAGGTCTTCCCACTGATGGTCTACGTGGACTGGAAGTGGTGCTTTTCCACCCCTAGCTAGAAATGCCACACTCTACCACTGAGTTATGGTTGAAAACATAAAATTTTGAGACTGCAGCTTTTAGAATTGTATAGCCAGGATGGCCATTGGCAAGAAAAGCTATTGGCACCTGAAATGAAATGAGAAGGGGGGCTTGAACCATCAAATGTTGAGTAAGCAAGTGGTACTCATTCATTAGCCTAAGAAGGTCTTAAGTATTCTCAAGTTCTAGAGATACTCTTTGGCTATTTACTCTCCACCACCACCCCCAAAAATTCTGCATTTGTTTTCAGTTACTTGTACAGATTTAGAACTAGGATGCCAAACTACTGTCTTCTCCTCCATCAAGTGCAGCCTTAGTTTATGAAAAATCAGGAAAACGGTAAACAGCAAACATACAATTAGTGGTTGGTGACTTTTTTTTTAAGGTTCACCTCACATGTCAAATTGTTAAACTGGTGCCAAAAGTGTGAAAAGGTTACAGGCCAAGGCAAATGTGAGAAGTCCTCCATTATGCAGAAGTAAAAATTCTGCAGAATTTTATAAGAATATTACAAGCTGTGTTCTTGACATTTTTTAAGCCAGGAAGTGCTTCCATTGATTTAGTTCTAGTGCCAGGACACTAGGCAGTTTGTTTTCTTAGGATGTGAGGGAATTTCTTTGTATTTCTCAAGCTCCAATACAACATCTATAATGCAGTGCAAAATATGAACCAAATGTGCGCTCATGAAAATTACTTTGGCCATTTCCACACTGGGCTAGTAAAACGGTGCAGAGCAACCTCTGACGGAGGTCTTCTGCACCGTGGAGTGGACTGGGGCACTTTTTGTGGTTTCGCACCTCAATCCAGTTCGGAGCGACCGGAACTGTTTGCGCAGCATGCTTTTTAAAAACATCTTTTTAGAGGTTTTTAAAAAGCATGGAGCGCGTGACTCCGTGTCGCTCCGTCCCTGCGCTCCGGAGCAGATTTGCAGGCTCGTGCAAGTGCGTGCCTGCAGATCTTCCGGGGGCGGGTTTTCGGCTGGCGAGCTTCTCCGGTTGGTGGAGAGCCTCCACCAACCGGAAGCCGCCATTTTGGACACCGGAGTAGTGCGGAGCGACAAGCTCGCGCTGCTCCCCATCCCGACGGACTCGCCCGGACGCTCAGGAAATCTGGTGAGTCCCATTTTCACGCGGCTCCTTCCCCACGTCTGGAAAGGGCCTAAGTCTCATGGTGCTTTAAGCTTACCAAACATGTTACCTACTGCACCATTGAACCAAGGCATATAATGTTGTGGTGTTTCTTCTCCTGTTTTTGTGCAGTGTTTGATGAAAGCCAGCAATTCTCTAAGCAAATCCATTAAAAAAAAAAGGTCTAATTTAAGTTGAATGCCTTTGGCAAATACTATAAAAACTAAACTTTAAATGTAGATATTAGTTGGGAATTAAACCAGTGACAAAGTAGTCTCTGTAACTTCCAATACTGTAACATGAAAACAAGTCCTCCTGAGTTGGTTTCATTTTAGACAGGCCTAAACTACATATAATTTCTCAGTCCGACAAATCACCTCAGGCACCTGGTTGGCTGCAGTGGGCATCTGACGCATTGCATATGGCTTGGATGTTCTGTTATGCCTGTATGGTGCATGGTGAACCCAGGGTTGACAGTGTGGCAGCCGTGAACCAAATGAATGTGACAGCTTCATGGCATGAGATGCTAAAGACTTTGGGAGATATTAACTGCAAATTATATACTTGCCCACTATCCAGCAAGTATATTTTCACAGCTAGATGTCAAAACAGTGTACATTTTAATTATCACACAGGATCCTATTCTCTAAATATTAAAATATGCAGAGGTTCACTTGAAAAGTTAAGAGATTAGGTTGCTAACATAGACAGCATGCCAGCCAAGCAGATAACGTTCCAGGTAAAGGATAATACTGAACCTTTCACATATGAAGGGAAAACAGAGTCTTTGACTATTAAGAGGTATTGCTAGAAGGGGTACCATTATCAAGCAACACTAGTACAGCTTTGTTCTCCAGTGAGTTCTTTCTCATTCCAGCCCCTCCCCTCCTTTCTGCCTTTCTTTCCCCACCTATCCAGCCACCCACCTACCCACCCTTCTTCCAACTCTCCCCCCAACGAGGCATCACAGCTCCTAACGAAACGGAACTGCTGCCAGATGAAATATATTACTATTAAATACTTAATTCTTCTAGTGAGCGAAGAGCAGCCAGTATGAATACGATTATTAAAGAAAATTACTTTGGCTGATCAGATATTTCTGCATACTAATTTCTGACCCTGCTTCCCTCTCTGCTTGCTTCTCATCCCTCGGAGACCAGGACAGAGAAAATTCCATCACAAATAGCTGATTACTGGGGCTTGCATTAAAATCAAATTTTTCCCCCGTCTCGGCACTAATGTCCTTGCCCACAGTAGGGACAGCAGTGACTGCAAAGAAAATTATTCTGGAGATGGGCCTGGATCCCACTGCCTCTGGACAAGTGAGTGAGATAAGAAATACAGATCTGAATTCTGAGGCCTTGGTTTTAAGCTTAGCCTCTCTAATAGCCCAGCAAAAATTAAAACCAGTCAGCTCATGCCACTAAGGCACTGCCAGAGAGATGAACTGTTGTGGGATCTGCACAAACATACATTGTCCACACTCCTTTTTGCCAAACACCCTTCCTTTCCTGAAGCATGGTTCCATTCCCATTACTTGCATGCCAAGATTGAGCATGGGCAGATCTTGGAAAAGTTACTTTCTTGGACTACCAGTTCCAGAATCCCTCAACCAGCATGGCCTCTGATGAATTCCTGAAAATGTCTGATGGATTCCAGAAGTTATAATCCAAAGAAGTAACTTTTCCAAGTTCTGGATATGAACTAATGTAGCAGTACCAGGTACAGAGAAAGAGAAGACAATAAAAAGAACTTTCTCCCAACATTCTACATCCAGGGGCCACCACTACCAATCAAAATGTGTTATTTCACAGGGGAAAATCTAAAAATAACCTCATTTCTCCCACTCCATTTCTCCCTATAAGCCATCAATTTTCTTACTGTTTTTTTTAAGAGAGAGACACTTGTGGAGATGTCACCAGTCTGAAGATGTAATTACAGCCTGTGCGTGTTAATTCCAAGCTCCCGTTCCATACATTTCATCTCAATGGGGGATCCTGTCTGCTGTACCTTTCTCCCACACCTTGAAGAAAAGTCTGTGGGAGGGGAAAGATTCTATTAAGGAACCTGTGCCTCTCCCGTGCAGGAAACGAAGATAGGAAGACAACTTACTTAAAGTTTTCACTCCAGGCTACTAGGGTTATATTAATGTCTGGGCCCTGATTGAGATGGATAATACAAGGCTCCTCATGAAAGCTGGGGATGAGAACTAGAGTGAGATGTCTGTTTTATACAGCTATTGCAGTGGCAGTGGGCAACTGCCTCACTCTACCTAATGGTAGGATCAGCCCTTCAATAACAACAATAGGAATAATAGGGAGGAGGAGGAGGAGGAGAAGATAATCAAGATCTTATCTGCCTCTTTGTGGACTGAGGTGGGGAACAACAACAAATAACATCAGCCAAAAGAGAATTTAAAAAGTACTTATTAAAATTCATCAATAAATATTTTAAATCTATAATTTAAAAATAATGCTGCTTTAGGTACAGACAGCATCTCAAGCTGACGAATCTTTTCTAGCAGGTCATTCCACAGTTCTGAGGGCAGCCAAAGAAAATGTCCTCTGGGTAACAATCATCCCAGTTTTGGATGACTGAAGTAGACATTTCGCAGAGGAACTGAGTATATGGGGTGGATTATACAGGAGAAGGTGATTCTGTAGGTAACTTGGGCCCAGACCATGCAGGTCTTTAAAAGCGATAACCAACACTTTGTCCTTTGTTAGGAAACTAATTTGACAGCAATAAACCTATCTCTATTACAGCCAGCAACATTTCCTTGCAGAACTTTGGATCTTCAGTGATATCTTAAGAGTACAACCAAGGGCACACTTATATAAGCCTTTCACCAAGAAAGATGATACTGAAAAGCTTCTTTCACACAGCTGGAACCACACAGTAGTGGTAAGATAGATTTGTGTTGGTTACATGGATCTCCTGACTTGCATAATTACACATATCTTAGGCCACTGGCCTGAGGATGGAAGTGCGGAACTTTTTTCAGTCAAGGGCTGCATTTCAGGAGGTGATATAATTTGACAGTGGCTATGTTCCAGTGGTCAGTGGAGCTGAAGCCAGTAGTGAGCAAGGCCACTCATTTTCACCCTCTCTTTCTGCTACCTCCTTTTCTTCTCTCTTTCCCTCTTTCCCTTATTCTCTGTTTTGTTCTTACAAGATACAATCATTTGCAGAGGGCTTTTGAAAGGCTGTTCCAGTCAGAAAGAATAGCCCGTTCTCCAGCACATTTCACATTCCACAACAGGTAAAATGAAACAAGCATCATTAAAAATTCATGGTGTGCCACATTTTCTAACCATGGTACTCAAGCTGTTCATACATTTCAGAATCAATGGTTTCTCTCTACTAAATCATTAACACATATCAGACTGCAAAAATGTCTGAATCATAAATGAACCAAATTCAACATCTGTTCCCTGAATGCATATATGTGAGTCCTAAGATACCACACCATGTCATGTGGCATATGAAAACCATCACTGTAATGTGGGAACAAGCAAAACAAGTGGTTTTCAGAAAGAGATCTGAAGCCAGATGCACTCCTGAATTCCACAGCTGGCATTGGGTTTTGCCAGAGGAAGAATGAAACCCAGCAGTTAAAAACTCTCCTGACTCTCATGCTTTTCACAAATAGGATCAGGAATGGACAATGTATCCCAGCTCTGCCTGTGTCATAGATAACCTTCACTGGGAGTGGGTGGATAGAGGGCAACCAAACGGAGATCCCTAGTGTGCTGCCTCCAGCCCTTGGCAAGACAGTCAAGGCCATCCCACAGTCATGGACAAAGTTAAGTTTTCAACAAATTGCACAAAACAAAGTCATCTCACTTCTCTCCCTGTGCAGCATTGTGACAGTCTTCTCCCTTTCTTTCTATCCACTCTGGTTTATCATGTGTTTGTTTCCCATTTTGATGAATAAAACACCTCTTTTCTCTGGTTTTCCCACTTATATCTTGGCCTCTGCCACCAAAATCCTTCACTTTTCCTGTCATTCAGACAATGTGATGTTCCTCCTCAAATTCTAACCAAGTCTGCTTGTTATTCCCAATAAAATTCTCCACAACCTGGCCTAACTCAGTTTTTCCCAGAGTCTTCACCTTTGTTTAACAAGCCCACTCCTCCTCCCTTGCTGCCAGTAAGAACTGGAATTCGCTGCAGCTTGCTACATCATGCCATCATGTTCTTCCTTAAAATCTCTTTCCCAAACCAGCCTTTTTCAGAACCTTTGGCCTGCAACACAAGCATAATTACTCCAGCAGTGTCCCTTTGTATTCATGGGAGCTTCCTCCATGATCAAGTTGGGATGGCAACTTTAATCCCTTAGAAAGCAATTCTAAAGTGAGAAAGGAATAAAGTGGTATACTGGGTTAGCCCAGCCAGATCACAAGTCTTGAAGGTAAAATGGGAAGAAGGCTTTATTGAGCTCTTCAACCTTGCAGATATTGTTCATTCACAATCCATTCCCCACTGGAAACAATGAGAGGGCAATTGTTTTCCTGTGGCCTCTCAGGTGATGGCTTTGAATTAGTGCTGCCTCTAGCCCACCCCAAACTTTCTGCTTAGGGTCTTATCATGGGCAGGACCTTTATATCTGGAAAGCCTTCCACATCTAGAATTGTGACCACTAGGAAAGATATGTTGCCCTCCTGCCAATAGAACTCCTCTCCACTGTTGGTGGGGTCCCTTCACTCACACTCTCCAGATTTTACAGATGAAAACTGAAGCACATGATGCCAAATGACACCAGAATGTGGTCAAGATGGCAAATAAGAAGAAGAAGAACACACAAGTTAGGAAAGGCTGCACTACTTTGCCTTACAGGGAAGGGCAAGATACTGCCCCCCTCCTCTCCTCTCCTCCTCTCTATGTGAATTGAGTGCAAACTCAGTTTGCAGCAATTAAAGTAAGCTGACGACAAAGGCGGAAAGTGGGAGAAGGAGATAGGAACTTGGGATATTTTGAAAGCAGTTGAAAAAGTGGGGTGGCTTAGAGGAATGTCCCTGCAGTGCAGAGACTGTTACACCCATTACATGTTGGAGAGCTATGCTGCGAGTCTTCCCACAAGGTAATTCAGAGTGTATATTTTGGTCCAAGCCAAAACAAACACTCAGCTGGGCACAGAAGCCCTATGTTCTATTGGCTTGCACAGAGAAGGGTAGCACTTCAGTATTCAAGAACTAAAAATAATAATCCTAGCTTCTTGCTCTAGTTAGAGCAAGGAGTTCAGGGATACAATATATTCTTTGAGGATCCCATTGTTCCACCCTCTTCCTGATCTTCATATGGAGAAAACTTGTGTTTATATAGCCAAAATGGCACTACTCATATACAAGAAGGAGACACTGGCAAGCTTAAGGGAGTCTGAAGGTTTGCGGAAGTATAGCAAATCTTTAAGGGGAAAAAAGCACAAAGAGAGAAGGACTACAGAACAACACAATGACTGAACATCCTCACTGGCTGCAGAACACTGAATGATGAGATGGAATGGAGCAGCGTACCCTGGAAGAAAGCATGGCTGTCTGATTGAAACGCTAAACAAACGCATCCCATGGGGAAGTGTTTTGCCAGAGGTTTTTGTCCTTCTGCTGTCAAGTAGCATATGGTAACCCTATGAATAAGAGGCCTCCAGCTCATGCTATCATCAACAGCCCTGCTCAGGTCTTGCAGACTTGTGGCTTCCTTGACTGAGCCCTGATGGCGCAGTGGTTAAATGCTGGTATTGCAGCCACAAGATTGAGAGTTCAATCCTGCTGGGCTCCAGGTTGACTCAGCCTTCCATCCTTCCGCAGGTCGGTAAAATTGCCCTAGCTTGTTGGTGGCAATTAGTTAACATGTTATAAACAGCTTAGCGAGCACTTAGCTGATAAGCAGTATAGAAATACAGATGCTATTGCTAATGTGGTTTTCCTCTTTCCCATTGCTTTCTATCTTAGCAAGCATTGTTGTCTTTTCTAGTGAGTCAGCTCGTCCCATGATATGGCCAAAGTACAACAGCCTCATCTTAGTCATCTTGGCTTCTAGGAACAGTTTAGGCTTGATTTGCTCTACTACTCACTGATTTGTCTTTTTAGCAGTCTGTGGTATCTGTAGAACCCTTCTTCAGCACTACATTTCAAAGAAGTTGATTTTCTTCCTATCAGTTTTCTTCACTGTCCAGCTCTCATGTTCATCTTCAAATTGTTCTTCCTTGAATGAATCTATCATCATCTTTTCATATCTTTCATATAGTTTTTCAGTGTATTTTTTCAATGTCTTTTTATTTCTATATTTGCTGATTGTAGAGCATTCCCACTCTTGGTTAAAATTTCCCTTTGATTTCTCAGATCTTGTGGAAGAGATCTCTTGTTCTTCCTTTTTTATTATCATCTTCTATTTGTTTGCATTGATTATTATAGTAGTTCTCCTTGTCCTTGCACACAAGTTGCTGAACAGTTGCAGTCAACATTCTGACTCTATTCCTGTCATCTTTTACTTTTGCTTCTCATCTGTTCTGAATTGCTTGGAGAATTTCATCTGTTATCCACTGAGGGTTCTCTTTCTTCTTGGCTGCAGATAGTGTCGTTTTGCATTCCTTCTTGACAATGTGCCTGGTTTCAGTCCAGAGTTCTTCTGGCTCTCAGTCAATTAGGCTTAATAGTACAAATCTAATTTTTTTACATTATCTTTAAATTCTACAGGAATGTTTTTCAGGTTGTATTTCAGCACTGTGATTAGTTTAGGGTTCTTCTTTAGCTTTTCTCTAATTTTGGATATTAGCAGTTCATGGCCTGTGCCATGATCTGCTCCTGATCTTGTTTTTGCAGAGAGAATGGAGCTTCTCCATCTTCTCATCTTCTACTTCTGATTATGCAGTCTAATTGATTTTTATATTGACCATCCAGTGATGTCCATGTATACTGTTGCCTCTTTGGTTGACTGAAGAATGTGTTTGCAGTGAACAAACTGTTGGCCTCACAAAATTCAGTCAGTTACTCTCCTGCTTCATTTCTTGATCCTAGGCCAAATTTTCCTTTGCTTATGCTCTTGTTTTCTACTTTTTGCATTGCAATCACATATGATTAACAAGAAGCTCTATTTTGGTGCATGAACAATTTCCTCATGGACTCCAGCATAGAATCTTTCCATTTCTTCTTCTTCTGCCTCTGTAGTTGGAGTATAAACTTGGATTATGGCTATATTGATGGGTTTCCCCTGAAGTCCTATTGGTATCACTGGTGAAATATAATAATAACAGAAGTTTCCAAAAGTTTGTCAAAAGCCTGTCAGCAACCATTTGTGAGAAAAGATTCTAACATATTCCCTCCTGTCTCCCCTGCCCCATACCACAATATGTTATTATGTTGTGTGAAGTTATGCGAAAAGGCAAGATGGAAGATATTGTACATTATGATGTTTGGTTTCTTCATTCTCTTGTTTTCCTGAGAACCAATAAAATAAGTATGTGGTGTTTTAGCTAAAACTCTGGCTTTTGGGAACTATCCAGAACTGAGGCACTCTGTAAGCCTTAAAAGCTGTATTAGGATCTGAGTTTCAAGGATCTATAGACACAAGAACATGGAATGTTTATTTTTCCTTATTGACTTTCTCCAAATAAACCTAGAGAAGGAAGAAAGGGGCTCTCCAGCAGCAGCTGTTTATCCAGTGTTTATGATAAAAGCACTTCTCCATAGCAACAGGTGGCAATGTGTGACTCTCTAGAAAAAAAAAAACTCTGCAAGGGGCCTCAGCAACCTTTACTAGTTATTTTCCTTTGTTTTATTTGTTTGCTCATTTAGAAGGCTGACAGGTACAGTAAACCCTCAGGTTTTTTTTAAAGGGCTCCAAAACAGAGGCACATCCTAAAACTCTCGCAAGGATGTTATTCTGAACTTTCTTCCCATCTTCAACATTTGTGTTAATTCCCACCTAGCAGATTTAAAAGGAGGGAGGGAGGGAAGAAGAATTGGGAAGTCACTTAGTACAGTTGCAGAGAGCATTTTGGAAATCAAAACATTTACTTATTTGGGCTTAAGTCCCACTGAAAATAACCAGCTGAGACAGTCACAGCCTAGGCCAAGCCTTATCATGAGACAGAGTGAGGCTACTGCCTCAAGTGGCAGATTCTGAGAGGCTGCAGCAAGACATCGGGAGAGATGCCAGTCTGCCACACAACCTGCCTTATGTCCCCTATGCTACCCAGCTGCCTCCAGATAGTGTGAAGGACGTGGTCCCATGGCTAGAGTTGAAGAAACTTTCAACTCCCAATCTGGTTGGCTTTTGTACTTGGAAGAGGAACAGACACATCTTGTCCTTTGCCTCTGACAACTACATGTCTTGAGCTAGCACTGGTAACAAGTGAGCAATTTACAAAGCCGGAAGGAAGATCAAATACCTTCTCTTAAGTTGTGGAACAACAGCGACAATGCAGAATCAGCAGTTATCACAGGCTTAGACATTTGACTAACAGCAGGGCAGTTTTAAAAAAGTAGATTGAACCTATGATCTGCTGTGCTGTAGTTGCAATGAACAAGATCCTGTGCAAGGATCCCCAGCACTGGCACACAGTGATGACTCATCTGCTCACTGCGGTGCTGGGAACAAGGGCAGTCTGTAGTGAGATAAATCCATTCTGGGTTTTAGTCTGAATTTTAATGAAGCTAGCCAAGATGCTGAGCCTTACAGAGCCAAGATTCAACACCTTGCATAGCTCCTTTTAAAATTCAGAGTGAAACTCAGTGCAAACATGGGAACTACCTGCCACCACTGGCTGGGGCAGGACCCACATTCTTCTCCTCCATTGGCTTAGGAGCAGCTGTTCAAGCCCCTATTACGCTCTGTACACCAGGCTATGCAGGAGGATTTTGGAGGAAAAGGCGGGACCAGCCCTAGCATTAGGGAGAGTGAGGCAACCACCTGAGGCAACAGATTTTAGTTGTCATGAAAGGGCAGAAAATGATGGGTTATTTAATGTATTGTTATTGTACTTATACTGCAAGAGATTGGAAGAGATGTTCGTGGGATTATCTACCTCATATGAGGGCCAATTCTGGGAAAGGGACAAAGGGGACCTTGAAAGGGAAGTGAGGCCACCAATAGTCCTTTGGCTTGCTGGAAATGACCCACTCTGATCAGCAGCACCTCAAGTAACACCCAATGGTGACAGTACGAAAAGAAAACAGAGGATGCAGAGGGGGTGGAATATTGTTGGGGGCTGAGAAAAAGGGATGTCTCATCCCCTCATAGTTATACAGTACTAGCTCAAGCCTCTGTTTGTGTGTAATAGCTGAAGTGAAGCAGCAGCGGCAAACACTGTCAATTAATTGCCTTGGGGCTTTTTTCTCCCACTGATGAATCAATCAATTAACCAATTAAAATAAGCATTGCATAATCTCAATCCAAGTGGTGTTTTGAGGATATTTAATTAAGATAGCCATTTTCCTTGGCAAAATATTGCAGAAAATCATTTGTTGTTCAGAAGATCAGCTTAAATACACAGCTGCAATCAAGAAACATGCAAAGATTATTTACAACAGTGGCCGCCAAAATGAATGCCCTATTCACAGGCCAAAGCTCCAATGAAAAGTGCACATTCTTAATCTGTGGATAATGAATTTATTTATTAATTGCACTGATGAATGCTTTCATCCTTGGCTTGTATCTCTTAGGTGCTACGGTATAAAATTAAAGACTATAACCTAAGGAGGTTTAAAGGATTGCTTTCCCCCAGATGAAGATATGCTTATGTTAAAGTTCATGGAAATGAGTATGCAAAACAAGAAATGACAGCTGCAGACACAAGGAGATTTACACAAATAAACCCAGAGGGTAATGCAGAAGCTTAAGAACATTAGAGTTTTACCCGCACACACTCACACACATACAGAGAGACCTGGACCTTCCTTGCATACATTTCAAGAGGTTTCCATGGGCTTCAAACTGAGGTCCAGTTCTGATGAACATGGTATCTGTGATCAGATATGCATTTTTGCTAAATGAACTACGCAGATATATGCCAATGGAAAATTGGTAGGCACATCTGCACGGTTTCAGACCCAAAACAAGACACTGAAGGAATCAAGGTTGATGCTACAGCCTGCCAATTTGCTGCTGGCAACAGAGATTAAGAACTCTAACAAAGTATATCGTAAATGCCTGTTTAAAGATGGGGAAAAGTGGTATCATACATACATACATCTCAATCATTTCTGCAGGAAGGAAACTTCACTGGGACATACTGGAGTATCCCTGAGCTTCTACCTACTCCCCTCAGATGAATCATCTTCTGATAAATTAGTCCCAGTTTGCATGAGGGTTAGAAGAATATCACATCCAATAGACAGCCTTACCCCCGCTCCCCCAAAGAAGGAAGAAGCAAAATGAGCTCTTGGGGCATTCAAAAGGAAGCACTGTGTACGTTAGTATTCTTCGTTATGTTAATACATAGAATAATTCTATACAATCCAGTGATTACTTAGCCACTGATCGCAGGCCTGTCCCCTGAGCCTGTACCCCACCACCACTACCCTGGCATGGGTGCATTGCTCTGCATCTATAGCAGCAGAGGGCATACAGCCTGCGAAGGCTGTTTTCAACCCCTCTGTCAGGAAAGGATTAATAATCTTGTTCAACAGCCCTCACAAGCAGGAATTCACTTTTAAACAGGTTACAGTAAGGATGCAAAGAATATTCTCCATTATTTGTTTCCTGGATGAAACATGGAGTGGGAAGAATAATACAGCAGCAAGAGTCTTGCACGCTCTCCCCCAACATTCAGATACTCCAAAGTGCTGCAAAAGAATTATTCTGCAAATATTGCAGTCTTTATTGTGCAAAAAGCAACTGTATTGCAGAGAAAGCGATATGCAGGCACTGAAAATACTGTTTCCTGTGTCTTAAACTTTTTTTTTTTTTGCAAAAACAAAAAAATTAGAAACATCCTCGAGATCACTTCAGACTGTTTGAATGTGGGAAGAATACCATGAAGGACTTTTTGTTCCTACAGCGAGGAAAAAGCTACAGCAATTATTCATCCTCACAAATGAGGACAAAATAATAGAGGATTGACATCCCCAGATCTCAGGGCCCTCCTACACCGTGAAACACAATACCCTTTCCCCCTGCAATAGCAAAAGTGGACTACCAGCCACTTCCAGTTCCATTATTGTTTTTTCTGTTCTTCTTGTTGTTAGGTTTTTGGCAGTCCCTGAGGCTCTCGAGGGAGCGCTCCCCCAGGCCCATCACAGGCCCTTTCCGTGGGAGGCAAGTGAATCGCTCCGTGCCGTTACTTACCGGTTCTTCTTGGGTCCGAAGTAACACGGACTTTCCCTTGAGCCCTTCCGCAGGGCTCCTCCATTAGTCCAGAGTGAACTGGAGCAGTACTCCACACTGCTCCGGTTGAAAACGGTGGCTTCCTGTGCCTTCGTGCGTCCGGACCAACCGCTGACACTAGCCACGCCCACAACCCGCCCTCCACTGATTGCAGGCTCACATTGGTGCAAGCCTGTGCATCTGCACAGGTAAGCAGGAACACAATGGCGCACTCCAGAAAACTGAAAGACCGGATTTTTCCAGTCTTTACTTAGCGAACTGGAGGACCACTTGGGGGCGGTTTGGATCGGACTAAGTTAAATAGTCCGAACCTAGTCCAATCCAAGGTGCAGACAACCTCCATGCCAGGACGCCTTGGTCCGTTTTAACTTCCACGTGCGGAAAAGGCCACAGTTACCCATCTTCATATATGTGATCCATGAACTTAGTGTGCAGTAAGATAAACACCCTGGCTAGTATATAAACAAATGCAGCCTGAGAAAGAATATATGACACAAATTTATGTTTTTCTGATGATTATTTTGCCTGGCTGCAAGTACCTAGCACCACTGGGGAGCAACTAAGGCCCAAAGTAGGCACCTTTCCCATTTTTGTTTTAAAAATGGGGTAAAAAGCATTTCGCCTAGTGTCTGAAGAGTGCGGGATATGTGGGTCTAGCTGCCATATTAATTTCTCACAATGCCCTGATATAAGTTCAGGACACTGTAGGAAATTAAACAGTAGGTAGACACAGGCATATGTCATTACTACATGTGATATTGCTCAAAAGAGTAGTGTCTGGTGCCCAAAGAGAAGGTGCAGTCCAACCAAGAATACTCCCCCCAAGAGATCACTTTGCCCAGGGTGTCTTTAAATCTGCTCCGGCGGATGTGTTCTACTTGCTTGACTAAGCAAGCAAGACTCAGACCATCTTCACACTACACTATTATAGTGCTATTATTCCACTTTCAACATCCTGTGGAATTCTGGGGTTTGTAGGTCAAAGAGCCCTCTGGCTGAGAATTCTAGATGCTCCTCGCTAAACAGCAAACTCCAGGATTCCATGGGATGTTGAAAGTGGAATAATGTACAATATAGTATGGAAATGGCCTCAGATTGTACCCCACTAAAAAAAAGGAGAGCCAGCATGGTGTAGTGGTTTGAGTGCTAGACTATGACCTTGGAGACCAGAGATCAGTTCTCCACTTGGCCATGGAAACCCACTGGGTGACCTTGGGTACATCACATACTCTCAGCCACAGAAAACTCCATGGTCGTTTCACCTTAGGGTCGCCATAAATCAGAAACTACTTCAAGCCCCACAATAACAACAACAACAGCAACTGAAAGAGTGATTGGGAAGAAGATACTGCTTGTGTTCAGGTGTGGAAGTGAAGCTGCTTTGCATAGAGTCTGTGTTTTTTATTGATAAAAAAAATAAACAAGAGAGACTTCATATTTTAAAGCAGCAGCTAACATGTGGGTGTTTTTTCCAGCCTCTGAGGCTAGAAAAGGCAATCCTCTTATGTTGATATGCTATACTCTGGACAAAGGGGGATGTGCAACAAAAGAAGAAAAAAATGAAGCTTGATTTCAAGTAAGTGGATGCTCCCAAGCCCAAAGAAGAGTAAAGTCTGGGGAAATTACTTTTGAACTGCAACTCTCAAAAATTCCCCAGCCAACATGGCTGGTGGATGCTGGGCATTTTAGTCCAAAAATAACTTGTCCAACCTCTGTATAAAAAGAAATGTGTTCAAGGCTCGTAGGGGATGCAATATAATGGGGAAGACCCTCATCAGCATAGACTTTTAATTAGGTCTCTCACCCAGGAGTTTGTAACCCTCTCAACCAACTTTACTTTGCACTAAGCTAAGTTTGGTTACTTTGTATGGAGCAACTGATCCTCTTCAAAGTAGTAAGGAATTGCCCTCTGTGACTTGGCTTCTCACTGAAGCATTTAGAGGTCATCTTTTAAGGTTTCAAAAATTATTTCATTTAAGCATGATGGAGTAGAACATTGCATCAAAGGCTTCCTTGGTGTTACAGATTGTTTGTCTCTACTCTGGGCTGCATTGTTCCTGGTAAGAAACTGATTTCATGCTTTGCACTGTTTGTCCTGCCCCCCCTCCCCTAAAATACCATTGTATAGTGTAAATGATAATCTGCTACAGGCCAAAACCTGTCCCCTTACAATCCTGAACTTACATGACAAAGTGAAAGATGACCTTTGGTATATTTAAGCCAGACTCCCAAATCTATTCATAATAATATGGACAGCTGGTTCCACATGCTGGGGGTGGTAGAGGAGTGGTGGTAGAAGTACCAGGTTTTTATGTTCATCATGTGAAAAGCCTCAACAAGTTCAGAGGTTTACTTCAAAAGAGCCTCTGACAGTTTGGATTCTTGTATGAAATTTATCAAAATTTATCCAAACTTTGCTTTGACATGTTGCTGGTCAATTACCTTTAGCATTATAACAACTTGGCAAATTCACCAAGCAGGTCACATAGCTAGAAAGAAAAAGGTGAGGGGCTCTTTGACGAAAAAAGAGATGACCTATTGGTAGAAGCCAGTTCTTTTGATGTAGTATGTTTTGGAGAGCTGAAGGATTAGAGGTGGTAGGTGACTTGGAGTTTTAAGGTTGCTGAAGGAGAAAGATTTGAATAGTTCTACGAGTCAGATTAGGTACTTGGCTTTGCTCATCCCTTCATTCAAATATAAACACGTGCTGTTCTTCTTATTCCTAAAATCACTAGGCTCTTTACAAGGATTGAAAATGAAAATAAGCCTTGCCTGCAAATTTACAGGCCATTTCCGCACAATGTTGCTGTCTGCGATGGGGACATGTTGCTGCCAGTCTGCAAGTCATGCTTTCACATGGCATCGTCACGGTCCCACTGCCAATGGGTCCCCAGTATTGCAATCCAGTAACGGCCCCCAGTTACACAACACTCCCTTAACCAGTGGCCATGCAGAAACAGTGGAAGCATGATCTACATGCTTCCTTCCCCAGTGCAGCACAGGAAGTGGCTGGCTGCACTGCGGAAGGAAGTGTGTCCCTCGTGCTACCCTTCTGCAGGTAGGCAGCCAGGTGTGGAGGGGAGTGTTCAGGTTGCAATCTCATCCCAGCAGTGGCAACAGGATGGCAACAGGAAACAGTAAGGTGTGGAAAGGGCCACTGTCTAAGGTGTTTTCTTTTCCTTGGTTTGAGACTTGTACATCTTAGAGAAAACATACTTCCAAGCCCTGATTAGAACAGGCTAAGGTCCTATAGTAAGAGTTCTTAACTATGATCTGTGGATGCATAGGCAGTCCATAGATGGGCTTTGGAGGGTCTGTGAACTAGCCACAAACAAAATAATATTTTTTCTTTCAGTTGCCATTCACATTTGAATTGTGTTTTAGGACATGTTTCTGGGGAAAGGAGCATTCCTCATATTCTCAGAGCAGTCTCCAGCCTCCAAAATTTCTGCCCTATGCCATGGCAAGTTTAAGAACCCCTTCACTTTGTATTTTTAAATTATAATTTTGATGTCCCTTATAAACTGTTACCCTAAAGCCTTGGAATATACGTATAAATCTGGCTCGCTCTCTCTCTCTCTCTCTCTCTCTCTCTCTCTCTCTCTCTATATATATATATATATATATATTTGCCCTGTATTCTTGGCACTCAGCAGAGAATCAGCCCTGGACAGCATTCTTTACGCATGATTGATTGATTGATTGATTGATTGATAGATATAGATAGATATAGATAGATATATCATTGCTGGTGCTTTAGGGAGTAAATAATAAGAATAATCCATCACCTTATTAATAAAAAATAAATTATAGATGCAGGTAGAAGTATTTCATTGGGTAAACAAGAGATGCCTGGCTCATGGTTGCTGGCAAAGTATGTTTGTTGGGCAAAGAAGCACTGGTTGTGATTACTCAGTAGTAAGAAACACTTGACACATGTTCTGAGGTATCAGTAGCATGGCATCCAGGCCCAAGATGCAACCAAATAACATGTCCTATACTTTCTTTGGCATTAATTCCAATATGTAAGGAAACACTGTAACAAGTACGTATGAGGAAGACTAGGAATGTGCAACCAGTGGCAACTAAACAAAAGTCTATTAAGTAACAGAAATATGACAAGTTATCACAAGTCTTGGTTTTTTCTCTTTATTAGTTGTGCTTGCATCTTCGAATGAGTAAATCTTAAGAATCACAGTTCTATCTGAGGCACACAGGTAGAATTACAATTTAAGTTGAAGAAAAACACTGATTCTATTCAAACTTTAACAATCAGGAAAGGTAACATGAGGTAAAGGTAAATTTTCATAATTTACTCCAGTGGTTCCAGTTTCCTTGACAGAGTAAAGCTTTCTATACCTTTACCAAGTCGACCTGTATTTGCTACATATTGTACTCCTGAGAGAGTAAGGAAAGAGTCCCTGAGTTCTTTTCTTCTGCCAGGGATGGTGTAGCAAAGCAACAACTTTGCACCATGTTAGAAGAAGCAATGCACAAACCTGAAGAGAGGATCTTTCATGCTACCTCTGCCAATGCTCATACCATTCACGCATTCAGAAGGTGGTATTGCTATAGATCTACTTCTGCAACCTTCCCTAAAACAGCCAGATGACTTCTTAGGCTGAAAAACATGATGAGTAAAATATGTCTACACACACACGAAGAGGAAGTGCAACTCACTAACACTTTTCCCTTACCACCCATCTTTCCTTCCTCTTACTTCCCTACCTGGTAGGTAGGTACCTCTTGGCTCTCAGAGGTGTTGGATGATATGCAATGTTAAGTGTGGAGAGCCAGCTAGTGCAGCAGCTAGCTACAGAGTTGGTTTGGACATGGATTTGGAAATTTTGTTTTAAGTCCTTGCTCAAGCATGAAGCTTGCTGGGTGGTCCTAGCCAAGGCACTATGGTTTATGGTTTATTTTTAAAATTTAGAGGGTTTTTTTTTCCTTTAAAAAAGGCCCAGAATGTCTTACAGTAATTAAGATATACAAATGTTAAAAACAAAATACAAAATATATCCATAGCATAAAACCACAACCCCACCAAGAATAACTAATCATGGGAATTATCATTTAACAAAATGTCAGTCTTTTTTAAAAAGCACACCCTTCCAAGGCTGGAGACTATAGGCTGTCTTAACCTACCATCAAAAACATGAAACTCTGGGTTCAGACTGGTATTGCCGGGGATGTCATTCCACCAACAGAGAGCCACACCCAAAAGGGCTTTCTATTTGTTCCCCTCCCCTTCTAGCCACTCTCATTAATTCACAGCGCTAAACCTATATCCCCAGCTTGCGGAAATAACTGTCACACAAGCCTGCTTAGTTTTCTTGAACAGAGAGCAGGAAGTAAATGCAGCCAATATAAATGAAGGATACATGACCCATGAAGGAAAACACCTTCAGTGCCACACCTGTACAACTACCAGTTACCCAAGCCCTTTAGGTCTAGAGGGAAAAAAATTACACTGAGAAACAGAGAAGTAAAGTAGCAGTTAACTCAGCCCAGGCTAAGCTAACAGCATCCTTCTCATTTGTATTATTTACACGAACTGGCTCTTTCTCTCACTTCATACCCGACCACTTTGCCTTTCAGAATAATCGGCCTCTCAGAAATGGAGTGGGAGCCGCCTCTCCTCACAGTGTGATGGGGAAGTGGCACCACTCAGCAATGGCTCTGCCAGGCCTCTCAAGGGGAAACCACTCTCTGATAAGAAGCCGATTTCACCTGAGGCCTGGAACATTAACTTTGACACTGAAAAGGGGGTATTTTATTACCCTGGAATATTTCTGCATCTCTTTAAAATCTTTTCCCCCTTCTCCTGCCCCATGACAATTAAAAGCGCCATCTCTCTCTCTCTCTCTCTCTCTCTCTCTCTCTCTCTCGTTAACACTTAAGATCTTTTCCGCAGCAAAATTGCTGATATTTGATCCATTTCCACTGCAAGGCTTACGCGGGCTGTAATGCTCTACCTGGCTGCTGTTAGGGTGCGGACAATATTTCAGAGGCTGCAGTGGTGTATTCACTGAAAACCAGAAATATGTGTGTGTCCTGGCTGTATTTTAATCTATAAACTTATGACAAGCTTCTTTGCAGCTGCCAGAAGGATAGATGTGGGTCTGCCCTCATCTTGGGGATTGAGTTAGGGCAATTGTAATGCTAAAATTGTAATGCTCAAACCTCTGAAGTCTAGCTAAAGGCGGTGATCTGGAGAGAAACTGAAAACAAGCCCTTTCAGGGACTAGAAACAGTTGGATCTGCGCCGCAGGTCACATTTGATCACTTCTCAGGACAACCATAGATTCTCTGGGAGGCTTTCTCTGAGACTGCTTTCTCTGAGACCCATCACTCACAGATAGACTGAAGGCATATTGGGATCTACTGGAAGATTTCTAAATGATTTGTGCTCAGTGGGATGAGGGTTTTGTTTTGACTCTGGGGATGGAAAAGAGCTTCACACTTCCCTACAAAAATGTGCATCATTTGTACATTGCACAATGTACACATTTTTTCATGTTTGCAATATATTTTGCCCTACAAAAACATTTGTTTTTGAATTTCCTGAGACTGGAACAAGACAAAGTGCACCTTGCTGTGGAAATCTATAAATTTCCAAGGCTTGCAATGCATTTTAAGGAACAAAGAATGTGCACAAGATCATATCAAGAACTGCATTTTTTGATAATGTGAAAATATGCACTTTTACTCAAAGGGAGGGAGATTAATTCAAAATGTCTACATTATGAAATATGTATAACAAAGTATGTACAAACTTTCCCATTAGAAAAAAAAATGTCACAGGCTGATGTGGAACTTGGATGCAACAAAGATGCCGTTAGCTTTCTGATAAATGGAACAAAAACAGAAAGAAAAGTGAAAACATGAAAACATGTTTTCATATCAATATCTGAGTCCCAAAGTTCAGGGATAGCAACACCAAAACTACCAACAACAAATTAGGCTTTTGAAAAGTGTGCAGGAATTATGGGGTGGGGAGAAAACCAAGAACAAACTTTTGTGTGAAAGAATTACGAGTGACATTCTTGAACTAGTGAAGTACTGGTCCTCTTGGTGGCTGCTTCCAGGCTTTGGAAATCCCTCCCTAAGGAGGCTAGGATGGCTCCCTCCTTGCTGTGCTTTAATCAACACATGAAAAACGCACTTTTATGAACTATTCCAATACTATTTGATGGCATACTATTTAATGGCATGTAGCCAGCATGGTGTAGTGGTTTGAGCATTGGACTACAACCCTGGAGACTACAATTCAATTCCCCATTCAGCCATGGAAACATAATTGGCTGATCTTGGTCATGTCACACAGTCTCAGCCCCAGATAACCCTGTGATAGGTCTGCCTTTAGGTCACCATAAGTCAGAAATGACTTGAAGGCACACAGCAACAACAAGTTTTACTGACTTTTATATTTTGTCTTTTATTTATTCATTTTAATAGTTTTAATTCTATGGACAGTCCAGCTGCATTTTAAATAACTTTTTTATGCTTTTATTTATTTTGTAAGTGTTTCTAACTGTATATAATTTTTGCAAACCATGTTGCTTCCCACTTATGGGGGAAAGGCAAGATATAAATGAATGAACGACCACTGTAATTGGCCAAGCATGTGCTCAGAGGCACTCTGTCCCTTAATTTGCCATGTTTGTCTGCTTTCAGCCACCTACATCACTTTGTGGTCCCCAGTTTTGGATAGAGTCTGGGTTCTATTAAAGCTGGTCCACACTTAGTTACTTTACAGTCGTCTAGCAAGGATTACAAATCAAAACGTATTACATAGTAAATATTATGTTAGTCTGTAATAATCATCATCCCACTCCAGCAGCACTATAGGAATATTATTGACACTGTTGTGTCACTGATGAACCACTAAGTAGAGATTGGGCCACTGAGGATGATATCTGAAGAATGCTGTGCACATCCTGTTACTCAGAAAAGAAGGGCAGATAGGCTTCCTAACACTGTCAGTCAAAAGATACCGTGCAGCTATCTGTCTTTTCTTCATCAACGGATGTGTATAAAAAGTGCTGGGGAAAAATAGTTACCAGCTAAAGATGACATTGTCTGAAGCCTTGTAAAATCCTGTGAATGAGGCAGGGTTGTTTGCTAAATGCACCCAATATTAGGTTAATAGTAATGATGCTCTGAGTTTGCCTTGCTTGATCACTGTGAATGAAAGGTCCTAAACTTAAAACAAAGAAAAAAATAACTTTAACAAACACAAAACAGTACCTTACAAGGATATTACAAGGGTTACTGAGAGAAATATATACTACATAAACGTTCAATATTATTATATTTCTTGTTTCCCATTCCCACCCTCAGTTCTTGAGTGTCAAAGGCAAATAGACATGAGAAGATACTAAGAATTAGATCAAACTGGAGACACGTCTAGTCCAACATTCTGTGCACAGGATGGGCAACTAAAACAAGATATGAATGCAATACCATCCTTCTAGAAATCTGTACTTGAATCTTACTGCCTGCGATATTACAAGCTATATATAGCCACAGTGACTAACAGCCATTGATAGCTTTATACAGTTAGACTTTCTTTAATCTCCTTTTAAAGATGTCCAAGTTAGTGGCCAGTATTACAACCTCTCGTAGCAAATTTCACATTTTAACCATGTCTTTCTGTTCCTAGTGATTTCTCTCCCCATAGACCTCGGATGAGCCAATACTGCCGACACGTGTTTTACTTTGTCTTAGCTACCTTCAGGGGAGGCTCAAACAATTTTTGTCTTGAATGATTTAAGTTTATGATGGGTGACTCCAACAACAAAGATTTCCTTCCAGAGACCACATTTAAATTCATAGCAAGGGCATTTTCTGATATGAGGCTTAAATTGGCTTTTGTTTAAATAGCAGAAGGTTTGTAATCAGAATGCAAAATGTACATTTGCTGCAATGACCATGCAGGTTGTCTTCCTACTTCCATCCCACTCTGAGAGTTACATGTGACACAAAGAGCACAGGGCAGAAGTTTGAAAGCACTTTTTAGTGTCTGGTGTGACACGACGTCAAATGTTTGATACTGTACAGTTAACTTAATTCCATCATGCGGTGAGGACAATATCTATGGGTCGTTCCAACTACTACCCCTTGGTGAAACATCTGATGTCAGGTCGTCCCCTCAAATGTCCCCATGACCTCTTAGAATGGCTTCTTTCTGTCTTGATCCAAACCACCAGAAGTTGTGTCCATGCAAGCTGCACTGAAAAAAAAATTACTTGTGCAGGTCCCATGTGTTTCATAAGAAGTTTGCACAGGAGAATTTCTTGTGTTCCCTTGCCCCAGTTTTTAGCTTCTTATCTGTTCCTGCACTACAGTGCAGATTGTTAACATCTCCTGACACAGCCAAGGGGAAGCTCCTCCCCACCCTTGATAACTCATGGCAGAAACACTTGCACAAATCCTTAATTGTTTAGTTAAAAGAATTGTGTTTTGACCGCAAGAGGATTTGGAGCTGGAACTCAAAACTGATAATGATATTTTGCTGCCAAGATGTCTCCTTGGCTCTCTCTGTGTTAATGCAGACTTTCAAGAAGCTCCAATTAACTGCATCAAGCTCTCAGACAGAGCAAGAGGGTGGAGTGAGGGGATAAGGGGAAAGAGAATGAGCCAGCAAGAATTCCTCCGCCCTGCTGCCTTTGGTAGTGGAGGGAGTGGAAGAAAAAAAAGATCAGCAAAAGACTTTGTGTTTAAGGGAGGGGCAAGATTGCTAAATGGACCAAAGCAAAGCTTGCCCCCCCCCCCCCGCAACACCGCTACATTCACTCCCATTCCTGCTCTGCCGAACTAGTGGAATCACAGCAGTTGTCAAGGAAGCCAATACAGAGCTGTGAAGTAAGCAGGGAATCTGTGCCTTATGGCCTTTCACCAATACCTTCTAAGTGCACTGCTAGCCTATCACAGCTGATCTGACTCATTAATCAATGAGAAATGATGTGTCTTAAATATAGATGTAAAGAATACCCACAGATTTTCCAGATCGCAGTGATAAAGAGTATTGCACAGCACTGATGTATCTCAATGCACTGAGACTGCACATCAAGAAATTGGGGGTGGGTGGGTTTTTTGTTTGTTTGCTCTTTTGTTTATTTCATGACTTTCTGAGGGGAAAGGTGCAAAATGCCTTCATTGTTTTCTGTCTAGAAATGTTGGGAGTGTTGCACAAATTAATTTTTTCAAAAAGAAAAGTCTCAAAGTGCAAACAAACAAAAAAACTGGAATCCCAAAACCATTGCACTCATAATACTGCAGGGAGAAAATGTTTGAATCGTTAATTCTTGCACAGAACTAAATAAGCAAAGAGTCACACCCTTAGTCTGGTCATGAAAAACACTGGTCATGAAAAACATGGTCAGCCTTACCACACAGGAAGGTCAAGCTACTCACACTGGATTCCACCATCGTCTGGAGGTGACAAGGGTGGTGGTGAGGAAGATGAAACCTGGAAATGGTGCCTGAATGGTGTGGCAGCCTTTTTCCTTCACCACCACTACCACCACTGGTGTCAGTAGAGCAGCACCAGACCAAGTCATTTTGCCGCTAAAGACAGACCAGCAAATGGCATCCCAGCCTCCTACCCAACTCCAAGCCAAGGCCCATAGTACCTAAGCCAGAAAAGTGCATTTGAAACATGCGGGAGAATGTCCATCAACTGCTTCTTCACCCACCCCATCAGTAAAAATACAATAAGATGTTCAATAGCTAACATTTTGCATCTAAAATTTAGTTAAGATTTTTAAAGGCCCTGGTGGGTGAAGAGATGTTAAATAAAAGCCTTAAATAAATAAGAAAGAATAAAAAAAGAAAGCATAATACGAAGTTAAAAAACAAGCAGTGTAGATCCAGTATGTTTGCTTTGAAATGTGAAACAAACAAAATTATTGCACATCCTTAGGTCCTCCTCCTGAGTTTCCAGGAGAAATGTTACTTATGGCAATGTGGCCGCCTCACTCTACCTTATTAGCTCAGCTGGTCCCATGGGAGTTCAGTGCTCACATTCCTTTGGTGCCCCATACACAGAAATAGAGAACAAAGCAAGACAATCCCCTACTTAATACTGCATGCCCCGGACAGTGGTTCTAGACTGACGGTCCCTAGCATTGCCCAGTCAATTCTGCTCTTAGCTACATGATAAATTGTAACTGACTTTATACACTTAAGGAATATAGGCCTTCTTTGTGTGTGACCATTCAACAATGTTTGAAGCCCCTCCCTAAACTGCAAACCCCAAGATTCCATAGGATGTGAAAGGGGAACAATAGCACCATAACAGTCTAGTGCGGAAATGGCCTCAGTTCCATGACCAGCTGAGTATACTACCTGCTGAACTTTGTCAGTTAAGTGACTGAGTTTGTTTTGTCTTCTTCCACCCAGTCTCTTTTCCTTTTATGTCAAGGGCAGGAGTTGTGGTCATTCATACGTTGTTGAACTGCAAATTCCAGCATTCCTCCTCATTGGCTATGTGAGCAAAAGCTTGTGGGAGTTGCATTCCAACAACATCTGGAGGGCTACATGATTGCCACCCCTGTTTTATGTCAGGTCTTTTACTTTGTAGACCTATAGGCAAGGTTTCTGTCTTCCTTCTAATCTTTTGTAAGCTGCTTTGGAAATTTGGCCTGAAAAAATACCTTTGATAAATAAATAACATTTTCATTTTCACTTCTCATCTTCAATTCCTGCATCTTTTTCCTCTTTTGAATCGCAGTCCCATTGTTTCAATAGTCTAATGAAGGAAGATGAGTAAAGAGGAATGGATGAAGAAAAAACTCATTTTGTAGAATGAGGAAAGTGATTCCTACAGAACAATTATTATTGTTCTTATTTTGAATGTCTTCCATTGTTTCAAAGAAGGTATGCTATTTCCTTCTGAACTGATCAAATACCAGTGTAATACCTACACACATGGGGGGAGGAGGGATTGAGAGAGAGGCATGGGGGAGAGGAATTACATGAGCCACTTTGGTGTGGAGCTAGAGGTCATGAGTTATTCTCTGGCTTGCAAATACACTTGAAAGTTCGACCATGTCTTCCTTGACTTGAATTTGACACAGGGAGATAAATTACTCAGGAGATGCATGCTTTCAGGCTGCTATGTTTGAGTGGAGACCAAGTAAACAAGGAGCACCAGAGCCAGGGGCTAAATGGAAGGGCAGTTTACACAGAATGGCTTTTATGAGGAGGCCAGAAGCCCTGAAGGTGAGGTTTCCCATCCTGGTGAAGCATGGTTAAACAGTGGAAAGTTCTCACCTTTCCCTCTGCACTTTTACAGTATGTTTGCTGATCTTCTCATGTTCACCCTTCTTCCTTCACTATGTGGATAGGACTGGGTGATAGGCTTAAACTGTATTATGGAAGATGTTCAACAGGAAGTTCTAGTAGTCTAAAGGCCTTGGATTACTGCTGTGAAATGATGCATATTTGACATGAAACTGTATGCAGCATATGTGTGCATCACCTAGTTCTTTTTTCTGAAGAATGATGAAGCTTGCTCCTGCTTTCCAGCTCTTTCTCTCTGTAAATTTCTGGCTTCTGCCCTTTGCAGGTGTACAGTTTAAAAGTCCTACTTATAGGGAGGCACACCAGCCTGATGGTGGGTAAATTTAATGGCACCTCATTGAGAAGGAATTGCTTGGAATTGGTCCTTTCCCCTAGCCAGTCTGTACCCAACAAAGGTTGGCTAAAAAGGGCCCATTGTCAAACAGCTGGCTGGAAACCTCCCTAGCAGTGGATTTACTCATGAGTAAATAAGGCACTTGGTCTTCCCCTGGGGATCATATTAATGCGCCAACACAGTGATCTTTGTAACATCTGTTCTGAAAATTATGGGGAACTTCGTGGCTAACCACATTATTTCACAAGGAAGTCACTTTCCTACAAACCCCAACATGAATTTCCTTTGGTGTTTTCCTAAGGATGTAAATCTTTAGCAATTTTTTTTTGTTCTCACATGCTAAATGAGAGCATGCTTTCATTTTAAAAATGACAACTACAACCATGTTGCATAGATTATTAAAAAGTTGGAGGATTGAATGAGTTGTCTGCATTTTTGTCAGGCTTTGCTTTTGTGTTTTGTTTCATTAACCTTGGCCTTTTCCTATTATAAAAAATGCTGATTGCTCCAAGATTGGGATGACGTTCCAAACTGGTACAGTACAGTGAAAGTTCAACACAGGGTTGTGGGAAGCCTGGGCAAGATGGCATCTCCAGCACCGTAATGGTTCCCCAACGCACCTCTCTAGTGTCTTGAAAAGCCAGCGTAACAAGGGATAGCATGGGCAAGTAGCCATAAGCAGCAATGGGGACAAGTTGATGATAGTGTTGAAAGGAGAGCTGAGGTAGTTCCAGCTGTCCGGTACTCCCTTGACCCATCACTAAGAAGAAAAAAAGCAAGCCGGTGACTGCAACCGCTATCTCTGTTTCTCCAGAATGCCTATGGGCCCTGATGTAATATTGGAGCAGGATGTTATGTCGAGGGCAACACACAAAATCACAAAGGGCTACAAAGACTGCAGCTGTCTGGCTCAGTGCTTTTCCTGCCCATGCTGGAAATAAATATTCCATGGTAATAAACTAACTATTAGGAAAACAAACAAACAAACAAGGGATGCTACTCTCTGCCAAAGGGTTACTTCAAGGCCCAGGCATTTGACCAGCTATGCCATAGGCTGAAGCCAGGCCTGTTAGTATCACAATGGTGCTTACAGCCCTCTAAATCAAGAGAAAGCAGTTGCATTCCCCTTTGTAGTTTCATACAGGAATAAATATTTGGGAGGGCTGTCCACCAGATGAAAACTTCCAGGTTTATCAAGCAAAATCTTAGCTTGTTTTGACTTTCAGTTTTCAGCTAATACTGCCTTCACATTCAGAAAGGGAAGGCCAACAGGCAGGCTTGCAGAGGGTTATGGGACATTGCTTTACAAAATAATTATCGTCATATTCAGTTTCAGCAACAACAACTGGCTCATGGTCTTACAGGATTGTTTGGGCAGAGCCTGTTCAAACAGCCAGCTTCTCCCTGGTGCCTGCCTGAGGTCTCAAACAATCCCTGCTTTTCTCTTGCAGTTATATCAAGAGCACTTGGGTTTGTCCAAGGTAGTTTACTATATTTCCCTTGAGGACGCATGAATGAAGTATATGTGCAAGAAAACATGGGGGGAAGTTCCAAATTCAGCAGAATGAAGGAAGGCAGACTTACAGTAGGTATTTCCCTTCCCCCCGGATATCTCCCTTGGGTGTTTGAAAAGGGTGAGATCCTGTACTGCCGAGTCATATTACATGAACTTGAAGACAGGAAGATTTAAAACAGGAGATGCCGCACAGAACACTGTGTTGTTTGTCTGCCTTTGAAATAAGAGGCAGCAAGACATTGGAAGTGGGGGTGAAAGCATAAGCATAGTTTTATGAATTATAGCTCCTTTTGGGCTCTGATTGTGGATTAATCAGTTCTCCTTGCTTCTGTTTCTCCAGGTGCAGTTCTGTTTTCTTACATGTTAATTTTTTCCTGCTTTATTATCCTGTCCATCACCAGCAAGCAGGACCCTGGCATCAACTAAAGGGACATTTCCCCTGGCCAGTAAATCCCTTCTTATTAGTAATAATCTGCATGACTTTTTCATTACTGATCGCACACAGGAAAAATCTTCTGTGATGGAACGGATCCTCATGGAAGATGTCACTAAATCAAAGAATAAGAGCTGAAGAGATGTAACCATGAACAGAACAAATTATTTATTTTTATTCTACACTGATTCCAGGAAATTCATGGAAGCATATGGAGATCTGCCTCAACTATGCTGTCCTTCTAACAGCCCTGTGGGGTAGGGTGGGTTGAAAGGTAGTAACTGACCCCATATCAATCAATCAATGAGCTCCACTGCTGAAGAAGGATCTGAGTCCATGGGCCTTTTCACACTATGCAATTATAATACTTTGATTCCACTTCAGCTGCCATGACTGCATCCTATGGAATCTTGAGGTTTATAGTCTGGCTGAGAATTCTAAGTGCCCTTCCCTTAACCATAAATCCTAGAACTCTATAGGATGGAACCATGCAAGTTGAAGTGGAATCACAGAACTTTAACTGTGTACTATGGAAAGGTCCCAGGTCTCCCTAGTCTAAATTCAAGACAGTTCTGGCCATAAGATCATACTCCATAAACCTCACACTAGCAACAGCATAGGAAGAAAAAGAATTACTTTTCTGCCACAACTTTGATAGATTAAGTGATGGCAGGGAACAAAGCAGAGACTGCAAAAATGGCCAGGAGGTGAACTTTGTTGTGTGCCTTCAAGTTGCTTCCAACTTATGGCAACCCTAGTGTGTACCTATCATGGGGTTTTCTGGGGCTGAGAGTGTATGATGCACCCAAGGTCACTGAATGGGTTTCCATGACCAAGCAGGGAGTCACATCCTGGTTTCTATGACTGTACTCCAACGTTCAAACCACTACACCACACTAGTTCTACTGAGGTGGACTACAAGCCACAATATCCTAACCCAAGTTCTAGAGCATTATCTGCTGAACATCACACCTGCTGGAGTGAATTGGTACAGGCTCTTCATTCCCTGCTATTACACTACTACATTGTGAATTATGAAAGGTTCTCTAAATTCACAAAAGCAAGTATCATCTATTTTACTGCAGATTTTGATCCTTTTTACAGCTGTCTCTGCCACGTCCTACCCTTCATTTATTTATTTAATTTATCTCCTGCCTTTCTCCCTGTATGAGACCAAGGCAGCTCACAATATGAATTAAAACAAAACACAGGTAAAACAATGGATAATACAAAAACAATTAAACAATCATGTTTTAAAAATCATTAATTTAAAACAGTTTTTTAAAGCCACTAAAATATAGTAATAATGATGACTATCAGACCAGCCGCCTGCCAAAATAATGAAATTATTGTTTTCTCTGAAAATGCTCTGATTACATTGCTGGCAACACCAACACAAGTTATCACTGGGTTTTCTTGGCAAGATTTGTTCAAAGAGAAGTTGCCATTGCCTTCCTCTAAAGCAGACACAATGTGACTTGCCCAAGGTTACCAAGTTGCTTTCTATGGCCAAGCTGGGATGTGAATTCTTCTCACTAGAATTCTCATCTAACGTCCTCTCTACTTGGCTGTCATGTGAATACTCTGGTTATATAGCTGGTACCTGAATCTTTAAAAAAAAAAAAACAAACAAAAAAGGCAATTCTGCCTCACAGGTCTATAAATGTGTAATTTCATACAGGCTTTCTCCACAAGTTCTGGGCCAAATAGAGAGAATTTCCTTAAGTATGGTGTTCTACCCATGGGAACACTTTTTCCTCTAAAAATATAAAGGAATCCTGTAGCATCTTTGAGGATAATTGAGAAAAAGTAAATTCTAGCATAACCTTTCATGGACTGCAATCTGCTTTCTCTAGATGTACAATTGCTACCTTTTCAGTTTCAGATCAAAGCTTCCCTGTTTTCCTGATCATTTTAGGTCAGTTAATCTATTCGAATGTAATTTTCATTGCCTTTTAAAATTGCATTGTACTGTTTTTGTATTTGGTCATGTATTTACTTACTATGCCACCTTCTTCCCCATATGTGACTGAAGGTGACTTACAGCATCAATTAAAATAGTCCAGTTAAACCAAGGTGTAATGCAAAGTTGAAGCAATTAAATAAAGAGTTATATCAGAAACATTAACAGATTAAGAAGTTAAAACATAACAGTGATGATTTGATAACACAGTATATTCCAGTTAAAAGACTCCCTTCAATAGACTGTTACCAATCAAAGGCCTGGGTCAATAAAAATGACCTTTGCCTTCTGGCTGAAAGAGAGCAGGGAAGAGGCCGATAAGGCCTCCTAAGGGAAGGAATTCCACAGCCTGCAAAAGACACGGAGAAGCTCTCTGGTTACTGTCCATCATCTGTTTGATGAACAGCTGTTCATAAATATTTAAATAAATAAAATATAAGCCACAGAAATTAAAACCATCAAACTAAAATCTTATAGCCAAAAGACAGTCAGGAAAAGGATCTTTTGCTCCTGCAGAGTGCAAGTCATACTATTCAGCAGAGGGAACTGCAACATTTGGGTAACAAAAGAAGTTCATATCAGTTCTGCAAGATAATGTCTGCATTCATTGGTCTTTTCTATTCTGCTTCTATCTTAATGTGATCAAAAATACACACATTTTCATATATATATATATATATATATATATATATATATATATGAAGTATATTCTTATAATATACACATTTCCAAATATATTTTTTCTCAAAGTACACATTTTAAAACATATTTTATCTTAAAATACATATTTTACATACATGTTGGTACATAATTGAACCAAGAGGCAATTCCACCTTTAGAGGGGTGTGAAATATGAAAAATAGTTGCATTTTGGTTCTCATATTAGTTCAGGTAATATTGATAATGTACGTTTGCTTTGAAATGTGAACCAGACAAAATTGTTGCACTTCTCTAGGTGCAGCTACTGAAAAGTCCCCTTCTTGTGTTCCCACCAAATATATTTTCTGTATAGGTTGAACACAAAGGAGAGCTTCACCTGTGGATCTTAATTAAAATCTTGAAGGTTTCTTTTCTTTTCTATATTTTAAAGAAAGCTTTTACTTCAAGAGATATTTAAAATGAGATGACTTCATATCTTAAATATTCGGAAAGACAAAAAGTACAGACACATTGCATGTGTATGTGTGTTTGAAATCAGTATTTGTTAATTCAATTAATAATTTTCAGTATTTTGAGGTCAGAACTTGGGAAAGTTACTTTTTAAGACTTTTTTCATTGTTGTCACTATTTGTCAATTTCAACAGCCTCCATTTTTCTTATGACTTCTACTCTGGTGGCAAATCTTGTAAATCTATGCTTTCTCGCCATGTCAGGGTAGGTGGTGAGGCAGGCTAATTTATTTTCCCCTTTTCTTCCTGTTTTGATCTTCAGACATGTCCAGTAAGCAATTCTGAAGGCAGCTGTTTACCTTGCCTGTTATACAAAAGCACACACAACTGCAGCAAGATCACCTAAAGTAGAAATGGAAATGAAAATGAGGGAGGAATAAACAAGACTAGAATATATGGTGGAAATTTTTGTTTTTGGGGCCATTTCGTTTTTAGGGCTGTGTAAATCTACTCAATTGTAGCAGATCTTGGAAAGTTATTTTTTGAAAGACAACTCCCAGCATCCCCCAGTCAATTTTATTAGTTATCCAAGGAAATTAACTAAGTTCTATAAAAGCAAGGGGCAGGAAAGTTACTGGCTTAGATGCCTCAGTACTGTGTTCTTGAATGAGATGCTGCTTTCAGGCAACAGGTAGTAAGACTGAGCTGTAATAATGTATGCATGCTTATTAGAAGATGCATGTAGAATATCTCCTCTGTCTGGCAGTCCTTGCCTTTGTGAGTGAATGTTTTTGTCGATACATTTTAATAAGTGTAAATTAAGCTCTCAGCAGAGAACTGCCACTTCTAGTCTCACATCAGAAACTGCATAAATCATAGCATCACCCAAGAAGTGCAACATTGTCCACCAGCTGTTGTTTCTTGGCATTCACCATGTTCATGTACTTCCTTTTGCAAATTATATTAATTATGTGCAAAATAAAAAAAGATGTCAATTAGTCAAGGAAGCAGTGGAGCTTGACACATTTAGGATGTTGCTTGCAATTGTTGAACAAGCTGTATACCTTTAAAATGCACAGCAAGGTCTCCCTCTCCTTAAAAGATACTTCAGCTTAAGTTGGTAATAGCCAGGACTTACAACATGAGAACAGTTGTCTGAACCTCTTGCACTAGGCAGAATGTGGAAATGGACAGGCTTAACATTCTCATTGTTAGATGATATTACTTTAAAAAAAAATCTGCCAGACTGTGAATTGCCACTTGCAACTCAACTCATGAAAATTCCCTAGCTCTGAGACATGAGTATGCCATTAGAGCTACCTGTTAGAGCAGCTATAGCTGTGAAAGACTAACTATACTAGGAGAGATCTGTGAATTCTGGGCTAAATTCTGATGTCAGCAGACCAGCTCTCCTTTCAAATCAGTCAGCCTCCCTAGTGCCAGACAGACCAATGAATAGATTTGTTGAAAATCACACAAGAAGTTTTGCTTCAGTCCCCCATAATGGGCCTCAAATCATTTGAGTCAACCAGTTACTATTACAACCATGATGTTAGAAAAACAAAAAGACCAAAGAATTGTTCACAAGCACCACACAGGTTTTTGTTACACAGAAGTCTTCATCTTGCTGGGAGTTATATTTTTAATAAATATTTTAAACCATTTTATACTAAGTTGAGTCCATTCATAGTGAACCTTACTTCTATTACTGCACAATTGGTTATACTGATTATTATGGGTTGCTATGCTCTTCTTAAACAAAATCAACATCTTGTTCGCTTATAATTTCTGCCTAGTTTTATTAAATCCATGTGAAGCAAACAATAAAAAAATAGACCTCCTAACTATATCGCACTAATCCAGAAAGAAAAAGACAACTAAGCACAACAGCAATCATTAACTGTTGGATTTGCACATCAATTTCCCCTTAGCAATCAATTTCATATAGTAACTGGAGATGAGCTTTTGAACTACCTGCTCAGAAGTAAGCAACACCTACGTCCCAATATCTGAAATAAGAGAAAGACAGTACAGCATTGTGACATTTTAAAAGAATACTGTTCTGTCCTGATGGGATTTCTTTGAGATACCACTGAGCTAGAAATTGCAGTGGATCAGTTATTCTCATTTTCCAGTCAATGAAACAGAGGCATGGGGTGGACAGAATAACTCTTATTAGCTGTATTTAGTGATGGTGCCAACGAAGCAAACCTGGAATACGAAAATGTTACCTTTTTGGGCTACAGATCTCAGAATCCTCCAGGCAGCATGTCCCCTGTTCATAACAGTTGGAGAATCATGGGATCTTAAAAATAGGAATGCTTCCAAACTATAAGCAGATCACATAACATCTTTCTTAAGAACACAATATTCAGCTTCCTAGATCAAACTGAAAATCCAAAATGTAAAGACTAGTGGCCTAACCTAATCCAAAACGTTAGTCTTGTCTAGAATAGATGCATGAAATCAGTGGAAGTTTAGTAAATCAACTCTTAAGTAGATTCCATTTATTTGGGGCTAACAGTTGGATTAAGGCTACTGTCTCCAAGAGTGGCTATCTGAATGGCCTGGAAATTGAGATGCAGAACACAATAGAAAGAGCCCTTCCCTATTGCTTTTTCCCAGGAATCTTGTGTTCAGCATTACCCAGACACTACACATGGAAGTTTCAGAGCAACATGCCACATGATTTGAGTTTCTTGTGGAGACACAGCTTAAACAAATATTTGTCCATAACTGTTTTCTTCATTGGAAGTAACCATTAGCAGCAACTGGTTTCTGTAGCACACAGACAAGTTTCTCTGGTTTTTTTTGTAACAAACTGATCAATAGAACAATGGCCCTGAAAGCCCTTTAGATGACACCAGAGAAACATCTGACTAAACTGGTTAAAGTTTAGTTTTTGGGTTTTTTTAATGCATTGAATCCTTCAGCATTACAGGGAGTTACACCATTATGGCCTTAACTGGAGTCACAATTTCATAAAATGTTTCTTGTTACATGTAAGGTTTCTATCTTTTGAACTGATTCCTGTAGCTGCCCCCTTAAGAGCAGTTTGATCTGTAGCAATTAGCAGTTGATAATGTTTAGCTCCCTTCCATGAAAAGCTTCACCTGCTGATTTCTGCAGAGCAAACCTCATTAAAGGCATAGCGATTGGCCAGCACAGTCTTTCTTTCCTTTTCTGGCCAGTTGGTACTCTGTGAGACAGAAAGAAAGGTTAGATTTTCCAGTGATTATTCACACATGTATATACATATGCCTCTATTCCAAGCTTCTTTTGGTGACTCTTCACACATGCAAAACATTATAATCTAAAAAGTTAAATTAAAGGTGATACAGAAAAACTGTGGTCAGGCTCCCAAAGCATATTAGCATGAGCAATTGGAACAGGACTGAAACACTGAGGAAGTGTTCAGCCACCTTGCAATCGTTCAGAGCTGAATTGTTCCTGCTCTAGAGTTGCTGTTTGACTCACTAGGCAAAGCTTACCTATAGTATTTTTTTTTTACAAGGCAGGGGGCAAATACCAGCTCTGGGATGACAATTTGGATCAGGAAAAGAGCCCAGAATGAAAAGATTAAGCCTTTCTCTGTTCTCATGGTTCTGATCCAAATTAGGGCACTGCACAGCTGCTACTAATTTTTTAAAAACATTGTTGGTACTAATGAATCTCAGTAAATTACAAATCTAGATTACTCGCCTTCAGTCAAGTAAATATCATTAAATTTCATTGCTTCCTAGGCCTGCTGGATATCCAGAAAGTGCAGTTAAATGATTGTGAACAGATTCAGATAAAATGCTATGACTTCTGATTAAAAAGTGCTTAAACGCTGGTGAAAGTTAATGGCCCTTGGAGGATTAAAATGCCTTACAGTTTGGTCTCCTCAAAACTACTTACCCAGTGTGGTGACAACAAAGCCAACAGGATTTCTCTCCAGCATAAGTGCTTTGTGAACTGTGTTAGAAACATACTGGGGGGAATCTCTTAGGATCTATTGCACAAGCTGTTTCTGGCCCAGTTCCATATCCATTTCTCATACAAGTACACACACATGTTTTTTGAGACTGCAAGGGGCAGCACCTGCCCTACTTCCCAATCCATTTCAACTGGGTGACCTGTGTAATAAAGCAAGGAGGATGAAGTACAGAGGGCCTTTTCAATTGTACCATCCCTTTCCAAAGAGGGCTTCCCAGAACCCAGCTCTGCAGTAATTCAGAAGGCTACTAAAATGTTTTGCTTAAAGAGGCATTTCTGATTGATGACCCCAACTTTTTCTCTTAATGGTGTTAACACCATTTATGTTACTTATACAAATTAGTCTGATTTTCTGGGATCTGTTTGTTGATGAACTATCACGGGCTTCTGTTCTGCTTTGTGTGTGTGCCTTCAAATTGCTTGTCAACTTTTACTTTATCCAAATCAAAATCTGAATGCAACATTTATTTATTTTTTAAAAAAATTTATTATAAATAATAATGAGAAACACACAGCCCTTCTTTGGTACATTAACAAGCATTTTAGGATGAAGTCTTAGGTCCTCTTACTCAAAGCAAGACACTCTACATTCTCAGCGGGGTTTACTTCTGAGCATAGAGGCAGACATAGGGTGTGGCTGTTAAGGTTTTGGAACATGTAAGAGTTAATTTCTTTGGGATTCATTTTGTAAAACTCCAACCAGCATTTCAGAAGGTCAGAAACGCACACCACCAGTGTTTCCTCCTTCATTTCAGAAGCTGGCCCTCCCGATTTCTCTCTTTCTCAAAAGCCTTTTGGTAATCCTTGTCTCTCACACCGAGATCCTCCCCAGAGGAGGAGGGGCTGGCAATCCACTTGGCCAGTTCCAACCAGAGAAGACAAGAGATCCCCACTGCCTACGACCACAAAGGCTCCCTCAGTGTCTATAGAGCTGGCCGGCATGTGCACTGCGCCATCCCTGCCGGGTTGCTTCCACCTTTGCCTTGAAACACACTGAGAAGAGAGGTTCATTTTTTCCCTTCTTTCCTCCTGAAGCTGGTGATGGATTTATTTCCTTAACAAAAAAGACAGAGAGTTTACAGTTCGGCTTTCACAAATGCATCTGATAGTTGTATAATCCCAGCAGGACAGGAAGATCCCACCCGCCGGGCCATTCTTCCCCCCCCTCCATCCCCCCCACTACCCCCTTTCTGAGGCCTCAGACAGTCCTCAAACAACAACTGTCTGCAAGGCCCAGCTAATCCCTCACAGGTGACCTCAAGGCAGCCGACGCCTCTCTCTAAACTCTTGCATTCCAGAGCTGGGCTTAACCCCTCATGCGCTGCGGAAGCACCCTTCGCTTTGTGGTTTGAAAGAGCCAGGGAAGGCGGGGGGGGGGGAAGGGAGGTGGTTTCCCCAGGTCAGGCTAGGCTGTGAGCCGAGCAACATGGTGTTTTCTGAATCCTCCCTTCCACCTCTTTTGGTCAGAGGTTAAAAGCCTAATGTATTATTATAAAGCAAAAAAGAAAAAAGACGAGCATTCTTCCCTATAAATCATTCTAACGATCTCAGCACATGTGGGAGCCAGACTGTGCTGAAACCTCCTCCACTGCTGCTTCTGTATCCTCCACGCTTTATTTACTTGCTGTAACTACAGACTCCATGTTCAGCTATCTGATTATGAGGCACACTTTTTTTTCAAGAAGTGACATCTATTTGCTTTCCCTGGTCCGGATGTGACACTGTTCTGGCCATTGGAGAATAGCCCAGGGGTACAGACAGTGTCTGCAGCTTGAAGCCTGAGGCACACAGTTTTCTGAAGCCACAGGTTTCTGGTTGGTGAAGTTTGTATCTCTCAGGGACTCAGTGGGTACAACATGGGGAGAAAAATACTGAACTATCACGCATTCTTTCCTACAGAAGTGCAGGTTCAGAGAAATCTCATTCCAAGGGCCAAACCACAACTTCTGTTAAACACATAGGTCTGAATCTTACTGGCAGGCCTAACTTATGTAGACCCATTGAATCAATTGTTAAATGGTGAGTCAACACTTATGCAAAAACCATTAATTTTAATGGGCATACTCTAGTAGGAACTATCAATAAGATTTCATTCCATATTATGCAGCTAAATGGCCCTGTTTTTTTACTCACAGGTGAGAATTTGCAGCCCTAATCTGGAATGGCATCATTATGCATATCTGGGGGAGGTTTAAACCTTCAACCCTACCCCTTTCTAATATTTAAAAATCAGAGGGGCCTATAGAGGTTTAAAGCAGGGAGGGAATCAATTGTGTTAATAGTTTTAAAAAAAACTGGAGGGTTTTTAAATAAAAATATAGTTAGATTATTTTCCCTACACCAATATGCATTCATTCCAATCTGGACTCGGTCAGTACACACTTGTTGCAGAGCAAAGAAAAATGTTATCTTTATTGCACCATACATTTTTGACAAACAGTACTGTATAGTTTGTCTCCAAGCTATTTTATCTTTGGGTGTTCCCAGATGGATGGCTCCTGGCGCTACCTGCTACTATTGAAAACCACTGTGTAGCTCTTCTATTTTTTCCCCTCCTTAACAGGTTTTTTAAAGGGGGAGGAGGGAGGAATTTAAACAAAAACACGATAGTTACACATTGAAGACAAAAAGCACCCAAATCCCACACTTCTATGAATGACAGAGGTCAAAACTGCATATGAAAAGGCTCATTTGAAAGCACCTCCTCTGCTCCTTTGATTTGCTTTCTTGTTGGGAAAGGGAAATAGCACCATACTTTGTATCTGTGAATGTGCCTATCACAAGGATCTTGGGTCATGTTCGGAATCTCGGTGAAAATGTCAACACAGTGTACAGTTGCTACGAAAATGCCAAATTTCATATTGGGGATCAGTGAGAAAGGTGTTGGAAATACACCTCCTAATATTGGGGTGTCTTTATAAGGATCTATTGGCTGGAATTCACTAAGGCAGTTATGAATGTGTAACTGCTGTAGTTGCATAGCTATGTAGTATCTCCCCACCTGACCCCCCCAATCCTCACTTACCAGAGGAGGCGGTGCTTGGTCCAACCATTCACAGATTTAACCAATATTGCAAACACCTTCAAGGAGGCCTCAATCACAGAATGATATTGAAAATATATTATAGGTTGCTGCTCTTGTTGTTTATAAAATGATATAAATATACTTGAAGCAGATTGCCATAGCTAGCAGAAATATTAGCTATGGGAATCCTCCAGGCCAGGGCTCATGTATGACCTTAAAACCTCCCATTAGAAAAAAAAAAAAGCAGGGGAGGGAAATGGAGAATTGTGCCTTCAGAAGCCTCCAAAGACATGATTTTAGCTAAAAGAAAGCAGCAATACTTTTCACAAGAACAGAAATCACCTCAGGGGTTGTCACAAAGAAGAGGGTGCAAGATTGTTCTCAGGAGTAAAACTAAGTCTAATAGTTTTAAATTACAGGAGGGCAGATTTCATTCAATCCTTAGAAGGAACTTCTTGACAATGAGAGCTGTTCAGCAAGGAAACCAATTGTCTAGAGAGGTGGTGAGATCTCCTTCTCTGGTTGTCTTCAAAAAGATGCTGGACAGCTACCAACCGGAGCTGTTCTCGCTGGAGATTCTGCACTGATCAAGGGGTTGGACCTGATGGCCTACGGGCCCCTTCCATCTATGACTCTCTGACACACACACCCCTGCAGTTATGTGTAAAAAGGAAGTGCAGCTTGTAGGATGTGCACCACAATGGGAGAGAAATAAGATGGATGTAGCTCCTGGAATCTCTGAAATTGCTTATCTCCAGTATACTCAGTTGCATATATAAAGGGAAAGTTGCTGCCTAGTAGTTAGCAGGAGTAATTTATTTGGGAGGATATTAGAAGTCTGCACTCAGTGAACAGACCAGGCATCTTAACCTCATCTTTTAAATCCAGTGTATAGGAGACATGCAGGATGCTGTTCTCACATTACCATTTTCATACATTATACCATATAGGATTAAGCTCCTGGTCACAGAAAGGAATGTATGAAGTTGGTCTGAGATGCTATACGAGACAACAGTGGGGTCACGGTTAGGGATTATTAGAGCAGTGGTGCCAATGTGGAAAGCTTACAAATGTCATCAAGATGGCTTGCAGGGATACATCTCCTTCCCAGAAGGAACTGCGTTTCAGTTTATTAGTGCATTGTCATATTGTGTGCTGTGGAGAAAGAATGCAGCAGGGAGCCATTAGAAGAATGATTCACTGTAGACTGTGGTTTGCTCAGCTGAGAAAGGGATGATTTCATAGAACTGTGAACTGTGGTGTAATGAAGCCAGGGTTCACAGGGTTGGAATGCCATATCTTTCTCATTAGTTGGGATGATATCATCTGCCACACCCACAACTTCCCTGTTCCCTCTGATCTTAGGGGCAAACATCACAGGAGAATGGATTTTCCCAGCAGCAACTATTGTTGTGTCGAAATATCCTAAAGGCACCAGATCCAATCTGATCTTGGAAGCTAAGCAGGGTCAGCTCGGTTAGTACTTGGACAGAAGACCACCATACCAGGTCCTGTAGGCTATATTTCAGAGGAAGGAACTGACAAAACTACCTCTGAGTATTCCTTGCCTAAGAAAATCCTATGAAATTCATGGGGTTCAAACACACACACACACACACCGTGTTATTGTCCTGTAAAACAAAGTGTTTTAGGATAGCTTGGATTGGAATGAACAGTTAAGGCCCATAACTGCTATAAAAGACCTTCCCCAGCAGAGATTAAAAATACTAACATTGGTTTGTTGATAGGAATCAATATAGCTGCCTGCCTTTTTGAAGTCTCTTGAGTGCATGACTATCATGACAAGCACCTTAACTTCAAAATGTATCATCACTACTACGGATCTGCATATCAACATCCTAATTTGGTCGCTGTATTTTCTATGTAAGAGGACACTATTATACAAGATCTAGTGCAGCATAGTGATTTGAGAAGAAAACTAAATGAAAGGATCACCATAGATTGGAATTAAGTTGAAAGCTCATAACAACTGTCATACATGTCTGTAACTAGTAAATGCAGAGGCCATTAAGAGAGAAACATAAGATACAATAATAGTAACTTGTGAGTGGGATATTGTACTGGACAGTTGAATTGTTCTACAGAACAAGTGTAAGACTCTTACTGGAAAGTGCATGTATATGAGGACTGCACAGTAAAGTACTAGCAACTTACAAAAAGAGAAGATGTGGCTGTGAGCTGGGTTATAGTAACATTGTATTAAAACCTTGACTTTTGGAATGTGTCTGTGGGTGTATGTAGGCACATACCATGGGGGCTGATAGCATTTTATTATCAGAAAATCACACAGATAAAGTGTGCTGCAGCAGACTTCAAAAGAAATGCTGTGATTAGTAAATTCAGCATGAGTCTCTCAAACAATAAGTCATGCCAGACCAATCTTCTCTCTTTCTCTCTCTCTCTCTCTCTCTCTCTCTCTCTTTTTTTTTTTTTTTGATAGATTTACAAGCTTGGTTGATCAAGGGAATGCTGTAGATGTAGTATATCTTGATTTCAGTACAGCTTTTGACACACACAGACCCCAATAATATTCTTACAGACAAACTGGCCAAATGTAGGCTAGACAGTGCTACTGTTTGATGAATTTGTAACTGATTGAAGGACTAAACTCAAAGGGTACTCAACAATGGTTCCTCTTCATCTTAGAGAGATGTGATTAGTGGGGTGCCACAGAGCTCAGTTCTGGGCTCACAGTTGTTCACTATATTTAATAATGACTTATTTATCAATGACATGTATTAATTACAGAGTAGAGGGCATACTTATTAAATTTGCAGAGGATACCAAATTAAGTGGGATAGCTAATACCTTAAAGAACAGAATCAGAATTCAAAATGACTTTAATAGATTGGAGAGCTGGGCAAAAACTGAAAATGAATTTCAACAAGGATAAGTGTAAAGTATTACAATTAGGCAGGAAAAATAAAATGCACAAATATAGGATGGGTGATACCTGGCTTGACAGCAATACATGTGAAAAGAATCTAGAGGTCTTAGTAGACAACAAGTTTAACATGCAGTGCAGCTATCAGAAAGGCCAGTGCAATTCTGGGCTGCATCAACAAGAGTATATTGTCCAGATCAAGGGATGTAATAGTACAACTCTATTCAGCTTTGGTCGGACCTCACCTGTAGTACTGTGTCCAGTTCTGGGCACTCAGTTCACAAAGGATATTGACAAGTTGGAACATGTTCAGAGGAAAGTGACCAAGATGGTGACCATGCCATATGAGGAGAGACATAGGGAGCTGGGTACGTTTAACCTGGAGAAGAGAAGGTTAGGAGGTGACATGATAGTGAAGGAATGTCATATGCAGGATGGAACAGGCCTGTTTTTTGCTGCTCCAGAGACTAGGACACAGAGCAATGGTTTCAAACTTCAGGAAAAAAGATTTCGTCTAAACCTTAGGAAGAACTTCCTGACAGTAACAGCAGTGTGACAGTGGAATGCAGTGCCTCAGAGTGTGGTGGAGTCTTCTTCTCTGGAGGTTTTTAAATAAAGGCTGCATAGCCATCTGTCGGGAATGCTTTGATGGTATATTCCTGCATGGTGGGGAGTTGGACTTGATGGCCTTTGTGGTCTCTTCCAACTCTATCATTCTATGATTTTATGGTAAATGGTCTGGAAACCAAGTTTATGGGAAATGGCTTAGGAAACTGGGAATGTTTAGCTTGGAGAAGAAAAGATTGAGAGATGGTACGACAGCCATTTTTAAATGTTTGAAGAGATACCAAGGTCATTTCCGCACTGGACTGTTATAGAGCTATTATCCCACTTTCAACATCCCATGGAATCCTGGGGTTTGCAGTTTCAGGAGGGGCCTCTGGCCCTAAACTGCAAACCCCAGGATCCCATAGGATGTTGAAAGTGGGATAATAGCGTTATAACAGTCTAGTGCAGAAATGGCCCAAGTTGAAAATACAGCAAGCTCACTTTCAGCTGCTCCAAAGACTAGAACGGGAGCCAATGGATTTAATTTTCAAGAAAAGGAGGTGTCGTCTAAACATCAGGAAAATCTTCCTGACAGTAAGAGTTGTTCCATAGTGGAACAGACTGCGTGAGAGTGTTGTGGATTCTTCTTCTGTGGAGGCTTTAAACAGAGCTTGGATGACTTCTCGGGAGTACTTTGATGGTGTGTCCTGCATGGCAAGGTTTGGACTGGATGGCCCTTGTGTTCTCTTCCAACCTATAACTCTATGATATTTTTTTTGAAAGAAAGAAAGAAAGAAAGAAAGAAAGAAAGAAAGAAAGAAAGAAAGAAAGAAAGAAAGAGGAAGTGGACTTGGCCACAGAAGCATACTGAAGTCTTGTCCAGCAATGTTGCAAGTAATTGCATCATCACTTGCCCTGGGAGTGTGGTAATCCTTTGCAGACTCTGGTTTACATTAAAATCTGACTATTCAGAAGCATAGTGCTCTTGATGCAGCCTGTGGTACTGCATTAACAGTTTGTCACTGGGAGTGCGATGTTCTTTTATTGGATAGGAGACTGCTGTGGCAGGTCCCTCGACGTGTTTTCATCAGTGTTCCAGCCTTACCTCTGTGCTTTTAACTTTAGCGAGACCTCAGGAACCAAATTATTTGTAGTGCAAATAACCTCACTCCAACAGGTATGAGAAGATAAAACTGGACCACCGGCTGACCGATCAATAGTAAGTGTTTAATACCTGTGCTGAGATTTTTCTACAGAATGACAACAGCTGTGGAGAACAAAGACCTCTTCTCTCTCCCTTTCTCTCCCCCTCTCCCCTCCCCCTTGTAGGAGCGATGCCAAACTTTGGAGAGATCAAAGTACAAACAGTGTCCAGAGATGATCCCATACAATACAGATGAGGAAAAAGAACAAAAATGGAAAGATTGTCTTAGCCTTGTTAACTTACAGATAGGAGGCCACATGCTACGCAAGTTGTAATATGCCCCCTAGTGGTAATAAGAATAACCCATCTGTCTGACAATTTTAAGAGAACTAGAGAGAGGGAAAAGTTGAAAGCATTCCCCCCACCCTTTTTTGGAAGATGTGTTGGTGTGTAGATTCAAAGGGATTCAAAGAGACTGCAAGTGTTATGTGGAGGCGATGGGACATACATTCTCAGCCTGACTACTGGAATTAACCAAATGTGCATTTTGCGGAGAACAGATGTACATGTTATTCCTTTTATTTCTAGTGTTAGGCATGGATGCCAATGCTGATGTAGCCGAAAAGGCACCACCCACGTACCAGAAGGAGTTGTCAGCAGGCCCGAAAGGAACCCCAAGGTTTGTGGAAATTATACAGGTTTAAAAGAAAAAAAAAACTATATAGGGCAAATCTACAGAAACAGCCAAAAAGAACTAAACCTGTAGCATGACCAGAGGGTGGTGGGTGTCATGATGGAGGGAAGGGGAGGGTTGGATAGGGCCTCCTAGCAGTAAGAAGAATGGAATGGAGTGCTATGTAAAAGGACATGGATGGGTTCTGAGCCTCTCTTGAATCTGCTTCAGACAATTTCTAATCCAGGGCGACCTTTGGCATGCCACTCCTGTTTTTAGCCTGTGTGTCTAAAACACTGGCCAGAGTCTAGTGTTTTAGGCTCTGGTCTTGCAAGCCACATGGAAGTGTAAAATGATAAACATTGGAGTAAGGGGGCATGTCAGCAGTGTTCATTAGCATTAATGTGAGTCCATTGTGGTCTTGGCCACATGGATTGGGATGAGCTGCAGCTCCCAGGATTTTTTTTTTAATTTCCTGATATATGTGCATCTATGCTTATCTAGAAAATATTTTTTAATTTATATATGCACATATATGGGTAGTGGTCTGAGTGCTGGATTAGGGCACTGGGAGAACAGGGTTCAAATCCCCATCTGGCTGCGGAAATCCACTGGGTGACCTTGGCCAAGTCACACTCTCTCAGCCTCAGAGGACAGCAAAGACAAATCCCCTCTGAACAAATTCTGCCAAGGAAACCCCATGATAGATTCATCTTAGGGTCACCGTAAATCAGAAATGACTTGAAAGCACACAACAGCAGCAGCAGCAGCAGCAGCAGCAATGCACAGATGCAAATATGTTACCAAAACTTTAATTTGCAACATATTTATTTGTACTTTAAACATCACCTTGTCTCAGTCTTATTTATGCATGCCCCTCTGCATAATCTCTGCCCTGCACAATATAATTTCTATATGTGTCTACTGAGAAATAAGCCCTGTTGCCATTAATGGGACTTACTCCCAGGTAAAGTCTTTCTCTCCAGGTCTTTCACTTTGGTTAGAAACATGGGGAGGTCTGGATTTTCTTCCTGTGCCTGAGTGGTATGAGGGAGATTCTCTGGCCCTCGCTCATCACTCAAATAGTGCATGCCAAAAGTAGCTGTAGTGAAGACCTCCAGATCCTTGCAAAATATTGCAATGGAAAGCTAGGGGTCTGATCTACTGGAAGCAGCAACAACAGCAAAGGATCTTCCCCAAGCCAGCCAGCCCTTTGTCCCGTGGATCACTCCAAAGCAGCAGCACCTTTATACCTACCCCGTTTGTCCTTGCTGGAGAACATACATCCTTCTGCCCCACAGCACTCAAAGGCAAATACATGCGGTTGTGGATATGTTTACATGCTCCAGGCTGGAAAGCAGAAAAAAAACGATGGTTCCCATTAAAATAAAAATAACAAAAACATCAACATCCTCCCTGCCCGCCTCCTGTTGCAAGATCAAAGCTGAGACTAAACCAGAGTGCAGACCGCACATAGAAAGTACCAAAAATATATCCTGGGTTAAAGGGAAAACCAGCATAAAAAGTGATCCTTTTTACCCCAGGTTTAATCCATGAGAGCAGGAAGAAATAAGAGATTCATTCAGAAGTCACTGAATGTCATGTGTCAACACACGGCTAAAAATGGGGCTAAAATGCATTTTCAGACATCTGTAGATGAGAACTCAGTTTCTGTCAGCTGTCTACACATCATACATAGCCTAGTTGCAGGGGCATATCCGTGCTTCTGTTTATTCATTCAAGCTTAATCTGGTGAGGTATGTACTCTCACTCCAAAATGCCTCCCAGAAAAATATTTAAAAGAAAAAAAAACTTTTCTAATCTCAAAGTGTGAGCTGCATTGCCTGGCTGCCACTGCTGCACTTTAACAAGCTTGGAAGAGGTGCATGCAATTACAAATGGATATTACCAAATATGAGATATAGAGATAATGGCCTGATCAGAGGCTCTTTTACATTATACAATTATGGCATTATGATTTTACTTTAACTGCCATGGCAAATTTCTATGGAACCTTGGGATTTACAGTTTAAGGGAGAGGTATTTTGAATTCTCAGCCAGGCAGCAATAGTGACAAATGCCAGGATTCCATAGGCAGCCATGGCAGTTAAAGTGGAATCATACTTATATAAAGGTATTGTGTGAAAGGGCCTCTGGATTTAGCGGGGCAGTTTCTAACAATGTGCTGTTCCCACAGTAAACTTCAGCAGTTTGTGCAGGGCACAAACACAATATGAGCCTGAATGTTATTGTTCATTCCATCTAGAGTAGACCCATCAGTGGGATTTAACCATATGGTGACTCACCTTTCAACAGTTGATTTAATGGGCCTACTCTAGTTGGGGCTAAATAGTAGGATTAAGGCCATGCTGTTAACCTGCTTGGCCCAGTTCTCCCTTCTTCCACACAAGTCTCCTTCCCATCACAATTAATGCCTAGTGGTGCTAGAAAGCTGGATGCTTTGGGCCAAACTTGTCTTTAAGCAGAATGAGGCTGTTTCCTCAGGTGACAGATGGTAGGAGGTACTGCAAGGTAAAGGAGGAGAGATGTGGCCTACGCTGTACTGCCTTACCTAGGCCCTTTCTGCACCTTACCTTAATAGCGCAATGACCCACTGCCATCACGGTATTACCAATATCGCAATAGGCCCAGTACAGAGCCTATTGCATTCCGCACGCACCAGGGCATTTGCAAGATAGCACTGGCTCGCGCCCAGTGCCTTTCCGTACCTTGGCATCCTGGGCCATGCCCAGGTCCCACCCTGTCTCCACCCCACCACCCCTGATTGGTCGGGGGGGGGGTTCTTTCTTTCTTTCTTTCTTTCTTTCTTTCTTTCTTTCTTTCTTTCTTTCTTTCTTTGCTGGCCATCGTGCTAACGTTAGCTCGATGGATCCTTCCAACAGGCGATCACAGCAGCCCCAAGGGCAGACTGGTAACAGAAGGCCCCCTGTAACAGGCTGCTCAGGAAAAGGTGGAGACTGGCAGGACAGATTGAAGCTGTGACCCAGCTCGACCTGTAGCTGTCTCCAGCACCCCCATGACCCGTGATGGAGCCTGGCCAGATGGAGCTCCTTGGGACACTGGCCATACAGCTCCATATGAACAACATCACCACTCTCCGGGCCTGGAGGGCACAACAGCGGTGACAGGCAAGGGGATCCATCTCGGTGGCGGCCACCACCATCTACACCCAAGCAGCCACCACCATTGCTGCCGTCGTAACAACCGATGGGAAAGATTACACCAATCCCTCTGTTGCCGTGCATGCCTGGCTGGGAACCCTCCTGTGACCTAGGAGATGGTGGGTCAGAACCCATATCCGACGGGACTGGTGGATCAGAGAAGTGTTGGCAACCTGGGATGATGAAATGTGGCTTTACCACCTCAGAATTACCCAGGCCACCCTCTTCGAGATCGTAGAGCATCTCCACCCACACCTGCAGCGCACCCCCACTGTCATGAGGGTGCCCATGTCCATAGAGGAACAGGTTGCCATCGCGATCTGGTGGCTCACCACTCCCTTAATCTACAGAAAGACTGCCAGCACCTTTGAGCTCGGCATCTTGATGGTGGCGGAGATCGTGGTGGAAGTCTGTCTCACCATCGAACACGTCCTGCTGGGCACCATCGTCTGCCTGGGCAACCACCACATGGTGAGTCTCCCCTGCAGTAGCAGCTGTGCTACAGGAAGCATGGCCATCTTGCAACTGCCATGTCCAACACAGCCGCAGGGCATGGCCCCCACAGGCGAGATGGCACGCTGCTGTGAGGAATGCATAGACAGGATGGATGGGTGGGCAACACCATTCAGGCGGGCAGTTGTTTAACCCGCCTGACATTCCCTACCCTCCCCAACCCACCCAACGTCCCATGCATGTCACTCATTCCCCCAGTGCACTGATGTCTCTGTTGATGCTTGGAGGAATGTCACATGTAGGAGCAGAAGGTCCAGGAAGGTAACAGAGACTCTCAACCTACACAATTGCTTCAAAGTTCTTGGCCTTACGAATGATGAGGAGCACCAGGAGGAGGGAACAGAATGTCAACAAGAAGGAATCCAACTTCGGCAGCGGGAACTAGATCAACGCTCCCAGTCTCAACAGAATGCCCAGGCAGTCCTAGAAGAACACGCTCGTCGAGGAGCCCTGGACAAGCCTCAGAGGAGGCAAGTTCTGGTTGTTGGGGACTCCTTGCTCAGAGGAACCGAAACGGCAATTTGCAAACCGGACAAGCTCAATTGAGAGGTCTGCTGTCTTCCTGGGGCCAAGATCAACCACATAACAGAGAGGCTAACCAGGCTGGTCAAGCCCACTGACCATAAGCCCCTCATTGTGGTTCATGTCGGAACCAATGACACTGCGAGGAGCAGCTTTTACCACATCGCAAAGGACTACGAGCTTATGGGGACAAAGCTTAAGGACCTTGGTGTGCAGGTGGTTATTTTGTCTCTCCTCCCTGTTCAAGGATATGGCGCACGTAGGGAAAGGGCAATAGCAGAGATCAACAACTGGCTCCGCACATGGTGCCGCCAGCAACGGTTTGGGTTTTTGGAACACGGTCTGAATTTCCATGAACGTGGGCTTCTGGCAAGGGATGGGCTGCACCTTACGAAACTTGGCAGGAATGTTTTTGCAAACAGTCTCGGAAGGAGGATTCAGAGGTCTTTAAACTAAGTTCCGCTGGGGAGGGAACAAATATTATTCAAGGCCAGGACTCGGCGAGCGCAGGGGGAAAAGGCCCAAATGATATTAGACAAGTAGTACAAGCGGCCAATAGCGGGAGGAGTAGAAACTATAGTACAGGACTTGCAGGAAGGGCCCGGGGACTTAAGTGTCTCCACCCTAATGCACGGAGTATGGGAAACAAGCAAGATGAACTTGAACTCCTAGTACAACAAAATAAATACAATTTGATAGGCATCACTGAGACCTGGTGGGATGAGTCTCATGATTGGAATGTAGGAATAGAGGGGTATAGCCTATTTTGTAAAAATAGACCAAACAAGAAAGGAGGAGGAGTAGCCTTGTATGTCAAGGATGTTTTCACCTGTGAAGAGATCCGTGACTTAAACCCAGAAAGCCAGGTCGAGAGCATCTGGGTAAGAATTAAGGGAGCGAGAAACAATAGGGATATTCTGGTGGGGGTTTACTACGGACCTCCAATCCAGACTGAGCACTTTGATGATGCCTTCCTCAACCAAATGACTGCACATTCAAAAAGGAGAGATACAGTAATAATAGGAGATTTCAATTACCCGCATATATATTGGCAGTCAAACTCTGCCAAGACAGCAAGGTCCAGCAAGTTTCTTGCTTGTCTTGCAGACAATTTCATGGTCCAGAAGGTGGAAGAGGCCACAAGGGGATCAAATATTCTAGATCTGATCCTGATCAACAGGGATGACCTTGTTAATGAGGTAGAAGTGGTTGGATCTTTAGCGGGGAGTGACCATGCCCTATTGGAATATGGCATTCAGTGGGAAGGAGAAGATAAGTGTAGCCAGACACTCATCTTAGATTTTAAAAGAGCAGACTTCTGTAAACTTAGGGAGCTGCTGGCTGGAATTCAGTGGTCAAGAATAGTGAAAGGGAAAGGAGTTCAGGAGGCATGGGAGTTCCTTAAAAGGGAGTTACTGAAGGCACAGTCTAAAACTGTGCCAATAAGGAGGAAAAATGGAAGGCATCTGAAGAAACCAGAATGGTTGACTAAAGAACTCTCAGTTGAGCTAAGTGTTAAGAGAAACATGTACAGGAAATGGAAGAATTTAAGCAAGTAGCTAGGAGATGTAGGGAGGAGGTCAGAAAGGCTAAAGCACAGAACGAACTTAGGCTGGCCAGAGACATCAAACACAATAAAAAGGGCTTTTTTAAATATGTCTGTAGCAAAAGGAAAAAGAAGGAGACAATAGGGTCGCTGCGCAGAGAAGATGGTGAATTACTAACAGGGGGAAGAGAAAAGGCAGAACTACTTAACACCTTCTTTGCCTCAGTTTTTTCCCAGAAGGATACAAGCACTCAACCTGGCGGTTGGGGAGAAGGTGAGGAAGCAGGGGAAATGAGGCACATAATAGGTAGAGAGGTGGTACAGGAATACCTGGCCACACTGGATGAATTCAAGTCTCCGGGGCCAGATGAATTGCATCCTAGGATATTAAAAGAACTGGCAGAGGTCATTTCGGAACCGCTTGCTATAATCTGTCAAAAATCTTGGAGGACAGGAGAAGTTCCAGCAGACTGGAAGAGGGCAAATGTTGTCCCCATCTTCAAGAAGGGAAAAAAAGAGGACCCAAATAATTATCACCCAGTCAGCCTGATGTCAGTACCCGGAAAGATTCTAGAGCAGATCATTAAGCAGTCAGTTTCTAATCGCTTAGAAAGCAATGTGGTAATCACGAGAAGTCAACATGGATTTCTCAAAAATAAGCCATGCCAAACTAATCTTATCTCTTTTTATGATAGAGTTACTAGCTTGATAGATGAAGAGAATGCTGTGGATGTAGCATTTCTCGATTTCAGTGAGGCCTTTGACAAAGTTCCACATGACATTCTTGCAAAGAAGCTAGTAAAATGCGGGCCGGACAGGGCTACTGTTAGTTGGATTTGTAATTGGTTGACCGACCGAACCCAAAGGGTGATCACGAATGGCTTCTTTTCATCCTGGAGAGAAGTGACTAGCGGGGTGCCACAGGGTTCTGTCCTGGGCCCAGTGCTGTGCAATATCTTCATCAACGACTTGGATGAAGGAATAGAGGGCATGCTCATCAAATTTGCAGATGACACCAAATTGGGAGGGGTTGTTAATACACCAGAGGACAGGATCAAAATTCAAAATGACCTGGATAGATTGGAGAGCTGGGCCAAAGCTAACAAAATGAAATTCAACAGAGAGAAGTGTAAGGTCCTACACTTAGGTAGAAAAAATGGAATACAGAAATATAGGATGGGGGACACGTGGCTGGATAGCAGTATGTGTGAAAGGGATCTAGGAGTCTTAATAGACCACAAGCTGAACATGAGTCAGCAGTGTGATGCGGTAGCCAAGAAAGCCAATGCAATTCTCGGCTGCATCAATAGGAGTATGGTGTCCAGATCGAGGGAGGTACTGGTACCACTCTACTCTGCTTTGGTTAGACCTCATCTTGAATACTGTGTCCAGTTCTGGGCACCCCAATTCAAGAAGGACATGGTCAGGCTGGAGCAGGTCCAGAGGAGGGCAACCAAAATGGTGAGAGGCCTGGAAGACATGCCCTCTGAGGATAGACTTAGAGAGCTGGGTATGTTCAGTCTGCAGAAGAGAAGGTTAAGAGAGGACATGATAGCCATGTTTAAATATTTGAAGGGATGCCATGTAGAGGAAGGAGAGGGCTTGTTTTCTGCTGCTCCAGAGACCAGGACAAGGAGCAATGGATTCAAGCTGCAGGAAAGGAGATTCCACCTGAACCTCAGGAAGAACTTCCTGACAGTCAGGGCTGTCCGGCAGTGGAATATGCTGCCTCGGAGTGTGGTGGAGTCTCCGTCTTTGGAGGTTTTTAAGCAGAGGCTAGATGGCCATCTGTCGGGAGTGCTTTGAGGGTGTTCCTGCATGGCAGGGGGTTGGACTGGATGGCCCATGTGGTCTCTTCCGACTCTACATTTCTATGATTCTATGATACCACTTTCCCCTCCACCCTTAGATCATGGAAGGCTTCAAGGCCATGGGATTCCACAGTGTATTGGTGCCCTGGATGTACCCATGTCCCTGTACGGCCCCCAAAAGGAGGGGCGCAGGAGTTCCTCAACAGGAAGGACTCCTTCTCCATCATGCTGCAAGGCCTGACAGATCATTGTGGACAGTTTCTGGCCATTGAGTTGGGGTATACGGGCCGCACCCATGATGGCCATGTTTTCCATCACTCAGCCCTGTGGCAGGCCATGGAGGCCAGGCAATTCATCCCCGGCAACCCAGGCGTCACCATCCATGGCGTGTAGGTTGGGCCCATCATCCTGGCAGATGGAGCCTACCCCTTGGACCAGTGGCTCATGAAGCCCTACAGAGGTCAGTTGGACCCGTGGAAGATAGCCTACAACAGGGTCTTCAATCAGTGCCGCAATGTCGTAGAGTGTGCCTTTGGTAGGCTGAAGGCCAGATGGGGCTGCCTGTCAGCTCCACTGACCATCTCCGAGCCAAACTTCCTGCCGGTCCTCGCTACCTGCGTGGTCCTGCATAACATCTGCGAAACTAAGGGCCATGCACTGCATCCCAATCTCCACCCCCCTGCACCTGTGACCATCCCCCCAGGTGCCTATGTCTACTCAGACCCCTCTAGGGACAGCCCCTCAGGCGGCAGCTGACTAGCAGAGGGAACGCTGGCCATCTCTTGTTGTGATGTGGAGGGGACCATAGAGGACATCAGAGTGGTACCACCACCAGAAGGGCAAGACTGCAGGTTCTGCAGTATGGCTATCATGAGCCTGTTAGTGCTCTACATCTCCTCCACCACATCCTCCTGGCCCTCTGCATTTCTCTCCATATCCTCCCTGTACATGTTGACCAGTTGCCAGAGAATGGCATTGGTCACACTCAGTGCCGTCTCTGCTGTGCTCTCTGCTTGGCTGCCGATGCATCATACAGCTCCCGTGAGGGCTGCATGATGGGCTGTGGCGACCGCCTCACCCCGACGCCCTGTCCAGTCCCTCACTCGAGCTGCCCTGATCCTCAAGGGGGGGACATTGACGCAGTGCTGATGGTGGTTCCGCTGGTACTCTCATTCGGAGGTGGCTCTGGAAGGAACACAGAGAGGTTGACAGTCCAGTGGGCACAGCACTCCCTCCCCAGCATTGCCCTGTGAGGTCCCTACACATTCGGAGACATCCAGTTACGGGGGGGGGGGGGACACAGCCTTTTGCAGTCACGAGTGCCACGCTGCCAGCCCCTATGCTTTGGTGGCCTGGGATGGCAACGTCCCTATGGGACAGATCAGCAGCACCTGGACATGGTGTTGAGGTCGTTTGTTGTCATGCTTACCAGGGCAACGAAGCCCCGAACCAGTGGCTGCTTCCTCTAACATGGCATCCTTGTCATCATGAGATCCCTCAGTGCCCTCATCATGGCCTTCACCCTCACCACTACCCGCACTGGCTTGACCACTGGGTGGGGATTTGCTGCAGCTTCCCATGCTGTCCTCATCTGGCATAATGTGCCCTGCCCGTGCTGCAGATCCTGTCAAGAAACATGACACCATACCATGAAATCAGGGAGATGGGTGGTGATGAGCCCCCTGGCACACAGTGAGGACTGTGGCTGGGAGCCCCAGACCCCCAATGGTTGTCCCCAATGACAACATGGCCATGCACACAACGCATGCCTGGGGTGGCAGGGAGGAGCCTGGGTGTTGAGCACAGGGGGCACATGAGCATAGAGGGGGCCTTGGAATCGGTGGGGTGGCCATGGACGGGTTCCCCATGGAGTGCTATGTTTATTGCACGACACACACACACACAGCTGTGTGCAGCGGCAAACTCATCCGGCAGCAGCACCAGGGTGTGGCACAGTGCCATAGGGACCCCACCGAGGGACGTGCTGCAGCAGCGGGTACCTGGTGCTCAAATTGGCACACGGCATCAGGACACCTACTCTATTGCTCCAGGCCGCACCTCCGGAGTTAGGCCTCCCCTCAGCCTCCCCTCCCCTTCCTGTGCCCACTAATGAGCCACTGTCCCATGTTTACCCAATGTCATGTCAGCTTACATTCCTCAACTGCAAGGCCTGCCAGCATGGGAGCCACTTATCAGGAGACCACATTCCTGTTCAGATGCCTGCATGTTTTCCTGGACATGCACCTCCATCCAAGACCTGAGAACTGCCCAGCTCTTGGCACAAAGCCCCCACTTGAGCTCGGGAGAAATATACCCTTGATCAGCCATTTCCCACGGGCAGCCAACAGCCCAGAAGGGAAGCGCGGGCGATGAAAGCCCACCAAGTACGGGGAGATACTCTAACTGCCATCGCTTCCGCAATGCCGGGCAGCCTGTGGGGCAGCCAGTGGGGCAGGGGCTGACACTCCCCCCGTGTTACTGCTGACAGGCAGAGCTGCCCATCCCCCCAAGGGATTTAGTACCTGTCGACACTGCAGGGGCCTTCTCCATGCTCTGGGAAGCATCCATGGGCTCTTCCTTGGGTGCAGCAACCCTGGTGTCCATGTGGCCCCTGCTGCCCCCACAGACCACTTTGAGGCTCGAGGCCACACGCTTTGAGGTCACACTAGCATCCCCACGCAGGATCGCATGGAGTTGCCTATAGTAGGGGCAGGTGGCAGGCTCCGCTCCCGTTAAGCAGTTATGGGCGAGGACCTCGCGGTGCTCCTGGTGCATTGTTTTCATTTTGTTCTTGCATTCCATGGCCATCTGTCTGTGCCCCCTCCATCCCAGATCTACTGCAATTTCCTTGGACACTTGCATGTTCCTCTGGCTACTTCGCAGAAGCTCCTGATACCTTGGCTGCCCCCAGATCTCAAGGAGGTCCTCGATCTCCGTTGATCGCCAAGCTATGCCTCTGCCCTGCACTCTCTCAGGGGAGCTGGGCGTGTCCACACTCCCCTTTCGTCATGCTCCTAGGGGAAAAACATTTCCCTGCGAAGCTTCAGCTGCAATCGAGGGCAGGCGGGAGCGCTCCTGGCCACCTACCAACGTGCCAGCGATGGATCTGGTGAACTCCTGGCAGGGAACTGGCGTTCGACCCCAAAGGTGACTTCAGAAACTTCCAGCGAAGCCTGCCTGAGCCGTCTGCCTGTCACTGGGTGATGACATCTGTGTCTGTTTGGTGAAGCCCCCTGGAGGGCAACGGAAGTGCCCAGCTCAGGACGGTTGGGACCAGGGGCAGAGCTGAGTGTGAGTTTGAATTGAGAGGCGAGTGTGTCTGTTGTGTGGCATAGGAGTGGTCGCGTGTTTGAGTGTGTCTGCGTTGTGTCTGTGGTGTGTGTGTTGGGATGCTGAGGGAGGGCACTCTGTGGGCCAACGACGAGGTCAAGATCCTGCTTTCCCTCATCGCCGCCAGCGAAGGCATGGATATGCTGATGAAAAGCACTCCACTGCCCAGCAAGGCCCTGTACGAGGTCCTAGCAGCAGGCCTCACAGCAAAGGGCTTCAAGCAGATGGCGGCCCAGGTGACCAACAAATTCAAGACCCTGAAGTGTCATTTTTTCAACACAATGGAGTTTTTTGGTGGTCACCCGCCTCCCCAGCCAGGCCAAAGTTCTTCATCCCCGTGTTCCAGCTGTGGAAGGTGGCGAGGAAGCCCAGGTGGGCCGAGTGCCACAAGGGCAGTAAGTGTCACGCCGCATGTCACGCTTTGTCCCTTCTTCCATGACACCATGGCCTTGTGGGGGGGGGGCTCCAACAATCGACCCATGGAACTCCTGGCCACTGTTCCCTTTCCCTTCCATGTGCCAGCCAGCCAAATTGCTGGCATCAGGGGTGGGTAGGCATCAAACAGGGCTGCCCACGGGAACAACTGTTGGAGCCCAGATGCCTCACTGCTGTCCCCTCCCTTCTGATGTTTCTGCAGGCACCTGGAGATGGCCGGTCTGCGTGCCGAAACCCACTGCCGGGCAGCCTGGGACGCGACAAGGAGGTGTTCCCTGGCCAACCTACCCATGGGTCTGGCCGTGCAGGGACAGCGGCAACACCTCTCTTCGGAAGCACTGCCGTGGCCCCTGGCATTTCCCATGCAATGGACTCCATCCTAGCCACCTAGGTGAGATCCACTTTGTCCTCCACCCTGCAGCTCGTTGCAGGAAGAGGCCCCGGCCGGAGTCCTCCCAGGCATCGTCAGCAGGCCTGCGCCAGGCCAGTCCCCCCGCGCCTGTGGTAAGTGATGTGGCCAGTGCACATGAGTACCCCATCCTGCTCTGCAGCCCCCCTGAGCAGCAGGGGTGTCCACTGCTTGTTCCTCCATCCCCTCTGTGCTTGGCAGCCACACTGCATTCATGCATTTGACAAGGAATTCTGCCTGGGCTCACCATTCCTCTCCAGGGGGGAGGGCTGGACCACTCAAGCCATGTCTGATCCTGTTTTCTTTGCATCTGGGACCACGCCTCAGGGACTGTCCACCACGTTGGAGGAGGACATTAACGAGGAGAACGACAGGGCCGGATGGTCGCCCAGAGCAGGGCCGAGCCACGTGCATGGTGAGTGGGGGCAGTACTGGTCTGCTGTCGCACACATAGCCATGGGTGGTCATGTCTCCCAGCTTCCCTGCACATGAAAGATGGGGGAGTATTACTCCCTGAGCCTGTGCTGTTTTGTCATCCCTGACATGGGAGGGACCTGTTCTCCTCCAGCAGGAGATGGCCAGCGTGCAGCCCCTGGGGGCAGCTGTGGAGTGTGCGGCCTCTCTGCCAGTGGCAGCCAGTGAGGAAGGTGAGCGCAGGAAGGGTGGTGCTCTGAGAGCAGTGCACTTCCAGGACGTGCTCCTGTCCCAGGCCCGTCCACCGTGATGGATTGGCAGCCACGGTAGCTGACTGTGGGTGCCAAGCCAACTCCTGCACACCCATGGTCACTCACTGGCGAACTGCTCTTCCAACAGGTGCAGCTGAGGTTGTCCAAGGGCCAGAGCTGCCTACTGTGCCAGACTTGCTGCTGCAGGTGTGGCAGCTGGAGGAGTGGCTGGCTGCATCGGAGCAGCACAACAGGAGGGAATGTGAGTGTCTGGCCAGCCAATGCCGAACCACCCCTTGGGGCATGACCTGGGGGCTTCTGCCTGGCTCATCGTGGTCCGGACTGACATCCTGTTCCCACCTCTCTTTTCCCTGAAGATGAAACCCTCCTGAGGTCCGTGGAGGCCATGGCGACAGCCCTGGCCCAGCGGATGGGCTACTTGGAGGTGACGGTGCCCCATCGCCTGGTTGCACTGGAGCAGAGCGTGGCGCAGCTCCTCTAATGGAAGGAACAGTTCACAGGGCACCGGTGAACCATCCCTGGAGATGCCAAAGCTGGCCTTGTACATAGTTTTGTGCCTGACTGTTTGTGCGATTGACTGTTTGCTGTTGTTTGGTCTTGTATGTATTTTTGTATTGAATTAATCATTGTTGTCTTCCATGTCTTTATCTGTCTGTGTAATAAATCATTCTTGTTTTGTACCAGCCTGTGGTTCCTTGTGTGGGGCAGGTGGGGAGTTGTTTGGGGTAGGAGGTGTAACAGTGTTGGACATTAGAGATCCCCAGGGTGTTAGCCCTGTAGCCCTGACTGAAGAAAAAAAAATGAATGCAGGCAGCTCCAGGGTACAAACTTAGAAAAGTTTACTAATGGCTTCTACATTTACATATGTGCTGCGGAGTCTATATCCTAACTACCTACTGAATAGTGGTAGCTTCATTCTTCACCCACCATCTTCTGATGGAGATGCGAAGCATGATCGGAGAGGAGGAAGAGGAGGCAACAATGGAGGAGGAGAAGAGAGAGCTGAGGAGGGGTCTCTTTCTTTTACAACACCGATGACCCAAGCAACTGTCTTGGGTCACATGATCTGATCATCTGAACACCAAAGGAATTGATGCTCATACAATGAAATGACAGAAAGGCAAATGGTGGAGCTTTGGCATGCAAAGGAGAAAGGGAGCGCTATGCTAGCTATGCCCACTTGCCCTAAGAACAGGATGGGGGGAGGAGGAATGCTGGATTTTTTCTAATGAACAGCTGCTGGCTGCTGTGCCGGGGAGGGTGGGCTGGACTCATGGAGTCATGGGATTTGGCATCCTACAGCTGGGAGGGTCCACCACTGGCCATGGAGTGCAACCTCCTGCCGTGCACAACGACTCCTGCTGGGGGACCATCCACACTCTGCTTGCACTGCTCTGGAGAAGGGAGGTGAGCCTACCATATTGGGAGGCAGCACATTGCACCATCAGAAGAGTGTGCCCTCCAGGGATTCTCCCTGATCTTTGGGTGCAATCTATTTGTCTGACATTTGGCCCTATTGTGCCATGTCCAGGTCTCTGCAGCAGCAGGAAAAGGGTTAGCTCTGTGTTCACCATGATGTCCCCTTAAATCTGACAGCATGGCTCTCCTGTCTGCTGGCAACCTGATTTCCATCAGGCTAGACATTCCCAGCTTCCTGAGCCTTTCCTCGCAGGGCTCCATGGTTTTCCGGGCCTTTCATCCTTTTCGTCTCCCAGCTCTAGACACGTTCCGGTGTGTTCACTATCGTTCTTGCTTTGTGGTGCCCGGAACACACACGATATCCAGGTGAGGTCTCTCCACAGCAAAATGAAGTGGTGCCACTACATTCCTTGGTCTATACAGTACAGTCGCGTGGGTCCTGTCCAGACTAGCAGTGGCCTTTTCAGCTGTCACATCGCACACAGTATGGTATTCCTTCCACCCTGTGGACTGCTAAGTCCCTGGGGTGCATTTCACACATCATGCTTCCCAGCCAGGTGTCACCCACCCTGTGTGTGTGCAGTCCATTCTTCCTGCTGATGTGTGGATCACTGCATTTCTCATTGGGGACATATGTGTTGGGTGTGTTGGCTGGGCTCTCCAAAGTGTCCAGCATGTTTAGCAAGGTTGGAGGTGTTTGGTTGTTTGGGCGACAGCCATAGAGATTTGGGGAGGGAGGTTTTCTCTCTGGGAGCTCCTCGCCGATTCTACTGTGAGAACTAGGCTGGCCATCAGCCCTGAGGGCACGCTGCTCAGTGCTACAGTGCTAACATGCTAATGATAGCACCAATATTTTTTTTAAAAAAAATTGTCAGTCGGCCAGACACTGGGGGCTGCTGTCGTCGTGAGTGTGGGTGGCGACATCAGCCTCGGGGTGGCCTCCCTCAGCAATGTGTCCTGCAGTGTTTGCTGCTGTGATGGGGGCAGTGGCTGGTCTGCTGTTGGGCAGAGCTTCCCCTGGGAGTTGCTGCGTGAGGGACAAGCAGCAGGGACTGCCCACTCCCAGGTCGTTCCCGGAAGAACACTAGATGGTGGCTCCGCATGTCCTCCACTTGCGCAATTGATGTGGGAAAGGGAGGTTATTTTTGCCTTTCAGCCGAAAATGAAAAAAAGTGGGATCAGCACTGTCTGCAGCAGGGATAGCACCTGTTTGGCCAGAACGTCATGCGGTACGGCAGCTCCTCAAGGGGGGATGGAGCATGCCTAATGTGATTTAAAAACGCCATGCAAAAAGGGCCCTAGTGTGCTGTCTTCAATTGCAGGGGGCCTTTCCATACTACACTGTTATAGTGCTATTATTCCACTTTCAACATCCTATGGCAGAGCTTTCCAAACTTTTCATGTTGGTGTCACACTTTTTAGACATGCATTATTTTGTCACACAGTAATTCAGTTTCACTAGCAAACCGGAGGTTAAATTAACCCCTTATAAGAGATACAGACACATACATAAATTGTAATAATAAAATGTATGAGGACACAACATATCTCATGAAAACTTTTCATATATTTTTAAAAATATATGATTTATAAATAATAACACAGATTACCAAGATTGTAGGCACATCTACACACTTCAGGCAACACACTAATGTGTCACAGCACACCACTTGGAAAGCTCTGTCCTATGGAATCCTGGTGTTTGCAGTTTAGGAAGGGGCATTTAGAATTCTCAGCCAGAGATCTCTTTGGCCTCAGTAAGCTGCAAACCCTAGAATTCCACAGGATGTTGAAAGTGGAATAATAGCACTATAACAACGTAGTGCAGAAAGGCCCAATGATTTGACAGCCAACTTTTGTGAATGGAAGGGGGTACCATCTTGCTCTTTCCCTCAGATAGCAAAATGTCTGAGTGCATCCTGAGCCCTTGCTCAATTCATGACCAGTATTTGTGCTATACCCAACAGAAATGGAGAATCAAAAAGTGAAGGTATAACTGTACACGTATATACATTTCTGTGGACTACAAAGGATTATCTTAGGTCCTCAGTTTCCCTCGCCTGAAATTCCTTGTGGTATTTTGAGAAATAGGAAAGGTATCCACCAACTTCAGGAAGCAGATCCCAAAGGTAAGCATGTGATCACCACCATCACCCTTCTTTCACATTCTTATTCCTGTGGCAAGATGGGGCGGGGTGTGTACAGGATATGAAAAAAAGCAAAAGCTTTGAAGAAAAGAAGCAGTACAATGCTCAGCCCATTTTAAATAAGAGAAACATGTTTATTTTTAAGATCATATCCAGAGCTGAAAATCCATTTCTGGCTTTCGTCAGTTGATGGTGTTTTCTTTCCTCCCAATCAAAATGTATGACAGCAGGAGACTTTGTGACTAATTTTGGTTGATTGGTAATCAAAAGGCTGGCAACGACTCCACTTTCTTGCAGAGAGCATGGCTTGAATGTGCTAAGATCCTTTACAAAGCATCATGCTCTATAAATGCAATAAAATGGTAGGAAAACAGAGTAGCAGTTATGAGGACCCACTGAAAGCCCATGGTTGGCCCTATTATCAGGCAAAGTGAGTAAGCTGCCCGAAAAGGATGAGGACTGAGGAGCAAACAACTGTGACACACAGCCGACCCTGTGCTCCTTAACTAATCTCCTATCTAAAGAAGTAGTAGAGGTGACAAGAAAGTCCTTTTGTTCCCAGGTCAGAGTGCTCGTCAATACCCTCCAACTGTCCTAATTTGGCAAAGAGAGTCCAATTTAATTCTCTGGTATCTTTCCTTCCTTTCCAACTGCCTTTAAAATTTCTGCATTTCTTTCTCCTTCTCCTGCTTTCTCCTTTCGTCTTCAGCTAACTTTTTTTTTTAACTCAGTTACAGCAAATTGAGTTCAAAATGCAAAAATTGTTTGTACTCAGTTAACTCAACATGGGGGAGAGGAAAGGAGGACGCAAAATCTTGCCCTATCTGGTAGGATCAGGCAAAAGCAGAATGCTGCAGCCTTTCCTAGTTTGTGTGTTCTTCCTCATTAATAATGCTTGTCACTGAGACCACACTCTGATGTTGCTTGGCCACATGTCCCAGTTTCATCTGTGAAATATTGGAAGTATGGTTCTTGATTATTTTTGAAATCTTGGCTGCACCTGGTTGGTGTCACAAACTGGCAGCTGTTTATAGGATGTAATGGAAGAAAAAATCCCAGTCTTCATTCCTCTGCACTTTAGCAGCTCCATTTGGTATCCTCCTGCTACGAAGAGGTCTACACCATGCCCAGACAAGTACAATAGAAGAGAGACACTTGTGTCTTCTCAAGCTTATGTGGTTTTGTGTAGGGGCAACATTGACTTCTTGAGTTCCTAATAAATATATATTAAAAGGTGGGGAAAAATAAACTGTTGAATATTATTATCTCTCTCTCCTGCAAATAAGTGGCAGTGATGAGCTTGAGAGATATCATTTTAGACCTTAAAATAGTTAGTGCACTGGCTGGGGGATTCTGGGAGCTGATAGTCCCCCTGCCCCCCCAAAAAAACTTCTCAAGTTCTGTTCTATGCTTTTGTTGAAGTATGAGGAGGGTAGAGAAATGCATTTCTAACAAGCTTATAAGATAGACCATTTTTCTCCATTTTTCAGACTGAAAGGCTGGGGCTGAGACTAATGGAGAGCAACTTATGACAATCTTCTAGCATAGTATGGTGTTGTTCTTTGAATATTTCAAGGTGATAGTATATTGTGATAACCCCGTAAACCAGTATTAATCTTCCCATATAGCAGATGAGAATGCTGAGGCTAACAGACAGTAGGATACAAAAATAAGGCATTATAGTCTAGGTGAGTCTAGTAAAACTGCCTTTAAATTTAAATTGTTTTAGATTGATTTTATCTGTATGTTGCCCTGTGATCCTTTATATAGAGAGTAGGACATAAATATTTGGAAGGAAGGAAGGCAAGGCAGGCAGGCATCCTGTTCAGTCATTATGAGTATTGGCACCCTGTTCAGTCATTATAAGATTGTAAGCCAGCCTTAAAATCTTGTAACTTTTGGGATTCATATCTATGGCTGTTAATGACCTAATGTGACCACAAAACCTACTTTTCAAGCAATGCCCCAGCTGAAGGACTTCCAAGGCACTGCAGATCAGGGTGCCAGGATCTGCAGCTCTTCTGGTCACTGCGTGCATTGAAAGAAGCAGTTGCGACAAGACCCCAAGGGATCTCTTCAACTACCTGTCATGCCCTCGGACCAGGAGAGTGCTGCTGACATCATTTCCCTGATCTACAGGGAGTGCTTCCTGGCTGAAATGGTTGTGGGGGGTGTAGCAACGTCAGGCATAGCGAGGATGACAGAGCTCTGTCAGTCTAGTTGCATCTTGTTACCCTGAATTAGCAAGAGCAAAAGCTAAGCAATGCAAGAGGTAGGGCAACCTAGCGAGATCTAGAACCCAATGTTTACGGGGTCAGGCCGAGCCAAAAACCAAGCAAAATTGTCTAATAAAATGATTTTATTGAGGGGAATTCACTCATGCATGCACACAAGATACACACAATCACACATTCACACAAAAGCTAGCTGAAAGAGAAAGGGAGGAAAAATTATAGAGAGGCTGGGGGATTTGGGGGGATTTATAATTACCAGTCCAAAAGAGTAGTGAAGAGCAGAAATGTATTTTGGCTTAGGTAGGACCTAAGGGCAGTTCTCATTCAGGAGCCAGATGGACAGATTGACGGGTAGATCTTCAAGAGACTGAACTGGGCCTCCTCAAACCAGGGGTATTTGTACCCTGAAAATGGCTTGTGGCTGTGAAGGTTCCAGATGCAAGACAAAGGGAACCTGTTGTGGACAATGAGTCTTTCGCCTGTTGATGGGCTTAGTGCTTTGATTGACAAAGACATGATGAATGTTGTAATAGCTGTCTATTGTGGGTGCTGTGAGGACAGATGAAAGAATCCAGGTGTACAAGGGATGGATATCTGTCAATCAGTGTCCTGGTGGGCTCCTCACAGTTGGATTTCTTGGAAAATTGCAGCTTCTATTTAAGCCTATTATCCACAGAAATGGTGTGTATTTGCCTGACAAATGACTCTGTTTTACCTGGAGGAATTTTGGAGTTGACCTATGCTTCTCACATTTACAGTCAAATTCTTTCCCTCGCTCGGTTTGACCTCTCTGTCACCTTCCACGCTTGAATTTGATATCAGAGCCAATAAAATGTGTTGCCAATTACATATGATGCCAATTAGGTATGGTGCCCATCCAAACCATACTGATATTGGGGACCCCCAAAGTGGGGCCTTACAATCTGATGATGCAAGATCTCAGCCAAGGTAAAATTGTTAACCAAAAGCTTTGTACAAAAATCATACTTCTTGAACTCTGCTTAGGCACTTGATTCTTTTACCTTTAATCACTGATTTCACTTTTTCTTTCTTTCCTGCCTTCCTCTCCTTGACTCTGGGCTATTTAGCCCAAATAAGGATATTTGGGTTATTTAGCCCAAATATCTTCTCCTGTCCCTGTTTCATCCTCTTTCACACTCTTCCCCCTCCCACAAACCTAGGCTACAATCATCACTCCCCCCTTCCTTATCTTCCCTTTCTTTCTTGTCCATCCATACCTGACTAAACTTCCTCCTCTGCCTCTTGACTTCTTGCCACTTCTCCACTTCCTCACCCCCAACTCCTAGCTTAACATGGTCTCATTCCTTTCTCTTTCTCTTTCTCTATCTTTCTCCCTCTCTTCCCCTTTTGAATCTCCTAGTTCTACTTGACTTCTCCCCCACTTCCCCACATCTTTCTTTCATCATCTTCCTCCCTATACCTCTACAATTCTCCTGGCTTCAATTGTCTTCCCCTTCCTTTCCCCTCCTTCCCTTTCTCCTTCTCCTCCCTCTTCTTCTAGCTAGGCTGAACATCTCTCATTTCCTTTCTTCCCCCTTTTCACCACTTCAAATGTATGAATTAGATGTGTTAGGTTCTCAGCATTTTGAATTAGTAAATCCCATTAATCTCAATAGGGCTTACTTCTGGGTACAGAAGGGGAATAGGCCATGTCACACCCTGTTGGTCTCTATTCTCCCCTTGGTCTATTGTTGTTATTTTATTGCCCTGGTGGTCTAGAATTATTGTGAATATGGTTTTGCATCATCATCATTGTCGTCAATCATTATCATCATTGCATTCTCCCACTCCTCAAAATATTTTGTGATTATTGCTAGTATTATTATAATTATTTTATCAAGGGCGTAGGATTCCACAACCAAATGTAATAAATAAATAAATAAATATTTAGCCAGTGAGGGGCACTAAATAATGAGTGCAACCAATTAAGAGCAAAGTTTGGGATTTTTTTTATTTTTTTTTTTATTTATTTTTTTTGAAAGCTTTCTTTGGTTTGTCTACAGTTCCCTCATACTTGAAAAACACATCTGGGAAAAATTTGGACCACAACTCCCATACATTGTTGAAACAGTGCTTGTGAAAGTGTCAGAAGTAAAGCTGGGGAAAGTTTGTATTTTTCTGTTCAAAGCAGAGCTTGGAAAACTTCCTTTGATTAGACTACAACTCCCATGTGTCAGTGCTTACAAAAGTGTTAAAATGAGAACTGGGGAAAAGCTCTATTCTCTTGTTCAACCAAAGGCTTAGAAAACTTAATTTTCAGCCAGCAAAAATATTGTCAAGTGTTAGACTTATGTGTTGTTGTGTTTTTTTTTAATTTTAATAACATGCTGTGAACAAATATGGTTGACACATAATGTATCATGCTTCGTGACATCACCAGAGCCATCCCTAGGTCTCAGGTTTTGGCCCTGAAATCTCAAGGCCTAGGATGCTCCTGACCTGGCAACTCTATTTTAAAGTATTCATAGTACACTGCCAAACTACATTTGCTAGGCTTCTGTTGACAAAGTCATCATGAAATTAAAATAGTACAAAACTGACTTATTTATAGTGTAGATAGGCCTTCTGTGTCATTTTAAAAGGAACTTCAGTTCAGAGCAGGGCATGTGTGCCCTTTTGACTTTTGCTTCAGGTGCAAAAACGCCTCAGGGTGTCACTGTCAACAGTCTGCTACTGATCAAGTTTATGACCCTCTTGGAAACACTGGAAAGGTCTCACCATAATGAAAGAGAAATTTCACATCAAGGAAAAGGCTACACGGCTATAAATGGGAACCTCAGCATGCAGGAGGCAGATTTGCATCTTATTGGTGACAACAGTCTTGAAGATTTTGAGGGATAGAGAGTGAAGAAATATATCAGTAGGGATTACAGCACACTAGCCTTCCCCATCCTCTTTCCCTCCATCCTGGTCAGGCGTGATGGGAGTTGTTCAACATATTTAGAGGATTGCAGTATAGACTGCAGCAGTTTAAAAACATGGGTCAAGATTGTAGTTATCAGACATAACTACAATGGAGCTGTGTCATCATAGCTCCTTTTGCTGATGCCACCCAGCAAAAACATGCGTCTTAAGCCCGGCAGTCCCCCAAACAAGGGCTTTTGGAGGCTTTTCACATCAGAATATTGGGAAATGATGACTGCAGTGCTCTCCTAGTTATGAGATACATTGAAACAGGCAGCTGGATAGCCCCCTCATAATCCTGCTGCAGCTGCTTATCTCACCCTCCCCCACAACTAGGAGATCACCACAGTCATCACTTTGCAGCCCCTCAATCTGCAACATCTCAGAAACCCTTCAGACAGGGCACTGTTGCATTAAGAAGTAGGTTTTTGAGGTCATATTCACTCATTAATAACCATAAACATGAATCCCAAAATTTACAAGATCATGGCTTTTGTGGACTACAGCTCCTAGAATTCTCCCGACAGTCTGTGGAGAGGGAGACTTGCACTATCATATGCCTCCTAGAACAGCCTCTCAGAGGCCATAAGGTTACACCATGAAAGTCTTTAATTCTGTCCAATTTTCTGGGAACATCAGCCTGCCAGTGTGGAGCATTTCTCATGAGAAGAAATAGCACTCTCCATGCAGTTTCCTGACAGATTTGAGGAGAAAAGTGCCTTCTCCCTAACATAGAAAACCTTCTGGTGTCAAAAGAAAATTCACAAGGACCAGGGTTGTTGACTAGACTTGTCACATATTTCAGTTCCTTCAGAAGAAAGGCCAGAAATAAAGGGATATTACCTTTGAGTTCCTACCCTGTATTTAGCTTGAACAGAAAGAAGGAAGAAACTCATTTTCAAGTCCTTTTTAAAATATAGAAGCTCAGGTGAGAAAATGGGGGAAAGACTAAATGTTCCATTTAAGGGAACACGGGGATGCCCTTCCCCATTTTCAGATTTTTCCTTGTTCTTTTTTCTCGGGTCACCTCACATCAAAAATAGAAGCCCAGTACCAAGTTTGCCTTCCCCTGTTCATGGTTCAGATTAGTTCATGTCCTGAAGTCACTACATTGTATATTGCCTCATTCCTGTTACACATTAATGGCTGCCATTGGTAGGGATGGGAAAACAGTGTGATGATACCAGTACACTTATTCATTATTGATATATTGATAAATAGAGAATCAGGGTAATGAAGTGATTCAAGAGTTGGACTAGGACTGTGGGAGAAGAGAGTTCAAGCCCCTACTCAGCCACAGAACCTCAGTGGGTAACCCTGGGCTGGTATCACTCCCTATTAGCAGAAGACAATGGCTAACTTTATCTGAATAAATCTTGCCAAGAAAACCCTATGATAGGGTCACCACAAGTCAGAGTTGACTTGAAGACATATACCAACTGTATATATTAATATTTATAAACTGGTTAGATTTGAGTATTTCAAGTAGTGTACAACAAAAATCAAACACACAATATATACACAACAGATAGTATTTATGTTATCCATGTTGTTCAGAACATAAGGCAACTTGGGCCGTATATTACAGAAGGGAAAGTGATAACTTGCCACAACCCATTCATGCCTCCCAGCAAATGATATATACAGGCTTCCCCCACTTATCTGACAGGCTAGTAACTGGAGGTCTGTCAGAAAAAGGAATTGGCTGAAAAGCAGAACCCATGCACTGTAATGTAGGGAGTATGAAAGACTTACAGAGGCTCACTGTGGAATGACAATGGGCACACAGCTTGCAAAGTCTCTCAGCTGGCTTGGCACCCTTTTCCCCCCTCTCAGCTTGATTTGCAAGTAGTGCATGCAAGTGGTTCCAAGCGAGCCTCTGTAGGCAAGAAGATCTGATGAAAGAGCAGAACCTCCATTGAATTAGGAACTTGTCCTTAATTTGGAAGCATCAAAAGAGTAAGTTTTCAGATAATGGATTGTCAAAAGATAGGGGCTTCCTATAGAGGCATACTGTCTCTGGTCCTGGAGGAAATACAACTGGCCCTCTGTATCCACAGGTTCTGCATCCATGGATTCAACCAACCACAGCTTGAAAATATTCAGAAAAAAAATCCAAAAAACAAACTTAAACTTTGCCATATGCTGAGCACTTTGCCGATGTGTAGGCATACTCTGCTGTAGCATCCCATCATTTCACAGATCCTCAGGCTTTCTCTAGCACGCATTTTAATTGTTCACCATTTTATATAATGGACACCATTTTACTGTGCCATTGTATATAACGGGTCTTCAGTATCAATGAATTTTAGTATCCATGGGGGTCCTGGAACAAAACCCTGGTAGATGCCAAGGGCCCGCAGTATATATCTGCCATGACTAGAAGCTACTGATAGCCCCATGAGTTAGTGAATTCCACATTTAATTATGTGTAGCATGAAGAAGTATATCATCATCACCATGATAATGATGGTGATTATGATAAATATAGACTATTTATACAAATAGTTTTGTTTATCTTAATTTTTGTTCTGCTGTTGCCTCTGGGCTAGATGCAAAGTAGACTCAGTACCTGCACTGTAGGAAATGGGACAAGAGCTTGTGGTCAGGTGATGAAATAGACATTCATCTCTGACACTTGCCTTCTTTCTGCAGTCTGACACAAGTTAGGAGTAGAGAGGAATAGAAAAGAGCAGTTCTTCTTGCTCTATTCTCCTTCATATCATAGTTTCTTTTGATTTCTTGTGTTTGAGATGCCCAAGATGATGTGAATCCTTCCCTCCCTCCCTCCCTTTCTTTCTCTCCTTCTTTCTTGCTCTCTTACTTTCTCTCACACATGTGCATGTACACACACACACACACACACACCCCTACCTGAGCATGCTGAGTATATTTCTGCAATAAGGAAAGCTGCCAGAGAAACAAAAACAGCAGGATTTGTGTGTGAACAAACTGTGAAATGCAACAGACCATCTTTCAGCCCCAAATCCATCTAAGCACTGGTCACCCACAAAGGATTGATAATACTGAGATATTGTGTGTGTGTGTGTGTGTGTGTGAGAGAGAGAGAGAGAGAGAGAGAGAGAGAGAGAGAGAGAGAGAGGAGAGAACGTTTGTTTCAAGAGCTCACAAAATATCCCCCAGGCATCAGTTACTTGGTAGCTTATTCTGTAAACATCCAGAGGCAATCCACTCAACTTTCATGAGGCATTTCCTGTCTGATCAGTGCTCCATTCCTTGTTTTAAAGTCTCCTTCTTACCATTGAGACCCATTAGCACATTCTTCCTGGTGCCAAGCAGGCAGGCACACTTCAGCTGAAGGATTCAGATGGGTCAAAGCATTCAGAAGATTCATTTGGGTGGCTGGAGGAATATCAAAGGTTTGGTTCGATTCCAGCATTCTGTTTCCATTCCTTGAGCTGAACTGGAGGCTTAGTTCCAGTGGCTAAACTGGCCTCTTTACTAGTTCTTGGATAACTATTCCCAAGGCTGATTTAGAAATCACCACACTGGCAGCTGGTGGCTTCCATCTCAGGCAATGAATCTGTTCTGGGTATTATTCCAAACTTTAAATTAGTTATTCCAGGCACTGAACCTATTTTAAAGATAGGGTTCAGCACCTTAGACAGTGCCTTTCAGTTTCAGACTTAATTTTGGAGCAGACTCGCTTCCCTACTAACATTGAAACCTCCAGCTGCCAATGATGGCACCTATCTGCAGGCTTCTGTAGAGAGATACCTGTGGTTGTTCCTCAGGGGAAAATCATAGAGTTGAAAGACCAACTAGTCCAATACCCTGCCATGCAAGAATATACAACTAAAGCCAACAAACCTCTCTTTAAAGACTTCTAAAGGACAGTCTACCACCTTCTGAGGCATCCCATTCAACTGCCAACAGCTCTTACAGTCAAGAAATTCATGTAATTTATCAACTGGTTCTTGTGCCCATCTCTGGAGCAGAAGAAGCAAGCTTGTTTCATTGTCTACTAGACATTCCCTTCAAATATTTAAGACTTAGTAGTATCTGCCAGGGACAGCTCTGGGAGAAAATGCAGCATCTGGCTTAGATGGCAAACTGACTCTAAAGCTAGAATCCTGTTGGTGTCATACACATGTGTAAATTCCCATACATGTTTGCCAGTTCATGTTTGCCTAAGTGGAGTTCCACAGGTGCAAACATTTTCCGTGGGCCTAAATCCAACTGTCAGACCCAACTAGAGTAGAACCATTGAATCAAATGGATTTACCTATGCATTGACTCATCATTCAACAATTCATTCAATGGGTTTATTCCAACTGGACTGGATTCCAATCATGCAATTATGCATTTTGAATGGCATGTAACTATTTGACAATGAATTGAATGCTTCACTTTATTCACTGGGAGTGCAGCAACAGCCACTGTGGATTCCCCAATGTGCACTTTGATCATAACCAGACGTATTGGCAAGTACACAGTCATTTGCACAATGTCAGCATTCAGCAGAAGGGTGGTGTAGCACAACCACCCTATAACTACATGAGTGCAGATTTACACTATCCAAGCACAATATAGGATCTTAGCCAATAATTCCTAAGCCACCAGAGACTTGGCTTAACACCAGAGCTAATGTATGTACTGTGTGCTTGACCCTTCTGTTTTCACTCCTATGTTCCCCTGCCTGGCTCCAGTTGAACAGCCATTGATCTGACTATGGCCATCTGTTCTGATTGGTGGTAGGCAATGACAGAATAATGTTGCTGGCCTCCATTGCCTCATACAGTCCTCAAGTCTGATTCTAGCAGTGTCTGAGGAATCAGGTGCCCTATCCTTTTGATATGGAAAGATAACTGAATCTGCTTCTCCATCTGACAGGTTGGGAGACATTAATAATTATGTACTATTTAAGGCTTATTGGAAATGAAGAGGTGGAGGTGTTGGACAGATGTGGCGCTACCAGATGGATTGTGATTAGATTAGCACCATTCCCTTTGACAGTATGCGAGCAGCACTTTAATAATTCATTGTGAAAGCCCAACTCCCCTCACACATGCAGAGACTGCACACAAATAGATGTAACTTCATTGCAAAGTAATGCTGCTGATTTATATTTCCACAGTTTCCTAGCTTTAAAGAAAAAATATTTATTGTTTATGTTTATTATTTCTCCCACCTTCCAACTAGTGAGCGCAAGGTGTCACACATGGATCTCTTTTCTCTCACTTAATCCTCACAACAACCCTGTCAAGTAGGTCAGATTAAAATGTAATGACTGACACAAGGTCACTCAGTGAGCCTAATGGTTCAGAATCTGGATCTTCAAAGTCCCATTCCAACATTCCAAGCACTATGGAGATGAACTAAATCTGCCAGCTCAAGCTTGCAATAAGCACTTGCCTGATCACCTATATCATCATTGAGCAATTGGGCTGGAAAAATGTTGCAAATTGGAAGAAGCTATCCTTGTCACAAATGACTACAACTGGAGTATATGAGTACAGTGGTCATATTTCACGACTTATCTATTCCTCATCAAATTGGAAACACCAAGAGATGGGCTCATGGAACCCTCTGATTCATTCCTATGCTGGTTATACACCTTCCCCACTCCACCTGGAACTGCTAAATTTTCTCTGCATTTTAGTGTCTATTTCATGATTTATTTTTTTGCTTGTAAGCATTGCCTTTGCATTGATTATGTGTGCTGTGTGCCTTCGAGTTGTTTCTGACTTACAGCAATCCTAACCTATCATGAAGTTTTCTTGGCAAGATTTGTTCAGAGGGGAGTTTTCACTGCCTTCCACTGAGGCTGAGAGACTATGACTTGCCCAGGGTCAACCAATTGGCTTCCAAGGCTGAGCTGGGATTCCAACCCTGGTCTTGAGAGTCGCAGTCCAACACTCAAACCACTACATCACACTAGCTCTCTCTCTCCACTGATTATAACCCTGGAGATAAACAATAAAAACAACAACTCTATAATTTAAAGGAAAAGACATTTATAACAACTGGAGCATCAAATTAAAACATTAATGTTGTCTTTTAATAATGCAGTACTAATAATACTAAAAATCTTTCCCCTATGCATCTTATTGTGCACTGAGGAATGGAAAGGCCAGTTCTCCAGGATGTAACCTAAGCAGCCTAAAAATTCAGGAAACATCCGGAAAAGCATCCCACCAACAAATATATTACTATTGTGTGAAAAAGCAAACAAATTACTATCTGTTTTTCTGAAATGATCCTTCATGATATCTCTTTTGTATGGGCTCTGTTCTGAATGCAAAGAATCTTTTTATCCTCTCCTGTGGAAGATACTAAATGACCTCAGTCACTTTGTTATACTTCTTGGTATTTATGTAATAACCGAGTAGTTATACTTCTCCTATCTCCTATCACTTTCCTAATTGTTTTTCATATTGTACAACTGGAAACCTTGTAAATAGTGTTAGTGGGGACTCAGGTATGGAAAAAAACAAATTTTACTTAACAGCATGCAACTCTTGCTGCATCCCCTCCAAAAGTGCTCTTACTATAGGAACACATTGTTTTCTTCCTGCTGTTTTACAGTATCCAGTGGACAGATTTTTCCTTTCAATATTTTTTGCATTCATCCTCTTTCCAGAAATCATAGCCTAATTCCCGCATTGCACAAATGGATGTCCACTATGATAGATTTCCTCCCTCTCCCCTAGTTCTGACAGCTTTCTGCACCATCTGAAAATCTTCTCTTGGTGGTTTCCCAACCCTTCAGAACAGCTTTTGAGGCAGCATAAATAGATATAAGAGAAATGCTCCACTTCCCCACAGTAGTATGACAGCACTGAATTGTCTCATTCTGTCCCTGATGCACATGAACAGAGCTTTGAAAAGTTACTTTTTTGGATTAGAACTCCCAGAACCAATAGGATAGCAAGTGGTCATGCTAGATTCCAGGAACCAGCTTGGGGATTCTGAAAGCTTTTCAAAGGTTACTTTCAAAAGTAACTTTTCAGAGTTCTGCATATATATCTTACTCAACTGACCCACTCCATTCACCTCTTTCTTATATATGCACACACTGCTTGCTCTGCTTCTTTCCTCACAAGTTCATATTCAACACTCTCAGTCCAAGTATTTAGTAATTTGAACATTCAAAATACACTTATTGCTGGCAAGATTACATGGAGAATATTTTACTTCAAACTATCTGTGTAGGACACCATAAGCATCCTAATTTAGCATCTACACAGGACTCCCAAGATCAGGGTTTATATATAGACTTGCCTTATGGGTGACAGAAGAACATTGTACTGACATTTGCACGGAGCACACCACAGTGACACCACAAGATCTTGCTCGAGTGACTATTATTCTGCTGCGCTTGTCACTTCCCAACCCAGATTTTTTTTTCTTGTCTTTTCACTTCCCAGCCTCCCTGTAGCTGGAAGATCCTTCTTTTAAACCTTCACATCTGTCTCAGAACTAACTTGAATTACGGTGTGTTATGTACAAATGTGATAACTCTCATAACCTTTCATAAGTAATGAAATAATGTGCCAAACACTTATCTTTGCACAGATTATTGGGGCATACAATTGTTTCTCTGTAAAGTTGAAGGCTTTCATGGCCAGAATCCATGGGTTGTTGTGGGTTTTTCAGGCTATGAGGCCATGTTCTAGTAGTATTGACGTTTCACCTGCATCTGTGGCTGGTATCTTCAGAGGAAGATCCTCTGAAGATGCCAGCCACAGATGCAGGTGAAACGTCAATACTACTAGAACACGGCCTCATAGCCCAAAGATCCTCTGAAGATGCCAGCCACAGATGCAGGTGAAACATCAATACTACTAGAACACTGCGTCATAGCCTGAAAATCCTACAACAACCAGATTGTTCCTTTGTTCTCCTCTTCTGCCTGTGAGTCACTTGTGAGGGGAATCCATGGGAAGACATCTTGCTTTTTTTTGTTTTTTGTTTGTTTGTTTTTATCCTTTAGTCTCCTTATGCTACACACAAAGAACGCAGCATATTAATCCTTCTTCCATTCTTACTTGTGCAAAAACATGAGGGGTCTGAAGAGAAGAGACTCTTTTACAAGTAGAGGCTCCCCATGCATGCCAGAACTCTGACTTTTATTCATCTGGCTCATATGAAGGGCCACATGGGTAGAGGGTTCTCTCCTTTTTAGACCTGTTGCTTTTCACATGAACAACGTTAAAACAAGAGGGGACATAATAGAGCACTTCCTCAACAACACTCAAACGGTCAAAGGCTGAAACACCATTAGTGGCATACCTAAGCTTTACACACATCTTTGTCCTGTTTTCAACAGGGTGCAAGGGGCTATCCTCTAGCTTCCTGTCCCCCATCCAAGACACAACCACCACATCGAGGCAGCTGCCAAAGCATATGGGCTTTCTGTTATGGGGGAGGAGGCAGGTGACCAAGCAGTAGGGACTGTCTCTCATTCCTCAGCAGTTTACAAGGGAGAGGAACAAAGATGTTATTCTGCTTCCTCTCACTAAAGCAAACTTCAGGGGAAAGAGAGACAGTCCTTGCTGCCTGTTTGTGTCCTTCTCTCCACATTCATTTAACAGCAATAGTAGCAGCAGCCCTATGATATATTGAAGCTGCCTGAGGGAGACTGTTATTGCCCTGGCTAGTCCGAGCTTTGGGGATATTAAAAGATATCCTCCTGATATCACAATTCGGTTTCACTTCTCTATTCCTCTCCACGTGCTTGCGAGGCCACCGGACAAGCACGTAAACAAGCTTGGCCATTAATAACCGTAATATTCAAACTACAATACAGGCAGGCCAGAAATAGCTGACACACTGCTTTAGGAGACCTCCAGGCAAGTACTCTAATTAGGTATGCACGCAACTTACAAAGGAGCCTCTGCCCCGCGATGGTAGCTTGATGGGTAACCTATACAATACCCAAGTACTCTGCGTTTGCATACTGGCTACTCTATTGAAAACCACTACGATAACTCAATCATTCAGATTCTGACCTTTTGGAGGCTTTGTCTCCAACTCCAAATCTATTGTTTTCCCCCAAGTATGGCATAGCCTGCAGTCACAATTCTTCTTACAAAAACCCTTGATTCCGAGACCTTCCTCGGAACGCTCCTGAGTTTCATCCCGCCTTGCTGCCGCTTTGCTTGGCGAGCCTCCCCTCAGCTCCACGTGCTGAGCTACATCGCACCCCAGCCTTGCTCTCTATTTTTCTGGGCTCCAGGACAGGTGAAGTATCACCCAAACCAGCAATCCCTCTAAAAATCCCTCTATACCACTCCAACCTTTATTTTCTTTAGTTATCTTGCGTGAGTGTGTCGCATACACTGTTTTGCTTGTATTTAATAAACATCATTTATTATTTCAACTTTTGTGTGCTACTTGACTCGACCTGACCCCGTAGACATAGGGTTCAAGATCTCGCTACGTTACCCTGCCTCTCGTAACGCTAAGCAGTGCTCCGAGCTAATTTTCCCCAACTTTAGTTGAGCACATTTTGGTGTCCCTCCCGGGACCCCCAGTTCACAGGGTAACAAGACGGCATGGAGCTACATGTGCCATATAGGTTCTAAGCCAAAAACCTTTGGAAAATGCAGTGTGGTTGCTTCCAGATGACGTTTTTGTGTTCAGTCACCATGCCCTGTTCATGGATTTTACAGGGAGGTCCACACAATACATCTGTGTGTCATCGTACCAGGGAACAGGAGCAGATGGTGTTGTTGTACTCACTTGTGCTTATGGGCTTCATGCAGTGGCCAGCAACTGGCTGGCCACTGCATGAAAAGAATACTAGACAGGATGGGGTTCTGGTCTAATTCATCCAGGACTCTCTTTGTGTTCTGATAGTTCAAAAGGGAAATATTCAGCAATTTTGCATTAAACAGCAAGCTGGGTGAATTTCTACCTCATACCTTTCCTCAGGCTTATGAAGGGTGATGCAAAGCAAGCTTTGTCTGAAAGCGTGCCCTCCCTTGGGGCTCTGTGCATAGTTAAATTACTTCCTCTACCATTTTGTTTATTTCAAAAATGTACTTGTCCACAAGTCAGTGTACACAGCAATTACAAAACTGAAACAAATAAAAACACAATGCATAGATGAATTTTAAAGTATTGCAAACAATAAAATATGAAAGAACAAGTAGAGAGTTATTCTGGCTACCAAGTGACTTTGTATCTTGATTGATCTGCCAGCCATCAGTGCTGGCTGAGTTCCATCTCCCACGGTGGTCAAGGTTCCAGGTTTTTCAGATATTGCATTTTGCTGCACTGTCACAGGGCAGTGTTAAAAGGGATGAGTATCAGCTCAGAAGTAGCTGCTGTTTGGTGGTAAGAGAAGAAATCTGTGCACATATGTGAAGCCTGTAAATCACATTGAGATGAAAGGCAGGCCAAATGCAAGCTACAATTGTACAGTCTCGTATATTTTAAATACGTGTGCGCCGTACATTTTATGCAGTATGTCACAATCAAAACCATATTACTTCACCATATGTGGAGCTTTCCCTCAACTTGTTTCTCATACAGACGTGACTTTTGAGCAAGAATCTCTCCTTCTTTCCTCAGATTAAGGAGGATGAAATAACATGTCTGCTAAGGTGTGTGAAACCAAAGGCCACATGTGAATTACCATGGCAGTGGCAGATGTCACCTGGAGAAGGCCCAGGACTTTACCTCCCCCTTGCAAAATAATCAATGGTATGAGCTCTCTTTGGAGATTGGTTGTTTCTCCCAGCATCAGCATATAGCCAGAGATTACTTTTTGGCTTACAACTCCCATATACTCTGGCCAGCACGGCCAATGGCTATGCTGCATAATTCTATGAGCTCTAGTCCAAAAAAAGCCACTTTTCCAAGCTCTGTACCTGGCATCCATGGGCAACTGCCTAGGTCCTCAGTGAGGCCCACCTTTAATGCCTCCCCTGTCTTAGCACTGAAACGATGTCTCAGGGCCTTTCCATACTACATTGTTATAGTGCTATTATTCCCCTATGGAATCCTGGGGTTTGCAGTTTAGGTGGGAGCATTTAGAATTCTCAGCCAGAGAGTTCTTTGGCCTCCGTAATTATCTTTAAATTCTACAACGATGTTCTTCAGGCTTTCAGTACAATGGTTATTTTAGAGTTCTTCTTCAGCTTTACTCTAATTTTGGATATTAGCAGATCATGGTCATCTTGTGTTTTGCACAGACAATGGAGCTTCTCCATCTTCTTCTTCCAATTATGTGAGGTATTGCAGAAGGAGCTACTGTGGAGCTCTTTGCCTGATTTTATAAAAAGACACACAAATGCTTAAGGTACACATATGCCACCAAGAGGATTCAAACCAGAATGTTGGACTGCAACTTGAGTAATTCAGATTCAGTTCCCCAATGAGCCATGAAATGCTCTGAATGATCTTGAACCAGTCACTCTCTCTCAACCTGGCCTCCTCCACAGAATGTTTGTTATGAGGATAATGTAGAAAGGAGGAGAGCCATGCGTCCCACCTTAAGCTCCCCACAGGGAACAGTGGAATAAAAATGTAACTAATAATTTCACTTCTGTACTATTTCCACTGTAATTGAAGAGGGAATTAAACTATTGCTATTCCATTGTTAGTATTGATCAGTCATTTATAGAGCATGCCAAGCAGCCCGCCCTGTCTCCCTCCATTTCCAGTTCTTTTGCCCTCCTCACATGGAGAACGAGTCTGAACAGGAGAGCTTATGCTACACACGATTAGGAATACTGTTCCCAATTGCATGGAGAGCCTCCACACAGAAGAAGCTCTTCTACTCAGACTCAGTCTCCAGATGAGAAGAGTGATGGAACTGGAGGTAGAAGGGAACAGAGGTACAATACTCCCTTCTTCATGTGTTTATTGTTTGTTTTGTTTATATTCCACCTTTCTATCATAGGGGACCCACAGAGACATACATTGTACATTAAAATATAGCTAAAACAGTCTCAAATACAAAAATTTAAAAAGCATTAAACAAATTATTTAAAAACATTAATTTAGAACAGTTAAAAGCACATTTAAACCTCTTATACATTAAGAGCCAACATACCCATTGCACTACCCCAACAAGTTAAAAGATGAAGTCCTGTTTTAATAAGAAAGTCTTTACCCACCAGCAAAAAGAGAGCAGGGAGGGGGTCAACTGAGCCTCCATTGGCAGAGAATTCTGGGAGAAGCCACTGAAAAGTCTTTCTCCCATGTCCTCACCAAACATGCCTGTGTTGGAAGTGGAAGCAAGAGAAGGGCCTCTCCCGAAGATCTTAAAATATGGGCAGGCTAATATAGGGAGCTACAGCATTTTAGATAGCCTTGACCTAAGCTGTGTAGGACTTTATAAGTCATATCTGGAACTTTAAATTCTGCTTGGAAATGGAACAGTAGCCAACAAAGCTATTTCAGCAAGGGATTTATATGCTCACTATAACAAGTCTCAATCAGCAGTCTTGCTGTCGCACTTTGGATCTGCTGAAGTTTCTGAACAGAGGTAGCCCCAGATACAGTGCATTGCACTAATCCAAACAGGATGTAATCAAGGCATGTCAAACAACTGAATGTTGTATGCTGCCACCATTTGCTACCCCACATTCCACAGCCCCTCTAGTTGACATTTATCTTCTTTGAACAACAGCACTGCATTAATTTTTAAGTGGTGTTTTACTCAGGATGATTAAAGTATCTTACCTACAAGGAACTTATTGAATAGTGGCCACAGTTCCTGTAGCTTGAACCTACAATACAATACAAGTATACACTTACATACAAGAGTTACTGTGATCATATACAAAGAACATTTCAGCAGATGAGCTTTTCTTATTCCTGAAGCCCAAACATAGACAAACTTTTCTTCTCTGTACAACAGTTAGATTTGCAAAGCCCTCTCTTCTAATGAGTCTGCATAATGAAGCAGTTAGATTATTAACTGGGATTTATGGGATTCATACTTTAGGGAGCGGTATTTAGAATTCTCAGTTAGAGAGTTCTGTTAGATCATCAGTCTACATACCCCAGGATTCCAGAGAATGGAGCCATGGCAGTTAAAGTGGACTCATAGTGCTAAAACAGTGTGGTGTGAAAACGCCCTAGCACTTAAAACCCCAACTCAGCCATGAAGCTCCTACTAGATAACCATTGGCCAGTCATTATCTTTCCCCTTGACCTATCTTGTAAGATTGTTATAATGATAAAATACAGGTCAGGAAGAGCTATGAATACCATCCTGAGCTCCCACGAAGAGGGTTATGTTATGAAAGCAAGTCAACAAGTATCTGGCTATTTCAGTCTAGATACCAAATTGTTCACATAAACCCTACTGAGGTAGGGTACTTCCAGCATAATACAAGAGGTAAACCTATAGTGAATTGCTGTAGAATATAAATCTTTAATAATTTTCAATCCTGAGGTATACATAGATCTTAATATTAAAACAGGAACCTCTGAGGAGTTTCCTTTCATGGGATGAGGCCACTTTCCTTTGACCTTCATTCTGCAAATGACAAATGTGTATCTGCAAATAGCATTTCAGTCAGTAGTAAGGTGGTCACATGAAAAAAGGATAGGGTTCCTCTGCATTTAACATTTCTGAGAAAGAGGGAATTTCAGGACGTGGCACTCATGTAGTAAGCCATACCTGTTGAAATTCCTTCTACCACACAGCTATGAAAGATATAGGATTTCTGTCCTCTTTTTCACATGGCCACCAGACTAGCATCTCCTATCACTGGTAGCTTCTGTGTGAGGGGGACACTTTTAGTCTAAACTTCAAAGGAGATAGCCAAAGTTCAGAACCCTTTTGCTAAAAAAAAAAAAAAGGTTCAGCACCTTCAATAGTTCATTTGAAGTTCAGGCTATAACCCAGAGCAGATTCCCTCCCACTTTCTGACCTAGTGGACACTAAGGCCATTTCCACACGGGGTTTTTAAAATGGTGCACAGCGTCCTCCAGGGAGGACATCTGCACCTGGGAGCGGACTGGATCGGACCTACTTAACGTAGATCCGCACCCCAGCCCGCTCCGGAACGACCCCAAGTGGTTGTCCAGCGTGCTTTTGAAAAACCTGTTTCTTGAGGTTTTTCAAAAGCACAGAGTGCACCAGTGCGAGCCTGCTCCCTTATGCAGATTCGCAGGCTCGCATTGGTGCGAGCCTGCGATCTGCCGGGGGCAGGCTTTAGGCTGGCGAGCTTCAGCGGTTGGTCGAGAGCCTTGACCAACCGGAAGCCGCCATTTTCGTCCCCGGAGCAGTGCGGAGCGGCGGCCACGCACTGCTCTGGAGCAGCGTGGACCAGACCAGGGAGCCCAAAAGTCCGGTGAGTAGCGTCACGGGGCAATTCCCTCACCCTGTGCAGAAATGGCCTAACTGCCACTGCCTCTCACTACGCTTTACACGACTTTGGTTTTTTGTTTTGTTTTGTTTTGTTTTGGAATAAGAAACCTACACTGCTATATGTTTATTATTTGAACCATGAGGAAGTAAATAGTTAAAATGCAGAGGGAATCATCTGCCTCCTACATGCAACATGGGAAAGGGGGGGGAACCCACCCTGTTGCCATTGTTGTTGTGTAGGCAGTTGAAACACTTGGTTGATCATCCAAGGGGCTCCTGGCCTTCACTTATACTATGGAAATAAATTCAAGTAACTTCTTGCAATGTAGAGTTCCTGTACAACACAGAGGTGCAAGCCAATCAGTGTTGCACATAGGCAGCTTTTGGTGCCAATTCACACAGCTGGATTTTTCCAGTCCCAGCCCTGGAGTGGGCAATGGGTTGTTTGAATAGAACACTCCCAGAGTGGCCCCACTGCTCAAATAAAGTTTTGTTTATTCATACTGTGACTGATAAAACATCATTACCTATTATGCACTGTTTAATTCTGCCTGACGCCCTGCTAAACTTTTCACTAACTTACAACTTATGTAGATAAGTTCAATGAATTCTAATGACAAGCTCATTCAAAAAGAATACAGTTGTGCAGCACAAGCAGCAAGACAGCAGCTACTTACTTCTTTAGCAGGAACTGGATACTAATTTCTCAAACTTAATTTTATTAAGTTCCTCCTGCTGAACGTCTGAGTTCTCTTTCAAAGGGCCCTGACAATGAATGCCACGCAAGCACTGTGTAATCCATGCAAATTGATGTTTGTTTGTTTTCCTCTACCTCCTTGGTAGAAGAGTAACTCTGTTCCATGAAACTGAGCAATTTGTGTTTGCTCAAGGTTAGTTGTTCCACTGGGTTATGATGACATGAGCCATATATATTCACCAACAACAGTGCTTAATTTGACCCAGAATTCCATCAGCATTCAGCTCCAAAATACATTCTGACTATAGGACTCAACCCTGAATTGTTGTAAAATAAGCATCTCTGAGCATATGCAAAGTATGTTCTGCTTACTACAGCAAAAACAGGACCATTTTCATATACAGGGATCATCAAGGCTTCTAGCTCAGAGGATGTGGCTTCTTGGTACCTTAGAACTCCATTATCTCATGTTTTAGACAGCAATCAGATCCCAAAACAAGTCAATTTTTTAAAAAAATATCTGGTTTGCTTTTAGTTATCTACTGTCATTAATACAATCCTTCACATTTACGTAGAATAGTGTATCTGCTAGGCAAGCAGAGATTGCATTCTTATGCTTTGCTGTTGTTGCTTTTTAATTTATAGAGACACTAAGACAAACCTATCACAGGATTTTCTTGACAAGATTTGCTCAGAAGTGGTTTGTCATTGCCTTCCTCTGTGGCTGAGAGAGTGTGCTTTGCCCAGGGTCACCCAGTGGCTCTCCATGGCCAAGCAGGATTCAAATCCTCATCTCCCACAATTGTAGTCCCCCAATCCCAGTGAAACAGACTACCTTGGAAGGTGATGGTCTTTCCTTTGGAGGTCTTTAAACAGAGGTTGGATGGCTATCTTTCAGAAGTGATTTAGTTGTATATTCCTATGTTTCAAGGAGCTGGACTAAATGGCCCTTGCAACTCCTTCCAACTCTTAGCTTCTAAGTTTCTATTATTCTAGTCCAAGACTCAAGTCACTACATCACAGCATCTCCCATGATTAAACTTAGACCAAGAGATCTCTGGTTTCTTGGTGTGTCTGTGTGAGAAAAGGACAGCATGCAGACTTGGATAGGCAGTAAATGTGATTGCTGTAATAGCAGGTGGGTGGGTGGGTGGGTGAGTGGGTGGTTAGTACTTTCTTCATGGGCTGTTTGGAGGAGACTTCAAAGCTTCCACACACGGCCCGAAAGAGCTTTCTCCATTTTGGGATGGGAGAATACTGGGACTCAAAATCACCCTACTTTCCCCTGAAAGTGAGAAAAAGTAAAAATGGCCTGCAGAGAACATATTTATATATTGCATTTATCCCTCAAAAGAATTCAGTTCACAATAACAATGTCCATCCCCACTTCCCATTTGAACATCACAACAGCCTTGTGAAGTCACCTCAGGTGAAAAGTAATCACCCAATTACTTTTGCGACTGAGTAGGGATTGGAACTGGGGTCTCCCTGTTCCTCCTGTAACACTCCTAAGCATTATACAACATTGAATAACAACCCAACCCCACTGCTATTGATGTGATAACACTGGCAATCCCTTGAGCTTGTGGGACACTGGCAATTGCATAGCATCTAAAGCTCCTGAAGATACATAGTGCTCTATACTTGAATTTTCCTCTCAAACTTTTAGGTCTATAAACTTTGCTGTATAGCTGTTTTCCAGCTGCTACAGAACATTTGAAGCACTGCTTGGAGAACTTGCCTTTCTTGACTGCAACTCCCAGCACCCCTGCCAGGGAGATTTGGGAAGCTGCAGTTCCCAAAGTAACTTCTGCAAGTTCTGGGTTATGCTACATGAGACAAAACAGTAAGATGCTATGCCACCTCTAGAGAAGAGGGCTAGGTGACAGATCTCAGCTGTGCCTCCTCTCCATCCCACCTCCAGCCACATTGCTGTCTCCTGCATCCCTTCCTGCCACTCTCAGAAATAATTAGACGGGTTTCCTCCCATAAGCGGGATGTTGGCCTGGCAGAGGGCCTTCCAGCTGCTGGGAGCGGTGGGCCTTGCCATTTACTCCTGTTTACAGAAATGGGAATTTGCATGTGAAAATAACCTGGGACAGATTTTGATTTTACTGCTGTTGGCACAGGGCTTGGAAAAAAACGGTGCATAGTCAATTACTGGAATTTTTAAACACAAATAATATTTTATGCGATCAGCAGTTTGGCTCAAGGCCTGGGCATCGCGCTCCAACAGCACTTATGAAAGGAACAAGCCATTGATTGTGCTGCCTGCTGCACACAGGAGCCTGTGGGCAGGTGCAGCTTTTGTTGACCTTAGAAAACAGTTCCCTTGGCTTGTGGGCTTAACCCGTCAGGTCTGGACTGGAAACAAGCCTCAGACATGTGCACTCTGCCAGTTGGGACTCTTCCCCGCCGTCGCTACCCCCCATTCCCCACAATACACAGCTAGATCTCAAGGAAACATTGCTCTCCTCCTCTCTTTATGGGCCCAGATATTCATAGTTCACCTTCTCCAACAGTAATTGTTCAACAGGCTTGGCAATGAATGGGTTAGTATATTGGAGCAATGACCTATTAACAAGTCTCCACTGTCCACCACCATGTGACTGCATTCCCAGAAATGCTGAATCTGGAAAGCAGGTTTCCTGGAAGGCCATTCTAGAGGTAAAGAACCATAAACTCAGCAACAGCCGGCCTGCATAGAGGTGTGGTGCCGGGTACACAAGTGTTTTAATCCTCACTCCTAGGCATCAGTAGAGCTCCCACAGTGACGGGTGTGGTACAGGAGCCAAGAAAGTAAGCCTGGTGACTTCACTCCTCTCCCTAAACGACCACACCAGGAAAAATACCACCAAGCATCCATCCTGCTCAGCCTTTTTTGTTAAGGGGGGTGGGGGAGAAAGTATCCAATGGGCAACCAAGGCGCTGCATTCCACTGTTACTCTTTAGAGGTCACTTGAGGGAGGTCTGCTGGCTAAAACTCTGGCCAGCTATATGGTTCAGAATAGCCATGAGCCTTCATAATAGGAGACAGACAAGCAGTCAGAGAGAAACAGGCTTTGATTATGTGCTCCTTGTCAAGCCTTTTTTGATTACAACTCCCAGAATCCCTCAGCCAGCATAACCAACAGGATTCTGGGAGTTGTAGTTTGACAAAAAGAACTTTCCCAAGCTATCTACATGAACAAGCATTTCCCAGCATACAAGAAAGAAGAAAAGACTGAGGGAGGGAGGGAGGGAAAATTAGATTCTTTCCCCATTTTTTCTCCTCTAAGTGCTCACTAGTAATTTACCTTTCAAAAACCAATTGAGTTGTCAGTATTTGTCTTCACACATTCAAGCATCTTGGGCTAAGTTGCTTTGGGACAAGTTCAGAACAGCTTAACTTCAGTGAGGTAACAACATTTGGTGCCTTCAAAAAATGCCATTGGTTGCCCGACAAACTTATAAATACACTATCCATTTTCTCTGCTGCTCTTAATCTTTGAAAGATTCTTAGCTGAGCATTTAAATGACAAGTTTCATACAGCTTTTCTCTACGGCGAATCATGGGTTAATCACAGTGCAGGCATTGGCCCCAGATGTTGTTCTAGGCAGACACTTTGTAAAGTGACCACCTCTGACTTCAAATGGATTGTTAAAGGCCCTGTAATAATAATTTTTTTAAAAAAAAAATCTACCAGCTTGGTACAGAAAGTGGTTAAAATAAAAGCACTATTGTTGCTCTGGGACCCAAGGGAAATAACATTCTTTCCCTGTTTAAGAAACTTTTAGCACCTGGATAGAATTTTTCTTCAGTTTACATGTATCAAAGTTATTTCCTTCTTTTTTCTGGGAATGCAGAAGCTGATCTAAAGCCTATAGAACCCACTGGAACAGTTTCTGTTATTCTAGTTGCACAACATCCATGTTTGATGCCACAAAGATTTATCCGATTCCCTTTGGCAGTAGGTGGCTAGCCAATGTGAAGCACTTAATTATAAAACATCCACAGATTATTGTCCATGGATTATCTGAAGGACTGTCGCTGGTATCTTGATAGGGACATAGAATCATAGAATCTTAGAGTTGGAAAAGACCACAAGGGCCATTGAGTCCAACCCTCTGCCATGCAAGAATACACAATCAAACACTCCCAACAGATGGCCATCCAGCCTCTGTTTCAAAACCTCCAAAGAAGAAGACTCCACCACATCCCCAGGCAGCATATTCCACTGTTGAACTGCTCTTACCGTCAGGGAAGAGCATATGTTTCCCTTACTTGTGCATGTGTCCTTTGTGGACACTGTTGGGGGGGGATGGTGTTCCCTCCTCTCTCTCAATAACTTCCAAAGCGTCCCCCCGCCCAACCTACTGAAGCTGTTTGCATGGCCATTCCCTGCTTCATGAGGAGTAGGCAGAATCACAGAACCATCTCCCTATAGCCAGACACCAAGCAATGACATCAGCACTGAAATCTAGGTCTTAGTCCTGCATTCATCATTTCATTTCTGGCTGTGGGGAGACACTTCTGCAAATCTGTCTGCTCCCAATGAAGTAGGGAATGGCCATGCAGGTGGCCTTCAGGGCTGTGGTATATGGCTCAGCTTAGTGTAAGTCTGCTGTTGAGCCATACAGGATGGCAATCCTTATCTCCCAATATGAACTTGCCCACGTTTTAAGATCCTCCAGGGCAGGCTTTCTCTCAGGCCCTTTCCGCACGAGGAAATTAAGACGGGCCAATGCATCCTGTCACGGAGGTCGTCTGCACCTTGGAGCAGACTAGGTTCGGACTATTTACCTTCGTTCTGCACCTAAGTCCGATTAAATGTGCCCCCAAGTGGTCGTCCAGAGCACTATTTGAAGAATGGAAGAAATGGGTTTTTCAATTTCCCAGATCGCGCCAATTCATACCTGCAGAGTTGTGCAGATGCACACATTCGCACCAATGCAAACTGGGGATCAGTGGAGGACGGGCTGTGGGGGCGGCCAGCTGCAGCGATTGGTCCCGCCGAACAAACAACACAAAGCTGCAGAAATAGTGTGGATCTATGAACTCCCACTGCTCCGAATCAGCGTGGAACATACAGAGTAGCCCTGCGAAAGGACGTAAGGGAAAGTCCACCCTGTTTCGAGCCCAGAAGAACCGGTGACAAATGGCCCGAAGCAATTCACCAGCCTTGTGCGGAAAGGGCCTAAGTCTCATCACCACCACTGGCATATTAGGTGAAGACACAGGAGAGAGTGTCTTAGTGGCTGCTCCAAGAGCGTAAAATATCCTTCAATTGGAATCCAAATTGGCCTCTTCTCTGCTCCCTTTCAGCTGCCAGGTAAAGACCCTTCGGTTTACCTAGGCCTTTGAGTGTTAGTTGTCTGTTGCAGCAGGCCTTTTAATTGGGGTGTGTTGTGTTGTATTTCTATTATTGTTGTTACTGATATTATATCCTGACAGCCTTCTAAAAACTGCTTTTACTATGATTATTTGTTTAATTTTGTTTAAGTTTTGTATTATCCATTGTTTTAGCTGTAATTTTATGAGCTACAATAGTATGTAATAGTATGAGCTGCCTTGAATCCTATATTGTGGGAAAGGTGTGATATAAAGCAAATAAATAAATGGGATCAAAGTGTGCTTCTAGAAAGAGGATTCTGTTCACTCAAAAGACATGTGCCCTTTCCGCAGCTGACCTACTTGTGGCGGCGTTCAATGGTGATCTCAGCAGCAGCTCTGCTGGGAAGGGAGCGTGATGAAGAAGCATCGTGCAGAAGCGTTGTCACAGTCCCATCCTTCTCCCATCCCCATGGCAGAATGGGAGGGTGCTCTGAAAAGGGCCATGGTGTGGCTATTCTACCCTGTTGGGAGATTATTTGGAGAAAGAAAAAGGATGCAGAGAAGTGAAGGAAAAACACAGAAGACTTATGAGTAGAAGACATTGACCAAGAGCCTAGATTGTGCACATGTAGTGCATATACCTCCATGTTTTCCCCCATCTTGGCAGGTGTCAAGCCCTGCTACTGCTATGGCTGTGGGGAGAAAAGGGGAAGCAACCCTTTGGTGTTCACTGGAAAGAGAAGCAGAGGAATGATGAACTTATCACAGCTCAGCACAGATCATTATAAGCTTTGGGGTGGAACTCATTTTATGATTGTATTAAAAAAAAAACAGAACAAAAAAATTCCTCAACTCAAACAGTTTTAGGTATAGTCAACACCAACTTTTGAATCCCCTCCACCTGCTCAAGATGAAAGGTAGAAAAGCAGAAAGTATACCAGTGGAATTACAGACTTTTCTTGCTGCTCTTTCACCATGTGTGCACATTCCAATGTCAAAGATTGTCAGGAGAAGGAACTCACAAAAAAAATCACATGACTCCACTACCTTTACCCATCATATCTTTCCTAGTTGTTTTATGTGTCTTCAAGTTGACTTCAACATACGGCAGCCCTATCCTAGAACTATCTTGGGAAGATTTATGCAGAGAAGGTTTGCCATTGCCTTCCTCTAAAGTCGTGAGAGTGTGACTTGCCCAAAATCACCCAGTGAGTTTCTATTGTTGAGCAGGGACATAAATCTTGGCTTCCTAAACACTCCAACACCAGGCTAGCTCTCTCCTGCTCTTGCATGCAAAAACCTGGTAAGCACAGTTGAATAAAACTGAGCCCATCCACTCCCAGATTTTGTTATATCAGTTTATTCATCCAGGATCAAATCAAGTCTCTTCTTAGTTACTAACCTGGCATTAAGCAGCAACACTTTTTTGACCTAATAGAGTTCCATTAGAGCAGACAGGAATCTGTCAACTCCAGGAGGAGGAGCACCAACAAGGTACTACGGTAGAGTCTCGATTATCCGACATAAACGGGCAGGCTAATAGTCGGATAGTCGAAAATGTCGGATAATCCGGAGGGTCAAAGAAATCACCTTGAAATCACCTGTTGCCATGCTTTGGCCCTTGTTTTGGGGCCTGGAGGTACTTGCCCTGCTCTCTGCCGCCGCCGCCGCCACTGCGCTCGGGGCCTTGTTTTGGGGCGAGGCTTCACTCGCCCTTCTCTCCTTGCCCGTCGCGGCCGCCATGTTTGGGGGCGTGTCTGGGGGTGCGGAAATGCCTAAAGCCATGCCCCCCAGCAGCCGCGACGTCGGATAATCCAGAATGTTGGATGACCGAATGTCGGATAATCGAGATTCTACTGTATTCTCTTTCTTCTCTTTCGTAAGCCATCTGCCTTTTACAAATGAAATAACAAGAACCCTTACTTTGCATCCTCCCGTCTAAATATCTACCCCAACATAAGACCTCTTATGGAACCAAGGGGTTTTCCAGAAAGGGGTAGTGGGGTAGATATTTTAGTGATTAATGTCAATCTTTTGCAAGAAGCTGAAAACTGCTGAAGAACTTGAACTTCAGTAACAGGCTCATCAGAGCCAGGGACATCACGCTGTCAGAGAAATTGACTCATAATATCTGAATGACAAAGGGATTTTGAAAAATAGACAGATCTGTCTTCACATGATATTCCTTTATGACGATCTGTACATAATACTTTGCTTGCTTCATAGACCATTTCTGCATTGTGTCATAGTGCTACTACTCCACTTTCAACATCCTATGGAATCCTGCGATTTGCAGTTTAGGGAGGTCTTAGCCTTTAGAATTCTCAGCCAGATAGCTCTTTGGCTTCGGTAAACTACAAACCCCAGAATTCCACACGATGCTGAAAGTAGAATAATAGCACTATAACAGTGTAGAGCAGAAACAGCCATAGACTACTGCTCTTATATAATGTCTGGTTTTAACCCAAAACAAAACAAAAATGTTGGTTCTCATCAGCTCCTGCTGTTCCTTTTCCAAACACTACTATATTTTCTTTCCCATTTTAAAAAAAAAACCAACAAACTATACTTCCAGGGTTCATTTAGTTACCATGGTTTACACAGATAGATAGTATTCATTCGTGGGTGTCTTTTGACGTGCCTTTTTTTTGCTAGATATGGGTATGTCCAGCCCTCCCCTGTGGTGGGATAGCATGGAGCTGGATTGACTGTAAGGAGAGAGAGGGCCTGGGTGCCCATCCTTTCCCCCTCTTTTGGGGGCTCCTTAAGGGACCTTGGAGTGTATTCAGGCCTAGCTCCAAGCTGATTGCCCCTGCCTCATTCCGAAGTTGCTTTGAAACTACACAGTGGCGAGTGTTCACATGAATTCCATGATGTAACTTTAGAGTTGCCCCTTGGTAGGTAAGCTGGGGTTTGGGCGTACTGGCAGAAGCACAATTGACCTCATCGTTTCTTATTCTCACAACAATCCTGTTCAGTAGTTCAATCTCAGAGAGATAGTGACTGGTTCACAAATCACCCATACAAATTGCATGGTTGAGCAGGGATTGAAATCAGGGGCTTTGCATCCCAGAACTCTTTGGGACATTACCATGGCAGTCAAAGTTGAATCTGAAGCCATTTCTGCACTAGACTGTTACAGCGCTCTGATTCCACTTTCACCATCCTGTGGAATCCTCGGGTTTGCAGTTTCGGGAGGGGCCACCGGCCACCGGCCCCTCCCAAAACTGCAAACCCCAGGATTCCACAGGATGGTGAAAGTGGAATCAGAGCGCTATAACAGTCTAGTGCGGAAATGGCCATAGGGACTCAATTGTATAGTAGACATTTCCCTAGGTTACAGCCCAAATGTTTCCTGTTACACCGCAATGGTTCTCAGGTAACACTTCAGTGGTAACACCTGACTTTTATCATTGTTCAATTTTCTTTTATTAATTTATGTAATAATTGTAGTACTTAAACCACTTGGTATAATATAGATTCTGGGAGTTGTAGTTGAAGAATAACTCTTCCAAGAGTTTGGAAAGATAAATTTGTCTTTTGGACTACAGTTTTTAGAATCCTTGCAGCCAGCAGGACCACTGAGAGATGTAGTCTGATTGTAAGCATTCAAAAAGTAACTTTTTCCAAACTGTAATATTTTGAATACCACAGCAGTGGAAGATATGCCAAATCTGGGACTGAACCAGAACTGAGTTTTGGTTTGTGTCTTCTGTTTGCCCTTGGGCAGTTGTTGAACAAAGCCCTGATCGGCTTCTGCTAGACTGACCCTTTCTGCTCTTTCGTTATTGGAAGTCTCTGTTTATAGCTGGTTGTTTGTTCTGGGTTCTTGAGAAAAAAGGAATTTTTTTCCCCCTAGTACCTCAGAGAGGGTGGAGAATGTTCTGATGGCCTCCCTCCAGTAAACCTCAATTGTTTGTTTTTTGGCTCTTGCAGGTGAAAGCTGTTTGAAGTCAAATGCAACTCCTTACTGGTAGGAAAAGCGCCGCAGTGATTATGCAGGCCCTACTTTCTGCAGTGACTGATTCCATTGCTCCAGAGAACAACCTGGCTAGCTTAGTATGAAAAGAGTTGGCTGGTTTAGCAAGAATAAAGCTGTTTGCTTTTGTAACTACAATTTATGGAATTCCCCTGGCCAGCACGATGAAGGCCACTGGCCATGCTGGTTGGGAAGGGTCCCCAAGTAACCTGTCCAAGATCTCTTAAAAGAAGGGGCTGCTCTCCCTTTCTGGTGAAAAAATCATTTGACCATTAGTTGGATTTTACAGTGGAATACACAGAAGGGATCTAAGCAACTCAATAATAGCTTTTGTTTTCTCTAGTTGCTACTAATGTTATGCTCTGCATCTTTTTAATATATATATCATTAATGTCTAAATGCACAAATAAGCAATACAAGCTACACTTACATTCTATCTGTCAGTAAGTCAAAATCTGTAACGGCAGCATGGGGTGAGAGAACTGTGTAACTGGAGAAGTAACTGCCACTGGTGAGATTTAGGGGGCAGGTTCATAGTATGGAAGTACCCCTAAACTCGGCTGGCATTCTTGATTGAATACAGTGCATTCTTTGTTCTTGGCTATGGTCTGGAAAGTCCTTTACCACTTCATCTGCTGTCCACAGTTCTGGAAGATGGAAACCTTGCTACCACCATTTATGCCCACAAGACTATTCTAGTGGGTTCTCAACGCTGCCCTTCAGAACCTACCCTCCAATTATCCTGACTTGACAATTAATCTTCTGTCGTCCCATTTTTCAGGTGCTTTTAAAATATCCCCACTTTTTTTCCTCCTCCTCCTACTTTCCCCCTTCATCTTCAGCTTACTTCAGTTTCTGCAAACTGAGTTCAAACTGCAGAAGAAGGGAGAGAAGGCAGTAAAATCTTGCCCTTCCCAGTAGGCTCATGTAAAACCAAACTCATGTAAAGTAGGCTCATGTAAAACCAAACTCATGTAAAACCAAACTGCTGCAGCCTTTCCTAGCTTGTGAGCTTGACTACACTCTGATGTTGCTTGGCCACATGCGTCCCAGTTTTCATCTGTGAAAAATTGGAGAGTCTGTTGAAACAGCTAGGAAAATACTCCTGGTCGGGAATGATGCCATCTGTCTATTAATGTGTTAGCTTGTCAAGCTTACAGTAAGACCCATTCTAAAATATCTGTATTGGTTACTAATTTATTTCCAGCCCCAATTTTAGGTGCTAGATTGGGCATCTATCTGAGATGAGGAAACCATAGCATATCAGCTACGTACTGCATTTCCCCAATTTCATTTGGGGTACTTGGGTGCATCACACACTCAGCCCCAGAAATAGGTTCGCTATAAGTCAGAAATGACTTCAAGGCACACAACAACAACATAGCAAAGAGAAACCTGATCACATCAGTGAGAGCCTTCTCTTATACAAGCTTCCCAGGCTATGAGGGGACTGAGGACAAAGGGAGTAGCAACTGGGCAATAACATTTCCATGTACATTAGAAGCAACAAGAAGGTTGTGGATCTTACCTACATGAATGCTCACTCAAGACTGGTTTAAACACCAACTTAAGCAAACACCTCATGCAGGCCCACATCCACAACACCATCATTTTTCTGCTCCTGTATAATTCCTTTTCCTGATGAAGAAGCCAATGTGTTTTGAAATGCCAGCATAATGTCCTTTGTGCCTTTTGATTGTCTTAATAAGGATATTGCCATGATACATATTCGTGATTTTCTTGTATTTTGCCAACATGACTGTCGTTACTGTTGTTCTTGTGTGTGCCTTCAAGTTATTTCTGATTTATGGCAACTCTAAGGCAAATCTATTATGGGGTTTTCTGAGGCTGAGAGTGTTTGACACATGAAAGATCACCCAGTGGGTTTCCATGGCCAAGTGGAGAATCAAACTCTGGTCTCCGGGGTTGTTGCCCAACACTCAAACCACTACACCACACTGCCTCTCCAACATGCCTTCCCTGCCTTTACTGTTGTTATTGCTGTTGTTTTGGGGTTTGTTTGCATTGTTTTTTTCAGATAGGTTAATATGCAATCAATCTTTCTTCTGTGGAACATATGCTGTTACTCAGATAAGAAAAACCAAACAGAAATGTTTCCTATCAATCCATCAAATTACTGCACGCTTGAATTTAAGACTCCAATGGAACTGGACATTTTGTCATTTTAAAAGATGGAAATATATTTACAGCAAATTAATATGTTCATTCTAAATGAAGCTAAATGTAAGCTTTGCCAGTTGTAAATATTAGATGCTATATGGGTATATGTATTATACCTCTTACATGTGCGCCTTTTTGTACTGTGTGTGTACGAATTCCTCCTGATGACTGATTTTAATGTTTCTGAGTCTTTCCATGTGATGAGATGCCCAAGAGCCTATGGGTATATTCTCCAGGCTTGCATGAATGAAATCCAACTTTCCACGTGTGTGCGTGGGCCATCTGCACACATGTGAGAGTGTGACAAATATATGCCTGTGCATATGTAAACACAGCATCAGCAAGAGCACTTGCAGCTCCAGCACTTGGCATTCTCAGTGCAGTTCAGTTGCAAGGTTAAATAAATATCTGACTGCAGCTCAAGGAAATGAGTGAAAGCATAGAAAAAGAAGAAACCCAGATCTCTGGAGAGATGAGCTCCATGCTTAGCCTGTTTGCATTCTCTTGGGCGGCAGCTTTCCCCACAGGCCCTACTGCCGATCCAGCTTTAACCTGCTGTTTTCAGACACCTCCTGACTTCTTCAGGAGCCAAGCAGACACTGAATAATTCCTCTCATTCCTCCTTTGGGTTTCCTGCATTCCCTCCAGCTTACTGGCAATTTTATGATCCTCTTTCAATCACATTTTCCACCCTTTCTACCAGAATTCATTACAGCCAAGGGAGTCCCTTCCTTACCTGGGAATTCCTAGGCAAGGCATAAAGGAAAGAGGAAGCAAGTGATGACAAATATCTCACATTCTCTACCAATCCAGTACAAAGTAGGTGAGTAGCAAACTGAATGGCATCCAAAGAATGAGGCAGAGCATCAACATGAGATCTAGAAAAAGAGACAGCTTCAAAACACAGCAACCACCATGAGCAGCCTCAGGGAGTAGGGAAGAGTCAAAATCTTCTGTTTGGGATTTCAACCTAAGCCATTTGAAGCCCAGGCATTAACTTTGTTAGTAATAGCTTGCCAGCTGGCTTCCATCTCTCACCCTGCCCTGTTTGAAGAAAGAGTTATGAGGCCTGGCCACCTTAAAACAGGTAGGCGTTCATCCTTTGGCTTCGCTCAGAAGGCCTAATCTAAATCTCTTCCTAGAGCTTTGAACAAGAGACCTGCCACAGCTCAAGATCGAGCTGCTTTATTCAAATCAGTGTTTGAAATCCAGCCTTTCCCAAAATGGGCCTTTTGGCTTCCTTGCTTAGTTGGTCTCTTGGCCCAGACTTCACCAGCCCCCAAAAGTAGTTTTGTTGCAGATTTTCTTCATAATTACAGCACACAGAGAACACTAAGTCCTTTCGTGGAGTTTTTCCACAGTTCCCTTTTTCATCAACTTCTCCCTTCCTCAATTTTTCACTTCCTTGACCTCTATTTCTGCCTCTTCCCCTTGTCCTCTTTCCCTGTTTCTCAAACTATCGCTCCTGACTCTTTCCAGCTTCCTTCTGTCTCTTACCTCCCTCTACTCCTGGAGCTTCTTCCACTTAACTTTCCATCATGATCACCACATCTTATCTGCTTCTACTCCTAGTCACTGTGTAAAGGATGCTAACTCCAGTCAAACTGGAAACTTTGCCTCCAGTTTCTAGAAAGTGAATGTGATACACCACAACATTTTCCAGCAGATTTGGGGTCCACCAGAGATGAATCTTTGGTGTGCCGGTTGCATCTCTTTCTTGAGAGATATAAGTGTTGATGTGGCCATGCTTTATTATTACTACTACTAGTAGTAGTAGTAGTAGTATTACTAGTACTACTATTATTACTATTATTTTATTCATTTATATCCCACCTTTTTCCCCAACACTGGGACTCAAGGTGTCTTGTAAATTATTAAAACCAGTACAGATTAAAACATACAGAAACATCTTTCTTTGTGTATGTTATTTTAAAACAACTAAACTATCTATAGGGTTAAAACCATTTGAAATTCATTACAAGGCAGAATATTAAAATATCAAGAAAGCCACACATCATTAAAAGCCCATCACAATAAATTCCTACAAGTCTGACAAAATAAGAATGAATTTATTTGTCAGTGGAAAGAAAGTAAGGATGGATCCATCCTAGCCTCTCTAAAAAGGAAGTTCTACAGTCTGGGAGCAGCCACTGAAAAAGACTTCTCCCTTGCTCTCCCCTACCAACCAAAGTTCCTGGGAAGGTAGTGAGACAGAGGGAGAGGCCTCTCCCAAAGATTTTAGAACTCAAACAAGCTCATTTATGCAGATACAATCCTTCAAATAGCCTGAAATTGAGCTCTAGAAACATCCAGGTTACTCTGCCTTATATGTGGGGTTGCCTTTGAAGAGCATTTAAAAATATGACAGGCAGACTATTAAGTGGGCCCACTATCATATTGACCCTTGGCACTGACAACAGGTAGCTTTCCTGTGGTGTATCTGCTCTGAGGTTCAGCCTAAAATTTAAAGGAGCTATCCAAGGTGCTGAATTCTATCCCCAAGATAGATTTAGCATCCTTCAAAATCTGGACTAAAACCCAAAAGATTCATCATCCTACCAAACCACCAGCCACCACTGAACTCTAGTGCCTTCACACATTAATTGCATAATGTCTGTTCCATTTGACTACCAGGGAGTGGGAAATGCATTACCAACATATGAGTGTGGATGGCTGCACTAGCATTGCCGGTGTTTCTTATTTCAAAACAGAAATAAGAAACAGTCAATATGTATGACATGTAGGGTTGACAGTCAGGAACTGATTATTAGCAAGTTTATGTTACCTCTAAACACCAAAGAAATTATTGATTTCAGTCAGTATAGCCATGTGGTTTTCTGTAAAATTAATGTTTTGTCCTCATTCATAAATTAATTGATGCACACATGAACAACTCATACCCTAAAATACAGGATTTGGGGGAGGGGCATCTAATTCAGTCTAGATAAAACAGAAAACTTTCCAATCCTCAAATAGTGGACGTCCCTTATAAAATAAGGGACACCCGCCAGTCCTATAAGGGACAAGCTTCCAACCCTGAAATAAAGGACATCCTTTATAAGGGACATTTGGCAACTATTGACTACACTGAGGAAGTCACTGGTTTACATGCAGTCAGGAATGCAATCTGGCATCCCAAGTGTGTGGCAGCTCATAAGTCACACACAAGCCTTCTGGGGCAGATATCCAATAGGAAGTGGTACACCTGATGCTAGGGGCAGAGTCCAGCTGCTTAACCCACTCAGTCTTCTCCCAAACAACCAAGAAGTTCTTTAGAGTTCCTTCTTTGGGTGTCTCTACTTTTGGAGGTACAAAGAAAGTGACAGACACAGGAAGGGCTTTTTCTGTAGTGGCACCCAGATTATGCTCTATGATAGATAGATAATCTGATGCTATCACTGTTATCTTTTAAGCATTGTATTACTTTTGTACTTTATGCTGTTTTGTTTCTAAGCCCCCTTGAACCAAAATTGAGAGGTGCAATGTAAATACATAAGCAAGTACTTCGGTTCATGTTTGAGAGACCACTGGCTTTTGCAGCACATTTGGCCTGTATCTAGCATAGGTCCCCCTGCTGTACTAAACAACTGTAGGCCACAGTTCATTCCATAGCACAGTCTTCTCCATCCCTCTTCTCTCTAGATGTGCTGAACTACTTCTCCCATCAGTGTTAGCTGGTTGGTATCATATCTGTGGGGTAATAAATCCATTCCAGCATTTAGTCCACCATTCAAAGTGCTGAACCTGTTTAGGGGAACAGGAGGCTCTTCAGTGGATTTTCAGCAAACTTCCCATCTCAGTGTTTTAATATTTATGAGCAAGAAACCAGATGTTACTGCCCTGGCTAGCCCGAGCTTTGGGGATATAAAAGATATCTTTTGATATCACTAATTCGGCTTCACATATCCCTCCCACGTGCTTGCGAGGCCCCCAGACAAGCACGCATACAGGCTCGGCCGATAATCGCTGTAATATTCCGAAACAATACAGGCAGGCCAGAAACAGCCAACTCGCCGCTTTAGGAGACCTCAAGGCAAGTACCTCCATTAGGTATGCATGCAGCTTTCAAAAGGTCCTCTGCCCCGCGCTGGCAGCTTGATGATCGGACTATACAACGCTCAAGTACTCCGCGTTTGCATACCAGCTACCCTACTGACAATTTGGCTGTAACTCAATCATTCAAATTCTGACCTTTCGGAGGCTTTGTCTCCAGCTCCAAATCTATTGTTTTCCCAAAGTCCGACCTAGCCTGCGGTCACAATTCTCCTTATAAAAACCCCTGACTTCGAGCGCTTCCTTGGATCGCTCTTGGCTTCCATCCCACCTTGCTGTCGCTTTGTCCAGCGAGCCTTCCCCTCAGCTCCACGTGCTGAGATCCACGCTCCCCATCTTTCCCGCTTCCAACCAGGCTTCAGGACAGGTGAAGTATTACCCAAACCAACAACTCCTCTAAAAACCCCTCTATCCCACTCCAATCTTTATTTCTTTAGTTATCTTGTGTGAGTGTGCCGCATACACTGTTTTGATTGTGTTTTAATAAAATATCATTTATTATTTCAACTTCTGTGTGCTCCTTGACTCGGCCTGACCTCGTAGACACAGGGCTCAAGATCCTGCTAAGTTACCCTGCCTCTCGTAATGCTAAAGCAGTGTTCCGAGCTAATTTTCCCCACCTATTGTTGAGCACATTTTGGTGTCCCTCACGGGATCCCCAGTAAACCGGGTAACACAGAGGTATGTTGATCATGAAAATCTCCAACATGTTTTTAAATGTAAATGTAAGGAACAAACAAAACTTTGTTCTCTAAAAGTTATTCAACAGAATCCTATGCTGTCTACTTAGAAGTTAATCCCACTGAGCTCAATGGAATTTACTCCCAAGTAAACATGTATTGGAGTAAACAAGTAAATAAAGAAGGCCCACAAAGCAGAATTTCAGAGATCAAATCTATCCCACTGAGAATCAACAGTATATACAAAATATATGTGAAATGACAGTATAGTTTCTGATTTGCATATACAGTGTTGTAATAACATAAGCATCCTAGTTTTAAAAGACAGCAAAAATGTGTTTAGAATTTTATCTGAAGGCTGAAGACTAAATTACTAGTTATATATAAAGTAATTCATACAGCACTTTTAATTAGTCATTTCTGACCCAAGCCTTGCTAGTTTCCAAACATTGGCTAGTAAAACCCTTTGTGAAAATTAGACCTCTTTTTGTTCCAATGCACTGGACTTTGAACTGAGTTTCCACAAGAAGCCATTCTTTATTCCTCTTTATACCTTTAATACATAATTGCTCTTTTTGGGAGGGAGGGGAGGGTTAAAATGGTATGCACAGGAATGAATGCAGAATATACCCACCATGATGAAAGATGTGCTCTTTTCTGCAAGTGAGAAAGAAGAAAACTGCTCTGGTGAGTAAAGAGTTAAACTCACTTGTCCTTCAAGATTGTTTTCTCTATACTTTCACAGGGGCTGTATTTCTGCCTAGCTTGCTTTGTAAAGGGTTATTTTCAGAAGGGTTAACTTGCTGGGAGGATGCTTTGCTCATGATCTCACTGCGTAAATAGTCCCTCTCCCCACCACCACCACCACTTTCCTATGATACAGTGAAGAAAGAAAGAAAGAAAGAAAGAAAGAAAGAAAGAAAGAAAGAAAGAAAGAAAGAAAGAAAGAAAGAAAGAAAATTTCCTCTGAACTGTCAACATCTCTCCAGCTCTTCCTTTCTCTCTCTCAGACAAAGAAGTGGAAGATTTGTTTGAACTGCAAGCTTAGTTAAGGGAGGAGAAAACTTGCCTTAGAATACTTCCCCAATTAATGTTCTTCCCAAATGATTATATTCTTGTGTTTTCATTCTTGTCCTAGTTCTTTAAAAGTGTCAGTTTGTTATACTCATTGTTAAGAGTTCTGTCACAATTTGTGCCAAGCTTTCAGGTGTGAACTGACACAATACTGTTGTCTCTGTTCAGGTGTAACGTAACTATAGTGTTATGGAAATGAATCTGAGGCTTCTGGGTCCTTCGCCTTTGCCATGGTCTCAAGGAAATGGGAGGCTTTGGCTTCTGTTTCTAAACAACACCAATCACAGTTTGTTATGTCCAAATTAAACCTGTGATTAATCATGAGTATAGTTTAGGAAAGCAAGCCAACTTCAGGCCATGGCTTCTGATTCCGACTTGCTTCCCTAAACCAGAGTTTCTCAAACTTTGGTTCTCCAGATGTTTTGGACTTCATTTCTCACAACTCCTCACCACAGGCCATGCTGATTAGTGTTTCTGGGAACAGAATCTCAAAGCAGCTGAAGGAGCAAAGGCTGAGAACCACAGTACTCTAAACTATGGTTACATCTAAAAACAATGTTAAGTTCATGCACATAAGGCTATACCATATTTTATCATACCCTTCAACTGTCCCAGTTGGGCAAGGCAGTCCTGAAGAATCCTCTGCTGTCCCATTTTTCAGCTGATTTTAAAATGCCCCAGTTTCTCTCTGCTCCTCTCACTTTCTCCCACTTTTACTCTTTTTCAGCTTAGTTGCTGTAACCTGAGTTCAAAGTGCAAAACTAGTTTGCACTCAATTCACCAGAGGACAGGAGGGGGTGGAATCTTGCCTTTCCTAGTAGACTCAGGCAAAAGCAGACTGCTGCAACCATTCCTAGCTTGTGTGTTTTTCCTCATTAATAACTTTTGCCATCTTGAGCACACACTGATGTTGCTTGGCTGTATGTGTCCCAGTTTTCCTTTGTGAAATGTTGGAGGGTATGCCTTACTGTTCTATTTAAACCCAACCGACTGTCTTATTTGTTGCAGAAAAATGATTGATTGTGTAGTTGATGACAGTGTGTAACCCGCACACACACACAGAAATACTTTTCTGTTTAACATATCAGCTTGCTCCTCCAACCTGAAATTTCTGGGGCCAATTCACATCACACAATATAACACTATATTCCACTTTAACGGCCTTGGCTGCATTCTATGAAATCCCAGGGTTTCCAGAGTGAGGCACTAGACCTCGCTGGCTCAGAATTCTAAATACTCTTTTCTAAACTCCAGATCCCGGGATTCCACAGGACTGAATCATGTCAGTTAAAATGGAATCATAGTACTCTGATTGTGTAGTGTGAATAGGCCAAAAGAGAAGAATCTCTTTCTTTTCTGTTACGCCTTCCGTGAACTCATTAGGTAGTGTTCTCATCTTTACCACCTCAATGTGAATTTCCTTTTCGAAACTGAAATATTACTGGGAGGGGGGAAGTCCCTCTTCTTGGATCAGCAACAGTAGTGGTGGTTTCCAGGAAGCAAAGAAACTGGGAAGAGGCATGAGTAGTGCATTAGCAGTAACTGTAACAGTATAGACATTCATCATGACTGCTTCATGGCCACATTCCCAAAGATTGTCCACAGTGCAGGTAAGTTGTGTTGACAGGTGTTAATAGTTCACTCAGGAACAAGTACAGAAATATTTTGCATTACAAGCAGGGATAGCTTATGACAATGTATTTTTGTTGGAACAATCCATTCCACCACCATCATCCCAGCTACTTTGAGGATTACACCTACAATGAGAAGGAACAGGGAAGCCTGAAGGGGCTGGAAGATTGCATCATCTTCCCTTTTAATGAAGGTCCAGGGCCTCAAACCTGGCAGCCCTTAGTCCACCACAATAGCAGCCATGGGTATAGCTCTGTGGGAAGGAGGGGGGCTGCATGGGGAGATGCTGTCTGAGGCTGGCTGCATTGGTTGCAGCTTAGAAAAGATTTTTGCTTTCTCTCCCATTTCAGCTCTGGTGTACAAAAATGCACATAGGAGAAAAGAACAATTTCCTTTTCTTGGAGCAGCAGCAACAATGGCAGTCAGAGGACAGGATGAGTGTAGCAATGATGCACATGGTGACTTGCCCATTTTCAGAAATTTGATTTATGTTATATTCTGAATTGTAGAAGAACTGCCCAGGAAAATAGTGCTTGATTCATAATGTAGCTGGACATTACGAACTGGAAAAATTCATGTTCCTAGCCAAGTAAATACAAACTTTGGCAACATCACTAGTTCATATATATTTTAGCCATTTGCACCTCAAGTTCTTTATTAACTTGTCTTATAGCAGATTTACATTTGCTACAGTCTGCTATCTGATTTATGTTCCCCATTTAGTACAAACTTCCACTTTTTAAAGGAACTCTTCCCACTTTTCAGAGCTTCCTATCCTACAATTTAACCATGCTGGTATTCTCCTATAATTGCTCATATCTTTTCTAAGGTATCTGGTACTCTTTTTTTGTGTGTGATCTTCTATTATAGTGTAGTAAGTTCCAAAATTTTCCCAAGAAATTTTATTCTTCCTTTTGTAATTTTTCAGTTTCTTTTTATCCACTCTCTTCATTATTAGGGATATAATCTTCTAATATTAAACATTGCTATGATGGACTTTCTGGGTAGTTTTTATTCACACATATGTTATATTTGATAGCATGGAAGTCGCTGTTTCCAAACAACATAAGATACCTACAGTTTCCATCAGAGCAGAAGCTTTGAATTCAGTCAAAATAACTTACCTGCTTGTTGCGTTTCCACTGCCAACTGTTTAAATGCACACTCATTTTATTGTATCAGACATTTTGTTTCCATGTCATGATTCAAGTTTACATTGATCCAGTCAATCTGAGGTCATTCCATTTTCTAATGTATTCTACTGTAACTTCTTCCTTTGCTCTTTGCAAATAAAAGTTGCCATCTTTCCTCTGTTCATGATGTTCTGGTGTTGGGGAGCTTTCTCTGGAATAGTGGTTTTGTGGACAAATTTGTTGAAGTTTTCTTTTCAAACCCAGGCCTATTTTACATATCAAGCAATATCTCCACATTTTAACCTACTCTGTATCTTTTGCATGTGTTCAGTACTATGTAATGGATCCCTTCACAGAAGGTGCTGGGATCCAGTGGTGCCTCCCAGCTAGAGGAAGAGATCTCCAATTTCTCTGTTTATTCTAAAGCTTTCTGTGTTGCCTCCCATGCTTACCCTCAGAGCAGCTTTTCAGGAGACACGTGGGGCTATGGGGGGAGGAGCCTCCTGCCCCCCTCCCTCCATTGTGAATGGAATTCTGGAAATGCCATGGCTGCATCCAATGGAATCATGAGGTTTATAATTTGGTTACTCACATGAGCTCTCTTGCTGAGAATTCTAAATGTCCCTCCTTAAACTGAAAGTCCCAGGATTCCATAGGATGTTGTCATGGCAGTTAAAGTACTGTATTTGCTGGCATATAAGACTAACTTTTTTTCCCAAAAAATGCTGTTTGAAAATGGAGTGCGTCTTATATGCTGGTGTGCCTCATATGTCAGCAAATAGTATTTGCCAGTGGATAAATGGGGTGCATCTTATACACAGGTGTGTCTTATATGCTGGCAAATATGGTAGAATCATAGCACTATAGTTGTATAATGTGGAAAGGCCCTGGAACCAATCCAGCAAAGCTATAATGTGTTGAACGAAATGCTCACACCTTGTCTATCTGCCTAGTTAGTAACATGGGCCAAAATTCACTAAGGCAGCTTGGAATGCATAACCACCTTAGTTATATAGCCACATAGTATCTACCAGCCCAAAAACCCAATCCTCGCTTACCTGTTCCCCAGTTGAGTGGGAAGCAGTGGACTGATGTTCCCACTCCCTCGCTTGAGAGATCTCCAGTGTGACAGCCAAAATCAGGGTTTCTGTTGCAATTCCCCCTCACACTTGCACAAGGCAGGGAGTGGAATGCCAGTCAGCTGCTTCCTAATAGACAGAGGAACAGGCCCTGGTTGATTGCAACGGCTGCTGCCCAGTAATTGGAGACTGGGAGACTTTCACAGTCCCTACATATTCCCCTAAACTAGGGAACAGATAGGAATCATATATACAAAACAATTACAAATGTGTAACTACCTTATGAATTCCAGTCATGTGTTATAATTTGCCCATGTAAGCTTTCATGCTTCTTCTATTTGCATATGGTCACCTATATATGTTCTTTTTCATGCTGCTTTATAGATTGGTTCTTAATCTCTGTGAATCTTACCTTTACCCTCAGAACTCAGAATATGCCATGGAATACATGGTCCTGGACTGAGTACTCCTTAACATATGTTGACTTTCCAAAACAATTACCTTAAAAACTGTTCTATAACCCACATGATCTTCCACTATAGTTCAAGCAGATTCAGGACAAAAAGAGCATTACAATAATCAAGCTTAGAAAGCAGTCAAATGCAATGCAGATTTCACCACAGCAACCTGGCATACTCAGTGTAGAATAGTGTAGAATAAACGTAGCATTTTTTCTGGTCTTTGGTCCTTAAAACCAAAAGCAACTTCTTTGGCTGTTTTTACTGTGTGTAGCTTTTTGGGGAAAAAATTAAAAGAAGTCATTTTTGTGAGTTTTCAAATAACTTTTGATTGGTTTATATTTAATGTTAAAACATTGACATTCAAAAATTTAACATTTCACAATGGCCAATATACTTTATCAGCCAGTTAGAGAATACTGTTATCTAGATTTACTCATCTATAACTCTTCCATATTACAATCAGTACCCTTATCAACGACCCTTATCACACAATACAGTGCCATTGCTGGGATGGGATCGGGACCCAAATGCTCCCCACCAGACCAGTGGGCTGCTGGGGGATAGGTAGCATTTGGGACATGCTCCTGCCTTCCGCAGTACAGCCAACCTCTTCCTGCACTGCACCGAGGAAGGAAGCGCTTCATAGCGCTTCCACCCTTCCCACACACCCACAGCCGATGGGGTCACTGTGCGAAGGGAAAACGTTACTGGATTTTTTCTGGTAATGGTATATGGCACAATCGCGATGGCTGGGGATGTGATAGCAGTGGGACCACAATGACGTTGTGCGCTGGCATGTGTTGCAAATCAGCAGCAGCGCATCCCCATGCTAGGATGGCACCATCATAGGATAAGGGCCTTAGTCACAACTGTGACCCTATTGCCGTAATTGTAACTCCTACTCTCCAACCTACTTTACCAGGCAACTGCTGCCTGGGGAGAAGGAGTTCCGTGTTGCTAGTGAATGCATGAATGCCATTTTTGTCAGATTGGAAGACAGGTTTGGGTCAAGAGAGGTTACTTAAGTGTACTAAACTAAATAACCTCTCCAATGTTTTTAACTGTTGTTTATCACCACATTTGAGAGCCACTGATGTGTAGTGGTTTGAGCACTGGACTACAACACCTGAGACCAGGGTTCGATTCTTCACTCAGCCACAGAAACTCACTGAGTGACCTTGGGCACATCACACATTCTTAGCACCAGAAAACCCTGTGATAGCTTCACCTTAGGGTTGCCATAAGTTGGAAATGACTTGAAGGCACAACACGACAACAAATCACCACAGAGACCCTAACGAGAAAATCAATAACCAGTCAATCCATCAGTCTTATATTTATAAGACACTAGTAAGAGTTAGTATTATCAAGATAATTACTGAAAACTACTTTTATGGGCACAAGCGTGGGAGTTTGGTTTGGTTTGGTTTGGTGTTTTTTGGGGAGGGGATCCTACTTCTCATAAATAGTAACAATTCATTATGTAGTATGTTTTATCAATTGTTCAAACTATAACCACTTGTAAACTGCCCCTGTTCTTTATTGGTCACTACTCATATTCAGCTTGTATCTCAGCCAGCTCTCAAAACCTTCATGCAGATGATGACTTAAATACAGATCTTTTTCAGAACTAAAATTTCTGTCCATTTTAAAAATGTCCTGGTTTTCTTACAAGGTCCCCTAACCTCTGAAACATGGAAGCAAGGAGCCTTATTATTATTATCCATTTATTGGAAATCTATGTCACAAAATGAAGGGTGAGACAGATAATATCCTATTACTAGGGATGGCCAAGATTATAGCTTGGCCAATGGGACTCAGAGAGTGGGAGACAGAAAGGGGCAAGGAGAATGGCAGAACTTCCGGCAAAGAAGGGGCCTACAGCATGGTACGGAGTGGTTGTGGACTACTTCCCTCTCCACTGAAATACCTAAATGTTTATCTTCCCCCTTCACTTCTCAAGAACCTCCATCCATTGTCCCTTTCACCTTCCATAGCTCTTCTATTTTGGTCCCCTTGGCATTTTTCCCCACTGCTGCCCTAACTTGCAGGGCTGTTGTAGGAACCTGCAGTGCTGGAGTGCGGATAAGCAAGCATTAGGGATGGGCCTCTAATCCCAGGTTGTGTTCAGATATTGCTGAGGTAATCAGATCAATTGTTGATATTTAATATAGCTATAATTAGTCAATTAAAATTGTAGTTATTTAAATACAGTGAAGCTTAGGAATATTTCTAGTAGCAATGGTAATGCTGATGTAGGGCCTATTGAGCAAAGCACACTGAATCTTTCTCAGGCCTCTTGTTTGTTCCTCTTTAATGTGCCAATTACTCTACACTCCTTACATCTATTCAGCAAAGGGGCACTGCAAAATGAAATCCCAAAACACATATGTGATTTAGAATAATCTACGCATCTTCCATCATCCAATGATGTATCGTCTATCCAAAACATGTTTACCTACAGTTTAGTGAAAGTCTTCTCTTTATCCCAGTGGAGTCTCATCTAGCCAAAGTTAAATATTTCCAAGCTCCACAACTTTCTACAAGATATACAGTACATTGCACCTTGGGGTACCACGGAAAAATCTTGGTGTGGTAGACAATGAAGTATGCACTGTTGATATATATCTGGGTATAATTGGGAAAGCAACCAAATGCAGCAGTTATAACCAATTATGTTCACCAGCAAATACAAAGATAGCGGACTAGTTGTGACATCCTATTGAAGGAGGAGCACCTTGAAAATACCATTGCTTCTCTGGTTGCATGTACTGACAATTATTTCATTTGATGTATTGAGCTTTAAAAGAGCTATCCTTTTGAAAAAGCTGGAATGGGTGCATGAAGGGGAATTGCTGGGGTAGTGATGAGTTGCATGAAGTTAATGGAGTGAACTCATAGTTAGAGACAGGTAATAGGGTTATTATTACCTGTCAGGGAAGGTTGATAGGAGCTTAATTTCTTCCTACTTTGGGTTAAATAATTGGCCAGCTGCTATTTCAATGGAAAGACATGTTGTAGAATTGCCACAAAAGTTTACCAACCTTGGCCTGGAGTATCTAAAGCAGCTTCATCAAGAAGCTCATGAAACAGGAAAGCATGTAATGACACCTCCAGTATTCATCAAGTACTATTTGCTTGTAGTAAATGATCCAATAAACAGCAGCTGTAACCTTTGGGAGCAAGTCTCATAAAAAAAATCTGAACTCAGCAATGTCCTATAGAAATAACCACAAGCCGTGAGTGAAGAAAACACCCAGAGTCCTCTTCTAATATACTTCAGTACTTAGTTCTAATATACTTTAACACACTTGATTTAGGACAAGAAACTGGCAAAATGCCTTGCCTAAGAAAACTCCATGAAATTCATGGAGTCACCATAAGTTGACAGGTTTGTTGAAGGCACCTCCAGACATGCCCATATACACTGTGGCCTAAATCCAGTTGCTAGTTCAGTTAGCGTAGACCCATTGATTCAATGGGATTTACCAAAGTATTGATTTACCATCTAGCAACTGATTCAGTGGGTCTATTTCAGCTGGGTCTAGCATTTGAATTCAGACCAGAATCCCTGGACAAAGATAGTGATAGATCCAAGGAAGCTCCATTTTATTGTCCACAGTTTCTGCTTTGACAATTGTAATTTGTTGTTGTTGTTGTGATGTGCCTTCGGGTCAACTCTGACTTATGGTGACCCTTGGCAAGATTTGTTAAGAGAAGATAAAACAGCATAAAAGTGCTTTCTGATACTTTCACTCTACCAGCCCACATGCACAGAGTGCTCAGTAGTGATTTTGATTGTCTCTGGGCCTCTCTGATCCAGCTGCATGTCAGTGTGCAGTGCTTTTTACAAGAGTCTAGCTTAATTCACATAAGTGTACTTGCATATGGACATAACCTTAGCTGAAGCATAAGATGAGACTGTGCTTTTTAATGCAATCTAGGAAGCAAATGGTGCTCTTTTGAGAAGGGAAAGGTAAAAGTCAGTGAAAACCTATTAGAGTCATCCTTAATGTAGTAAGCATAACAGCAGGGGTTAGAAAAGTCAACTTTGTTTTACTCCAGTTTTACTAGGGTCCAGCAATCAGCATGGTCACTGATCCAGGGAAATGTCTGATCAAAGTTATTCTATGATGGCAGGCTATGGCCTTGCGGAAATAGCTTTTTGATCCCAGTGGCAAAACAATAGCAAAAACAGTAGCAGCAGCAAATGTAATAAATGAAATATTTGGCAATTTGCTGCCCTATTGGAAATAAACATCTTTGTATTGTCTAATGGGGAGGTTTCTCTGTTTCCTTCAGTGAATCACGTTTTTTTAAAGGGGGGTGCTGTCACCAGTGGTGCCATCCTATTGCAGCTATCCATTTTTAAAGTTATCAGCTTTTCGGTTTGGAGACTAAATTTTCTGGAGACTGAAATCTACATTTTAAAAGAATCAAAGTTAAATTTAAAAATTTAAACAGAATACAACTACAGTAGAAGTGTGGAGTCTATAGTTTTGTTTACAATGACAGTACTGTTGTTCCTAACAGAGGCAGGAATAGAAGCCTGGACCCCAAAACAGCACTTAAACCAAATATTCCTTGGCTAGTGTCCATTGTTCCACATCATTTCAGCAGCGAAAGAGTTAAAAGTACCAGCCAGAAGCTCCTTTCTTTTCTTTCCCCCCTCCTAACTCTTTGTTTTACAAAAAAACACATCATCAGAAAACCTGCTCAGAATCCTCTCAGCCAGTGACACAGAAAATTCACATCCTAGGGAGCTGCCAGGGCAACAACAAATAGCAACAGTAAATACAGCTGCCTAAATTTCACTGGATGGTGTGTTGGCCTGCGGTCTGGGGATCAGAGAGGGCGTCATGCTTCAACAAGACTTGCACGGTGTCTAGATTTCAAGAGGACGCTCTGCTTTTTTCCCCCTTACTCTCCCCTTGCCCCAGCTCAGACATTCATGCATACCTCCTATTCCTCTGACTGTGTCTCCCTCTAAACAATAGTGAAGGCTCATCCTCTCCTCTCCCCCATCTTCTGTTTTGGTTCTCTTTGAACTACTTCTCATAGATCATGATCTATTTCACATCTGCATCTACCACTTTATGTACTTTTCCTTCCCTGGCTTCCCACTCTCAGCCTTTCCCTTCCTCCCATCTACCCCCTTTTCCATCCCCGCTAAAAAAAAATTCTTTTTCGCAAGGCAATAAAGACTGAGTTCTCTCTGTTAGGATCCAGCACTTAATTCTGTTTAACTCTAGTCATTTAAGCATGCTTTGCTGAGGGAAAAACTTTAGGGAGAAACCAGCAAGGGTTTCCAGCAACCAGCAATGCCCCTTCCACTCACACCAGACCTTGGGGGGAAATTAGTTACAAAATAACAAGTTTATTGTAATTAATTATTTTTCTACTCGCACATTTATAACTGTATTGCCTCACAACTGGAAGTTAGTCAAGCACAATGCCACCATTTTTTGCTGTGCAGCATTTTAGTTGTTTTTATAGTGATAGGGATGTGGCTTAGCGATATAATTCTTCACCATTTTTTTCCCAAAGGAAGTAACAGAGTAATTTTAGCAATTTTCTTTCTTTTATGAGAAAGTCCTTGAAAATTGTGCAGTTTTTGAAGACCATGTGTGATTCAGGACCACATACTCTGTGCAAAATTCACATGGATTTTTGTGCCAAAAACAGCATTTTCTGTGCAGGAAACAATATTTTAGAAATATTGCTATCTGCAAAGAAAATGCTTTTCCTACATAGAAAATACAATAGTTGGGAACTTACCCTGTGCAAAATTCACCCTATTTTTTCCCCAGAGAAAGCAGTCACCAGAATCCTAGATTGGCTGCTTCGTCAAAGAAACTTGACTAAGTAATGTCTCCCAGCTTAAACAACACCCCCACCAGTACACCTTAAGCACCAGTTGCCAGACTGAGTAGTCCATTCAGCTAGCAATCAGGGTGTAAGGAAGATTACATTTCTGCCCTTTCCCATCAGCAAATGAGGCTATGAGAAGGACTTACAACAGTGGACCTGGAAGAAAGATCTGGAAGAAAGATCATAGGCACTACTGAAAGTTTCCCCCTCATCATGAATTGTTGGGAATGGAGTTCTTCCAGATGGAACCGAAGGTGGAAGTATTCAGTTCCTTGCATCCCAATACCCAGGTGAATGTACTTTCTTCACCTGATCTGGTAGCTGACTCTTAAGGTGGATTGGGGTGGCATTTACATAGGTTTCCAGCAAGACTACAGTACATAGTCTTACTAAATACAGATCAGTCATGGATTCGTAACCCTAGGCTATGAATCCATAACTGTAATACTGAATTCCAGCCACGATTTTCTGCACAGGAAACATCTTCTGTGCAGAAATACGCTGCACAGAAATATCATTTTCCGCAGAGAACAATACTGTCTCCTGCAGAGAAAATACTGTTTTCTCTGCAATGAGCACATTTTGCCCAGAATAGTTACCATCCTGTATGATCCAGTGTAGCATACCAATTCTGCATGTGGAACTACACTGCAGCTGGTCCAGTGGTGGCGCTTGGAGTGTGTGGAGGGGAGACAGGAGGGGGCAGGGCTATGGCACAAGGGGTGTGGCTGCAGTGCATGGGGGGCATGGGTGTGGGGTGTGGGGCATGGCCAGCACACATGAGGGTATGGCCAGGGCACGCAGGGGCATGGCCAGGGCCGAGACACCCCAAAAACATTGCTGCCCAGGGCAAATCTCCCCGCCGCCCCACATCCCTACACATCTGAGCTGGTCTTTCACTGGCCCCAGAACCAACATACAGCCTCTGCAGCCCCACCCCATGACCATTCCATGCTTGAGTGGAGAGTGGATCAGAGAAGCATCTGATTGTGTCTCCACAGCAAGATGCAAAATGATTACATCCTCCACTGGAGTCTGCTTTGGCCTTCTAGTGATCTCAGTGGTAGACGTAATCACTTCAAGTCTTGCTACAGAGATACAGCCAGATGCTTCTTTGAGCCCTCCCCACCGCTCTTCACTAGGTGTGTACAGTAAGTCTGGGGGGATTTGGTTGGTGCAGAGAAGGAAAGGAATACCAGCTTCCACAAAAAGAGACATATGCTGCCATGAACTTGACTTATTCCTGTGTGTCCTTGCTTATAGGATGCCAGACAATGACTCCCAAATAGTGAAGAGTCTTGTTAGTTCAGGATTCTCCTTATCAGGTTTTCCTGACACTCATTCTTCAAGAAACTCATTTTTCAACCATTTTTTGAATATTTTTGAATATTCTTTCCATCCTCAACATGGCCTTACTAAATGAGGAAGATGGACCATCACATGGTTTGAGTGATGGCTTCTGCTTTGCCCCCTATCACTATTGCGGTGATTCAGTAAATGACAATGAGATGTTGTGCAGAGAGCATGAGCTGTACCATAGCCCAAATGTTTGCAGCATTCAAAAGCGGTTCTTTGAAAAGCAAATAAATGTTTTGATTTTGAATTATTTTGAAAAAAGTGGAATAATTTTTGTTTTAAAGGAAGCAAGTATAAGGGTAAGCTCTGGAGGCTGATGGCAATGAACCAACTCTGGGTTTTAGTCTGAAATTTAAGGGAACTATTCCAGCCAACTTCACCACCCCTAAAATAACAGCCAAGACTCTTGATCTAGCTAAGACTCTTAACCAAGTAGCATCTCCTGTCAAGACCCAATCCTGACATAACAGACAGCAGCTGCTGTGAGCCACAAGGGTCTATTCTCCTGTTGATTGGGGGACACAGCAGACTGATATTTCCACCCTACTCCTGTGAGCAATCTCTGGTACAATAGTCAGAAGCAGGATCCCTGTTGCACTTCTCCCTCCCACCAGAGACTGCTCACAGTAGGGGACAGCACCTTGATCAACAGGCAGACTCCCATTGCTTGCAGTGGTGGTGCCTGGTAGCTCAAGACTGGAGGACGTTGACAATATGTACTCCTCATACTATTGAATACAGAGGGGTCATGAATACAAATCAGTTACGAGTGTGTAACTTTAAGGTATACTTTTGTAACTCTGATCATAAATTCCAGCCAGCTCTATCTGCTTGAAAAGCTCCTTTAAAGTTCCAGACTGAAACCTAGAATGGATTCACTGCCCATGCCACTGGCATGGAAGCCACCACCTACCTTTGGGAAAAAATATATTTTTGAACGAGAAGTGATAACTGCAAATAATTACTTATATGCAGTAGTTTTCCAAGCTCTGCCCCATATACACAGACCTGTTATTCCCAACTGGAAGAAGGATCCCATAGGCGCTACTGAGAGTTTTCCCCTCATTATGAATTGCTGGGAATGGAATTCTTCCAGATGGAACCAAAGGTTAACCCCCCTCCCACAACGTGGTCCTCCTCCAGCTGAAATCTCCTGCTGCGACTGTCTGCTGTTGGTTAAAGCATAATTAACTATACAAGGGCAAACAATGTGACAATCATCATATCTAGTCTAACTGAAATTCACTGGGGACAGAAGTGCTGCTGATGTGTGTACCAGGCATCAAAGATGGCAATCCTTTGTTCATCGTTCCTAGTTGAAGTAAATTTGTAATAAGCACCACAAGGCAAAAGGAATAATCACCAAAACCAAGCCAAACTTGGCAAGTTGCTTTTAAGAAGTATGAATATAATGACATGTTGAAGCTGTCCATAACTGAACATCACTAGGACGATGCTTTGGGACATAGAGTATCACCTTACCAGTGCCCAATTATGGGTGACTTCAACATATCATTTTATTAATTCTTCTTAAAATATCCTCCCAGGTTCTGAAACCAAGGAACAATATCTCCAAAATGATTCACCTCCCAGAAAACAGGCACCTGTTTTATCATGTATTCCCTGTGTCAATGAGATGGAGGAATATACATTTACAATAAGAAATAAAATGCATGTTCTGACGTTCTGAGCATTTAATTCTGGCCACCCAATTCCTGAAAAGCTGCAAGATGTAATCCTGTTTGTTGTAAGGTGTAAACATTTAGTCTCAACATCCATTTGCAAAGCTTATCTTAAGCTGCAGAGCACAATCTTGTGCATATTTAACCAAAAGTAGTACCAGAAAAGAAACCATTCAGGTATTACCAAGCCATTAGACTTGCAAGCTGCTTTGCTCTCTTGTGAATTCTAAAGATGTAATTAAATCATTTTAAACTACACAAGCACTTGCAGCAGCCAGTCCTATGCAGGCTTATTAATTAATAAATACAGGACAGACTTCTCCTTTCTCTTCCTGACATGTTTTGTCCCCTGGCAATACTAACTCATGTCTCTTTCTTCTGTCCCCTTCTACATCTTCTTCATATGGACCTTGTCCCTTTTCTTCCACATTAGGATAACCAGGTCTCTTACCATACAGTATCTATTTGAAAGGCTTTCAGAAGTAGTGACTCCGACATCAGTGGGGACAGTGAATTTGCTTTGGGATTTAGTCCACACTTCAAAGGAACTGTCCACGGTGGTGAATACATTTTGAGGATAGGGTTGAGCAATTTTCTTAGAGGCTTTTGAGTTCAGACTAAAGCCCAAAGTGGATTCACCACCCCAGGGACATGGAGCACACCAACCACTGCTGCTCAGAGGACTGCTCCTGACTCAGGAAAAATCTTCTGTTGGCCAGTCCAAGTCCAGTCCAAAGATTTAAAAAAAAAAACCATAAAAAGGGAGCAGAAGTTTTGGATTTGCCTTCCCACAGGTAGCACCTCATCTGCACACTGAACAAGCACACAATGGATATAGACTTTCCTGCCAGGGTGGGATATATTTCTATTTGGATTATATCCCTTATTTCCAAATTTACATCCCTCTCTATCAGTCAGTATATATACATTTTATGCAAGTTGATGCCCTCTTTCTGAATGCATATTCCCTCTTTTTTTGCTACTGCAAAAGTGGCCACTCTACCCAGTGTATAGCATGTTGCTGATAAGGCATGCCATTCTCTCCCAGAGTGAAGCATAAAAGGAAAGCAGTGAATCAGTATATAACTAAATGGTCACTGCCTAAATAGTGTATGCATCCCAGAAAGAAAGAGGGCTGGGGCTGAAAAACCAAGGAAAACAATAGGGACATGAAGCTAGGGCTGGCATCAAATTAATGACTTAAAATGGCCTACATCCAACTTACAAAACCGTAAGTCACTTTTTTGATCATTGTGGAGGTTGTAATTCCTTACTGATATCACATAATGACTAAAATCCCCTCAACACACCTTTTAGCTGCAGGAATATCTTCTCCACAGCCAGCTGGTAGGGAACAGGGGGCACTGGAGAAGCATCCGGCTATGTTCTAAAGGACAGATGCAGAACAATAACATCATCCACTGAAACCTTCAGACAACTCCCAGAGGTCTTTGTGAATGACATCTTTGTTTTGGATCTGGCTATCGGGACCCAGCCAGGTGCTTCTTCAATTCCCCTTGCTCTCCACAAGTCATTAGCTGGTCATAGAGAGGAGATACCCACAGCTAAAAGGTGGGTTTGGGTGGGTAAGTGAGGAGACGTAGCATAGTTCCACACACAAAACTTTTATGTCTCCATAATGCAGGATCTTGGCTAAGTCATAAGCAAACATGACAGAAGCTATTTACTGCTTCCAAGACAAAGATTTCCAGTAGTTTTCAATCTTTTCAGGTATGGGACCAACTTTAAACTCAAACATGCAATTGGGGATCCCCTTCTGAATTATTTATCCAATTTTTGCGATGTGCAGCTCTTCTCAGGTCAGGCTGCAATCCACCAGAAAGACCTGATTAACCTTAATTTCTAGCCTCTATTTATTCTTTTTATGTGTGTTTCTTTTTTCTTTTTTTATCCTAGAATATTAAAAGGTTGCCATGAATGAAATCTTTATCCTGGAAGAAAACTTTATTTAACCCCTTACACATACACACGTCTCTTATAACTATTATATTGGAAGCTGGGCACAAGATACCAAGAGTCAGGAGCTAACCAGAGTCATAATGAATTCACCCAATATCATCTAATGTGATGTAGTATGTAGAATGTTGGACTTAGACTGCAGGTCCTGGGTTCAAATCCCTGGATAATTACGGCACTCAGGGGGCAATAAGCCAATCACTGTTCCCCAGGGCCTAATTAGGCATAATACTAATCTTGGCACTAACAGTAGCACAATTGTTTTTTGTTAGAATCGTATAGAGCTGGGAGGAACTGCAAGCAGCATCTAGTCCAACTCTCTGCCATGCAAGAATACATGAGTAACACACTCCTGAGAAACATCCATCCAACCTCTGTTTAAAGACCTCCAAAGGAAAGCCCCATCACACTCCAAGGGAGTTTGTTTCACTGCTCTTATGACCAAGAAGGTGCTCCTAACTTTTAGGTTAAATCTTGTAATTTTAATCTACTGGGGTTTTTTTCCCAAGGCTGTGGAGCATGGGTATTATACCACCAATCTTCTTGTCTCCAAACTGTTACAGCAGGGATGGTAAGCTGTGTCCCTCCAGATGTTGGGAGTCCCATGATCTCTAGCTATACAGGCTAAGAATGCTGGGAATTGCAGTTGAGGGGTTGTTCCACCCTGTATTAGAGGAATAGTGGCTATGCAGGAAGAAGAGGAAGTCAAATCTTCTCCCCCTACCCTTAGCTTTGTGACTACTATTTGCATTGGGAGGAAATGGTATTCTGTTCATTAATTACAGTATCCTAAATCTGTCTTAGAACATTGCAATTCATTTTTATGCTGGTTGCTCATGCAACAACCCAAAGTCCCCCTCCCTCAAAAACCTACTTTTTAAGCATGCATTCCCCAACCCAGCCATTGCCATGTTGCTCAGGGGAGAGGGGTGAGCAGAGACATGTCCAGCTCTCTTCTTGTGGCTGGATGCATTGCAACAAGGGTCTGGGGTGTGTGTGTGCTTGTGCTGTTGAAAAGGTAGGTTTGAGGGAGGCAGCATTGGGTGACATAGCTACATCTCTGAAACTATGTTTCCTGATGCAGGATCTCAACTACAGTACAAAAGTTCTGCATGCAGAACTACATAGCATCTCCCCTTTCACACCCCAAAAGCCACCTTTTACCTGTAGGAGCCGCCCCTCCTCCCCTGGGGAGCCATTTAGTAACCAGTGGACAGTAGGGAACATCGCAAAAGTGTCTGGCTGTCTCCCAATAGCCGGACACAGACTGCTTACTAAGTAACTATGGAGGTGGGGTTCCTACAAATAAAAGATAGTTTTTTTGGGGGGGGGGCGGATTTTGGTCACTGCACAAAAGCAGTGGAGAATGCCAGTCTTCACAGGGATCAAAGAAATGACTTAAGATGGTCAACAGGATTCCAGCCAACAAGCAGAGACAGTGCCTGGATTCCTCCCTGCTTCCATAACTATTTTCACAGAGCAAAGAAAGAAAGAAAAAAATCAGTTTCATGTGGTATTTAGCTTGGTCCCCAAATTAACCTGTCTTATGGGTTTAATACTGCCCTGAGCTCTTTGGATAATGATGGTGGTAGATGAAGATGACAATGACAATTGGGTTAAAAATAAAATCATGATACCAAAACAAAAAAACCTTACATTATTTTTTCTTTTACCACTCAATAAAGGTAACGTATGGTTAGTCTGAAATGCCAGCATTTCTACTTTTCTTTCATCTGCTGTTGATGTAGCTGTTATATCCTGAATCACTGTAAAAAGAGTTATTGTTTTTTAAACTGGTCCCTAAAATACATAGCAGAAGGACTTCCGAGTCTCCTCTGGTGTAATTGCCTAAGCACCTAAAATTCCAAGAAACTAAATCTCACAAGCCCCATGGGTGCAGCAAAAGGACTTATGCCCTTGGCCTCCAGCTAACTACTGCATGGAGACTGTTGCTTAGATAGTGATGATGTAGCCTTGCAAAGGCTTCTAGGAACAATCTGACATTCACTGAAAGGTTTGTGTGACAGCCACTTGAGTCCTGAAAAGGCAAGGACATGGAAAATGAAGGCAGAAGGAAAAACCACAGCAAAAGAAGGTAATGTGATGTCAGACAACATCCTGGCTCCCCATTAAGGCAGGTAAGAAGAAAATACTGTAGCCAGTGCGGGGGGGGGGGGGGGCGTGAGCAGAGAGAAGGGAGCAAAGCAGGGAAAACTCTTTCCCCATCATATTTACTGAATGGTGCTGAGTTATGACTGGAGGCCAAGATCTGGCTTCAGGCAATTGCCTAAATCATTTAGGAGCTGACAAGGTAGGGAGGGGGAAGAATGTTCTTGTAATTCTTCAGTCTGAGGTACATTAAGGAGCCATAAGCCATGTCGAGAGCTTGAATTACATTAGAGAGATTATCCTGTTACAGTTCATAATCCTGGATAATATACCATCCTGCAGCACACCTGCCAATGATAAATCTTGCCCTGTAATGGGGCAGTCATGACCCTGGCAGGCCTCAGGACCCTTCTGGCACAGTAACACTGGGCAGACAAGAGTCAGAATGAAGAGCATGTAGGAATAACAGCCTGGCACCCCTCTCTATACAGAAGCAAAATTCATATCCTCCCAGCTCTTAAATATCTTCAGTGCCATATAATTTGTAATGCTTACTCATGGGAATGTCTTCAGTTCAGGCTGGCTGCTGCAGTGAAAATTATGTTATCTACCCTAGTGATGGGAGAAGGACTACTATTTATCTAGGTCAGTACCCTCCAGAAGTGCTGGACTACCACTCCCATCACCCAAAGGCTGGCATGATTGTGGGGATGGTAGGATTTGTAACCAGACATATCTGGAGGGCTAGAATAGTTAGGCCTTTATGTCATAGTTATAAACCTGGGAAAGGCATTCCATAAGGATGTGGCAGCCACAGAAAAGGTTCTCCATCTTTTGCCTGTCATCCCATTGGAAGAGGTGTGAAAAAACGTTGACTGTCTTGATTTGTTGAACTGCAACTCCTAGGAACCCCAGCCAGTCAGATAGTGGTTGCTGTCCAACAACTTCTGGAGGGTCCATTGATTCCTGCCCCCACACTAGAATCTACCTATAGATAAGTTGGCTGGGCCACTATGATAAATGGCTCACATGAATTCTCATGGATACAAGCAGTCCTTCAAATCACTTGATCAAAAAGGCAGTCTTCTGCAACCTGGTACCTTCCAGATGTGTTGAGCTGCAACCCCCATCATCATAGGCCAAGCACAGTGATAGTGAGAGTTGTAATCCAGCAAAACTTGGAGATTGCTGAATTGGGGAAGTCTGACGTAGAAGAAGCCATGAAACACCTGTTCCAGGAAGGCAGAGGAGGAGGTTTAGAGTGGGGTGAAACACGCTTTGTTCAGAAAGCACTGGGATACCTCCCTCATTCCATGCACACTTTTATGTTTGTTTTTTTTAGTCTCACAGTTGCCTCCAGTCAAGTATACTTTGCAAATGCATAAATGATGGCTCTGTCTTCTCATCTTCAAGGTTTTTTATTCCAGGCTTTTGCTAGAAAGATGATTCAAAGGAAATGCTAAACCACAGTTTGTTGTAACCTTGTAAATATTTTCACAAAATTTACTAGCGTGAAATAATGGGGACTGACAGAGTAACAGAGAGCAACATTTCTGTCCTATGCATGGAGGAGAGGGCCTCTCTTCTCTAAAAGCCTGCCTGGTTCTATGCACACCAGAACTCCTCCTCCACTAGTCCGTTTGATTTGTTGTTGTTGTTGTTAACTGCTATCAAGTTGACTTTGACTTACGGCAACCAGATAAATGAGAGACCTTCAAGTTATCATCAGTGTTGATCATCAACAGCTCTGCTCAGGTTTTGCAGACTCAGAGCTGTGGCTTCCTTGACTGAGTCTATCCATCTGGAATGTGGTCTTCCTCTTTCCTATTGCATTCTATCTTAGCAAGCATTATTGTCTTTTCTAGTGAGTCATGTCTTCTCATGATATGGCCAAAGCATGACAGCCTCAGCTTAGTCATCTTGGCTTCTAGGGAAAGTTTAGGCTTGATTTACTCTACTACCAACTTATTTGTCTTTTTAGCAGTCCATGGTATCTGTAGAACCTTTCTCCAGCACCACATTTCAAAGGAGTTGATTTTCTTCCTCACAGTTTTCTTCACTGTTCAGTTCTCATAGCCGTACATAGAAATTGGAAATATAATGGCATGGACCACCCTAACTTTAGTATTCAGTGATGTATCTTTACAATTCAGACTCTAGTCTAGTTCCTTCATAGCTGCCCTTCCAAGTCCTAACCTTCCTCTGACTCCTTGACTGAAGTCTCCATTCTGATTAATCACTGTGTCAGTGTCTTCATCATATACTTTAAAGTGATGTAAATCATCTGTGGTTATTATTTTTGCTTTCTTAATATTCAACTGTAAACCTGCCTTTGCATTTTCTTCCTTGACTTTCTTCAGCAATCATTCCAAGTGTTTGCTATTTTTTGCTACTAGTATGATGTTATCTGCATATCTTAAATTGTGGATGTTCTTTCCTCCAATTGTCACAACTCCTTCCTCTGAGTCTAAGCCTGCTTTATGTATGATATGTTCAGTGTACAAGTTAAACAGAGAATCACTGTAGCATAATGGTTTGAGCACTGGACTACAGTCCTGAAGACCAGAGTTCAGTTTCCCACTTGGCCATGGAAATTCACTGAGTGACTTTGGGTGCATCACACACTCTCAGCCCCAGAAAGCCCCATGATAAGTTCACCTTAGGGTTGTCATAAGTTGGAAACAACTTGAAGACACACTACTATGACTACTACTACTACTACTACTACTACTACTACTGCTACAAGTTAAACAGATAGAGTGATAAAGTATAGCATTGCCTAACCCCCTTGCCTCTTGTCTTCAATACAGGTTACACATCAAGACAATCAAATGTTGTGGTACACCCATTTCCTTAACAGCAGTCCATAGTTTTTGATAATCTACAGGATCAAATACTCTGCTATAATCTATAAAGCAAAGGCTGATTTTCTTCTGAAAGTTTTTGGTACACTTCATTACCCAAGTTATGTTTGCAGTATGATTCCTATGTCTCTTCCTTTCCTGAACCCAGCTTGGACATCTGGCATTTCACACTCCATATATGTTACAAGTCTGTGTTGTAAAATTTTGAGCATCAATTTGCATGTATGGACAATTAATTCAATGGTCCTATGGTTACTGCAATCTCTGGTGTCCCTTTTCTTTGCAATTGGAATGTATATTTCATGTTTCCAATCGGTGAGTCATTGTTTTGTTTTCCATATTTTTTGATAGATTTTAGTTAGAACTAGAGTAGTTTCTACCTCTGTAGCTTGAAGCAGTTCTATTGGTACGCCATCTGTTCCTGGTGATTTCTTTCTCCCAAGTGCTCTGAATACAACTTCCACTTCATTTTCTAAAACTGTACGTTCATCTTCAAAAGGATCTTCCTTTAAAGAATATTTATCTGCATGGAATTTCATGCATTCACTCCATGCAGTTTGTAGTCACTTACAGCTTCTCGGAAAGTGCTGAAAGTATTCATTGCTGGGTCACTGTGTTTTCCAAACCAGTGCTAACCAACCAGTCATATTTTCTGAACCTCTCTTTACTGAATCTACAAGAACACAATATTCTAAAATTTTCATGTAAAAGCCAAGCATCAGTAAGGGGAGCTCTCTAGGTAGCTCATCTAGCAAAGATGGTGGACCATGTTTTTGTACTAGCCAACTATTGCTTCTAGATAAGGTTTCTATTGCACCACTGTCCTGCCTTGTTCACTGAATTTTACAGCCATTTTCTTCTGTTTGCAACACCACATTTTTTTCTGCTGTTTCTTCTGTCTCGTCTTATTTCAGAAAATTAGTTAAGACGAAAAAGACCGAACAGCTGCACAATAATTTCAAGTCGCTAATGCCTCCTTCTGAAAGCACCCATAGTTTAGACTTCAAATGATGGTTTGTGTGCCAGGCCTGTAATCTGTGGTTTTCCTTTTCCTTAACTTTCCTAAAGGCCAATTTACATGCTAGATTGTGTTCTTATTTCACATTGTGATTAAGGCATGCTATTTCTCTCTTAACAAAATGTAATTGCCCTAAACCAGATCAGCACCATAAGTAAGTAAGAAGGGATTTTTATCCCCCTCCCCATTTCTCCACCAAAAATCCCCCCCCCCAGCTGCTATTTACCATGAAAGGTAATTATTACTGTAAATAGTTAGTTCCCTGGCAAATTATATTGGGGGAGGTATTACATCTCCTTTGTGAGGAAAGTAACAATTTTGGAGGATGATTTCTGATAGGAAAATGCAGCACCATTTTGATGTGGATCACAGGCACACACTCCCTGTAATTGATTTTGATTTAGAAAGGGAAGTAGCATGTTCTCTTTACATTTGTAAATAGTGTACTTAATGAAAGGTGAAGTTTCACTCAGTGTGGATTATCTGGTGCCACAAAAGTGAGGGGAAAAAAGGAGCCAAGCCATCAAATGACCAAACTGGACTGATTTCATATGTCAAATACATACCTGCCCAAGTTTGGCCTAAGACATTTTGCTGCCTGAAACAGAGTAGGAAATAGTGTCTCCCTCTCACCTACGTCCAGGTGTATAGCACACCAGATCAGCCATATCATTCTGGCACATAAGGAAGAAAATCTCACAAGTACCTTTTCTATTCTTTGCAGCAAAACTGCAATAATTACAAAATAAATAACAAGCAATTTGTTGCACTTATACAATATTCAAATTTCTGCCATCAGAAGCAGTTGTCTCTCTGCCTAATGGTAGGGCCAGACTTGCATCTCCCCAAAAAAGTCATGTAAGAAAAAGTTCTAAATATTAACTCTTTCAAAACCTGAGGCCAGAAACCAATGGAGATTTACTGAAACAAACAAAACTGCACAGGTGATCGAGGTGAATATGTAATTTCTACACATAAGACTATTTTTCTCACATCTAACTTGGAAATTTCTCATAAGCAAAATTGTACTTGTATCTTGATTTTCAGCAATTCACAGTGGAGGCTTAGCTCTTTATTGCCCCAGGCCCAGAACAAAAACAGTTGCTGCACAGAAGAGCTTGCTGTTAAGATGAAAGACAAGATACTACAACAAACAGATGCAGATAGCGAACAAGGAGCCAAGGAAACAAAAATTAGCAACTGGCTTTGCAATGACTCTTGCCATTCAGCTCCACCTCAGCAGCTCACTAACAATGCCCATTGACTCCTGCCCTTCAGACTCCGCTATTGCTAAAGTGGCTTGTGTGAATTAGAAGCTCACCGCCAAGGTAAAGCAGCCTGTGATAGCTTGCCACAGCCTGTCTGACCCTATGGCAGACTGTTCTGTTTCCCCCCAAATGCTCAGTATAAAGAAAGTGCCTTTATATTGTGTCAAGGATTTGTGGTTTCCCCGATGGCCATGGCTGATACTTGACAGAGACTCCTCTCTTGCCTGGCCCTTGTGGGTTTTGTTTAAGTGCTTCTAGATAAAGCCCTTTTATCACTTTTAAGAGCACTGTTGCCTTGGTTTCTTACCCTGGCCTGAAGGCCATTCTTTCCTTCCTTCTCATCTTCGACCTCAGGTTCAAGAGTGCCAGACCTCCCTGGTTTAAAGGGGGCTGTGGCAGCAGGCGCTTCAGTGAGTGTGGGAAAGGCCAAGGAGGCAAGGGCTTCCACTCTGTTGTTCACCAGAGAATAGTAAATCACAAGGGATGTGAAAGTGGTTGTTTAAGAGGCAGATAACTCATCAGTAGCTGTGTGCAGATTTTTCATTTTTAAATGTTTACGCCCATTCTAATAACGTTACCATGACTTGTTTTAAAAAAAAATTGTCATTGCTCCAATAAATATAGGGTACCCAAACAGAGAAGAGGTTTGCTTTTCCTTTAGTATTTTGGTTTTCTAAATAACAAAACAAAATCCTTTCCTGTATAACTAGTTCAGAGATTATGAACTATTTGGTGATGAGGGAAATGGAAAAATGGCAAAGAGGCGCCAAGCGTTTTCTACAGATTTTCCCCCAGCTTTTGTAGAAAATATTTGGAAACTGTTGACAGATGAAGTGAAAGACAACAGTGCCATTAGGAGAGGACTTTAGGGTAGACATTCAGTGCTCACTCCGCCAAGTAAGCAGAGGACCTTCAAATACCACAAGCCTAAGAGGCTACATTTTGAAGTAAATATTATCAGCTAAAGACAAATTACAGCTAAACTAAACCAAACCAGCTAAACTAAACCAAGTCACGTTACCAGCTGAAGACATCCTCCCTAATAAATCCACAAAATCCAGTCTAAAATAACCTAACTGCACCACCGAGTGGGAAAAAGGTGTTGGGAAGCCTCCTTGGATGTCTTGCCTCTCCTGCTTCCGTCAGTGCATTCAGCCTGTCCTTGTTGTCCCCCCTCCCCTGCCCATCCACCTTTCCCACTCATTTGTTCTTTCTCATCCTACTTTTGCGTTCCCTCTCCTCCCTCACTCCTTTTCTTTCCCCCCTTGTGGCTTGCCAACTGCCAGCGGATGACATCTCCTTTCATGTTTGGGGCTGAGCAGAGGCTCTGAATGTTCGTTTGATTCCGTTAAGATAATAGCTGGTTCACTGTCAGATGCAGACTGATCAGTTAAAACCTTAATCACTGCCTGTCTACTCACATGGCACTTATTTTTTAAGAGATTAATCCCCTAAGCACTGCACCAGCATATATTCAGGGTAGAAAAGGAGGAAAAAAGTGGGCTTTGTATTATTATTTGATGCTGTTTCTTTTCCTCTTTTCTTTCATTTTTTTTCAAACTGGCTCTTTCTCCCGCTCCCCCTCCCCGTTTCTCAAAATTGTTTTTCTTTTTAATCTGGTTGTTGAGAAGTATTTGACCTCTCCACCTCAGAACACCTCTTCCTCTCAACAAAATGGTCTGGGTGCTAAGTGAAGGGAGGCAGAAAAGAGACACCAGTCGGTCCCTTGGCAACTGGTCTGCAAACAGAAGAGTGAGGGGAGAGACAGACTGAGATTTAGGGAGATATTTTGAGGATACCAGACCAGCTTGTTCTTACCATGTTCTCATATGCATGCTTTCCCCTTGTTTGTTATTCCTGTCTCCTACTTTTGGAATTCTAGGCTCATTTGGGGATTATTGGAGGACTAGACATGGCAATGAGCCTTTGTGAGGATTTCAGAAATTTTAGGACTAAATTATACATTATGCAACAGACAGATGTAACAGTTATAGTTTCCCAATATTTTTACTAGTGTGGAAAAAAAAAAGTGGAGAAATGGGGTTTAGTTGGAGGGTTGCTTTTTTCTTCAGCCATTTTCCTTTTTAAACCCAGATTTTTTTCTTTTCTTTTTCAAAAACTGTGGAGGCAAATTTTAAAAGAAACATGGGGACGAAGGGCTAAGCAGCACCTCCCTCTCCACTGTTTTTCTATTGCTTCTCACACAGCGACATTTCATTTTTTAAAATTGGTTGAGATGGAAAATTATTACACGTCTATCATGTAACATTTGCTTTGTGCCTCAGATACATGTTCTGACAGACAGGCAACCAACCTGTTGTGTGATAGTAACGACCGCCATCAAGGTGATCTGAATCCAACCAATAAATTGCCTGTGATACCATGATGAGTTCAAACATTTCTCTTTTTCTGATCCAGCAAACTAGTGCACACCAAGTCACACAAATCTGGCTGCTTCTCAACCATGGAGCTCCCTTCCAAGGGAGACCAGGCTGACTTCTCCTTGTTGTCCCTCTGCCAGCAAACATCTTTCTAATTTTAAAAAATTATTAAAAATAGAAACAAGCCAAACAAGGTTCCTGAAGCCATTCGAGGGGCTAAACAGCCTGTATTACAACCCCTCTGTTAAGCCAGGCCAGGGCCAGCCCAAGACATTTGCTGCCTAAGCCACAGTGGTACTCTTCCCAAGCCACCCAAGTAAGGCTGCATAGTAACCAGCTTGTTATTTTGGCACTTAGGGCAGAAAGTCCCATAACTATCTCTCTTCCTCCTTTGCAATAAAAATACAAGGACCACAAAGTAAATCATGAACAACCTGCTGCCCTTTTGTGACACCCCAAATCTACTGTCTGAGGCCTAATGGTAGACCAACCTGATAAACAGAAGCCCAAATCCAGTACACATGCTGATAGAATACAAGTCTTCACTGGTGTAATTACGGCATCATTAAGGGGCACAAGATTCTCCTTTCTTCACCTCCTCCCTGAATATGCAATAACAACAGGGATATATGCAGGGGCAGCTCCTTCCCCACAGCTATAAAGCGGCTGCTAGGGTGTGCCTGGTGCATTCCAGCAGCCCTTAATGCACCCAAGAAAGAAGGAGCAATCCTCTGCAGAATAAGGCTGTTCCTGCTTTCTTGGGTGGAAAAGGGCAGTCGGACAGGCCCAGGCACTCCCTGTGGCACATTGGTGGGCAAGAGGACAGAACCACACCAATGTACCTGGGATTTGGAGCACTGTGCAAAGAGATACAGAATTCTGTTTCAGGATGGCAAGCATCCAAGACAGCACATCTCTAATTCAAGAAACAAACAATGGAGAAACCAAGTCAGTCCAGGGTTATACACAAAAGATCTGTATGAGCAGAAGAGTGGTCAAAGCAGTCTGGGGTTTAAGCATGACAAGCAGTCCAAGGGGAATAAAATGCCAGTCAGGAAATTATCAAACAGAAGCGTTCAAAGAGCAGAAAATCTAGGCTCAACAGTGCCTAGGACAAGCATGGAAGTGCACCCCTAGGTACTGCTTCTCCTGCTGCCACCACTGTCTTGAGCCAAGGAAGACCCTGGCGGAGGTGGGGGGGGGCTGCTGCTGCCATCGCCTCCACCTCCACACCAAGCCAGGAAGGACCCCCCCCATGAGGGTGCAGGGGTGGCAGCAGGTCAGGCCTGGGTGGAAGGGTGGGGGGTTGTAGCTTTTTTATGCCTGCCTGGTATTGGCACCCAGGGCATGTACCCCAGTTGCCCCACCAAGATATGCCCCTGCCAAACAGCAAGCTAAAGTTCAGGAAGTTAAAGAGCAGGGAATGACATGATGCCAAAGAAGGCAGAGCTGTTGTTTTGTAGCACAGAAATGGTCCTGGTTATGTTAACACAAGGGGCCTAATTAGCCTACCCTTTGCCTTTTAAGGCAGGCCATGCCCTTGCCTGTGCTTTTGTTGCTGTCCTTTTAGCCTGCAATACTCCAAAGGATGAAGTAGCTCAGCCTTCAGCTCCTTCTCTTCATGGTCTAGACATGATGGTCTGGGCTCTGCTTCCAGGGCAGGGCTTCTCTGGCTCCAAGGCATGGCTGCTGGCTTCCTCTAGCTCTGACTGTAGCTTGACATCTGCGGTCCAATCTTCTCCTTCCTCATCTGAGGATATCTCCTCCAAGTGGGACATAGCATACCTCCTTCTGCAACATTAAAAAACCCACATGCAGATATGACCAGGAATCTATATATATCACCAGCAAGATCCCAATCAGAGGCTGCTGCTTCCTTCCACCTGATCAAATCAGTGGGCTACAATAGTGGTGACTCTCTGGAATCAACTTAAAAGGGCTAAAGCTACTAGACTAACAGCCCTTCTGCTTAAAGTATTTGCTTCCTTGTTGGAACAGAAGAATGGTAGTAAACTGCCTCTCAGAGCCCGCTCTAGGGATCCAGAAACCATGGCATATCCATCAGCTGTCCCAATTTGGCAGAGACAGTCCTGATTAATCCTCTGTTCTCCCACTTTCGCAGCTGCTTCTAAAATGTCCCAGTTTTGTTCTCCTGCTCCCTCTTTTCCCCTTTGACTTCAGCTTAACTTCCATTGAGGCAAATGTATTTCAAATTGCAAAAATAGTTTGTACTCAGTTGTTTCAGCAGAGGAGAGGAGAGCAGGAGGCAGAATCTTGTTCTTCCCAGTAGATTCTGGCAAAAGCGAACTGCTGCAGTCTCTCCTAGCTTGTCTGTTCTTCCTCATTAATAACTTTTAATAATTAATAACTTTTGCCATCCTTACTACATTTGATATGGTTTGGCCACATGTGTCCCAGTTTTCAGCAGTGAAATGTTGGAGAGTATGCCATGGATTGGTTGTACAGAAGTAGGATACAAGGAAGAAAATTGTATTTCATTCCTCTTCCTTCTCCTACTCTCTGAAGGCTTTGCAGGGGCTTATACTTAGTACAGGCTATCTGAAAAACCAGATCTCTCTGTGTGAACCCATCCAAGCCTTATGATCCATGGGCGAGGGTTATTTCTCTTAGTCCCACCACCCTCACAGGCCCATCTGGTGAGGTCAAGGGAGGCTAGGAAGCTGTTCCCAGGTTGTGAAATTGGCTTCCACATGATTCTCTGCTGGCCCCCTGTCTGTTGTCCTTTTAGTAGCAGATAAAGACATTTTTTTTTTATTTTAAAAAGACATTTGATGATTAATTGGTTATGCAGGAGGGAAGTGTTGTATATTTATCTTTATTTTTATGATTTTTAAATGATTTTATACTTTTTAAAAAAATCAATGGAATTTTAATATGAAAGCTTGTTTAATTTTAACTTTTTAATCATCAGATATTTAGCTTTATCTTATTTTAACCTCCTTCTAAGCTGCTCTGGGTGCTAAGTTGAAAAGAAAAGCCATATATTAAATAAACAAAAAGATAAGTATTACTCAGGACAATGTTCGATATGAAAAAGAAAACAAAATAAATAGGTTTATAGCACGGCAGGTTATAATAAGTAGCCACACATCTGTAACCCTATAAAACAGGGCAAGGAGAGAGGTCTTGAGTAGAAAAATAGCTACTGACAGGAAAGAATGAAGCATTAAACAGATCTTGCTGCTCCTTTGCTCAAAATCATAGCCTCCCAGGGATGTATTATTACTTACACACACACACATACAAACACACACACAAACCTCTATTAGAACTACATTACAGGCATCATCATGCAATATAGTGTTTTCCTTAGATCCTGGGACTGCAGCAATTTATCAGTATTTTCCAAAATCTCCTGTCCTGTTCTCCTGGGAATACGTAACATCATAAAACAGTATGTTCTTCTACTCACTTGAAATTTTCTTGTTGTTAAATGAATACTGCATGTATAATGTAGAGATATCCCAAGAGGATCTCAGCATTTTTTTTTAAAAAAAGATCTTAAAAAATATCATCCCATTAGCAAGATTTTGTACTGAAAACAGAAATAACGGAACTGGAATTACTAACATGCACAATACGTACATGTCATTAGCCTTTTAGAGACTGATACTCATGTGGGAAGGGGAGCAACTGAATTCCCTGCCAGCTTCTTTCGCAAAACTGAAGAATTTAGCTCCAGGCAAACTAAAATGGCATGACAGTTTTCTAGAAGGAAATGTTATTTATTTATTCAAAGACAAACACATGTTTAAGCATGCATACTATCTAGGCAAGTAAGAATAAAAACAAATTAGTCGTCAACTTAAAAATTGAGGATGTAAAATCACAGCAGCAAATAAGTTTAGTTAATGTTAATAAAACAGTCCTGGACAAACTCAAAAGGCCTCAGCCTGGAGCTGTTGAAAATATGGGGTGCCATGGATGAAAAAGCTCTCTGCCAGAGTGCAATCACACTAGCTTCTGATTTCAAGTGCCTCCCAGAAAGAGCAATATGGAAACAGGGCAGGTAAGTTCTGCAGAAGATTCAGAGGATCCAAGCCATTTAAAGCTTCAGAGCTAAGTGCTCACTGTGAACTGTGCTTGGAAATAGTCTGGCAGCCAATAAAAATGTTTCAAGACTGGGAAGATGTGTCTCTGTTAGAGAAATCTAGCAGGAATATTTTGAACCAGTTAAAGTTTCTGAAAAGTTTTTGAAGCTAGCCCCTTGTACAGAACATTGCTGTAATCTAATAGATGCTGTTAATACTGGAACCTGAAATGCAAACTCTTCCTCATCTTCGACAATATCAAATGGGGGTACCAGAAAAAAAATTCAGGTACAAGGGAACTGCATCCCATATTGGTGGCAAGCTGCAATATACCATAAATTTTCTTTAATAATTAACTAGAAGGTTGCAAAAGGTGATATAGAGTTGTATGATGCTCATGAGCAATGCTGGGCCTGCTCCTGATCTACTTGGTTGATAATACATGAATACATTTCTACATATGAAAAGTGCCCTTCCTTCACATACTGCCAGAAGTCCAAAAATGGAGAACTGGGGGGGCAAGCTCCTTTTGGAGTGAGGACTGTCATTGCCTGCCACCTGTGGAGGCATCCCTGACCAGAGGTGAGCCGACATTTTTAAATTTTAGAAAGGAGCATAATGACTCTACCACCATGGGCATCACCCTTGCCTTCAGAAAATTTAGGCTTGGCATCAAGGTGCTTCAGATTTTTTAATCCAGGGCATTTATATGCTATCTGAAAGTCTTTGCTAAATGAGAGGCTGATTTAGGTTGAAGTATTTTAATGAATTAATATATACCGCTGCCGCCGCCTCCCCAAAAAAGCAGCACCTAATATGAGGCACAGAACCTTGTGAGTATTGAGGGAAATCTTGGGAATATACAGAAGGGTATTTGGGGATAAAGTTAGAAATCTGACTATTGTTTGAGTGTGCAAATTTCTAATAAAAACAACCCTGAATTTAGATGTTGGAATTAAGCTATTAGCCAAAGGAAGCCCCTCTTGTTACTATTTGTTAGCATTACACTAGCCATATAGTACTCACCAGAGTCACTCTCCACCATAGTGGCCACAGATTAAAAACATCCACAGGTTAAAGCCATCCATTCCAACTCCAGAGGAAAAAATTAATGTCAGTGAGGACAACGCCATTATTAGACTGCCAAACCAAGCCACATCATGAAGGTTGTGTCCCTTATCAGCCCATATCCTGTGACCTGTCACCATTTAAAATCTCATAACATGCAGATCCAGCAGCACTAACATGTATCTTCAAAACATCCTGCAAACTAAAGGAAGAATGATAATTGCATAGCAAGAAAAAGAAACGGTACATGCAATGCTCAGAAAGCTTAGAAAGATGAGAAACTTATTTACATCCAAACAGAACATCAACCTAAAATATGATGGATTAGATTATATTCTTAGCATGTCTTAATTCACAGTTTAAATGATTTACTAACAAGTTTCTTCATATAGCTCTAGTCAGAGGCAATCAGTTGTGCAGAAAAAAAATATGTGAATAAACATTACCACATGGATTATAATGTGATTCCCCCCAGTCAGCAGTGTCTGGATAGACAAAGCTTCCAAAGTTACTTCTTACAAAGTAATTTGTGTGTAATATATTACAAATCCCCCAAAAGTAAATGCATTTCTGTTTGTATTGCATTGTGATATCCTTTCTGTATTAACTTGTTACATTGCTTGTTACACTGCTTTCTCATTACTTTAAAGCAAAAACTTTAAGTGTAAAACTAGAAAAATTCAAATCAAAATGCCTCCAAAATTCCTACAATCAGCCTTTAAAAGTAACTATAAAATACTAGCATATATACCTGGCATTGCCTGGGATTTTATTTTGTCATAGGTAATACTTGTTAGAAAGATTTGAGATCCTGTGTCTCTAATTCCCCAAACTGTCTTGTCAAGTACCTGTAACTTTTCCCCATGTTCCCCAGTCCAATCTGTATTAACATACAGAGGTTGGATTCCTGAAGGAATACAGTGCTCTCCTCTTTGCTGCTAGGCTTTGTCTCCATAGCAACCAGCCTATTCAAGACAGGCACATTTGACTGAGGCCCAAGAGTTCTCTGGCTGAAAATTCTAAAGGCCCCTCCCTAAACTGCAAACCCCAGGAATCCATAGAATCTTCTTAGGCAGCCAATTATATGAGGTCTTCGCCTGACACAGACAAACTTGGACTTTTTTATATTAGGTTACTTGTTATATTAAAAAAAACTACAGAGTTACTCATACTCATTACATTACTTTTAAAAAGTTGCTTCATTGAACCTTCAGTATAAAGAACCAACTACTTACGGCTAATTATGTTGCTTTCAGTGTGTTACTTTGGAGATCTGTGGGTAGATATGTAGAAAAATGTGAAGTTATTTTGTCCATTTAATCTACTAATATCTCCTCCTGTCTGAAAGGGGTTTCCAACAAAGACTCTTTCTCTTTACCTGTTACTTGATCGTTTTGAACCTGGGACCTTCGTCATGCAAAATATGTGGTTCATTGTGGCTATTGCCAATTTCTGTAATCACGTTGGTTTCAGCTTATGATGACCACCATGCTCATGTGTTGCAGACTTAGGGCCATGGCTTCCTTGACAGAATAAATCCACGAGGGCCATCCAGTCCAGTAATACACAGTCAAAACACTGCCAAAAGATGGCAATCCATCCTCTGTTTAAAAACCTCCACCCCACTTCAAGGCAGCATATGCCACTGTCAAAGTGCACTTACCATCAGAAAGTTCTTCCTAATGTTTAGATGGAATCTTTTTTTCCTGTACTTTGAATCCATTGCTCCATGTCCTAGTCTCTGGAGCAGCAGAAAACAAGCTGTCTTACTTTCTTCATTGTCCAGCTTTTACAGCCATTCATAAAAACTGGGAATACTATGACATGAATGATTCTGACTTTGGTATAATTATCTGTTATGGACTCTCCCATAACATTATATCAAATCCCCTAGAGACATAAAGAGGAGGAACATTCTTGACAATCATTTTTATTTGTGTTGCAACAGTATTTGGGATAAAAATGCCTCAGGCAGAATACATGGAGAACTCTACATAACCAAAGATTGACATTCCTTATATTATTAATATGATTTCATTCAACCAGCATCATCAAGCTTAACATGGGAATTGGCAGAGCAGACTTTAGTTGACTGTGTTTTGTTCACAGGCTACCCATTATCATATGTTTTCCTCAACATATAGACTAGTTTATAAAATAGTTCTTTACAGCTATGTCCTGCTTAGCAAATTGTTATTCTGCAGAAATATTACTGCTACGGGCTTCAAGATTCTAACAGTAGCAGTCTTAATAACAACAAATATATGAAATGCTAGTATTTTGCAAATATTCTGTCCTGGATTTATCCAAGCAACAATATCAAAATATCTGTACTCAAACTCTTTCTTTGTTTGTTCAGTTTATATAATGCTCCTCTTCAGAATAGGATCCCAGTATAAAACTCAAAGGGGAATGATGGAATTGGATTTGCTGTTTACTAGGAATGGAAAGAATATTTGAAAATATTTTTAATGATTAAAAAAATGTTTCTCCAGTTTTTCATCAGAAAACCCTGATGAGGAGAACCCTGGGCTGACAAGAATTTTCAGAGTTTGGGACTTTCTTTCTTTCTTTCTTTCTTTCTTTCTTTCTTTCTTTCTTTATTTATTTATTTATTTATTTCATTTGTATGCCACCTTTCTCCCAAGGTGGTCCCCAGGAAGAGTCAATTTTTTAAAAAAAAACTTTCACAATAAAATTTAAAAACAATTAAAATTACCACATAAAACAGTACAATTTTCAAAACACACAAAAGCTTAAAAAGATAAACAAAACATTCCAATAAGAAGCTCTCCTGCTTACAGATTAAAAGCCCAATTGTTACCTCACTGGTAAACCCTGTCCCAGGATCTATAATTTTGATATTAAAATATGATTCAATGTGCCTGAGAGGTCACCCGGATGGGCAGTAGGCAGCAACAGTTGAACGATCGAAAACCAGGTCAGGCCAGTAAGATCCCCGAGTCACGTAGCCCCAGGAGACCTCAAGCTGTGCAAACTCACAGTAAATAAAGGGTCCTCAGCCACTGAAAAGCCACCTTGAGGGGATTAGCATCTTTTCCCCAAGTTGAGCACATAGCAATAAAATCCTATCAGGCAAGGACCATCTACATAAATTCACACCACAACCCAATGCAAATGAAGATCCTGAAACTTTGGCAACACCTTGTGATCTCATCATGCAAAAGGAGTTGCCATCGTGGAGCTTCTTTTCTGTTGCAACACCCATTGTTCTCCCCGGGAAAGGATTAGCCCTCCAGGTACCTTTTCCCCTACAAATAGTCCCAGTTTTTGAGAGCTTCTTTGGATCACTCCCGGCCATGCCAGTAGACCATTTCTCCATCAGTCGCGTAATCCCCTCAGCCCTCTCCGTGCTGAGCTCTACTTCTTCACTGTTTTTCCCAGACCAAGGACTTCAGGAAAAGGTACAGTATTACCCCAGCTACAATTCCTTCAATAGTTCCCCTATCCAGTTTCCTCTCTTTTGCTTCTGAATAGGTCTTGAGTGAATGTGTGAGTGACTGCGTTGGTGCGTGAGACTTTCATTCAATAAAATCATTTTATTGGACATCTTCGTTTGGTTTTTGGCTTGGCCTGACCTTGTAAAAACTGGGTAAAAAGACCCCACTAGGTTACCCTGCCTCTCGCATTCCTATTGCTCATGCTCTGGCTAGTTTCCATTCCCTATCACGTGGGGCACATTAAGGCGTCCCCCAAGGGACCCCAGAAATCAAGGTAACACGCTTAAACAAAAGGGTCTTTAGCTACCTGTGAAACGACTGCAGGGAGGGAACCAGCCTAGCCTCCTACGGAAGAGTTCCAGAGGATGGGGGCAGCCATTGACAAGGTTCTCTCTCATGTCCTCAGCAAGCGTGGGATGATGGCAGGACCAAAAGAAACATTTTCCTCTGTAGAAACAAGATTTTCTGTACAGACAATAATATTTCTGTGCCAAAGAGTTAAACTCTGCCTGGCAAACCCTGTTACCTGAATAGAAAATGCTATTTTACACAAAACAATGTGTGATTTTGCACAGAAAAAGTCCCTGAGTATAGTATTTTCGGCACAAAATCACTATGTACAAATTTTGTATAGAATAATCTTGAATGGTGAGAAAGTCTTTGAAAAATGCACAGTTTTCAAATACTACCTCACAATGGGAAGAAAATTGTTAAAATTCCTCATTGCTCTTTCAAGAACACAATTAGCAAATACCTAAATTCCTACAAAAGTCCATTTAATTTCAGCAGGTGGTCCGTGACTAGGTAAGAACACTGTCACCACATGGGTTTGTATACTATAGGGGTACCTGAGGAAGGACCAGCCCATGATGTTTTGCAGCCTGAGGCAAACAGCAAGATGGCACCTCCCTTGGGTTGTCAAAGCAGGATAATCCCACATCCTGAGACTTCAATGCCAAAACCCCTTGTGATAGCACAGAAGGCAGGTCCCTGTGATCGTATAAGGGTTATGTTACAAGGGTTATGTTACACTAGGGCAGGTCCCTAGTGATGCCTTTAAGATTAATGAATGAAGCACCAACCACAACTGCATAGAGTACACTGTTCACATAAACAATGGATCTTTCCACACTACATTGCTATAGTGCTATTATTCCACTTTCAACATCCTATGGACTCCTGGAGCTTGTAGTTAACTGAGGCCAAAAAGCTCTCTGGCTGAGAATTCTAAATGCCCTTCCCTAAATTACAAACCCCAGAATTCCATAGCACATGGGGGCATGGCCAGGGCACGCGGGAGTGTGGCTACAGAACAGGACACCCCAAAAACATTGCCACCAGGGGCGAATCAACCCCCCGCCCCCACGCAACTGTTCCTAACAGAGGCAAATTGTTGAAGAGAATGGCTGGGAGGGGCTGGTACTGTCCTCTAGGTTCTGTTTACTGAGGTGGTTGCCTCACTCTGTCTAGTGATAGGATTAATCCCATCTTGAGAGAGTTCAGCCTGGGTCCCTGTGCAAATTGAGTCTCCTGAAAGAGAACCATCAGAGAGGGTCAGACCAGAACATGTTAGGAGTATAAAGCATATTTTATCCTTAACCTGAAAATATCCTCAAGTATAATGCTTCAATTTTCTCCTCAAGAGAGAAAGGCATTCAGGAATCTGTGGAGACTACCAGGAAAACAAACCCAGAAAGGGAAAAGTGCACTTGAGGACCTTGTTTGGGTAGAACTAAGTCTGACAAAGGCTGTATGCTCTGTGCTTGGATTTAAGGACACAGACACCACTAATGTGCTAATAATTGTACAAATGAAGTACAGGCATACACATTTGCTGGCATATAAGACTCACTTTTTTCCCCAAAAAATACTGTTTGAAAATGGGGTGTGTCTTATACACGGATGTGTCTTATACACTGGCAAATACAGTAAATTTTAAAAGCCTTTAACAAAGAAGCTCTTTGTTTGCAAAGACTTTTAATGCCTGCCCAGACTCCGCTCCCATTCCTCTTCTCACTCTGTCTGGTGGGCCTTTTTTTTTTAAAGTAGCATTGCCATTTGGAAGATAGTGAAGGAAGGCTAGAGAAAACACAGATGTTCAGTGTTGGGTTGCAGCCATGTGGCTGCAGTAGGCAATGCAATAAAGCTTGAGCTGTGAAAGAATGGGATTCTACTCTATTTGATCCACGTGTGCCTGCCTACAACTGGCAAGTTAAACAGTAGCTGCCCCTAGTATCTCTTACTAAGCATGCATGAACAGCAAAACAAAGAGAAAAGGGAAAAAGCAAATAAGCCTGCTTTACCAGCTACTTCCAGCATGTGAACATGGTATAGATCTATACATTTGGCCACCAAACTGGAATTCATAAGAAAAATTAGGCTTGTGGGGAAAAAATATCAGCCCGGATGCATTTTGGAGGAAGACTTCTGACATTTCCACACTAGACTGTTATAGCACTATTATTCCATTTTCAACACGCTATAGATGTTGGCAATCTACTCAGGATTCCATAGGATGTTGAAAGTGGAATAATAGCACTATAACAGTCTAGTGGCCTTCAAGTAGTTTCTAGAAGGTTCAGAATGTTCTTGCTTACTTATGCAAGGCTTATCTGACTTGGTTGTTTTATTTCACATCTGCATATTGTTAGCTTTTGCTAAAAAGTATGCTGAAATAGGTTAAACTTTTCTCTCTGTATATGTGGTACAGGAACCTATCCCTCTTCTGTCCATGTTATGTCTACCTCTGGTACCAAATTTTCTGTAAAAGAAGTAATGTCCAGCAGCCCATCTATTTCATTCACTTAGGTATACCTATACTTCATCTGTTTATTCACAATTTATATGAACCTCAGGCCCCAGAGACTTGCAGATGTGGTTCATATTTCCCCTTTATAGGGGAAAAAGCAGCTGAAGAAGAGTCTGGAGAGAGGAAATGGCTGGAGAGGAAAGGGATAAACCAATCATTGTCCCCAGCCACTTCTCCATTTGATAAGAGTTTGGAAACCTTTAAGTTTTTGGACTAAATTGGCCATGTTGGTTAGAGGATACTAGGAGCTGTCAAAAAAAACCTCTAAGCTTTATGCTGATCCACACAAGACTGTCTTTTGCTTTAAAAATGCTTCATTTGGTACTAATTTCCAAATGAAGACATTAGGTGCTATCTGGCATCTGTAACTCTGAAAACACATTCACCTGCACCATAGCTAAAGATCTTAGCACCGGGTATATATAATGTTTGCAGTCAGAAGAACCTAAATGGTACTTTATAAAGACGAAAGATTGGGTACCTGTGACAGTTTGTTGGAACCTGTATTTCTTCAATCCCAATCTAATCAACCCAACTGAACACATAAAGAGAAAGATTCTTTTCCCACCAGGTCTTGACGATGCTTTGCTAAGAAACACAATGAAAACCGTTGGTTTCCGAATGGAAAATATATAGCATCTTCTTCATGGCTTGTAGCAAGGGGATAAATTTTAAGAAGACCCTTTCCCTCTAAGGGGATAAATCCTTCAGGATGAATCATCCAAGAGAAGCAGGGAACAACCAGAAACCTATTGACCCTTTCCTCCACTAGCAGAAATCCTGAAGTGAACAAGTGGTCAGTCTAAGGTCAAAGGCCAGTATGGGGCCAGGGAGAGCTGCTTCACCTCCCCCAGGCCCATCTGCCTGTGCACAGACAGCATCTACCCTAAAAGGTGCACTATTGATCGAGCTACAGGCCTTGAATGCGTCTTCTCCCAGACAGTAGCAATTATCATAATCAAGCAGTTGACTCCAATTACGCCTTCCTCTCATTAAAGCCAAGGGGATGGCCACAGCCACAGCAGCAAAGGGAAAGTTCGCAGCCATGTCGCCTTTGCATATCTTAATCTAAAATGACAGGGTGTGACACAGGGGGCAGGTGACCCTGCCAGCCTTCAGCTGTTCGTGTGGCAACAATTTCCAACACCAAATTGCTCCCAGCCAGGCCTTGATTGGAGGTTCAAGACAGCAGCGGCAGGGCGGGGGGAGAGAAGGCATTTAGGGGACATGAATATTCTTCACAAGCTTATTTAAATACAGTCCATTTACATTCAAGACCTTATTCTTTGTACATCATTAAATGCATCTTGTACCTTGGTGTATTTTCTATTTCTGATGTTTCATGCAAAAAGAAATGTATGTAGTTATTTTCCAGCAAAGTGAAAAGGACAGAGGAAAAACCTTGACTCCATTAATATCAATGGGACTCTTCCTATTTTCCCCATGTTGCACAAATTTCACTTTAACCTAAGGTTGATATGTAGTCATTGATTAGGTCCTGTATCCTCCAAAATTCAGGTCAGAACGACAAATAGTAGAACAAACTCTTGGCTTGCTATCATGAGGTGCTCAGATCTCCACCAGTTCAGTCCTTTTAATGCTCGGCCAAATATATGGAAGTCTTTCCCAAATGAGATTTATTGGTGCACCTTCCTCCCAGGGAGTAAAATGAAGGCATTGCCCCCCCCCCTACACAAATTCTGCCATCTGCAATTGAAGTTTTCCTTCAATCCCCAAATTTTTGGCATTGAAGAGAATGAGAAAATAGAGATCACTCACAGATAGAACTTTTATATTTGCTGTGTTCACATTCCCTTGGTATTTTTGCTTACCCTTTTCTTTTTGATGCTAAACGGTGTTTCTAAATGTTCGGCTCAAATTTAAGTTACTGCAATGCTAGAAATTTGGTGGCTGTAGGAAAATTTCAAGAAGGATGTAGAATTCTTATAGAGCGGGCAACATCCTTATTTTGCCCCCTCTGTAGCTACACAGGTGAACTGCTGTAGCTTAAATAGATACAGAATGTATCTACCCATAGCAAAGAAGACTGTGGCGAGGTGACTTGTCTGCCTGCTAAATCTACTGTCCGAATGAATAATTGCTGATGGGCAACTTCTTCTTATGCTCTCCATCTTATGGTTCTTTTTTCTTAATATCCAGTTTGGACTAGATAGCTGTTCAAATACACGACACCATGAACTAGGGCATAGTCCTTGACATCCTGCCGAACAGAGGACTGTCCCCTGTGACAGAATTTGAAAATCTTACTTAACGACTCCCCGAATCCCTTAGTGAAGCAGCTCTGTTAAGCAGGCCACACATGTCTTTTCCCAGTTCATTTAAAGAAGCATGCTTTCTTGCAGTATAGCTCTTTGGGTTTTGCTGGGTTTTGCTAATTGTTATTGCCTCTGCACCCACATGTTCTATTCTTGGAGGGCGAGGCTGCTTGTGATTTCTTGGGTCGGCACTAGGGCTTTTCCAAAGAGACTTTTTTCGTTGGGGGGGGGGAGGCTTGGTTTGCTGAGGTGATCCTGCAGTGTGAAGGGCACATTTCATCCTTTTTGGGTTTTGCAGTTTTTGTTTTTGTTTTTTAATTCTTAGAGTTAAAGGCCTGAATCCTGTTGTTTGACTTCACTAGAGTAGATGCTGTTTGGCTATTTTAAAACAGAGAGATAGAGAAGAATTTGCAGGAATTAACGAACACAATTCCCCATCTGGAAGAACCCATGGGCATCATGAGAAACTCCATAGCATGCGCCAACTGTATCACTAAATAACGACAGGTGACAGAAAAGACTGAGGCAGGACACACATTGGCCATTTCCTCACTAGACTGTTCTAGTGCTATTATTTCACTTTCAACATCCTATGGAATCCTGGGGTTTGCAGTTTGCAAACCCCAGGATTCCATAAGATGTTGAAAGTGGAATAATAGCACTATAATAGTCTAGTGCAGAAATGACCATTATGACAATACTTCATTCAATGGCAGACTTATCCCACTGACTGCAAGGCTATCATGAAACTGCGTTGTCAGTTTCTACCACAACACCTGTGGAGTGTGGAAATGGCCCTAGCTCCTTTGAAACTCAGCTGTTTTAAGGAGAGGGAGCTACTGAAACTAAAACTGAAGCATGCCTGTGTGACTTAATCCCCATTCCACATGCAGATGAAGCAGTGTGAGTATTTTGCTGCTCTCACACTCCTCCACAAGCATGAATCAGCAAGCAGGCAATTTTTTAAAGAGTTTTCTATGTATGACAACTAACCTGGGATTACCAACAGAATGTGTGACTGTCCTGGGTAAGTGATGACATTTGGAAGAGAAGCAAGTTGCTGTATCCCAGGTATTTCAGACTAGACTATGCTTTGAAAAATTACTTTTGGGGCTACAACTCCAGCAGGCCGGCCATTCTGGCCAGAGGATTCTGGGAGCTGTAGTTTTTAAAAGTAACATTTTCAAGCCCTGAAGATAAGTCAGTGCTGCATTTATTCCCTCCGGTCATAGAAATTCTCTACCCTCCAGTCTTGCCTTTAAAAAAGAAAAAGCAGAACGAGGAGGGGTTGAAAGCCTCTTGAGAGCAGGTAGCGCCATCTGTGCAAGGGCTCTACCTCCTCCAAGGCAGCAGGAGGAAGGGGGAGGGCATGGAAGATCAGTTTACATAAGTGCTTTACCATATGAACAAATAATTTAGTGGTATTAATAGAGGTTAAAGTTTCCCAGGAATCCAAAACAGGCCCCTCAGGCACAGGTGGGTTGTTTCACTCACAGGGAGGGAGAGAGTAATCTGACACCAGTGAGAGGAGATGACAGGAGGCAGAAACCCAGCCAGAATTTACACTGTGCAAATAGGGTGTGGTGGGTCTTTGCCTGCATCCCAGCTGATTTATTAGGAGGCCTTCAAACAAAGGCTTTGGTGAGGAATGTGCCATCCAGTGTGCTGTGTCCTCAGCCTCCATCATCAGCAAAAAGCAAGCCACAGGTGAAAACTGGCGAGAAGATGCTAGTAAGGTGCGGAGAAGAAAGATCATTTAAGGGGCATGGGGTGAGGGGTTATGTGTAAAGAAACAGGACAAATGCAGGCACATATAAAGTAATGCATAGGCTGAGCACATGAGTAGAACACATTTGCTCTGCACTGATAGATCCAGTTGTAGTTGTGGTCATTGTTGTCATCATCATCATCATTGTCGTCATCATCATCACCCTGCCTTTTTCCTAGTACTGGGACTCAAGGCAGCTTGCAAATTATTGAAACCAGTACAGATTAAAAACACACAAAACCTTCAGTAAAATGTGTCTATGGCCCTTTCCGCACCAGGCAATTAGAACAGGGCAGTGCGTCCTCGCACGGAGGTTGTCTGTACCTTGGAGTGGACTAGAAGTGGACTACTTACCAGAGATCCGCACCTCAGTCCGCTCCAAGACGACCCCAAGTGGTCCTCCAGTGTGTTTTTGAAAGACCGGAAAAAACAGGTCTTTATTTTCCTGGAACGTGCCATTGCGTTCCTGCTCCTCTGTGCAGATTCGCAGGCTCGCACCAACGCGAGCCTGCCATCTGCGGAGGGCGGGCTTTAGGCTTGGCAAGCTTCAGCAGTTGGTCAGGACCCACAACCAACCAGAAGCCGCCATTTTGGAAGCCGGAAGCCACCATTTTGGAAGCCGGAAGCCGCCATTTTGGAAGCTGGAGCAGTGTGGATCTACAGACCTCACACTGCTCTGATTCGCCCTGGACCAAGGAGGAGCCTTGCGGAAGGGCTTCAGGGACAGTCTGCGTTACTTTGGACCCCAGAAGAAGTGGTGAGTAACGGCACGGAGCGATTATTTAAAAAGCAATTAAACCATTTAAACCTACTAAGCTATTTAAAATCCATTGAGACAAAATATAAAAATCGATCCTCCCCCCGCCCCCCCCCAAATGCTTATTGTAATCAATTCCTAAAAGCCTGACAAAACAGGAAAGTTTTTATTTCCAGCAGAAGCAGAGCAAGGAGGCAACCATCCCAGCCTCCCTGGGAAGGAGTTCCAAAGTCTGAGAGCAACCACTGAGAAGGTCCTCTCCATTGTTCCCACCAGTAGTGCCAGGGAGGGTTGTGAGGCAAAGAGAAGGACCTTCCGTGAAGATCTTAAAGCTCAAGCAGGGCCCACATGGGGAGATACAGTTCTTCAAATGGTCTGGACCCAAGCTGTTTCTCACATTTTGAATATGCCTCTAAGAGATAGCCAGCCATATACATCTATGTTTGCATAACGACACACTGTAATGTTATATAATCGTAGAACGTATTGCCTTATATACAGAACATACTCATAGTGCATTGGTACATCCTAAATACCCTTGTGCCGAAGGGGAAAAAAAGCCACATAGAACACAAACTCATTCATTGAACTTGCAGAGAACACCATATATAAGCTTAAGATGTAATAAAATTTCCAGTTGCTTCCACTGCTTCTTGGAAGAAACAAATTATCTAGATCTATTTCAGGCAGAAGCCTTAGCTGCCCTAACTAATAGCCAGCTGAAAGACAGGTGCAGTACTGACCATGGTATCTTATTGGGTCAGCTCTGTGGGACTACAAAAGCAGGCAATGTGCTAACAGGGGTTCCAGTCGTGATACAGAGCTTTTTCAAAAGCGTACCCATTGGTGGACTTCAAGGATGTTAAACTGTGAGGTGTCCATGTTAATCCCCATGTTGTTTAATACTGATAGGAAGGTGCTAGGTGAGATCTTTGGGACTGGGTGCCATCAATGACACTCAGGTCTACTTCTCCTTGTTGTCAGTCAGCTGGGGCTGTTCACAGAGACTGTAATGTGCAAGGTGAAGCCAATGAAGTGAAGCAGAATCCTGACAAGATGGAGGTTCTGTAGATGGATGGTCCCCAGTTCTGAGAACTGTCTTAAGGGAACAGTTGCATAGCTTGGGAATCTTTGTCAAAGAGTGCCTCGAGTTAGCTTCAATTGGCTCAGCTGTCAGGGCCTTTCCCAGACAGGCATAATCTAGTTACTGTATTTCCTGTACCATTAACTTCCCAATTGAACTATTGCAATACATCACTTGTATTTTTAAACAACATAATGTTTTAAACATTATTTTAGAATGTGTCAATGATTCTTTACTATTTTCAATTGTTTTAAATTGATCTTATTAGTATGTTGTCCTAAGTTTTTGTGATACAAGATGGGATATAAATATTTAATTATTAAATAAGTACAAGGAGTTTACCTTAAAAATGACATGGAAGTTATACCTAGTGTAATGTGCAGCAGTTACATTGCTAACAGGAACACTTTAGAGGAACCAAATGGCATCAGTTTGAGGAGAATTCTACATTCAAGGTGCTGGAGATGACATTTGAAGTTCTAAAGTCTTAGGCCTCATTCATTCATCCCAAATATTTTTTTAAAAAAGCCTTTTTGATCTTTTAAATCTGATTCAAAGTTATTTAATCTGATATAAAATTATTTTAAATTTGTTTGAAATCATTATTATACTTTATGCTTTAGCTTATGTAAATTATTTTTTATTTCTTTTAAACTGTTTAACTTGCTGTTTCAATGCTATTTGTAAACCAGCTGATATCTTTTTGATATAAGCTAGGGTATAAATATTTTAATTAATTAATTAATGAAACATGGATTTTCAGTACTTGACAGCATGTCTCTCTCTGTACACAGGTCTGCTGGAGGGGCCCTCCTCTGTATTCTCCCAGTGGGAACAATATACTTTTCTATGCACACACAAGAGGGGTACCTTCTGTGCTATGGAACGCTCCTTGTTGATCACCTTTCCCTCCCTTGGAAGGCAAATCGGTCCTGATGTTCACATCATTCTCACACCAAATATGTCGATCTTTACCAAAACCTTCAGGGTCAAAGGATGTTAACCTGAATCTGACTAATAACATAGGCCAGAGTTCACTAAGGTAGTTCTGAAATGTGTAACTTAGGGTTATGCATTTCTGACTGGTTCATCTTCATAATCCCCAAGTATTCATTAGTTTAGGGATGGGGTCACAGAATGGGATGGGAAAGTAGTTAGCTGCTTCCCAATTGACTGGGGAGCAGATCCTTATCGCTTGCAGCAGCTGCCGCCCAATAAATGAGGAGAAATTGGGGTAAAAGGGAAGGGGTGACATTTCCAGCTGCCACCCCCCAGCAAGTGAGGCTGTGACAATCAGAAGCAGGAAACCATCAAATTTCTTTTTCCAACCTTGCTCGCTGGCAGGAGGGGGCTGGAAATGTCATCCCCCTTGTGCCCCGATTGCCGACTGAACAGACCTCTTTTGTTCAATGTGACTGCTGACTGTAAAGGCGGCCTTAGGAAGCTGGGTCAAGAGACATTACTTAGTTATGCATATGTAACTAAGTAGCCAATGTAGGATATCATTTTTAGAAGCATGCAAAATGTGGGGCAGGGAAAGGTGATGACAACTTAAAGGGCTACAGCCAGATATAGATGAAGGACAGGGAATGTGCAGGGGAGGTACCACAAAAGTTCTGGGTGGACACCACAAATGGCTCTCAGCGTGGGAGATCTAAAGTGCGAATGATAGCTATAATCACGGGACTGAAACTGAAGTGTGAAGGTAACTTTAAAGTCCTTGTTCTCTAGTGGAAGAAGAAGTCAGTGTGAAAAGCACAGATTTGACTGCAGAATCTGACTTTTTTTCAACAGAATGGAAGAGCAGGACAATATCCACAGTTATGGAAGGCGTTCCATCATTTTTAAAGGGCTGGGTTTTACCGTGTGCAGTAAAATATTAAAAAAAAAAACCCTCAAAGTTTAGCACACATTATTCTTTGGGTGAAAGCCACATTATGCTCAATTAAATTAATAATTAAATATTTAAAATTAGCAACAGCTTTAATTAGCTCTTAAAAAAATTAAAAGCCTCTTTTTTGTCATTGCCATTAATTACATTGCGAAAATGGCACTGAATGATTTTGTTAAATCATTATTAAGTTACTTTTATTATAGTATAGTACTGTAATACTACATTACCAAGACCCAAACATTGACAAAAGACTGTTAGAGTGTCATAGCACTATACCTGTCTGTTATTTAAATACAGAGAGAGAGAGAGAGAGAGAGACAGAGAGAAGTATTTTACTCCTAATTAAAAGATGAACTCAAAACAAATAACTCGTCTCTAGGCTCCACCCCTGGATCCCAACTAAGTAGATTTTTTATATTAAGGGTTGGCAGAGCAACTCATGGTCTAGTAAAGCCTGTTATTACTTACTTTGGAAGTATTAATAGATGTATTGTACTGTATTGTATTTATATCCTGTCTTTCCCCCAAAGCCAAGACCCAAGGAAGCTCACAAAAATAAAAGAAATATAAATAAAAACACATAGATAAAAAATATTCTAAAATTTCAATTAAGATATCTATAGACTCAAAAACCATTTAAAATATATCATTTTTTAAAAAAGAATGAATATAATATAGCACATGAATAAACATTTTCCAAAAGCCAGTGGGAAATAGAAAGTTCTGCAGATGGAAGGACAATGTGCATAGGGAACCAACCTAGCCTCTCTAGGAAGGGAGTTCCAGAGTGTAGAGGAAGCTACTGAGAAGGTCATCTATCACTTCACTACCAAATGTGGCCATGAGAACGGTGGGGCTGAAAGAAAGGCTTCCTCAAAGATCTTACAGCTCAGAAGGCATGGTATGGAAGGATCCAGTCCTTCAGGAAGCCTGAGCCCAAACCATATAAGGCTTCATTCAATATTCTGATTATCAGGAGGGTCTGCAGATGAAACGACCTTAAATATGTAGGTCTGAGAACGATTGCCTTCAAGTAATCTTAGCACTAAATCTGGATACAGCTTTAAACAAAAAGTCCCAAGGCATCTACCTATTTTGCTGGTGAAAACCTCTCTGTTCAGCTGGACTTTTGAACTCTGGAAGTGAACACTGATAAAGAAGGGGTCTGCTGCTGCCTTTGTTTTAATTTTGGTTTTTTATTTCTGTTACTGCTGGCTCTTATGTTATTTCTAAGGTTGTTTATTGTAGTAATATGCTATTCTTTAATAGTGGACCATACTAAAGTCTTCAGGCAGCCCAAAAGGCTGGATATAAATGAAATAAACACAGAGTGTAAGTGTGTTTAGTGCACTGTTGCCACTAAAGAAATGGCAGGAAGTGGTATTGATGTTGCTCCCTTGGTAAAAATTTCTCTGTTTGTTTAGGAAATTTATATACTACTATTCAGCATAAAAAGTAAAATTAAAAGAATATATAATAAAAGAATCTGACAATAAAGTAAGATTAAACAATAGAAAAGGGGAAATAAGGAGCCAGTGTGGTGTAGTGGTTTGAGCAATGGATTACAACCCTGGAGACCAGGATTTGATTCCCCACTCAGCCATGGAAACAGTGGGGTTCCGTGGCTGAGTGGGGAACTGAATCCTGATCGCCAGGGTCATAATCCAATGCTCTCAGTCCCAGAAAACCTCATCACAGGGTCGCCTTAGGGTTGCCGTAAGTTGGAAATGACTTGAAGGCACACAAGAAGAAGCGAAACAGCATCCATCACTTAAACCAGCATCAAACATAAACAATAACCATTCAGCGTGCTGAAATCCCTGGGCAAATCTTTAAAAGCTCTTTGCCTGGCCCTGAAAATACATCAGGTTGATGCAAGAAGAGTATTCCAAATATGAAGCATCTGCACAGCTGAGAAGATTCTCTGAACACTCACCACCAAGCTGAAGTCAGATGGTGATGCGGCCGTGAGAAGAGCCTGTGCTGAAGTCTGTGAGATTTATACAGGCTCACAGGGGCAGGGGCTGTTCTTCAGGCCCCAAGACAGGCCAGCTGTCTAAGACAGACCACCTAGCTGCATACTCTACAACTGTCTCAATTAGGCAGGGATAATCGCAATCCTCTGTCATCCTGGTTTTCAGCTGCTTTTAATATGTCTCATTTCTCTCTCCTCCTTGCACTTTCCCACTTTGTCCTCAACTTACTTCAATTGCTGCAAATGGGTTCAAAGTGCAAAAGTAGATGACACAGAATTGACTGAGAGTGACTCTCCCAAATTATGACAGTTGGCAGGTATGATAACAGCCCCTTACAGATTCTGTTGTACAGATGCCCCTGTTTTGTTACCTATACACAGGTTGCTAGTAAGAACCAAACATGGAAGTTTGCCATGATGGCTCCTAGAGTTTAGAATCTGCTCCCCAAACCTTTTAATTCAAGATTCTGACCAACCATCTTCTACGTGGACATTTTAATTTGCTTAAGATTTAGATGGCATTTAATCAGTTATCTATACTAGCCAACTGCTGCTTGTTGATAGGCTGCTTATTCTGTGTTTTACTCTTGTGTTGTTTTTTTTATAACAGGCTGTTTTCAACCTCTGTGGCAATTTTCAGAGTCTTACATGTGTGGAACACTAGAGCCAAAATGTTTTCAATAAATCAAAGTTAGTGTTGTTTCCAAGAAATGATTACCTTTCATCAAGCAAAATATATTGGCCAACAAATTTCCCAAGTAGTGACAATCTGGTTTTGTTTATTTTAAAAGGTGGTGGTGAAGCTTATGTTGTAAAATCTGGACCTGAGCAGTTGCCTGATTAATAATATCCAAAATCAAGGACACACAGGAGCTCTGTTGCCTAAAATAAGGAACACCCACTGTGTTCCAGGGACTTGTAAAAGTAAGAAATATCAATTCAGTCCTAATCAGGTTGTGACGTTCTATCATATGGGGTGGCACCTGTTAAAATTAAGCCCATCTGTGTAGCCCGAGCTTCGTTTGTGTGCAAGTGAAGCCGAAAGAAGCAGCTCCAAGTAACGATTCACCATGGAAAAGAATGTGACGTTCCTATTTTCTTCACACAGATTTCTCTCTATATTGGGATTGTGCTACAGTGCAGGAATCAAAGGTTCCTCTAATACTCTCCCTGGTACATTTAAACATCAGTTTGTCTGGGGCATGAACTTTAGACACTACAGCTCCTGCAAAATGCTTTGCTCTTTTTTTTAACACCACCCCCCCCTTATGTGCTTGCTTTTTTCTTTTTCTTTGCCACTGGCTGGGCTTCCTCTCCTACTTCCCCCCACCATTGCCCCCCCCCAAAATTCCTCCCAGAAGCACTGGTGTGTTTTTGAGTCCAGGTATGAAACAATTCCTCAGCCATGCCTTGCGATGCTGCAGATAACGTAAGGAGAATGTAAATCCTCTCAGCAAGTGCAGCAGCCATAAAAGGCTAAAATGGATTCCTGTGGATTAGAAATAAAACACAGAAAGGGCCCTGTTCTCTCGCTTTCCCTCACCCTGCTACTCTCCCCCTTTAAAAGAAAAAAAAAACTGTTGGAAATGCAAAGGGCTTTTCAAAAAAAATCACAGACTTAAAAGAAAAATAAAATACATTCCAGGAAAAGGACTGCTGCTAAGAAAACTAAAACCAGAAAATGTTTAAAGATGTTTTAATGACTTAAACACAGAGCCGGGATTGTGCCTAAAAGTTTCCACGTTTGCAAAAAAAAAGAAAGAAAGAAAGAAAGGAGGAGGAAAAAAAGAGAAAGAAAAAGAAAATTTAATATTAAATATCCCCCTGCCACCAGTAGTACCGCTGTATCCCCCCTCCAACCATCATATTTAAGTTCTGTGTTATTAACACAGTAAATGTAGTCTTACTATGCTTTTACATTTACGTTCCCATTCTAAAAAGAGGTCCAGCTGGAGTTCCTTCTACAATTGACCAAGGATCCTAGGAACTTTTAACAAGCAGCTGACAGGTTTTCACACTAGGAATTAACTGTCATTTAGAGAGGGATTAGCTGGGATCTCCCCTCTAATTGCAGAACAAGCCGGGCTCATGCAGTCACTGAGATCCCACCTTGCTCCCTTTTGATAAGTGCCCAAAGACACAGAAGCTTCCGTCCTGCCAGAGACAGGGCTGGTTCAAGTCCATTCTGAAGGGCCCGAGGTGAGCTATACTGCACCGGGCGTCAGCAGTCCCTGTAGACTCCTCATGTAATATCCTCAGCTGCCAGTTTGTGCAGCAGGGTGGCCCAGCTGCTAACTTTAGTTCAAAGCCTGAACAGAAGCTTTTTGTGGAAGAGAGGATGGAGTAGGTCAGAGAGGAGGTTAGCGCAAGGCAGCTGCCTCCACTATATATGGTCTCTAATACATTGACAGAGAGGAGAGCAGAGATAAAAGCATTATTCCAGTGGAAATATATCCTAGGTTAGACTGCTATTTGAAACCTTGATCAAAGAATGTACATGGAGGGATGTAGGAAAATGAGGTCTTTGCTCTCCCCCAATAAGTATTCTGCCCCCTCCAGGAAATTTTCCTTCAGTCCCTAAATTTCTAGCATTGCAGAGAGTAAGCCACTGGAAACCGTTCATACCTAGAACTTGATTTTGCATTTCTTTGGTAACTTTGCCTGGCCTTTTTCTTTGGATGCCTGAACTATATTTCTAAATGCTCAGCTGATAGTTTAAATTATTGCAAACTTAGAAATCTGGGGCAAAATAATTCTTATTTGGTGACACAGTGCCCTCGTTTTGCCCCATCCTGTGGCTATACCCCTGAACTTGCGTAATATGATATACAAAAAAAAAAAAAAATACAGCAACAAGTTGTTAGATTAGATTTGATGTCACAAGCAGAAGCCATTATTTTGAAGAGGCAACTGGAGTTGTGAACCAGGGGGCAGGCCAATGTAAAATAACAATTTCAGAATCTGATTTCAGCCTTTAAAGACATGGTCATGCATGCCTTTACCTGTGAGTAAGTCTCCATTCAGTGGGACAATTATGTAGATAGGAGTGCAGTGGAAAATTCACTTCTTGATAAAGTCCTCCAAAGGCAAATCAGCAGCAGTTTCAATAGGCATTAACTCCTAAGCCAAAGTGGATACACAAATGAACACATGCACACAAATACATCATGAGAAAGACATACTTTTAATGTTTTCCTTTTACATACCATAATATAAATCTAGATATGCTTATCTCTTGTCAGGTCAGTCACCCAAATGAATAAATATCTGAATAATTAAATTATTCAAGGCTCTTAATCATTGTAAAATGGCTGATTTGAGGAAGCTTCTCCCCCCTGCCCATTCATCTTATTAAGATTGGTAAGGTATTTTTGTTTGGGGGTGGGATATGGGGTGGAAAACACAGTTTCATTAAATATTAGAAAAGTCCACATTGGAAATGCAAAACAATCTAAGCCCAACATTTTAGTAAGTCTACAACTGAAACCTTTTCCCCCCTTGGGCTTGTTTTAGCTTGTGACCCTTACAACTTAATTTGGATAGACACAAATGGATCAGAAGTTGCAGCTTACAAACAGCGGCAGAGCTTGGAGTGTGTGGAGGGGGGGCGGGAGGGGGCAGGGCTACAGTGCGTGGGGGCATGGCCAGGGCATGCGGGGGTGTGGCTACGAGCCAGGATGCCCCCCAAAACATTGCCACCTGGGGCAAAGCGCCCCCCCCATCAGCCCCGTTCCTACGCCACTGCTTACAAATCAGATTTTTTATGACTTAGGATGGGGAGAAAATAATGATATTGTCCTGGAGATGTTAGTCTCTTTATGCCATTGCTTCTGCCACCCTTTGCAGCTAGGTTAATCTGCAAAAACAGAGCTCTTTACCTCCATGAGGCAGACTTTTAGCAATTTGGTTGCTGGTTGCACAGCCAGTCACACCTCCCATAATGTGGCTGGTGAACTGAGCTGTGCCATGGAGACCTCTGGTTGTTGTTCACACCTGAGAAAGAAGTGGGGAAGAAGCAGCAGCCTCCACCCCACCCACCAAAATCAGTATAAGTGTGCTGGTGGAGACTTATGCTCCAATAGCATGTGTACTATGTGCTTTTATCGCTACCTCTTTTAATTTTTTTCTGAGCTGCCTGGCCCAATTGTTCAAGGAAAGATGGGGTATCCAACAAATAAACAAACACTGCATGCCCCATTAAGGTTCGTAAGGTTGTCCATTTTAGAGACAACAGTATAATACCTACTCCATGTGAAATGGATGTGTACTCTTTAGTTTAAAAACAGAAGCTTTCAGGAGAAGTTTTCATGGAGCAATTGCCTTGACCCATTTGTGGAATTTAATAGGGGATCCAGATGCTGTAGCAGGGTTCCATTTGTAATCTTCCTGTGTTTTCCTGACATTCCTTCCATCTTTGAAATCTTACCACTAACATCATTACAACAATCAGTAAAGGAAGGAATGGTGAAATGGTCTTTTGACTGGGAACATTAGGAACCCTCAATCTGGAAACACCCTAGGATTGATCTATGCTCCAAGGTTCAATACTTGGAAAGAGGCAAGGGACAACCTTCATAGAGCTAATTAAATTAACATTTAAAACAGAAAACAGAGGATTCATAAAGGAGGACTGTCACATCTTATGCACGTCCAATGCAACGGGTGTCATCACCACTTTGCATTGTGATTGGCAGGTGTTGATGGTGTTACCATGGATGCTAGAGGTGTGTCTGACTGTGTTTCTTCGTTATCTCCTGTCAAAAGTGGTGCATTATTTCTTCAGCTTGGTTATTGTGAGTGCATGAGATCCCATCTACATTTCACCAACATTAAACCAATGTTAATGTGCTGCCAATATACCAGGACCATTAAAAAGAACAATCTAGACAACAAATAACTAACAGTTGGGTCTTTATTGAATGGAAAAAAATAATTTGTAGAAAAGTCCTGGGTGTCCATTCATACACTGTTATTTGTGGATGTTGTTTCAAACTGGAGTTTTACTCCAATAAAAGTGACTAACTTCCTTCAACCATAAGGACACAGAGACCATTCTCTGTTCAGCTTCTTTTTCTTTTTTCAGCTGCATTCTTTTAGATTAAGTTTTCACATGTGAATCAAGGGTGAAAGAGAGAAGTTCCCCTGATTCAAAGCAAGAGTCTTGCAGTAGGCTAATAAACCACCCAAATGCCTAACTGGGTATATGTGTGTGGAGGGGAATTGGTGAGGGTCTTTAATCCCAGCTTTTAATAAATAGAAGACATTCTAGTCATAATAAAATGTGTTTTACACTCAAAGGGGGAGCAGGGGGTGGCAATTGGCTGGGTATTGCTGCCTTCTGAGCCCAAACAATGAGGTTAAGAAACATAACTGTAATGCATTAGTAAATTGACAATGAAATTGCAGTTACTTCACTGGCTCTTTATTAAATAAACACAGCCTGAAATGGACCTGTCTGCCCTGGAGGTATTTGTGTAGGCTTCATATTACTAACTCAACACTGCTGCTAACACACACTCCTCAGCACTGCATACCCTGGCATGGAAACGCATTCCAGAACAGCCCCTGCAAGGTGGAGTAGACCTCGCTTTTCCCCTTGTCATTTTTTCCTTTTCATTTTGACCTCAGATTTTACAGCCTCTGGCTGCTACCTCAGCATCTTATCCCCCCACCACCACCATTTTAGCTCCTTTGGAAAGTAATGGAGAAAAGACTATGCCGGATTGCTCATGCCAACAGCACCTTCCAAGACCACACCACTAGTCCAAACAACACACACACCCATCCTGTCTTATCCACAAGCAAAGGAAAATGCCTCCGTCCACCACAAGCTCTTTACATGGCCTTTGAACAACTGCAGCCAATTCATGCCATTGCCAGTCTTGCCTCCCCATACAGGAATTATCTGCACATGTAAGCGTCATTAAAAAAAAAATGTATCACAGAAAACCGACACAATCCACAAATATTCCCAGGAAGGATTGCGCAAACTAGGTTTGCAAAAGGTCTACTTAAAAAAAGAGAAGAAGAAGAAAAGGAAAAGGAAAAAAGGCCCCAAAATCCACTGACTGGAGCCTGGTACACAGAGAAACATATTTAGAATTAAGGAATTCTGAATTGGGTGGTTAGGGTTTTTTTAAGTATCAGACTGATCTAAGATCTCAGTTCTTCCACAGAAATCGGCTTGTAATTACTCCAAATTTTCTTCATTTTAGCAATATGATTGGGGATTGACAGAGATTTGTTTTTTTGTTTTCTTTGCTGTAATTAAACTATTGGGAATATTGAGATCTTGTACCACCTTTGAGATGGAGAGAAATGTGTAGCGTACACTTTCATAGATGCAGTCTCTGCTTCGTCAGACAAACGATACAGACTAACACAGCTGTCTCTGAATATGACTATGGGGAACAATGGCACAGTAGTAAAATTTAAAATATAGGGTTTCATAATGACAGCCTACTTGCCCATGCCCCCAAAGAGAGTACAAAAATACAAGAATCTGTGTTGATCTTTTGGTGTATGTATATTCACATTTGCATATGTGTGTGTTAACATGTTGGCCATTTTACACTATTTTTCAAAGCACTAGGTCAAGGAACATGGGGTATACCAGGGCACAGACAGGAATGCTGGGAGTAGAGACAGTGCGCATGGCCCCAAAACTCTTCCTGCCCTCAGAACTCACATATGAAGTTCTCGGAAGAAAACTCTAGAGTGCACATTAAATTGAAACAGGCAGCCACTCCTGTATATGCACATGTATGTACAACCAATGACCATCTGTTCCTATAATGGAGAACTCTCATAAATGTTTAATATAACATTTTTATTTGATTTTATGTTACATTTTTATGCATAATGACAACTTTCTTTTAATCTGTATTTTAGCACTGTAAATTGCCTTGAGCACCTTGTGGGGGAAGCTAGAGTATAAGTAAAATAAAGAAATGTCAAACTAGCTCTCAAGCTCAGCTAACCAAAGCACTACGAAAAATTACTCTGCTCCCCATGTTGAACTGAATAAACAGGTGGAAGTCTAGGCCTTGGGTGCCTCTCTCACTGCTGAGGATGCAACGATGAGAGTGGTGTTCTTAGACAGGGATATAAAGAATACCTGTTGATTTTCTCAGCCTCAGCAAGCAAAGGTGTGTCAGATCAAAACACCCCATTAAAAAATGGCTGCTGTAAGATTTTACAAATTTCAGGACTTTTTGCAAAAAAAAAAAAATTGCATAAAGACACAATGTACAGCAAGCAATGTTTTCTGAAAAACACCATTGTTTTCTGGTCAAAATGTTAGCTGAGATCCTGCATTGCACTAGTGAAACACAGTGTTCTGCCAGGCATAGTTACATATTGCCCCTCCCGCCCCACACATTTGACCTACCTGTCTGTACATTAGGTGTCTCTCCAGCCACCCACCTGCATGGCCATTCAGTGGCCAGGGGAGAAGAGATAGAGGATGAGAGGCAACCAAGGAGACAGGCAGCTTCATTCATGCCATTATGCCATTATGCAATTATGCCATTCTCCTGGATCTCCAGAGGACCTCTTGGCAGACCGGAACAATGCCTTTATCTTCCTGGAGAGATGCAAGTGGCTGAGTCCCTGGCTGCCCTTCATTCTCCCTCAGCCACTGAATGGCTGTGGGGAAGCAACCAGCCCTGCAGACAGGTAAATGGAGGGAATTATAGCAGATGGAGAGGCTGAATTCCTCCATCCACTAGGACCAAAAAAAAAAAGTTACATATACAAATATAGTTGGAAATGTATGTCACTAAGAGGATATCAGTTAACACATTTTGTGCAAACAATGTTTTTGTGTGAATAATTTTTTTCACAATAAAGTCACCAAAAATCATTAAAATGTGCAAATGTTTTTTGTTTGATGAGGTACTAGAACTTTCTGACTGAGAATTTTAAATCCCCTTCCGAAACTGCAGATCCCAGGATTCCACAGGATGTTGCCATGGCACTTAAAAGTGGAGTCATAGTGTTACAATTGTGTAACGTGAAAGGGCCCCTTTCACACTATACAGTTACAGACAAAACTTTTAAAAGTCTTACATGCAAGAAAGAAATAAGCAAAGATTTAAACCTTAACTTCTCCTCATGTCATCTTTTTCTCTTTTGCTAACTGATTTGTTGGTAACCTATTTCTTAGGTTAGAATAATATGCCTTCTGTACAGCCATGCCTTCAATAAAGATTTCTACTTCCATGATAAGCCAGAAGAAAATGTCTATGTCCCTCACATGCATACATAATCATACAAAAAAAAGCTTAGGATTCAGGCACTAAGCAGACGGCGCTACGCACTGCAGTCGTGTTAAAACCAGGCAAACAGGAGCAACAAAATTACACAATAATATCTCAGCACCTACATGGATGTATATTCAGCTGAAAACACAAATTGTCTTGCTTGTAAGAATACAATATTATGCTTTCTTCTAATACTTTACCAATTGCAATATTATGAGATCCGTGGCAGAGCTTGGAGTGGAGGGGTGGGAGGGAGGAGGGGCTATGGCATGAGGGGTGTGACCACTGTGTGGGGGCATGGCCACTGTGTGGGGTGTGTGGCCAAGGCATGCAGGGGTGTGGCCACGGCACGCGGGGGCATGGCTACGGGCTGGAACGCCCCAGAAACATTGCCACCCAGAGCGAATCTCTCCCCCCGCCCCCACATTCCTACATGACCATATGAGATGCAGTGAAGGACTAAATGAAGGCTGACAGATAGACATGAGACACAGAGATGCTGTTGCTTTGTGATTTATGTCCCATATTTGTCTACCTGAAGCTTAAGAACTTCTTAGAGGTTCTACACTGAGAGCCTCAACTAGGGTTCCCAAGTCTCCAGGCCCAGCCCCTCTTCACCAGTCCCCAGCGCAAGTGAGAGGAATCTTAGGGTGGATGCACTGCCTTAAAAAGTATGTGCTTGTATTTCCTCATTTGTTAGTCTTGCTGATTTTAATTTGAACGGCATGCTCTGTGCAGCTGTGGTTGATGCTTAAGTTATGATGGTTAATGACAGCACAAAGAGTCATCACTAGATCTCAGGTTTTGGCCTTAAAATCTCAGAGCCTAGAATAGGGCCTCGCGCTGCTGCCCCCACCAAATGAACTAAATCAGGTAAACACCAGTTAACCACTCCACTTATGGAACACTGCACTCAAAGAAGCTTGCCTGATACCATCCTCATGACGATTTTAGACCTTCTTGGTCATGCCGGTCTTTTAAACAATTTGGGCAGTTTGGGCCTCTCTTTTTTAAAATTTGTATTTTTATTGTCATTGTGGATTGTGGATTTTGTTTATTGTGGATTTTGTTCTTCATTGTTCGATTTATCCTAATCCACTTTTATGTTTATTTTAATTACTTTTAAAGGGTTTTTTTTTTTTCATTTTGAACAACTCAGATAAATTTATGCAATGGAACAGCATACAAATGTCATAAATAAATTCTGAAAGAAATCCACTATATAATGTCCCATTACATCTGTTTTGGCAAACCTGTGCTGATCTGGTAGAATGTTGTGCTTTGAGTTTATTAGAATCTTGGTAAATGTCTGGGGAGTTGAAACTCTTGAGTATTGTAAGTCATAAGCAACTGGGGCCATATGGTTTGGTCTTCCCATTTCTTATTTTCCTGTAGAAGAACGTCTGTGAACAATTAACATGGTTGTGGGGTTTTTTCCCTAAAATTATCATTTCTACTGATGTATCTTATTTTGACATACATTCCAATATTATGTTTTGTTAAGAATCAGGTTGGTGGCATTAGTGATCAAGAATACTGTCCTGTAGTACTGATGGAACAAGCTCCTTCTATGGAACAGCAGGTTTAGGATATAAATGATCCTTACTCTCTCCAGTATGCCTTCTGGATGGATTTGTACCTTCATCTACTTTGCCATGTGGTCATATTGCTCCCCCTTTGCCGACTTTTATGGATTGGGAAAAGGGATCTACTACATATTTTTGTACATATACCAATAAAGCACACTTTTTATAGCCTTATGTATGGTAAAGGATATCGTAAAAGGAGGAAGAGCTGGCAAAACTACCTCTGAATCTTCTTTGCCTAACAAAACCCTCTGAAGGCACATACACACACATATGCCCCTCTTGCTTCCTGAATCGTACCATGCAGGCCTCCACACACTTCCATTACTATCATCTTAGACCTTTGATAGGCAAAAGAAGTTTCACATACTGCTTAGGAGTCTATGTTTAACAAGGGATGAAGCAGGTAGGACACAGCAGCCACTTGCCTTTCAAGCAATAAAAGCATGACCACCAATAGCATCCCACCTCTGCCCTGCTAGAAAAAGCAGCAAATACTATAATGAAACACCGGTTTTCTTTTAATTCCTCTATGATAGCATAGTTGGGTGGCATCCAGATTGTGGCTTTACAAACAGTAGCAGACTAATGAGAAGAAAATAATAATAGCAACTGTTCTGAAAAAGATCTTGAAGGAAAGTTTCAGATACACACACGGCGTACAAGTACGTTAGTGCACGGGTTTCTTGGAAAGATCACAGAAGTGAGGAAAAAAGAGTAAATTTAACTGCAGAGTTACCAGCACCTATCTGTTTATCAGCTCTTGATCTGATGTGAGCTGGCCTGACACTTTCCAGTAATACACTTAATTTTTTGAGCCCCATACCTATTATGTTTTAAAGTCATCAACAAATTTCAGTTTGATCCTTTGTTGTTGGCACTTCAAGGAATTCTCCACTGGCAATTGGTACAGACAAGCAGCAGTAAAATGCACCCCTTTAATTCCCTATGTATACATCTATTCAATTCTGAGGATATTGTTTTTTTCTGTATGTTTTCAGCAGCACAACACCCACTTGTGCAGACTGTAGACTCGACAGCACACACATGAGTATTCACACAAACACTCAGAAGTTACTGAAAGAAAATCTATACATAATATTTGTGTTGTGTGGCTATTCAGAGGTAAATTCCATTGAGTTCAGTGGGGTTTGCTATCTATATACAAAAAGAAAAGGAGAAGAAATATTAATTGTCAGAGAGCACTAGCATTTGGCCTTTATTATATTTTGTGGAAAGACATGCCGTTTCCTGGCATTTCTAACACTTCACCTTATAACGGGTTATACTTCCAGTGTGCTAGTTTTGAAATTGGGTTGGTTTAACCACACTGTCTGGTGTACGACAGAGTTGTACTAGAAACATCATGTAATAATGTCCTGTTATGGATCCTCTGTGTGCGTGTTTGCCTCACCCTCGGACAGAAAAGAAGCCTCAGCAGGGTGGGGAGAAAGAACACAGGGGGAAAGGAGTTAATTTAAACCAAATGCAGTGATAGATGGGAGGCTACACAGTAAAGTATGGACAATATCAAACACATTGTAACCTGTTGCAAAAGCAGTCACACAAATTCATGCACAGGTTTAACTGATAGATCCAGCCATCTGCCCACAGATTCCAAAGATGCTTGTAATTCCAATCCTATGTATCTTGAGTTATGTTAGAATATCAGAATTTCAGTTCAAACATATCCCATTCTGATTTCTCTAGCATCCCTAGGTAAGTTTGATTAGATTGCCCATTCAGCAATCAGGTTGATCCTCCAGATGTTGGTGAACTGCACCGTCAGCCAACACAGCCAGTAGTGAGAAATTCTGGGAGTTCTAGTTCAACACCTAGAAAACTGCACATTTCCTATACCTGCCTTAAAATTCCTTCAAGACATAAACATCTGATTCTATTAAGCTATGATTTTAAGTATATTTTCCAGTTAGTGTTACTTACTCGTCTTTATTATCTCTCACACACAGGTACACTATTGTTAGATTATCATCACCACCCTTGTCAGATACTACCACCACTACCACCACCACCACCATTTATCATCTGCTAGACCAGAGATATGGAGAATTGAGTCTGCAAGGGCATATGCCTACTCAAAGAGTATTTTCACTGATACTCTGTGTATATGTGTGCACCTGACTGATCTGAGTTCAAACACTTTTTAATAAGAATTACAGTATAAAAGACTACTGGTAATCATGGCCAAATTCCCAAGAACAATGGTTTAAGAAAGAAGATTTCACTGGAGTCAATGGGATGTCCTTCCAAATCATGAGTCTATGAATAAATGTAATTTTCCTAAGTATTCTGAGAGGACACTTGGCAGGTCATTATGTTTTTCAGTAATATTTCAGTAATATTGCCATTTTATTTACTATGCACTAGAATACCACAGCAACCTGTCCAATGTAACAGCAGAAACAATATAATTATAGCAGTGACAGAATAAAAACAATTCAGAGGATATTGACAGAGAGGGGACCATTGGTGTGGCCTAAGATAGTGGTTCTGATGTCCTTGAGTAACTGTGCATGGAAGAGAACAAGGACAGTGCCACTGCCTGGGAAAGCTTTGAAGCGTATTCAGTAGTGGCTGGTGGCTTTTATGTTAGAGATGCATGAATCTGCTCCAGGTTTTAGTTCAAGCATTAAAGATGCTATCCAGAGTGCACAACCCCATCCTCAAATAGGTTCAACACCTTGGACAGCTTCTTTAAAGTTTAGATTAAAACCTGAAATAGATTCAGTCCCCAATGTGGCCAATCAGCATATCTTTTAAGCTGGAGTGAGAACATATATAGGATTTCTGAGTGATTGGAAAGAATCACTGGAAAAAAGGATTTCTGACTCCCCAACAAAAACAAAAATCTCACCCTTGCCTTCTGAATTAGGCTGCCAAAATTGAGAAAACTCAGAGGAAAACAGAAGCGCATTTTGTGTTGAAAGGCTTGTATAGGCTCCAGACACTGAATACTGATTTCTGATTGAGCATCTGCTAGAGGCATCTTGTTCTTCAATGTTGTGTCCACTGTCCTGGGGCCCTATCCTGGATTCATCTGGTGGATATGAAGGTTCTAATAAAGCAGGGCATAGTAGATCTCACAAGCCTGAAGTCTGCGTATCTCTGTCTCAAGACCCTATAAGCACTGGGTGGCTATATCATGGCAGGAATTTTTACAGTACAGTTATAGTTTTCTACCATGTCCCATCTCTTTGACATTTGCTTGGCATCAGATAGAAAATATTGTGTTCAATTCAGGAACTAAACTCCACCCATTGTCTCATTTTCCTGCTTGCCAAAAAGCATAAGAAGGGAAGCTGGAGGTATAATGGGTGCAAAGTCTACAATAACCCACAGTGCAACATGTCGATTCAGTTTGCTCTATGCATACACTTTGTTTATAGCATGCTGTTTATAATTAAGTGATATATTTCCATGCCTCTACTAAACAATGGTATGTTTTGCAGAAACCAGAAAATCAAAAGCTCTGTAATTCCCTCCCTCTTTCTGTATACACGTGGGGGGGCAGTAAATGTACATAACCCAATCCAGAATAATCATAGATTTCACATATTGTACTACAGGTTTCATTAAGGTAGCGAACCAGCCATTTCTGTTCATATGATTCCTTTTTTATAGTTGCATTATAACCCATAAAACTGGATTTGTTTTTTTTTTCCTACCACTCTCAAATACAAATTGGTAAGGCTGTTTCAGTCTAACCTACTAATTTCAACCATGAACAAAAAGCATAGTGGTACCTAGGGTCACCTTAGGTACCCACTGGCCAGGCTATCTCAGGGAACTGGTAGAGGATGGGTAAAAAAAAAAAAAGCAATTTTCCACATGGTGGTGTGTGTGTGTGTGTGTATGTACTGAATTCTATCAGAATTCCATCAGGAGAGCGAGAGAATCTGCTAAACTCAGCAGGCTCGTTTATATAATTCGGTTGTGGTGTTATTCTTCAAAGAAGAGGCAGGCAGCTTCTATAAGTCCAGGGGCTATTCCCTCCTGGAATTTGCAAGGGAGGGTATGCACCATTGTGCTCCTGGTTTTGTCACCAAGATTCAACAGAGCAGTGACACAAGAAGTGTCATGGCTGTCTCTTTAGAAGTACAAAAAAGTGTCACCATCTCTTTAAAGCTGCTTTTTATGGGCCCTTTTACACCACCCAGTTGTAGCACTATGATTCCACTTTAACTATGATAGTTCCATCCTATGGAATCCTAGGATTTGCAGTTTAGGGCGGAGTATTTATAATCCTGAGTCAGTGTGGTGAAGTGGTTTGAATGTTGGACTATGACACTGGAGACCAGGGTTCAATTCCCTGCTCCGTTATGGATACCCATTGGGAGACCTTGGACAAGTCATGCTCTCTCAGCCCCAGAAAGCCATGTGATAGGGTCACCAGAAGTTGGAATCGACTTTAAGGCACATACAACAATAACAATTTATAATCCTCACTCAGAGAATTCAAGTGCCTAAGCAAACTGCAAACCCAGAATTCCATCAGATATTGTCATGGCAGTTAGGGCAGAATATAATATCCTGTAACTGTGGTGGGTGAAAGAGCCCACAATTCAAACAATATGTTGCAGAAGTACTATCTGCTTCCAAACAAGGCAGGAGGAAGCACCTCCTTGTTTATGTGAAAGATTGTACCGTTGGAGAAATGACAGCAATGCTAGAGGATTGTTTACACTTGCATTTGTATCACTTGATGAGTACAGCTTCATGAGTTGACATGAACTGGAAATGAACCATATCATACTGTACATCACAAGAAGAATTTCCACATCATGGTAATTATTGGGGAGGGGGGATAATTTTAAATGAACTCTGTTCACACATTATTTTCAGTCCTAAAAATCCTTGCCAGGTGTTACAGATGCACAGAATGTCTATGGGGAGTGGAGCAGCAGGCTGTATCACTGAACTCTCCATAGTAATTGGAATGGCCAGAAGCCCACAGCTCTATGTGAGCAGAGTTTTATCACTGCAGTAGTATGCATTTAAATATATGCACAAAGACTCTAATTCTAATAAATCAATGTAGGTCAAGGGCACAGCTCCTGGTTCTGCTTCCCTAACATGCATTTCTTGGTACATGCTTCTAACTTCTGGAAAGGATCCAGATGTTGAACAACCAAGCAATGATTGCATGATAATTCCCCTATGCATTCACTCAGTCATATCCACCAACTATAGGCCACGATGCTGATGCATTCGTTGGTGGCATGCTTAACAGCCATGCATTTGATATTTACATGAAGGGGCCCTATACATATATAGAGATTCCTCCATGTGAACAGGAAGCTTAAATGTCTAGCCATGTTGTTGTTTGGGATAATGGCTAGTGGACACTAGACATGCATGTGTTGACCAAACCAACACAATGAAACAAAAAATATTGTATGAGCTTGTATTTAGGTGTAGAATATTTGAAAATACAGCCTTCTGGACCTACCTTCCCCTTAGAATATAATTTTGGAACCCAAATGCAAAGCTCTACAAAACTCAGATGAGGAGGCTAGCTCTCACAAAAAATAAAAGTAGACTATTCCAATAGAAAAGATAAAATGGAAGATGTTTGCCTTCTGTGTTTAGCATGAAACACATTTACAGAACAATCTTGAGCATGTCTACTCAGAAGTAACCCACATGGTCAATGGGCTTACTCCTAGGTACAGGGGTACAGAATTGCTGCCTTTAGATGATAGTTCCAGTCAAGTCTGTATGAAAAATATTCTAAAGAGATTGCACAGTAAAATCAAATTTGGAAAACTTCCCTCTGAATCAGAGAATCACAGTATTGGAAGGATCCTTGGATTCCTGCAAGGGTGGAAATCAAGAGCAAAAGCATCCCTGAGAGATGGCCATCAAACCTCTGTTTATTAAAGATTCAGTGAAGGAGAATCCACCAGCTTCCAAGGGGCCTTGTCAAAAGCCTTACCGAAATTAAGTTAGATTACATCCACGGCATTCTCTGCTCTACCAAGTTTGTAAAGGTATCACAAAAAGAGATAAGCTTAGTTTGGCATTACTTGTCTTGGGAAAACCCAATCACAGTATTCCTGTCTAAGGCCCTTTCTGCACCTTACCGTCTTCCGGCGCTGGCGTGCGGGGATCACACGAGCAGCCTCTGGCGAGAGGCTCTCACGTCCGGGGTCCTTTGGCTCCACAAGAGCTGCCTGCTCGCACGAGAGCCCCACCTCTTCCTTCCGCAGTGCAGCCTGGGACCTTCCCAGGCTGTGCTGGGGCAGGAAGTGTGACCGGCATGGTTCCGGAGGCTCCACATGCCAGGTAAGTGCACTCGGCTTCTAGCCGAAAATGAAAAGGTGCATGATCGGCGCCTGCCCTACTCTGGAGCATCGTGCGATTGTGAGTACGTCGTGCAGATCGCTCCTCACAATCGCGCGATGCTCCAGGGGCCCTTTCACGTGGAAAATGCCGTGCGGAAAGGGCCTAAGTGCTCACAAACTGATTAAGGATCTGTTCTAGAATCTTTCTTAGTATTGACATCAAACTGACCAGTTGCTATTTTCCTGGGTCCTCTTTTTCTCTCTTTTTTGAGGTTGAGGACAATATTTTTTCTCCTGTAATCTTACCCATTCTCCAGGAATTTTCAAAGATTATAACAGACAGAGGGTCTGAGATTTCTCCTGCCATTTGCTTCCCTACTTTTGGATATGAAGAAACACATTTATTAAAACTGAACTGGGAGAAATACCAAGGTGTTAATCATGCATTCCTTTCTGAACTGTTCCTCTGTGGTAGGAAAGCACCACTTCAGTGCCCATGGAGGCCCAGTTTCCCTGGGAGGCATGGTACTAAAGGTAAGTTCATCAAAATCCTTTTTCACCCTTCATGTACAAAGGGCAATCCCCACAACTTGTAAATTGAAAAGCCATGCAGCCTGGCTCAGCTGAGCTCAGCCAGTGCCATAATATTTTCCATCTTCTGCTAGAATAACCGGTTCCTAAGGGACAATGAAGCAAAATCTTAACTGCTTCTACTTTTTTTTTCAGCATTATTAATTTTTTTTTCAAGTAGACATGAGGCAGACATTGCTACTGATCCCACATGCCTGGTCTAATTGTTGTGCTGTGGTTGCTTGGCCCCATATGAGGTGATGGAAAACATTTTCATCAGCATCAGGTGCCGCTGTTAAGACCAGCCATGCTCTAGTTACACTATCAGTGAATGTTATAAACACAAAGCCACATTCCAAATATTTATTTCACATGAAATATCCCACCTGCTATTGAAAGAAATGGAGAAGAGGGGAGGGACGGGAGGGAGAAGAGACTTTTTTTAATGCTGGGTAACTGAGTTAAAGCTAAATTCAAGGTAGAGTTAGTAGCTGAGGAAAATCAACAGTGTGACAGAACATGAACTACAGTTTAACTTTTGAGGAAGACTGAAGCAACCAGTTTTCTGGAGGTATACACTCTCATTCCCCCTGTTAATCCTTATTAAACTAAGTTACTTTACACTGGTTGTAGTTTTGACACAGTTAGAAACAATATGGGATAAAACAGTTTGATTATTTGAGCGCAACAATGAAGATATTGAAAAAAAATTCCTACCTAATGTTGCAGGAGGCCTGAAACAAAAGAATGCCTCATAAGAAGGGACGATCCCTCAAACTACATTTTGGGCAAGATTCTCCACAGAAGCAGATTCCCACCGTACAAGTAAAGTTAAGCACAACACCAATTTGACTGCAGCTCTGACGAGAGATGTAAGGCATGCCTTCAGGATAGGTGGGGTCCATGTGTTATTTTTAGCTCTGCATAAATATCAGAGTAGAAGGGTTTTACATTTTTTCCCCATGTGCAAAGGATCTCATTCAACTACCTAGCCATTTGCAATCTAAAAGTTAGAGTTGAAGTAAACTTTATCATGCTTAATATTCAAAGGATATTAACTCAAGTTGGCTGCAGCAATAAAAAAGGAAGCATGCAAGGTTACTGCCGGAATCTGTCAAGACTAAGTTTGCTCCTTTTAATCTTGGAAGAATGTGCTATTTCCTTCAGACAACACACACACACACACACACACACACACACACACACAGATTTTATCTCTCTCTCTCTCTCTCTCTCTCTCTCTCTCTCTCATTCACTCTCCTTTCTTCAACAGACAGTGTAAACACCTGCAAGTCTTTCTGACTTCAAGGAATAGCTCGAGGTGTCCCTCAGCTCCGTGCTGCCTGCCAAAGTAACCAAGCAAGCTGTCAGCATCAATGCATCTCTCAACTGTCATAAAATGAGTAACCATCCAAGAGAAAGTCAGAATTGATTCTTAATTTAGTGCAAACCATCTCAGGTCACAATTACAACTGACATAAGACCAAAGAATATTGTAAAAATAATAGGCCACATCTGTAGCTTATATAGGTTTACCAACTAGCCAAAAACAAGAAGGGGGGGGAGCAATTATGCATCTGGGAATAGGAGACGATTTTCCCTACTGGGATCCCTTCTTTAGAAGGTTTCCATGAATAAAGAATTATTGATAGGCTGCCACCAATCAGAATGAATCTCCTAACACACCCAGGTCTGTCCAGCTGCTTGGGGAGTTTTCTGAGCCCCATTGCCAAGAGCTCCTCCCTGCAGCCCAGCTCTAGGAAGAAAGTGAGGAAAAGAGAGAAAGAAAGGAAAAGAAAAGAAAAGAGAAAAGCACTATAGTACTTTTTCTTTTCTTGCCCAAGGCCCAGAAACCCAAAACTTAACAAAGGCAGTGTTCCAGAAAGCTGCTTTTTTAGACTATAATTTCCAGAATTCTCCAGTCAGTCCATTCTTTTTTCCAAAGGATAAAAGGGAGTCATTTGGGAAAAGGGGAGACAACAAGGGAAGGCAGTAGCCGCACAGGAGAATTCCAATAACATAAAATGAACATGTGAGGGGAAAAGTGGGGGGCTTCTTCCACTTGAGGCTGTCTCCTGCCCTCGAGTAGGAAGTGGGACCCCCCTTTTGCACCTGGAGATCATCTAACTGGCACCACCTACTGATTTTAAATCCCCATCATGCAATAGCTCAGGGAAGGAAGGAATCTCTAAACTCAGAAGTTTTTCTCTATGGAAGAGGAGAATTCTATCTGCGAGTGCAACTGGCAAGGCACGTGGAGAAAGAGAACATGGACAGAGGAGATCTTTAGAAAGAAAAGGTTTTATTCTAAGCAGGCAGACACAATGACAAAAAATATCCCATTCATGAAGGCACCTTCCTTCAGGTGTTACGTAGCAGTTACAGATAAGCCTAGGTCAGTTCAACCAGAGATTTATTTATTTATTTATTTATTTATTTATTTATTTATTGAAATTTTACACAGAAAAATAGCCCCCCCCCCGCTTCCAAGCATCTTTTTTCCAGTTGAGTTTGTGTTTACATCCCATTTATACATTATTTCTATTTAAGAGTTAATTTAAGAGTTAATCGCACTATCACACTATTACTTTTAACATTGTTACATTCAACTTATACTAATTCTATAACATCCTTAATTTTCATTATCAACATTTCCAACACTCTTCCTTTGTTTCTTCTTTTCCTCATTCTTTTATCCAATTCAAAACTTCTTTCCATTCTCTCTCAAAGTTCTGGATTGGTTGATTTTTAAGTGAAAAAGTTGACTTTTCTATCTCTATCATATGCAGAACTTTTAATTTCCATTCTTTTATATCAATATAATTTCCTTCTTTCCAATATTGTGCATATGTCATTCTTGCAGCAGTTATTACGTATAACAATGTTTTCTGATAAGATCTTATTTCTCTTTGTTGCCCTAACATGTTCAACAAATAAAATTCTGGCTTCATTTCAAAGTTTAAGCTATACATTCTAGTTCAGCCAGAGTTTTAAAAGAACATAATCCCTAACGTGACTAGCTAAAACATTCCTATTCTACTCACATTACTATCCAGATACTGGGATGGTATGGGGGGAGGAAGCCAGGACTCTGAACCAGTTTTGCCCAGTCTGCCACTGGCCCTTTGTCTTCCTCACTTTGTGCTCTCTTGAGGGCTTTTTAAAACTTCTTGACTAAAGCATCTGGAAACTTCTCACTTTGTTCCCCCCATCTGGTCTTGCTGATTGGGCAATTGTCTCTCATGATCTCTGATGTCCTTCTGTGATGCTGCCCCCCCCCCATAAATGTAACTTAACCCAACACCTCATTAACCCCTTCTTTACCTGGAGAGAGAACTATCCCCCTTCAGCTATGTTGCCTGGATAATGGGAAGAGCCCATGATCACAGAACATAGTAGTCATGTTTTAGGTTCTTGAGTAGAGTCTTGAGTTCCAAAGTATATGCACAATTCATTTGACTCTAGACTGAGATAAAGCATTTTGACCTCTAAATAGACATTAAAAGCTAAATATTAGAAGGATTTATCAGTTCACCAAAGGCTAGGTTCTTTGAAGAGACTGACTACTGTCTTGTGCAGTGATGCAGTATTTCTAACCATAAGGATCAGAAATTTCCTTGAATGCTGAACCTATCAAAACTGCATCTCAAAATTGCTGACCAATTGGAACCAAAGAGATGTTCTTAAAAAGAGTTTGACTTTGAAATGAATGTTCAGCAGTGATGTATTTGAGTCTTTTAAGCTGAGTCTCAAGTCAAGTCTCAAGTCTGGAAGCCAACTTTATACCCCAACCAAAATTCCAGAATTATTGGATAGAGTGAAATAAATTCAGTGTCAGCACTCCACATTTGCAATTTTGCCATCTGCAGCTTCAGAAGTGGGGAATAGGATTCTATCTAACTCTTCATTACTGAAGATTCAAAAGCTTTAGAAGGAAGGATCCTTCTTCCTCAAGCGCATTGCCTAACACTTTTCCCCTCTGAGAAATGCACCCTGCACTCTGAGGGTGAGTCTTGTTGTTTGCTCTTAGGAAATGTTTTAGAAGGCTCCTCTGATATGCAGCAGGGACAGGTTGCTGAACAGACCTCAAGCCTGCCTCAAGCCCATTGTCTAACCCATTTGCTTTCCCTCTGAGAAATGCACCCACACTTCGGGCTTGAGAGAGATTGTCATGTGACTAGTAGGCAAAAAGAGATGGAGGCATTGTTCAAAGTCATAAGGTTTCTGGATGAAGGTGTCATGTTACTGAACGAAGGGCAACAAATCAGTAATTAAAAATATAGAAGTCTTGAATCAAGTCGAGTCAGTTCATCATTTATGGTTGAGTCAAGTCCGAGTTGAGTCACTGAAGTGACTTAAGTCTGACTTGAGTTTGAGTCTGTCGACTTGAGTCTACATCACTGGTGTTCAGTGACTAAGCACAGGATATATGTCTGTTCAGACTATTCAAGACGTTGCCAAATGTGCCAAATGTACCAAATTCTCTAGAAGGATTGTCAAGTAACTTTAAACTATTGGGGATTGTCATGAGAAGACAGATCTGCTCTTTTGTCTTTAACATCTTGATGTGCAGAAATCAACAAGTGATACTTTCATCCAGACAGAAGGGCTTAAATGCTCATCTTTTAAAGTCTGGCTTTGGATTCCTGCATATTCTAACATGTTTGTTCTTAAGATCACCATACACTCCTCATCTTGAACAACTCCATGGTAGGTTGGCACAAAATAATCAACTCCATATTGGGAATAGCTTTTATCTGCAGAAGTTAGCTGGTTCAGATGTTTGAGAACTTCATTTGGTATTGTTTTTTGTTTTCATTTTATTGTTGTTTATTTTGTTGCAAACTTACTAAAATTCACATTTTTTTCACTTACCAGACAGAAATAATTCAATTGTTTGTTTAAAAAATGTTCATATTAATCCATTCCTAGCTGTTATAGGCCTGACTGCAGTGGATCATTTAAATCTTGTGATTCTAGACTTCAAGGTCACACATCCAATTAAATCTGGTTGGATTTCCTTTCCAAGCCATAAGATCCCTGCATTGTTTCAGTAAGACTGATTCAGTAATCCTGTGCAAAAATGAATGTAGAAGAGAAAGGCTCCTGGTTCAAATTCTTATCAAAAAGCATTGAGGTCCTAATTTGACTTCCAAGTTTGACAACTATGAATGTTCACAGGCCATCTCTGCACTAGACAGTTATAGCACTATTATTCCACTTTCAACATCCTATGGAATCCTGGGGTTTGCAGTTTTGGGAGGGGTTGAACCAGCCCCTCCCAAAACTGCAAACCCCAGGATTCCATAGGATGTTGAAAGTGGAATAATAGCACTATAATAGTCCAGTGCCGAAATGGCCTTAGATTTATGGGTGGTTGAGGGAGGAGTGTCCAGATAGTCAATAGTGACTATCTAGTGTCCAGATAGTCAATTAATCAATTATTTTGTTAAAGTATACTGTCAAGGTTTAGGGATTTCTCAAAGCCAAATGTCAAAAGTCACATCTGAAATCTGCAGAAATCTAAAAGTTATGTTTGAATAGTGAAATTTTGGATCTGTGAAAAAACATTCATTTCAACTTTCCAATCCTTGTTAGCTCAAAATGGTCACAAAATAAACTAGTTATATTTGCAAGAACTCTGTAAGTTAAACACCTTTTAAATAACATACTTCAGTCTTCTCCATAAGCTGAACTACAATTCCCAGCAACCTCCAGCCAGCCTATTTGGATGGGGGATTCTGGAAGTTTTAGTCCAACGCGTTTGGCAACCACCAGGTTCAGGAAGGCTGAGGTACTAATAGCAATGGCCAGAACGCAGCCAGCTCTGGCTGTTGTTGAGCAGCATTCACAGGGAATAAATAGAAGTGAGATTTAGTGTGCAGAATTGCAATTTCATGGTGAGACTGGAACTGACATAAAATTGCCTAATCTGAAACAAAGTCAGAAGAGTTGGTTAGCAAACACTATCTACAATGAATTTACCCATACATCGTGAGATTTGGCACCACAGATTAAATCTTATGTCCATTTTCACTGGTGGCTGACAACAAAGGGCATGGATGCACGTTCAGGATGCACAAACAGATTCTGCCATCATTGGTGCAGCTGGGTAAATTTGGACTCTGGAATGAATTACAGGATGCTCTTTAGGTAGTAATGTTATTACCTCACTTGCTTCAAAATGCAACAAACCAACCCTCCTGGTATTTTGGGAACCTCTTGGTCATTCTACCTATTGAAGCTCTGGACTTGTGTTACCCCATTGGCATACCCTATTCCGGGGACTATAAATTTGATATCAAATATGCCCACCATGCCAGAGAGGTTGCCCAAATAGGCATATAGGCAAAGAGGTCAAATGGCCCAAACTAGGTCAAGACGAGGAAAATCCCCAGTCACGTAGCCCAAGGAGACCTCAGGCTGTGCAAATCCACATGAACAAAGGGTCCTCAGCTAAGAGTAGCCAACTTGAGGGGATTGTCAGGTTTTCCCCAGGTTGAGCAACCTTGACTTTGGGAAAATCCTACAAGGCGAGGTCCATCTACATAAACTTACACTGCAACCCTTTGCAACTGCAACTCTGAACACTCGCAACCCAGCATAAACGAATCATGCAAACGACCAGCCCTTTGTTCTTCCAAGGAGAGGCCCTGCCCTCAAGGTACATTCTGCCTAGTCCTAGTTTTTGAGGGTCTCTTTGGAGAACTCCCTGCCGTGCTAGGAGACCGGCACTCTGTTAGTTGAGTGATCCCCTCAACCGTCTCTTTGCTGAGCTCCGTTCTTCTCGCCGCTTCCCAGACCAAAGACTTCAGGATAGGTACAGTATCACTACCTATACAATCCCTTTGTTATATCCCCATCCATTTTTCACCTCTTTTCCTTCTCAATAGGCCTTATGTGTGTGAGTGTGTGAGTGCATGGTACTATACCCATTTAATAAAATGCATTTATTTAGTACATATGTCAGGCTTTTTGCTTGCCCTGACCCCATAAGGTTGGGTAAAAGATCCTACTGGGTTACCCTGCCCCTCATTTCGCTATAGCCAGTGCTCTGCTAATTTCCCCAATCTTAGCATTTTTGGAGCAGATCAAGGTATCCCCCAGGTGACTCCCAGAAGTCAAAGTAACACTTGGGCCCTAAAGTCCTACCCTGATAGCACCAGAGCACTTCACTGAAGTCAGAAACATGAGGTAGCTATAAAGGTTACTGCCAAAATAAGGATTCCAAGTACTTCCAGTTAAAAGGCTATGCAGAGCTGTTCTTTTTTCTCCTTAGCTGATTATTGATGGTTGTAGAATGGATGTTGGCAGGTTTGGCAGCAGATTTGGCTATTTAGTCAGATAAATGACTGAAATACTTAGCACTGATACTCCAACAGCAGTTTTGTAAATAAGGCACCAATGGGCCACCTTGTCCATCTCTGCCCTGCTTTCAAGTAAGATAGTTTGATATGTAGAGCCACTGCAGAATAGTGATTTGAGCATTGGACAAGGACTTTGGGAGACCAGGGTATGAATCACTGCTCAGCCAGGGAAACCCACTAGGTGATCTTGGTAAAGTCACACTCTCTCAGCTTCAAAGGAAGGCAATGGCCAATCCCCTCTGATAAACCTTGCCCAGAAAAACCCACAATAGAAATTGTCTTAGGGTTGCCATGAGTGGAAAATGACTTGCAGGCTAATAATAACAACAAAAGTCTGATGTGCCTTTGAACTAGAACTTGGAAATTTACTTTTTTGGATTGCACTTCTCAAAATCCCTGAGCCAGCAATCCAAAAAAAGTAATTATCACAAATTTTATTGACTTTTTTGGTGCCAGTGCCTAAGGACTTGCTAATCACTTCCTGAGAATGCCTAGTTTCATCCAGTTTCCCGTCACTCTGGAACGACCAACATCCAGATTATTAAAACTAGTGGATCTCTGTCTGCCTTCACACCTGTTCATACTCAGCATCTTCCCCTCACACACACTTTCTTCATTTTCCTTTTAAATAAGCTAAACAAACACACCCAAATAAAATAGACAAATGGCCCTTCTGCATTCCACCTAAAACCAGAGCAAGACCCATGCCACTCCTAATCACCAGTTGATGATCCATGGACTAAAGAATTTCAGTTGGCTTTTAGAAGGATTTTATGTCCATGATTTCACCAGGTTAGATCTCAACTTACTTATTTACATATATTTATACCCTGCTCTTCAAGACAGAAAGGATTTCCACTGAGCGGCTAATAAAAATGTCTGCTAACCAATATTTTGGCCACACACCCTTTGCCAGAATTGTGAATTAGCAAATTGAGACAGTCTCTATTTTCTACATGTTGTGTACAAATTGTGAGCATTTGTGAGGCAAACAGAGGAAATCCTGGGATGCACCACTCAGAGGATTATGTGTATGTACATAAGACACTGGAAGGCAGACAGAAAAAGGCACTATGGTACTGTGTTATGATGTTGTGTACTTACGTCCTTGCTTGGATTTATGGTGCCAGGGAGGGCTGGTTCACAGGCTTCTAGAATGATACTCTAATTCTCTACCCAGCTGATAAAATCTTGCTGACAAGATTCCTATAACACAGTGGTTCTTAACTGGATATGCTGAAGGGGTCTGTGAACTTAGTAGTTCTAAAGGGCAGGGGGTCTTCAACTCCATTTTTATTACTTTTCCTGTCACTGTGAATTTTTAATAAAAATATAATATTTTCAAAAGTTCATTATAATTTTTCATTACAGACTAGTCTATGGGAAGAAAATCAGCTTCCAATGTGGTAAAATAATTTGTACAGAAAATTTTGTGTGTGTCTCATGGGTAATTTTTGTGGGAAAGTTGAATAGGTTTGTTGCATTCCCAAAGGGGTGACCCCATTTTGGGTGACCCCAAAAAAAGCTTCAGAACAAATTCTATAATGACAAAAATATACTTAAGATATAGTGAGACATAATAAATATAAGGGCCTAAATGCTCTAAAGGCATCAGATGCTGTTTAATCATGGATGCTAAGATGGGTCAGTTCTGGTTAGTACTTGGATGGGAATCACCAATTAATGTCAGGTGCTGTAGGCTATAGTTCAAGGGAAAAAACTGGCAAAACCACCTCTGAGTATTCCTTGTCTAAGAAAACCCTATGAAATTCATGGAGTTACCATAAGTCAACAAGCAACTTGAAAGCATATAAACACAGTGAATAAAATACAGCTTATGTTAAAAATTGTTGGAATATTATTCAGCCTTGCATTTATCCTTGATAATTTATCCTTGATGTTTGCACACCATTGGCGTTTACATGTTTTATGATTATTTGTAGTGTTATAGATTCTTTCTATTATTTATTTGAGGTGCTTCATTTCCTCATTATGGTATCCTAAATGATATGAGAAAAATAGTCAGATCTGCCACTGTAAAGAACTGACAGTGTAAAATCTATTAATGGTTCTTTAAAATACCTCCACCACCACCTCAAATCAGCTCCACCTCTCACACAGCCTAGCAAAAGGTTCGGCACTGGATCTACCTGGACATCTTCTATGTTGTAGAACAGGATTCAAGTCCATCAGATTATTCAAAAAGCCTATTCATGTTCAGGATGAACAAGTAGTTAAGTGCTCAGGTCTCAGATAAATTGACCTGAGTCGGCTGTTATTTTCAGTAATCTGAATCCTTTTTTTGTTATTTCTTCTTGTACATTCCCCTTTCAGGTATCACCCTCATAAAGCACACATTTAATCTGCAATGTGTATTTATTTTAATTGTGTGGATTTTCCTTTTTTCCGTCACTCCAGGTTATCTTGGCTTTGCTTTAATAATGTCTTACGTTGGCTAAAACTGAAACAGAAAGCAGGGGGAGAACAAACACAATATGGAAAAGGAGAGGATTTTTAAAGAAACTTTTGGCAGCAAAAATCACAAAAAAATAACAAGCTTTTACAGGCAAAATCTCACCCAATAAGCTGGGGGAAAAAAGAGGGTTGTACTCTGAAAACTTTGCCTTTCTTTAATTATATAGATGACATTTCAGGCATTCAGATTTTTTCCTTTTTGCATATTGAAAACACCCATTTTTTAAAAAAAAAACTTTTAAAAAATAGCTGCAATTGAACATTTATTTAGTATAAAGTAAATCTTATAAAAATTCAATTGCAAAGTAGTTAAGGTATTTGAATTTTTAAAAAAACAGGAAAGAATCCCAAGAAAGAAAGTATTTGATGGCTAATAATCTCATTTCAATATAATAGGACCTTTCTTTTGCAGAGAGCAAGACAGGTTAAAAGATATAATTATGACTTTGCAAACTCTCCCAAGTGCTGGAAGATCATCTGACAGTTCTGATCCCGGGCTCAGCTCTCAAAGGGGAAAAAGTCTTTGTCTAGTTACAGAGTTAAAGAGACAGGATCCCTATTCCACTCTCTGCCTACATTGCAATTTAACTGTCAAAAAAATCCAAGCTGCAAAATTGTCTTATTCCAACACAGCATAAGAAAAAGAGAAAGAGAGGATTGAAACTGACCTGTCAAAAGCACCCTGTTTAAAAATGTATAATATATTTTAAATATTTTTTTTTCAGGAGGCACTTAAAGGTTAAAGACGTGCCAAAGAAGCAGGACAATTTCTTTACCTCTCATGAAAACCATTTTAAAACAATTAAAAAGGAAAGAATCATTTCAGAATTAGGAATTGTCAATGTACAATCCCCTAAAGATCAAAAAGAAACACATTAGATTCACATTAATTATTTCCTTTTAAATAAATATATAATAAAAATCCCTTTTTCAATGAAACAAGAACTTTAAGGACACTGAATAATGCTTTCGTTGCCAGAATTTACAACAAGGTGGAGCTGAGTGTCGAGAAGAGAACAATCCTTGGAATCAATCTGCAAAAGCAAAGAATGGAATGGAGACAAGTGTTCTGACATCTCTACTGTTTCAGTTCCAAACTCACTGTTTCCCTCCAACCTTCCCTTTTTATTATTATTATTTCTTAAAAGAAAATATTTCAAATAGCACAAGAGAAGAATGACATATTCTCTGCCAAGATGACACAAGAAAAGGAGGCTATTTTCAAGCCGTTAAACCTCCGTGTGTGTGAGAGAGAGACAGAGAGAGAGAAAGAGAAAGAGACCGAGAGAGAGACAGAGAGAGAGAGAAGAAAAAGCAAAAATCACCTCAGGAATCTGAGACACAGCTAGGGACAAATTAGACTGTTAGGAAAGTGAATGCACAAGTATGTGTGGCTGGAGAAACCAATGAAGCTGATCAATGGGAATCAACCAGTGCAGGCAATGTTAAGACAACAATACACCTTCCTATCCTAATCTGTCAGAGAGTTCTATGCTACCTTTGTCATCAACCCAAAAAACTCTGTTCTCAAAAATGAAGTTTTGACTCTGGAATAGGAAGCCATGGATTTCTCAGGATAAGGACAATTTAGGGGCTGTGTTAATTTTTTTTTTTTAATTATGCCTCCCCATCACCAGCATGCACATACGCGTACACACACACACACACACAAACAGGCTGCATGAACACATAATAAAGAAAGGGTTCAATCAATCAGTCAGTCAGTTTCAGTTCTCCATGGAAGCAGCTGGGCTTCCTCTTTTCAGTTGACACATCAGCTTTTCTCCTTCGAGGAGCAACAATGCCTGTGGACGCTGAATGGCCACCCTGAGCCCAAATACAAACAGCCTGCTTTGAGCTTCCTGTCTCACATCATGGTGTGCAAAGTGGCAGTCAGTGTTCACAGTGGCTGGTTCATGATGTGACATGACTGATTCACCACCACATCCCGACATTCATTCTGTCGGAAGAAATATAAGGAGAATTATGCCATAGTCTCACCTTATTTGGGCAGCAAATCAGGCTGGAAAAATCCTCAGCCATACCAATATTCAAACATGAAATGGAATAAATGCAAACTGAGATACGTATGTTTTTCTTTCACATATATAGCTTATTCCTGCTGAATTGGGGGGAGGGGGGATTACTCCAAAAGCAGAATTAATCACTTTCATGTTGCAGAATTTGTTTTTCTTGCATAGTTTGGTATGTCCCTTCCATTTAATGCTAATGCTTATTTTTCTACACTGCCCTGTGTATGACCCTGTCACTGGAAAATAAGCTGTGCCTGATACTCATTTTTTTAAAAAAATCAAAATGCAAAGGTTATCTAGAATCCTTCTAAACAGATTTACAGGTAAATGTTTTTAACAAATCTTGATTCTATGGGTCAAATGTACTGATATTTTCTGAACTGACAGCTGTTAGATTACAGATTCATGATCCAGAAAAGGAGGGGGTGATCCAAAAATATTTGATTCCATGTGTACCCAATTGTAAAATGTTTCACTGATTTGCCCTCCCTGCTAAATAATGATATTTTGATTGTCAAATATGATGCAGTGGGTTTCCAGAAAGAATTCCATGTTGAAAAACAGCTTAATCCACATACATTCAACTACTATCAATACTGAATCTCCTGCCCTTTTCTTCCATCCATCTTTTAATCTATTCTTTTTGTCTGTTGACTATGGAAGACTTCTTATTATAACTGAGACCAACAACAAACAGAAAAAGAGTTTGAGGAAGAGGACTGCTGGAGAATGGTAGAAAGGAGAGTAACTGCAGTCTCAGTTACTGCCTCAGAATATCCAGTGCTTTCACAGACATGCTTCAGTCTTATGGGGTACACTTTCCTTTTTCCTTCCTTCCTTCTTCTTTCTAGAACCCAAACATTCAACAGCCAGATACCAAAAGATATACAGTGGGATGAAATAAGAGACATTTAAAAAAAGGATTCTGACCTCAGAATTTTGAGTACTACACCAGAAAACATGTCACAGTCTTGTCGCTCAAAACCCTCAGCTCTATTAACCCTCTTTTTTTTTCTTTTTTCTTTTTTTCATTTTAGGCAGTGTAGCATAGGCCAGGTGCTGCTCTTGTTTAATGCTGCTCTTGTTAAATAATTGTACATTGGAAATCCTGGCTTATCTACTGCAGACAATCCAGTGATCAACCAATGGATCCAGAGTTATCATCCACATAGCCAGAATTTGGAAAAGTTGCTGTGTTCAATTACAGTTCTCATTGAGACACTGATCTACTCTGTTTTAGACTACAGTTCCCAGAACTGCTAAGCTCTATGCAAATCTCTGGTTAAATGTGTAGACACTGCCTCTAATGCCATAATTTTACTCCAGATCATTTCTCAGTGCTATGCCTTCAAGATAGTCTGGATACTCTCCCTGCCGTTGTTGGGAAAACATTATTGGACAATGACACAATGAAGCTTGAACCTCATTAAGCAGCAGTCTGCAACTTTGGTGGGTCTAAGGCTTAAACACTAAGTCCCACCCCCAAAACATGTCATGAGCACACATCTGCTGTCCCTCTGCTGGAATATTGCAGCATGATTTTGGATGTTCTTGTGGCTATTTAAAAAAAGCCAGGGGTGCATCTTGCTCTCTGAAGACATTAGGGCAAGAGAACATCCCATGTAAATTTCCCAAGCTTATCTTCCTGCTAACATAATCTAAAACAGTGCTTCTTAAGCTATTTGATGTAGAAGTTGTTGTTGATGAGTGACTTCAAGCTGTTTCCAACTAATGGGGACCCTTAGGTGAACCTATCATGGGATTTTCTTGGTGAAATTTGTTCAGAAGAGGCTTGCCATTAGCTTCCTCATACACTGAAAAAAGTTGTACTTGTTCAAGATCACACAGTGGATTTTCATGGCTGAGTAGAAATTTGAATGTGAGCATCCTGGATCCCTAATCTTACACTCAAACCACTATACCATGCTGGCTCTCTGATGAGAAGACCAGCATTTTTCCCCCAATGTGCTAGACACTAGTACTGTGTTTCTTCCTTCTGGCTACAATTATTTCTTTCACTCCTGGAAACTCTCCATGGACCAACAGCTGATGGTTCATGGACTGCCACTGGTCCCTGGATCACCACTTTGAATAGCACTGGTGTAGAACAGCCTGTAGGACCCATTTATTTGTCTTTTTGGCAGTTCTAGATCCAATCAGGCCTGAATTCTCCCTAAAAGCAAAGATAACTAAGCTTTGGACATGTCATGAGAAGACATGACATTAGAAATGGTGCTTGACAAGATAAAGGGCAATAGAAAGAGAGGAAAACCACACTATAGGTGGATAGACTCAATCAAGGAAGCCATGGCTCACAGGATGATTGCAGGTCTTTCATTTATGGATTTGCCATAAACCGAAGTCAACTTGATAGCAGTTGACAACAGCAATAACAAAGAATAGCTTCCCACAAAATATGCAACTACAATGGTGTCACATAAGAAGTGCAATAACTATATGAGACTGCTGTTTGAGTGGCATCATACTGTCTGGCTTTCTCCTCAGGCTTCTCTGGGTTGTTTCCACTCATCCATCCGGAAACTTGGTAAGTTCAGGGCCTCTCATGGAGATTAAAAGGATCTCCAGCTTCACATGGTGAGGATTTTTCTAGGGAATGAAATCTAGTCCAAGTATCTCAAGAAGTATAGTTTAGTGGGACAAGCCCAGGAAGAGGAATCAGGTAAAGGGAAACATGCATTTAGAAGGAACAATGGGAATAATGTAAAGGCTTCCAGTGTCGGGGAGCAAAGGAACAAGAAAGGACAGAGTGGGGACATAAAGAACATTTGATTGTCAACAGGATTTTTTTTCCACTTCAGGACTTTTGGCAAAAAAATTCATTAAAAAAATGTGGCCAGTATCCTCTTAGTCACATGCATGCATGTAAATGTAACAAATACATGCAATATGGCTCTTTTGGGATGAAGCACAGAGGACTATGTTCTAACCCTTGGGACACATTCAAAACCTCCCCTCAGGCAGCTGTCAGACCGTAGAAGGCCACAGATGCTACATGGTGGAGAGGGGAGGGAAGGAAACAGTCACGTAGGGACGGGGGCGGGGGAGGCGGTTCACCCCAGGCAGCAGTGTTTTGGGGGTGTGCCGGCCTATAGCCACACCCTGGCATGTTGTGGCCATGCCCCCACATGATCTGGCCATGCCCCTCGTGCCATAGCCCTGCCCCCCTCTTGCCCCCCCTCCCCACACTCCAAGCTCCACCACTGGAAGGAAATCTGGGAATGTTTTCTTTCCCCTCAGAGCTGAGACCCACTGCTGCTTCTTTCTCTGAATTACCTCCACACCAGTAAACAGCAGCACTGGGTCCTCCTGAGACTTGATACCTCCTGGGGTGGGAGGAAGATACAGAACTGAATGTTTAGGGTGTTACACTCTGCCTGCTTGATGTAGGATCTCAAGCCTGTATCAATTTTTGCTGCATTGTTTTTCTTAAAAAAAAATTCTTAAAAACATTTTCAGGGGAAAGAAACCCACAAAATGTGGGGACTCATCCAAAAAGGTTCAAGAATTTTTATAATCTCTTCCAATGGGGAAAAACGTTTTGATATTTTCCATTCTTGAGTGCAAGAATGGCGTAAGTCAAGATTTAATGCTCTAGGAATCAGGAGTAGGAGCAAAACCTGTGATCAGAACACAGCCAAGTGCTTTTTTGTAAAACAAAAATTCATTTTTGGAAGATACGCCAGCTATAAATGAATGGGTGTACTGAGGAGCGATACTGTATCAGCAGGTGCCTCTTCTGACATCCAGCTGCCTGAACCTTCTACACACATTCTATTCCAAAGCACTATTCTCAACCTGCTGCCTCCAGATATTTTTGGGCCAGATGTCCCATCCTTATCAGTCAGTATTGCTTTGGGCCAAGTAACCTCTTTGTCTGCTTAGCCTGCCATCAAGTACAGTTGATGGGCAACTTTGAGCTCTCTGCTTTCCCTTCTTGTGGTTCTTTATTTTTATACTAGACTTATACTAGACTGGGAAACCTTTGAGAGATTGCCTTCAAACATAGGATTTCCTTCCATAAAGCAGAGCACAGAAGGCCTATGGTTTTTCACAAGAATGTAAGCACTTGAGTCAAGATCTGCAAGGTCCACAGCTCAGGTTTGCCAGTAGTCAATGGCCCTGACACCACTGATTTATTCTACACTTACACTATTTCCACACTGCACTGTTATAGTGCTATTATTCCACTTTCAACCTCCTATGGAATCCTGGGGTTTAACGTTTAGGGAGGGGCATTTACAATTCTCAGCCAGGGAGCTCTTTGACCTCAGTAAACTACAAACCCCAGAATTCCACAGGATGTTGAAAGTGGAATAATAGCACTATAACAATCTAGTACAGAAATGGCCTTGGTCAACAAGTAGACATTGGAATCAGTGGCCAAGATCCTGCATTATCTCAGCATAGCTTACATATCTGCTGGTGGTGTTAAACACTAGTAGTATCCAGTCCCTATACTGAATACCACCACAGCACAATGTATAAGAAACTGTGAATGGGCATAGCTGTCACCTCCTTGTACAATGAGCAATGTGCAATAAACACAAACAGTATACAATGTACAGTATGAAATGCACATTGACATACTACTCTAAGGCCACTAGCAGGCAACTGCAACAGTTTTACATGCAGAACTCTGCTCTTGTATCCATCAGCTGGGTACATCTGTTCCACATTGTCCAAAATGTCACTCCACGTATGTAGTGCAACTTATGCTCACATATGTCACCAATAGGATTCTGGCACATAGGACCTATGATTAGTCATGACTAACTAAAGCTCCAGTGATTTCTGTGGGTCTGCTCTAAGTATGACTAAGCATGGGCCCAACACTATAGGTCTCTGGTGAGCTTTATAGTAACTGATCTTCAGAAAATAGAATGTGCCTTAATGTTGATTATAATAAGGTTTGCACAGCTAAATATACTTATTGGGCATACACTGATTAATCTTCAGTGAACAGTTAGACTTTCTTTTATTATTCCAGTCAAGCAATGTATAAAATTATTACTGCTCATTAGTGGCTTAAATAAAACCTTTGCCTTATATTTGGCAGTGACATATGGCAAACAGTTTTGCATAAAACACGACACTGCTTTATGGAGAACAATTTGATACAGAGAGCCAAGAGAAAGGGTAGGTGGATTTGCAATGTTTTGGGGAAAGTATTGGAACACATTTCTCACGCTGTCTCCAAATCCTGAAAACATAAACATATCTACAGACTTCCTTGTCTTTATACAATGAAGATTATTTCAAAGCTAAAAGTAGTCTGCATGAAATGTTCCCCTGCCAATTAAGACAAGTTACTTTTTGAAACTATAACTCACAGAAGACTAACAATCCCCCACACATATCCCACCAGCAGTGGCAATTGAGAAAAGAGACCTTGCAGTTTGCCAATCGGGCCCAAACTTGTCTGGAAACACTAAGTTGGGTCCAAATTGGTTCAGCAACATTCATTCCGGAGTTGTTGTTGTTGTTGTCTGAGAGAGGAAAAGAGAGAATTCTGAAGTGTGTGTTTAGGAGGTTCCCAAAATAGTTTTCCAATCAGGTCCAAAACTTTACTGTGGTCTTCAGATTGATCCCGGTAAATAACGAAAGTTTGGAAGCTCTGTTATCAGGTACGTGGATTTGTATAAATTAGCAGACCGACAAATAGGCAAAACACTTTAAATTATACTATGTGTAAGAACCACTCACAGTCCATGGATACAACTGAAGTAATTCCACAGCCTTACATTGTTCATAGTTCTCTATATGATCCCTTCCCCTCTGGCTTTATGTATGTATGTACCTTTAGCACAACACATTCTGCATAACCTAAATGTGGGATAGTAGTCAGAGCATTGGACAACAACTCTGGAGACCAGGGTTCAAAGCCCTGCTTAGCCATGGAAACCCACAGTGTGACCTTGGGCAAGTCACACTCTTTCAGCATCAGAAGAAACCAAAGGCAAACCTTCTCTGAAGAAATCTTACCAAGAAACCCTGGTCATAGGGTTGCCATAAGTCAGAAACAACTTGAAGGCACACAATTACGACAACAATTACAACAACAATTACAACAACAATTGTAGATACGCCCAAAAATGCAGTGTGTAGTGAAGCAACCATACAACAGCTTCATCATGGTTCATTACTTCCCTCATTTCAACATCAGTAGCAAACTATACTCCATGATACTGGAAGAGTTTTCTGGCTTGATTTTGACAAGCACACTGATCAAGCCTCTAACATGCAGCTGATAGTCACTTAACAAATTATGGAAAAGGTGGCTTTTTGTATTGCCACCACAAGTCAACCATTTGTCTTTCCTGTAACATTTGAAGGGCACTAGGATGGTTGGAAACACACAGAAGGAGTACCTGCCTGTGTCTGAAGATATACAACTAAGGTATATAAATACTCTAAACAAATAATAAATGAACTCAGGCATACCCTTCACCATTTCACAGTCGAAAACTGGAGTATGTGTGGCCAGTGGAGATTTCAGTCAAGATAGAAAAAGTTATTAATGAGGAAGAACACAGTTTGCTTTTGTCTTGAACCTAATTGGAAGGGCAAGATTCTACCCCTCCTTACACACACCCCCGCGGAGTAATTTCAACTACTTTTACACTTTGAACTCAGTTTACAGCAACTGTGGGCAAAGTAGGAAAATGGGAGGAAGGCAGAGAAACCAGGACATTTTAAACACAGATGAAAAAGTGAGACAGCAGAGGATTTAATGAGACAATCTCTGCCAAACTGGGACAGTTGGAGGATATACTAAGGTCTTACACAAAGGATGGGAAATCTGTGGCTTTCGATACCGGTTTTCTGGGTGACAGATCCCATTGTCCCTAATCATTAGCAATGCCAGCTGCTGCTTTATGTGAGGTGGAATCCAACAACATCTAGAGGATAAGTTTGCCACCCCTACCCTACACCAAGTTTTCAAGTTATTGGAAAGCTGGCAAGTAACCCCAAAGGAGAAAGCCTTGGAACGTCCTGGCTTTACAGCGGTCTCCCTAAAAGAAGTACGCCAGGCACCTACTTTACAATCTTTTCAGTAGCCGGTTAGAACAATGTTATATCCACAGGCATTTTAATTTGCGTAATCCTCAGGCTGCCTTTTACCACAGTTGTTAATGTTCGTTGTTGTTAAACACAGTTTTATACACACACACATATAGATAGATAGAAATATATATACACATGCACACATACATACAGATATATATTGGTAATGTAGATCTATATCTGAACTGATGAAGGGCAGTATAAAAACATTTTAAACAAAGAAAGAATAAAATACATAAAAATGCAATAAACTTCCCACTGGGAGCCACGATTGGCTGAAGCTCCCAGATATGTGTTTACCAGACACATGCTTTCAGACTTACGAATGCACTACAATGGTTACAGAACAGACAGAGCTGCTTTTTCTGTAATACATGAAACTGTCTGAGAGTCAGAACTCCTCCTAAGGGCTACTATACACATGACAGCAAATAAATCAATTAAAAAAATGGCAGATACCTGGCAAGGAAAGTCAGATATAGATACATGTGCTGTAAATAAAGATATATCTGCCTCCCTGTGCTTTTACTGTGGGACAAACATGCATTTTCTGCATCATTTGTATTTATGTCTATCAAAACATATGAGGCAGTTGCCATCCCACCTTTCATCCAATGAGCTGAAGCCGGCACACCTGTCTCTCTTCTTCCCCACCGTCCACTCACAAGGTCAGGCTGACAAGAAGAGACTGACCCAAGAGAGGCCAGCAAGTTTGATGCTTCAGTGAGGATGAGAACCAAGCACCCAAGTCCTAGTCTAGCAGCATGGCCACCCAACACACTGATTAACAAGTGCATAGAAGACTCAGAAAATGGTATGCATGCTAGTGCTGTGCTCAGTGTGTGTTTTTGGGCACACAAATATCTTTCAAATACTAGCAGAGCAAATGTAGAGTCAACCCATGATAGGAATACTGGGATGTATTTTGTATATAAGGAGAGCAGCTGGCTCCCAGTCCCAGGCTGGCAACCTAGGGAAGACTAATACAGTGCCACCTCCATTTTCACAAGGATTCGGGGATCAGAACCCTTGCAAAAGTGGAAAGACCACAAATAACTCCTCTCCCCATGATCACCTTCCCACTTCCTTCCAGGGCTCCCCTCTCCTGTTCCTTTGCCTTTTGCATGCTGGGGGGAGCTCTGGAGGGGAGAAGGAGGGCTCATGCAAGCCTTCCCCCACCATTTCCTTGTCTATTGCCTTGGTGCTAGTTCTCAGCACCAGGGCCAGAAGCAAGGGAATGGGAGGGGGAGCTCCAGAGGGGAGAAGGAAGGCTTGTGCAAGCCTCTGCCCCCCACCTTCCCTTGCCTATTACCTTGGTGCGAATTCTCAGCCCTGGCTGGGGCAGAGGCAAGGGAATGGGAAAGGGAGCTCCAGAGGGAAGAAGGAAAGCTCGCATGAGCTTTTCCCCACCATTCCCTTGCCCATTGCCTAAGTGCAAGTTCTCAGCACTGGGGCCAAAGGCAAGGAAATGGGAGGGAGAACTCCAGAGGGTAAAAGGAAGGTGCTCACATGCCCCCCCACACACATTTCCTTGCCTTTTGCCTGGGCACTTATCTTCCTTCTCCGCACCGGGCAAAGGAATGGGAGGAAAAGAATGGGGGGGAGGCAAACGCACACCTCATGAATAATCAAATGTGCAAAGGTCAGACCATACGAATGTGGAGAGAGGACTGCATACTCTTAATTCCAGACTTTCTTCCAGTGAGATAACTAACTTTAGCTAACCTTATATTCTTAACTGCCTTGGTTCCCATATTGGAAGAAAGGCTGGATATAAACAAAACAAAACAGTGCCAAGCAAGTATACCACTCTCAAAAAAGTTAGACTTCTGGGCTACAATAACTGAACCCTTGCCCCACAAAACTTATAAGATAGCTTACAGGATGTGTGGGCAACTATGTAAGGGACAGGGTCCATTTCCCTCCTTCCCACTGGCTTGGCATGCTGCACTGGCATGTTTCAGGTGTAGCAGAAGTCATGTAATGTCGCTTCAGGCGGTCATTTTGATTGCCCTCCTGCTAGTTCTTTTTTTTGGGGGGGAGAGGTAGGAGGCTGGGAACTTTGGGCCAGTTTTCAGAGGAAACATCACCTGAAAATTGGTCTGAAAAGAATTTTTAAACAAAGCTTAGGGGTCTGAGGGATTGGGGGGCTTCTGGGAGTATTAATGGAAATGAACTGATGCGTTTGTGGCACTTTTAGGGGGAGTAGGGTCCAGTTTTCTGGCCAAAAAAAAAACTCAAAATCTGTCCCCAAAATGAAAAAATGTTTGGATGGTTGAGCGCTTTGGGACTCTTTGGAGACCACACTAAGGGGATTTCCAGGGCTCCATGTGATCTGCTGCCCACACTTTGCCACTCCCTGGTTTACCGGGTCAGGCTGAGATATATTGCTTCTTTAGGCAAACCAGCAAATGATGCCCCTCAATCACCAAACTGAAACAGCATATTTCACAAAAATAGTTTTTAAAAAAGGTACATAAGAGAGAAATCTCTTAAGCAATTCTCTCAGGCAAAAAAGATATAATAATGATAAATTAACTGATACTGCTTTGTTATGACACCCAATTTTTTTTCTACCTAAGGCTACCACTCCACTCTGCCTAAAGGTAAAGCTAGACCAAATAGTTTAATGTGGATGAAATCCTCATGAATACATTTTACAGTGACTGTCAATCAGAAATGATGGGTTTCTGGATGACTTTATCTGGTGTGATCCACACACCAGAGAAAGAACTTTGCATTCTGATTATCGCTAGCTCATATGGATTAGCAGAACTGTAGTGACATGTGCATCCCCATGACCACCTATTTAATGTACACCACATGTGGAATCATTGGCCATATGTAGATATGATGCCTGCATGTGCAACATCACATACCACCTGCAACACACTCACACTGTGCTTCTTTACAGCCTGTTAGGATATCAGAGTGCAAGAGCTTGACAAGCACGTGGGAAAGATTACACTGGTGGTTGTTTAGTTCCCCTATTTAGAAAGGGACAATTCTCCTTAACATCCAGCTGGATTCCATCTCCACTCCATCTCCATCCTGTTCTTTCAAATCCATGCTCACAGGTGATAGAGTCAGTAATCCAGAGAAGCACTCAAAGCCTCCAACTGTACCGATTTGGTAGAGATAAATCTGCTGCCATCCCACTTTTTCACCTACTTTTAAAATGTCCCAGTTTTTCTCTTCTCCTCTCACTTTCCTCCTTTGTCCTCAGCTTACTTCAATTGTTGCAAACTGAGTTTAATGCTCAAAAGTAGTTTGCACTCAATTAACTTAGCAAGGGGGAAGCGAGGAATGGGTGGAATCTTGCTCTTCCCAGTAAGGTGAAACAAAAGCAAGCTGCTGCAGCTTCTCCAGCTTGTGTGTTCTTCCTTGTCAATAATGTTTGCCATCTTGACCACATTTTGCTGTTGCTTTGCCATATGCATTATGGTTTTCATCAGTGATGCGTTGGAGGGTATACGCACTTTGTCACTACAAAACTGGGAGGGAGGTGGTAGCTACTCGGGTTAGTGAACACAGAATGGTTTTCGGGATTCATAGGTAGTACAGAAGTGTGGTTCGATCAGTAGTGATTGCAATCAACAAGATTTGCCTCTGCTGAACTAGTTGGAAGAAACTTAGTGATTGTGTATGCTAAGGATGTGTGTCTGTAAGAAAGGGCAGTGTGCCCTTTCATCTGCAATGTGAGTCATGTTCACAACCATCTCTACAAGGTGTGATGAGGCAGATTTACTGGAGAACGGACAACTAGTAAGTGCCTTGCTGGGGTGAGTACGCTGTGCTGGCATGTGTCAAGCAGAGGAGAGGAAGGCCCAGACAGGGTCAAGGGCTAAGGTGCATGCAGAGGCCACGGAGCTCTCCCTCGGCTGCTCCAAAGCGCAAGAGATCAGGTTTCAAGAGAGACACATGAAGAAGCCAAGGGGACGGGAGGTGGACTCTGCTGGGCTGTTTGCATTTCCCTGGCAGGCAGCAGAAAGTCAGGTTTAAACGAATATCCTTCCATTGAGGAGTTTGTTTATTGTTCTTAACTCAGCAACTCAGACAGGCAGCCTGGCAGGCCCACCACATCCACATCGGCTTCCCAGGGAGGGGATCAGAAGGGAGGCAGTTTTCCAAGTTGGGGGCACAAAGGGATTTCTGTATGACTGTACCTGAGGAGCGGGGTGGAGATGGGGGCAAAGGTTCCATAAAATGCTTTCCAGGGAAGGTGGATGAAAGGAAGCCTTGCACTCCAGATGTGAAAAAGCATTGCCAATACATCCTTTTAACGTCCTCTTTTAAAAAAAATCCCTATAGAGTATTGGCTTTAAAAGGTTCACAGCAAGGGACACATAGTTTAGACAAGTTATTTTTTGGACTACAATTCCTTAAATCCCACCACCACTGTGGCCCTTGTTTTGTTTTGTTTTTTGTTTTTTTAAATCAGCATACCTTTATTCTGGAATTTTGAGAAATTATGTACAATGGGAAAGGATAAATCTATTCACTCTAATCTGGTTCCTTTCATAATCCTTGTATATCCTGATTAAAGTCCTCCTTGTTCTCCTCTTTCCATGCGTGTCTGCACGCAGTAATACAAGCACAGTTACTAACCTTATCGAGTTGTCCATAGAGATGGGCAGGGAACATATTGCCCTTCAATTATCGTTGGACTGCCGCCCCCATCAGCCCTAGGTAGCAGCCACTGATGAAGGATCATGGAAGCTGCAGCCTAAGAATAGTTGAGGGCCACAGGTGCCCCCTCTGTGACACAGAGAAATAATATTAGGTACAGTAACACCCAGCATTTACAATTAAGCTGTGATTACCAAGCATATTCAAAAGCATTAAAATGCAGGCCATTTCCGCACGAGACTGTTATAGCGCTATTATTCCACTTTCAACATCCTATGGAATCCCGGGGTTTGCAGTTTAGGGAGGGGCCAGACAGCCCCTCCCTAAACTGCAAACCCCAGAATTCCATAGGATGTTGAAAGTGGAATAATAGCGCTATAACAGTCTCGTGCAGAAATGGCCGCAGTCCTACACATCTACTCAGAACTAAGTTCTATTGTGTTAAATGGGGCTTATTGTCGGATAGAATTGAGTGGATAGCAGCCTCCCTCATTGATCATGAAGGGATATACTTCTGGAAAAACATGTTTGCAACTGTACAGTCTCTGAGTAATCTTTACAACAACCCTGTAAAGGTAGATCACCAGTATGATCCCCATTATTACAGATGGAATATGGAGACTGAGAGAGAAATGAAGAATGTCTAGGGCCACCTAGGGAGGAAGATATCAACCAGAGATTTCCAAGTTTAGCGCTCAGCCTCTTTACCATTTGTCTGTACCTACTGAATTCCCTTATATACTTCTCTGTGTTTGGGGGTATTCTTGATTTTATGTAAATAACATCTCTGCACAAAGCACTCCTGCTTTTACAGTTTCTCCCACTCATGTACAGAAAAGTTCTTTGCCCATACCTAAAAAATACAGTGTTGTTTTTCTGTTGTTATTTACAGTCAATGCACCTATGAGGATTTAAATACTTCCTGCATACGTGGGCACTAATGCCTCAATGCTGACTGATTAATAGATGATCCTTTCATTATTGGTGTGGTTATGTGCCTTCATGTCGTTTCTGACATAGATCCCTAAGGGGAACCTATCACAAGATTTTCTTGGCAAGATTTGTTCAGAGGCGGTTTGCCTTTGCCTTCCTCTGAGGCTGAGAGAGTGTGACTTGCCCACAGTCACCCAGTGGGTTTTCATGACTGCAGGGGGATTCAAATCCTGTTCTCCAGTCCAACATCCAACCACTATACAACACTGGCTTTTAGTGCAAAAGGAATCAAGTCCAGAATGCCATGTCTGAAATGCTACACCTGAGGGTTGAGTGGGATTTCTTGACGTGATTTCCTGGATAAACGTGCCACAGCATGAAGGCATTTCTAGCAACCCAGTGGCCATTTCACATGACATAATTATAGCACTATAGTTCTACTTTAACTGCTATAGCAACATCATATGGAATACTGGGATCAGTAGTTTCATGAGGCATTTAGAATTCCCAGCCAGAGACACAAGTGATATTCTAAACTGCAAATCCCAGAACTGCACAGGAAGCAGCCATGGCTGTTGTGGAATCTTAGTGCTATCATTGTACAGTATAAAAGGGCCCCTTATAAGAGCCATTTCCACACTAGCCTGTTATAGCGCTATTATTCCACTTTCAACATCCTATGGAATCCTGGGGTTTGCAGTGTAGGGAGGGGCCAGGCAGCGGTTCCCTAAACTGCAAACCCCAGGATTCCATAGGATGTTGAAAGTGGAATAATAGCGCTATAACAGGCTAGTGCGGAAATGGCCAAAGAAACACATCAGGCGGGGGAAGATGTGTGTTTGTGTGTGTATGTGTGTGAGTGTATAAATATCCTCCTTGCCATTATACATACGTGCTCTTGCTTCTTGAGAATGAGGTCAGAATAGGGTCACTCTACTCTGTGCTATAAATCAAGTTAAGGGGGAGAGCTCAAGGGGCAAAGAATCCTCTAGACAGCTTACGAGTAGATAGGTGAGAAGTGGTGAAATGTGGAAGAAAGGAGATCTTCGAACAAAATGGAAATTGCCAGATCTCAGGAAAGTGACTTTTCTGTAAAAGTATAAATCCGTGAATTTCTAAAGGTCATGCTTGCTGGGGCATTCTGGGAGTTGTGGCCCAAAAAATAATTTTCTCAAGCTCTGAAAATAGCTACATGAAGCCCAAAAAAAGAAAGAAAAGAAAAAGAAAAAAAAATAACTTTGAACGAAACCAGCCAGATTGCTGCAGCCAAAACAGGAGACAGGAAACCCTCAGTTTGGGGATTATTTATCCTAAACTCTAACCTATAAGCTACATGCTGGCTCTGTAACCAGGGAAGGCTGCTCCACACTCTCCCAACTTGGCCCGCCACGGCCAACCTTGCCCTCCCTTGATTAGAAAGCAACAGTTCTCACTTCTGTTAGCAATTTGTTGCCAGTAACAAACATCTAGCACTGGAGCGCATCAGCAGGCAGAGTTAAGAGCCTCTTCCTCCACAATTCCTACAGGCAGGGCACTCCCACCTGGTGACCTGGTTAATAGCACAGTGGAACAGCCAGACGTCCTTCCACCACCTCAGCTTCTCCCATCTTCTCTCTCTCTCTCTCTCTTTCATCACTTTGTTCCCTTATTCACTGCCCCTCCTACTCCTCTTCTAGTTATATCTTCCTCTCCCTCATTCCATTTTTTTTTCTCTGAATGTTCCTTTGCCAGTCAT